>OY728167.1:405010755-407440755 GCA_963277665.1 Viscum album
ATTTTATTCTTTCTATATTTTAATGGTAAAATGAAGATTGGTATTAAGAATATATTATTAGAATATGTTGTGGTTTTGGTTCATCATTTGTTTCAATATAATGTTTTTATCTTAGGGTAATATTTTGGAAAAAAATTAATATGGTTGAATTATAAGAAATAATTTAGATTTATAGAATTTATTTATTTAATTATTTATAGTAACTATCCATAAAACTATAAAATATCGCACTTCATATGGGTGGAAATAAATTATTGGAATGAATGTTAGAGGATTCTTACCTTGGTAATTTATTATTAATATGATTTATTTATTATTAATTGAATATGGGAGATTAAATGAGTAGTTTCATGCTTTAATAAATGGATACATATTCATAGTTTATTACTGAAGAGGAGAATTTGTGTATAAATTAGGGAAGTGACACCCTTATTTATATTAAATAAATAAATTATCCTATATTATAGTTTAATTAACTCCATTAATATTTATTCTGTATATACAATTATTTGATTTATTAATGGTTAATAAAGAATAATGAATCCTGAATGGATGATACATTATTTATTTTTAGTTAAGTGATTGATGATCATCATATTTTAAAAAATCTCAATTTATCAATTTTTATTTTATTCTATAATTAGTAGATAAATCATGAGGATATCTAACTATAATGAATGTGGTGAAAGATAAAATTAAATAAATTTTAATTAAATTATTTATAATTTTCTTTTTTATTTCTTATTTTTCATGGATGATAAAATGAATACATAAATTATTTTTTATGATTATATGGTGGAGAAATTTTTTATATTAGGTAAATTGTAACACCCCAATCTTCTACAGTCTCTTTCCCTTTGAATAATGCAATAGCTTGCATTGTACGCAACTTCAAGATTCTAACACACAGTGACCAATCAAAGTAGTCGTTATGAATAGTAATACCCACTTTTTGAAATTTTATAAATTTTATTATTCAAATTGGAATTCATTTTTTGATTCATAATGTCAAAATTATCTTAGGGAGAATTTTTGGTATTTTTCTAAAAACATTCTGTTTTTTGATGTATAGTG
Source organism: Viscum album (assembly GCA_963277665.1). Lineage (NCBI taxonomy): Eukaryota > Viridiplantae > Streptophyta > Magnoliopsida > Santalales > Viscaceae > Viscum > Viscum album. Next base: position 405,011,830 of record OY728167.1, read on the forward strand.
AAAAATATAAAACATTAATTAAACACAACTTTTTTAATCAAAATAATTTATAGTGATAAATTATACTATTTAGTTGTTTTAAAGTAAAATTAGATTATATTTTTACCATTTAATCCAATTTTGGTCATTGGACATAATTACACATTTAAACTGGACATAAACAAGTGTCAATATTTTGATAGTTATTATTTCTTAGAAACACAATTTTTGTTTTGACAACATGAATTAATTTTAAATTAATTTCTGCCACTTCAGTGTTTTGAATTTAGAAAAATTGATTCCATATATATAATTATGAGGTCCAAATTTTTTAAATAGGTAACTTTTATTTTTAGACATTTTGAATAATTACTTCGATAAATATTTTATTTACTATGGTTAAAGGGTAAATCCCATAAATAAGGGTAAAATAATAATATTATAATAATATTAAATTACCATAACACGTGTCCTAACCCTATTTTTCGATACATGTTCAACCATGTTCATCCTTGGGTCAATTGTGGGGCCCCATGTAGCCACTTGTAAGTGATAATGACACTTTATATTAATTAAGTTAAAGTAATTACAAAAATTACATAAGCATATATCTTTTAGTAAAACAATTTTTACATAAGTTTATATATGTTATATCTTTGACTATAAATATTCCATAGAAATATAAAAATATTTTATACATAATTTTATTTTATTTATAATTTTTAGACATTTAATAATTAAATTTATTTATGACACAATGATGATGCATTATTTTCCTTATTAATGAATGAACCAAATAAATGATATTTTAAATGTTGAAATAAATATAATTTAAATTTTTTGATGCTATTCACGAAATTTATAGGTTAATATGGAATTTTTGTATTTATTAGATTAATTTATTTATAATTAATAAAGTTGTTAGGACTTTAACAAAAATCAATTATTAAATAGTGTCAAAATTGACATAAAAGAGTTTTTAAAACAAATATTATATTATTAATTGGTATAATATTCCTAAAAATATAATGTTCAGCCCAAGGACTTATATAATTATATTTATATAATTAATAAACCACTTGGGGTTCTCTTGGTAGTTTAGAGTAAGTCTATTTACCATATAATATAAAAATATAAAGAGACGTGGTAAATGTCAAACTATTTAACTAAGAGTTAAATCTATATGATAAGGTTAATATGGTGACCTAAACCTGTCTAAAACCTATTGGTTGAGAGTGTTTCTACCCATACCCACCTTATCCTCGAAATAAATCAATTTTTATCCATTACAAACCGAAAATTATTTTATTGTAAAATAATATTTTAAGCTTTTCCTAAGGTCCCCCTCACCCCTATTATAAAAGGGAACTTCCCCTTCTCTCAAATTCACACCATAAAAGCCTTCTGGCTCAACCAAACCCTATGAAAATATCCTCCCAACATTCCTACCTTCATCTTAGAGGCCTTCCGTTAGTTATAAATCTATCCTAAGGATCCCTTTTGATCAACTTAAAAGGAAACACCCGAAGAAGAGGTAATAATTTCACCACCCTCTTTCAAGTTCTTTTCTTCTTACACTTACTCTTTATTTTTTTATTACCATAAAAAAATAATAAATAAATTACCTTATACATACTATTATGTTATTATAAATATGTCACAACAATATTCATAATTCTATCCATCCTATGAATGATAAGGTCACCATGCGTGCGTATGTACGGCTTACCGTCTCCACATTGTGGTGTAATTTTTTATTCAACAATATTTTGTTTGTATGGATATAATAATGAGTAATATGTATATAAATATTTAAAATAACATTCTAATGTCACTATAAAATTAATATACCATCCAATTCCACACCTTTTAATCATTAATGAAATTATATTGTCGCTCGTGTGTACGTACGGATTACCGTCTCCACGGCGTGATGAGATTCATTTCAACATTCACCATTCATCGATGATTATAAAAATATATATTATTAATAAGCATGTAATATATGACATAATAATTCCACTGGAGATATATATATTTATATATATATATGTATTTATGTACTTACATATATTTTAATCAATTACTTTCGTTCAATACGATATGAAAACAGAAACATCGTTTATGCGAATGTACGGCCTACCATCTCCATAAACGGTGTTTTCTATTTCATATATCTATATATTATGAGTATTTATATTCTAAATATATATGATATATAAATAAAGTTTATATTCTGGAAGTATTTAAATCATGATCTAAATGATACGATCAATAATAACAAGTTAAAACACGTACGATAAAGAAAGCGATTATTACACGAAATGTTAATTTAACATGAAAATAATTATTAAATGGGTTGTATAAAGTCACAAATGAAACATGTATTGTATAATTAATATTAATATGGTTCTGTTATAATTTAATAACATACAATGTTCATTATACAGGAGGTTAAGCATACCCTCGACCAAAGGAAAGTGCAAGGTAAGGGTTATTTCCTCAATCTCATTATTATCTGATATTGTCCATGTTTAAGTATTTTCTAGGACATACTTATCATTGATACCCATTTTTCATAAAAATGTCTTCATAAGGAATCTTTTAAGGTTTTATGGGAGGGTCTATTTAACTATATCATCATTTTAAATGTTTTAAAGATTTATCTTTCTAAACCATTTTAATTAATGTCTATGATTTCAAAATGATCTTAAGGATTTATTTATATGGACATGAATGTTTTGAAATGATCATTCGTTTCAAAAGTTTCAAAGTGGTATGGGAAAATTTTATTCCAAAATCTCTTTTAAATGACTTCCTTTATAAATTGTGAGAGTTTTAAACAATTTCATGAAAAAGGGGTATTTCTCTCAGAGCATTTTACTGATCATTTTCATCCATGTCAACATCCTTTGATGGATTTTAAACTTGATTGAAGTTAATTTATTATGATACAAATCTTCTATATTTTATTGAAGGTTTTGTGATATGTTTGACTGTGGATGTGTTATTTTTATACCATTCATGTTTTATGGATAAATTATTGACATTTCGTATGCTAATTTTAATATGAATGTTTATGTCATATTTCAACCATTTCTTATGATGAATTTGTTGGAATAGTATGTTCCGGGTTAGGGACTGATAAAAGTAATCCCTTCGGGTTGGGGTATGGTTATATCAGACCCGCAGGGTTGGAGCCCAGTTGTAGAGGCTCTCCAGGTTGGAGTCCGATTACAGAGGCTCTCCGAGTTGGAGTCCCATTACAAAGGCTCTCCAGGTTGGAGTCCAGTTACAGAGGCTCTTCGGGATAGAGTCCGGTTACAGAGGCTCTCCGGGTTGGGGACCGGTTACAGTTATCCCCTAGGTCCTGGCACAAGGCCTTGATAGAGAAATTAAAATCTGGTATTATGCATTCCCTCATTATGAAATTAGTTATTACATGTGATTATTTGACTAGTATAATATCCATGTGAAAGTTAATATGGTAATGTTTGATTTATTTTTGGCATATTATGTTCAAGTTTATGTTTAAAAGGTTGTTGTTTTTATTACAAAACTTTCCTTAAATGTTTATAGCTTCAGCTAAATTATTTACCCTTACTGAGCATCTAAGTTCACTCATTTCTAATGTTTTATTTTCCTAGGATCCCAAGAAGTGTTTTATGATTGAGATGCAGGGTTAAGCTAAGGTAACAATGGAATTCTCAATGTATTATTTATATTGTGTTGTATGTTAGAAAGAGTAATGTAGCATTCATGTATGTAATATATTTTCCAAGGCTGCTAATTTGATCTATCTTTTGAGACATGATTTCCTTATATCATGCCAATGTAATGTAATAATATACTGACTCTGGGTAACTGGGGTCGGGGTGTTACAGTTGGTATCAGAGAAAGTTTAGTACAGACCTTGGAATCTAGATTTAGATAAACTCTGATTAGAGCACATTACCCTAAGATAGACTTTGAGGATTAGTATAGAAGAACTTCCCATAATTTTGGTAATGTAGAGATTTTGTGAGTTTTCTAAGAAATATATCCCAGCCTGGATATGAGTAGGTAGAGGCGGCTCTAGGATAGATGTACCTTAGGGTAAAACCTGAAAACACCACTTTAAGCTAGACTTGAACGGGAACTGATGCACGACAATGGGCATTGCTACACTCTTGGTTACAACACTCCTTGGGGATATGCTTAGGATAATTCTCATTTTTTTATAAATCATTATGAAGGATTTATGAGTATATACATCCTCAAAAAAAACATTTTAATGATTTTGGATTATATCCATGTAGAGATTTCCCTCCTACTCAAGATAATTATAGTGGTGTTGGTGATGCAACTGGTGATGATCATATTATCACCATACTGGGACAACTCACTTAGGTTATGAATAATAACCTTACCCTTATGGAGCACCCTAATCCACAATGTAGAGCATAAATGTTAGACCACTTCATGAGGCAACACAAACCAAAATTCAATGGGACTAAAAATCCATTTGTAGCTGAGCAATGGATAAGTTCCTTAGAGAAAATATTTCATGCTTTGGGGAGTAGTGAATGGGAAAAAGTTGTCATGGCTGTTTATCACCTCACTAGAGATGCTGATCAATTTTGGTTATTAATTAAAAACAAAAAGGAAGATGAAGAAGTATCAAGTATGAAATTGAGTGAGTTTAAAGAACTTTTCTTAGAAAAATACTTTCCTCATGACCATCAAGCGGATATGGAAAGGCAATTTCTGAGTCTGAGGTAAAAGGTGGATGAGAATGTCGCAAAGTATAAAGCTAACTGTACAAGGTTAGAAAGGCATGCTGCACCGTTTCATTGATGGGTTAAAACCATTTCTCTGTCGAGCATTAGTATCTCAATCCTTATCATCATACGAAGATATATTCTTGTGTGCTATCAAGACAAAAAAGTAATTCTCTAAATCTTATGACAATAAAGTAAAGTAGGATAAGAAGAGAATAGTGGAGAAAGAGACATATAAAGGGAAAAAGGGAAATAATTATTTTCCATTATGTGATAATTTTGGGAAGAAACACCCTGGTACTTGCCGAAAAGGAATGGTAGTTTGTTACAAGTGTGGTGAAAAAGGCCATCAAGCTCGTGATTGTGAGGGGAAGAAACAGGCTGCCAATGTTGAATGCTACAATTGTAGAGAAATGGTGCATTATGAAAATGAATGCCCTAATCATTAGAGAAACCTACCTCAAAAAAGGCCATGGGATCAAGTACAAGCTTATGTTGTTACTACAGTTGAAGTGGAATAATTAATGTATTTGTGTTTGTGGACTCAAGGATTTTATTATGGTTATAAAATAATGTGACATATATAACGATTTTATTTCCGTACTTTTTGTTTTAATTATGGTTTTAATATGACTAAGGTAATCATATTTTCAGTATGTGACAATAAGATAAACTTTACTTTGTCTGGGGAATCTGATGTTATAATTGATTTTGAAATTTAGATACCTCCTACAGAGAGTCTGGATAGAGGTATTTTGGATAACTATAAAGGTTGGAATGGATTAAGTTGAATTTTGGATAGTATTGTTTAAGGTTAAAACATTTATTATGATTATTTTTGGAATATTATAATACTATAGTTTTAGGTAAAGGATAACCAGTAGGTCGGGTGATAACCCATCGCGTCAGACAAAGATGTAAGAATCGAACCCACAACCATAGTGTGACAGGCCTTTATTACCTACCACTATCCTACAGGAAGTCCCTTGTTATTAAATAATATTTTTCATCATTTAAATGGTATGTGTTAATATTTGGAACCTTATACGATTAGGATAAATATAATATTTTTGTGTTCTATTATCTTTTGGAGTGAAAGATGAGTTTGTGGTAGAAATTAGTTGAAGGATGAAACTCTACTTGTCAAGTATATATATATATATATATATATATTATTCTATAAAGAAATTAATTCTTAAACTTTAGGGAAGGGATATCAAAACCAAAAATGTGTTATCTTAATACCTTATGTTTTGTTGAACTGATGATATTTTAAATCATCGTAGATTGATGGCATTGAGGCCATCAATTTTACACTTGTTTGTGATTGATGACCCCAATCACTCCCTATAAATATTTAAATTTTTCCTCTAATTACGTGTCTATAATTTCAACAAATTTTCTCCTATTCAAAACCCTAATTTTGTGGTGACTTTCTCATTTCCCTTTCCATTTTATTAAAACTAAATTTTATTAACCCTATTTTCGATGTTGGTTTTCCACAAAAGTATTTTCTATTTTCAACAATTTATTTTCGAAGAACAATTTCAAATTGCGAGGATGAAATACATTGAATTAGGGAAGAATTTAACACCCCAATCTTCCATGGTATGTTTCCCTTGGAATAATGCAATAGCTTGCATTGTATACAACTTCGATGTTGTAACACACCGCGACCAATAAAGGTAGCCGTTATGGATAGAAATACCCACCTTTTGAAATTTTATAAATTTTATTATTCAAATTGGACTTCATTTTTTGATTCGGAATATCAAAATTATCTTAGGGTGAATTTTTGGTATTTTTCTGAAAACATTCATTTTTTAATGAATAGTGAAAAATACTAAACTTTAATTAAAAACAACATTTTTAATAAAAATAATATATAGTTCTAAATTATACTATTGTGTTATTTCAATGTATAATTAAATTATATTTTTACCATTTAATCCAATTTTTTTCATTGGATGTAATTTCACATTTAAACTGAACATAAACAAGTATCAATCTTTTGATAGTTATTATTTCTTAAAAACACTCTTTTTGTTTTGACAACGGGAATTAATTTTAAATTAATTTCTGCCACTTTTGTGTTATGAATTTGGAAAAATGGATTCCAAACTTGTAATCAGTGGGTCCAAATTTTGTAAATAGGGTACTTTTATTTTTGGACAATTTGAATAATTACTTCGGTAAATGTTTTATTTACTATGGTTAAAGGGTAAATGTAGTAAATAAGGGTAAAAAAATTAATATTATAATAATATTAAATTACCCTAAAACGTGTCCTTAACCTATTGGATGATACATTTCCGACCATGGGCATCCTTGGGTCGATTTTGGGACCTCATGGGGCCACTTGTAAGTAATAATGACACTTTATATTAATTAAGTTAAAGTAAATACAAAAATGACATAAGCATATATCTTTTAGTAAAAAATTACATAGGGTTATATATGTTATCTCTTAGAATATAAATATTCCTTATAAATCTAAAAGTATTTCCTATATAATTTTATTTTATTTATAATTTTTAGACATTAAATAATTAAATTAATTTATGACACAATGATGATGCAGTATTTTCCTTATTAATGAAAGAATAAAATAAATGGTATTATAAATGTTAAAATAAATATAATTTGAATGTTTTGATGCCATAAAATAATTTTCTAGGTTAATATGACATTTTATATTTATTAAATTAATTTATTTTGAATTAATTAAGTTCTCATTACTTTAACAAAAAAATTATTAAATAGTATCAAAATTGACATAAAAGAGTTTTTAAAACAAATATTATATTATTAATTGATATAATATTCCTAAAGATCTAAGGATCAGACAAAGGAATTATATTATGATATTTATGTCATTAATTAGCTACTTGGGGTTCTCTTGGTAGTTTATAGTAAGTTTATTAACCATATAATATAAAAATACAAAGAGACATGGTAAATGTCAAACTATTTAACTAAGAGTTAAATCTAAATGAAAAGGTTAATATGGTGACCTAAACGTGTCTAAAACCTATTTTTTGAGAGTATTTCGACCCATACATACCTTAGCATCTAAATAAATCACTTTTGGGCCATTAAAAACCGAAAATGATTTTATTATAAAATAATATTTTAAGTTTTTCATAAGGTGCCCTTCACCCCTCTTATAAAAGAGAACTTCCCCTTCTCTTAAATTCACACCTTAAAAGCCTTTTAGCTCAACCAAACCCTGACAAAATATCCTCCCAACTGTACTCCCTTCATCCTAGAGGCCTTCCTTTTGTCATAAAGCTATCCTAAGGAGCCCTTTTTATCAACTCAAAAGGAAACACCCGAAGAAGAGGTAATAATTTCACCACCCTATTTCAAGTTCTTTTCTTCTTCCACTTCCTATTTATTTTTTTATTACCATAACAAAATAATAACTCTAGTAACTTATACATACTGTGATGTCGTTATAAATATGTCACAAATATATTCATTATTATATCCAACCTATGAATGATAATGTCACCATGCATGCGTACGTACGGCTTACCACCTCCACACCGTGGTGTAATTTATTATTCAACACTATGTTGTTTGGATGGATATAATAATGAGTAATATGTATATAAATAATGAAAATAACATTCTAATGTCTCTGTTAAATTAATATACCATCCAATTCCACACCTTTTAATCATTAATGAAATGATATTATCGCTCGTGCGTATGTACGGATTACCGTCTCCACGGCGCGATGAGATTCATTTCCACGTTCACCATTCATCGATGATTATAAAAATATATATTATTAATAAGTATTTAATATATGAAATAATAATTCTACTTGATATATATATATATGTATGTATGTACATATATCTTATTCAATTACTTCCGTTCAATACGATATGGAAACAGAAACAACGTTTATGCGTATGTACGGCCTACCGTCTCCATAAATGGTGTTTTCTATTTCATATATCTATCTATTATGAATATTTATATTCTAAATATATATGATATATAAATAATTTTTATATTCTGGAAGTATTTAAATCATTATCTAAATGATACAATCAATAATAATAAGTTAAAACATGTACGATAAAGAAAGCGATTATTACCTGAAACATTAATTTAACATGAAAATCATTATCAAATGGGTAGTATAAAGTCAAAAATGATTTAGGTATTATATAATAAATATGAATATGGTTCTGGTATAATTTAATAACATACAATGGTTATTATACATGAGGTTAAGCGTACCCTCTACCAAAGGAAAGTGCAAGGTAAGGGTTATTTCCTCAATCTCATTATTATCTGAGATTGTCCATGTGTTAGTATTTTCTAGGACATACATATCATCAATACACATATTTCATAAAAATGTTTTCAAAAGGAATATTTTAAGGTTTTATGTGAGGGTATATTTAACTAGATCATAATTTTAAATGTTTTAAATATTTATCTTTCTAAACCTTTTAAATTAATGTCCATGATTTCAAAATGATTTTACGGATTTATTTATATGGACATAAATGTTTTGAAATGATAATACTTTTCAAAAGTTTCAAAGTGGTATGGGACACTTTGATTCAGAAATATCTTTTAAATTAATTCATTTTAAATTGTTATAATTTTAAACGATTTCATGAAAAAGGGGTATTTCTCTCAAAGCATTTTACTGATCATTTTCATCCATGTCAACATCCTTTGATGGATTTTAAAATTGTTTGAAGTTGACTTATTATGATACAAATCTTCTGTATTTTATTGAAGGTTTTTTTATATGTTTTTCTGTGGATGTGTTATTTTTATACCAATCATGTTTTATGTATAAAGAATTGACATTTCGTATGCTAGTTTTAATACGAATGTTTATGTCATATTTCAACCTTTTCTTATGATGAATGTATTGGACTAGTATGTTCTGGGTTGGGGACTGGTAAAAGTAAGCCCTCTGGGTTGGGGTCCTGTTACAGTAGACCCTCCGGGTTGGAGTCCGTTTACAGAATCTCTCTGTGTTGGAGTCCGGTTACAGAGGCTCTCCGGGTTGGAGTTCGGTTACAGAGGCTCTCCGGTTTGGAGTCTGGTTACAGAGGCTCTCCGAGTTGGAGTCCGGTTACAGAGGCTCTCTAGGATGGAGTCTGGTTACGAAGGGTCTCCGGGTTGGGGTACGGTTATAGTTATCCTCTAGTTCCTGGCACGTGGCCTTGACACAGAAATTAAAATCTGGTATTATGCATTCCCTCATTATGAAATTAGTTATTACATGTGATTATTCGACTAACAAAATATTCTTGTTCATGTTAATATGTTACTGTTTGATTTATTTTTTCCATATTATGTTCATGTTTTTGTTTAAAAGCCTGTCGTTTTTATTACACATGTTACCTTAAAAGTTTATAGCTTCTTCTAAATTATTTACCCTTACTGAGCATCTGATCTCACCCCTTTCTTATGTGTTATTTTCCCAGGATCCCGAGAAGTGTTTTATGATTGAGATGATGAGTTAAGCTAAGGGAACAATGTAATTCTCAATGGATTATTTATATTGTGTTGTTTGTTAGAAATAGTAATGTAATGTTCTTGTATGTAATCTATTTTCCAAGGCTGCTAAACTGATCGGTCTTTCAGGACATGATTTCCTTATATGATGCCAATGTAATGTAATAATGCACTGTCTCTAGGTAACTGGGGTCGATGCATTATAGAAATTTTTTTCACCCAGTGGGACATTCATGGTGACATAAATAATTATGAATATTATAATATCAAGTACATAATGTTCAATCATTCATTATTTCATTTATGTGACATAAATCCCTTATTTCACATGATGACATGGTGGTGTACCAGATTGAACATGAAATGACCAATAATTTACATATATAAAAGTTTTATTCATGTTGGGTGTAACTCCCCGACCCAAGTTACCCAGATTCGGTGCACTATTACATAACATTGGCATAATACAAGGAATCATGTCCCGAAAGACCGATCAGTTTAGTATCCTTGGAAGCACTGGATATATACATAAGTTTTATATTACATCATGAAATAAAAGAAACAACATTGTGTCTCATGTGAAAACACCCATGTCCCTTAGTCTATCACTTCAATTCATTATTAATTTACTTCTTCACATCCTGGGAAAAATAAAACATAGAAAAGGGGTGAGCTCAGATGCTTAGTAAGGATAACAATATAGCGAAAACTTTCATAAATAAGTATAAACATTTAAGGAAATGTATAAGACTAAAACTGAAGCTTTTTTAAACATAAAGTTCAGCATAATATGTAAAATATAAATCAAAATAATTCCATTTACTTATTCACATGGATATTCTACTGGTCGAATAATCACATGTAATAATTAATTTCATAATGAGGGAATTCCTAACGCCAGACATCATTACCACATAGTTAAGGCCTCGTTCCAAGACTACATATAAATTTTTTTTCAAGACCTTGTGCCAAGATACTAATTTGTCTCATGAGACCTAGCAATACATCTAGGGGCTATAGCAGGCCCCACCTGTCACTTATTAAGTCCACTACGTTCCTCGTATGAAAAAGTTGAAACATAACATAAACATTCATATTAAAACTAGCATACAAAATTTAAATACTTCAACTATAAACCATTAATGGTATAAAAATAACACATCCATAGTAAAACATATCAAAAAACCTTGAATACAATATAGAATATAGTATTATAATAAATAAACATCAAACAAGTGTAAAATCCAACAAAGGATGTTGATAGGGATGAAATAAAAACTATTTGAGATAAATATCTCTTTCTATTTTGAAATAATTTAAAAGTCACATAATTATAAAAGAAAACATTTATTTTGAAAATATTATTATAATATTGTAAGGTAATATTTTAAGGTGTTATAGTGGTGGAAAATATCTGCACCCGCCATATAATTTTAAAAAAAACTCTTACCTTAATTTGTCGAAAAGGCCAAAAATGTACCTTGTTTGGAAAATGATGGAAATATTCCTTTCATCCCATTTGATAAAAAAAATAAGGGTATAAATGAATTTAACCCATAGTCTATTAAATAGTAAAAATGTTTTGAAATAAATTTTTAAGAAACACGGATGTGGATATAAAGAGGTGCCAGCATATACTCACGTATAAACAACCTCGAATAATAAAGTGATTGTGAAATTAACCATTACCTTGTAATTTTCCTTGGTCGAGGGTAAATTAACCTCCTGTATAATAGTTAAATAATTTTATTAAATTATATGAGAACCACATACATAAATATGATATCATAAATGATCTTCTAATATTTATTTATTAATGATATTTCAGTAGTATCACTATTTTGGGTGTTAACTGATTCATTTTCCTTTATATGATTTGTTACGTAAGTTATATTTTTTATGGATAGGATGTATATTATTCATATACATAATTATATTAAGTCTTTAAACATTATTTTTAATCATCAAATGAAAATTATTCTTGAATGGTTACGATGGGGAATGATATCTCATCCCGTCGTGGAGGCGGTAAGCCGTACGTTCGCATGAGCGACAATATCATTCTTTTTATGGTGAAATCGTATATAATTGGATGTTATATCATATATAAGTAATAATTAACATGTTTTATTTATTATTTACATCAATTATACTCAATATTATACCCATCCAAATATTAAAGTGTTGAGTAACAAACTACACCACGATGTGGAGACGGTAAGCCCTACGTACGCACATGCGGTGACTTTTTCATTCAGAGGATGGATAGAATAATGAATATGGTTGTACCATATTTATAATAACATAAAAGTATTTAGAAGGTATTGGAGTTATTATTTTTGGTATGTAAACAACAAATAAAGAGAAAGTGGAAGAAGAAAAGAATTTTGAAAGAGGTGATGAAATTATTACCTCTTCTTCTGGTTCTTCCTTTTGATTTGAAAAAAAAGGGCTCCTTAGGTTAGATTTATGATCAAAGTAAGGCCTCCATGTTTAAGTGAGGGAAGATGGGAGGATATTTGAGCAGGTGTTTTCCAAGACAAATAGATTTGGAGCTATGAAAATAAGTGAAGTGGAAGTACCCTTTTATAAGAGAGGTGAGGGTCACTTTAAGAAAATCTTGAAATATTATTTTATAATAAAATAATTTTCGATTTATAATGGCTCAAAAAGTATTTGTTTCTAGGATAAGGTGAGGATTCGTCTAAAACCACTCATCAAATTGGTTTTAGACAGGTTTTGGTCACCATATTAACCTTATCTTTTAGATTTAACTCTTATTTAAATAGTTTAACTTTTAAAATGTCTTCTTATATTATTATAATAAATGGTCAGTAAACTTACTATAAAAAGACAAGAAACCAAAAAGTGGTTTATTTATTTATATATATAACCTTATCTAATTCCTTTTCCTGAAACTTAGATTTTTAGAAATATTATATCAATTAATAATATAGTATTTGTTTTAAAAACTCATTTATGTCAATTTTGACACTATTTGGTATTTTGTTTTTTTGAAAGTCATAACAGAATGATTACTTCAAAAAAATCATTGAATCAACCCTAACATGTAATATTAATCTATAAAAGTTGTAGAATTCATAAAAAGTATAAATTTAAATTTATTTTGATATTTATAATATCAATTATTTTAATCTTTCATTAATAAGGTAATTACTGCATCATCATTGTGTCATAAATAAGTGTAATTATTTAATTTATAAAAATTATAAATAAAATACCATTATGTAGGAAATAATTTTATCTTTATAATTAAAATTTATAGTCGAAAATATCTTATTTCTAACCCTATATTAAAAAATTTTTAGTTATGAAAACTTGAATTTAACACTTCTAACTCTTCTTTAAATTAAATAATAATAAAAGTCCTAATCTAATCCAAGTGGACCAAAAAGATTATATTTTATTCATAAGGTTTATTTTTTCAAAATACACTTATCCAATAGAATTAGGAAATGTGTTAGGGTAATAATAATATCATCTTTACCTTTAATTACCCTATTTACTTTTAACCGTTGTAAATAAAAGTCAAAAGTTACTATTCACCAAAAATTATTTTCATATTATTGAACCACATTTTACTAAATAATATCAACCGTGTCTCTCATATTTTTGAAATTTAATTCACAGAAGCGATAAAATTACGTTTTATGCAAATTTTCAAATGTGTCTAGTAGGTGGGTAAAGGACGTTAAAAGTTCAATAAAATTTTATACATCTAATCTTATTATAAAATGACTCTAATTAATTACATTGAACTAATATAGGTATTATTTATCTATTTTAACATAAAATAAATTTAAATATAATAAAAAATTATTGAAAAAAATTATTTTTAAACAATAACGTAGTGTTTTTCACTATTCATCAAAAATTGAATGGTTTCAGAAAAATACCAAAAAATCAGCCTAAGCTAATTTTGATGTTCTGAATCCAAAAATGATGTCCATTTTAAAAAATAAAATTTATAAAATTTTAAAAAAGTGGGTATTATTATTCATAACTGCTAGTTTTCTTGGTCGTGGTGTGTTAGAACTTGAAGTTTCATACATCGCAAGCTATTACATTATTCAAAGGGAAACGTACCATGGAAGTTTGGGGTGTTAAATTCTCCCCTCCTTCAAATAATTTCATCCTTGAAATTTCTATAATACTACTGCACAAAAAAATATTCAGGTGGTTCTTCATCATAAGTTCCTCAGGTTCTCATGTTGCCTCTTCCATCTTATGGTTTCTCCATAGAACTTTTACAGGACGATTCGTCCGGTTCATCAGCACTTGTTCTTTGGTGTCAATAATTCTGATAGGCTCTTCGCAATAAGACAGATCGGGTTCCAGTTCTAATTCCTCATATGTGAGTACATGTGTTGGGTCAGGCATGTATTTTCTCAACAAAGATATGTGGAATACATCATGAACTTTGGAGAGACATGGAGGCATTCCCAAATGGTAATCTATAACTCTAATTCATTCTTGAATTTCAAATGGTCCAATGTATGTGGGACTCAATTTACCCTTGATACCAAAACGTATAACACCCTTCCATGGAGATACCTTCAAGAAAACATGATCACCTACTTGAAATTCTAAGTCCTTCCTTCGATTATCGGAATAGCTCTTTTTCCTACTTTGAGCTTCTTTGATGTAGGTTTGGATAGTCTTAAACATTTCCATTGTTTCCTCAACAAGTTCTAGGCCTACTAGTTTTCTTTCACCTACATCACCCCAGCAAGTTGGTGTACGACATCTCTTCCATATAACGCTTTATATGGTTCCATTTAAATACTTGAATGGAATCTATTGTCATAGGAAAATTCTACTAGAGGTAAATACTGATTCCACATCCCTTGAAAGTCAAGTGAGAAAGATCTGAACTTGTCTTCTAAGGTTTGAATAGTACGTTTTGATTGTCCATCAGTTTGAGGGTGGTAGGCAGTGCTCAAACGAAGTTCATTATCCAGGGCCTTCTAAAGACTTTTCTAGAATCTTGATGGAAAATGAGGTTCACGATTAGAAACAATAGATAGGGGTACTCTATAAAGTATTACAACATCATTAATATACAGTCTTGTTAAACGTTTATGTTATAAATCTTCTCTTATGGAATGAAAATGTGCTGACTTGGTAAGAAGATCAACAATGACCCATATTGTGGCATTCCTTCTAGGAGTCTTTGGTAGCCTCATGAAAAATTCCATCGTAATATCATCCCATTTCCACTCAGGTATGGGAAGAGGTTTCATGACTCTTATAAGATGTTGCCTTCCAAATTTAACTTGTTGACAAACCATGCATCCTGAAACATATTCAGCAAGCTCCCTCTTCATGTTGTCCCACCAAAAATGTTCCTTCAAATCACTATACATCTTGGTGCTACCAGGGTTTATAGAGAAATTGGATCTATGGGAATCATCCAAAAATTCTCTTTTTAGATCATTCATATTGGGAACACAAAGCCTCTTTCCAAATTTCAAAATCCCATCTTCATATACGAAGTCAATCAATATCCCATCATTCACAGCTTTAAATTTCTTTTGAAACTCCTCATCATCAGTCTGAGAACTTTCTATCCTTTCTATTAAAGATGGTTTAGCAACCATTTGAAAAAGTATCAATGTTTCACCTTCCATGGTTATTCCTATATCCATCTTTACAAGATCCCTGAACATAGGATCCCTTCCATCTCTCATTTTGTTCAAAACTCCATGATCATTTCGGCTCAAATCATCTGCCACCTTATTTTCCTTCACTGGGTGGTAGTGTATAGTGAAATCATAATCTTTGAGTAGTTCAAGCCATTGCCTTTGCTTCATGTTGAGTTCTTTCTATGAAAAAATATACTTCAAACTCTTGTGATCGGTATATATCTCACATTTTTCACCATATATATAGTGTCTCCATATATTTATAGAAAATATTACAGCTTCTAACTCAAGATCATGAGTATGATAGTTTTGTTCATGAATCTTTAGCTTTCGTGATGCATAGGAAATAACTCTATCATTCTACATAAGGACACAACCAAGTCCTTTATTTGATGCATCAATATAAATAACAAACCTATCATTCCATGATGATAGATTCAATATATGAGCATTGACTAATCTTTTCTTCAATTCTTAAAAAAATTATTCACACTCTTTTGTCCAAACAAATTTAACCCCTTTACGTGTGAGCTTGGTTAATGGGGTAGCGAATTGGGAAAAATTCAGGATGAAACGCCGATAATAACTTTCTAAACCAATAATACTATGTACCTCAGTTATACTTGTTGGTTCTAGCCATTCTTGGATTGCCTTGGTCTTCGAAGGATCAACATAGATTCCATCCTTAGAGATAATATTTCCTAGAAAATAAATCTCTTGAAGCTAGAATTCACACTTGCTAAACTTCCCATATAATTCATTTCTTCTAAGATTCTTTAAAATAGTGCACAAGTGATTTTCATGATCTTCATATCTTTTAGAGTATACCAGTATATCATCATTAAACACCACTACAAATTCATTAAGATATTCCTTGAAAAAATTGTTCATTAGATCCATGAAAACAGAGCATGCATTAGTCAGCACAAAAGGAATTACTGTAAACTTTTAATGCTTGTACCTGGTTTGAAATTTTGTCTTTGGAATGTCTTCCTTCTCTATGCACAACTGATGGAATCTAGATCGAAGTTCAATCTTTGAAAAATATTGATCTCCATGAAGTTGATCAAATAAATCATCAATGACAGGTAGGGGATACTTGTTCTTTATTGTTATAGAATTGATCTCCCTGTAGTCAATATACAACCTCATAGATCCAACTTTCGTATTAACAAAAAGGATGGGTACTCCCCATGGAGAAACACTAGGGAGAATAAATTCCCTATTTATCAATTCCTCTAGTTTTTTATTTAGTTCCACTAATTATAAAGTGGCCATTCTATAAGGGGTCTTCGATATGGGCATTGAACCAAGAATTAACTCAATGGAAAACTCAATTTCTCATTCTAGTGGATGTCCAGGTAAATCCTCTGTAAATACATCAACATATTCTTTCAAAATATTTACATCCTCTATTTGAACATTCCTTTCCTCACCCACAGTTATTTCATTCTCTTCCTCCCTGTTAATTGAATTTAGTAGAGCTACTGGGTGTGGATCTAGATAAGAATCTGATGGTGACGTTTCTTCTATAAAGATAAGGTACTCAATTTCATCATCAAAAATTGCAACCTCCTTCTTCTTAAAATAAATTTTCGCATCATGGTCTAAAATCGAATCCATACTAAGAATAATATCAAATTCAATCATGGGTATGACAATGAGATCAGTAGATATAGAACATTTATATTCCCTAATGGGAACTGATTGACAAAACTTTGTTGCAATGATACTTCCCTTAGGAGTTTTGAATGACAACTCCCTTGTTAAATAAAATTGGAAATATATAATTTTCTTAGAAAAATGGAAATATATGAAACAATGTGATGATCCAGAATCAAATAAATCATTGGATAAATTTGAGAAAACCATTAACTTACCTACCACCACATCATTCGGAGCTTCAACTTCAGTAGTGGTGATTGCATAATCTTGGTCTTGCTCCCTTATCCTTTTCTGAGGTAAGTTTCCTTGGTGCTTAGGGCATTCATTTTCATAATTACCCATTTCTCTATAGTTGTAGCATTCAACATTGAAAACCTCTTTCTTTCCCGTACAATCACGAGCTTGGTGGCCTTTTTCACCACACTTGTAACAGACTCCAATTACCTTCAGGAAAGTACCAAGGTGTTTCTTCCCACATTTACTGCAGGATGGAAATTCAAATTTTCCCATCATACACTTATTTCCATTTCCATAGTGTTCAGTAGATCTCTTCTTCTCTTCCTTTTCTTTAAATTCGTAATTCTTAGAGAATTATTTTTCTATCTTGATAGCACATGAGAAAATATCTTCATATGATGAGAAGGATTGTGAGAAGAATTCTCGACAGAGAAATGGTTTAAACCCATTAAATAATCGATCAACATTACTCCTTTGGTTATATATATACACTGAATCATGCCTTTATAACCTTGTAAAGTTAGCCTCATACTTTGCGACTTTCTCATCCTCCTTTTTCCTCAGACTCGGAAATTTTCTTTCCATATCTGCTCGATGGTCACGAGGAAATTATTTTTATAATAAAAGATCTTTAAACTCCCTCCATTCCATATTTTATACTTCTTCATCATCCTGTGTATTTTGAATTAATGACCACCATTGATCTGCATCTCCCATGAGGTGATAAACTGCCATGAAAATTTTTTCCCTTTCGCTACTCCCCAAAGCATAAAATATTTTCTCTAGGGAACTTATCCATTTCTCAGCTACAAATGGATTTGTAGCCCCATTGATTGTTGGTGGTTTTTTTATCATGAAGTGGTCTAACATTGATCCTCCATGTTTTGGATCAGGGTGCTCCATACAGGTAAGGTTCTTATTCATAACCTGAGTGAGTTGTCCCAGTATGGTGATAAGTTGATCAGCATCAGTTTCATCACCAACTCCATAATAATTATCTTGAGTAGGAGGGAAGTACCTACATGGATTAGGTGAATTGATACACTTTCCATTCCTTCTATTAGGTTCCATTTCTAAAAAAATTTATACACTAGATTAGTTTATCAATCGCAATACATAATTCCAAACTTGTAAAACACTTAACATAAATTGAACAGTTTATGGATGTAATCCATAATCATAAAAAAAATATTGAGGAATTATATACTCATAAATCATTCATAATGGTTTTTAAAGATAATGTGAATTATCCTAAGAATATCCCTAGGGAGTGTCATAACCAAGAGTACAGCATGGCCTGTTGTGGTGCACCAGTTCCCGTTCGAGTCCAGATCAAAGTGGTGTTTTCACGTTTTACCCCAAGGTACATCTATTCAAAAGCATCCTCTACCTTCTCATATCCAAATAGGGATGTATTTTCTTGAAAGACTCACAAAACCTCTACATTACTAAATGTTTTGGATGTTCTTCTACACTAATCCTCAATGTCTATCTTATAGTAGTGTTCTCTAATCAAAGTTTTTCTAAATCTAGTTTCTATGGTTTGTAATAAACTTCCTATGATACCAATTGTAATGCTTGGGCCCCAGTTACCCAGAGTTCGTGCATTATTACATAACATTGGCATGATACAAGGAATCATGGCCCAAAATACTGATCAGTTCAGTAGCTTTGGAAGTATTATATACATACATAAGTTTTACAGTAAATCATAAAATAAAAACAACAACAACATTTTGTCTCCTATGAACACACTCATGCCCCTTTTTCTATCCCTACAGTTCAGTCATAATTTACTTATTCACATCCTGGGAAAAATAAAACATAGAAAAGGGGTGAGCTCAGATGCTCAGTAAGGATAACAATATAGTAGAAACTTTCATAAATAAGCATAAACATTTAAGGCAATGTATAAGACTAAAACAAAATCTTTTTTAAATATAAACATCAGAATAATATGGAAAATATAAATCAAAATAATTTCATTAACTTATTCACATGGATATTCTACTATTCTAATAATGACATGTAATAATTAATTTCAAAGTGAGGGAATTCCTAACGCCGGACATCATTACCACATAGTCAAGGCCTCATGCCAAGACTACAAATAAAATTTTTGTCAAGGCCTTGTGCCAAGACAATAATTTTTCTCAAGATACCTACTGATGAATCGAGGGGCTATAGAGAGCCCCACCCATCGCTTACTAAGTCCACTGCATTCCTCATATAAAAATATTGAAACATAACATAAACATTCATATTAAAACTAGCATAAAAAATGTCAATACTTCAACTATAAACCATGAATGGTATAAAAATAACACATACATAGTCAAACATATTAGAAAACCATCAGTACAATATTGAAGATTGTATCATAATAAATCAACTTTAAACAAGTGTAAAATCCAACAAAGGATGTTGACATAGATGAAATCAAAACTATTTGAGAGAAATATCTCTTTCTATTTTGAAATCATTTAAAAGTCACATAATTATAAAAGAAAACATTTAATTTGAAAATATTCTTATAATATTTTAAGAGAAGTTTTGAATGTGTTATAACGGCGGAAAATAGCCGCACCCATCGCATAAGTTAAAAAACATTCTTACATTAATTTGTCGAAAAGGTCATAAAGTACCTTGTTTGGAAAATGAAAGAAAGATTCCTTTAAACCCATTTTATAAAAAGTCAAAAAAGGGTATAAATGACTTTAACCCATAGTCTAGTAAATAGTAAAAATGTTTTGAAATACATTTTTAAGAAACATAGATGTGGATGATAAAGAGGTCTCAGAAGATACTCATGTATAAACAACCTCAGATCATAAAGAGATTGTGAAATTAACCATTACCTAGTAATTTTCCTTGGTCGAGGTTACGTTAACCTCCGGTATAATATTTAAATCATTTTTATTAAATTATACAATAACTACATACATAAATATGATATCATATATGATCTTGTAATATTGATTTATTAATGATATTTCAGTAGTATCATTGTTTTGGGTGTTAACAGATTCATTTTACTATATATTATTTATTACGTAAGACATTTTTATTAAAAATAGGATGTATATTATTCATATAAAGAATGTTATTAAGTATTTAAAATTTATTTTTAATCATCAAATGAAAATTATTCTTGAATGGTTAGGATGGGGAAGGACATCTCATCGCGTCGTGGAGATGGTAAGTCATACGTATGCATGAGTGACAATATCATTCTTTTGATGGTGAAATCGTATATTATTGGATGTTATATCATATATAGAGAATCATTAACATGTTATATTTATTATTTATATCAATTATACTCATTATTATACACATGAAATATTAAAGTGTTGAGTAACAAACTACACCATGATGTGGAGACGGTAAGTCGTACGTACACACGTGTGGTGACTTTGTCATTCATGGGTTGGATAGAATAATGAATATGGTTTTGCCATATTTATAATAACATCATATTATGTATAAGGTACTACATTTATTATTTTGGTATGGAAACAACAAATAAAGATAAAGTGGAAGAAGAAAATAATTTTGAAAGAGGTGATGAAATTATGACCTCTTCTTCAGGTTCTTCCTTTTGATTTGAACAAAAGGGCTCCTTAGGTTGGATTTATGATCAAAGTAAGGCCTCTAGGTTGAAGAGAGGGAAGTTGGGAGGATATTTGAGTAGGGTTTTTTTGAGACAAAAAGAATTGGAGGTGTGAAAATAAGAGAAGTGGAAGAACCCTTTTATAAGATAGGTGAGGGTCACTTTAGGAAAGTCTTGAAATATTATTTTATAATAAAATAATTTTTGATTTATAATGGCTCCAAAAGGATTTATTTCTAGGATAATGTGGGGATTTTTTGAAAACCACTCAACCAATAGGTTTTATATTGGTTTTGGACACCATATTAACATTATATTTTTTTATTTAACTCTTAGTTAAATAGTTTAAGTTTTACAATATCTTCTTGTATTATTATAATAAATGGTTAATAAAAATACTATAAAAATAAAAGAAAACCATAAGTGATTCATTTATTGATATATATAACCTTATCTAGTTCCTTTTCACAAAACATATATTTTTAAAAATATTATATCAATTAATAATATAGTATTTGTTTTAAAAACTCATTTATGTCAATTTTGAAACTATTTGGTATTTTGTTTTTTTGAAAGTCATAACAGAATGATTACATAAAAAAATAATTGAATCAACCCTAACATGTAATATTAATCTATAAAATTTTTGGAATACATCAAAAGTATCAATTTACATTTATTTTGATATTTATAATATCAATTATTTTAATCTTTCACTAATAAGGTAATTAATGCGTCATCATTGTGTCATAAATAAGTTTAATAATATAATGTCTAAAAATTATAAATAAAATACCATTATGTAGGAAATATTTTTATCATTCTAATGAATATTTTTAGTCAAATTTATCTTATATATAAACCTATATTTAAAAAAATTAGTTATGTAAACTTGAATTTAATACTTTTAACTCTTCTTTAAATTAAATAATAATAAATGTCCTAATATAATCTAAGTGGACCAAAAGGATAATATTTTATTTATAAGGTTGATTTTGGTAGAAATAAACTAATCCAATATAATTAGTACATGTGTTTGGGTAATAATAGTATCATATTTACCTTTAATTATCCTATTTACATTTAACTGTGGTAAATAAAAGTGAAAAGTTAGTATTCACCAAAAATTATTTTCATCTTATTGAACAAAATTTTACTTACTGATATCAATTGTGTCTCTTTGATTTTAGAAATTCAATTCATATAAGTGGTAAAATTACATTTTATACAAATTTGTAAATGTGCCTAGTAGGTTGGTAAAAGACGTTAAAAGTTCAATAAAATTTTATACATCTAATCTTATTATAAAATAACTCTAATTAATTAGATAGAACAAATATAGGTATTATGTATCTATTTTTACTGAAAATAAATTTAAATAAAATAAATAATTATTTAAATAAAAATTCGGTTTTAAAAAATAACACAGTGTTTTTCACTATTTATTAAAAATTGATGGTTTTCGGAAAAATACCAAAAATTCACCCTAAGCTAATTTTGATATTCCAAATCTAAAAATGAAGTCCATTTTGAAAAATAAAATTTATAAAATTTCAAAAAGTGGGTATTACTATTCATAATGTGTAGTTTGATTAGCCGTGGTGTGTTAGAACTCGAAGTTGTGTACAGCGCAAGCTATTAAATTATTCAAAGGGAAACATACTGTGGAAGCTTGGGGTGTCACATTGGGCCCTAATTTTTGGATTTTTTTGGGCCTTTGATATTTTTTTGGACCTTTTTTTCATTTTTTTTTTCTTTCTTTATTGGTGGGATATTTTTATCCCACGTTTTATTTGGTTGGTGGTTGCGGGATAACCTACGGTGGTATGAGATATTGATGAGGGAGAATGCCTTAGTTACGATGAGCAGTCAATGGTATGGGATGTAAATAGTGATATCTCCTACTCATGACATGCTTTCACTGAAACCTCTGGTGATTGGCATCAAGGATGACCTCGATCACATGAACAATGATGTTGAAGGGTATAACAACATCCTCAACGTAAATGATTTGGAATCTCATATGATGACCTCGGGTGCTTTGTTGTCGGTGAGCTCTGTCGATGTGGATGAGTTTTTGAGATCTTTGGAATTGGTAGCTATTTGTCAGATCATGGCTACTTCAGACAATACTGGTGTTTGTGGGACTTTGGGCATTTTTATGTGGGTCTTTGTGCCTTTTATTTTGGTCTAGGGAATTTATCTTTTTTTAGTGGTAAGATGGCCACTCTCATGTTTGGTTGCATTTCATGTGTCACACACTTTTCCTTTGTTGTACTTTTATTTTATTCAATAATTTTTTAGGGTTATGCACACTTGGTTCCTAAAAATTCTTGGTATAAATATACTCTATAAAATTAAAAATAGTACAATGGAGAAATAAATTCAAATAAATAACATAAATAGAATTTTGAATTCTTCTACATCATAGTTCCTATAATTATAACATATGTTAATATAACAATAAATAGAAAAAAACTATAGGAAACAATATTATAATTTCAAGTAACTTTGATAATAATTGTGTGAATGAATAATGATTTAAATAAGATGTATTTATTAGAAGTATAATATTTAACTGATTGTTGGAATAGTAAATAAATAGTAAAATATTAATTAAACTGATGATATTAGTAAAACTCACAAAACATAATATTTATAATGATTAAAATGAGTATATATAAATATTATAATTAAATAATGACTTTTAAAATTATTTAACATAAATCACAAATATGTATAAATTTTAATAAAGTATGTTTTAACTAATTTGGTAAAATATTAATTTTTATTCTATAATTAAAATATTAGAAACATATAATTTTGAAAATTATTTTTATTAAAGGATATATTATAATTTACTATAAATCATATATTAATATAGAAATTATAATAAATAAAAATATGATCAATTATAGAAGAATAAATTAATTTTACTCTAGATAAAAAATGTTTATTCTATGTTTCATATTATTTTATTGAAATTTTAAATTTATAATTATAATAATATTAATTTTTTAAAATGTATTGTATTTTTTGAATCAAAATATCAAAATTATTAGAGATTTAATTTTTAAATTTTTTCTAAAATAGTTACTTTCTTAATTAATAGTAAAAATATAATTTTTATGAATACCATAACTTTTATGAAATCATCATTATATTTATATGGATTAAGATTTTATAAAAAAAATTAATTGTAAAATTTATTTAACGAGTAAAATATTACATTTAAAAATAAAATATTTAATTTCCAATCCTATAAATCATTTTTCAAAACCTAAGTGGTATTTTATTATAATACAATACTCTATTTGATTCTTTCCTTTTATATAAAATATTTCGAAGATTAATTTCAATTTTTGGTGTTTTAGAATCCTAAGTAATACTCCAATTTCTAGTCTTAAAATACCAAAATTCATAGGAATCAACACTATTCAAAGGTTTTGGCCTAAATAATAAAACAATAAATATTTTCTTATAAAATACCCCTCCCTCTTGGATATATAAATTCCACTCTTCCACCCCTTTCTGCCTACTTCTAAAACACTTTAAATTTTCAAATATCTTCTCAAATTAGTATGTAAACTCTCTTAAACATGGACATAAACCATTATTGATACAAAAAGGTTCTCCTCTGAAGGCTTTAGGTTTAATCTAAATGAGATGGCTCAAAGTTCATGGTAAGGGTTTCAAAACCCATGTTTCCATTTCAATAAAATTATTATTCATTCAATAATATGAGAAATCAATAAAAAGTAACATTAAAATTTATTTATTAAAATAACTTTATGTTTCTATAAAAATCTAATATTTACTAAACTATTATTTTTAAAAACTATGTTAAAAAATTTATTTATCTTGTAGTAGTTTTATTCTACATAAGTGAATGATAGTGTTTTATTTTTTACTTATGACTTTAATGTATATTATTAAAAATTATTTTTAAATTTAAAATAACATAACAATAATAATATAATATCATTTTTATGGTTTAATAATGACAAAAAAAGGAATGGTAATAATGATATTAAATGTAAACAAACCTATTCATTTTTAATCATAAAAAACAAACTTACCAATGAAGGTTATAAAATTTTATCTATATACTGATATATTTTATTATATCACATATAATTTTATTTGAACCTTATTCCTTTAAAATGTTTGAGCTTATGGAGTGATTGAATTATGGTTTTTTTCCATTACATCTACATCAATGCAGTTTTGGAAATATCAATCGAACAATATTGAAATAGTCGATGTTTCTAATATTATTCAAATATATGAATAGAACATGATAAAAAATTATCATAAATTCAATAAATATGAAAAAGGTTTCATAATAAGGTAATTAATGTATGTAGCATAACTATTTCAGAGGTTATCTCAGAGTTTGAAGTGATCCAGAACTTGAGTTAAGGGTTCATTCAAATTATTTTTTTACAGTTATAGTCTCTATCACTTTCTATCTCTCTATATACCTTTTTTAACTTAATATTATAATACCTTTATGTCAATTATTATTCTATTTCCATAGTTTTTAAGGGATATTAATATTTTAAATGAGGTTTTTTAGGTGGTTTAGATTATTAAATTTTTTTGTAAAATGGGTTTTCCGTGAGTCAAAAATATTTGACACTCGGAAATCCCATGAGAGACCATCAAATGGTTTGATTATCTCGAGCCTTATGTTTATTTTAAATTTTATAGTTTTATAAATATAATATGTACTTGAATTTTTATTTTAATTGAGAAAAATAATTGCTAAATATAATTTCAAACACATGGATTTAACACCCTTGTATGTTTTCAATTAAAAATAATAATTTTAAAAATAATTTTTATTTTTTTATATAAATATATTTATAATTTTTTAACAATATATAAAATATTATTTTTTGGAAATACTAGTACTAAAGTGATTATAAAATATAATTAAAAATCCCACCCAAAACTACCTTTTATAGGGGAAAATAACTTGAAATATCTTATGGGTTTTCCATGTGGGATTCAGTTTCACTTTTCCAGCATTATAATAATAATATATTGATAATATTATTTATTAAAATTATACATAATTAAAATAATATATCATTAATATAAATAATAATTAATATTATAAATAATAAAAAGTAATAATATAAATAACATATTTAATAATTATAGTGATAAATAATAATTGATGATATTATTATTTATTAATAATATTATTATTAATTAATCAGAAACTTTTTGGGTTTGAATCATACTAACTCATTCCCATAAAATAAACAAAAATAAAGATAGATTATAGCATATGAGAAGTCTAAGTAATCTGGTTGTAAACATCACTCACTCAGATGATTATCTTGTAGAAGGAAAATCCCTCGAACCTTGAAGGATTGAGGAAGCATTTAACATAGGTTAGGTGTTTTGGAGGTTAGTGTATCATATCAGTTGGTAATCGAAACTTTCATTTTGTTTTCTTGTCAAATGAATTTAAGGAAAAGGCATGGGGAATTGATAGAATATCTCTTAATATGATATTCATTAAAATTAAAGACTGGGATCCTCTTTTTGTCCCAATGGTGGCCAACATGTCAGTTACACAACCTTGGAACCGTATGTTCAGCCACATATGGTTTTTATAGAACCCTCATATCTTATAGGAAATTTCATTAGCCATTAGTGTTCCTATAAAGTTTCATAGGGATACCAAAAATGTGAAATATGTCCACTTAGTTTTAATTTTAGTTGAATTTGATATTTTTTCTATTCTAATCATGATTGTTATAATTGTTACTTCTCAGTTTAGAATGGAATTGAGAATTGATTATGAGAGAGTTTCTGATCTATGTTTTCAATGAAAATAGATTGGTCATGCTTCTGAAAAAGGTTGTAGGAACCAGATGTGTTCTTTTTGTATGAGATCTGGACACTCAAACTACTCTTATAGGTAAAAGATTAAGGAAAATTCCACTTCTATTCAGGGGAACTTGGTGGAGGGAACTAATCAAAATTAAATTGGCAGTGTTGGTGTAACATCCTACATTGCGGACCTTATATAGGGAAGGGTGGATATATGTAAAAATTTCATGAATTCTAGGAATTGTGTAGGAAAATGTAAATTTAACCTTACACTCAATAAGGGGATATTTCTCAGATGGCTAGTCATTCGAGTAGGGACCAGTATGACTATCTACATGGTAAGGAGGAAGATCAAATCGCTACTCTCCATACTATTGTACAACAGAACACTCGGAAGGATGGGTGTTTTGAGTGCTCTTTTATTGATTATGTTGGCCTGGATTTAGCTGATATGATTGATTTCATATTTATGAAGTCAGGAAATAGTAAGGGGAAGAAAAATATTCAAGAAATATCCCTTTCCCTAAACATTTATATAATCTATAGGAATCCTATAATTGTTGAATTTTCTGCCAATAAGAAGGTATAGGGGGAACCACCTGCAACCTTGTCTACTTATTCTCACTTAGGCTTCATCAATAGTGATATATGTGTCTATGGAGGGTTTAATATCAGCCCTGGTTTTACTAAGCTTCATCTAACCAATGGTATAGTGATAAAGTATCAGTAGTTTACTAAAACAAAATATTTTGAGCCAGTGAATACTACTCAGAACATGCATTATATTAGTGAAGTAGCATGCAATGGTGGGAATGGACAGGATAAGAAAGTGTTAGGTTATCAGGAAGCACTCCAAAATAGTGATTACCCCTCCCAATTGTGGGTACACACTTTGGATGAAATCATAAATAGGTCTATCATTAATGAGATTTTTCTTGAACGATTTAGCAACACTCATGGAAATGTTGATGGAAAATTATCAAGTACAGAGAATTTCAATGCAAATACCTCAGGCTCGGTTGGGGAACATGATCATCCTCTTGCAGATCCCACACCACCGGACCACAACAGTGATGATAACAATACATGAAAATGGATTAACATATAGGAGGGGCCATCTTTCGAGGGGTAGGTTTGGTGGTGAATCTCTTTTCAATAAGTGCATAATTTGGATTTTCTCTTGGGATGTTATCTGGTTATCACTTGTGGTAATGGTTTTCATTATATACCATCTTCCCCTTTTCTTTTTACTTGTGTATTTTATATAAATTGGGATTATCAGTGTTGGTCTACATCGATCTAACTATAAAACAATGGGATTTATGATCATAAACCTTTTTCAGAAAGAGCATCAACAACCATGCATACTTCCATGTAAACATGTGAAATAATGATCTGAAGCCTTTCCATTTAATCTAAACAATTCCCCCATGTTTCGTAGAGCTTCCAAACACATTACATGACCTTTAGATGACTAGAGTAACGAAAATAAAGCAAAAAATTTCAATCAAGAGATTCCATGATCGAATGCATGCCTTAGAGAATAAATGGCATCTCATGTTTCGACCTCAAATGTCATGTGAGATCCCATAAAGAAATATTAATCACCCTTGAAGAATCCCCTATTATTCCAATAAATTTATCCACATCTATCTAAACCAGGTTCTCCTAGAGAATCACCATCCAAATTCACTTTGATGAAAGGATTAAGAGGGGGAACCCATTTTACGTACTTGTATGTAACTGGTTTCCTTGGAAAACACGAAACTCTATGTAGATGTGTGATTACCAAGTCATCAAAATAGTTATTCATAGAACCTGTTTTATAATTACAGGATAGATGGATGTCCTTTCTAATGAGGGTATAAATATCCTAGAAGGATATTAATTTTCCATCATACCAAATGTAATTCCTATCTTCCCAAATGTAAAATAACCATACATCCACCATAGGAAAAATGAGATTATTCATTTACTAGATTAATGAGAGATTGATAATAGTTTTCATAAAATCATGATGGAGATCACCCAATTAATAATTATAAATATTATCAATATATTTAACATTATAAATTCCCTTAGGGTGCAGCTCAGTGATAGCTACCCTTGTGGGTGTTAATGAGGTCTTGATTTCAAGATCTGGTGAGTACTTTCCTTCATTTTTTTGTTGCATGATTTTCTTTTTAATGTTTCCCCTTCCTCCCGAATCAATGTAAATATGTAATATGATAAATAATAATTAATAATTTATGATATAATTTACTAATAAACAATTCATAATTAACAATTAGTAATATAATTATTTATATGATTAATAATATCATTAATAATAAATTATAATTATGAGTAGTAAGTTATAATTTAATTAACAATTAGTCATATAATTAATAATTGATAATATAATTTATTATTAATAATAAATAACTAAAAATATTATTTTCAAAAGTGGTTTCCTACAGGTTTTCTAATATAAATATATATATATATATATATATATATAAACACACACATACATACATATGTTTATATGTATGTAATTTAAATAACCTTATGGTTTAATTCAGACTATCCTAGGAGGGTATGGACTAGGTGACTACCTTTGAGGTTTTTGTGTGTGTGTGTTTAATGTTAATTGTACCCCTAAAACCTAATATATATATATATATATATATTAATTTTTAATATTTATAATATTAAATATTAATGGTATTAATGGTATTTTATATTAATAAGTTATATTTTTAATTATTTTTATTATTCTTGTATTATTATTAAAATTGTTCTTTTATTGAAATGTTGGAAAAATGAAATTAAATCTCACATGGAAAATCCATAAGGTATGTCACAGTATCTTCCCCTATTAAAAGGGATTCATGAGAGGGGTTTTTATCCATATTTTAAATTTAACTTAATACTAGTAATTGTGAATAAAATATTAGTATTTTAAATACTATTATAAATTTAAATATATAACAAAACAAAAAATTAATTTTAAAATTAGTTTTAAAATAAATTATGATCTATATTTTTAAACCATTTGATTCTATCACTCAGGGTTTTTGGGAATAAAATGGTTTGATGCATGAAAAATCCATTTTGTAAAATTTTAAAAACCTAAACACAACAAATACAAAAAACTATTTTAAAAAAAATCCACATAGTTCCCTTTCCAATATTTTTGATTAAATTAAAACCCGATAAAGGGAACATTTCCTTTTCTTCCCCCTTATCATTTTAAACTTTTGTAAGGATTATTTTCATTATATTATTTCTAAAAACACTTCATATTTTAACATAATAATGTAGATTTAATTATAGTTGTTTAAAAACTCAATGCTCTTATCCCTTTAGTAATATTATTTTTCCCTTTTCTTAAAAGTTCAAAAAAAAAGTGTTTCATTTCAAGATATCTTCTTATTATGATTTTTCCTTCACATTGAGATCTATTTTCATGAATTTTGATCATGAATGACTAATATTCCTTAATACCATCTTTTATTTGGATCCTACATGATACATTAGTGAATAAAAATTTATAGATTTAATATGTTATATACTTCTTCCTCATGGATTTATTTCAGGCTTATTCTTTATGTATGTTATTTTATATGTGACACATGTATGTGGGACATATTATGATGATTTTAGTCCCATATTTATACAACCCCCTAATTAATTGGGTAATGTTTTATATCTCATATGATCCTTAAGTGTGGGAATGATGTTGTTATCCACAGCTATAATTTTATACATAGGCATGATATTGATAGCTTAGTCCACAATATTATGCGTGGACATGATGTGTATACATTTTTAAATATTGTTATGTCTTTTTTTATAAACATGAGCACAGAGGCCCTTATATGAAATAAAGAAAGTTTACAAGAGGCGAAACGAAGGGATTATACATTTGTCTCGGAGGAAAAGAGGATCCATGTCATCAGGTAAGGTATGCAAGTGAATAAAGATTTCCACATTGACTCCTTTGTTGGCCAGCCCATCGGCAATATAGTTCACCTTCCTAAAAGTGTAAGTGATTAAGTAGTTCAAAGAGCTAATCTTGTCAAGACAGTTCACCCATTTAGCAGCTATCTTTCATGAGAGATTCCTTTGATCCTCTCTAACAGCTTGCACAAGAGTAGTGGAGTGACAATCAAACCATATACAATTCCAATCCTTTTGTAGGTCTAGATAAACAACCATTAGGAGGCCCATGATCTCCACATCCAGGGCTGTGAGATTTCCACAAGGATGAAAAATGAATTCAATGACATCCCTATTTGCATCCCTGAAGATCACAACGTATCTCAAGGGACCTGTATTACCCCTTGACTCTCCATCATTGTTGCACTTTAACCATCCAGCAAATGGTTGTGTCCAGAAAACTTCCATAGTTTAAAGAGGGGATAGATAATTACCATTAATATTCGGTCTTCTAATGATAATCCAATCATCAATCGAGTTTCTAGATTTTTTCAAGTGTAGGTTGTTTGCATCATGAACTGAAACACGTATGGTGTCCAGAGCGTGTCCAACGGTGAAGCCAGACCTACTTTGCACCACAGCATTCTGGAAGTTCCAGATGTAGTGGACGAGTTTGGAATAGGAAACCTGGAAAATTACCTTCACCTGCTTGGAAATATGAACATTAACCATTGAATAAATAAGAACTTGAACATATTCAAAATGAGGAGGTTGCAAGATGAAAATCTATTGTATTGTCGTCCGTAAAGAAGAGGCAGTGTTGAAACTCATAAAGATATATTCAACATCATCTTTGGGTTTCTTGTAGAGGTCACATAGAGAGAATAAGGAAATACCAACCCTTTGTAGGTTGGTATCCACTGGTAGATTGTTGAGGGATAGCCTCTGTAAGAGCGTAAACCGCGAGGGTGTCAACTATTTTTTGTTCAGTTTTCCAATCCACTATTTGTCTCCATTGATCAAAGGGTGGTAGAAGATTTTTTTAATCTAGAAATCTGGTGGGATAACCTTCCAAGATAAGATCATCCTTCTGATTAACAAAATCATAATTTTCCATCGTATGATAATGTCATCCTCCACCATTTACATACTATCTAATTGTTCCTTAATCGTGATGTTTTTGGCAGTTCCACTTTATTCCAAGCTAACACGATTAATGAGAGGCTCACCTGTCCAGTTATCATACCAAAACCTCAGGGAAGAGTTCATGATTACCATCCATTTGGAGTGATCGATTATTTTCTTAAAGATATACTTTATCCTAGGCCATATAGAAGACTCAACATATTTGAATTTTCCAGCAATATGCTTTGCTATAAATTTGGATCTTAGAAATTCCAGGGAAATAGATTTGTTGTTAATAAGATTCCAAATAAATTTGGCTTACATAGATTGATTAAATGCCTCCAATTTCTTGATTCTAAGTCCTCCATGTTTGTAGGGTAAGCAGCACTTTTTCCATGATGTAGATATTATCTTCCTTTCCGTAATATTTCCACTCCATACAATATTTTTTAGAATAGTATTCAACTTTCTAATAATAGAGATAGGACAAAGATAAACCATAAAAGAATAAACCAACTTTGAGATAACAACATGCTTCACCAGAAAAATGCGCCCATCCATTGAGAGAGAATTCCCTTTCTAAGATTCCATGTTTTTTCTGACTTGATCCAAATTATTTGATAAGTGTGACTATCGGGGCTTTCCCCAAAACATTGAGACACCCAAATAGACAAAAGGTAGAGTACCCACTTTAATTCCCAAATTTGTGGTGAGGTGGATCTTCTTGAAAGCTAAAATTCCC
Source organism: Viscum album (assembly GCA_963277665.1). Lineage (NCBI taxonomy): Eukaryota > Viridiplantae > Streptophyta > Magnoliopsida > Santalales > Viscaceae > Viscum > Viscum album. The sequence continues at coordinate 405,044,890 of OY728167.1, forward strand.
TCACCAAAGTAGATAAAGGATTTCCTCTATCTTATGACTTGTCCAGAAACATCCTCATAATTTTGAAGTACCTGTTTAATATTTCTGAGGTTTCTTTGGTCTCCCTATGTAAAAATAACAATGTCATCAAAAAATAATATATGGGAGGGAGCAGAAATACCTCAGGCGGCTCTGATGGTTGATAAGTCTCCCTTGTTCACCATGTCCAGGAGAAGTCTGCTAAGATAGTCTTCAGTGATCGCAAGAAAAATGGCTGAGAGGGGATCCCCTTGTCTCACCCCCTTGGAGCAAGTGAAGTATCCCTCTAGGGATCCATTGATGAGAATGGATATGCAGGATGACTCAAGAAGTATCATGAGCCATTATGTAAATTTCATAATGAATCCAAAGCTGTTTAACACCATCCCAATAAAACCCCAGTCCATTGTGTTAAAAGACTTGGTGACGTCTAGTTTGAGAGCTATATTTCCACCTCTGGTTGGTTTCCTAAGCAGATTGACATACTCTGTGGCAGTGAGAAAACAATCCTATATATGTCGCCCTCTCACAAATCCAAATCGATTCAAAGAAATAATTTTCTCTGAGACACAGCCAAGCCTGCCTACAATAATTTTAGTAATGACCTTGTAAATGGTGTTAACAAGAGAAACGGGCCTGAACTGACAAATCTCACTAAAATTTTCAACCTTTAGAATAAGATCAATAAACCGGGAATTGATTCCTTGAGGAAAAGTCTCATCCGCAAATAAATGACAGATAATCGGACAAAGGTTTTCTTGAATGATTTCCCAATAGGTCTGAAAGAATGTGTTAGTAAATCTATCTGGTCATGGAGAACTGTCCTTCTTGAGAGAGAAAACAGATTCTTTAATTTCAAATTCCACTGGCAAAGAGGTAAGGGAGATGTTATCCTCCTTCGTAACAAGATGTGGGATGATATTATCCCTTATCATTTCATTCATTGGAGGGACATTGAAAAAATTCCTGTAAAAATAGACAATATAGTCTGAGAGCTACTGTTGTTCCTCCAAAACATGATCCACATCCTTGAGAATAGCAACGGGCCTATTATCCCTTCGGACAATATGAAGAGTTTGAAAGAACTGTGTATTCATATCTCCCTCTAAGAGCCATCTGATTTTAAAGATATCTTTTCTGATGTTGTCACGCTGCTTGATGAGTCTCCAAAGCTTTGAAGTAATATCAGATTCCTACCTTAGATCCCCACCAAAGTTTTATTTAGTTATATAATCCTTTAATTCATGTAAAAATTACTCATGACCATAAATTTTAGAATCCATTGTGCTGAATCTGTTCTTACTCTATTCCTTCAGTTTCATTTTGACCAATTTGAATTTTGAAATGCAGACAAGAGGGCTGACCCCATAGGCCCTTGGTCCCCATGTATCCTATATAATTATAGATCACTCTAGAAGAGTGTCCCATTAATTATTGAAACAAAACAGAATCGGATGAATTCATTCCATATTGATAAGATACACCAAAATAGGATGGTGATCATAATTATGCTTAGCCAAAGTGACGCAGGAGATGGACTTCCAAGTTTATATAGAGGCCCCTTGGTGATGATCCTCTAATAATGTTTATGTCACATCTTATGATTATAATTTTTACCATTATCCAATGATATTATCACTCATATTACATTTTTCTATGATATGGTTTATGATCCTTCAATAATTGATTCCATGTTATTATTTTTGACTCATGAAATCTCAGCCAATGTTTAGCCGGTTTTACACCCTTAAAAGGGTTTATCGATTACCCCTTATTTTATGTTTGTCCTCATGATATCCTATGTAGTTATAGGAGTACGATGATCTATAGGATAATTTTTTAAAAATGGGAATAAAATATTACATTGTTCATTTTAAAGTAATATATTATGTTCCTAATTTCCCAAAGACACTTGACTAATAGATTTATTGGTTTGGTTATGGATATTTATTTTAAAAAAATTATTTTATATTATTTTTAAGAGATTTGTGTACTTATAGTTGGTATTAGAGAATGGTCTAGTTAATTTTTTGGATTGGGTAAGATAACCTAATAGTAAATACACCATAAATTACCGAGATTGAGACTTTGGAATTCATAAGATAGTATTTTAATTTAATTAATGAGTTCTTATTTCTATGATCATAAATTTTTTCATATATAGCTATTAATTCAAGTATAATTATCCATAAATCTTCATTTTTAGTAAATGGATTCAAATATAATCATGTATGCAACCAATGTAGTGGTAAATGAAACTATTTCTCGAATGAGACACCCAATATGAAAGGATAAGGTGTTAGAAACCTCATGGTAACACTTTTTCAATTAACATGAGTAATGAACAATAACATACGGAGCACCAAAATCCTTATATGAAGGGTTAAATTATAGTTAATCCCTTTATGTGACAACAAACTCCCTCTTTTGATGGATTTTCCTAACCCTTTAATCACATACTAAAGGATAAACTCTATTGAGAAAATATTTTCCATGATCTAATGATCTGATCAAGAAAAATTGATCTTGGATATTTATCACTTAATAAGAGAATCCAATTAGTGGTTAAAATTGATCGAAAATACCAAGATCAAAGAATAAATCAACTTGATGGAAGGATAAGAATTCATGAAATTATTTTTCAATAAATAATTCCATCACACTCTCAAATATAAAATAGGGAGGGAATTTCTTGGACTTAATTAATGGATTATGATTCAGTTGGGTCGTATGAAGAAAAATTTACAAGTATTTGAGGGTATGCCTCTAGTTTTTTCAATGAATTTGATAGCAATGTTGATCACATATTTAGTGGCCTAAAACCATGCCTTACAAAAGATTTAGTGATTTGAGACTTAGATAACTATGAGGAAATAGTTTGATGTGCCCTTAAGGTGGATATGAAGAATGGTGAATCCCAATAGTCTCATGAGACAAGTAATAAGAAAAATATAATGGACTGTAAAATTGTTAGGTTGATTGATAAACATCATGGAGGGGATAAGATTAAAATATCCACATGTCAAAAGTGTGGGAAGTGTCATCCTGGAATAAGATTTCCCAGATCCATAAAACTAGCTTTAGTGCTAAAAAGTTATTCTTTACATACTAGATTTCATTCCAATTGATGAAACCCAAATTTAATCATCCATAAATACAATATAAATAAAAAATATTGAGTCTCTTATATACCCAGTACCTATTAGGTTTAAAATTTTAGAGATTTGGGACAGAACAGTAACTTCTAAACCCCATATCTTTCTCAACCAAATGGGAATTTTTTACATTATACCATGAATTTCTTATTTCACATAAATTCTTAAACATATCCCATAAAATTATTTACACAATATATCCTTCTATACATATCTTACGTAATATTATTCTTCTAAACCTGTGGAAGTGGAAACATAATAAAGTGTGAGATCAAATGATAAGTAAGGGTAAACATGGGAATTAACAATCAAATTTCATAAATTAGCATAAGATGGTCATATGGATATGAGAACATAATAAAAGTGTATGATCATGAAATAAGTGAATAACACCCAGAAAATCATGGATCATAAACCATGATTTGTGGCATAAATATTCTTCACACCGTAAGAGATGATTCCTTAGAGAATCACCAACCATAATCCATTATAGCATAACATAGGAATAATAATATGGAATTATATTGTGGAATAATCATAAAGATAAGAAATATTTTCCTTTTTCAAGACTCACTACCAAGACAATCATCACATGGTGTAAAAAATCCCATAGTGGATTGGGTTTACTCACAATTCTCAATAAATATTGGTGGAGAGAGTCCCTTAGTGGATTGGGTTCACTCCCAAATCCCATGCATGTTATCACATGAGATATAAAGATTTACCCAATACAATGGAGGTATATCTTATTTTGATCCCATATGTTATATAATTAAAACCATATATATATGTTCTATAAACACATAAAAAATTATAATTCCTACACCACTCAATTAACCCTTGAAAAGAAATTGGTCTTATGAATTCTTCTCAAAAACATAATCATATTTCATCCAGGGAATGGAAGTGGATGCATTCATTATAACATATTCCTATCGAGTAATAATAGATATTAAAATATTTTGAAATATATTAAAAATAAATTTATAAAATGTAACACCCCAAGATTTTGTAGCACGTTATCTCTTAAAAGTAATTCAATAACTTGTGCTACACGAAACACTAAGTTTGAGCGCACCACAACTTACCAAACTAGCCATTCAAAAAGTGATTATGAATAGTGTTAACTGTATTTTTAATTTTATACACACCATATAATTTTAAAATCCATATTATGTGTTTTTAGACGTAATATAAGAACGAATTCAATTTTTCAGATAAAGGAAGTATTTTTCAAAAAAAATGCAATTCTACCACCTTTTAAGGAAGAACCCTTTTTAAATCCAATATTTAACATTTTTATATTCAATTTGATAAAATAAACTTCTTATTTAGAATCGCTAGATAAAAATTTATTTTTGATAAAATTTTGGTAATTTTCTAATAACTTTCATATTTTAGTGAATAGTGAAAAATACCAAATTTTAACTAAAAACAACATTTTTAATCAAAATAATTTATAGTGTTCAATTATAAATTTGAATGTTTTGGAAGTATAATTAGATTATATTTTTATCATTTAATAAAATATAGGTCATTATAAGTAATTTCAAATTTAAATTTGATATAAACAAATGTCAATCTTTTGATAGTTTTTACTTACTTAAAAACCCGCTTTTTGGTTTTAACAACGAGAATGCATTTTAAATTAATTAATATAACTGCTATGTTTCGAATTTGGTAAAATAGACTTTATTTTGTAATTCTGAATATCAAAATTATCTTAAGGTGAATTTTTTGTACTTTTCTGAAAACATTCAATTTTTGACGAATAGTGAAAAAACACTGTGTTATAGGTTAAAAACGACTATTTATTTAAATAATTAGTTACTTTATTTAAATTTATATTAGGTAAAAATAGATACATAATACCTATATATGTTCAATGTAATTCATTGAAGTAATTTTATAAAATATTTATATATATATTTTTTTATTGAACTTTTTACCGCCTTTTACCCACCTCCTAAGAGCATTTGAAAATTCACATAAAACTTAATTTTACTGCTTCTATGAATTGAATTTCAAAAATCCAAGAGACACAGTTGATATCAGTAAGTAAAATTTAGCTCATTAATATAAAAATAATTTTTGGTGAATAGTAATGTTTTACTTTTATTTACCACGGTTAAGAGTAAATAGGGTAATTAAGGGTTAAAATGATATTATTACTACCCTAACACATGTCCTAATTCTATTGGATAAGTGTTATTCGACCAAAAACAACCTTAGGAATAAAATATGATCTTTTAGGTCCACATGGATTAGATTAGGACATTTATTATTATTTAATTCAAAGAAGAGTTAAAAGAGTTAAAATCAAAGTTTAATAACTAAACCATTTTTAATAAAGGGTTATACATAAGAAAAAATCGATTATAAATATTAATTAGAAATATAAAAATATTTCCTACATAATGGTATTTTATTTATAATTTTTAGACATTAAATAAGTTAATTTATTTAAGACACAATGATGATGCAGTAATTACCGTATTAATGAAATATTAAAATAATTTATATTATAAATACCCAAATAAATGTAAATTAAGACATTTAATGAATTAAAATAAATTTACAGGTTAATATGACATATTATTATTGATTTAATTAAATTTGTTCGAAGTAATCATACTGTTTTGAGTTTCAAAAAAAATACCAAATAGTGTCAAAATTGACATAAAAGAGTTTTTTTTAAATATAATATATTATTAATTGATATAATATTCCTAAAAATCTAATGTTCTGCCAAAGTACTTAGATAAGGTTATATATATTAATAATGAAACACTTGGGGTTCTCTTGGCTTGTTATAGTAAGTTTATTAACCATATAATATAAAAATACAAAGAGACATGGTAAATGTCAAACTAATTAACTAAGAGTTAAATCTAAAAGATAAGGTTAATTTATTGACCCAAACCTGTCTGAAACCTATTGGTTGAGGGGTTTTAGATCCATCCCCACCTTACCCTTTAAATAATTCACTTTTTAGCCATTATAAATCGAAAATGATTTTATTATAAAATAATATTTCTAGCTTTTCCTATGGTGCCCCTCACCCCTCTTATAAAAGGGCACTCCCCCTTCTCTCTAATTCACACCTTCAAATCCATTTGGATAGGCCAAACCCTACCCAAATACCCTCTAAACTGTCCTCCCTCCATACTATATGTCTTCCTTTAGTCAGAAATTCAACCTAAGAATGCCTTTTGATCAAATCAAAAGAAAGATCCCGAAGAAGAGGTAAATATTTCATTACCTCTTTCAAGTTTCTATCTTCTTCCACTTCCTCTTTCTTTGTTGTTTCCATTATAAAATAATAAATCCAGTATCTTATATATATTTTGATGTTATTATAAATATGGTACAACCATGTTCATTATTCTGTCCATCCTTTGAATGACATGTCACCATACATGCGTACGTACGGCTTACTGTCTCCACGTCGTGGTGTAATTGTTATTCAACACATTATTATTAGGATGGGTATAATAATGATGTTTAATTTATTTAAATAAAAAATATAACATGATAATGATTCTTTATATATAATATACCATCCAATTATATATTATTTTAATATCAAAACAATGATATTGTCGCTTGTGCGTACGTACGCATTATCGTCTCCACGAACGCGATGAGATTTATTCCCCATCGTATCCATTCAAGACTAATATTCATTTGATGATTAAAAAATATGTTTAAGGAGTTTATATAATTCTATATATTAATAATATACAACCTATCCATAATGAACATGTCTTATGTAACAAAACATATAAAACAAAACGAGTAAGTTAACACCCAAAACGATGATAATACTAAAATATTATTAACAAAGCATTATTAGAAGATCATATATGATATCATAATTACGTATATGGTTATTGTATAATTTAATAACAATGTTTTACCTATAATACATAAGGTTAACATACCATCGACTAAGTAAAAGTACAAGGTACGGGTTAATTCTACAATCTCTTCATTATCCGTGGTTGTTCATATGTAATTATCTACTGGGACCTCTTTATCATCCACATCCTTGTTTCTTAAAAATTTATTTCAAAACATTTTTGTTATTTAATAAAAAATGGGTTAAATTCATTTATACCCTTATTTTACCTTAAACTTTTTTGAAATGAATCTTTCCGTCATTTTCCAAACAAGGTCCTTTTTAACCTTTTCGAAAAAATTAAGGTAAGAATGTTATTTTAACATATATGGAGGGTGCAGCTATTTTCCCCTGTTATAACAACGTCAAATCATCCCTTACAAGCTTATAAGAATATTTTTAAAAATAAATTTTTATTCATAATTACATGACTTTTAAATGATTTCAAAATAGAAAGATATATTTATTTAAAAAGGTTTTGATTTCATCCATGTCAAAATCCTTTGATGGATTATAAGTTGGTTTGAAGGTGATTTATTATGATAAAAAACTTCCATATTGTATTGAAGGTTTTGTGATATGTTTGACTATGGATTTATTATTTCATACCATTCATGTTTTATGGATAAAGTATTGACATTTCGTATGTTAGTTTTAATACGAATATTTATGTTATGTTTAAACCTTTTCATATGAGGAATGAATTCGACTTAGTAAGTGATGAGTGGAGCCTACTATAGCTCCTCGATGCATCGGCAGGTCTCATGAGACGAACTAGTGTCTTGGCACCAGACCTTGGCAAAAAAAATTATTTTTAGTTTTGGAACAAGGCCTTAACTATGTGGTTATGATAGTCTAGCATTATGCATTCCATCATTATGAATGTGGTTATTGATATTGCATCTTATTATTAGACTAGTAGAATATCCATGTGAATAAGTAAATGGAATTATTTGATTTTATCATTTCCATATATTGCTGAAGTTCTTGTTTAAAAGGCTTTTGTTTTAGTTATACATTGCCTTAAATTTTTATGCTTATTTATGAAAGTTTCTGCTATATTGTTATCCTTACTGAGAATCTGAGATCACCCCTTTCTAGGTTTTATTTTTCCCAATATGTGAGGAAGTATTTTATGACTGACCTGTAGGGATAGTTTGAGGGGATATGAGTGTGGTCGATGGAGACTATGTTGTTGTAGTTTTTTAATTTATGATGTAATGTAAGACTTATGAATGTATCTTGTATTTCCAAGGCTACTAAACTGGTCAGTTTTTTGGGACATGATTTCCTTGTGATCATGCCAATGTTATGTAATAATGCACCGACTCTGGGCTTCTGGGGTCGGGGCGTTAAAGTTAGTATCATAGGATGTTTAGTAATAACCTTGGAAACTAGATTTAGATCAACTCTGATTATATCACATTACCCTAAGATAGACTTTGAGTATTAGTATAAAAAGAACTTTCTAGAATTTTGGTAATGTGGAGATTTTGTGAGTTTTCCAATCAATACATCCATGTTTGGATACGAGCAGGTAGAGGTGGCTCTGGCATAGATGTACCTAGGGGTAAAAACCGAAAACACTGCTTTGAGCTAGACTCGAACGGGGACTGGTGCACGACAATGGGCCTTGCTGCACTCTTGGTTACGACACTCTCTGGGGATAATCTTAGGATAATTCACATTTTCATTACAAGCCATTATGAAGGATTTAGGAGTAAATACCTCCACAAAGAAAACATTTTATGATTATAGATTAGAAGAAAAATCTTTTCAATATTACATTAGGTATTTTACAAGTTTGAAATTATGCATTGTGATTCATAAACTAACCTAGTATATTCTATTGTTTATAAATGGCACCTAGTAGAAGGAATGAAAATTCCAGGAATACACATGATCAAAAGATTAAGAAGGATCATATATGTCATGGTATTAAGCCAAAATTTAAAAGGGAAATAGCCACCCACGTATTATCATCATATGAAGAAATAGTATCATGTGTTAATAAGATAAGTAGAGAATTCTTTGAGTCCTATGGATTTGAAGGGAATGAATAAAATCAAAGGATGGAATAGAGAAAGATGGATAAAGGGAATAGGGGAAAGAAGGATTTTACCATATGTGATAACTGTGGAAAGAATCACCTTGGTAAATGCCTGAAGGGAATGGGAGTTTATTATAAGTGTGGAGAAAAAGGACACCAAGTACGTGACTGCAAGGGTAATAAAAATGTTTCAAATGTACAATGCTTCATCTTCAAGGAGTTGCGACACTACACAAATCAATGTCCAAATCACCAGAGTATGCCCCAAATGATGCTATTGGATAATAATCATGTTATAATACTACCACATATAAAGTGGAATTATTAGTGTTCTTATGTTATTATTAAAGAATTGTGTCATTTTAGTGTTTTCTTGATGATGTACCAGTTATATGTATTATAAGAATAAATAAGGATTATACTGCAGCACTATTTCATTGAGTATTTGATATTATATGGGACTATGAAAAGTGACTCAATAGCAAGTTAAACTTTTTTTTGGAAAATAAATGGTTGGAGGAAAGATAAACCATAATATGGTCCTGATAATGAGATAGTAATTTTGGAATAAGAGATGGTTGATTTCGATAAATTATATTCGATATTCTTGACTACTTTGAAACTAATTAATTGTTTGTTTAATCCATTTTTGTTGGAGTATACAAATTTTTTGGATATAAGGAGTATATCCAGTATTCTATAAGGAATAAGGGAGAATGTATGTAATCAACAAGGTTTTATGGTAATTCTGGGTATTACCATGTTATAAAAGAATACATGATGAAGTTATTCACATGTTATTACATGGAAAAAAGGATCTTCATTGTGTTTACATTCCTTATAAATTTTGGACTGTGAGTTTGGATAGAAGTATTTTGGATAAGTCTAATGGTTGGAATCGATTAAGTTGACATTGGATACTATTGTTAAGGTTAAATTATTTCTTGAGATTGTTTTTGGATTATCATAAAAAGGACATCCCGGAGGTCGGGCGACAATCTGTTGCATTCGGAAAGGCCACGAGACATGAACCTGCAACAGAAGGGTGATAAGGGTGGATCACCTACCACTGGCATATGTGATTTCCTGGTTTTTATAATGTAGTTTTTTTTAAATAGTCTAAAAATGAATTATAAATTCGTTATTTTTGAAACCCTATACGATTAGGATAAATAGAATATTTTTGAATTCTATTATCTTTTGGAGTGAAAGATGAGTTTGTGGTAGGAATTAGTTGAAGGATGAACCTCTACTTGTTAAGTATATTTTTTCCTCTTATTCTATGAAGAAATTAATCCTTAAAATTTAGGTAAGTGATCTTAAAACCAAAAATGTGTTATCCTAATACCTTATGTTTAACCGATGATATTTTAAATCATCATAGATTAATGGCTTTATGGCCCACAATTTTACACTTGTAAGTGATTGATGACCTCAATCACTCCCTATAAATATTTAAGTTTTTCCCCCAATTATGTGTCCATAATTGCCACCAATGTTCTCATATTCAAAAACCCTAATTTGGTGGTGAATTTTTCATTTCCCTTTACCTCTTATTAAGACTAAGTTTTATTAACCCAACTTCCAATGTGGGATTTCCACAAAGGTGTTTCTCTATTTTTAACCTTTTATTTTTGAAGAACAATTTCAAATTGCGAGGACATAATTTATTGAAGCAGGGTAGAACGTAACACCCCATGATTTCATAGCACGTTATCTCTTAAAAGTAATTGAATAACTTGTGCTACACGAAACACTGAGTTCGAGCGCACCACAACTTACCAAACTAGCCATTAAAAAAGCGATTATGAATAGTGTTAACTTTATTTTAAATTTTATATACACCATATAATTTTAAAATCCATATTATGTGTTTTTATAAATAATATAAAACAAATTCAATTTTTCAGATAAAGGAAGTATTTTTCAAAAAATGCAATTTTACCACCTTTTAATGAAGAACCCTTTTTAAATCCAATATTTAACATTTTTATATTCAATTTGACAAAATAAAATTCTTATTTAGAATCGGGATAGAAAATTTTAGTTATGATAAAATTTTGGTATTTTTCTAATAACATTCATATTTTGGTGAATAGTGAAAAATACAAAATTTTAACTGAAAACAACTTTTTTAATCAAAATAATTTATAGTGTTCAATTTTAAATTTGAATGGTTTGGAAGTATAATTAGATTATATTTTTATCATTTAAAACAATTTAGGTAATTACAAGTAATCTCACATTTAAATTTGATATAAACACATGTCAATCTTTTGATAGTTTTTACTTTCTTAAAAACCAGTTTTTTGGTTTTAAAGACAATTAATTTTAAATTAATTAATATAGCTTATATGTTTTTAATTTGGTAAAATAGACTTCCTTTTATAATTCTGAATATCAAAATTATATTAGGGTGAATTTTTTGTATTTTTCTGAAAACATTCAATTTTTGATGAATAGTGAAAAACACTGCGTTTTTTGTTAAAACTGACTATTTATTTACATAATTAGTTACTTTATTCAAATTTATATTATGTAAAAATAGATACATAATACCCATATAAGTTCAATGTATTTCATTGTATTCATTTTATAATATGTTTAGATATATAAAATTTTATTGAACTTTTTACCGTCTTTTACCCATCTCCTAGGAGCATTTGAAAATTCACATAAAACATAATTTTACTGCTTCTTTGAATAGAATTTCAAAAATACTAGAGAGATGGTTGATATCATTAAATAAAATTTGGTTCAATAAGATAAATGTTTTTGTTGAATAGTAACTTTTTACTATTATTTACCACGGTTAAAAGTAAATAGGGTAATTAAGGGTAAAAATGATATTATTATTACCCTAGAACAAGTCCTAATTCTATTAGAAAAGTGTTATTAGACCAAAAACAACCATAGGAATAAAATAGGATCCTTTAGGTCCACTTGGATTAGATTAGGACATTTATTATTATTTAATTAAAAGAAGAGTTAAAATAGTTAAAATCAAACTTTAATAACTAGACCATTTTTAATATAGGGTTATACATAAGATAAATTTGATTATAAATATTCATTAAAAATATAAATATATTTCATACATAATGGTATTTTATTTTTAATTTTTAGACATTAAATAAGTTAATTTATTTATGACACAATGATGATGCAGTAATTACCGTATTAATGAATGACTAAAATAATTGATATTATAAATACCCAAATAAATGTAAATTAAGACTTTTAATGAATTAAAAAAATATAGGTTAATATAACATATTAGGATTTATTTAATTAAATTTTTTCGAAGTAATCATGATTTTTTGATTTCCACAAAAATCAAATACCAAATAGTGTCAAAATTGACATAAAAGCGTTTTTAAAACAAATATTATATTATTAATTGATATAATATTCCTAAAAATATAAGGTTCAGAAAAAGGACTTAGATAAGGTTATATATATTAATAATTAACCACTTGGGGTTTTCTTGACTTGTTATAGTAAGTTTATTAACCATATAATATAAAAATACAAAGAGACATGGTAAATGTCAAACTACTTAACTAAGAGTTAAATCTAAAATATAAGGTTAATTTAGTCACCCAAACATGTCTAAAACCTATTGTTTGAGTGGTTTATGACCCATAACCACATTATCCTTTAGATAATTCACTTTGGAGCCATTAGAAACCGAAAATTATTTTATTATAAAATAATATTTCTAGCTTTTCCTAAGGTGCCCCTCGCCCCTCTTATAAAAGGGAACTCCCCCTTATCTCTAATTCACACCTTCAAAGCCATTTAGCTCGGAAAAAACCTGCCCAAATACCATCTCAACTGTCCTCCCTCCATACTATAGGCCTTCCTTTAGTCATAAATCCAACCTAAGGATCCCATTTGATCAAATCAAAAGGAAGAACACGAAGAAGAGGTAAAAATTTTCATCACCTCTTTCAAGTTCTTTTCTTCTTCCACTTCTTCTTTCTTTGTCATTTCCATTATAAAATAATAAATCCAGTATATTATATATACAGTGATGTTATTATGAATATGGTATAACCATATTCATTATTCTATCCATCCTTTGAATGACATGTTACCATACGTGTGTATGTATGGATTACCGTCCCCACGTTGTGGTGTAATTGTTATTCAATACATTATTATTTGGATGGGTATAATAATGATGTGTAATTTATAAAAATAATATTTATAACATGATAAGGATTTTGTATATATAATATATCTTCCAATTATATATTATTTTAATATCAAAAGAATGATATTATCGCTCGTGTGTACGTACGGATTACCGTCTTCACGAACGCAATGAGATTCATTCCCCATCGTATCCATTCAAGACTAATTTTCAATTGATGATTATAAATAATGTTTATGGAGTTGATATCATTCTATATGGGAATAAGATACAACCTATCCATAACAAACCCATCTTATGTAACAAAACATATAAAATAAAACGAGTAAGTTAACACCCAATACGACGATAATACTAAAATATTATTAACAAAGCATTATTAGAAGATCATATATGATATCATAATTATGTATATGGTTCTTGTATAATTTAAGAACAATGTTTTACCTATTATACAGGAGGTTAACATAACATATACTAAGGAAAAGTACAATGTAAGGTTTAATTCTACAATCTTTTCATTATCCGTGGTTGTTCATATGTAATTATATACTGGGACCTCTTTATCATCAACATCCATGTTTCTTAAAAATGTATTTTAAAACCTTTTTACTATTTAATAAAAAATGGGTTAAAGTCATTTATACCCTTATTTTACCTTATATATTTTTTAAAGGAATCTTTTCGTCATTTTCCAAACAATATCCTTTTTAACCTTTTCGACAAAATTAAGCTAAGAATGTTTTTTTAACTTATATGGCGGGTGCAGCTATTTTCCACCATTATAACAACGTCAAAGCTTCCCTTACAAGATTATAAGTATATTTTGAAAAATAAATTTTTTATTTTATAATTACATGACTTTTAAATGACTTCAAAATATTAAGAGATATTTCTCTAAAATGGTTTCGATTTCATCCATGTCAACATCCGTTGATGGATTATAAGTTGGTTTGATGTTGATTTATTATGATAAAAAACATCCACATTCTATTGAAGGTTTTGTGATATGTTTGGCTATAGATGTTTTATTTCATATCATTCATGTTTTTTGATAAATTATTGACATTTTGTATGCTAGTTTTAATACAAATGTTTATGTTATGCTTAATCATTTTCATATGAGGAATGCATTGGACTTAGTAAGTGACGGGTGGAGCCTGCTATAGCTCCTTGATGCATCGATAGGTCTCATGAGACAAATTAGTGTCTTGGAATAAATCCATGGAAAAAAAATATTTGTAGTCTTGGCACAAGGTCTTGACTATGTTGTTATGATAATCTGGAATTATGCATTCCATCATTATGAAAGTGGTTATTGATATTTCATGTGATTATTCGACTAGTAGAATATCCATGTGAATAAGTAAATGGAATTATTTGATTTTTTCTTTGAAATATATTGGTGAAGATAATGTTTAAAAGGCTTTTGTTTTAGTTATACATTTCCTTAAATGTTTAAGCTTATTTATGAAAGTTTCCACTATATTTTTATCCTTACTGATCATCTAATCTCACCCCTGTCTATGTTTTATTTTTCCCAGGATGTGAAGATGTATTTTATGACAGACCTGTAGGGATAGTCTGAGGGGATATTAGTGTGGTCTATGGAGACTATTTTGTTGTATTTTTTCACTTTATGATGTAATGTAATAATTATGAATGTATCTAGTATTTCTAATGCTACTAAACTGATCGGCCTTTCAGGACATGATTTCCTTATGATCATGATAATGTTATTTAATAATGCACCGACTCTGGGATTCTAGGGTCGGGGTGTTATAGTTTCTATCGGAGGAAGTTTAGTAAAAACCTTGGAAACTAGATTTAGATAAACTCTGATTAGAGGACATTACCCTAAGATAGACTTTGAGTATTAGTATAGAATAACTTCCTAGAATTTTGGTAACGTAGAGATTTTTTAGGTTTTCCAAGCAATACATCCCTGTCTGGAAACGATTAGGTAGAGGCGGCTCTGGCACAGATGTACCAAGGGGTAAAACCCGAAAACACTGCTTTGAGCTAGAATCGAACGGGAACTGGCGCACGAAAATGGGCCTTGCTGCACTCTTGGTTACGACACTCTCGGGGGATATGCTTAGGATAATTCACATTTTCATTACAAGCCATTATGATGGATTTAGGAGTAAATACCTCCTCAAAAAAATATTTTATGATTATAGATTATATGCATAATCTTTTCAATATTACGTTAGGTATTTTAAGATTTTGGAATTATGCATTGTGATTCATATACTAACCTAGTATATTCCATTGTTTAGAAATGGTGCCTAGTAGAAGGAATGATAATTCGAGCAATAAGCATGATTGAAAGATTAAGAAGGATCATATCTTTCATGGTATTAAGCCAACATTTAAAATGTAAATAGCCTCCCACATATTATCATCATATGAAGAAATAGTATCATGTGTTAATAATATAAGTAGAGAATTCTCTCAGTCCTTTTTCTTTGAAGGGAAGAAAGAGAAGCAAAGGATGGAAGAGAGAAAGATGGATAAAGGGAAGAGGGGAAAGAAGGATTTTCCCATATGTGATAACCATGGAAAGAATCACCTTGGTAAATGATTAAAGGGAATGGGAGTGTTTTATAAGTGTGAAGAAAAAGGACACCAAGTACGTGACTGTAAGGGTAAGAAAAATGGTTCAAATGTACAATGCTTCATCTGCAAGGAGTTGGGACACTAAACAAATCAATGTCCAAATCAACAGAGTATGTCCCAAATGATGCTATTGGATAATAATCTTGTTATGATACTACCACAGATGAAGATGAATGATTAGTGTTCTTATGTCGTTATTAAAGAATTATGTCATTTCAGTGTTGTTTCGATGATATACCGGTTATATGAATTATGGAAATAAATAAGGATTGTATTGCAGTACTATTTCATTGAAGATTTGAGATTATATGGGACTATGAAAAGTGACTCAACATCAAGTTAATTTTTTTTTTGGAAAATACATCGTTTGGGGAAGATAAAATTTAATATGGTCCTGATACTGTGATAGTAATTTTGGAAAAAGAGATGGTTTTTTGGATAAATTATATTCGATATTCTTGACTACATTGAAACTAATTAATAGTCTGTTTATTACATTTTTGTTGGAGTATAAAACATTTTTGGATATAATGAGTATATCCAGTATTCTATAAGGTATAAGGGAACATGAATGTAATCAAAAAAAAATTATGGTAATTCTGGGTATTACTGTGTTTTAAAAGAATACATGATGAAGGTATTCACATGTTATTACGTGGAAAAAATGATCTTCATTGTGTTTACATTCCTCATATATTTGGACTGTGAGTTTGGGTAGAACTATTTTGGATAAGTCTAAAGGTTGGAATCAATTAAGTTTGACATTGGATACTATTTTTAAGGTTAAATCATTTCTTGAGATTATTATTGTATTATCATAACAAGTACATCCCGGAGGTCGGGCGACAACCCGTTGCGTCCGACAATTCTGCGAGACTTGAACCCACAACCAAAGGGTGACAAGGGTGGATCACCTACCTCTAGAATACGTGATGTCCTAGTTTTTAGAATGTAATTTTTTTAAATAGTCTAAAAAATGAATTATAAATTCATTATTTTTGGAACCCTATACGATTAGGATATATAGAATATTTTTGAATTCTATTATCTTTTATAGTGAAAGATGAGTTTGTGGTAGGAATTAGTTGAAGGATGAACCTCTACTTGTCAGGTATATTTTTTTCCCTCTTATTCAATGAATACATTAATCCTTAAAATTTAGTGAAGGAATCTTAAAACAAAAAATGTGTTATCTTAATACCTTATGTTTAACTGATGATATTTTAAATCATCATCGATTGATGGCTTTGAGGCCCTCAATTTTACACTTGTTTGTGATTGATGACCTCAATAAATCCCTATAAATATTTACGTTTTTCCTCCAATTATGTGTCTATAATTTCCACCAATGTTCTCCTTTTTGGAAACCCTAATTTGGTGGTTAATTTATTAAATCCCTTTCCCTCTTAGTAAGACTAAATTATATTAACCCAATTTTTGATGTGGGATTTCCACAAAGTTGTTTTTCTATTTTTAACCTTTTAATTTTGAAGAACAATTTCAAATTTTGAGGACACAATTTATTAAAGGAGGGTAGAATGTAACACCGTAAGATTTTGTAGCACATTATCTCTTAAAAGTAATTCAATAACTTGTGCTCCAAGAAACACTGAGTTCGAGCGCATCACAACTTACCAAACTAGCCATTAAATAAGAGGTTATGAATATTGTTAACTGTATTTTGAATTTTATATACACCATATAATTTTAAAATTCTTATTATGTGATTTTAGACATAATAGAAGAACAAATTCAATTTTTAAGATAAAGGAAGTATTTTTCAAAAAATTCAATTTTACCACCTTTTAATGAAGAACCCTTTTTAAATCCAATATTTAAAAATTCTATATTCAATTTGACATAATAAACTTATTATTTAGAATGGGATATAAAAAATTAGTTTTGATAAAATTTTGTATTTTTCTAATAACTTTGATATTTTGCTGAATAGTGAAAATACAAAATTTTAACTGAAAACAACTCTTTTAATCAAAATAATTTATAGAGTTCAATTATAAATTTTAATGGTTTGGAAGTATAATTAAATTATATTTTTATCATTTAAAAAAATTTTGGTCATAATAAGTAATTTCAAATTTAAATTTGATATAAACACATGTCAATCTTTTGATAGTTTTTACTTTCATAAAAACCCGCTTTTTGGTTTTAACAATGAGCATTAATTTTAAATTAATTAATATAAATTCAATGTTTTGAATTTGATAAAATAGACTTCATTTTTGAATTCAGAATATCAAAATTATCTTAGGGTGAATTTTTTTTATTTTTCTGAAAACATTCAATTTTTTATGAATAGTGAAAAATACTACGTTATTGGTTAAAACCGACTATTTATTTAAATAATTATTTACTTTATTTAAATTTATATTAGGTAAAAATAGATACATAATACCTATATAAGTTAAATGTAATTCATTGGAGTCATTTTATAATATTTTTAGATATATAAAATTTTATTGAACTTTTTACCGTCTTTTACCCACCTCCTAGGAGCTTTTGCAAAATTTAATAAAACATTATATTAACACTTCTGCGAGTTAAATTTGAAAATTCAAAGATACATGGTAGATATCAATAAGTAAAATTTGGTTCAATGAGATAAAAATAATTTTTGGTGAATAGTAACTTTTTACTTTTATTTACCACGTTTAAAAGTAAATAGAGTAATTAAAGGTAAAAATGATATTATTTTTACCCTAACACATGTAATAATTCTATTGGATAAGTTTATCTCGAACAAAAACAACCTTAGGAATAAAATATTATCATTTAGTTCCACTTGGATTAGATTAAGACATTTATTATTATTTAATTCAAAGAAGAGTTAAAAGAGTTAAAATCAATGTTTAATAACTAAAACATTTTTAATATAGGGTTATACAAAAGATAAATTCTATTATATATATTCATTATAAATATAAAACTATTTCCTACATAATGGTATTTTATTTATAATTATTAGACATTAAATAATTTGATTTATTTATGACACAATGATGATGCAGTAATTACCTTATTAATGAAATCTTGAAATAATTGATATTATAAATACCCAAATAAATGTAATTTGAGGCTCTTTTTGAATTACACTAATTTTATAGTTTAATATGACATTTTAGGATTTATTTCATTAGATTTTTTAGAAGTAATCATGCATTTATGAGTTTCATAAAAATCAAATACCAAATAGTGTCAAAATCGACATAAAAGAGTTTTTTTAAAAACATATTATATTATTAATTGATATTCTATTCCAAAAAATATAAGGTTAGGATTAAATACTTATATAATGATATTTGTATAATTAATTAACCAATTGGGGTTCTCTTGGATGCATATAGTATGTTTATTAACAATATAATACAAAAATACAAAGAGACATGGTAAATGTCAAACTAATTAACTAAGAGTTAAAACCAAAAGATAAGGTTAATATAGTGACACAAACCTGTCTAAAACCTATTGGTTGGGTGGTTTTTGACCCATACCCACCTTAGCCTCAAAATAAATCAGGTGTGAGCCCTTAGAAACCGAAAAATATTTTATTATAAACTAATATTATTTGCTTTTCCTAAGATGCCCCTCACCCCTCTTATAAAAGGGAAGTCCCCCTTCTCTCTAATTCACACCTTCAATGCCATTTGGCTGGGCCAACCCTGCCCAAATACCCTCTCAACTGTCATACCTATATCCTAGAGGCCTTCCTTTAGTCATAAATCCACCCTAATGATCCCTTTTGATCAAATCAAAAGGAAGAACCCGAAGAAGAGGTAAATATTTCATCACCTCTTTAATGTCCCTTTCTTCTTCCACTTCCTCTTTCTTTGTTGTTTCCATTCTAAAATAATAACTTCAGTATATTCTATATACTATTATGTTATTATAAATATGTTACAACCATATTCATTATTCTATACATACTTTTAATGACATGTCACCATACGTTCATACGTACGGCTTACCGTCTCCACGTCGTGGTGTAATTATTATTCAATACATTATTATTTGGATGGGTATAATAATGATGTGTAATTGATGTAAATAATAAATATAACATGATAATGATTCTATATATATAATATAACATCCAATTATATATTATTTTAATATAAAAAGAATGATATTGTCGCTCGTGCGTACGTATATAGGTATTATAAAATTTTGTAAATGCTCCTAGGAGGTGGGTAAAAGACGGTAAAAAGTTCAATAAAATTTTATATATCTAAACATATTATAAAATGACTCAAATTAATTAAATTTAACATATATAGGTATTATTTATCTATTTTTACCTAATATAAATTTAAATAAATTAATTAATTATTTAAATAAATAGTCGGTTTTAACCAATAACCTAGTGTTTTTAACTATTCATCCAAAATTGATTGTTTTCAGAAAAATACCAAAACTTTACCCTAATCCAATTTTGATATTCAGAATTAAAAAATAAAGTTTATTTTACCAAATTCAAAACATAGAAGTTGTATTAATTAATTTAAAATTAATTCTCATTGTTAAAACCAAAAAGCAGGTTTTTAAGAAAGTAAAAACAATCAAAAGATTGACATGTTTTTATATCAAATTTAAATGTGAAATTACTTACAATGACCTAAATTGTATTAAATGATAAAAATATTTTTCTAATTATACATCCAAACCATTGAAAGTTATAATCTAACACTACAAATTATTTTGATTAAAAAAGTTGTTTTCAGTTAAAATTTAGTATTTTTCATTATTCGCCAAAATATGAAAGTTATTAGGAAAATACCAAATTTTTATCAAAACTAAATTTTTATGTCCCAATTATAAATGAGAAGTTTATTTTGTCAAATTTAATATAAAAATGTCAAATATTGGATTTAAAAAGGGTTCTTCATTAAATGGTGGTAAAATTTCATTTTTTGAAAAATGCTTCCTTTATCTGAAAAATTGAATTGCTTCTTATATTATGTCTAAAAACACAAAATATGGATTTTAAAATTATATGGTGTATATAAAATTCAAAATACAATTAACACTATTCTTAATCACTTTTTAAATTGCAAGTTTGGTAAGTTGTGGTGCGCTCGAAATCATTGTTTCGTGTAGCACAAGTTATTGAATTACTTTTAAGAGATAAAGTACTACGAAATCTTGGGGTGTTACATTCTCCCCTCTTTCAATAAATTTGTCCTCGCAATTTGAAATTTTTCTTCTAACATAAAAGGTTAAAAATAAAAAAACTCTTTTGTGGAAATCCCACATCGTAAATTGGGTTAATAAAATTTAGACATAATAAGAGGGAAAGGGAAATAAAAAATTCACCACCAAATTAGGGTTTTCGAATAGGAGAACATTGGTGGAAATTATAGACACATAATTGGTGGAAATATTTAAATATTTATAGGGAGTTATTGAGGTCATCAATCAAAAAAAAGTGTAAAATTAAGGGCCTCAAAGCCATCAATCTATGATGATTTAAAATATCATCGGTTAAACATAAGGTATTAGGATAACTCATTTTTGTTTTAAGATCCCTTCCCTAAATTTGAAGGATTAATTTCTTCATAGAATAAGTGGGGAAAAATATTCTTGAAAAGTATAAGTTCATTCTTCAACTAATTCCTACCACAAACACATCTTTCACTCCAAAAGATAATAGAATTCAAAAATATTCTATTTATCCTAATCGTATGTGGTTCCAAAAATAATGAATTTATAATTTATTTTTTTAGACTATTTAAAAAAACTACATTATAAAAACCAGGACATCATGTATGCCAGTGGTAGGTGGTCCACTCATTTCTCCCTTTGGTTGCAGGTTCAAGTCTCACTTCCTTGATAGACACGATGAGTTGTTTCCCGACCTCCCGGATGTCCTTTTTATGATAATCCAAAAAGAATCTCAAGAAATGATTTAACCTTAACAATAGTATCCAATGTCAAACTTAATCGATTCCAACCTTTAGACTTATCCAAAATACTTCTATCCAAACTCACAGTCCAAAATTTACAAGGAATGTAAACACAATGAAGATTTTATTTCCACGTAATAACATGTGAATACCTTCAGCATATATTCTTTTAAATCACAGTAATACCCAGAATTATCATAAAACATTTTTGATTACATTCATGATCCCTTATTCCTTATAAAATACTGGATATACTACTTATATCCAAAAATGTTGTATATTCCAACAAAAATGGAATAAACGGAAAATTAATTAGTTTCAATGGAATATACTAGGTTAGTTTATGAATCACAATTCATAATTCAAAACATGTAAAATACCTAAACAATGGAATATACTAGGTTAGTTTATGAATCACCATTCATAATTCAAAACATGTAAAATACCTAAAGTAATATTGAAAAGATTATACTTATAATCTATAATCATAAAATGTGTTCTTTGAGTGTGTATTTACTCCTTATAAATCCTTCATAATGGCTTGTAATGAAAATGTGAATTATCCTATGCATATCCCTCAGGAGTGTCCTAACCAAGAGTGACGCAAGGTCCGTTTTCTTGCACCAGTTTCCATTTGATTCTAGCTCAAAGCGGTGTTTTCAGGTTTTACCCCTAGGTACATTGGTTCCAGAGCCGCCTCTACCTGCTCAGATCTAGATAGTGGTGTATTTCTTAGAAAACTCACAAAATTTCTACATTACTAAAATTCTAGGAAGTTATTCTATACTAATACTCAAAGTCTATCTTAGGGTAATGTTATCTAATAAGAGTTTATCTAAATCTAGTTTCCATGGTTTTTACTAAACTTCCTCAGATACCAACTGTAACGTCCCAACCCCAGAAGCCCAGAGTCGGTGCATTATTACATAACATTGGCATGATCACAAAGAAATCATGTCCCGAAAGACTGATAAGTTTAGTAGCCTTGGAAATACAAGATACATTCATAAGTCTTACATTACATCATAAAGTGAAAAACTAAAACAACATAGTCTCCATTTACATAATCAAATGGATATTCTACTAGTAGAATAATCACATGCAATATCAATAACCACTTTCATAGTGACGGAATGCATAATGCCAGATTATCATAACCACATAGTCAAGGCCTTGTGCCAAGACTACAAATAATTTTTTTTCAAGGCCTTATGCCAAGACACTAGTTTGTCTCATGAGACCTACCTATGCATCGAGGATCTATGAGGCCTCCACTCGTCACTTACTAAGCCCAATGCATTCTTCATATGAAAAGGTTTAAACATAACATAAACATTAATATTAAAACTAGCATACGAAATTTCAATAATTTATCTATAAACCATGAATGGTATGAAATAACACATCCATAGTCAAACATATCACAAAACCTTCAATACAATATGAAATTTTTGTATCATAATAAATCAACTTCAAACCAACTTATAACCCATCAAAGGATGTTGACATGGATGAAAACAAAACTTTTTTAGAGAAATATCTCTTTTTATTTTGAAATCATTCAAAAGTCATGTAATTATAAAATAAAACATTTATTTTTCAAAATATTATTATAATCATTTAAGGGAAACTTTGACGTTGTTATAATGGTGGAAAATATCTACACCCTCCGTATAAGTTAAAAAAACATTCTTACCTTAATTTTTTCGAAAAGGATTACAAGGACCTTGTTTGGAAAATGAAGGAAAGATTCCTTTCAAAAACATATAAGGTCAAATAAGGGTATAAATTACTTTAAAAAATTTTCTATTAAATAGTAAAAATGTTTTGAAATACATTTTTAAGAAACATGGATGTGGATGATAAAGAGGTCCCAGTAGATAATTACATATGAACAACCTCGGATAATGAAGAGATTGTATAATTAACCCTTACATTGTACTTTTCCTTAGTCGATGGAATGTTAAACTCCTATATAATAGTTAAAACATTGTTATTAAATTATAAAATAACCATATACATAATTATGATATAATATATGATCTTATAATAATTCTTTGTTAATAATATTTTAGTATTATCGTCGTTTCGGGTGTTAACTTACTCATTTTTTTATATGTTTTGTTACATAAGTCATGTTTGTTATGGATAGGTTGTATTTTATTCATATCCAGAATGATATCAACTCCTTAAACATTATTTTTAATCATCAAATGAAAATTAGTATTGAATGGATATGATGGGGAATGAATCTCATCGCGTTCGTGGAGACGGTAATCCGTACGTACGCACGAGCGACAATATCATTCTTTTGATATTAAAATAAATATAATTGGATGGTATATTATATATTCAGAATCATTATCATGTTATATTTATTATTTACATCAATTACACATCATTATTATACCCATCCAAATAATAATGTATTGAATAACAATTACACCACGACATGGAGACGGTAAGCCGTACGTACTCACGTATGGTGACATATCATTAAAAGGATGGATAGAATAATGAATTTGGTTATACCAATTTATAATAACATGATAGTATATATAAGATAATGGATTTATTATTTTATAATGGAAAAAACAAAGAAAGAGGAAGTGGAAGAAGAAAGGAACTTGAAAGAGGTGATGAAATATTTACCTCTTCTTTGGGTTCTTTCTTTTGATTTGATCAAAATGGCTCATTAGGTTGGGTTTCTTACTAAAGGAAGGACTATAAGATAGATGGAGGATAGTTGAGAGGGAATTTGGGTAGGGTTTGGCTGAGCCAAATGGCATTGAGGGTGGGAATTAGAGAGAAGGGGGAGTGCCCTTTTATAAGAGGGGTGAGGGGCACCTTAGGAAAAGCTAGAAATATTATATTATAATAAAATAATTTTTGGTTTCTAATGGCTCCGAACTGATTTATTTCTAGGATAAGGTGGGTATGGGTTGAACACCACCCAACCAATAGGTTTTAGACAGGTTTGGGTCAGTATATTAACCTTATCTTTTAGTTTTAACTCTTAGTTAATTAGTTTGACATTTACCATGTCTCTTTGTATTTTTATATTATATGGTTAATAAGCTTACTATATACATCCAAGAAAACCCCAAGTGGTTAATTAATGATACACCTATCATTATATAAGTCTTTTTTCTAAACTTTATATTTTTTGGAATAGAATATAAATTAATAATATAATATTTGTTTTAAAAACTCTTTTATGTCAATTTTGACCCTATTTGGTATTTAATTTTTTTGAAACTCATAACATCATGATTAATTCTAAAAAATTTAATTAAATCAATCCTAAAATGTCATATTAACCTATAAAATTAGTTTAATTCATACAAAGTCTCAAATTACATTTATTTGGGTATTTACAATATCAATTATTTCAATATTTCATTAATAAGGAAATTACTACATCATCATTGTGTCACAAATAAAATACCATTATGTAGAAAATATTTTTAGATTTATAATGAATATTTATAATCGAATTTATATTATTTATAACCCTATATTAAAAATGTTTTAGTTATTAAACTTTGATTTTAACTCTTTTAACTCTTTTTTGAATTAAATAATAATAAATGTCCTAATCTAATCCAAGGGGGCTTAAATGATCATATTTTATTACTAAGGTTGTTTTTAGTCGAGATACACTTATCCAATAGAATTGGGACATGTGTTCAGGTAAAAATAATATCATTTTTACCTTTAATTACCCTATTTAATTTAAACCGTGGTAAATAAAAGTAAAAAGTTACTATTCACCAAAAATTATTTTTATCTCATTGAACAACATTTTACTTACTGATATCAACCGTGTCTCTGAGATGTTTTAAATTTAACTCATAAAAGTGGTAGAATTATGTTTTATGAAATTTTTGCAAAAGCTCCTAGGAGGTGGGTAAAAGACAGTAAAAAGTTCAATAAAATTTTATATATCTAAACATATGATAAAATGACTCCAATGAATTACATTGAAATTATATAGGTATTTTGTATCTATTTTTACCTAATATAAATTTAAATAATGTAACTAATTATTTAAATAAATAGTCGGTTTTAACCAATTACGCAGTGTTTTTCTCTGTTCATCAAAAATTGAATGTTTTCAGAAAAATACCAAAAATTCACCCTAAGCTAATTTTGATATTCAGAATTCAAAAATGAAGTCTATTTTACCAAATTCAAAACATATAAGTTATATTAATTAATTTAAAATTAATTATTTTTGTTAAAACCAAAAAGCGGGTTTTTAAGAAAGTAAAAACTATCAAAAGATTAACATGTGTTGATATCAAATTTAAATGTAAAATTACATATAATGACCTAAATTGTATTAAATGATAAAAATATAATATTATTATACTTCCAAACCATTCAAATATATAATTTAACACTATAAATTATTTTGATTAAAAAAGTTGTTTTCAGTTAAAATTTAGTATTTTTCACTATTCACCAAAATATCAATGTTATTAGAAAAATAGAAAAAATTTATCAAAACTTAATTTTTGTGTCCATATTATAAATAAAAAGTTTATTTTGTCAAATTGAATATAAAAATGTTAAATAATGGATTTAAAAAGGGTTCTTTATTAATAGGTGGTAAAATTGCATTTTTTTGAAAAATACTTGCTTTATCTGAAAAATTGAATTTGTTCTTATATTATGTCTAAAAATACATAATATGGATTTTAAAATTATATGGTGTATATAAAATTTGAAATACAGTTAACACTATTCATAACCTCTTTTTGAATTGCTAGTTTGGTAAGTTGTGGTGCGCTCGATCTCAGTGTGTCATGTAGCACAATTTATTGAATTACTTTTAAGAGATAACATGCTACGAAATCATGAGGTGTTACATTCTCCCCTCCTTCAATAAATTTCATCCTTTCAATTTGAAATTGTTCTTCAAAAAAAAGGTTAAAAATAAAAAAAAACACCTTTGTGGAAATCCCACATCAGAAATTGGGTTATTAAAATTTAGTCTTAATAAGAGGGAAAGGGAAATGAAAAATTCGCCACCAAATTAGGGTTTTCGAATAGGAGAACATTGGGGGAAATTATAGACACATAATTGGAGGAAAAATTAAAATATTTATAGGGAGTGATTTAGGTCATCAATCACAAACAAGTGTAAAATTGAGGGCCTCAAATCCATCAATCTGTGATGATTTAAAATATCATCAGTTAAAAATAAGGTATTAGAATAAGACATTTTTGGTTTTAAGATCCCTAACCTAAATTTTAAGGATTAATTTATTCATAGAATAATAGGGAAAATATACTTGACAAGTATAGGTTCATCCTTCAACTAATTCATACCTAAAACTCATCTTTCACTCCAAAAGGTAATAGAATTCAAAAATATTCTAATTATCCTAATCGTTTAGGGTTCCAAAAATAATGCATTTATAATTCATTTTTTAGACTATTTAAAAAAACTACGTTATAAAAACCAGGACATCACATATGCCAATGGTAGGTGATCCACCCTTGTCTCCCTTTGGTTGTGGGTTCAAGTCTTGTGGCCTTTTTGGACGTGACGGGTTCTCGCCCGACCACCGGGATGTCCTTTTTATGATAATCCAAAAATAATCTCAAGAAATGATTTAACCTTAACAATATTATCCAATGTCAAACATAATCGATTCCAACCTTTAGACTTATCCAAAATACTTCTATCCAAACTCACAGTACAAAATATATAAGGAATGTAAACACAATGAAGATCCTTTTTTTGACGTAATAACATGTGAATACCTTCATCATGTATTCTCTTAAAACACAATAATACCCATAATTACCATAAAACATTTTTGATTACATTCATGCTCCCTTATTCCTTATAAAATACTAGATATACTCCTTATATTCAAAAAAGTTGTATACTACTAAAAAAATGGAATAAATAGACAATTAATTCGCTTCAAATTAGTCAATAATATCAAATATAATTTATCCATATCAACCTTCTATTATTCCAAAATTACTATCTCAGTATCAGGGCCATATTAAGGTTTATCTTTCCTCCAACCACGTATTTTCCAAAAAAAAGTTTAACTTGATGTTGAGTCACTTTTCATAGTCCCATATAATCTAAAATCCTTAATGAAATAGTTCTAAAATACAATCCTTATTTATTTCCATAATTCATATAATTGGTATATCATTGAAACAACACTTAAATAAAATAATTCATTAATAACAACATAAGAATACTAAACATTCCTCTTCATCTGTGCGAGTATCATAACTATATTATTATCCAAAAGCATTATTTGGGGCATAATCTGCTGATTTAGACATTGATTTTTGTAGTGTCCCAACTCCTTGCAGATGAAGCATTGTACATTTAAAACCCTTTTCTTACACTTGCAGTCACATACTTGGTCTTCTTTTTATCCACACTTATAACAAACTCCCATTACCTTCAAGAATTTACCAAGGTGATTCATTCCACAGTTATCAGATATGTGAAAATCCTTATTTCCCCTCTTCCTTTTATCCATATTTCACTCTTCCATACTTTTCTTCTCTTACTTCCCTTCAAATCCATAGGACACATAGAATTCTCTACTTATCTTATTAACACATGATACTGTTTCATCATATGATGATAATACATGGGAGGCTATTTCCCTTTTAAATGTTGGATTAATACCATGAAAGATATGATCCTTCTTAATATTTTGATCATCCATATTACTGTAATTCTCATTCCTTCTATGAAGAGACATTTCTAAACAACGGAATATACTAGGTCAATTTATGAATCACAATTCATAATTAGAAACTTGTAAAATACATAACATAATATTGAACAGATTATTCTTATAATCTATAATCATAAAATGTTTTCGTTGAGGAAGTATTTACTCCTAAATCCTTCATAATTTCTTATAATGAAAATGTGAATTATTCTAAGCATATCCCCCAGTAGTATCGTAACCAAGAGTGCAGAAAGTCCCTTTGTCGTGCACTGGTTCCCGTTCGAGACTAGATCAAAGCGGTGTTTTCGGGTTTTACCCCTAGGTTCATCTGTTCCAGAGCTGCCTCTACCTTCTCGTATCTAGACAGGGATGTATTCCTTGGAAAACTCACAAAATATCTACATTACCAAAATTTTAGGAAGTTCTTCCATACTAATACTCAAATTCTATCTTAGGGTAATGTTCTCTAATCATAGTTTATCTAAATATAGTTTCCAAGGTTTTTATTAAACTTTCTCTGATACTAACTATAACGCCCCGACCCCAGAAGCCTAGAGTTGGCGCATTATTACATAACATTGTCATGATCACAATGAAATCATGTCCTGAAAGGCCGATCAGTTTATTAGCCTTGGAAATAATAGATACATTCATAAGTCTTACATTACATCATAAAGTAAAAAACTACAACAACATAGTCTCCATAGAACACACTCATATCCCCTCAGACTATCCCTACAGGTCATTCATAAAATAATTCTTCACATCCTGTGAAAAATAAAACATAGAAAGGGGTGAGCTGAGATGCTCACTAAGGATAACAATATAGCGGAAACTTTCATAAATAAGCATAAACATTTAAGGCAATGTATAACTAAAAAATCCTCTTAAACTTGAACTTCATCAATATATGGAAAATATAGAATCAAATAATTCCATTAACTTATTCACATGGATATTATACTAGTCAAATAATCACAAGAAATATCAATAAACACTTTCATAATGATGGAATTCATAATACCAGACTATCATAACCACATAGTGAAGGCCTTGTGCCAAGACTACAAATAAAATTTTTTACCATGGCCTTGTGCCAAGACATAAGTTTGTCTCATGATACCTACCGATGCATCGAGAAGCTATAGCGAGCTCCACCCGTCACTTACTAAGTCCAATGAATTCCTTATATGAAAAGGTTTAAACATAACATAAACATTTGTCTTAAAACTAGCCTAAAAATGTCAATAATTTATCTATAAACCATGAATGGTGTGAAATAACACATCCATAGTCAAACATATCACTAAACCTTCAATACAATATGGAAGTTTTTTATCATAATAAATCAACTTCAAACCAACTTATAATCCATCAAAGGATGTTAACATGTATTAAATCAAAACCTTTTTAGAGAAATATCTCTTTCTATTTTTAAATCATTTAAAAGTCATGTAATTATAAAATAGAACATTTATTTTTCGAAATATTCTTATAAGCTTGTAAGGGAATCTTTAACATTGTTATAACGGCGTAAAATAGCTGCACCCGCCATATAAGTTAAAAAAACATTCTTACCTTAATTTTGTCGAAAAGTTTAAAAATGACCTTGTTTGGAAAATGATGGAAATATTCCTTTAAAAAATGTATAAGGTCAAATACGGGTATAAATAACTTTAACCTATTTTCTATTAAATAGTAAAAATGTTTTGAAATACATTTTTAAGAAACATGGATGTGGATAATAAAGAGGTCCCAGTAGATAATTACATATGAACAACCATGAATAATGAAGAGATTGTAGAATTAACCCTTACCTTGTACTTTTCCTTAGTCGATGGTATGTTAACCTCCTGTATAATATTTAAAACATTGTTATTAAATTATACAAGAACCATATACATGCAAATCATTTTTTTTCATTATTAGAAGCCATTTTATGGGTTCCGGTACCCCAAACCGGTTTAAGGAAAACTGGAAACAATACAAGCATATCCCAACTTTCATACAGAGTCCAGTGAAATTCAAAATTCAAAATCAAAAAAACTGTATTCCACTGTACACCACATGCTCCAACTCGATCCGTGATCCCATCATCATGCGTCACCAGCCTTGAAAGTCGTCTGAAAGGTTGATGGAAACACAGGGATGTCCTCGGAACAACTGGAGACCGCCATCTTCATCGCATCCACAGAAGGATCAAACCGCCTGATCTCCTAACCTTGCGCCATTAAAACCTCTCATAAGAGCCCTCCGGAATCCCCCTCGTCATCAACTTCAGCAACACAACCCATCAGATGTTCATCCATTTGAAAAACCACAAAATCCATGGAACAAACGCAGACGTTGCGGTTAACACCTTCACCGCCTCACAGAAAGCAACGAAGAACTCCCAATTCATCAGACAACAGTCAAAATTAAACACCACCCCACCATGACACGATATGAAATGAGAATAATCCTTAATCTAACTGGGCTAAATCAGATCAACGAAATCAAAAGATATTTCACCAACAACTGAATCAAACCGTGCAAGAAACGTCACTGCAAGCATCACCCTGTTTCTGAAGATCCTGCCTCCACCGACCTAAACGGCCGCATCAGATACAATGAAACCCCAACGCACTCACTTGAGAAGATTCGGAACCCCACAAACTTCCAACGCATGAGCGCGACCTTCAAACGTTGAGAAACTCACTGTAGGACGATAGCGAGCTGTCGAGAACAAAACTAGGAGCGCTCTGAAGAGTATGTCGTGGATGAGGACCGGACTTACACCCATAGATCTGGACCAGCAACCACAGAATCCCACAGTGCATCTCCACAGCATGAGAGGAGACCACAAAACCACATGATGCCACTGGAGCAGAGTTCCTCCCCCAATCCACCAAGCTCGAAGAGGATTGTAGCGCCATCCGCAGCGAAGGCGCAAGCGGCAGTAAGAGGAAAACCCTAGGCTGGAAGCTTTTTACGGGCTCATCATTCAAGAACCATACACATAATTATGATATCATATATGATCTTATAATAATTCTTTGTTAACAATATTTTAGTATTATCGTCGTTTTGGGTGTTAACTTACTCGTTTTATTTTACATGTTTCGTTACATAAGCTGTGTTTGTTATGGATAGGTTGTATATTATTCATATAAAAAAGTATATCAACTCCTTAAATATTATTTTTAATCATCAAATGAAAATTAGTCTTGAATGGATACGATGGGGAATGAATCATCGCGTTCTTGGAGACTGTAATCCGTACGTACGCATGAGCGACAATATCATTCTTTTGATACTAAAATAATATATAATTGCATGGTATATTATATATACAGAATCATTATCATTTTATATTTATTATTTACATCAATTACACATCATTATTATACCCATCCAAATAATAATGTATTGAATAACAATTACACCACGATGTGGAGACGGTAAGTCGTACGTACGCATGTATGGTGACATGTCATTCAAAGGATGGATAGAATAATGAATATGGTTATACCATATTTATAATAACATCATAGTATATATAATATACTGGAGTTATTATTTTAGAATGGAAACAACAAATAAATAGGAAGTGGAAGATGAAAGGAACTTGAAGGAGGTGATGAAATATTTACCTATTCTCCGGGTTCTTCCTTTTGATTTGGTCAAAAGGGCTCCTTAGGTTGGATTTATGACTAAAGTAAGTCCTCTAGGATGGATTGAGGAAATTTTATAGGTTATTTGTGCTGGTTTTGGCCAATCCAAATGGCTTTTAATGTGTGAATTATAGAGAAGGGGGAGTTCCCTTTTATAAGAGGGGTGAGGGGCACCTTAGGAAAAGATAGAAATATTATTTTATAATAAAATCATTTTCGGTTTCTTATGGCTCAAAACAGATTTATTTCGAGGATAAGGTCTTTATGGGTAGAAAAACACCCAACCAATAGGTTTTAGATAGTTTTGGGTCATTATATTAACCTTATCATTTGGTTTTAACTCTTAGTTAATTAGTTTGACATTTACCATGTCTCTTTGTATATTTATATTATATGGATAATAAACATACTATATACATCCAAGAGAACCCCAAGTGGTCCATTAATGATAAAAATATCATTATATAAGTCTTTTGGCCGAACCTCAGTTTTTTGGAATAGAATATCAGTTAATAATAAAATATTTGTTTTAAAAACTCTTTTATGTAAATTTTGACACTATTTGGTATTTATTTTTTTGAAACTCATAACAGAATTATTACTTATAAAAAGTTTAATTAAATAAATACTAAAATTTATATTAACCTATAAAATTAGTTTAATTCATAAAAAGTCTCAAATTACATTTATTTGGGTATTTATAATATCAATTATTTCAATATTTTATTAATAAGGTAATTAATGCATCATCATTGTGTCATAAATAAATTTAATTATTTAATGTCTAAATATTATAAATAAACTAAAATTATGTATTAAATCTTTTTATATTTCTAATGAATATTTATAATCGAATTTATCTTATGTATAACCCTATATTAAAAATGTTTTAGTTATTAAACTTTGATTTTAACTCTTTTAACTCTTCTTTGAATTAAATAATAATAAATGTCCTAATCTAATCCAAGTGGACCTAAATGATCATATTTTATTCCTAAGGTTTTTTTTGGTCGAGATACACTTATCCAATAGAATTATGACATTTTTTAGGGTAAGAATAATATCATTTTTACCTTTAATTACCCTATTTACTTTTAACCGTGATAAATAAAAGTAAAAAGTTATTATTCACCAAAAATTATTTTTATCTAATTTAACCAAATTTTACTTAATGATATCAACCATGTCTCCTGGATTTTTGAAATTCAACTCATAGAAGGGGTAAAATTAAGTTTTATGAAATTGTGAAAATCTCCTAGGTGGTGGGTAAAAGAATGTAAAAAGTTCAATAAAATTTTATATATATAAAAAAATTATAAAATGAATCAAATGAATTACATTCTACTTATATAAGTATTATGTATCTATTTTTACCTAATATAAATTTAAATAAAGTAACTAATTATTTAAATAAATAGTTGGTTTTAATCAATAACGTAGTGTTTTTCACTATTCATCAAAAATTGAATGTTTTCAGAAAAATACCAAAAATTCATCCTAAGATAATTTTGATATTTAGAATTAAAAAATGAAGTCTATTTTAAAAAATTCAAAACATAGAAGTTATATTAATTAATTTAAAATTAATTCTCATTGTTAAAACCAAAAGGCGGGTTTTTAAGAATGTAAAAACTATCAAAAGACCAGGAGGTGTTTTTATGAAATTTAAATGTGAAATTTCTTATAATGACCTACATTGTATTAAAAGATAAAAATATAATCTAATAATACTTCCAAATAATTAAAATTTATAATTAACCACTATAAATTATTTTTATTAAAAAAAGTTGTTTTCAGTTAAAATTTAGTATTTTTCACTATTCACCAAAATATGAAAGTTATTAGAAAAATACCAAAATTTTATCAAAACTAAATTTTTATGTCCTGATTCTATATAAGAAGTTTATTTTGTGAAATTTAATATAAAAATGTTAAATATTTGATTTAAAAATGTTTCTTCATTAAAAGGTGGTAAATTTTCATTTTTTGAAAAATACTTCCTTTATCGGAAAATTGAATTTGTTCTTATATTATGTCTAAAAACACATAATATGGATTTGAAATTTATATGGTGTATATAAAATTCAAAATACAGTTAATATGAAATATTTTTCTTTTTCAAGACTCACTACCAAGACAATCATCACATGGTGTAAAAAATCCCATAGTGTATTGGGTTTACTCCCAATTCTCAATAAACATTGGTGGACAGAGTCCCTTAGTGGATTGGGTTCACTCCCAAATACCTTGAATGTTATCTCATGAGATATAAATATTTACCCAATATAATGGAGGTATATATTATTTTGGTCCCACATGTTATATAATTAAAACCATATATATGTTCTATAAATACATAAAAAAAATTATAATCCCTACATCACTCAATTAACCAATGAAAAGAAATGGGTCTTATGAATTCTTCTCAAAAACATAATCATATTCCATCCAGGGAATGGAAGTGTATGCATTCATTAGAACATATTACTATTGATTAATAATAGATAATAAAATATTTTTAAATACATTAAAAATACATTTATAAAATCATAAGAAATATACTTCAAAAAAAAAGAATAAATATCCTTTTATTTTGAAAACTTTTAAATCAAAAATTCATAGTATAATGGGAATAGGTTTTCATTGAAAATTCCTAAAAATGTGTAATGGAACCTCAATGGAAAATAATTTTAATTATGGTGGGAAAAGGAATTGAAGTGGTAAATGAAAAAAATCCTTTTACAATGATGTTCAAAAATGATCCATATGGAAAATGTAAAAAAATATACTTTTAAATCCTATATAAATATAGTAAAATAAGATTGAAAGTAAATTTAAAAAATAATTGAAATATATAGAAGAAATTTATTGAAACAATATAAGGAATATGAATATTAAAGATAAATATTTAGGTAAAAGACATTAAAACATTCAAATAAATAGTTTTAAATGAAACCCCTTATGGATTTGGTAACCTTTGAATTAAAATATAAACAAAGGGAGAACCTTTTAAAGATTTTTAAATCCCCATAATTTATATGAATATTATTATAAACTACATTCATGGGTAGTATATATATAACATAAAATAAATAAAGTGGTAAATGTGTAACATATCTCAATTAAGGGAAATTGATATGAGAAAAACCCTTACTAAGACTATGACATTTAAACAAAGAATAAATCAATGATGTGATTATTTGAAAAAATATTAAATACATATAAATTTTTTTAAATAAAATATAAAACAATTAGAGGCCATAATACACATAATATTTTCATAACATAGCCAGTGGAAAAGTGATATAATCCAATGAAAAGAAATTAATTTAACAATCCTTTTACCTCAAACATCCCATTAATTGGGTAATCTATAACATCCTGTATAATAAATTTAGTTTTATTATACATATATATAAGAACGATATCTGTATTTATCTTAAATAATTCTATTTATATATTATTTATTATTACCCTATTAGTAACATTTATTTGTTGAAATCAATATAGTTGTGTTAACTATTCATTTTTCATGCATGTTCTGATTTTGAGGTTCCAGTTCTTGCACATTGATCATGGTTTCACCATATCAACAATGTTCATGTGAGTTTAGATTATTATTTTATATGTTTATATAGTCTCATTTTCATTTCATGGAAGTTATGGTGATGATTTTCATGGAAATTATAAAAATATCATTTTTTAGAAATTTTGAATCTATAAAAAGAATTGATTTTATTAGTGAATAAAAATATGTATATAACCATTATAGAATAATTAAAAAATCTTAAATTCAATAATTTTACACAATATTAATATTATCTAATATTCATTATTCATTCATCATATAATAATTATAATGCCGTTCATATAGCTGGTATAACCAACCAAAATAAGAACACTTTATAACTGTTGAATGAGTAATGACATGTTAATGTATAATGATAATATACATTTTATAGAATCTTATTAAAGTTAGAAATATAATAATTATTTATTAAATCTATATTTATAATCATCCGTTTGAGGTGGTGATAAAAAATGAAATACATCGTTCATGGAGACGATAGTCCACACATATACGTAAGTGACGTTTTTATTTTCCAACAGATGGAAAGGAGTTAGATGATGGTTTTTTCATAAACATAATAAAATTGCAGTAAAATAAATATACTTATATGTTTATATTGAAATCATTATATAATATTTTCATTATTCATAAGAAGAAATAAACATTAAAGAACTTGGTTGAAGCAATTAAATCTTCCACAATCATCCTCTTTTGGACCTCTTTATAAGCCTTCTTGGGTTGGTCTTTCGGTGAGACCATATCCTATATGTAATGGATAAGGGTGTTGATAATTTTTTTTCATGTATATTGGTCAACATAAGGTTCTCAAAGTTGGTGGATAAGTAAGGGGTGAAGAGATCCTTTTATAGGTGAGAGGACTGGGTCCTTTGTAAATACTCTTAACTTTAAAGTAATATTAATGTATTTCTCAAGGTCAAGTGGAACCAAGGAAATAAAAAAATATAAAAT
Source organism: Viscum album (assembly GCA_963277665.1). Lineage (NCBI taxonomy): Eukaryota > Viridiplantae > Streptophyta > Magnoliopsida > Santalales > Viscaceae > Viscum > Viscum album. The sequence continues at coordinate 405,081,631 of OY728167.1, forward strand.
AGGATAGTATAGTTAAAATACAGACAAATAATCAAATAAATATTTGGTTTTTATGATATTTTAAGCTTTATCCCTTAGTTTTAACCCCTTTTAACCAATTTTAACCTTTAATGTGATGACAATATTTACCATGGTAACTATTTATTATAACTATAAATAAAATGGACCATATTACATAATTTAAATATTTTGATTCCAAATACAAAAACACTTTTTCAATATTCATTTTCAATGGAGGTATAAATTTTAAGCGTGCATAACACAATGAAAAACAATTTTTAGAAGAAACAAATCCCTTTCAAGAATAAAAATGAATTTACACCAAAAACATTTATATAATTGATCCCCATGGTATTTGTTAAGTTATTATTAAAAATTTTGAGTTACGTAACTTTAAAACTAATGCACAATTGAATTTAACCATTTAAATTCTTAATTAAAGAAAATGATCAAAATATTTATTTTATTTAAAGAAAACACCACTTAGGATTTAAAATGTCAAACATCGATTTCTAAATTAAAAATGATATTTTAAAATTTTTTCTTTAAATTCTTAAAAATATATTTTTTATCAAAAAAAGGTTTTATAAAAATTTAATTTATTCTTATAACATAATGATGTTATAAATGTTAAAATATTTTTTAAAATGGTATTATTCACTATTCACCTAAAAATTAACCATTTCAGAATAAATAAATAAAATCACCATAAGATAAAAAAACTTTATGAAGAATCCAAAAATTAATTTCATTTCATAAAATTAATATTCTAAATTTTTTTTAATTTTAATTTTAAATAAAAACATAAAATATATTAAAAAAAATTATAAGAAGTTAACTTTTTAAACCATTAAGTGTTCTTATCCTTATTTAATATTAATTGATAATGAATGTTAATTTATTTGTTTTCCAATTGAAAATTTTAATTATATTAATACTTTAATAGTGATAAATTCCATTTAAGATAAAACTACACAACACTTTAATAAAACACTTCTTTGAAAAATATATATTTTTTACTTTAAATGATTTTAATCACATCCCATTTATTTTTTCTCCCATAATTATTAAATTTCATTAATTTATTAGTATTATAAGTTATCAAAACATTATTTAAAAATAATAATAATAACATGTATAGAATTATAATATATTTTTTTATAATAAATCATTTTCATATATTTTTTATTTACTTGAGTTTCTTATTATTATTATAATCATTTTAATGATGTTTCATATTTATACTCATAATTTATTAATTAACTTGTAAAATATATCATGGTATTTTTAGTTTTGTTTTGTTTGTGATAAAAGGTTTTCACAAAGTTAATTATTTAAATAAAAACACATAATAAAATATCAGGGTGTTACATTTGACCCTCGTTAAATAAAATGTTCCCTCACAATTTTAATTATCACTTACTAAAATTGTATCTAAGTGTATCCCTAAGATATTCAAGTCTAGATATATAATTTCTAATGAGATATTAACCTTTCTATCTTGGGTAATACTAAAAAACGAATCATTACCCTTATAATATACATGTCCCTAATATTTAATTTCTCCCCAACAATTTGAGCTAATTACCCATCATGACAAGTTATTAAGACCCATATAATGGAATTAATTTATACTAGGAGTTAATAGTCATCCTTATATAGATAGATGATCATAGGAAGATTCATGATATCAATTATGACTACCAACCATGGTAGTTGATATGGGGTTTATGTATTGAGATTCAATCCATGCCCAAAATCACATCAAATTTTACCGAGAGGAGAATAATAATATTTTCCGTAAGTGATTTACCAAAAAAATATTAAAAATGGTTTATAGTCATGGGAATAAATCATTATATCACTAGAAAATTTAACTGGTAATTACTTATATAAATAATGGTGTCAAGATTTTATGACATTGGAGAACCTTTTAGATATATATAAGTGGATATAACCAAAATCAATAGGGAATTTTTAGTTATTGAGTGGATGATGATTGTACCTTACACCACTTTTTTCATGAACCACTTCATCAGTTGTGATTTCTTAAACATTAATTTTAAATATGGTTTTATGGGGTTAAAAACAATTATTAACCCTTGGTTTGGTAAAATTTCTATCATAATGTTCATAATTCGTACAATTGAAGCGTTGGACTGTGGGTGGAACCTTAGGCCATGATTTTCCACTTTAAATTTCATTAGTTTCCTTCCTCATATATCCTCACCATTAATATTCTTGATGAACTTATCTTCCACACTTGAATCATTTAAATATTCCATGTGGATATTTTCACCCTAACTTCTTCCCACCTTTTCGACATGTAGGATAATGAATTTTATTTTCTCCATGGGTTGAATCATAAGAATTTCTATGAAAATCGGGTGTTATTTTATTTTATGTGTTTATACGATTAAAAAGGTTCAAATTTATAATCATAACCTAATATAGATGATTAGGAATAACCATAATATTTTTCATCAAATCACTCATGTTGTGTGTTTGTTCATAAGGACAGTCATTACATTGTTTTTCACATTCATTATTAACATGATTTCCCCCTGGTCCTAGATGTCAACTAAATCTATTAAGGTTATTTTGATAATCATGAAATAATTATAGAAAAAATCATATCATAAGAAAGATAAATCCAAATATGACATAAATTATGACACATTCATTCCATCCTAATACATCTTAGTTTCCTCCTACATTACTTTTTATTTAAACTAGGTTGTTTTAGGTTTATCCTCTTTTCCTTCATAACCTTATCCCAAAAATAAATATATAGGAATTTACCAAGACCATAAAATATTATAAAACCTATAATCATAGAAAAATTTTCTCCCATAATTCAAAAAAAATTATCCTCAAATAACAATAATCACTCACAAAATCACAAACTAATAAATATATACCTAAATCATAATTACTTTATAAATTAACCTAAATTACTTTATCTCCAAATCATTTTTTAAACCTATAAGGTATCTCATTTTATACTCCCAAATTCAATAAACCCATTTTCCCAATAACCAATAATTACATCAACATCAAATCACATATTAACACAAAGGGGTATATATACCTCATTCAGGTATTCTTCCTAAAACCCAATAAAAATATCCCAAAAATATCATTAATTTCCACAAAATCCAATCATATATTACCTAAAAAGGGGTATCTACGAATTTTATCATCTGGTAAACCTTAAACATATCATACCATAATGGTATCCATAACTCTTATATTATTTTAATATGATAACCTCCTAACCTCTAATGTTATCTAAACTCTACTATGAAACCCACTGATATGCTCAAAATCCGAACAACTAAATTTGATGTGAAAACATATTCTTTACATACTGGATATGTTAAAAATTGAAGTAACCCAAATTTGAAAATCCATAAATATGGTATCAATAAAAAAAATTTATTCAAATAAATACCAAAAACCTTTTAGGTTTATAATTATAGAGAATTAAGATAAATATTTAACTAAAAAATAATATCTTTATCATCTATATGGGAATTTTTTCATTATACCAAGAATTTATTATTTCACCTAAATTCTTTGACATCTCCTAAAAAATTATTCGTATAAGATATACTTTTGGTCATATCTTACATAATATGATTCTTAAAAACCTTTGGAAATGGAAACATACAAAAGGGTGAGCATAAATTCATAGTAATGGTAAATATAGGTATTCACAATTAAGGATCATAAGTGAGCATAAGATGATAATATGGTTATGAGAACATAGTCAAATTTCATGTCCATAACATAATATAATAATATCCAAAAAAATCAAGGACTATATACACTAAGTCATGTCATTGGGATTCTTCTTAACATAAGACATGAGTCATAACAAAATCATCAAACATGAGTCAAAAGGGAATAACATAGGCATTAAAATATAAAATAAGATTTTTTTATAAAAATATGTATAGGAAATCATTTAATTTTCTAGTATCAGTTCCAAGACCATCATCACATAGTGGATAGAGTCTCATGGTGGATTGGGTTTACTTTCTATTCCCTTTAAACCATAGTGGGCAAAGACCCTTAGTGGGTTGGATTTAATCCTGAGTACCTTTCATGTTATGTTATGTGATATAAAGATATAAAAAATTAATTTTAGGTCTATATAATTCTAATACCATCCATTACATAATTAAAATCATATATATGTGTGCCACAAGATCATAAAAATATCATAATTATAGCATCACTAAATTAACTTGTGAAAATAAATGGGTTTCATTAAAAATTTAATAAAACATAATCATAGACCATGAATGTAATGAAGGTGGATGGATTCATTAGATCATACCCCCAGTGAATCATAAACAACATTAAAGTATATTTACATTGATGAAACACACCTTTATAAAAGAATTATAAATATACTTTGAAAAATAAGAAGAAATATATTTTTTTATAACATTAAAAATAAAAATTTCATAGAACAATGGGAATATGTTTTCTTTGAAAACACATTAAAACATGTAAAGAGTTCTTGATATTGAATAATGGACATAATCGATGTAAAAGGTGGATAAGTGGTAAATGAAAAAAAGAATAATCATTTTACAATTTTGCAAAAAAAGTCAACAGTTTCCCATATGGAAAACATTTAAAATATCTATTTTAAAACCATTATAAATACATTAAAATATATTTTAAAATGAATTGAAAAAATACTTGAAATATATAAAAAAAAAATTATTAAAATAATATAAATAATATGTATATGGAAATGAAAATTTGGGTAAAAGACTTTAAAACATGTGAAGAAATGGTTTCAAATAAAACCCCTTGAGACTTTAGTAACCTTCAAAGAAAAATATCAGGAAAGAGAGAACCTTGTATGGATTTTTAAATCCCTATAATTTTTAGGAAATGTTTTATAAAATAAATCATTGGAAGTATATACACCACAAAAAAATAAAGGAGGTGAGTATAGAACCAGTCTTAATAATGGGAAATTTATATGAGAAAACCATTAATGAGACTTAACATTTGAATTAAGAATCAATAGAATATGTGATTATGTGAAAAAATATAAATCCATATAAAACAATTATAAATCATTACACACAAAATCTTTTCATAATACAGTTGATAGAGATGTGATATAAAATATTGAAATGAAATTGAGTTAAGAATTTTGTTACCTTTGACATCCTTTTAATTGGACCTTATATAACCTATTATATAATAAATTTAGATTTATTATAGAACTATATTAAAACCATATTTATATCTATCTTACAACGTACCATTCATGTATAATTTCTTATTACACACTTAGTAATAATTCTTTATTAAAATGAATATTTTTCTCTTAACTATTCAGTTTTCCATGAATTTTATAATGTGGGAATAAATCTCCCACAAGGTTATTAATTTTACATAAAACCAAATATAATTCCTAGATTTACAAATTTAAAAGAACCATATAGCCACCATAGCAAGAAAGAGATTATACAATTATTGTCTTAATAATATATTAATAATAGTGTTCATAAAATTTTGAAGTCCATATCCACATTAATAATTAACAATATTATTAATACAATTAATATGATGAATTCCCTCAGGGTGAATCTCAAAGATAGCTTCCTATCTGGGTGTCAGTGAGGTCTTGATTTTGAGAAATTCTAAGTACTTATCTGCATTTTTGTGTTGTGTTATTTTATTTTTAATGTTACCCCTTTCCCCCAAATCGATGTAACTAATGAATATGATAAATAATAATTAATAATTAATGATATAATTTAATAATAACCAATTAATAATTAATAGTTAATAATATAATTATTTATATACTTAGTAATATAATTAATATTTCTTTATAATTATTAGTTGTAAGTAATAATATAATTAATAATTAATCATATGATTAATAGTTGATTATATAATTAATTATTAATATTAATTAACAAAATAATAAAAATTAACAATATTATTTTCCAAAGGGGTTGCCTACGGGTTTCCCAATATATATTCATATAGATACACAAACACATAAATGTGTGTGTGTAATATAAATAAGATTATAGATTAATTCAGACTATCCCTAGGGAGGATATGGACTGGGTTACTATCTTCGAGGTGTGTGTGTGTGTGTGTGTTTCATTATAATTTTACCCCTAACACCTAATATATATGTATATATTATTACTTTTTATTTATTACAATATTAAATATTAATTGTATTAATTATATTTTATTTTAATTACATATATTTTAAATTATTTATTATTATTTATGTATTATTATTGATAATATTTTTTTATTGAAATGTTGGAAAAATGAAATAGAATCCAACATGGAAAATTCATAAGGGGTACCAATGTCTACTCCCCTATAAAAGGGAGTCCTGGGTGGGGTTTTAGATATATTTTAAATTTACTTTAATTCTTGTTATTTAGAATAAAATAAAAGTATTTTAAATACTGTTTAACACATATATATAACAAAAAACAAAATTACTTTTAAAATATTGTTTTTAAATGAGGAATGATATTTTTAAACCATTTGACGCTATCAGTTGGGATTGTTGAGCATCAAATGGTTTGATTCTCGATAAACCCATTTTCTAGAATTTTATAAACCTAAACCCAAAAAAACATAAATAAAACCTCTTTTAAAAAAATTCCACCTGGTTCCCATTCCAATATTTTTTATTAAATTTAAACCAAATAAAGGGAACATTTCCTTTTATTCTCCGTTATCATTTTCTACTATTTTAAGTATTATTTTTTTATGATTTCTAAAAAAACTACTTCTTTTAATATAAAAATGTATTTTTAATTATGGTTTTTAAAAAACTCTATGCTCTTATCCCTTTATGAATATTATTTTTACCTTTTCTTAAATTTTAAAAAAAGTTTTTCATTTCATGACATCATCTTATAATGATTTTTTACTTCACTTTGAGATCTATTTTCATGAATTTTGATTATTTACTTGATAATGAATGGCAAAGATTCCTTAATACCATATTTTCTTTGGATCCTACATGATAACTTAGTGGATAAATATTTATGGATTTATTATGTCAGTCATTTCTTCCTCATGGATTTATTTCATGTTTATGATTTAAGTATGTTATTTTCTATGTGACACATGTATGCATGTCATATTATGATTATGGGTGGGACCATATTTATACAACCCCCAATCGATTGGGTAATGTTTTATACCTAATAAGATCCTTAATTATGGGAATGAAGTTCTTATCAACATCCATAATTTTATGTATATTCATGATATTGATAGCTTAGTCAACAATATTATGCAGACATGATATGGTTATCTTTTTCTATATTGTTATGTTGTCTTGGTGATGATCCTTAACTTGTGTTTGTGTCACATCTTATGATTATATTATTTACAATTCTCCTATGATATTATGACTCATATTCCATGGTTTTATGTGATAGTTTATGATCCTTCTATTATTTATTCCATGGTTTGATTTTTGACTCTCATGAAATATCATCCAATGTTTAGCCTATTTTACATCCTTACTAGGCTATATGGTTCACCAATTATTTTATATATGTCCCTAGGATATCCCATGTAGAGATAGAATTATGGGGATACCTAGGATAAAGAATTGAAAATGGGAATAAAATGTTACACTATTAATTTAAAAGTATTATAATATATTTATAATTTCCCAAAGATAGTGGACTAATAGATTTTTTAGTTTGTTTACGAATATTTATTTTAAAAATTATGTAATATTATGCGTAAGAGATATGGTTCATTATATTTGGTATCAGAGAAAGGCCTAGTTATTTTTTGGGATTGGGTTAGATAAGATAATATGAAATACACCTTAAATAACCTAGATTGATACATAGGAATTCATAAGGTAGGGTTTGAGTTTAATTTATGAGTTCTTCTTTATATGATCGTAATTTTTCTCTTATTTAGCTATTAATTCAAGTATCATGATCCATGACTCTCCTTTTTTTTAGTAAATGGAATCAAATGCAATCATGTCTGTAACCAATGTGGTGGGAAATGAAATGATTTCTCAAATAAGACACCCAATATGATGGGATGAAGGGTTGAAAATCTCATGGTAATACTTTCTCAATTAACATGAGTTTTGAACAACAAATTGTAGAGCACCTAAATTCTCAAATGATGGATTATATTATAGTTAATTCCTTTATGTGACAGGAAAAACCCCTTTTTTGAATTTTTCTAACCCTTTAGTCACTTAATAATGTATAAACTCTATTGAGGAAATTTTCTTCATGCCCTAATGCTCTAATAAAAAAATTGATCTTGTATATTTATCTCTTAATAATAGAATCAAATCAGTGGTTGATATTGATAAAAAATACCATGATTGACGAATAGATAATATTTCAGGAATGATAAGAATTTGTGAAAATATTTTTCAATAAATAATTCCCTCATACACTAAAAACAAAAAATGAGAGGTAATTTCCTAGACTCAAATAAATGGAAGATGATTTAATTGGGTCATATGAATAAATCATTACATGTATTGAAAATTATGCCTCTTTTTTTCATTGACATTGATAGTAATGTTGATCACATATTTAGTGGCCTAAAAATGTGCCTTACAAATAATTTAGTGATTTGATACTTTGATAGATATGAGGAAATAGTTTGATCCTCCCTTAAGGTAGAGATAGAGATTAGTGAACCACAATGGTATCATGGGTGTAGATATAAGAAAATATTAATGGACTATAACATTGGTTGTGCGATTGATAAACTTCATGAAGGGAAGAAGATTAAAATGTCCACATTTCAAAAGTGTGGGAAGAATAATCCTGGAATGAGACATTTCTGAATCATACACCTAGCATCAGTGCTAAAAAAATATTCATTACATACTTTATTTGATACCAACTGAAGAAGAACAAATTTAACCATCCATAAATACAATATCGATAACTAATATTGAGTCACTTACATAGTAAATACCTTTTAGGTTTATAATTTTAGAGCGTTAGAACAAAAAAATAATTAATAAAGCCTATATCATTCTCACGCAAATGGGAATTTTTTCCATTGTACCATGAATTTATTATTCCAAATTAAGTATTTAGAATATCCCATAAAATTAATTACACAATATATCTATCTAGACATTTCTTACATAATATAACTCTTCAAAACCTTGGAATGTGGAAACATAAGAAAGGGTGAGCTCAAATGCTCGGTAAGGGTAAACATGGGCATTAAAAATTGAATATCATAAATTAGAATAAGATGATAATATGGGTATGATAATATAATAAAATGTTATGGTAAATACATAAGTGAATAATACCTAACAATCCATGGACCATAAACCATGATTCATGGCATAAATATTTTTCATACCATAATACATGAGTCATAAGAGAATCATCAACCATTATCCAGAAGATAATAAAATATGAATAATAATATAGAAGGATATTGTGGAATAAACATAATAATATGAAATAATTTCCTTTTTCAAGTCTTACTACAGAACAAATAATCACATAGTAGAAAAATTCCCATAGTGGATTGGGTTCACTTCCCATTCTCTCTAAACCTTGGTGGATAGATCCCTTAGTGGATTGGGTTCACTCCACAATCCCTTTTAGGTTATATCACGAGAAATAAAGACTTACCCAATACAACTGAGGGATATATAATTTTGGTCCCACCAGTTATATAATTAGAAACATACATATATGTGATACAAACATAAAAAAAACATTATAATTCCAACATTACTCAATCAACCCATGAAAAGAAATGGGTCTCATGAAAACTTCTCTAAAACATAATAATATTACATCCATGGAATAAATTTGGATGTTTTCATTAGATCATATCCCTAGTGAAACATAAGATACATTAAAATATTTTGAAATATATCAAAAACATATTTATAAAATAATAAGAAATATACATTGAAAAAAATAATAATTAATATCCTTTTATTTTGAAAACTTGTAAAACTAAAAATTCATAGAAAAATGGGAATTGGTTTTCTTTTAAAAACCATAAAAACATTGAATGTAATATTAATGAAAAATAATGTAAATTTTGGTGGGAAAATTTATTCAAATGATTAATGAAAAAAATTATTTCACACTATTTCAAAGAAAGTCAAAAGTGGTCTATATGGAAAACTATAAAAATATTAATTTTAAAACCTTTTTAACGAAACTAAAATAATAATGAAAATGTATTTAAATAATCATTTAAATATAAAGAATAAAATTATTGAAACAATATAATTAATATGGATATATAAGATAAATATTTAGGTAAAAGACTTCAAAAATTTTAATGTAACTTTTTTTAAATGAAACCCCTTGCGGCTTTGGTAACCTTTGAATTAAAATCTCAGGAATGGGAGAACCTTATAAAGATTTTTAAATCCACATAATTTTAATGAAATTTTTTATAAAATACATACTTGGGTAGTATATACAGAATACAAAAAAATAAAGGAGTGAATATGGAACATATCTCAATAAAGGGAAATTGAGATGAGAAAACCCTTACTAAGACAATAACAAATAAATAAAGAACCAATCTATGAATTTATTATGTGAAAAAGAATTTAAATCCATATAATAAATTCTAAATAAAATTTAAATAAATCATAGGAAATAACACACATAATATTGTCATAACATAGCCAGTGGAGAAGTGATACAACCCAATAAAAGGTAATTAATTTAATAATTCTCTTACCTCAAAATTACCATTAGATAGACATTCTAAAATATCCTATATGTAGCGACTCGGGTTTTGGCCCTATCAGACTTTGGAATATTTCTATGAATAATTCCAGAGCCAGGTGCGAAGACGGCGTGAGATTCTGAGGCCCGATGTGCCCGGAATTAATTTTATAAAAATATTAAGTATTTTTATACTATGCACTTGGAGGGGGTGTGATACCTCCTAAACGGTATATCATAATAGGAATCTGAGGGCGCGGTTGTGTTTGGGACATTTCGTTTACCCTAGGCGGGGTGTAAACATTGTGGGTGCGGGTCTGCTGTGAGAAAAGCCTCCAGGGGCGTTTTCGTAAATAAATGTAAAATTTTATTTATGTGCCTCAACTCAAATAAATTCTAAAAGGAGTCTCGAATCGAAAATCTGAGTCTGTTGTTGCATTCAGAACGTCGTGTTTACCCTAAGGGCGACCTTACTTTTGTCTACATCGGGCATCGGGTGGAGGCGAGTCGGGAGCCGGAAATGGGAGAGATTTTATTTTATTTTTAAAAAAGAAATCTCTCATCCCTCACCTCCCTCCTCCCTCACACGCACGGCGAACCACACCCCTCCCCTCTCCATTTTTCACTGATTCGAGCTGCAACCATCCATTTTCTGCGCCGATCATCAGCGGATCGAGCATCAGGGTGTCGCGGGCGTCGTTCTGCACCCGAAGCTTTGGTGTTTTGCCCGCGAGTTAGGAGGTTTGAGTTTTAAAATCCAGGACCCCATTTGTGTGTTTTTTTCTTCAAATCGTCATATTAGTTGTATAGTTCTGGTCCCGAGGTTTCCAAAACATGTTTCGGATTTGATTTTGGAGCACCGGGGTGCTCCAGGTGGATCCCGGAAGTTTTCCGATGGAAAACCCGGATTCCGATGGCATCCATGGCGGAATTCGGAGAGACCCGCGGCGGCGCAATGGTTTTCAGCTCTAGCACAGCGGAGTCAGGCTCTGTAATGGCGGTTTCCAGCTGTGGTGCGATGGTTTTTGGTGAGGCGGGCGGTGGTCCGGACAGGTTTTTCCGAATGTTCTTTAAACCCCCGTAACTCGCAAACTGTTACTCCGATTTGCGAGCCATTTGCAGCGATGTGTTCCTTGCGTTGAGACGGATATTTTGATCTCACTTTGGGAACTTTATGAGTGGTGTTTGTGGCCCGGGGCTACGAAACGTTGAAATAATAATAATATTTTATTATTATTCTACTTCGGGTCGTTGTATCTTCTACGCTGAGCGTCCGATTGGCGTTCCGTCAGTGGCGTTGAGGCCCTGGTCATACGAAAGACTTTTCTTGATGGTTTCCAGGTGTTGGGACAGAGTTCGGGGTGCGGGCCCCACGAGGCCGGGTTTGGGCGTCTACGTAGAAACGTAACTTTCTCACCAGGAGTCCGATTTTGGTGGATAAATAGTCGATCATGTGTATTTTTCCAAGAGGATTGCAATGGTGTGACCCGTTTGATGACTTTCGGGATCGAGGCGTGGGCCCCACCCGAGCTACCTTTGATGAATAGTATGTTTTCACCGGGGGTCCGTTTGGGACGAACGAGTAGTGGATCCCGTGTGTTTTTCCGAGGGGATCGAAGTGGTATGATCCGCTTGATGAGTTTGGGGATCGTTTTGCGGGCCCCACACGGGCTACCAATGGTGAATAGTTCATTTTTCACCGGTTATCTGTTTCGAGCGAGTAAACAGCCTATCCTGCGTGTTTTTTCGTGTGGATCGCGATGGTGGCCTCGGTATAGGCCTTGGAGGTGGGTGGTGTGGAATTGGGGGGGGGCTCTCAGGTTAGCGATGTTTGGACCAGCAGTGGTTGAGGGTACTCCCTTGGTTCATTCCTACGAGGGTTCACATGGCATCACAACCCTAGTATAAGTTTTTGATCCTCTCGATTGGATCTCTAATGTGTTAGAGTTGTGTCATCCCTCCGGTGGGCCCGGGGCGGGATCCTCTAGCTTCACTATCATAGATCGGGTTCTTGGTATCGTTGTGGCCGCTTATCCATGAGCGGAGATCCCCTATCTAGCAGGTTAACCCTCGTAGGGTTTGTGGAATCACCGGGAATATGATCCCCTACACATTGGGTCGTTCTCAGTGGGGTTGTGGCATCATCGGGTATATGATCCCCTACTCAGCATGTGGTTTATAGTAGGTTTGTGGCATCGTTGGTTATACGATCCCCTACTCAGCGCGTGGTTTCGGAAGGGTTGGTGCATCATCGGTTCGATCCCCTACTACCCGAGTTATACCAGATGGGGTTTCGATTTCGTCGTGACCACAATGATGGGAGATGATCCTCTATCTGAGTAATGTGTTTCAATCGAGCGCCAGGTCGGGTTGTGGTATCCCCCAGCAGATACAGGGAGTGATACCCTCTCTATGAGATCTACCAATGCCATATCGTGTTGTGGTATCCCCCAGTGGTCCCTAGGAGTGATCCCCTATCTTTGAGATTTTCATATACCGGTGTGGGTTCTGGTATCCCCTAGCAGACCCTAGGAGCTATCCTCTATCCAAGGATTTTGGTGTTTTTTTTGTTTCAGCGAGGTTTCCTCAGTGACGATATCTGATGAGTGTGATCTCTCGGGTGAGCGTATGAGATGTTTGGATGGGACCCTATGGAGTGTATCTCTCGGACGGGTGTCATCTGGGATAATAGTGATCGTGGAGTGTGTTCTCCAGGTTGTGAACCCTTGCTGGTGATGAGGTCGGTACCTCATGTGGATTCGTGTGTGAGATAAGTATATCTTTATTGTTCATGGTGTATGTATGGGAATACACCTGAGCTGAGCTAACTAGTTGTGTTTAGCCGAGGATGGTCACGAGATGGAGTTTCTCTCTCGTATGGGTTCCCTCTGGCTGGGATGAGTGGACTGTTGACTTTCATTTTCTCTCTTTTGTTTTGGGTTTTTGGGTGCCTAATGAGAATTGTTATACTCACCCCTGCACGGGCTTTGCCCGTACATGTTTTTGTCTTGTGCAGACCACAGGCCTTTCGACAGAGTCCCAGGAGGACCTGGAGTAGGCAGAGCTTAGTGAGTGGGTTTGACTGGGGTGTTCAACGGAGCTGTGTTGAGGAGCATACCGGTTGGTGTTTTGGCAGTGTTTTACCTCCTTCTGAGCAGGTTGGACACTTTGCAGTTTTCTTTTGGTGGCCCATGTTTTTCCCTTTTGTACTTCTATTGTTGCACTCTGGTTTGGGATAGATATATGCATGCTTTTTCATTTCAGTTATATATATCCATGCACTATTTCATGGAGGTATATGTGGGTGCGTGTGTATAGGTACCTTAGGTTAATGCCTCCCTTGTGTGTGATAGCCTACTCAATGTTAGACGCCAGCCCCTAGCCTATTGGAGGCAGGCTTGGGGAGTCATGGCTTGAGCCCCGTTGGGTCGGGTCGTGACAGAGTGGTATCATAGGAGGTTGCACCTTTGGGATCTCAGAGCGTATATGGTCTAGCTGTGAGTTTGATTTGGGTTGCATTGCGGCAGTGTTATGATGTTTCGAGCTTGGCTTCCAGGCCAGAGACTCCAGTGTTGGTGCGCCGGCCGACGTATCCATACACCAGGACTCTGATAACCTACCTTTCAACTTGGGACATGAAAACACTGGTCGCAGGGGGAAAACGGTACATGCATCATATAGGACTTGGTTTTGGGTTTTTCCTTGTCCTTATTGAGTCAGCTCACCAGATATACTCTTGACTATGGAGCATCTTGATTGTATTTCAAGATGCCTCCACGATGACAGCCAGGGAGGATTTCACAGCAGGGTTGTGCTGAAGATCTGCCCTATGTAGAGGTTGTGGACCAGGGCACAGGTTCTGAGGTTGGACCTCCAGGTGTTCTACCAGTTGAGCTACCACCTGTCGAGTAGCTGGTTGTGCCGGAAGTGCAGGATGAGGATGCGTGCAGGCTGAGTGCACTGCACGAGTTCCAGAGGCAGCAACCTCTGAGGTTCCAGGGTGATCCAGGCCCTCAGGTAGCTGATGAATGGCTCGAAATAGTCACCCGTGTTTTCTGCCTAGTGAGGAAACCTCCAGATCAGATGGTGGTCCTAGCGGCGAGCCTTCTGCATGGTTTGTTCGGACGATGGTGGAGTTTGGTGACGTAGTCCCCTGACGAGGAGATGCTCATGTGGGTAGAGTTTGAGCGACTCTTCAGGGAAGAGTTCTATCCGGTGGTGTTGATTTCAGTGCGGATTCATGAGCTTCTGCAGCTTCGGCATGAGGGCATGACCGTGTCGGAGTACTCCGTGAGTTTTACAGATTTATCGCGCTACTCACTGGATATGGTTCGAGACCCGTTCTCTAGGGCTCGGACCATTGAGCGGGGCTTACACAGAGACATCTGAGCAGGTGTGGTTTCCTTGTGCCAACCCACCTATGCCGGAGTGCTGGAGCGAGCCTTGGTGGTGGAGAGATTTCTAGATGAGAAAATTCAGCCTGTCAGTGTTGGGCATGTGGCATGAGAGACGTCGGAAACTGGTAGTTGGCGCCAGGAATAAGGGTCTAGATGTGGCCGACATTTCAGGAGGCGACCCAAGGATGGAGGATCTGAGGTTCAGGGATCACAGGGCTTGCATACTAATTTTGTTCAGCCGCAGGAGAGGCGGTGTTACACTTGCAATGGTCTAGGACATCATGATAGAGATTATACGACCTGTCGTGCTGCTGAGAGGGAGCCGGTCGACAGAGCGCCTTGGAAGAGTTAGCGTCTCAAGCAAGGAGATCTGTAGGGCTGCGGACATGGCGACGGAGCTGGTGTAGTAGTAGAAGGTGGTAGGTGGTATCAGTTGCCACCACCCCCACCCCCAGCTGGTCCATGCCGGGCTCAGGGAGCTGGTGGCAGAGGCCCAGGACAGCTGCATACCCTAGAGGCTGTTGACCAAGAGGCTCGGCGGATGGATCAAGGTATGCCTTGTGTCCTTTCTACTTTCTGCAGTAGCTTTTTAGATACTGTTTAGCGATACTCTTTCCTTTTTTTGGCTTTCTTGAGTTTTGTTCAGGGCGTTGGTAAGACCATGTGTGGGTGGTGTTCGGCGTGCTTCGAATGCGTGAGGAAGAGGGATCATTCCCCCACCGAGACGCATTTTTGTTATGCGATTAAAACCATGCAGGCAAGTTAGTGCCACCCAAAGCAGATAGTGTTGAGGTGTTGTGGATGAGTCCCTCTGACCTATGTGTTCGGGCATGGGTGTTTGTTGGTGGACTCACTGGCATGCAAGACCCAGTTAAGTGTCCAGTCTCATTCCTTGTGCTTATGGATTTTCATGGATGAAAATTTCTAATGGGGGATGTATCAACTCGGGTTTTAGCCCTTCAGACTTTGGAATATTTCTATGAATAATTCGAGAGCCTGGCGCGAAGACGACATGCGATTCCGAGGCCCGGTGTGCCCGGAATTAATTTTTTAAAATATTATGTATTTTTATACTATGCACGTGGAAGGGGTGTGATACCTCTTAAATGGTAGCTCAGAACAAGAATCTGAGGGAACGGTTGCGTCCGTAACGTGTTGTTTACCCTAGGCGGGGAGTAAACTTTGCGGTCGCAGGCTTACTGTGAGAAAAGCCTCCAGGGGCATTTTCTTAAATAAATGCAAAAGTTTATTTATGAGATTCGACTCGAATAACTTCTGAACGGGGTCTCGGATCGAAAATCTGAGTCTTGCGTTGTGTTCATAACATCGTATTTACCCTAAGGGCGACCTTACTTTTGTCTACATTGGGCATCGGGCGGAGGCGAGTCTGCAGCCGGAGATAGGAGAAATTTTATTTAAAAAAATGAAATCTCTCATCCCTCACATCCATCCTCCCGCACACGCATGAAGAACCACACCCCTACCCTCTCTGTTTTTTTCTGATTCGAGCTGCAACCATCTGTTTTCTGTGTCGATCGTCAGTGGATCGAGCTTCAGGGCATCGCGGGCGTCGTTCTGCACCTGAAACTTTGGCGTTTCGCCCACGAGGTAGGCAGTTTGAGTTTTAAAATCCTAGACCCAATTTATGTGTTTTTTCTTCATATCGTCATAATAGTTTTATAGTTATGGTCCCGAGGTTTCCGAAACATGTTTCGGATCTGATTTTGGAGCACCGGGGTGCTCCCAGGGGATCCTGGAAGTTTTCCGGCAGAAAACCCAGATTCTGGTGGCAGCCATGGAGGAATCAGGCGATTCCCATGGCAGCGTAGTGATAGCACAGTTGATTTCAGCTCCAGTGTGGCGGAGTCTTGCTATGGCATGGCGGTTTCCGGTAGGGACGCGGTGGTTTCAGGCGAGGCAGGCGGTGGTCCGGCCAGGTTTTTCCGGGGGTTCTTTAAACCCCCGTAACTCGCAAACCGTAACTCCGATTTGCGATCCGTTTGCGATGACATGTTCCTTGCATCGAGATGGATATTTTGATCTCACTTTGGGAACTTTATGAGTCGTTTTTGTGTCCCAGGGCAACGAAACGTTGAAATAATAATAATATTTTATTATTATTCGACTTCAGGTCGTTGTATCTTCTACCTGGAGCATTCGATTGATGTTCCGTCAGTGGCATTGAGGCCATGGTGGTACAGCAGACTTTTCTTGATGGTTTTCGGGTGTTGGGACCGAGTTTGAGGAGTAGGCCACATGAGGCCGAGTTTGAGCGTTTACGAAGAAACACTACTTTCTCACCAGAAGTCCAATTTTGGCAGATGAATAGTTGATCCTGTGTTTTTTTCGAAAGGATTGAAATGGTGCAATTCATTTGATGAGTTTCGAGATCGAGGTGTGGGTCCCACCTGAGTTGGATTCGGTGAATAGTACCTTTTTCAGCGGGTGTCCGTTTGGGACGAACGAATAGTGTATCCCATGTGTTTTTCCGAGGGGATCGCAGTGGTATGATCTGCTTGATGAGTCTCGGGATCATTGTGTGGGACCCACATAGGCTATCTATGGTGAATAGTTCCTTTTTCACTGGTTGTCCATGTCGGGCGAATAAATAGCCTATCTGGTCTGTTTTTTCGTGTGGATCGCGATAGTGGCCTCGGTATAGGCCTTGGAGGTGCATGGTGTGGCGTTGTGGCGGGTCGCTCGGGTTAGCGATGTTTGGACCAGCAGTGGTTGAGGGTACTCTCTTGGTTCGTTCCTACGAGGGTTCGCACGGTATCACAACCTTAGTATAGGTTTGTGATCCTCTCAATAGGATCTCTAATCTGTTAGAGTTTTGTCATCCCTCAGGTGGTCCCAGGGTGGGATCCTCTAGCTTCGCTACCCAAGATCAGTTTCTTGGTATCTCTGTGACCGCTTATCCATGGGCGGGGATCCCTTATTTAGTAGGTTAACCCTCGTAGGGTTTGTGGAATCATCGGGAATATGATCCCCTATGCATTTGTCCATGCTCAGTAGGGTTGTGGCATCATCGGGTATATGATCCCCTACTCAGCATGTGGTTTATAGTTGGATTGCAGCATCGTTGGTTATATGATCACCTACTCAGCGCGTCGTTTCGGTATGGTTAGTGCATCATCGGTTCTATCCCCTACTACATGAGTTATACCAGATGGGGTTTCGATATCTTCGTGACTGCCATGATGGGAAACGATCCTCTATCTGAGTAATGTGTTTCTATCGAGCACCAGATCGGGTTGTGGTATCCCCCAGCGGATCCTGGGAGTGATCTGTGAGATCTATGAATGCCAGATCGGGTTGTGGTATCCCCCAGCAGACCCTGGGAGTGATCCCCTATCTATGAGATCTTCGTATACTGGTCTGGGTTCTGTTATCCCCTAGAGGACTCTATGAGAGATCCCCTATCCAAGGAGTTTGGTGTTTTTGTTGTTTCAGTGAGGTTTCCTCAGTGAAGATATCCGACGAGTGTGATCTCTCGGGAGATCGTCTGAGATGTTTCAATGGGACCCAATGGAGTGTATCTCTTGGATGGGTGTCATCTAGGATGATAGTGATCGTGGAGTGTGTTCTCCTAGTTGTGAACCATTGCTGGTGATGAGGTTGTTACCTCATGTGGCTTGGTGTGTGAGCTAAGTATATCTGGATTGTTCATGGTGTATGTATGGGCATACACCTGAGCTGAGATGACTAGTTGTGTTTAGCTGAGGATGGTCACGAGATGAATTTTCTCTCTTGTCTGGGTTCCCTCTGGCTGGGATGAGCGGATTGTTTCCTTTTAGTTTCTCTCTTTTGGTTTGGGTTTTTGGGGTTCCTACTGGGTATTGTTATACTCACCACTGCACGGGCTTTGCTCGCACATGTTTATGTCTTGTGCAGACCACATGCCTTTCAACGGAGTCCCAGGAGGACCCAGAGCAGGTGGAGCTTAGTGAGCAGGTTTGACCGGGGTGTTTACTGGAGCTGTTCCAAGGAGCTTACCAGCGGGTGTTTTGGCAATGTTTTCCCTCCTTCTCGGCAAGTTGGACACTTTGCAATTTTCTTTTGGTGGGCCCTGTTTTTCCCTTTTGTACTTTTGTTGTTGTACTATGGTTTGGGATAGATGTATGCATGCTTTTTCTTTTCATTTATATATATAATTGCACTGTTTCATGTAGGTGTATGTGGGTGTGTGTGTACAGGTACCTTAGGCTAATGCCTCCCTTGTGTGTGATAGCCTACTCAGTGCTAGACGCCAGCCCCTGGCCTATTAGAGGCGGGCTTGGGGAGTCACGGCTTTAGCCCCGTTGGGTCGGGTTATGACACTATATAATAAATTTAGCTTTATTATACATCTATAAAAGATCCATATTTTTATTTATATTACTAAATACCATTTTATTATAAATTATTATAGCCCGATCAGTAATATTTGTTTGATAAAATCAATATTGTTGTGTTAAGTATTCATTTTTTCACGCAAGTTCCGATTTTGAGGTTCCAATTCTTGTACCTTGGTCACGGTTTCACCATATAAATAATTTTCATGAAGTTTTAGAGTAGTTTTTATATGTTTCTATTGTCTCATGGTCATTTATGGAACTTATGGAGATTATTTTCATAGAAAGCATAAAAATATCATTTTTTAGAAATTTTGAATCCATAAAAATAATTGACTTTATTAGTGAACAAAAATATGTATATAACCATTATACAATAATTAAAACATATTAAATTTATTATTTTTACAAAATATTAACATTATCTAATATTCATTAATCGTTCATAATATAATTATTATAACATCGTTCATGTTAGTGTTAAAACTGAAAAAACAGGAACACTTTATAACGGTTGAATGAGTAATAACATGTTATTGTATAATGATAATATACATTTTATAAAATCTTATTAATGTTATAAATATCATAATTATTCATAAAATCCATATTTATATCCATCCATCTGATGTGATGATGGAAATGAAATACATCATTCATGGAGGTGATAGTATGCACATACTCTCGAGTAACGTTTTCATTTTCCAATGGATGGAAAGGGTTTAGATGATAGTTGTTCCATAAACATAAAAAAAATTCAATAAATTAAATATATATTTTTATATTAAAATATTTAAATAAGGAAACCAAAATTCTAAAATATGATAGGATAGTTAAATAAACTCACAAACAATCAAATAAATATGTTTTTTGTGATATTTGAATCATTTTCCCTTAGTTTTAACCCCTTTTAACCCATTTTAACCTTTACTGTGGTGAATTAACTTTTACCATGGTAACTCTTATTTATGTCTATAAATTAAATGGAACTTACTATGTAATTTGAATATTTTGATTCCAAATATCGAATCCCTTTTACATAATTCAATTTCTATAGGTGGTAAAAAAAATTAAGTGCGTGTAATGCAATGAAAAAATGATTTTTAGAAGAAAAAAACCCTTTTAAGAATAAAAATAAATTTACACAAAAAACATGTATATAATTGATCCCTATTATAATTATTAAGTTAAGATTAAAAGAATTTGAATTAAATAACTTTGAAACTAAGGAAAAACTGAATTTAACCATTTAAATATTTAGTTAAATAAATAGATCAAACTAGTTCTTTCATTAGAATAAAACATTAATTCGGTTTTAAAATAAAAAAAATAGTTTTTAAAAAAACATAATATTTTAAAATGTTTTATTTAAATTATTAAACATATATTTGGTCTAAACAAATGGTTTTATAAACATTTAATTTATTCTTTTATCATAATGATGTTATAAAATTTTTGTTCTTTGTAAAAATGATACATTCAATATTCACATAAAAATCAACCATTTTAGAAAAAATCCCAAAAAATCACCTTAAAATAAATTTTCTCATAATAAATAAAAAAATTATGTCTATTACATCAAAATATAATTCTAAATTTTTGGGAATTTCCCTTGTAAATAAAAAAAAATATAATGAAATTTTTTTATAGGAAATTGACTTTTTAAAACATTATATGTTCTTAGACTTATTTAATATTAATTGATAATGGATGTTAATTTATTTGTTTTCCAACTGAAAATTTTAATTATAATAATAATTTAATAGTGATCAATTCAATTTAAGATAAACTACACAACACTTTAAAAAAACTTATTCGAAAAATATTTTTTTCACATTAAATGATTTTAATCAGATCCCATTTTTTATTTATCATATAATCATTAAATTTAATTAATTGATTGATATTAGAACTTATAAAATAATTCCTTAAAAATAATAATAATAAAATTTATATAATTATACTACCTTTTTTATAATAAATCATTTAAATATATTTTTATTTACTTGAGGTTCTTATTCTTATTATAATCATTTTAATGACATTTCAAATTTTATACTCATAAAGTATTAATTTTTACCTTGAAAAATATATCATGTTTTGTTTTAGTTCATGTTTTTTTGTGATAGAATGTATTCAACAAGGTAATTATTTAAATTAAAACACATACTAAAATATCAAGGTTTAAAATTCTCCCCCTGTTAAATAAATTATGCCCTCACAATTTTAATTATAACTTACTAAAAAATAACTAAGGGTGTCCCTGAGATAGTCAAGGATCAATATATTATTTTAATAAGATATTAAACTTACTATATTAGGTAAGACTATGAAACTCATCTTTACTATTATAATAGACATGTCCCTGATATTGAGTTTCTCCCCAATCATTTGATCTAAATACCTATCATGATAAGGTATTAAGACCCATATAATGGAAGTAAATTCTATTAGTATATCATTATCATCCTCACATAGATATATTATCATAGATTGATTCATGATATAAATTATTAATTACATACCTCAGAAATTAAATTGGGTTCTATGTATAGAGTTCCAATCCATTCCCAAAATAACATCAAATTTTACCAAGTAGAGAATAATAATATTTTTAGGAAGTGATTTTCCAAAAGATTATATTATAAACGGGTTATAGTCATGGGAAGAAATCATCATTCCACTAGAAACGTTAGCTAATAATTAGTTATCTAAACATTATTTTGGTGATTTGATTCCTTTTTAGAGACTTTTAGATATGAAAAGGAGGATATAACCAAAATCAATATGGAATTGTTTCTTATTGAGTGGATGATGATTTTACCTTACACCACTTTTTTTCAAGAACCACTTCAGTAGTTGCGATTTAATAAACCTTCATTTAAACCTTGGGATTAGGGGGTTACTAACCTTTATTAACCCTTGGTTTGTTACACTTTCTATCATAATTCCCACACTTATTACAATTTAAGTGTTGGAGTGTGGTTGGAACCTTATACCGAGATTTTCCTCCTTCAAATTCATTAATTTTTCTTCTTCGTATCTCCTCTACATTCATGTTATTAATGGACTTCTCTTAAAAACATGAATCATTTACCTATTACATGTAGATAGCTTTTTCCCATATTCTTCATAGATTTTCGACATGTAGGATATTGAATTTTATTTCCTCTATTGTTTGTATCATATTAATTTCTATGAAACTCCAGTTTTCTCTCTTTTGATGTGCTTTTATGATTAAGATAGATCAAATTTTTAATCATAACTTGAGGTAACTAATTAATAATAACCATGAGATTTTTCATCCATTCACTCATGTTGTTTGGTTATTCATGAGGATATTCATTGAATGGTTTATAACATTCATTATTAACATGGTTCCCCCTTGTTTTAGACATCAACAAAATCTATATAGGTAAGTATGAGAATTAAGAAATTATTAGAGTGATAAATCATATCATAAGGAAAATAAATCCAAATATGACCTAAATTATGACACATTTATTCCATCCTAATTATTTTTAGGTTCCTCTTACATTAGTTTTTATTTAATAAAGGTTGCTTTAGGTTTTTCTTATTTTCCATCATAACATAATCCCCAAAATAACTAAATATGAATTTACCAAGACCATAAAATAATCTTAAACCTAAAATCATGGAAAATTAGGATTCTATAATTCAACATAACCTTTATCCTCAAACAATATTTATCACTCATAAAATCACATACCAATCAATATATACTTTAATCATAAATACTTCCAAAAATAACCAAAATTGCATTATCTCTGAATCATTTTTCAACCTATAAGGTGTCTCATATTATATTCACAAAACTAATTAACACATTTTCCCAATTAAAAATTATCACCTAAATATCAAATCACATATGAACCCAAAGTGATATATATTCCTCAATAAGGTATTATTACTATAACTCAATTAAAATATCTTTAAATATCATTAGTCTACTCAAAATAAAATCATATAATACCTCAAAAGGGGACTATATTCCTTTGAACATATGATAAACCTTAAAATTATCATAACTTAATGTTATCCATAAATCTTATATTATTCACATATTATAACTTCCTAACATCAAAATTTATCTAAACTCTACTATAATACCCAATGAGATGCTCAAAATCTAGACACGTAGATCTGCTGCTAAAAACATATTCTTTATATACTGGATTTGTTAAAAACTGATGATGTGGATTAAATTTAACAGTCCATAACTATAATATAAATAACAAACATTGATTCACTTATATAACCAAGGCCTTTTGGGTTTATAATTGTAAAGAATTAGGATAAAACTTTAACCCAAAAAAATTCATATATTTCTCACCCAAATGGTAATTTTTTTAATTATACCAATAATTTATTATTTCACATAAGTTGTAAAATATATCCTATAAAATTATTTACACAAGATATCCTTATATACATATATTACATAATTTATTTTTTTAAAACCTTGTAAAATGGAAACATAAGAAATGGTGAGCTTATATTCTTAGTAAGGGTAAAGATAGATATTAATAATTGATGATCATAATTATTTATAAGATGATTATATGGATATTATAAAATAATAAAAGTTAATTTCCATAACATAAGATAATCATATACAAAAAAATAATTGATCATAAACCATGATTCGTGTTATAATGCTTTGGAGTAACATAAGACATGAGTCATAAAAAAATCATCAACTGTGATTCATAAGAGCATAATATAGGAATAATAATATAGAATAAGCGTGTCTCACAAAAATACGTATATGAAATCATTTTCTTTGTCAAGGATTAATTCCTAGTCCATCATCACATAGTGGATAGAGTCCCATGGTGTTTTGGGTTTACTTCCCATTCCCTTTAATCCTTAGTAAGCAAAGTCCCCTAGTGGAATGGGTATACTCCCTAGTCCCTTTCATGTTATCTCGTTAGATATAAATATTTTAAAATTCATTTTAGGTCTATATATTTCATATCACACCCATAACATAATTAAAACCATATATATGTGTTCCACAAGAACATAAAAACATCATAATTATAATATCACTAAATTAACCCATGAAAAAATGGGTTTCATGAAAACTTTGATAAAACATAGTTATATACAAAAAATATAATAAAGGTGGATAGTTTCATTAGATAATTCTCCTATTAAAGCATTAAAAACATTAAATTATATTGATATATATGAACTAATCCTTTATAAAATCATTATAAATATACCTTGAAAAATAATAAGGAATATATTTTTTCTTTGATGCATTTTAAAATGAAAAATTCATATAACAATGGGAATATTTTTTCCTTGAAAACACATGAAAACATGCAATGTGTCATTGATTATGAATAAAGGACATGATAGTGGGGAAATGTGGTTAAGCTATAAATCAAAAAAACATTCATCACATACCTTTTCAAATAAATTCAACAGTGACCAACAAGGAAAACATTAAAAATAACCATTTTAAAACCTTTATAAAGAAAGTTAAAGATATTTGAAAATGAATTTAAACAATTATTGAAGTGTATAAAATAAAATTATAAATAATATGGACATGGAGGAGAAATATTTGGGTAAAATAATTCAAAACTTAAGAAGCAATAGTTTCAAATAAAACCCCTTGTGACTTTGGTAACCTTTAAATTGAAATATCAGGAAAGTGATATCCTTATATGGATTTTTAAATCCCAATAATTTTTTGGAAAGTCTCATAAAATTCATCATATGTATTGTATACACCACAAAAAATAAATAATGTGGTGAGTATATAACCTATCTCAATAAAGGAAAATTAGTATTAGAAAAACCCTTACTGAGGTCATAACATTTGAAGTAAGAATCGATCAATTAGGTGATTATGTGAAAGAAAATACAAATCCACATAAAAAAATTTTAAATACAACATAATAAAATTATATATCATAACACACAAAATATTTTCATAATATAGTTTATAGATATGTGATATAACATACAGAAATGAAATTGAGTTAAAAAAAATGTACCTTGGACTTCCTCTTAATTGTACCTTCATTAAAATACTATATGATAAATTTTGATTTATTATAAATATATATAAAAATCATATTTATTTTTACCTTAAAAGATATAATTCACTTATAATTTCATATTACAGACTTAGAAATAATTCTTTTTTAAAATAAATATTTTTGTGTTACCTATTCAAATATCCACACATGTTCTGATTCTAAGATTCTTATTTTTGCATCGTGGTGATCGTTTAATCATCTCCATTATGTTAATTAGGGTTTAAATTATGTTTTGATATGTCTCTAGAGTACCATTTTCATTTAATTGAAATTATGATGATTATTTTCATGCAAACCATAAAAATATTCTTTTGTTTTAAATTTTGAATTGATTTAAAATAATTGACTCTATGGGTGAATAAACCTGAGAAGAGTGTCACCTTTTTAAATACTCCTAAATTTAAAATAATAAAAATGTAGTTCTCAATGTCTAGTTTGACAAAGGAAACCCAAATTCTTATATAGTATAGTATGAGTTGAAATACACTCAACAAATCAAATAATGATAAGTTTTTTTTATGATACTTGAATCTTATAGTTTAGTTTTAAATCCTTTAACCCAATTTAAATTTTACCATGGGGGGTTAACTTTTACCATGGTAACTATTATTTATGAATAAAAATAAAATGGGATTCATCAAATAATTTGAATTTGATTATTCCAAATATGGAATCCATTTTACCTAATTCAATTTCGAAATATGGTAAATATTATAAGTACATGTAACGCAATGAAAAATAGTTTTTATAAAAAATTCATTTTTAAGCATAAAAATGAATTTACACAGAAATAATGTATAGAATTAATCCATATGAAATTTATCATTTTATAATTAAACAAAGTGAAGTTATTTTACTTATAAACTAATTCAAAACCAAATTTCACCATGTAAATTCATAATTAAAGAAAATGATAAATAAAAGTTCTTTAATTAGAATAAAACATTACATAGGTTTTAAAGTGTAAAATATATTTTTGTAAATTTAAAATAATATTTAAAAATGTTTTATTTTTATAATTAAACATATATTTGGTCTATAAAAAAGGTTTTTTAAACATTTAATTCATGATTATATCATAATGATGACATAAAAGTTATTGTATTTGGAAAAACTGTATTTTTCACTATTCCCCTAAAAATATACCATTTTATAAAAATCCTTAAAATTTATCTTAATATAATTTTGTCATTATAAATCAAAAAATTAAATTAATTTCCTTAAATTAAAATATTAAATTTGTAAAATTTAAATTTAAAAAAACAAAAAATATAATTAGTTACTGGTTAAAGGGAAATTGAATTTTAAAAAAATGAATTGTTCTTAAACTTATTTTATAACAATTGAAAATGAGTTTTAATTTATTTTATATTATTTTTTAGTATTGAAGAATATAATTAGAAAAATATTTTAAAATTGAACAATTAAATTTAAGATAAAACTGCACAACACTTAAAAAAACACTTCTTTGAAAAATATCCTTCGATAATATGAAACAATTTTAATCACATGCCATTTATTATTTATCATATAATCATTATATTTTATCAATTAATTAGTATTATAATATATCAAAATAATTGTTTAAAAATAATAATAACAATATTATTATTATTAATATGTAAATAATTTTAATGAATGTTTTTAAAATAAATCATTTAAATTTGTTTTTATTTACTTGTGACTTTATTATTATTATAAATTTTTAGTGAATTTTCACATGTTATACTCATAATGTATTAATGTTTATCGTGTGAAATGAATCACTTCTTGTTTTATTTCAGTGTTGTGTTTGATATAAGTTATTCAATAAGATAATAATTTAAGTAAAATGCATACTAAAATCTATGGGTGTCACATGGAAGTATCCACAAAGGAATGGGAAGATGATTCAAGTCTGAAAACAAGGACATAATGTTAATGATTATTGATGGGACTTGATGAAGTGAATCAATTAATGAAATAAAATAATATTTTAATCAATCCTTCCCCTATGGTTTATTGTTTCAACTATAAGGAACATGGACCCTTTTAAAACAATTACACCAAATCCAAGAGTCTTTAAGTATAATCACTACAACCACCAAATCCAATAGAACAAGGAAGTACAAATGTTATGACTTCCCCCAAGGTGGAGTATGAAAATGAAGTAGTGATAGGTACAATGGTTATTAATTCAAGAACAATGAATTTTATATTTGATTCTATCTTTATGAATTCTTTCAAATCATGAAAGTTCTCTAGAAATACTCAAACACCACCTTGTGACATAAAGTTTGAGATATCATTTAAAACACCAAGTGATTCAATCATTGCATCTCAAATATATAAATATTCCACAAATTAGAATTTGTGGGAAGAATATTTCTAAAAATATCTTTCTACTCCCATTGGTAGATTTTGATGTTATTATTGACATGGACTGGTTGTCCTTAAATAGATATAATATCAAATATCATGAAGGTAAATCAATTTCCACATCCCAAACCATTCTGTAATTCTATGCAAGTGTAAAGATTATTGTGAATCCCTTTTGGAAACTCCTTCTCAATTATGGATATTATCTAGTTCAAATTATTGAGACAAAGTAAATTATCATCATTGAATACATGACCATTATAATGGAATATTTTATTGTATTCTCTAGTGAGTTTTTTATAATTTCTCATTATCAAGTGGTTGAGTTCTATATAGAATTTAGACCTGGAGATATGCCTATATCAAAGAATTTCTATAGAATGGACCCCATTAAACCAGAGTAGTTAAAGAAACAACTACAAGGGAACATGGAAAGGGGGATTTTATACCTTAATGTTTGTTCATGGGGTTTCATGGTCCTTTTTCAAGACGAAGAATGAGATAATGCGTCTTTTTATTGATTTTTGTAATATTAATATGATCATGATAAATAATAAGTATGCTCTACATGGATTAAGGACATGTTTTATCAACTATTTTGGGATAAATACTTCATTAAGGTTTATCTTTAATAAATATATCATCAATTAATAGTGAAAAGGGAGTATATTATGAACACTACATTTCATACAATATATGGACACTTTTAGTTGATAGTAATTCCATTTAAACATACTAATGATTCATAAATCATCATGGACTTTATAAATATATTTTTATATATTAACTTTGACTACTTCCCATCATCAAGGGACATCCAAAAAGGAAAAAGGATTAAAAGAAATTAAATATTTACCTAACTATCAAAAAAGTATAATAGTGAGGAGTTCCATACCCATGGAGAAGGGAGATGATTTCCATATTTTTAATTATTTTTATAGTTTTATCATAAAATGGACAATATCCTTTTGGAGAGTTATTTTTTTGGGAATCAGTGTTTTTAGTTATAGAAATGTGGATGGTTGAGTGAGAATATTCCTAGAACAAAAAAAGGTGATTAAAAATTTACATGTGTGGAAGATTGGTCAGTCATTGGTTTATCAAAATTATTTAATGCCTACTTTTCTAGTATAGTGAAAGTAGGTTCAAATACCATGAGGAAGGATTCATATTTTTTTATTTCCAAATAATTATAAAAAAACATGTAAAAAAATTAAATAAAAGTGATGAGAGAGATGAAAGTGTGCATTGATATTGAGGAAAAGAATATGAAATCCATTTTAAGTAGCAAGAATAAATTAGAAAAGAAAATTAGTGGACAATTGATGAGATAAGGGAGACCAGATTGATTGGATAAACAAAAAGGTTTCGATTCTTGTATCAAAGTTATTGTGATAGTGAAAATTTTGGCTAAAATTTAGTAATGTTTAATTGAAAATTTCACCCAATTAAGCTCTCTATTTTCCCCAATATTAGTTTTGTTCTTCTATTCGTCCCTAGAAATATCACCTATCCACCAATATTCCATTATAATTACTCTTTCAGATTTTATTTAGAAAAATTTAGGGCCATTTTCTTTATTTCTTTTATCACAAGTTTACTTTATTTTATTTTTATTTCACCTTTTTCTTTATGTCCACCACTTGACACTTTTCCCATAAAGAGTCTTTAAATTCAACCACAATAAGTGAAACTCGCCAAATAATCTATAATACTCACACTGGTGACCATATTATTTGATCAATCCACACTCGGTCTCTACATATCCATGTGCAACCAAAGTCACTAATATTAAATTGGGAGAAACTCCATATAAGCTTTTCATTTAAAACATCTAGTATAATTCATTGTAATCTCATGGACAAGATCCCATAGTGAAGAGAATTTCCAAAAATTTAAACCTTAAAAAACAGTAATTACTAGATAATTATGTCTCTTCATCTTGAAACTTTATTGTTTTAATTAGCACTCAGCTACTATCATGGTATTTGGCATAGATTGTGATTATTTTCACTAAGTACATAAAGGTTTTTGACCCAGTTTCTTCAAATCAATATATCTCCTACATTGACTAAAATATTGGCTCTATATTGGTCTCATCTTGGAACTCTTGTTCACTCAATTTCTTCATCAATTTAACCTTGAAACTCAATTTAAACTCACATTTATCAAAGAACCAAGAAGTCCCTTCAAATATCAGACTAAATCAATTCTCCATTAACTGAACCTATATTTTCATCTTCCAATCATCACGCTCATCCAATATTTTAGAATAAATTATTTATTGGGTTTACCAAAACTGGATCACAATAAACCTTTGAATCACCCATGACTATAATTATTAATAAGGATCTTAGATAAATGAAGGTAGGCCTTGACTCTTTTTTCTATCAAGTTCAACTTTATCCAAAAGACTTGTTTTATCTATTCTAAAAAATTGAATAAATTATTATTATATAATAATATTGTGTCTTATTTATTCTTATATACAATTCATCTCTCCTGGATTTATTCTTATGTACAGGGGTAGGTTATTCTTACGCCCATGAAATGCCTGCTAATTTATCATTACATAGTGGTATTGATTACTCTTACACAACAAAAAAATTATTCTTACATACCAACATTGATTTATTACATAAGAATATCTTGTATATATTCCTTTAATTTTCAAAGTGTCAAATATTACATATCCTCTTGAAATCTAAAAAAATTATTACACATCACAAGCAAATCCCAGTTGATCTTATATATTAGCACATGAAAAATGTAACAGTTGTGAAATTATGATGAACATGTAATATTAAATTTATTTTAAATACTAAATGTTTAGTATTAACTAAAAATATACAATATTAAAAAAATCACTCAAAACAATCTGGACATTAAATAAAATCATCACATAATGCGTAGTATTAAAAACTCAAATTCAACCAAATTTTAACAATCAATATTTCAAATTATAACCACCAAAAACATATAAATGTATGTTCTTAAAATATATAAAACATAAAACATGAAGCAGTTTAATTTAACCCCAAATTCAAAAATTTAAATCAATTTTTCAAGAAATACAATATTCACCCAATATTATAATCAATAAAGAATTTATCAATTAAATCATATTTCATCCATAAAAACAACATAAAACAATATAAAAATGATTTTGTAAACATTTATAAAATAATGATAAATCAAGTTATCCCACACATAGTCAATTTCCCATCCTCATGAAATTAACTCAACATACTAAGTAAAATTCCAATTGATCTTAAGAAAGAATGATTATAATGACAATAAGGAAGCGATTTTCATGAATATTTTTCCTCTATGAACTCTCACTACTAGAAAATAAATTATTTCTCACTCAAAATCATATGATTTAAAAAAAAGGATTCTGGATTTGGTAATGAATGATCAAATTTGAAATTTTTTAAATAAATAGAACCAACATCATTTTTCATCCAAATATTCCTTCAAAGTTCTGTTTTTCTCCATTGTAAACACACATGTGACTCAATAATTAACCCATAATTAAGAACCACATAAGAATTATGGATGGGAAATTTCAAATAATAAATATCAGCTTATCATAATTCAAACCAACATATCCATCAACTTCAAACACACACAACTCAACCATGTATTAGGAGTTCATTTCCAGATAACATGAAAGTATAATTTAAAATTTTACCTACAATAAAAATTACACATTAAATTTAAAAAGATAAATATACACCCAAAAATTCATAAAGAATTGTTTTTTAAGAAAAAAATTTGCATAATGTTACCAAATTAAATCTATGGAGAAATATAAATAATTAACCACTCTAATTCAAAATATTATTCAATTGTTAGAAAACATTCACTCATTTATCCTAAAAATATATTCTCTAGAACTATTAAATTTATAAAAAATATTCAAGAAAATTTTTATGTGTATATAATGAAATATATTTTTTCTCAAATAAATACCCTTCCCCTAAACATAAAACCCAAAATTTTCCTCAATATTGATTTTTAAGGTGGAACATAAATGTATCCATTAATGTTAAAAAATATTTTATGATTTAAGAGGTTCAAATAAAGTATAGCCTTCACAATAAAGATATAAATATTCATTTATGCTACAATTAATATAACATAATAAATTATATTTTAGTGTGTACATACATTTTTAGAGTCTAACCTCACAAATATAATTGGTTGTAACTAAGAACCAACTTTCAATACACTCATTTATTTATGATAAAAATTACATCTAGCCTTAAATTATCTTTTCAACATAAAATCTAGCAACCTACTAGGGTTAGCATGAAACAAGTTTCAAATATTTAAGCTTAATAACAGTATGAAAATTAAAATGAGTAATCTTCCAAAAGATGAATCATTTTCAATTGAATCCCAAACATGATGATCACTCTCCTTATGTAATATATTTTCATCTTAGTTTATCCCATTTCAGTTCATGAAAGATACAAAAATATAATATTATACTATAGTAATAAATTTTAATAAAAATACAACCAATTTTATAGTGAATAGAAATGAAGTATTACATATATTAAGATATCAAGTTACACTCTCTACAGACCACCCTTGAGAACCTCCCTATTTTAATAATTAATAACATCCTAGTAGTATCCATTAAATATTTTTAAATCATATATATTAACCATTAAAACTAGTAATAAAATTATACAAGAAATAACCAAGTTATGAGTTGAAAGGTGATTCTGTAACACCCTGAGATTTTATGAGATAAATTTTTTTTAATTTAATTGATATATTATATTGTATACTAAACCAATATTAGATTATGCTATATAAAATACCATATTATCTTGGAGTGAATGCAACACAAACTTGGCTTGAGTTACACACAAGAGATACCTTCCTCGATAGCTTGCGTTGTACGCAAAACTGAGTTTCACTCAATAACGATATATTATTAAAATATCATTATTTAATGGGATATAAACTAGCTATTATAAATATTATTAACCACATTTTTAATTTTATATAACATTAACATCAATCTTATGTATTTTCTAAACATGATATAAGAACAAAGTCAATTTTTCGAATAAATGAAGTATTTTTCAAAAAAAATGTAGTTTTGTTTAATTTTGATGGCACAACCATTTTAAATATAGTTTTTGACACTTTTTTATATTCAATTAGAAAAAATGAACTTATTATTTTAGTTCAGAATATAAAAATTTACTTTGGTTAAAATTTTGGTATTTTTCATAAAAGTATTATTTTTTATAAATAGTGAAAATACTGATATTTTTTTTATTTTAAAGTCATTAAATAGTAAAAGTATGTTTTTGATTATTTTTTAATTTTAACTAGTTAATTTTTATCAAAATATGGTTTCTGAAAATGATTTTATACATGAATTATTTATAAAAACATTTTCTAAGGGGCATTTTTCCAAAAACTATTTTTCGTGACATTTTAATGATTTTATTTTAAATTTAATTCAACAACTTCTGTGTATTGAATTTTCAAAAATGGATATAAAATTTCGATTCAGGACTTCCAAATTTTTTAAATAGGACCCTTTTTGTTTTGACCAATATGAATAGTAACCATGGTAAATTTTATTTCCACGGTAAAGGGTAAATTAGGTAATTTAGGTTAAAAATAAAATTATAATGACTATAAAATGACCAAAAAAATGAAATAATTTTATTTTAAGAATTTAATTTGACCCTTAATTGTTAAGGATCTAAATTATGTCATTTAATGGACACTTTTCTGTGCAAATAACTTAAATAATATTTAAATCAAAGAAAGACACAAAGTGTCATTTCCTTTGTCTTTAATATCTATTATGTATCCACATCTGAAAAAATGGTTGGTACCAACAAAAAGAAATTTTAATTTTTAACATAATAAACATATTTTCAGGATATAAATTTATTTTGACATTTTGGGCCATTTGAGAGATATTATGGTATTTACAATATTTTATTTAATGAAAATTTAAAGATGTCACATTCATGTTTTAAATAATATATCATTTTTAAAATAAGGTTATAGAAAAGCTAAATTAGACTATAAATACTTATTTGAAATCTAAAATGTTTATATTTATCATGATAATTTATTTTTTATTTTTCAAAAATAAATAATTACCTTAACGTTTTACATATTGATGATGCATAAATTATTTAATTGATGAAAAATATATAAAATAATTTTTATTAAAATAATAATAACTATTAAAGGTCCAAAACACTTTAACAAATTTTATTGGTAGAGTATATATCGACCATAATCATCCAATGGTCAATTTATGGAGCATTTGGAGCCATATGGAACAGATTAAGATAATTATATTATTTTATTTAAAGTAACGTTAAAATTTTCACATTCATACATTAATAAGTATAAAATTTTTAATGTTCAATTTTCAAGTATATAAATTCATCTACATATATTATTATAAATTTTAGTAAATTTATCTTCGTAATAATATTTTATTTTTAATTTTTATTCATAAAATAAGTATATTAAATAATTACACAATATTGGCGTAGTAAATATTTTAATAAGGTAAATATAAAATAAATGTTATTAAAAATATTAAAATAAATATAATTTGGGATAATTAATTTTTTCAATGAATTTAATATATTTCCATGACCACATAGGGATATTATTAAATATTTATTTCTAGGATAACATCTTATCTTGATATATTTAAAAATAAATTAAATGAATATAGTCAAAATTGACACGATTGTTATTTTTTTCAAAATAATGATTTTTTAAATTATTTAAAAATAATAAAACATTTTTAAAAATAATAATTATTATTATATGGTCTAATATATCCTAAATTATTCATTTATGGTCTAATTTACTTTAAATAATTAAATATTTTACCCTTTTAATATTGAAATATTTGTTACCCTAGTTAAAAAATAAATAGAATAACTAAGTATTAATTAAAAAGATAATGATTAAATTTATATAAACACTTGTCTAAAATTTATTGGTTGGTGAGATTACAAACCTATATCATCTCATCTTAGAAATTGAGACATTTTGTAGATTTTTATGTGGGGTTTAATTTTATTATAAATTAATATTTTTTAGGTTTCCAAAATTTCCCCTCACCTCAATTATAAAAGGGTACCTCCTCCCTTATTTATCCACAACTCATTAATTCTTAAATTTCATCCATCCTCTGACTATTTCTCTTCCTAACTTCTATATTTACATTATATAGGTTCTGGTCTTCTCAAAAGACCAACTCTATTTCCATTAAGAGGAGATCTAAAGAGAGCACGTCAAAGAAGAGGTAAATTTCTCTACCGATTCTTTCATATTTCTTTCTTCTTCTACTTTAAATTCATGAGTTTTTTCATTATATAATAATAACTATAGTAGGACTTATATACTGAGATGTTATTATAATTATGAAACAACCATATTATACTTTCTATACATCCTATGAAAAATGAAATCACCACACGTGCATACGTACGGCTTATCGTCTCCACTCCGTGGTGTAATCAATTTTTCACCACCACCTTACTTGGATGGGTATAAAAATGTATGTAATAAATATATATGATTATTATTAAATTATATTTATTCTTAAATATATTACACCCTGAAATTCAATACCATTCAAGAATTATGGGAATGATATCATCACTCGTGCATACGTAGGCCTACCGTCTTCATGATGCGATGAGATTTATTCTCCACATTAACCATTCATGAATGATTATAAAATATATATAATTAATAATAATGAAATATATTAAATAAAAATTCTACTTAATTTATGTATATATATATATATTTTATTTACTTACTTTCGTTTGATTCAATAAGGAAATGGAAACAGCGTTCATGCATACGTACGACCTACTATCACTATGAACGGTGTATTCCATTTCATTTATCTACATATTATATATATTTATATACTAAATATATATGATATATAAATCATTTTTTACATTATGGAATTAATTAAATCACAATCTATGTAATAATATCAATAATAAAAGTCAAAACACGTACGATAAATAAAATGATTATTACCCAAAACGTTTCTTTAACATGGAATGGACAAATGAACGGGTAATATAAAGTCATAAGTGAATAATATATGATTTTATAAATATTATTATGGTTTTTTTATAAGTTAATAATATTTTTAAACCCTCTATACAAGAGTTTTAGACACATATGGAAGAAATCAGACCTAAGTAAGGGATAATTTTACAATCTCATTATTATCCGAGATAGTTTATTTGTAAGTATTTACTATGTTATATTTATCATTCACGTCTAAGTTTCCTAAATATATAATATTATTTCTATTATTATACTATTTTTTTAAATTCAATTTTACCCATTGGTGAAGTTTTATTAAACAATATAGAAGTAATTTTTTTTATTTTCCATATGAGGTACTTTTTGACTTTTCCAGCAAAAGTACGAGGAGAATGTATTTTTCACTTATACGGCATGAATGGATTTTTATATATTTTTAACACCTTATTTACATGAATAATACTCAACAAGTTTTCAAGTGTATTTTCAAATAAATTATTTTCCTTTGAAATTTCATTAAATTTTGAGAAAAGAAAACATTTTTGAAGAAGAAATGATATTTTCCTCAGGAATTAAGCTCTAATGTTTTATCAAAATTATTTTCCATCTAAGATGACGCTATTTAAATAGGTTTATGTTTATAACCCTATTAATACTTTGATTTTATTATGTTTATGATTGAATTATTTTTATGAAATTCAATTATTTTATATGGATTATAACGGAATGATATTTAAAAAACCCAATTTATTTCATGGGTTATGCTATGATGAATGATTTATATTTTTGTGGCACATGTAATAATGATTTAATTATGAGATTTTTGGGACCTATATCTTCCTCAAGTGCATTGGGTAAAGATTTATATCTCATTATATAAACATGGATGAAATAGTAAGTAAATATGGTTCAGTAATACAGGGCTGGAACGACAAGTAAATTCGGTTCAGTAATACATGGCTGGAGCAGCAAGTAAACCCAGTTCAGTAAAATAATTCTCCCACTGTGATGGTCCTGGAAGCAATGACTTGGATACTATGGAAATCATAATATGATTTTATTTGTTTTCCACAATTCCATGTTTTATTAAAATTCTATTTTATCATGTTTAATCTTCCTTTATGATCTATTCTTTACGAACTGCCAAGATTTATTTCATGACTCATGATTTTGATATTTAAACTTTATGTTCATATTTTTACATTCTTATGTTTATGGTTTGTTTTATGTTCTCAATGTTTACCCTTACTGAGCATTTGATCTCACCCTTTTTATTTTTCCTTTTCCCTAGGATATAAATAAAGGTTTTAGGTAGGAAAACAAAAGGGGAAGATCTTTATAGGATATGTTGAAGATCTCTCCCCAAGTTAGAAGATTACGTTCCAAGTTTCCAAAGACACTAAACTAATATGGTCTTTGGGCATCTGTTTGTATCATTTATTAAGTATTCTGCAAAATTAATGTAATATCCATGTACGACAAGCTTGGGTCGTTAGAGTTGGTATCAGAGCGAAGGTTTAGTCAACCTTTGGAAACTATGATAAAAAACTTTAGTGAGATCCCTATATATTTCTAAGGATGTGTATAGGGATATCCTAAGGATAATTCAATTATAGGTTACAATCCTAGAGTATTTGTGATAATCATGAATAACCTAATATTAAACCTAAGATATCAGAGATTGAAATATTATAAATAATTTACCATACTTATTTGTTTTTAATCTCAGATATGTATGTCTCACACTTTTCTTTCTGGTCATATTCAATATCCAGAACTACATAGAACATGGTTAACCATAGAATTTTTCATATGTGTAAATTATGGGAATAATGAAGAATGATTTCCAAAGTGGAAATATCAAGAAGAGAATCATGATGATGGTATGAGTATTGGTCATACTGTTGAAGATAAAGATATTGTAAACGACATGTGAAAGGTATGTGATTTTCTTCTAGTATTTTTTACATTAAACATAAGAAGCTTGAGGTTGAGAAACCTTAAGACATGATTCATATTTTATAAAAGATGAAGATGATGGATCCTATGTAATGGTTTAAGAATAAAGTTAGATGATTGAAGTGTATATGTTTTATAATTCAAAGATTATGTTTTTATTATGAGTTTTCCATTAAGGATTAGAAAGGATATGTTGAATAGTTCTATGTAGCCAAAAAGGTGATTTAAGGGTAAGGTAATATACTTGGAGAACACACGATTAAGGGAAAGATAACCCTTAATATGTTCCTTATGTTAATATAATGATGTTTGGATAAAGATATGTTGTATTAGAGTAAGTAAATTAGATGATGATAATTTCTTGAGAACTAATTATGAATTTTTTGACAAGAGGGTTATACTATCATGGGAGAAGTATACAACTTTTCAGGACTTAAGGAATATATCCAATAAGTTTTGGAATAAGGAGACATGCATGTATTCAATAAGGATATATGGTAATTTAGGATATTACCATAAATCAAGAGAATGCATGATGAAGTCATTAAAATTTTTGGAATGTGACCAACAAGATATATCTTATGATATATGGGGGATAAATGAAGGTACTCACATTATTGTTATATGACCTTTCTTGTGATTATTTTTGTATACTGTGAGTTTGGATAGAAGTATTTTAGATAAGCCTAAAGGTTTGAATGGAATAAGTTAGACATCATATAGTATTGTTTAAGTCTAAAACTTTTTTTCTATTATTTATGGAATGTTATAATAGTATAGTTTTAGAAAAATGACAACCTGCAGTACGGGCGACAACCCGCAGGATGGGAGACTACCCATCACGTCGGACAAGGCTGCGGGAATTGAACCCACAACTGAAGTGTGACATGGCTTTTTCACCTTCTACTAGCCTATGGGAATTCCCTGGTATGTATAAATTAGTTTTATTTTATTTAAGAGGTACGATAGATGAAGTATAAGTCCATTTTTAGAACCATATATGATTAATCTCATCATAGATGGACTTATGTATATTTGATAACTTGTGTTTAACTTTTTGTGAGAAAAGACAGATGTAATGACCAATCAATCAATTTATGGATTGTATGATCTACTGACATGTTAGGAATGAAAAAATCAACTACATCTATTTGAATAAGAAATAAAGTGGAAATTTTTCAAGGAACATCCAATGAAGAGATTGTACCAAAATCAATTAAGTATTTCTTCTCTTCAAAACTCTTCAACTTTAAGGAAATGATCTGGAAAACCAAAAATGATATCTTAGTACCTTTTTATCTGATGAATCAGATGGTCCCTTAAATCATCACAGATTTATGGATTTCTAGTTGTTAACTTTCTCCAAACCTTTCTCTCTATCACTCTCCATCATAACTTGATGGTTAGATTTTTTCTTCCATATCCATGTTTTTAATTCCCACCTATGTTCTCCAATGTGTAAACCCAGTGATGAGTTACTTTGGGTAACCATTATGTTTTTAACTTTCCTTTTTAAAATGAAGTTTTAGTATTCCTTTTTGCGTTGTGGGTTTACATGAAAAAACTTTCAAGTAGTAAACCTTTAATAACCCTAATGAATTTCTAGGGAAAAATTAATTTTAAGGGGGGTAGAATGTAACACCCCCAGATTTTATGAGATATATTATTTTTAATTTTTGTGATGTCTTCTGTTTTATGCTACACCAATAATATCTTGTTCTATACACAATATCATATTAGCATGTAGTAAAGGAAACACTAACTTAGCTTCTGTTACACGCAAAAGCGATCATCCTCAATAGCTTGTGTTATACGCAATACTGAGTTTCACAAAACAAAAATATATTATTAAAATATTATTATTTAACGGGATATAAACTAGAAGTTTTGAATATTATTAACCACATTTTTAATTTTATATAAAATTGACATTCATATTATGTATTTTCTAAACATTATATAAGAACAAATTCAATTTTTCAGATAAAAGAAGTATTTTTTTAAAAAATGAAATTTTGCCGCCTTTTGATGGTGTACCCATTTTAAATCAATTTTTTGACACTTTTATATTCAATTTTACAAAATAAACTTATTCTTTTAGTGTGGAATCTAAAAATTTACTTTGGTTTAAATTTTATTATTTTTCGGATAAGTTCCATTTTTTTGATAAATAATGAAAATACTGAATTTTTTTATTTTAAAGTCATTAAAAATTAAAAGTATTTT
This sequence comes from Viscum album, assembly GCA_963277665.1. Classification (NCBI taxonomy): domain Eukaryota; kingdom Viridiplantae; phylum Streptophyta; class Magnoliopsida; order Santalales; family Viscaceae; genus Viscum; species Viscum album. The sequence continues at coordinate 405,121,809 of OY728167.1, forward strand.
TTGGATTAGTTTTAAATTTTAATTATTTCATTTTTATCCAATTATGGTTTTTGAAAATTATTTTATACCTAAATTTATTATAAAAACATTTTCCTTTTAAAATGGGCATTTTCCCAAAAATTACTTTTCGTGACATTTTAACTGTTTTATTTTAAATTTAATTCTGGAACTTCTCTGTATTGAATTTTTAAAAATAGATGTAAAATTTGGATTCTTGTGGTCCAAATTTGGTAGGTAGGTCCCTTTTAGTTTTGAACAATATGAATAGTAACCATGGTAAATTTTATTACCACGGTAAAGGGTAATTTTGGTAATTTAGGTTAAAAATAAAATTATAATGACTACAAAATGACCAAAACAATTTAAAGAATTTTATTTTATTAATGGAATTAGACAATTCACATTTAATGATCGAAATTATGTCATTTAATGGGAACTTTTCTATGAAAATGACTTAAATAATATTTAAATCAATGAAAGACATGAAGTGTCATTTTCTTTGTCTTTAATATCTATTTTGTATCCACATCTGGAAAAATGGGTGACATCAAAAAATATAAATTTTAATTTTTAACTTAATAAGAATATTTACTTTATATAAATTTATATTTATGTTTTGGGGCCACTTGGGAGATATTATGGTATTTATAATATTTTATGTAATAGAAATTTAAAGATTTCATATTCATGTTTTAAATAATATATCATTTTTAAAATAAGGTCATATAGAATCTAAATTCGACTAAAAATACTTATTTGAAATAAAAAATATTTATATTTATCATTATGATTTATTTGTAATTTTTTTGAAATAAATAATTACCTTAACGTTTTATATATGGATGATGCAGAAATTATTTAATTGATGAAAAATCAACAAACTAATTTTTATCAAAATGGTAATAACTATTAAAGGTCCAAAAAACTTTACCAAATTTTATTTTTAGAGTATATATCTACCATAATAATCCAATGGTAGAGTTATGGACCATTTTGAGCCATATGGAATAGATTAAGACAATTATATTATTTTATTTAAAGTAATGTCAAAATTGTCACATTCATACTTTAATAAGTATAAAAATATTAATGTTGGATTTTCAAGAAGATAAATTATACTACATATATTCTTCTGAAATATAGTAAATTTATATTCATAATATTATTTTATTTTTAATTTTTCTTCATAATATAAGTATATTAAAAATTATAAAATATTGATGTAGTAATTATTTTATTAAGGAAAATATCAAATAAATGTTGTTAAAAATATTAAAATAAATATAATTGGGGATAATTAAATTGTAAAATTAATTTTATAGATTCATTTGACACCTTATAGATGTTATTAAATATTTTTTTTTGAGGATAAAATCTTATCTTGATATTTTTAAAAATCCATGAAATGAATAGTATCAAAATTGACACAATTGATATTTTTTTCAAGATAATGATTATTAAATTATTTAAAAATCCAAAAACATTTTTTAAAAAATATAATAAAATTATGATATGTTCTAAAATGTCCTAAAGTATTTATTTATTGTCTAATTTACTTCAAATAAGTAAATATGTCACCCTTTTAATATTTAAATATTTGTTACCCTGGTTAAAAATTAAATAAAATAACTAAGTATTAATTAAAATGATTATGATTAAATTGACATAAAAACTTGTATAAAATTTATTGGTTTATGAGATTAAAACCATATCTCATCAAATCATAGAAATTGGAACATTTTTTATATTTTTAAGTGGTAATTGATTTTATTATAAATTAATATTTTTGAGGTTTCCAAAAGTGCCCCTCACCTAAATTATAAAAGGGAACCTCCTCCCTCATTTCTCCACAACTCATTAAGCATCAAGGTTCATCCATAACCTTAAAATTTATCTTCTAAACTTCCCTATTTACATTATATAAGTGTTGGTCTTCTCAAAAGACCAACTCTAGTTCCATTAAGAGGAGATCTAAAGAGAGCACGTCAAAGAAGAGGTAAAGTTATCTATCGATTCTTTCATATTTCTTAATTATTATACTTCCACTTCATGAGTTGTTTCAATATAGAATAATAACTCAAGTAGAAATTATATACTTATATGTAATTATAATTATGAAACAACCATATTTCACTTTCTATCCATCATAATAAAAACAAAATCACCATGCATGCATACGTACGGCTTACCTTCTCCACACCGTGGTGTAATCTATTTTTCACCACCACCTTACTTGGATGGGTATAAAAATGGATGTAATAAATATATATGATTGTTATTAAAATATATTTATTATGAAATATAGTACATTATTCAATTTAATACATTTCAATAATTATGGGAATGATATCATCGTCTGTGTGTACGTACGACCTACCGTCTTCACGACGCGATGAGATTCATTCTCAATGTTAACCATTCATGGTTGATTATAAAATTTATATAATAAATAAGTATGAAATATATGAAATAATAATTCTATTGTTTTAATGTATATATATATATATATATTTCATTTACTTATGCTCAATTCAATAAGGAAACGGAAACAGCGTTCATGCGTACGTACGACCTACCGTCTCCATGAACGGTGTATTCTATTTCATTTATATAACTATTATCTATATTTATATACTAAATATATATGATATATAAATAATATTTTACATTATTTAAGTAATTAAATCATGATATAAGTATTAATATCAAGAATAACAAGTCGAAACACAGATGATAAATTAAACGATTATTACCCAAAATGTTTCTTTAACATGGAATGGACAAATGAACGGGTAATATATAGTCATAAGTGAATCATATATGATATCATAAATATTATTATGGTTATTTTAAAAGTTAATAATACTTTTAAACCCACTATACATGAGTTTTGGACACATATGGAAGAAATCAGACCTTAGGTAAGGGATAATTTTACAATCTCATTATTATCTGAGATTGTTTATTCGTAAGTATTTACTAGGGTATATTTATCATTCATGTACATGTTTAATAAATATATAATATTATTTATATTCTTATAAATTTTTTTAAAGTCAATTTTTCCCATTGGTGAATTTTTATTAAATGGTATGGAAGGAATGTTTTTTTTCATTTTCCATAAGAAGTACTTTTTGACTTTTTAGGCAAAAGTATGAGGTGAATTTTTTTTAACTTATACGGTATGAATGGATTTTTACATCTTCATAATTCATTATTTCCATGAAGCATATTCTACATTTTTTCAAGTTCATTTTCAACTAAATTCTTTTCTTTTAAATTTTCACGACGTTTTGAGAAAAAAAAGTGTTTTTGAAGAAGAAATGATATTTTCCTCAGGAATTAAGTTCAAGTGTTTTATCAAAACTATTTTCCATCTACTATGACACTCCTTAAATAGGGTTATTTTTATATCCCTATTATTACTTTGATTTTATTGTGTTTATGATGGAATTATTTTTATGAAATCTATTTATTTTATATAGATTATGATGGAATGATGTTTAAGAAACCCATTTTATTTCATGGGTTATGCTATGATAAATGATTTATGTTTTTGTGGAACATGTAAGAAGGATTTAATTATGAGATGGGTGGGAACTATATCTCCCTCTAATGCATAGGGTAAATATTTTTATCTCATGAGATAAACATGGCAGGAATGGAAAGTAAATCTTGTTCAGTAATACAGGGATGGAATGACATGCAAATCAGGTTCAGTAATACATGGATGGAACGACAAGTAAACCCATTTCAGTAAAGGACTTTGTCCACTATAATGGTATTGGAAAAAATTTCTTGGATACTATGGAAATCATATTATGATCTTTTTTTCCACAATTCCATGTTTTATGCCAATGCTATTTTATCATGGTTAATGTTCCTTTATGATCTATGCCTTATGAACTGCCAAGATTTATTTCATGACTCATGATTTTGATATTTAAACTGTATGTTCATGTTTTTACATTCTTATATTTATGGTTTGTTTTATTTTCTCAATTTTTACCCTTAATAAACATTTGAGCTCACCTTTTTTATGTTTCCTTTTCCACATAATATAAAGAATGGTTTTAGGTCGGAAAACAAAAGGGGAATCTATTTATGGGAGATGTTGAAGATATTTCACCAAGTTATAAGATTATATTCCATGATTCCAAAGACACTAAACTAATACTATCTTTTGGAATCTGTTTGTGCCATGTATTATGTATTTCGCAAAAGAAAATTAATGTCCATGTACGAATGTCTTGGGTCGTTTGAGATTCAGTTATTATTTAATCAATAAAAATAATTCTGTAATGTTATTCAGCCGAACATAATTCCAAAGCTCCTTTTGATAATATGTTGGACCATCCCTGAAATCATGTAATACAAAACAATATTTCCTCTGGTTGTTTTCATTCATATGAAATCAAAGGATGTGAGTGTAAGAAATTTTCATTCCAAGTTTCTCCCACGTAGAGCTAGGTTAAAATTATTTAACCTTAATTCTTCTTGAAAACTATCCATACTCAAAAGAAAGAAGTTATTTATTATTGAATTTTATTTTATTATTCTATAAGAAAAAATATCCATGATAACAAAACAATTCCCCAACACCGTCATCAAACACAAACATCCAAGAGTTTTCCATAATACAATAACTTAACCAACATTCCACCACTATTTTCATTCCAAAATTATCATAACTAGCACCGAAACATGGTTAAAATATCATAGGATAATCTCTTAATAGAGTAGAATAAACCTCACAACCTTTTACTTACTTAGTGGTTTGAAAAAACTTATAAACAACTATAAAAACTATTATATCACACTCACTATTTCCAGTTAATTAAATCATGTCAATAATAAGAAAAGAGTCTCTCTCATTGGTTTCCCTTTATTGAATAAAAAATACACTTCCTCGAGTTCTACCAATAATTCCTTAAGTTCAATAAACAAATAAATTCTGATTTTTTCCCAACTTTTGGGGCTTAAAAACACTCAATTTTAAGTGATAAATTGGACATCACTATCTCATATATTTTAATATAAAGAATTTGTAATTGTGTGTCCATGTTTTTTTCAAGGAAAAGGGGATTCTAAAAAATAAGGGTTTGTGAGGGGTGATTAACAAAATGATAAAAACTTTAAACTAAGATGATTTTTTTATGTTAAACAATATCTTGTTTTTTAAAATTTATTTTCCCAATTCTTCTCTCATGCCTCCCAATCATTTCATGTTATTTAATTGATTCATATTCAACAAATTTTATCCTCATAAACTCATCAAAAGAACCCTGAATTATTTTATCATAAGGTTGATGAATTTCATTCTTAATCTCACCTCAAATAACTTCTTCATCCAAATTAATCAACATGAAACTCTATTCAATTTTATATTTTCTAAACACAAGTAAATCCTCTTGTTAATCACTAACTATAGATATTATTTTAAACTTTGCAACATCTATCATAATACCTCTAGGAGTACAAATTATTTTCCCTAAAACGATTAGGACATTTTTATAACATTTTATCTCAATAACCAATATATTAGTGAGAAAATTTAGTTTCCCTATATTAACTAAAAGGTTATCTGCCCACCCAATTGGTTAATTAACGGTACCATCAGCCAAATTAATTAAAAGTGAAGTGGATTTGAATTACCCAAGCCCCAATTAGTAAAATGGAGTAAGGGATGAGATTGAGACTGGATCTTAGGTCAAAAAAATAATTTTCACATCGATTTCTCTTGTTCTATATGGTATGATAAAACTTACAAGGAATTTCAATTTTGGATTTATTTTCTTTTAAAAAACAACAATACACTCATAGATGAGTTTTATAGTTGAAAAATCATCTAAGATCTTCATATTGGCCAAAAAAGGTATAAAATTTTATATAAGATAGAATTTTATTCAAGGAATCAACAAAAGTGATGTTCACATGGAATTCTTTAAATATATTAAGGAATTTCAGATAATTTGGTTCATTTTTTTGTTTAATACTTTGAATGTATGGAATAGGTGGTGAAAAGTTATGAAAAACTTATGGGTTCTTCTCTTTTTTCTTAGCTTCAGCTCTCTCTTCTCTCTCATTGATTAGTGTCCATTTCATTTTAATTTTTATATTGGTTTTTTAATTATAAAATCACTTTATAGTTTTATTTTATCTTTATTGTCCACATTTTATAATTTTTTTTTGAGTTTTCACAATTTCATATTCATCTAGATTTTAAATTTCAACTTCCACAGGTTCCTTCATAGGTTTTTCTTGTGTTTTGAGAGAACTTATTATTTCACTAGTGATGAAATTCTTACTTGGATTAAGTTTATTTAAACTATTCATTATACCATTTTCTCTCCCAATCGAATATTTTTTCATTTCACTCATCTAAATTTTCAAATTATTCATTTTGGATTCAAGTGTAATTTTTTTATATTGCAATCCAGTCTTAAGTAAAGCATCATGTGAGTCTATATTTGTTAACACTCGATGCATAAACCACTCTAAGTTCCCTTAATAATTATAATATTAAATCGAATTTTTATATATTTTTTTGTTTGATTAAAAAATTCGTTGGACGTAGGTTTTTTGACAACTCTTTTATGTTTCCAAGAAAGATTTGGATGTTTTTTATAACCTGGGTTGTAAATATTTAAGAAAGGATCAATGTTTCTGTATTTTAAATCTCTATAATACATAAATTGAGAACATTTATTGTGTTTTATAAGAATATCAAAATGGGACAATAAGACCTTGTATACCCATATATCCCACATTATAAATGAAGTGACCAGTGGATCATGAATGAAAACTATGAGGGGGGTGTGAATCATTGTTGAAATTTTCACAAATTTAAATTTCATCATTAATTATTCCCACTTGATATTCAAAACACAATCTTGGTTAAGATATATGAAGATTTTAATATTCTCTCAACACCCAACACCACATGAAATACAGAAAGTAAATAAGAGAAAATAGCATTTCAGTTTTTTACAGGGTTTAATACCAATGTGAGAATCTATTCATTTTTATGTTCAGGTTGAGTTCTGAGACACCATTATTCACTAAATTATACAAGAAAATATAAAAGTATGAGGTAAATATTCATCCTCAAAACTTGGAAAGTTGTTTAGGATGTTACAAGATAATGGAAGAATATATCCTTAAGTATTTTTAATGAAACAATAATTATCTATCAATAGATCTCTCATCTCCCAACTGGTGTGGATATTATTATACTAGATCACTCTAATTCATCAAATTTTCCTTTTGAATACACTTGGAAACAAGATCTTACTTTTTCTTCAGATGTCATGACATCCTTGGAATGTTATCTTATTCCTTGATGAATAGGTCTTTGACAACCAATATATATTTAAAAACACTACATTCACATCATCCTTTTTCATAAACACCATATAATAGTGGTCTTACATCACAATAACTCTTCGGCTCCAGATAATCATGAAATGGATCACCAATAGTAGAAGTGTGCATATCAGTATCTCTATCAACTCTTCTCTTATTCTTATGGATCACCTTCTCTGTAATAGATATATCACAAGGAAAGTCTTTGAGCCTTTTTCTTATTATACTTCTTTTCATTTTAAGTACAAGTTATTTTTTCCTAGATGTAGTCATACAATTCTCACATCAATGAAAAGAGAAAATTCTCATGAATAGAAGTATCAAAACTATACCGACATAGCTACTCTATTTCTTAATTTCTCATTTATACATATATAGAATCATGTTAATATTGTTTATATAGTTAAAATATAGAAAATATATGTAATGATAGGTAGAATTATACACACACATTTAAGATGGTGAAAAAATATTCCATATTTTTATTCTCATTTAATTCGGATCAGATCTTCCAAGGGAATCGGGAATTTATTCTTCACGTGATATTATAAAATAACAGGACTCTCCCTAACAAAATCTTTAGGATCATTAATTTATTTCACATCTTCATGTAATCATACAGTGAATCCTCATGGTGTGACATCATATATTGTGGTTCAAGACTCCCATGTAAAATTTTCTTCACCACACACTACGGAATGGAATTTTCCTCACATTGAAATGATCTAACAATTCCCAAAATTAGCTTCGGTTGGAATTTATTCCTCAAACTACTTTGCGATGTGTTCTTATTATTCACAGTGAAATGATCAGTTTATATTCTTCTCATCATGATTAAAAATAACTATTTAGTTTTTTGTGATAATTTATACATTGAATAATATCTTCAGCATTATGTGGTTTAATTTTTGAAACCTATCTTCTGAAAAATCAATTTCTATAAATCTTAGTTTTTAAATTTATAATATTTAAATAAGATACTTAAAAACATACATATCATTATCTAGATCATTAATACAATTCAAAATGTCAAGTTTTCTATAAATCTTGGCTCATTCAAAATAATTTATAATCCTTTCACATTGTGTAATATTTTTCCCATAGATATATTTCCTCATAGGTCTCAACAAAAAACATACACAGGCCTTCAAAAATATTATATATCATAGTATGTCCATGTAATTTTCATATTTTTTTATGCACTATGATAAATACACTATGAATTCTAAAATATATTATACATTTGATGTTTTTGAAAATTCTCACCATACAACTTATAAACTTTAATATGAATTTTTCTAAGATAATATTTTGAATTCTAGGACTCTCAATACTTTACCAATTTTTTTCTAACACAAAAGAATAACTTGAATATATGATGACCTCCCAAATCATAAATTATTTTTAAAATAAATAAAAATAAATTATAATATGAATTCTCTATGCCATTGTAAAATTATATCCTAAAACATATAATTCTATAACTTCTTTAGATTTATCTCCGAGATTCTCCAACTATTTCAACACATCTCGAAATAAATTAAATGACTTTTGGAATATATGAAACTTACCCAAACCTTCATCCAAAGAATGTTATTAATTAACATTGTAACCAAAATGATGAATTATCCATGGGTGTATCCTCATTTCTTCCAGATATCCTTTAAACATTATCAATCATAGCTCTTCGAACTATCCACCATCTAGAAACTCAATTTAAATAAATATGTTATGAAAAGTGAAATTAGTAGCTATAGAACTTTTAATAATTCTATTAAAATTAGAATATAAATAATCACATGTGAAGCATGTTATCTTGGATATGTATCTATGAGAATTAAAAGCAGTATCTTCAACTCCATTTCTATTTCCATTCACTCATAATGACAACAGAATCAATTTCCTTTTCCTATATCTATAAGTATATTCTTCTTAATATTCTTTGTGATCTCCATTATCACTCACCTTCACTAAATACTGACTTTGTTTATAATTAATATATACATAAAAAATGCATCACTCATCTTTATCATTCATTTGGGTTCTTTAATCCTCCTGGATTTGTTGTCAATGAACATTTCAATTCTAAAGTAACTATTTTTCTCCCCCTAACTGACCATAAATTAAAAGGTGATGTCTAATGGAAAAACTTTATCATATTGATATTTATTCCATGTTTTTGAAATTACATTATCTCCATTTTATATATTTTTTTTATCAAATTGGTAAACCTACTTCAACAAACAAGATAAGGATGACTTTACATTTCACTTAGTTATATTATATTATATTTGGTATAGTCGAAAGTGTGAAACACATGCTAAAAGAAAATGTGGGTACATCAAGGTTGTCTATAAACTATTCAATATGTGATACCAATATATGTTTTCTCTTTCTAGGGGATGTTTAAGTAGTTTCACACATTAACATTTGCACTTTTCCATACCAAAAACATTAAAAACATTAGACATAGACCTCTGGGAGTTGTATGGGGTTATATTCATGACTGGTGGAGTGAATGATGGTGTGATGGAAATAAAAGACATAGAAAATTTTTCATGGATTCTTGTCTATGGAGTGGCTTATATCACACTTGTTCTCAACCCCTATGTGGGTCGGTGATGGAAGAACACAGTCACAGCTTCTAGGAGATGTGTTGGAACCATGCGACTGGAAGATGGGAGAGGGGTTGTTTCAATGTGAGTCCTTGGGCCACTTGTCAAAGGCATGTGTGACTCTAAGCCTTTAGTCCATATAGTATTCAAAGGTCTGTGAGTTGTTAGAACTTTAGTTCATGTAAGGTTTTTCTCTCAATCCAATTAAAAAGAGGGATTATCCTAATAATAAAACAAAAATTCAAGGCCTTCGAATTAAGGGAACTCCATCTTAATAATCATAATTAATGAAATTAAAAATAGGATTGGAAATTTATTTTAAAACAACAACATATCCTTGTGTGAGAACAATTTAGAATTCTATATTCACATGAATTAATTTCATCTATATGCTTCTCTTTTTTTCTGCTCCCCCTCAAGGTATGTACTTCATCATGGTTGATTTCCTTCAAAATAAAATCCAAGAATATTTAGAATCATCTTTAAATGATTAAATAATTCATCAATTACTTCATTACGGATAACTTATTATGTTTTAATACTATGACAACATTCAATTGTCCCTTTTATGATTTAACATAAATTCCCTTTATAGAAACACAAAAATAGTAAATGTGGGAATAAGGTTCATTCCTAACTTTCTTATTAATGAGAGAAATAGGACTGATATTTGGTTCTCAACCCAATAAATTCTTTTCTTTATATCATCAAATTCATGAGAAATTTTTATGTTAGTTGCCTTTTTGACATTATAGTCTTTAACACTCATGAGAATCATAGATTTCTTTGTCTTTTTGGATTTTCTCTTAGTTAGGATAGGAACATTCACCTAGCTAGCAAGGCACATGCACTCTTTTGTGATTTTTCCATATTCATATCCATTTCCAATTTTCATACCCATATGTTCAATAATTATTTTGGAATATTCTTAAGTTTCTTCTTTTTTGAGGAATCCTTCATATAATTATCAATATAATATAAAGTCAGTGGGTTTTTATCTTTCTATTTCATCAACTACTTCTATCCTGATAAAATTGTCATATATTTTTTTGGAGTGTTTCTATATATTTTGACCCTTACCCATTTTTTCTAAAGAAACATTAGAACACCCTTCATTTTAGACCCCTATTAAAATTCAAATTATTCTTTATATATTTCTTCCAATACACCAAACATATTATTCCTTACTTGGTTTGATTCTCTTCTAAGAGCCATTATGCTTCATTTTTTATTCAACTTCCTATATTTTTTACACTGATCCACGGTGTGGCCTTTCCTGACATATTTGAAAAATCTCTTATTTATTTGTGTGAAACATTTTTCATCACTCTTCATGGGAATAGTTTTCTCAACACTTTTCTTTTTCATACATCTCAAGGTAGACAACCCATCTTTTATAATTTGCTTCTTATTCTATTATGATCTTATTTTATAATCATTATTTTAATTTTTCATGGTTTATTTCATCCAAAACTCATCATCATAATGACTATATATGTTTTAGTTTCCATATATGTTCTCCAATCTCTCAAATATGTTCTTTAATTACAGATTTAACTTCTTCTTTGCATCTTTCCTCATTACAGAAAAATTATTCTTGATTTCATATATTGTACCTCTTATTATAGGGCTACTATGTAATGTCCCAAAAATTCCATTTAATTTTTTTTAAATTATATGGAATTATTTTGAGACCAGGTGTTGAGGCAGCGTGCGATTTCGAATCCCACAGTGCCCGGAATGACCTGTCAAAAAATGTTAAGTTTTAAATAGTGCATGCGAGTGGTTTTCCTAAAAAAGTGGAATAAATCTTAAATAGGTGCTCAGATCAGAAATATGAGGGCACCATTGTGTTTAGGATGGCGGTTTTACCTTGATCATGACTTAAGTTTAGTCAGTGCAGGCCTCCAGTGAGAAAACCCAAAAATAGAATAACTATAAATAAATAAATTAAATAAAACTATTTTATTTTTTAAATGCTTATAACTCATGAACGGTGACTCAGATTGAAAATTTGAGACCATATTTGAGCTCGTTAGGGTATTCTTTCCTTAAGAAGATCCTAATGTTGGTCAGTGTGGGCCAACATTAGCAGTTAGTTTTGGGTCATAAATACAATATTTAAGTTTCAATTATTTTATTTTCAAATCCTTATAACTCCTAAATGGTAACTCGAATTGGAAATCTGAGAGTACCATTGAGATCATGAGGGAATGTTACCCTTTGTTGGAGCTTAACCTCGACTAGAAAAGGTCTAGGGTGAAGGATGGTTTTTGAACTTTTTTTATGGAAATCAAAATGGTGTGTGTGCATGGTTTTGGAAACTTCTAAATGGGTACCCAGATTGAAAATATGAGGGCACTGTTGCATCCAGAAAAGCGACATTACCTATGAATAGACATAACCTTGATCAGCGCTAGTTGAGAGAAAAAGTTAATTTTCATAAGTTTTAAGAAAAAAAATAAACTTAATAAGTTTATTTTATTCAAAAGAATTGTTTCACTGCAACATAGCGATGAACCGACTGTTTCATTCCATAAATGAAATATCATAGTGACTCTTTAAATAAAGCATAACAAATACACTATTTCATAAATGAAACAACATAACGACGTGACGATATAGCGTAAAAGAAACACTGCGACTCATTTCTCTTTTAATGAGATAATGGGTTGGAGAATCAGAAATTGGTGAAGACACCTTGGAGAACGGATATAAGACCAGAGATCAATTAACGCCAACGAATTCAAACAGATCGACACTAATGACGAACCTTCTCCAGGTAGGGTTTTCTTTGATTTGAATTCCTTTTCCCATTCTTCATTCTAAAAAAATGAATGCAAATCAACTCATGAACAGGTCGATCTGCAAATTGCTTAGTATTGAGGGAGGGTTCCTTTTCTTGGGGTTTTTTTTATCAGGATTAAATTTATTTGTTGATTGATATTTAATACTAAACCTCCCCTAGATTTAAACCCTAATGCGGAGGGCGCGGGCCGACACGAACAAGGCGCGAGCCCCTCCTCCTTGTGCGTTCTTCATGTCCTAACCTCCAATTTGATGGTGAAGTGATTTCAAGGCCATAGCATGGAAGGCAGAACCCCACAGAGACCGAAGTTGTAGATGGTGCAAAGAAAGGACCACATGAGTAGACCCTATGGTCCACAGAAGAACCCGTCGGCGTGCTGTTGGTGGGCCGGGTAGAGGAGGTCGGCCTTCTAGTTGAGGACTGAACAGGGGCGCACAGGCCAGGCCACTACGTGGCCCGGGCTGGAATCAAAGTTGGACCGATTATGCGGGCCAGGCTGACAGGATATTACTGGGCTTTTGGACGCCCGTGCAGGAAACAAAATGGCTTGCCGGTTACGAGTCGGGCCAGATGGGATTGGGTCGCCGAGCGACCCTATGGGCTGGACCCCTGGCCAAACTGGGCCGGGTCCAGTAAGGCCGAACGAGCCTGGTCGGCTGGTTGGGCCAGACCGAACCGGCCCAGACCCGAACTGGGTCGGTTCGGGTCAGTCGAACCAAACCGGGGCATGTGGGACCCCCCGAGCTGGGTTGGTCAGGTCAGTCCGATCGGGTCGGACCAGGCCCAAATACAATCGACCCCTTTTTACCAAAATGTCAATATCTCTCAAACCAGGTGTCTGATTGACAATAAGTTTGAGGCATTAGAACCCTCGCGGTGAGACAAATCTTTTATAATAATCTAATAAGGATTTAATGGAAGTTGGAATATTATGAATGGATTAAGGAGATGTTTCTCCCAGAATCAAGCGGACTACGTGTGGGAACCCTATGGTTGACTGAGACCCGAAGACTACTGAAAAGAGACCCTATGTGGATCAGCTACGATGGCCCAGTGGAAAGCGGATCTATGTGACCTAGTAGGCCCATGATGGGGAGTGGCTCTGTGTGACCCGACAGACCCACGGTACTCGTTAGAGATGAGTACCACAGTACGATGACCAAAGTGGGATGTGTCTCTATGCGACCTAGTAGGCCCAAGGTGGGGAGAGGCTCTGTGTGACCCATCATACCCACGGTACTCATTTGGGATGAGTATCGTAGCAATCCAAGGCTAGTGGGAAATGACTATTTGTGACCTGGAAATCCCTCGATGGGGAACATCTCTCTGTGACCCAACATACTCACGGTACTTATCAGGGAGTAATACCCAAGTATCCCAAGTTATTCAGTTATACGACTGATGGTCTTGCTTTCTATACTCTAGATTATACCTGTGTGAGCCAACTCTTAGTGTACATGGCATACTCTCCTCATTGGTGACTCTTAGTGTACTTGGAATACTCTCCTCATTTGCATACTTAGTGTACTTGGTGTACTCTCCTCATTAGTGTACTTAGTGTACTTGGTTTACACTCTTGAGTGGTATATAGTATACTTGGCATACACTCCTCAGTGGTGTACTTAGTGTACTTGGCGTACTCTCCTCAGTGGTGTACTTAGTGTACTTGGTGTACTCTCCTCGTTGGTGTACTGAAAGTACCTTGTGCATACTATCCTTTGTGGTATTTCATTTGTAATTTGGGATCCCTGCTGAGTATTGTGTTACTCGCCCCTGCACGGGCTTCGCCCGCACGTGTCATGTCTCGTGCAGGTGATCGATGCTTCAATAGTGACCTTGGTGGTCCAAGACAAAGTGGTGCTCAGTGATATGGGACGGATGGACACATCGACGGAGACCTTAGTGGTTCGGGACCAAGTGGTTCTTATTGATATAGGACAGATGGGCATACTACTACGTCTAAAGGCAGCTACCCTTCACCTACCCTTCAGTTAGGGTCTTGAGCGGACGGATTGGGGCAATTGTACTTTTATTTGTGGTTTTGGGATTGTATTCTTCCCACTTTGTACTTTCCTTTGACGTTTTTGGCATGTATTCTATCCCCTTTGTACTTTTAGTTTGTGTTGTGTGCATGTGTACAGGTTTAAAGGCAAATGCCTTCCCTTTTTGGAATGTTCCTTCTCGGTGCAAGTCGTCAGCCCCTGGCCTTTAGAAGGTGGTCTTGGGGTTAGTCACGGCACGGGCCCTGGGGGGATGGTTCGTGACATTCTATATTTTATATATATTTTCATTTTATTCCAGAATTAAATGAACATATTCTCAAACCTCTAATAACTCCAACAGTAACCAATGAACTTTGACTTTTTCCTTGAACTGCAGCTTGACCATCTTTTTAGATTTCTATTTTGGGGTAGAAACACAATTCTTTTGGGCTCTTCTTAGGGAGTTTCTTTTATTGGAATTTCTTAAAAAAATTGACGTTGTAATATATTTATTATAATTTTTACACCAATATTTTTTTTAGATTTTCTTTTGAAACCTGCACTAAACATTGAAACAGTATTAGTAAAATCAAATTTTTCTGGAACATGGGTTTCCTTTTTCAATGAGATTTTAGTAGATTTATTCTTATATGAACTTAAGATATAATTTATAATAACATATGTATTCATTGAATCAAGACTTTAAATATAAGTATACATGGGGGATCATATTCTTACAGCTTCTTGGGAAGTATCAGCATGTGTCTGCTCTTGATTTCTCATTTTGAGTTCAAGTTCAAGACACTTCATGTTGATAATATTTCTATCATCCTCAGCTGATCTTGGATTTTATTCCAATTATTTATTTATTATCATAATATTATCTTCATTTATTTTATTATCCTCTTATTGAAATTCATCAAGCTCTTTTATCCTCTTTTTTTTACTTCAAATTGATCACCATTGACATCCATAGAGGATTTTTGTATTTCTTTCAATGCTTGGGATTCTTCATCATGTATTTTATTCAATACTTATTTCTCAACAAATGTTCTTTTAAAATTTTCTTCAGTAAGTGATGTTTTTTATTCACAATGTAATAAATATTTCTTCTTGGATTTGATAATCTATGTGAGTGTTTTTCATTTTTGAATCTTTTCAGTGAATGGTTTCTTCATATCCTCAGGATTCTATAACTAGTTATACTTTTTCATCATATAACCAAACATCAATGTGACATTCTTTAAATAATCCTTGGATTCAGATAATATATAATCAATTTATTCAATAAAATAATAATCTTCATTGCTAGAAAAATATTATTTTAAAGGAACATTATCAATAGACTTATGAGGACAATTTATGGATTGATTGTCTTCAAGTAGTGGTGAATCCTATTTCTCCTTTTTAATCATTCTCATATTCATGGTATATATTGTCTTATTATTCTTCAAGTTATTGGATGAGTCTTCTATATTTTTATTAATAATGATAGAAACAATATTCTCCATCTACGGAAATTTTTAACCTTATTTAAATATGCACTTCATATATATCTGATTAAACAACTTGGAAATAAAAATAAATGTAATTAGAGGAAACCTAGATTAGCATTGATACCACTTGTTATATCACAGAAAGATCATAAAATCACCTATGAAGGGGATGGGTTGAATCAATGTGGCCTTTTTACCAAATTATTTTAACCATTTAAATTCTCCTCTCAATTTTCGAACCATTATTATCAGTTATGATAATATATAGATTTTTCATGCCCATGCATCTCACATTGTAACCGCTACTCTCTATGTTAACTTTCCTAATTATAATTAAAAAATCTAGTACCCTGGACATTTGATTCTTAAGCTAAACTAGTGTTAGACTCACTCATAGAGATTTTCCATCTCTAATAACACTTATGTTAGGAATTGTGTACAAGTTTACTAAAGATTTGTTTAAGTTACTTAGTTGTATTATTAGATAAATCATCACTAGAATATTGATCAGCCAGGGCTTGGTGTTATGGAGTGATAACATTATAGATTGTATTTATAAAATATGGGTGGAAAACTGATATTTATGGAACTACCTATGGAGACCCAAAAATCTATCTCAAGTTTCCTGAAAAAACCCAACCTTGTCTTGAACAAAAACAATGACTTTATGAGTCACCTCAATGGTTAAACTATTGGGAGATAATTTCATAACAAATGTGTTAAATACTTGATCTCATGTTTTAAATATTTCCTCATCCAACTACTGAAACAAAAAAAATAGAATTTCCTATTAGAAAAAAAGGGAAACCCTTGACTTCAAATATTCTTCAGTCATCCCATAAAGTGGAAGCTGCTATACAACACTATAAATATATATACTGAGGTCTAAAGAATCCTCAATAGGTAGAATATTATAGGTCATCATCATTGAGATATGACTTCTTCTTTTCATAGCTCCTAGACCTAGGATGCAACATTTTATAGGATATATTTCTTAAAATTGTGGGTAATTAAAACTCCCTAATTCTAGATCACTTAAAATATTCATTCCTAAACCAAGGTTGAACAAGTTATTCATTGAGATTCACAACAATCCCATTCCCAATGTTTCCATTTTCACTCTCTTTTAAAAGTAACCCTTTATCAGCGCTTTTTTAGCGCTATTAAATGGCCCCCCTTTATTAGTGATTTTTTAATAGCGCTGATAAAGGAGGGATTTATCAGTTCTTTTTTTCCTAATTCTAATAAAGTATATATTTAAAAAAAAATTCGATAAAAAATAATTTAATGATATATAATTATATTTACATTGATATAAATATAATATATATTTTTTATATATGTTTTAGATCGATTTGATATGTGTTTGACGCAAAACGGACACCTGGAGAAGATGCTATGGTCATTTGGAGGGATTAAAGACATTTTTGGGCCCTGGAGAATATGATAAGGTGTTCCAATGGTCACCGGAGTGTAGGTTTATTCACAAGCATTGATTTGATATGTGGTAGAGGAAAAACGGACACCCAGAACAGAAGTTGTGGAAAAACAGACACCCGGAGCAGAACCTATGATTGTTGGGAGGAATTATGGGAAATTTTTGGAATTCAAGAATGTGAGAAGGGGTTAAATTGACCACCAGATTGTAGATATTTTCTCAATCTTTGATTTGATATGTGGTAGAGCGAAAACGGACACCCTAATAAAAGGTTATGATTGTTTGAAATTGAGCAACCCTCCTAGAGCCTAAAAACCTAAGAAAACTGTAACTCACTAACATAACCATAAATTCTACTCCAAGTTTCCATTTGAGAGCCATGACTATTCAAATGAGAATTTGAAGGACCAATGGAAGAGGAAGAATTGAAACCCAATGAAGCTACACGGGGCGCTCGGCCAGGCTTTGATGAGGTCTAACTCTGATTCAAACTGAATCATAATGTGATGACTGTCGAGTAAGTCGACTGTCGCCCACTCATGGAGATCCCATGCACCAAAGACAGACCTATCAAATGCGTAAACTAAATTTATCCTCTGCTTGAACCAATCAACCAACGTGAGATTCAAGAGCGCGGAGGTTTCTGTTAATTCTGAGGTCGAAATCTGTAGATTAGGAAGGCCATCAATGAGCTCCGGCACTTTGGGCCTTAACGAAACTTTCGGGAATGGTGGAAGGAAATCTGGATTAGAGAAGGTGCATAAAGAGTACCCCGATCTCCTAATGTGAAATGATGCTTCCTCCCCTACTGAGCGGGGAGGGGCCGGCGCGGGATCTGTCATCGTCACTGAGAGTAGGAGAGCATCACAAGGTTCTCAGGAGCTCGTTCCTAATTGGGATATGATCTTCTATCCGTATGTGTTTATTTCAAACTTGTTAAACATAGCATGCTTTACCTACTACTTTATATAGATGATATGATGATAATGTGTAATAATTTGAAGCTCGTTAATTCTTGTTATATCTCAATTGAATAGTGTTTTTCAAATAAAAGACCTAGGTGCACCAAAGAAAATTCGGTGTAGGAAAATAATTTGGAACAAACCTAATAAATTGTTGTATCTATCTCAAAATAATTACATCTTGAAAATCCTTAAGAGGTATTTGTTTGAGTCATTGAAGCCTATAAATTTTCCCTTTTCAGAACATTTCAAACAGTCTTTAGCTCAAGCCCCTACTATTACTACTAATATTGAATACATGTCAAAAATTCCTTATGCTAATATTGTTGGCAGCATTATGTACTCAATGATATTGTCTAGGCCTGATTTAGCCTTTTTTATTTTCACCCTTAGTAGATTCATGTCCAATCCGGGAAATCCACATTGGTAAGCACTAAAATGGCCAGTAAGGTGCATATCACATAAAAAATATTTGATTTTGTGTTATGGTAGAAATGATGATATTAATGAATTGGTTGCAGGTTATGATGACTTTTACTACACATGAAATAATGATACAATAAAGTCTCATATCGAATATGTCTTCACTACTTGTGGAGGTTTCATATCCCGAAAGTTTAATATGCAGTCTGTTGTGGCCTTATCAACCACATAGGCCAAATACATAGCCATGAATGAGACTATAAAGAAGGAATTACGGTTAAGGGTTTTTCTTTTTTAACTCAATTTGTATAATTTTGTAGTTAATGTTTATTGTGAGAGTCAAGAAGATTTACATTTATCCAAAAAAAAATTTGTATTTCATGGTAAATCAAAGAACAATGACATTAGGATTCACTTTATTGGAGATTCTATTTAATTTGGCATTGTATGTGTCAATAAGATACATACTGGTAATAACTCAATTGATAGTTTGACTAAGGTTGTGGTATTATCAAAATTCAATTACTGTTTAGATAGGATGAAATTGGTTTCAATTCAATAGTTATAGGTGCAAGAACATCACCAATTTCGAATGAAAATGGTGGATATTTGTGAGTTATGGTGTTTTCATATTTAATTTTAAATGTTTATTATTATTCGAATTGAATTGTTTATGCATGAATTCTAAAATAGTCAAATTAATTTTATTTTTCTCAAATAATATATGTTGTCAGATCTTCTCTGGTTTATTGGTCCTCTTTGTAGGCCTGGTGTTTGGGACACTCTCTCCTATTTTGTCTTCTTTCTTGTGTTACTTTCATATGTCATGTCATCAATATTTAGTTTGGATTGATTTCGGTTGTTGATTAGGGTCACCACCCTTTTGATATGCGCGCTCCACATTTTTGGGTTTTCTTACTCATTTCATTTTTCAGTTTGTCTCCCTTTTGGGTGATGCTCATTGATTGGGTTGCGTTTTTGCGGTGGCATGTGCTGTGTCGGGTGATTTGATCACCCCTAAGAGGCATCTCTTTGATTGACTTTCTCTCATTCTTATGCTCCCTGGTTTTGGATCTCGTTTCATTGTGGAGAAACTATTGGTTTTCTAAGAGTGTTTTGCTTCATGTGTGATCAAAGATCAATGTCTGTCATCCTCCTTTGGTGGTGTTGGTGCACCATTCTTGGTGGAGCATGATGAAGATCCTTCCTCATGAAGAAGTGTGACTGTTCCTTGATCTAGAAGCTCTGAGAGTGAAGAATTTGAAACCATAAAGTCTGCACTATGGTGTGCGCTTTCTAGTCCAGATGAGAAGCTTCTTCAATGCTACACCCAATCGATAATGTCTGCTAACAATCTTCAATGTCCGATGTTGTAAGTTCTTTGAATCTTTTCTTTTAACTTCTTATCAAAGAATTTTCTTTGAAGTTATGTTGTATTCATATTGATTTGTTTTTGGACTATTGTATCTTGTATTCACCTTTGTTTTGATCTTAATAAATAGCGGGTGTTGGTGGTGTTCTTGTTGATCAGATAGGTTCAAAATAGGGCAAAGCATATTAAATATTCTTTCCCCTTTTACTAATTTCATGCATGTTCGTTTAAACTTGTTTCCTTCTTCAAATCTGGTTTCAGTTTGTTATATAATGTTTGAACTCATTTGCATGCTCATTTCATTTTGTTTCCTTGAACAAGACACAAATATGTTTGCTCGGTAATGTTCAAAGTCATTCTTAAACTGTCACAAATCCGCTTTGACCATTAAAATCAATTCGATTTTAAGCACTTAAGCAAACTCGGTTGATAACATTAGATCTTATGCTATTTATGTGGGGTGTACACGACAATGTTGTCCCCAACAACATAGATAATGAACACAATGAAATCATACAAGAAATTCATTGAATAAGTAGTGAAGAAGAAAAGGAGAAAATAATTATTCTCTATCAAGAGTAACTCTCTCTCTCTGCACTCTTCATCTCCTACTTATCGTCATATCCGAGAAAACTCCTGCCCCCTTTGGTCTGTAATCTAACTGAAATATAATGATGTAGAATAAATGCATCCCAGATAGTGTGGCGTTTCATCCTTGAAAAGAACACAAGTCACCCACTTAATTTTTTATGCGCCACCTCAAATTAGTTGTGACTGAATACCAAATTTCCACCATTTCAGTACTGTAATTCCACTACCTTCGGTTGGTTTCTTCTAGTCTTCCCCCAAAATATCACCTATTCACAGGTCTTCAACAATAATTCCACTTAAGCTTTATTCAAAAAAATTGGTTCCCACTTTCAATTTTTTCAATATAGTTTTATTTTCTTTATTTATTTATTACATTTTTTCCTTCCCATCCCCCACCTGTCTCCTCCCTCACATGAAGTCCTAAACTGGTATTGTATCACAACAGGCACGAATCACCCAACAATCAATCAGCCTCACACCAACAACCATATTATTTGAGAAATCTACACTCCGTTTTGACCATCCATTTTCAACCATAATCACTCATCTTCAACCGGGAGGAAACTCCATTGAGTCTTTTCGTCAAGCACTTCATGTGCAATCCATCGCAATCTCGATGAGCAACACTAGAGAACCTGTTTTCCCAAAATTTGAACCTACAAAAACAATCACAAGCAGTTAACGATTCTTCTTTGTCTTGGAACGCCTTCGTATTAATTCAAACTTGACTACTAGGGTGGTATTCGGCACAGATCGTGACGATTTGCACCGAGTTCGACAGGGTTTTTGTCCCAGCTTCTTCGAAATGAAGAAGCTCCACCACGGATCTAGAACATCAGGTCTGGTTCAGCATCGGCTCGGAACTCAGCTTCACTCAAGTTCTTCATAGATCCAACCAAGCAACTCGGCTGAAACTCCCATCGATCGGAGATCCAAGTGGGATCGTCGAAGCTCGGACTCGGTCAACCTTCCACCGACCGCGCCTGCCTTCCCATCTTCCAACAGTCACTCTCATCCAACCTTCTTGAAGTAATCAATGATTGGTTTTCCAGGTACCCAATCACAGTTAACATTCATGCCGTCTAATTTACTCTTACATTGCCGCCTGACTTACCATTACCCATCAAAAAAAATTATTTTTATATATCATCTTTGATTTCTTAGACATACAGCTTCAGTATCAATTTCACCAATTTTTACAAAGTGCTGGATAAATCTCAAAATATTCCCACCCATCACCAGTAAAGCCCAGTTGATCATATGTACCAACACCTAAAAATCGTGACACTTTCAAAACAGTGTAAAACACATAATATTAAATTAATTTTAAAAAGTTGATACGCAAGGTCAATCAAAAAAATATGTAATATTAAAAACTTCACTCAAAACAATTTGTAACATTAAATTCAATCTCTATAAAACACATGATCAGATTCTAAGAAGCAATATTTCAAATTATAACCATAAAAAACTAAAAAATTGTTCTCAAAATATATAAAATTAAAACACAGAACAATTCAAGTAAGCCCCAAAATTCAAAATTTAAACCAATTTAGAAATAAATAACTTTTCCCCCACGGACTTACAAACAATGGATAATTTATCATTTAAAGCACATTACAACCACAAAACAACAAAAATTGAATAAAATTAGTGTGACAAACATGTATAAAATATGGCCACATCAATGACCGCAAAGGGAGGAGCTTTGAAAAGCACCGGAAAGATAAGAGGAAACACAACAATGATGACACACATACAACAAAAATTTATGAAATTACTCCAAGGGGACTTCATACAATCAAGGTTACTTAAATTGTTTTTCCAGCAATGCATTTTTTATTTATGCAACAATCTAGTAGTCACCAAAGTGTTGGTGCTCCTCATCGAGAGACGTTAACCTATCACTGTCTAACCAAGCCTGTTTCCAAGAAGCAAGACCAACTAAAGACGATAATTTAAGAGACTGAAAAGGCCAACATAAATCCATATTGTCACATGAATTTAGTGAAGTCTCACTATCTAGGGCACTTGGTTTATCTTTTCAATTTACTACATGAGAAAAATGTTCTGATTCTTTGAAAAATCAACAAACTCGCCCTACACGTATCAGTGAAAGGTTGATGCTTAAAATTTCAGTGTAAGAATAAATTTAAGAGGGTTAAATTTGATATCTAGAAATTAAAAACGCAAAACCAGTATTATAGTTTAGAAACCCATCACATATGAAGATCCCGTGTAGAGAGTTAGCCAAGAAAAAAATCCATTAAAACATTAAAATTTTGTGGATCGCAGCAAAACTAAATGTAAAATGAGAAATTAAAGAAGTAGAAAAAGAAATAACAATTTAAAATCTACCTTGAATTTAATATAGAAATCTTTCAAAACAACAATTTACAAGCCAACCACCCACACCTTCATGGGAGAAATCCCCCCAAAAAACCTGGTCAAAAATTCACCCCAACAAAAGCCTCTATTCACATTTTAAGAACCAAGCATATCATAGTTAGAAAAAATGGAAATACAAAAAAAATTGAATATTCTTTCCAAATTCTCCAGGTAGCTTCATGTGGAAGTATGTTACAGCTGAATCATCCCCTACTCGTCCCCTCAAGAATCTACACAACCACTTGAGAAAATTTTATAAGAAGGTGACAGAAGTGGGGGGGGGGGGGGGGTATCTGCTTCGCAAGGAGGTTGAAGTTCCATTTTCCTCATATTTCATGGTGTATTTTTTATTATTTGAAAAACATAAATCATGAAGAGTTAGACATTCTCCTTTGGTTGGACATGGATTATACAACACAAGAGAGTTGGGTTTGCACTACTAGTCTTTTACAACTCTTTCAAATTTATCATTAACCTAGTACTCATCTTCATCCCAGGCAGTAAATATTCATCGAACAAAAGGTACTCTACGCACCAACTGACCCCCAAAAATCAAAAGGTACTTGAGAGTCTCGATCAACAATATCTGCTCAAAGCGCCGCCATTATTAGACTAAACAACAACAATTCACAAACTCGACCTACACCCCTTTCACTAAAGTTTTGTTATGGTTCACTATTCATAAATAAAGAAGTATTGTGGGAGAAAATGATATTTATCTCACCAAGAACAAATATCCTAGGAATTCCCCCTCATACTTCACCCTTTCTTTTTCACAGATGGAGCTCTCCCGACACTCTATTGAAAACAAAGATCTTCCTAGCTTAAATGAATGCTAGAATGGATCCCTTCGGCCTCTTTTTGTAGCCAACGTTGAGGAGTTCATGTTTGAAACAACTCCCACCTAAACACAACAAACACCCACCCACCTTGGACTTCTCTCATGACTGGAAAACCACTTTTTCACATGAAGAAACCATGGTTAAATCTTCCAAGGAGTTGATTGGGTCGGTGCACCACCATTAACAAGAGGTGGTGGGCTGCTGAACTTCTTCAATCACTACTAAAAAATAGGTCTTTAATAGCACTACCTTTATCTGTTCTAGGAAAGCACTGACAAAGGTTCCCTTTGTCAGTGCTAAATCAAGAGATGATAAATGGTACACTTTATCAGCGTTTTTTCATTGATAAAACGTACCATTTATCCGACGCTTTTTTGGGCATTGATAAAGGGTAACCTTTATCACCGTTTTTAGCACTCATGAAATGTACACTTTTTTAGCACTTTATTTTTTGTGCTAATAGAGGGTACCCTACATCTTTTAGCATTGATAAAGGGATCCTTTATAAGCCCTTTTTTAGTGTTGATAAAGATCCCAAATAAAATGAAATAATTAAATAAATAAAACATATAAAATATTTTATTAAGAAAAATATTAAAAAATTTATTAATTAAAAAACTATTCATAAAAATGAATAAATCGATTATACAATATAAAAATTATAAATACTAATAAATATTATATATTAAATATATAGATATATGTAAAATAAAAATTAAGCAAATAAAAATTAAAAAATAAGTAAATTTAAAAAAATATGAAACATTTTATTAATTAAATAAATTTTTATATATATTAAATATATAGATATATACGAATGTATATAAATATGATTTAGATAATAAGAAATATTTATGATTTACATTAAATAAGCATATATTTTGTGAAGAATGATTTATAATTAAAAATTAATATATATTAAAAATACAGTCCAATTGCATAAAGTAATGGATATAATTGAATGTCGTTTGATTTTACTATTTGACATATATCAAACGTGTGTTATATTGATTTCACATACATATACGTAATTCATACATTTTTATATACCTTGCATATAACAACCATGATTTTTTATTACACAATTAAACATGATTTATTACCTAAACTTCACATGATAAAACATAGAAGATCGAGAGGTCTAGTGTCTTTGAGGCTTAGGATCATTACATAACAACTTAGAACATAAAACATGCAACATATTTATTGAAAACTTCTTTTACATGACCACTACATTCCCTCGTACTTAGCATTGCATGAGATAACCTGAGGACATGCATAAGAAAAGAGTGAGCTATAAAGCCCAGTAAGGGAATAAACATGAATAACATGAGGAATACAATACATGTTAGAAAATAGGCATATCAATAGAGAACAATAGAAGCATAAACATAAAGTCATGATAAAGCATGATAATCATAACATGGAAATGTGGCAACAACACTTAACATGGAATTAGTATGAGCCAAGGCTCATTGCACATGGAGCATGAGTAAACCCTCATTTCACATAAATCACGAGTAAACCCTAGTTTCACATGAATTATCTTGAGTAAAAAACCATTGAACATGATGTATCATGATACTATACTTTACCCAATTCATTGGAGTGCTATCAGGGCGCACCCTTCTTAAACATTTCATTTCATGTATCAGTGTGCCACATGGATCATAAAACATTGAATCATTCAACATAATCATTTATTCCACGAAAAAGGAATGTGGAATACATACATGAATCTAATTAAACAATAATTAAATGTGCATAAAGGTGAATACCCTTGATAGAGAAATGAGCATGGTATTCACTACAAAAAGACTTTGGCTTGGAAAATCATGGTGCAATTTCGGTAGCATAACGGCGCGACATAAGAACTCATAAAAATGGTTGATGAGAGAGAAAGGTATGTCTCATAATATTTACATGACATTGATAGTAAGGGGGTCATATAGATACATGTCTCAAAAAATTTAATGGAATTTAGATTCATGATACAAAAGGATTGCTTGAATGTAATTGAGGAGACGGAAATTCCTTTCGGAATTTTGGCATAGTAACGGGTGTACATGAGAGGCTCTTAATGAGAGAGAAAGGGGTATACAATCATTAATACATAAATAGGGAAGTATGGGGGTGGTGAAAAACCATACCCCAACAATTATAACTGAAATTAAAAGGGAATAACAACCTAAAGAAAATTGGATAAAATGAGAAAAAAAAGAAAAACCCCTTACTTGGAAGTGTGCTTCCAAAGGCTTGAGAGAGGGTTGAGAGATGCTTCTTGGGAGCTTGGGGAACCTTGGGAGGATTCTAGAGAGAGGTGTGAATATGTTGGACGAACTCCAAATGATTTGTGTGAGGAGGAAGTGGGAGCTTGGTTGGGTTTATATTGGAAAGGAGAGGGAATTGTTTATTATTTAGGGTTGGGACACCTCACATTAAACTAAACAAAACCACAAACCAGCCCATGGTTTTTGCCCATGGTTTTTTCCAAAGGAGAGTGGAAAAAAATATTTTATAAGTCCAAAGTACTAACTTCTTAAAATAATAGGTTTGCTTATGTGGAGGTGAGTCACACACTCAAGGAAAACAATTTAGAAAGACAAAATGTTTTATAAGTCATGGAGGGTCCACTAAGGCATCATAAAATTAATCAAACAAATCTAAAATCAGATTATTTTAAGGATAAAACATATATTGACCGAAAATACCCTTTATAGTATTTTATTACATTACTATTGGGTCATTATGATGTCATAAAACACATTATATATTTAAACGGTATTTAATTTTTACCCAAAAATTTGACTATCTCAGAAAATTATGAAAATTTCACCGTTGAATAATTTCGATGTCCTAATTCCAAAAATAATATTCATTTTATCTAAATAATTTTCTAAATATGTTAATTTTCACTCTTAAAATAAAAACCGACATTTT
Organism: Viscum album; assembly: GCA_963277665.1. Lineage (NCBI taxonomy): Eukaryota > Viridiplantae > Streptophyta > Magnoliopsida > Santalales > Viscaceae > Viscum > Viscum album. The sequence continues at coordinate 405,149,032 of OY728167.1, forward strand.
TCGAAAATTCACGGGTTTTGACAAAAATGGCTTTCAAACCTTAATAAAAATTACAATTCCATTCATAAAATTATACAATAACTTATATTTAATGAATAGTTAATTTAATAATAATAATAATAATATTATTTTATTAAAATAATATTTAATTAAAAAGTCCATTAATTTATCAAAATATATTTCTTAATTGAATATTAACTAAAAATACTATTTTTTCTTTAAAAACCATTTACAAAGTAACAATAATAATATGAAAGTATATTCATTATTATATACAAAAATAATGTACATAACCATAGTACTAGGGATTTGTTACATAACCCCTTAAAACAGCTGCATAAGAACTAAGGGTAAGGTGTGCGATGGTGACCGACTCTTGGGGTGACTCGGATAATATTGCATGCATGGTGATCTCTATCAACTTCCACTTATCCCGTAGACGGTCCCATTCGAGCGTAACATGTTGAAGCTCGGCTTGGGCTTGGTGAAGAGCGAATCCCAATGACGCCACCTCTTTACCGAGCTCCGAAAAATGGGCTTCGTATGGAGCAGTTCTACTGGATGAGGTCATCACTTCCTTTGTCTGAGTAAAATGGATTGTTAAAGCCCTATATTTATACTAATCATGTGATCACTATTCAACAGCCATATTAGCAATGGTCATAATTCAAAAACATAAAACCAAGGAAGTTAATATGTTTTACATAACCATTTTACATAATAAGACATTTAAAAATACCAAGAGGAATTTCAATTAATGACTTTTTGGGTAGTTACATTGTATATACACAAATATTTATGTAATTAATGAAATTTTATATAGAAACACATATACCGATTATTTATGTAATTTATTCAAATTTTAGTATTCATTTTAGAATTTTATTATAACATGATACATTTAATATATCATGTCATTAATCGGTGAATTTTATTTATTTATTTTTAATTTTATTACATTTAGGTATTAATTCCTTTTTAATATTTTTATTTTTTTTATTTTTTTGTGTATTCAATAAATTTCAATTATTTATTTATAGATATTTATTTACTATGTTTTGATGTTTTTAATATGTATTCATCTTTATTTCAATTCATATCCATATTTTTTTAATGATTTATATTTAATTAATAAAACTTATCCATTTTTCAATATTGTTAAAGTGTACTCATTTTTAATTATTCAATTTCACTCATTTTTAACAAGCATGCACTGAAGATTAAATATTCATTAATAATGTTAAAAATATATTTGTAAATAAATATTTATAAATAAATATATTTATAACTGTATATTTACAACATTTATGCATTTATATATTTATAATTAAAAATAAATAAATATTATTTTTAAAAAAGTATTTATATAAATATATATATATATTTAAATAATTATAAAATTATAATAAATTTATTTAAATAATTAATATATTTAATATATTTATATTTATATATATTTATTATATATATATATATATATAATTATATAAGTATATATAGTGATATAAATATATAAATATATAAATATATAAATACATAAATTTTTCTAAAAATATATTTATATAATTATAAGTAAAGAATTATATATTTAAATTATATATATCTTCACTATATTTATATTTATATATATTTATTAAATAAATATATATAATTATATAAATATCTTTACAAATTTTTTATTTATAATTATAATTATAAATCTTTTATCATCGCATAAATAATAAGTGTTGATCAAATGAATCATTATTATCGTTTTTAGCGATCATAAAGATGCTCTTTATTAGCGCTTATTAAGTTTGTAATGATAAAAGGGATCAACATCAACACTTCTTTGGAAGTGCTGATAAAAGTGCCCCAATCTATTTTAAGAACCCTAGCCATTCACGAACCAATGGCGATATCTGAAGCATTCCGTGGAAGCCACCTTATACCAATGCTTCTCCTCGTCAAATCAAAGGTCGAATCAAGGCTCGAACAATTCCAAGGCTCGAATACAAGGCTCAATCAATTCAAGGGTAAAAAGAATCCAAGACTCGAATGAATTCCTAGTTTGGTGATATATCTACTTTTTCTTGGATGATTAAATTATTCAATCCAATGTATGTTATTTTCTCCTCCTCCACACTTTTTTATTTATTGTTTGGCGATATTATTTTCTTTTTTCTATCATCATTCCTTCCGCCTCCACCTTGATTTCCATCAGGTCTCCCTTGATTTTCCCTGCCCCTATACCCTTGATTTATGTCGCCCTATTCCCCCAGATTTTGGTAGTTGGTGGTGTGACTTTATGATGTTTGGTGCTACAATGCCTCTCGAGTTGGGGCATGAGGTGCCTGCCTTTAGCGCCCCTCAGTGAGGTCGCACTACCTCACCAGTGGTGAGGTGCACTAGGTGCACCTCACCTCGCCTCACGCCAAGGTGTGTTGAGGTGCACACCTTTGATAACAATGCCATATTCTAATATAGACTTCTTTACCACATAATGAAACTTACTCTTAATATATAATTATTCTAAAAAAATTTAATCCCCTTTAGATCATTATATTTATATATGACTAAAACATAATACATGTGATCCGAGTATAATTATAAATGGGGGAAATAAAATAGCTATCACAATGCATTGATTTATTCTTTGAGTGTCCATATATATCACAGTGAATAAACTCCATGGGTTGCTTCATTTAAATATCTAATTTATTATATTAATTATTAACTATCCCCTCATCTTATTTGTAAAAAAAATCTATCAATTTTATCTTGTTATCATAAAAGCATCTCAAACCACCATTTTTATGTAAGTATTTAAATGTCTCATTATCTAATATGATCAAATTTTCACTGCCACAAATCAATTTCCTCTTTCAAACACAATTACCTTAAATTTTTACTAGCCCCAAATTAGAATATGGTTTGACTAGTTTTCTATACCTTTTTAAAAATATATCTATTTTTGAAATGATAAAACACTCATTAATACTTCTTAAAAATCACTTCATTTCCTTCATCACACATCTAACAAACACTATATATGTTTTAAATTTATCCATATAAAAGAAGATCATTCTTTAACATTTCATTTTATTTCCAATATATTTTAAATTCAAACAATTTATACTAAGTGATACACCATTTTTTAAATAATAAGAACCCTTTGAAATTGTAAAAAATCTTTAATTACATCAATTTACCTGTCATATGTGTGATGAACAACCAATACCTAATATCAAAGGATGTTTCTTTTTTAAATCATTTAGTATGACTCAAAGTGTGTGTCTCTGGTTTAAAATGAAATTTTAGTAAAAAATACAAGTAACATACTCAAAACCAAGAAAATACATTCAGATTGTTTTGATACTTCAGGAAAACGATCCATAAGTCATTTGAGAAGTGTAAGAATCATATTCAGCTCAATCTGATACACAGTGTGACCAATATGACTCTAAATGTGTCTTTACAATATATACGTGTTATTATAGTTTAAAACTCTCATCACATCGTCAAAACTGAGAAAAAAATCATAGATTGTTTTCTAATCATTCTATTTTTTATTACATAATTAATTTCCTTATAATTTCTATATTATACTTATTTAGTTAATTTTCACATAATACTTTTTGAATACGAATAAGAAATATCTTGACACAAAAGAATCAACCATAACTCAATCTGATACAATGTATTCCTAGTATGACTCAATGTTTTATTTAAAATTAACACTTTATGTTAATTTATTTTTTATTTTATTACAAACATAATAATTGTTTTCATATACAGGTGAATTATTTTTCTCATGTATGAGAGGTTTGTTCGGGAATAGCACGAGTCTGGGTTAGGATCAAAAGAAAAAGGAACACTAATGTTTTTGAATGTATGTAATAATATGTACTTATGTAATTGTATAAAAAAATGGTTGAAATGTCTATAATATATTTTTTTTTATTGTATTTGTGTTGTAAATTTTATTTAATTTTAATTTTTTATTGGTAATTGATTCTGTTGATTTCTGCTGGTCTTTTGAGTGTTACAGTGTGCTGTCACAATACACTACAATATTCCCCTTTATCAGCACTTGTAAAAGCACTGATAAAGGGTTCCTTTATCAGTTCTTTTAAAAACACTAATAAAGGTATCATTTGTCAGTGATTCTAGAAGAACCGATATAGTTCCCCATTATCGGTGATAAATAAAATCATTGATAAATGTTTTCCTTTATCATTGATTCTAAAAGCACTTACAACAGACACCTTTATCAGTGTTTTTTAGCACAAATAATGACCCCCTTTATCATCCCTTTTTTAGCGCTAATAAAATCCTAGGGCTTTCAATCTCGTTGTGGTAGTCAGTGCTCCTCTAGCACTGATAAAGACCATTTTTAGCACTGTTAAAGACTAATTTATAGTTTTTAATTCTCCCCCTCCAGTTGTATTCCAATAAAGCATCCTAAATGTTTTAAATTCTCCCAAGTTTCCACCATTGATAGAATATCCATAGGGTTTTAATTCATATGGATATTCACTATTCTCATCATCTATCGATCTATCACCTTATAAATCCAATGATAGTGAATATCGATATGTTTCTTGATATCTTTTTGGCCCCCCCTCATTAGTCAGAAATAGTTAATTCGATTCTAGATAACTTGTTGATAGAGTAATTATTTGTGTAAATCATTGAACTTGTGAAATTCTAGGTTCAAAAGGCACACCATCACCTAGATCCTATGATGGTTCTGAAACTTTTGATGGAGTGGATTGAGTCCCCCCTACTCAATATCATCCTCTACCTCCTCTAGGGCTATTGTTGATAGGTCTTCAGGAACCTCCTCCCATTTAGTGGAAAGCGGTGTTGGTATAGGTGTTAGGTTGGTAATTTATCCCTTGACACCATCTCTTTGCGAAATTCAAGGATTTTGAATATCCTTGATCATCTGGCTCTTATGGAACATGACATCTCTACTTATGACCACCTTTTTCCCCTTCAGGTCCCAAAACAAGTATCTGAACTCCTCATCTCTCTAACCGAGGAAGATGTATGGTGTATATCTCCCATATAGCTTCTTTTTGATCTCTTTGGATGAATTCAAAAATTATAAACATCTAAATACTCATAAATGGGAGTAAGAAGAATTATTATCAAACCATTTATTATGTAGAATCCTGAAATTCATAGGGATCAGTGGTGATATGTTGATGAGATATCATGAAACTCAAACAACTTCTCCCAGGAATGTATCGAGATACTTATCCAAACTCATCATGCTTCTAACATTCTCTATGATGATTCTATAAATCCTTTCTAAAAATATGTTGACTTAATGGGTGTGTGAGTCCATCCTCTCATGTAAGATGCTTTGAATCATACAATATCCATAAACCCCTCCAATATGTGCTCTCTTCCATTTTTTGAATGATGACATGTCATATTCCTCCCAGTTTCATGATCTACCATGTCTTGGAACATCAAGAAGTTATCCAGTACATTGTCCATTTTCCACAAGAAGAACACACACACCTTTCAAGTTGCATCATCAATGATGGTTAGAAAAATATATATTACCTCCCAGGGAATCCACCTCCATGGGACTGTATACATTAGAGTACTCTAGATCTAGAAACTATGATTTCCTTGATGAAGCAGTACTAAATGAGACTCTATACATCTTCTCATACAAGAAATAATTGCAAGGATCAAGTGATGAATGCTTGTCAACATTGATATAATTTTTCTTCATCAGAGTATATGTCCCTCTTTCACTCATGTGTATGAGTAAACTATTCTAAAAATATGATGAAATCTATAGATATATCATTTTATATATTTTTTGGATTTTTTTCATCATTGGAATCATCTCTACATGAGCTTTTAGAATATACCTTCAAAACAAGAATCCAAAAACTTGAATTTTACATTCAATTTAAAATCTCCTCCGTTTTTCATAATTTCACCACCAATGTCCCCAATACAACTTGTTGTGATTAATTGATCACAAATATTTTGTATGTGTTCTAAAAATATATATCTATAATTCATATATATTAAGGATACATTGGTCCCAATTAATCCTTAAGTAAGTACCCAAGAATATGCTGGTGTCAACATATTTGGTGCATGTGATGAAATCAGAGACTATGTTGCACACAATATATTGTGTTCTTATGGATAGAACATCCACATATCTCCCTACACAATTAATTTCTCACTAATTCATAATATGTATTATTCATGACTTTTAGACCTTCATTAAAGGATTTAATGAAGAACCTCCAATGGGATGTTACGTATAGGTACCATGAAATGACACATGATGCATTCAAGACAAAATAAATTCTTTATGAAATAAAGAGAATCGAGAATGGTTATAAATGGATGAGATCAATATCTATTTGGGTATGATGGTTTTCACATGATATAACTAAATCTCTCTTCTTCCTAAAACATTATTTGTCACACAATGAAGGTGCTAGAACCCCTTCAACGTTTGGGACTCCTCAAGAAATGTTTTGTGACTCTTTAACCAGTGTAATCCAACATAGGATATAAATATAGGTTTTCTACTCCTATGATCATCATCAAGCATAATACGGTGAGTAAAAGTTGGATTACACCATAATAAAGGTATGATGGTTCTTAAAAAACAACATACATGTTGATCCTTCAAGAAAGATGATGCATTTTTTGTTTTTGTTTCTTCTATCCAATCTCAATGGATGATCCCCTAAAACCCATTCGAGGTATCAGATCCTTAATCTTCATGGATTCAATGAGTGTTTCTACAGGTTTTTCGAAGAATTTTATTTTTCTATTCCACCATGGGAATCCTCATGGTCCCATCAAAATGGGCACTAAATTTGGACCAAGATGTTATGAGGTTGGGACTTTCTCCACACACCACAACATGTACGACAACATGGGACACCCAATGGACCCAATATTTTATGAATTGTTTGAAAATTGAGAATATTATTTATTAATAAAGATGACCAAAACACATTTTAATGGAAAAGGTTAAAAGGCTATTGGAATATTGGATCTAATACATAGTTATGCATGCAAACCAATGAGTAATGAAGTAAGTGGTGGTTTTAGGTACTTTGTAACCTTTATCACTGAATTTAGTTATTATGGATATGTGTTTATGATATGAAAAAATATGAAACTTTTGAAAAGTTCAATGATTTTTATAATGAACTTCACAATCAATATGAAAAATGTATACAATTCCTTTGATTGGAGAGGGGTAGTGAATACTTAAGCAAAAAATTAATTGATCATATGTGGGGTTGTATAATTATTTCATAACTCAATTCTTCTGGAACACTATAATGTAATGGTGTGTCTGAGTTGAAAAATCATACCTTATTAAACATGGTTTGATCAATGATGATTCAGTGTGACATTATTATTTCATTCCAGGGTTATGATCTATAGAATGATACAATTATACTAAATTGCATCCCATATAAAGTAGTTATAAGGAAACTATATGTGGTATGAAATGGGAAACATCCCATTATGTATTTTGTAAATATTTGGGAATGTAAATAATTTTTACGACATTTGGATTCTGAAAATATTTACTCCAAATCTAAAAAATGTATACTTTTTGGTTATCCTAACAAACTTATGATATATTATTTCTTTAATATGGATAAACACAAAGTGTTTGTGGCCTAGTGTGGTATTTTTCTTGATAAGTAACACATAAGTTGAGGATTTAGTGGGAGTAAAGTTTATCTTAGAGAAGTTAAATACCAAAAAACATGAATTGTTCCAGATTTGGAGGTTGATCAGGTTCTGTAAAGAGTTGTGGATGAAGAACCAACTCATGTTACACAAGAAACTTGAGGGTTTGGTAGGATTCATCAAAATCTAAAGGGAAATTGATTTCTCATGGTTGATGATAATGAGGAAAATCTCATATGATATGGAAATACCACCTACCTAGAAGACATAGAGAGTTCCGATTTATAGTAATGGTTAAAATACATTGAATCTAAAATGGAATCCATGTACACTAACCATGTTTGTAACTTAGTGGATGCACATGAAAGAATGAGACACATAGGGTGTAAGTGGGGTTTTTATAATAAAACTAACATGGATGGTGGAGTGTCTACCTATAAATAATGTATGATTACAAAAGGTTACAAGAAATTTAATGGTATTAACTACTATGAAAACCTTTCACTTATTATGATAATAAAGTCTATTCAGATATTTCTCACTATAATTGTTTACCTTAATTATGATATTTTTTAAATGAATGTCAAAACAACTTTCTATAATGATAATTTAGTTTGAGGACATGTGTATGATGAAACCCAAAGGTTTTGAAGATCCAATTGAGACCATTAATGCATGAAATTTGCAATGGTCAATTTATGGATTGAAGTAAGCTTATCAGAGTTTTATTATAACGTTTCATGGTGAAATCAAATTGTTTTGTTTCATAAAAAATACAGATGATTCATGTGTATACAAGAATATTAGTGGGAGTGTTATAGTGTTTCTTCTATTTTATGTAGATGACATACTGGTTATTATAAATGATAGCCCAAATTTTCATTGTGGCTGGGAAAGTGCATCTTGATGAAATAATTGAGTGAAGAAACCAACATATTGGGTATGAAAATATATCAAATAGACCTTATAGGTTTTTTAGAATCAATTAGGACACATACATTGTTAAATATAAAAAGTGGTTTAGCAGGGAGAACTCCCACAAGGGGACTTTAACAGTATTGCATGACTTGAATCTTAAGAAGATTCAGGATCCTTATCAGGTGTTAGAAATTATTGATAAAAATATTTATGTGTCTGCTGTATGATTTAACATGTACGCCTTATATGGTACTCTTTATGATGTCTCCTATACTCTAAGTATAACCAATATATACCAATAAAATACTTGCGAGAGTCACTGGATTAATATGAAGAACATTCTTATTTATTTGATACATACTAATGATATATTATTGATCATTGGATGAGTTGATGAGCCCTGTGTAAAGGGTTACATAGATGAAAGTTTCTAATTTGACATAGATGATATGAAATCTAAATTTATTTTTAGGTTTTTTTAAAATGGTGGATCTTTTAGTTGGAAGATTTACAAACAAGACACCATATAAGAATAAAAAACTGAGGTAGAATACATCTCTGCATAATATTCTACAAAGAAATCTATTTGGATTAGGATGTTCATATCTGAACTAATGGTGGTTCCTAGTATCAAGGGAGAAATCGATCTTTACTATGAAAACAATGGAGATATTTCTAAAGATAAGGAACCTCACTCTCACAAAAGGAATAAAAAATCCTTCAAAAATACTATATTATATGATAAATCATTGAGATGGGTGATGTTAGGATGTGTTGGGTAGCCATAGATGAAAATGTAGTGGATTCATTAAGGAAAATATTGACATAGTAAATTCATATGGATCATATTGAACCTCATATTATATGATACTTAAGAGACTAATGTAATGATTTCATAATGTAACATGTTATTATAATAAAGGAAATCTCCATTTATCATCCATTTATGTATACTGTAATTTACTTTACATGAATGGTGAAATGATAGGATCCTTTCCAAGTATGACTTTGAGTTTTCCCTAATCAATGAACATCATAGAGTATTATGGGTTGTGATGATATGTTAATATTAATATGAAGTTAATCTTGTAATCATTATAAATGGTTGTATATGAGATACAAATAATAGATTCATGTGGTAATAAGAAAATACTTCTTACTTTGGCTAACCCACTAAAGTATATCCAATGGAATGCCATAAAATCATTGATATACTTAGGGGTGTATTCTTATTATTGATCTTTTCTACATTAGGTTGGTGTGATACCTAGATTGAAAATTTTGATACATAGATACATTTTATATGAAATTCATTGAGACTTAGAAAATTTTGGAGTGGTTGGGTACGTCTCTAATCATGTTATTGGTTGGAGCATGTCCAAAATGGGATTTTTCCACTCATATGATGAGTAATTGAATATGCTACATTGATTGAATTAGACTAAGGAAATATATGGATATTCTTAGTTTAATCACATATGATGTGTTCAAATACTTGAATGAGGGACACGCTACTTCAAATTGGGCCTTTAATAGTTCTTGTAAAAGGGCTTTATCAGTGTTATAGAAGTGCTAATAATGTAAGCGATGTTAAAGGGTTATCTTTAATAGTACTCGTAAAAAGCGTTGATAAAGGTCCCCTTTATCAGCGCTAAAAAAATCTTTGATAAAGGGGGAATTTATCAACACTTTTTTTATCATTTTTAAAGGTGACCTTTATTATTACTTTTTTAGAACCATTAAAGGCTTCCATTAATAGTGCTGAAAAAGCTCTGATAAAGTCCCCACTGATAATGGGTATATATTTTTTCACGCCCCCTTTATCATCACTTCCCCACCCCTCCCCCTTTATCAACGCTTCCCCACCCCTTTATTAGTTCTTTAGATAATCCCACACCCAGCGTGCGCCCAAATATCCAGCGAGTTTCAAACCTGAGACCTCCGGCTTATACACTAGTGCCTTTTCCACTCCCCTGTACTGTTTTGTTTTACATTTTATGATATATCTATATATTTATATATATTTCGTTATATTTTATTATCCATATATTTATATATATGTTTATATATATAGTAATATAAATTTTTTAAAATACATATTTATTTATATATATATATATTAAAATTGATATTAACACTAAAAACCCTTAAAACACCTACAAAATTAAAGAAACTCTTAAAAACCTAAAACCCCTAAAACCCATGAAATGACCATAACTTCTAATCCTAGAGTCCATTTCAGCTTCCCAACTTGTAAAATAGAATCTCATGAAATGATATTTGATATGATATGTATTACAGGCTAAACGAACACCTAAATAAGAAGATATTGCCATTTGAATTTTAAGAAATCGAGATCAGTGAGAAAAAACTCAGATTTAGAGGCCTTATAGGAATTTTTTGGGGTTTCATAACCAAAAAACCCTCTAAAAACATAGTTTTAGACTACTTATGGCCTATATCTCACCACATGATTTGATTTGATATGTGGTAGATCATAAACAGACACCCGGATCAAAAGTTATGGTCATTTGAAGTTTGAGTTTGATTTCAGACTTTTATGAAACAATAATATATTTTATTCCTTTGATTATCACATGATATCAATATCACATGGATTTATATCATTTAATAATAATTTTTTTGACTGGTTTTGGAGCTGAAACGTACTCCCAGATCAAATGTTATGGTCTTTTTAGTGTTTTTGGGGGGTTTAGGTTTTTTAGGGGTTTTAAGGTTTTTTCACATTCAACAGCCTTTCAAACGGCCATAACATATAACATGGGTGTTTGTTTTGCCTCTAACACATATCAAATTGAATATTTCAATGCTATCTACACCTTGGTGACCCACATGAACCCTCGATTACCTATATTGAGGCCAAGAAAGGCCTATAAGGCCTACGAACTTCTATAACTTCTGCTATGGGTTCCTATTAATGATTTTTTTGAAATATACCTTTTATCAGTGCTAGTAAAAAAGAAATAATAAGGGGGGGGGGGGGGGGGTGGAATTATACTCTCTTCTAAAAAACCCACTGAAAAAGACCACTCTTTTATAAGTTCTTATTTAGAATCACTGATAAAGACACCCCTTTATCAATGCTTTTTTAGAAGCACTGATAAATGACCATTTTATCAGAACTTTTTTACTAGTTCTGATAAAGGGGAGACTTTTGAAATTCTTTTTTAAAATAATTGATAAAGTTACCACTTTATTATTGCTTTTTTAGCACTCTTAAAGTCCCCCTTTAACAGTGCTAAAAAAATCATCATTAAAGATCTCCTTTAACATCGTTTTTTCTAGCACAGAGAAAGGGGGTTTTAACAGTTCTTTTAGCTAGCACTTCTAAAACCCCAATGCAGGATAAAACTAGTTTTTTAGTAGTGACATGTGATGTAATCATCTATTAGATGAATGTAATGTGTTGTATCCATTTACCAGGTCAATCTTTTTCTGAAAATCAAGAAAAGATGGGATGAATTATATTGTATTGACATATTTCCATGTTTACTAGTAACTCAATGCCAGGGGAAAAAAGGTTATACATGTATAAAAATGATTTATATGATATATATTATTCTTGAAATGTTCATATAGAGATATAAGTATGTTTTATAGAGATCATACTTGACCCCTTAATAGTATTGATTTTTTATAGGCCACTATTTTCTTACATTATGAAATGGGTATTTCATTTTGGCTATTAATGCTGATAAGGAATACATGCTTACTACCATAAAACGACCCAGGAAACCCCTAAACCAGAAACCCTAGCAGACCCATGGTAAGGCTGAAATGGTTTTCCCATTCCCCATATTCTAGAAACCAGTGCTTGGGTTTCATGCAACTACTATGGGAATGGTTTTCCAACTAAAATCATTAAATATGTCTATGCCATAAACCCAACATGGACTTTTCATATCTTTTAAATTCATTCTATAAAATATATGTGGTCATAGTCAATATAAATCAAATGCAAGAACATAGATAAAACTCAAAACCACATAAAAACGATATAAACAACACCCAAATAGAGAGAAAAAGGGCGATTCACATGTATACAATTACAAAATAAGGACAGGGTGGACATGAATTAAGCATTAAAAAACCTATCTAAACTAACCAAAAAATAATAATAATGATTATCCATCTCTATGGGACACGAGGGTCATGTCCCCACCATGTCCAGAACACCAACCATAAATCTACTGACCAAAGTACCCTTCGCCTCCAAATGCCACCTTTTATTTACCTGAACCTCTCAAAACAAGATCCATGTACACCCATATATTTTATTTAGTTCATACAGAACACTATATCCATGGGATACCAATAATAATTGCTTGAGTAACAATTGTTTGATAAAAACAAGCATGCTAGTTTCAAATATATCATATAAATATAAATATTTTTCCTTTGGAGGAAAGAAAATAAGTATCAAGAATAAGTAATTCATAAATGATAACCAATTTCATGAAAATAAACATATCATAAACATGATCAATTAGAGTTCCCTAGGCCATATAAGGTTATGGGCACTCTAGGTCCTCATATCATCTTATAAACTAGTGGTAAATCCAAGTGTGCATAAAAGCCACTAAGAAGGCCATTCCTTGTCCTAGTGGTATGGTTCCACCCATACCATGACAAAAAATTTAACCAACTGCTAAGGAGTACATGCTTTGGACTAGTGGTATGGTGTCACCAATCTAAGACACCATGAACTTCATCCAAGACTCTGATAGTTAGCTAGAGTGGAATATTCCATAAGTGATACATAACACTAGTCTTCCCACCTTTGATACCCAAGCTCCCATATTCCAATTTCATTTCAACATATTACATTCCATTCCAAAAGGCTTCCCTTCAGAGTTCAGAAGCCATTTCAATTTAACATATACAAATAATACCTTCCAAGCAATTTTATTTCTCAATTCAAGGGAAACATTTAAAACAACCATGTGGTATATAATCAACAACCAAAAAACCATCACAACAAAAATTTAACTAATTAAAACATCCATTATAAAATATATCAAGAATAATTGTTCCATAAAATAAGAGTGTCACATGAAACCACCTATTTTTTTCAGCATGTCAATGTTGATCCAAAAACTTTTTCAATGAATTTTATGCTCACAAAAACCCTCATTTATTTTAATAATAAATTTACTTTTAGTGGATTTCATGTTTATACCTTTAATTAAATTAATTATTTTATTCCATGAATTCGGGAAGTCCTTTATCCATTCCTGATCTTTATATTTAAGAGTATGAATAATATGCTAACTATTCTGGTCATTAAAAAGAAGTTTTGAATCAATTTCCAAAAATATTAGTTGAACCAAACATTGGTACCCAAATCCATGTTTATAACCCTAGGTTTTTTTGAAAATTATGATTTAGAACCTGAACTTTGTAAGGAACCTAACATTTGGGTACGTCATGTTTTTTATATACCTAATGTATGTCAACTCACATTATTGATATACGACGCTTTAAGAATCAAATGTTGGTATTGAACTTCACATTTTGGAACAATGTGTTTGGATTCATCTGTAGGATGGATATTATTCTTTTGGAATCAACCTCATGGAGGGTGATCGTTATGCTATTTTAGTCTTCTGCGGGATTTAAAAGTCAAAAAAATTCAAGATTTATGATATAAATTTTCAAGATTAAATCTCTCAGTAAACCTATTCAAAGGCCATTTCAAAGTATCTACAACTATAGATTTATTCATTTCGATTTATATGGTATGTTATGAGTTTATATAGCTTTCAAATTTTAAATTTCAAATATATAGAGCATTTTGAAGTCATGATTTATGTGATGATTTTTTTAGATATGATCAGTTTGAATTAATTTAGTCTACCTAATTATTTTAGTTTTTATATTGATAAAGTATGATAGAAGTATGTACATGATTTAGAATTAAAACATTTTTCTTGTTTTGAATATTTTTCTCTGAAGAATAGTTATGAGATTATCAAAATATCAAAATATAATTTTTTTATCTACTGTTTTTGGATGTTCATCCAAGGATTTTAGTGTGACATTTTTATTCTTGGAATAAAAACAATTGTTATTGTATGAATATGTGATTTTATTTGAGTTTATAAGACTATACTTTAGATATATACATATTCAATTTGTTGTTATTACGTGTTTGTCCTGTTACTCAAGAAAGTGGAATTAGCTATCACTACTTTATCTGAATATCTTATATAGTAACTCAAGGTTTCTTCTTAAGGAATATTCTTTGGAGACATACATATTCCTTTAAATATTTCTTTATCTATTAGTTTTGGTATCCACATGTGAATGTATTAATAGATATTTTCTATAACTAAATTCATTCTTTTCTTGATTTATAAACAATCGGATGTTGAGTTTTTAGAGGGATGGTGTTATAACTACATAAAGCCCTTGTAAAAGTTTTCATAACAAGTTATAGTCACTAGCACTCAACTTTCGAAATCCCTTGAAAAATGATCTTCTAGTGAAAATGCCTAGATCTTAGAGAGAGTGTTGGTGGAGTGGAATAACATATCTATAGTCCCTAAACCACAATAAAAATTGATGTACAACTTTTATTTTTCTACTACATACTACGTTTAATGAAATGAGGATAGATTCCCCTTGAAATTTCAAGATGTATTTTTTGAATTTGTCATGTTTTTTGAAAGGAAATAATTCACCTCCCACTCATGTCTTTATAATTGTTATCTCTGAACAATAAATGGTATCAAAGGTTTATCTTCAAAGGATTATATTTTTGGCCTTCATAATCTAGATAGAATTATCCATATGATGATAGAATTTAATGACTAATATTAATAAAGGAATACCTATGATCAAATATCCATATTTTAATGGAAATATTTATGGATATTGGAATGATTTCATGATAATATACTAGAAAAATATTGGTTTTAAAGTTTATTTCAAAGATATCAAGACTTATGAAATCCCTAAAGTTGAATTGGAGAAATAGGATGATACTAAAGATTCTGAGTATGATTTGAATTCAATAGACATGAATGAAATTATTTGTTGAATTTGACCATATGAGTTCAATTGTGTCTCTCAGTTCACTATTACTTTTGAAATGTGGAAAAAAATAATTATTTTATATGAAGGAATTGATAATGTGAGGCAATAAAGATACAATATTTAGAAGTTTAAATTTGATAACATTAGAATGTATGAATATGAAAGTATTAATCAAATGAATGGAAAACTGACTATAATAGTAAATGGTGTTACTAAAATTAGAAAACCTATTCCAGAACATGATCAAGATTTGAAATTTCTCAGTTTTTTTCCCTTTATATAGAATGGAATTTCAACTTCAATTAGATAGCCAATGCTAATTAAAAATATGAATATGAATGAGTCGATTGGTACTCTAATGAAGCATAAATATATGAAGCAATAAAAAGTTTAGGATCATAAAATTATCAAAAATTTAAATATTTCTCTAAAAGTCATTATTCCTAAAGGGGAAATGAATTAAAAGAAGGATGTTATATTATCTAATAGGAGTCAAGTTATTCAAATTTTGATGAGGAATTTTCTCAGTTTTCTAGAAGATTCAATAATCATTATAAGATAAGGAAAAGTTACAAGAAAAATTTCAATGACTATAAGAAAGGTAATAATGTACTAGAGGAAATTATATTATATGAATGCAAGAATCTATGACATATCAAAAAATATTATCTAAAAATCAAGGAAAGAAGAAGATTTTAAAATAAGAATAAGAATCTTCAGATAGAATCTAATTATCAATGGGAAGGAAATAAAGTCATGAAGGCTGCTTGGAGTGTGTCTAAAGATTTAATTGGTTCCTCCAGTTATGAATCTAAACCATAAAAATCAAATCAAAAAGAATTTTTTTTATAGATCAGATAGGTTAGTCATAATTATATTATTCATATATTTTTTATTCTAAATCTAAAAACAAAACATATGAAATATTACTTTAATACTATTCCATGTTAAAAGAAGAATATGGAACACTAAAGGAAATGAATAAATCTATAATTTGTTTTCATAATATTGTGTTAAGTTAAAAGGATACCATGTTAAAACAGTGTTTATAATTGAAATAAAAACTAAATAAGCTAACTTGCAATTGTATTGGGAATGATAATAAAATTAAATATTTTCTTACTGAATTAAAATACATAAAACTGTTTTCTAGTGTTTTTAGCATGGTGGAGGATTATTTAAATAAGTTACTTAGAATGAATAATCTTAAGAAAGAAAATTATGGAATTGGTATTAATGGTTTGAAACCTAAATTATATAGAAATTATTTTGTTCTAAGTTCAAAGAATCATATCATGTCTAATGTTACCTATTTTTATTTGGTGTTAATGGTCACTATGCTAATGATTTTTTCATAATAAACCTTGAAATTAGTATTTTTAAGAAATAATATATTTCTATAAAATTATATAGATTTTATTATATACTTTATCGTATAGTTAAACAGACCTGGTTTCCCATGTCCTTGCTTGTTGAAATTGCTGGAACAATGTATTTGGATACCAAAAAAAAATTCTTGATATTTTTGTAGGTTCAAATACACAAGTATAGAAATATTATATGGTATATAGATAGTGGTTTTTCAAGAGACATGGGTGGATAGTTTTCAAATTTTCATCCACCATATAAAGATGATAGAGGTTCGGTCACCTTTGGTGATAATTCTAAAGGAATGATCATTGGAGCTGGGTCAGAAGGAGATCTAAATTATATCATGATAAAAAAACTTCTTTATGTTCAAGGGTTAAAGAAAAACTAGATAAGTATTTCTAAACTATATGATGATAGATTTATAGTTTATTTTTCAAGTAATGAACATTAGTTTTTCAAGAATAAACTACATAAGATTAAACATCCTAGAATAAAATATGTTTATACTTTAGAACTTAGTCTATATGTTAAAAAAATTTGACCTATATGAATTATAATGTTAGTAAATTATGGATATAGAACAAAAGGCTTGGTCACTATAATATATTTTCTCCATCTAATTTATATAAGAATAATTTTATTTCTAATATACCTTGTCTCAAATTTGATGTGATAAGACTTTGTGATGCATATAAAATGGGAAAGAAACAGAAGGAATATTTCAAATCAATCAAGAAGTTTGATAAATATAAACCTTTTGAAATTATCCAAATGGATTTTTTAGACCTTATATAGTAGAAAGATGGCTGGTAGATTCATTTTTTTTTGTTGGTCGACGATTTTTCGAGATTTAATTAGGTTTAATTTATGAAATTTAAAAGTGAATCTTTTAAAGTTTTTTCAATATTTTAAAGTTAGTTAATAATAAAAAATATTCCAAAATAATTTCATTGAGAATAGATCATGGGAGAGAATTTGATAATCGATAATTCAATTATTTTTACTTAAATCTGGGTATTATACATACTTTTCTTTCTCTAAGGATAACTCAAAAAAGTAGAATTGTTGAATGAATAAGTATAAATATTCAAGAAATAAATAAAGCTATGTTAAATGAGTATAGTTTACCTAATTATTTTACAGAATAATATGTTATTAAAATATTTAATAATATGAAAAAATATTTAATTAGACCTTTTCTAAAGAAGACTGTGGCATCCTGCCTTTTTATTACATAACTTTTTATTACATTTTACAAACAGAGGATCTTTAAAGTCCGGTGTCTTGGAAATCAGGGACATAAAACATGAAAACAACATAAAAAATTATTATAATCCACATGTAAGGCTTAATCATATGTTCATCCAATGTACAATTACTTAATCTCATATCCTAGAGACATACATCAAAGTAAAGGGTGAGAAGAAGGCCCGGTAAGGGTAAACAAGGAATCAGTTTACTTGTGATATCAATAATAACTTGAATAAAAACATAAATACATGAGAAATAGATGTATAGGAATATTATAATGAAAATAAATTGAAACATAATTGAATATGTGGCTACAAAATTTCATTTATACATTCATGAACATATCACCAAGGTCCATCCCCAAGGTGTTATAAAAATTACCAAGGTTATTCACCAAGGTATCGTGAAACTTGTCATCTATAGAGATTAATACTTTACACAATGCATTGGAGAGCTATCAGGGAACACCCTTAATATGTATTTAATTTCATGTGATCCACATAGATCATAATCAAACATTTAATAAATAACCCATAGAGAATAAAATAAATTGGTTTCATTTCAAAATCAGGACATTTTAAAAAGTACTTAAAAATAAGATCATTATGTCATTTATAACCCATGGAAAGGGAGTGAGGGTTATATGTATGTCAATTACAGAATAAAATATATCATTTTTTTAATATTTATTAACACACATAGAAACTAAATAGGTCTGGGTATTCAAATAAATAAAACAGGCGAACTTCTTGTGAGAAAGAGAGAGAAATTTTGAGATGAAATTTCTGCAGCATAACAGCTATATAACATGGTGTTAGAAAATAATAAAAAGAGAGGGTACAAGGGTAAAAAAATATTAAATAACTCATATTAAAATATAAATACATAATAACATGGAGATAATAACATGTTATGGATATTTTAATGACATACCACATGAAAAAGAAACATGAAAGGAAAGAGAAGATGTGATTTCTCTTACAAGAAATTCGGAAGCCTAACGGCGTCACTTAAAAATTCAGAAAACAAATTGATGAGAGAGGAAAGGGAATCTAAACAATTGGACATGAAATGGAAGGTAATGAGAACATATAATAACATAACCTCAACATGAATATATGGAAACTAGAATACACAACATAAAGGAAATCATGACTTAAAAGAGGAGGGTGAAAGAATCCCTTACCTTTGAAAAGTAACATCAAAAGATTGATGTTTGGGACCTTGGGAGGCTTGAGGGCACCTTTGGAGGACTCCTTAGTAGGTAAGAAGACCATAAATTCGTTGAGGTAGATTTTGGAATCAAAAGGATGAGGTAATGACTTGGTATTTAAAGGGGAAGTGAGGGAACAAATCATTAATGGCCAAGGGACACCTCAAAGGTGGCATTGGAAAAACCATGGGCTTGGACATAGTATTTTCCCATGGTATTTGCCACATGGGACACCTCATACCTTATATTACTATTCATAAGTCAACCAGAATGATTTCATAATTATTACATCCTTAATGATTTCATTAAACACCGTAACCTCAAAACTGAAATTTCACTATTCACCGAAAATTCATCTTTTTCAAAAAAATACAAAAAAATTACCTTAACCTAATATCGGTGCTCTGAAATCAAAAATGAACTCCATTTTATAAAAATAATTTTTTTAAATACTTTTAATTTAATTTTTAAATAAAAAACACTATTACCCGAAAAAACTAATACTTTAACTAATAATTTCTAAAACAGTTATTTACTTATTTTATTGAATCACAATACCTAATCAGGGTGCCTAAATTATAATAGTACTTTATTAAGTGTGGTTACTAATCCATTTGGTCACATTACTATTTGTAAGCGTAAAATTACTATTCACCAAAAATTAAGTTGATCTTATTAGACTCTAAATTTCTTACTGAACACAACTGTAGAAGACCATTTTTTGAAAATAATTACACATCATTGATTATTTAAGGTTTACATAAATATTTTAAAATACCTTTTTTTTAAAATTCATCAATAATATACATCTTATATTTACCCAGACATTTGAAAAATCACATTTCTCCGTAAGAAGAAAACACAATTTTATTTATCTCTAATGATTTCAAAAAGAAGCTACGGTCTTGTTACATAGCCCCTTATAACACCAGCATAGGACCTAAGTGTAAGGTATGTTAAGGTGATAGAATCTGGGGTCGGATCGACCAACATTGCCAGAGTAGTAATTTCTATAAGCTTGAACTTCTCCCGAAGGAGATTCCGTTCCAGCTTCACTTGATGAAGTTCGGCTTGGGTTTGGTCCAGAGCAAAGCCCAATGGTGCTACCTCCTTCCCCAGTTCTGTCAGATGAGATTTGATTGGCCCGAGACTACTGGATGATGCCATCATATCTTCTTTCTGTATTAATTAACCAAGATCACTTGTTTTTATAGACAATTATCGCAACAAAGAGTTTAGTTTCCAATAGTCATATTGACCAATGGTCATATAACAGTTGAATCCCAACGGTATTATTTTAATACTCATTTCATTAAATGAAATAGTCTAGTTGAGTATAAAATAAAATAACACACAAACATAGAAACATACATTATTAAAAAGTTCAGGTCATTAAATTCTTCCCCCCTTAAGAAATTTCATCCCTGAAATTTTTTAACTCATACCCCCAGAAAAGAAAAGTTGTGGGTACTTCTGCCTCATAGACTCCTCTGGTTCCCACTTGTCTTCTTCATATTTGTGGTTTCTCCACAACACCTTAACAAGGTGGGTAGTCTTGTTGCATAGAACCTTGTCTCTATTATCCAAGATCTTCACCGGACCCTCCTCATAAGAGAGGTCATGTTCCAGTTATACCACATCTAGGTTTAGTACATGTGAAGGGTCAGGTATGTACTTCCTCAAGAGGGATACGTGGAAGACATCATGAACTTGTGCTAGATTTGGAGGAAGTGTAAGCCGATAGGCCACTACTCCCATGTGATAAATGATTTCATAGGGGCCAATGTACCTAGGGATGAGCTTCCCTTTCATCCCAAACCTCATGACTCTCTTCCAAGGTGATATTAGAAGAAAGACCTTGTCACCAACATCAAACTCTAAGTCCCTTTGACGGTTGTCGGCATAGATCTTTTGCTGACTCTGAGAATCCTTAATGTGTTGTTAGATGGCATGTACTTTTTCTGTCATCTCTTACACAAGATCAGGCCCAAGAATCTTTCTCTCACCAGCTTCATCCCAACAAGTAGGAGTTCTACATCGCTTCCCATATAGAGCTTCATAGGGTGCCATTTGAATGCTCGAGTGGAAGCTGTTATTATAAGAGAACTAAACTAAAGGGAGATGTTGATCCCATCCACCTTTAAATTCTATTGAGCATTCTCTCAGCATGTCCTTGAGTGTTTGAATAGTCCTTTCAGATTGGCCATCAGTTTGGGGGTGATAGGCCGTACTGAAATTCAATTAAGTTCTCAGAGCATGTTGAAGACTTTTCCAGAATTTTGATGTGAACCTTGGATCATGATTAGATACGATAGAAAGTGGAACTCCATGCAGCCTTACCACTTTTTCACATAAATCCTGGAAATTTGATCAAGATAGAAATCTTCCCGGATAGAGATAAAATGGGCAGTCTTGGTGAGACGGTCCACAATAACCCATATCGCATTGTTTCCTTTGGAAGTTCTCGGAAGACCAGTGATGAAGTCCATGGTGATATTGTCTCACTTCCATGCTAGTATGGGTAGTAGTTGCAATACCCCTTTAGGAAGTTTTCACTCTGCCTTCACTTGCTGACATACTAGGCACCTTGAAGTGTAGTAATAAATCTCTCTTTTTATATTATCCCACCAAAAATGATCACGAAGGTCCCTATACATTTTTGTGCTTCCAGGATGTATAGAGAAAGTAGATCTATGAGCTTCATCCATCATATCCTTCTTTATTTCTGTAATAGATGGAACACATAGTCTTGTACGAAATTTTAGTACACCTTCTTGATCAATATTGAACATAGGAAAATTTCCATACTTTACAGCCTCAAACTTCTCTTGTAACAAAGGATCTTCTTTCTGATCTTTATTGATCTTCTCTAGTAATGATAGTTGAGAAATAATTTGGGTTAGGGTTGATGATGTCCCTTCCCTTATAATTCCCATTTCCATCTTTACTTGGTCATTGATCAAAGGATCTTTTTTGAATCCTCATCATAGAAAGAACAACTGGGTCTTTCCTGTTTAATGCATCAGTGACTTTGTTTGCTCTTCTGGGATGATAATTAATTGAACAATCATAGTCTTTAAGAAGTTCCAACCATATCCTTTGTCTCATGTTCAATTCCTTCTGTGTGAAAATATACTTCTAACTTTGATGGTCTGTGTATATATCAGATTTCTCCCCATAAAGATAGTGCCTCCATATCTCTATAGAAAAAACGACCGTAACCAACTCCAGATCATGCGTAGGATAATTCTGCTCATGAGTCTTCAACTGTCGAGATGCATAAGCAATGACCTTGTAATTTTTCATGAGGACACACCCAAGCCCTTTCAGAGATGCATCACTAAAAATAACGAATCCTTCTCCACTTGTGGGAAGAGTTAACATGGGTGTAGTAACCAATATCTTCTTCATCTCTTCGAATGTTTCCTCACACTCCTTTGTCCAGATGAACTTGACCCCTTTTCGAGTTAACATGGTTAATGGATTAGAAATTCATGAAAAATTCTTCACAAACCTCATATAATATCCAGCTAATCCAAGGAAACTTCAAATCTCAGTTACTGTTGTAGGCTCAGGCCACTCCTCTACAACTTTTGTCTTTGTAGGGTCAACTGTGATTCCTTCATTGGTAACAATGTGCCCCAAGAAAGAAACTTGTTTTAACCATAATTCACATTTACTAAACTTACCAAAAATCCTCTCCTTTTTTAGAGTTTGTAAAATATCCCATAGATGATCCTCATGCTCCTCACGACTTTTGAAATATATAAATTATCATCAATAAAAACTACCACAAAGTTATTAAGGTAGACCTTAAAGACTCTATTCATCAAATCCATAAAAATATCATGTGCATTAGTCAATCCGAAGGGCATAACAACAAACGCATAATGCCCATATCTTGATCGAAAGGCAGTTTTTTGGAATATATTCTTTCTTCACCCTCAATTGATGATAACTAGAACAAAGATAAATCTTAGAGAAGAATTGAGCCCCATGAAGTTGGTCAAATAATTCATCAATTCTTGGAAGAGGGTATTTGTTCTTCACTGTGATCCCATTCAATTTTCTATAATCAATGCATAGACACATCGATCCATCCTTTTTCTTCACAAAGAGAACTGGTGCTCCCCAAGGAGACACACTCGGTCAGATAAACCCTTTCTCCAAAAGATCTTGGAGTTGTTTCTTTAGTTCCTCCAGCTCCACAATTTCCATTCTATATGGGGTCCTTGATATTGGATGAGATCCAGGTACGAGTTCAGTGGATAACTCTACCTCTCTTTCCGGGGGAGGTCCAGGTAACTCCTCAAGAAATACGTCCACATATTCATGGATGATGGGGAAATTTTCTATCCTTAAACTCTCATCTCCATCTTCTTATTCACCAATAAACTACATAAAAAAAGATATAGGAGGTTCTTATAAACAAAGGTTAGGTTGGGATATCTCTCCTTGGAAGATAACTTTAGTTTTTCCATTCAAGACTACTGATATTTCCATAGTTCTACAATTGATCTTAGCATTATAATTTGAGAGCCAGTCCATCCCTAGTATAATATCGAATTCTGACATGGGAATGACTACTATATTTTCAATAATATTGTTCTCACTAAAGTAAATACTAGAGTTTCTAAACACTGTCGATGCTTGGATAGTCCCACCAGGAGTCTTGACTGATAACTCTACTTTTAGAAAATCAGGGGTTGAATCTAAATTCTTTGCAAACATGGAGGAAATAAAGGAATGTGTAGAACCGGAATCAAACAATGTACTTTCTAGCTTTTAGAGGACAATAATAGTACCTGCTACCACATCATTCAGAGCATCAATTTCAGATGTTGTGATAGAAAAAGCACGACCTTGATCCCTTGGACTTTGCTGAGGTTGATGGTGGTTCCTCTCCACTGCCCTCAAATTTGGAAAGTGATTGGAAAAGTGCCCATGTTGTCCACACTTAAATCAATGGACATCAGGTAGTTCCTACACCATCTTCCCCTTGTCGTTAGTGTATGGATTTTGAGGTTTCACCTCACTATGACAATTCCTCACAATGTGGCCATCTCTACCACACTTGTAGCACTTCCCACTCTCGAGCAGGCAGTTCCTCGAATGCTTCTTCCCACATTTATTACACGTGGAAAGTTGTAGTTGCTTTCCTCCTCTTCCTTGATCGAATATCCTCCCTAATCTTGGCTCCAACGATCTCTTCTTTTCATTTGATTTATGAGACCACTGCGTCTCACCAAAATCTAGCTCAACTTTCATCACACTCCGCACGATCTCCTTGTAGATATCATATTCTCGGTTGGCTAGATTATTACGTAGATGAGGTCTCAGTCCACCGAAGAATATATCAACCCTAACAATTGGATCCATGAAAAATCTAGGGGTATATCAGGAAAATCAGGTGAAGTTCATCTCATAGATTCCAACAGATTCATTCTCCTTCTGCTTTAGTTCGAGAAACTCCTTCTCCACTCACGTTCTCATGGAATGAGGGAAATACTTACTGAGAAAGATCCCCCCTGAACTCTTCCCACTCCATAGCTTCAACTTCCACCATTTTCTTCATGTTTTTAGCAGTTCCCACCACTGACCAGCTTCTCCTTCTATGTGATAGATAACAAGGGTGACCTTCTCTTGCTCTGAACAGCAGAGCACAAAAAATATCTTCTCTATAGAGCTGATCCACTATTCAGCAATCAATGGGTCGGTCGATCCACTAAAGGTTAGTGGTCATTGATGCATAAATCACTAAAAATAATTTTGTTCCCTTCATGGTGAGGTCAGTATCTCAGCTTGATTCAAGTTATTTCCCATAACATGAGTCAATTGGTTCATCATTCACATGAATGTTTCCATTCCAGCTTCCATCTGAGGGCCGTCAGGGTATGGTCTATTACGGTCACCATTTTCACGGTTCCTCTTATTGCCTGCCATTGTCTAAAATAATAAATCCTTAGTGAGAAAATTATTTCATTTAAAAATATTTTAACTATAAAGGATTTTATGTCTTAAAAATTAATTCTTAAACAATTACATTTCTCTATAATTCCATTATAATGATTCATAAAAAGCTTGCGATTAACCAAACATATCCCCTGGGAGTGTCGTAACCAAGAGTGAAGTAAGGCCCATTGTCGTGCACCAGTTCCCATTCGAGTCTAGCTCAAAGTGGTGTTTTCGGGTTTTACCCCTATGTACATCTTTGCCAGAGCCGCCTCTACCTGCTCGTATCCAGACAGGGATGTATTTGTTTGATAAACCACTTACTCAATACTCACCAAAATACAAGGAAGTTTTCCTATATTTAAACTTTTCTATAGGGTTATTTCTAATGTTTTCATATCCTAATTTCCATAAATAACTAAACTATCCTTTGATACCAAATGTGGCATCCCGCCTTTTTATTACATAACTTCCCATACATTTTACAAACAGAGGATCTTTAAAGTCTAGTGTCTTGGAAATCAGGGACATAAAACATGAAAACAACATAAAAAATTCTTCTAATCCAATTTTAAGGATTCATCATATGTTCATCCTACGTACAATTACTGCATCTCATATCTTGGAGACATACATTAAAGTAAAGGGTGAGCAGAAGGCCCAATAAGGGTAAATAAGGAATCAATTTACTTTCGATATCAATAAGAATTTGAATATAAACATAAAGACATTAGCAATGAATGTATAGGAATATCATAATTAAAAGAACTTTAAAAATAATTGAATATGCGGCTACAACATTTCATTTAGAAACTCCTGAACATATCACCATGGTCCATCCCCAAGGTGTCATAAAAATTACCAAGGTTATTCACTAAGGTATCGTGAAACTTGTCATCTCTAGATATTAATTCTTTACCCAATGCATTAGAGCACTATCAGGGAGAACCCTTAATATGTATTTAATTTAATGTAATCCATATAGATCATAATCAAACATTTCATAAATAACCCATAGAGAATAAATGAAATGGGTTTCATTTCAAAATCATGATATTTTAAAAAGTACATAAAAATAAGATCATTATGTCATTTATAACCCATGGAAAGGGAGTGAGGGTTATATGTATGTCAATTCCAGAATAAAATATATCATTTTTTTATATTTATGAAAACCCATAGAAATTAAATAGTTCTGGGTATTCACATAAATAAAACAAGATATCTTCTTGAGGGAAAGAGAGAGAAATTTTGAGACGAAATTTCTGCAGCATAACAGCAATATAACATGGTTTTAGAAAATAATAAAAAGAGAGGGTACAAGGGTAAACCACTCATAAATAACTCATATTATAATATAAATACATAATAACATGGAGATAAGAACATGTTATGGATATTTTAATGACATACCACATGAAAAAGAAACATGAAAGGAAAGAGAAGTTGTGATTTCTCTTACAAGAAATTCGGCAGCCTATGCCGTCACTTAAAAATTCAGAAAACAAATTGATGAGAGCGGAAAGGGTATATAAACAATTATACATGAAATGGAAAGTAATTAGAACATATAAGAACATACCCTCAACATAAATAGATGGAAACTAGAAGACACAACATAATGGAAGTCATGACTTAAAAGAGGAGGGTGAAAGAATCCCTTACCTTTGAAAAGTAACTTCAAAAGCATGATGTTTGGGACCTTGGGGGGGTTTAGGGAACCTTGGGAGGACTAATTAGGAGTTAATGAGACCAAAAATTCGTTGAGGAGGATTTTTGAATCAAAAATATGAGGGAATGGCTTGGTATTTATAGGGGAATTGAGGGAACAAATCATTAATGGCCAAGGGACACCTCAACAGTGGTATTGGAAAATCCATGGGCTTGCCCATGGTATTGTCCACTTGGGACACCTCATACATTATATTACTATTCATAATTTGACCATAACTATTGCATAATTATTACAACCTTAATGATGTCATTAAACACCCAAAACTCAAAATTGAAATTTCACTATTCACCAAAAATTCAATTTTTTCAGAAAAATCCCAAAAAATTACCTTAACCTAATATCGATGATCTGAAATCAAAAATGAAATCCATTTTATAAAAATAATTTTTTTAAATATTTAAAATTTAATTTTTAAATAAAAAACACTATTCACCCGAAAAAACTAATACTTTAACTAATAATTTCTGTAATAGTTATTTAATTATTTTATTGAATCACAATACCTAATCAAGGTGCCTAAATTATAATAGTTCTTTCTTAAGTGTGGTTACTAATCCATTTGGTCACATTACTATTCATAAGGGTAAAATCACTATTCATAATTTACTATTCACCAAAAAAATAAGTTGATCTTATTAGACTCAAAATTTGTTACTGAACACAACTATAGAACCCCATTTTTTGAAAATAATTACACATCATTAATTATTTAAGATTTAAAAAAATATTTTAAAATATCCTTTTTTTCCAAAATTCATCAATAATATTCATCCTATATTCATCCAGAAATTTGAAAAATCACAAACTTCACCATAAGTAGAAAACACAATTTTATTTATCTCAAAGGATTACACAAAGTAGCTACGGTCTTGTTACATAGCCCCTTATAACACCAGCATATGACCTAAATGTAAGGTGTGCTAAGGTGATAGAATATGGGGTCGGCTCAGCCAGCATTGACTGAGTAGTAATTTCTATAAGCTTGAACTTATCCCGAATGCGATTACGTTCCAGCTTCACACGATGAAGCTCGACTTGGGTTTAGTCCAGAGAAAAGCCCGGTGGTGTTACCTCCTTCCCTAGTTCTGTTAGATGGGCTTCGATCGACCTGAGACTACCGGATGAGGCCATCGTATCTTCTTTCTGTATTAATTAACCATGATCACTAATTTTTGTAGACAATAATCACAACATAGAGTTTAGTTTCCAACTGTCATATTGAACAACGGTCATATAACAGTTGAAACCCAACGATATTATTTTAATTATACTCATTTCATTAAATGAAATAGTTTCATTGAGTATAAAATAAAATAACACAAAAACATAGAAATAGAAATTATTAAAAAGTTCGGGTCGTTACCAAGACAACCTATGAGTTTTGGATTAATAGAAAACCTAAATTGGGTAATTTATAGTTTTTTGGATACAAAGTGTATATTTTGAATACTAAGAAAAACCTTGGAAATTTTTATCCAGATACTGATGAAGGAACATTTCTTTGGGATTTTTCTTCTTATAAAGATTATAAAGTATTTAATAAAAAGTCAAGGATAGTTGAGGAATCAGTTTATGGGAAGTTTGATGAGAGTTATCTATTTGATCATAATATAACACAAAAAATGAAGATATTGATTCTTTAAATAACTTGAGACTTGATTCTTCTAGTGTTAAAAGTGATTTTATATTATATAATGATCATTATAAAACTATTCCTAAAGAGAATTAAGTTGAGAATCCTAAAATATTCTTACATAGACATCCAAGAACCTTCAAAAACCATCCTTTAGATACTATCATAAGAGACCTAGATGAAGGTGTTAAAACTAGAAGTAATGTTGAGAATTTTGTTGATTTCTTTGTTTTTCTATACAATTTAGAACATGAGTTTATATAATAATCCTTGAATTATGAGAGTTGGGAAATGGACATGCATGAAGTGCTAAATTGTTTTAAAAGGAATAATGTTTGAGAGTTAGTTGATAAGTTCTCAGATAATCTAGTAATTAGAACTAAATGTGTCATTAAAAATAATAAATATGATCAAGTTATAATTACAAGAAATAAATCTAGTATAGTGCATAAAGGTTATAATTAGGAGGAAGGTATAAAACATGAGAAGATATTTTTCCCCATTATTAGGATTGAATCGGTTAGGATCCTTTTAGCCAATGCATCTCATATGAATTTTAAATTATACTATATGGATGTTAAATTTATTTTTTATGAATATATATTTAATGGAGGAAGTTTAGGATAAACAACCCCAATGTTTAAAAAAAATCCAAATTCTTTTTTTAAATATACTAAAGAACTTTACCATCTTAAATAAGCACTAATGGCTTGGTATAAAAGATTATATTCCTTTATTTTATAATTTTTTCCCTATAAGTCTAGATGATTATACTCTTTTTAAGAAAATGAATTCTTTTGATATTTTGTTAGTACAATTCTATATAGGTGATATTACTTTTGGTTCTGCTAATCAAAATATTTGTAATGATTTATCAAAACTTATGAAAAAGAGTTTGAAATGAGTATGATTAAAGAATTAAATTTATTTCATGGATTTGAAATATTTTAAATTTTTTTGAGAAATGTTTTTAATTATAGAAAATATATAATTGATTTTTTGAAAAATTTTGGACTAGAAAATAACAATCAATATACAACTCCTATGTATGGAAATATTAAAAATGATTTGAATGAAGCTGATAAGTTAATTGAAAATAAGATTTATAGTGGTGACATTGGTAGTTTGTTATATCTTAATTCTAGTTGGCTAGATATTATGTTTATTGTTTGTTTATATGAAATATTTTATTCAAATCTAAAAGTGACTCATTTGAAAGCGATCAAAAATAATTTTATGATATTTAAAGGAAAAATTTCCTTATCTATACTCTATAAAAAAACCAATGGTTTATTTTTTTCCATATTTGGATGTAGGTGTTGGAGGTTGTAGATTAGATAGAAAGTGTACATTATAAAATTTTCACTTTTTAAGAAAATTTAGGGTTTCATGGTCAAGTAAGAATCAACATTCAATTTTATTTTCAACTACTAAGGCTAAATATATATCTGCTGGTAGTTGGTGTGGACATGTGTTGTGGATGAAACACACACTTAAAGACTTTGGAATTAATATTGAACATGTAACTATTTTTCATGATTATATGAGATATAAATATTTCAAAAAATATAGTAAGTCATTCTATAACTAAGCATATTGATATTCAATATCATTTTATAAGCAATCATGTTCAAAAGGGTGATATTTATTTAGAATTTATTAATATTTAATATTAGTTTTCCAATATTTTTACTAAACTACTTCCCACTACTCAATTTTATTTTATTAAGGGGGAGTTATAATTGTTTATTTTTAAATGAAGACAACTTATTTTTTAATCTCTAATTTTGTTCTTAGTTAACAAATAATAATTTATTATACATGATTTTAAATTGTTCTTATTTAGTTAGTAAATATTTATTTATTTATTATTTGGGGTTCAATTTGTCTTATTTATACTTTGTTGTGTATTAATTTTCTAATCTCTATTTTTACTTTTAAAATTCCTAACCATTACACTGATAATTTAGCTCGAGGATCCTAAACGATACCCAATACCGTCAAAAAATTATTTTCTCATCTCTATCCATTGAACCCTTGATTATTCAAAACCTAGATCTTTTGAGATTCTGATTCCTCAAAATCTAAACCTTAAACTACTATTACAAATGAAAAATACATAGAGAACTGAATAATTTGGTCCAAGAAATGGAATGATGTAGAAAGTTTTGAGTTATGAGTGTCATTTTCTGTAGGGAAAGGTTGTAGATTTTGAATGGTTGTTTGAAAATAATATACTATTGAGATATCAATGTTTGAAATTTATTTATTATGGAGGTAATACTGAGTATGTTTTCAAAATAGTGGTTATGGGGTTATTTGAGAACATTTATTTTATCTTTGGTTTAGTTGAAGATATAGTTTTTTTTGAACATAAGTGATAAAGAATGTGTGATATTATTTATGGAGATGAATTATATTTTCTAGTAACCTAATAAAAGGAATTTATATTATAATTTGAAG
The DNA here is from genome assembly GCA_963277665.1 of Viscum album. Lineage (NCBI taxonomy): Eukaryota > Viridiplantae > Streptophyta > Magnoliopsida > Santalales > Viscaceae > Viscum > Viscum album. Next base: position 405,180,313 of record OY728167.1, read on the forward strand.
TTTAATGGTGATTATTTTCACAAGTATGAAGATATCATGTCTTTAGTTTTTGGAACCTCTAAAATAAGGAAGATGGAGGTAAATAATCTGAAGGCTGATCAGAAGGTTCTAATTAAATATATTAAAAATAGTGTAGTACCAAGGATTTATAAATCATAAAATATTATATTTCAAGATATGTATATTATGTTTTTTTATTAGTGATATAATGATGAATATATATTGATATATGTTGAGATACATACAACATTACAGGAAGAAGGACTCGAGAATGACCTTGTATCCATATGATAGATTGATGTCTCTTGTTATTTACAAGAAATGAGTTATTTCAGATATAAGTATAGGGATAATATGTCATTATTTTAAAATATTATCTGATGTAATCTTGAGAAAATTTGTATTTTTCTATAGTGTATCCATAGGGAAGCTCATGCCCATTAGAGATGAAGTGGATGAACCTTGTGATGTTGGTGATGAGGGGGAGAAAAGAAGGATTAAGTTTTCAAAGTCTATAAGATATAATATATAGGAAGTTTTTTGATTATATAATTCATGGAGGTGTTTGTATAGTTTTTATCCTTGGTCCTCAAGTGGTTAAATTTAATTTTTGTGTTTTTTCTTTAGAAGATTATACTACCAGTGATGAAAATATTCCTCCATGCAGAAGGAGGAAACAAGATGTAGATAAAAATATAGCCTCTAAAGTGAAAGGAACATTTCAGTTTTAAAGGTTTTATCTTGAACCATTTATTGTGATAGAAAATGGATCTTTTTAGTGTAGAGATAATGAAGGAGAGGTCAACCTCGAATAACTGACCAGGCAGCCGAGACCATTGAAAGAGAGGTTGTGCAATCTGCTCATACTGAATAACAACTTATTGAACCAAATTATCATTCTTCTGAGTGGTAGGGAAATGGAATAAGATCATTCTATTGGACAATAAATTATTTAAGTGGATACATCTACCAAATTTATTGAGAATAAATTGGTTTATTTAGTTGAATAATCTTTGTAGAATAACGATTAATAAGTTGTTGAGAGTAAAATGTCATCTAGGTGTTGATTACTCCCTCAAGAAAAGGTTTAAATATTTATTCACTTTAGTTGATGGAACTAGGGGAACCATCCGCAAGGAAGGAGATGGAAAGATCACATTCTAGAGAAGAATCAAGTTTTGAGGATCATGTTAAATATTTTTCTTCCATCATATTTTCTATGTTTTATTTTTTGAAGAAAGAAGTTATTATTTTTTAATCTGAGATTGAGAGTTCTTATAAATCTCTTGAAGAATTAATGGTTAGTTCTATTTCATGATAAGATTATGAGTCTCTTTAGACTCGGTTTCAAATATTAAAGGAAAATTCAATTTCACAAAATTATTTTGATGCCATAAAGAGAGGAATGCCAGGTAATTTTGGAAATTTGAAAAGAGATCTGATGTTGAAATTAGATTTTGGTTATATAAATAGGAGTTTAGTATCTTGGTTTTAATATGTTAAGGAAACTATTTTAGGATAAGGAAGAGAATCTACCTCTTTTGGATAAGTTTATAGAGATGTTTTTCAATGGATATGGCTCTTATCTTCTGATTATAGAACCTTGTATTTAAAAATACATGCTCTACAATGTGAAATTGTTCCCCTACACAATCTTTTAGAGAATTAGTAAGAGATAATTTCTAAATTAGTTTATGAAGAATCATGTGTGTGAGATTTGGTCTACATGATAAAGCGTATGATGGTCTGATTTTTTCTATCTTATGAGATAGTACAAACCTTTTTCCAAGATAATTTCATTGAAAATTTAATGTTTAGTTAATATTATAAACATTTTACTAAGGAGTGATCTACAAATTTAAATCAAAATTTCAAGTATTTTATAGAGGATATTTTGGGAATTCATAAAACCCATTATGATTCTTTGTCCACTACCTCATCATCATAGGATTCTAATCCTAGTTCCAATCCTTTACTCTAAACCTTAGCCATGAAATTCTATTGAGATAGATTCTTATTGTACTCAAAAATTATTTATATAATTTTCTTCTAAATTAATATATTATTTATTTTATTTTTATACAAATCCATTACATATTTCACTTATCTTTATCCTGAATAAAATTCAATTACAATTCTATAAAACATTAACACTGTTTTATTCCATTTAATACTTTCTTTTTTATTTCAAAAATGGTTGAGAAATCAGAAGAAACAAACATTTTAAAAATTCACATAAAATGTTCTATCTCTTTGTCTTAATTAATATTATATTTCCTGGATAATTTCAACCTGAATGTTCTTGTGTTTTTATGGGTTTTGTGATCATCCAAAAAGAGGATATGTATGATCACATGAATACTGATCTAACAAGTTTTTCATTGATTTTGATGTGCACAAAACCCACATTTTTTAAATAATAAATTTACTTTGAGTGAATTTTAGGTTTATAACTTTTATTAAATAATTTTTATTATTATTGTTATTATATAAGACCATTGTTAAGTTTTTATATTTATATTTGGGAGTACAAATATTTTTCAAAGTATTTTTTTCATTCAAAAGAAGTCAAGAATCAATATTCAAAAATAGTAGTTAAACCTAATGTTGGTATCCAAATTTACACTTATAACCCCACATTTTTGTTGAATGTTATTTATTATAACATCACATTTTAAAGGATTCTCACATTTGGGTTCCTCATGTTTGTTATATACCTAATATAAGTAACCTCACATTGGTAATATACCTCCTGTTAAGAACTAGAAATTGGTATTGAACTTCACATTATGTAACTCTAAATTTGGATTCATCCATACACTGGATACCGTACTTTTGGAATAAACCACACATAGAGTGATCCCCACATTCATCAAGGCTTCTTTGGGATTTAAAATTTGAATTATTCTGAGATTTATACTATGATTTCACTGGAGTAAATCTCCTAATAAACAGATTCAAAGACTATTTCAAATGAACTTCAATTTTTTTTTGATTTTTAAGGGAATTTATGAATTTTCATATATTTCAAATTTCAAATTTAAAATATTCTGATCATTTTGAAGTTTTTATTTATATGATTAATTTTTCATATCTGATCATTTTGAATTAATTTGGGTTGCTTATTTTTTTTATCAATTTTGATAGATGCATGTATACGATATAGGAGTAAAATAATTTTCTTGTTCTTAATATATTTCTTTAAAGTTCAATGAAAGGATTTTCACAATATCAGAAGATAATTTTTTTATCTTTTGTTATTGTGTGTTAATTTAATGATTTCAGTTTGTAATTTTTATTCTATGAAGAACAACACTTGTTGTGAATGAATCTATGATATGTCTGTTACAGTTTTTTTTGGATTTTATAGGAATACACTTTGGATATATATATATGTTTTGTCTAATACTGTTGTGTAATGGTCTTACTACTATAGATTGTGGATTTATCTACGGTTACTTTATATGAATATATTTTATAGATACTAAAGGGTTTCTTCATAAGGAATACACTTTGGAGACATACATATTCCTTTGAATATTTCTTTATATTTTATCTGTTGTATCTTTATCTAAATACTTCAATAGATAATTTCTCCAACCAAATTCAACCTTTTATTTGTTTTTTTAACACTAAGGTGTTGATATTTTAGAGGTTTGGTGTTAATCTAACCTAAATTCATTATAAAATTTGTTGTAACAAGTTATAGTTACTTTTAATAAGCTATCGAGATCCCTTGGAAAGGTATCTACTAGTGAAAATCACCAAACTCTTGGAGAGAGTACTGGTAGAGAGGAATATGAGATCTTTGTTATCAAAACCATTATAAAAATCATTGTTATCCTTTATTGTTTTTGTTGCATACCCTGTTTAAATAAAAGTGGATAGATTCACTCTAATAGTTCAGGAGGGCCAATTTTAGTTTGTCAATTTTTTTTAAAAAGGATGCAATTCACCCACCTCTCATGTATTCATAATTGTTTTCTATGACCAAAATTTCTAACTAATCAAACCCTTAACAATTGGTAAAAATCACTCACCTATGATGGAAATATACTTATAATAGAAATATGGTTCCTAAAGAGGAAATAAAAAACTGTAAGCACAAAAAAACCACCATAAAATTTGGAAAACACAAACCCTAGGTCACCAAGACCTTAGGGAAGAGAGAAATCCAATAATTAACAAAGATAAATCCAAGAGTAAAAAAATTAGACACATAATTGAAGATTCATTGATTAAATTAGGTGAAATCCATCTAAAATTCCAACAAATATGGAAATGGGAAATCACCTTGTGTGTAGGGGTGAAATAGAGGTTTAAATTGGGAGAAAAATGAGGGTCAAGTGCTTTAATTCGAATAAGGGTACAATGGTAATTTAAATATTTTTTAAAAAAATGAATTGGATTATTCTACGGTGTATCCCAATAGGCTACATCTTGGTTCCCATCACCTATAAACCTCTATATAGGATCACCTTGGGTGAGCTATGGTGTGATTCCATGAGGTAGAGGCCTAGGAACCCTGAACCCCAGGACTCCATGGTGTAGCCTTCAGGACTGCGCTATGGTGAACCCATAATAAGGCATCTATAGTGTAGCACCCCGGGATATAGTGTAATGTTACCCGGGATACCCTCATGTAGGTGTTTTTCTTCATAGGGGTTCTTGATGTTACCATCAAGCAGCATCATAAGGGGTTCCTTTTGGTTTTTCCCCTTATACTGTGACATAATATCACCCACAAAATAAATTTAACTTATATTATCTTTATATAGTTTAGGTAGGGAAGGTGAAAAATGGTTTAGCCTCTGAGATACACTGTAACCTCACTAATAGGGGGCACCGTTCGACATTTCCATAATGGGCATGTTACAGCATCATGCAGAACAAAAAATTCCAGACTCCAAAACTAAAAAAACTAAAGATTCCTAATAAATCCAAAAAAGATTTGAAAACTAAAAAACCAAATAAAAATAAAGACCCCGAACATAAAAAAATAAACAATAGATAAAAGGTTCCATACCAAAAAAAACATCATGGTTGTGAGAATTCAAGGAACCATATTGTTTTCCCCTTAGAAAGTCAACTTGTTGTTTGATTCAAAAAAGGAAATTTATTTATCATTTGAGCTTCCTACTCCCAAGTATGATATGAAACAGATCCTTACTACCACAAAACAAAAACTAACTAAATGGAATTCATGTGGAGCACTCTAACTTGAGAATCAACTATTCAGACTGGGTGCTCAATTACTGAAAAATTAGGCTCTAATTCAAGTACTTCTTAATTAAGCACATGATAAGGGTGGAGATGGTACTTCTTTAATTGAGAAACATAGAATACATCATGGATTTGAAACTAATGTGGAATGAACAATATGAAATCAACATTTCCATCTTGACCCGTAATCTCAAAGGGATCGATATAATTCAGGTAAAGAAACCTATTCTTCTCCAATATCTGGTGGCCCAAATTGGGTGATACACTCATAAAAACATGATCCCATACTAAAAAATATATGTGAGGGTTATAAGAATTATCACAGTATTGGGAATTCAAATCACAATGAATATTCATATAAAAACCAACCTTTATCCATTTGAATAAAAAAATGGACCTGCTGTGACAATTTTCATCAGAGAAAGATATTCATTCGGAAACATCGACCTATATAGTAGAAAAAATTCAAAAAAATTTATTGGACATAGAGTCCATATAATAATATCCAACTCCTAAGTTATTTTCATTAGAGCTAGGATGAGTAACACTAACCTAATCTCCAAACATAAAATTCAACGAATCACAATTCAAACAAAACAAAAAATTAGAAGTGAAAAAATAAGGATTAACGTGGTTTATAAAAAGTCTTATATCCATGGGAGAACATTTCAAGAATTTTAATATTAAGAGATGAAATATATTACAATATCTCTCTCACTTACTCTCTATTTTTAAGTATCAAATAATTAATGTCAAAAACATGCACCATTCATACAGTTTTCATACACTTGTTAAAGATCTTGGCCACCAAATCTTTATAGAAGTCTTTTTATGGTCAAATGTTTTTCACTAACCTCCTATCTTTTTGGTCAACCTTCCATTGACTTGAGAAACTGTTGATAACTAGTTTTATTTCCCATTGAAACATTCAAAATATATTCATCAAGAAAAAAGAAAACACTATCATGGGGAATGTAGAAAGCTTACTTCTACCCATGTAAGGGTAAACTTACTCCATTTTATGATCTCTATCTGATCATCCCTCCGACTAATGACACCCCAACCAATGACCTTTGTTCGGTGAAAGTTCTATCCGATAAAATATTTTCTACCCAAATGATCTAAAAAAATAGTAGTAAAAACATGTATGGTCTATTTGATAATCTGTGTCAGATTAACTATGTCTAGAAAGATGTGTTCGAACAACTTCATCTAGAAAAACCCATCAGATGATTCCTGAATAAAGTTCCAAAAAATAAAAAATATCCCACTTGAAAATTTCTTTAAAATTCTCAGTAAACTTATTTTTTTATTCACCAAAACTCTTCCTATTTCCATTACATGTAGTATCCACCATTCTATCGGATCAGAAAAGTCCCACCGAGGCATTATTTTTCCTTAGTACTTCTTGAACTATAACTTTTTTAAACATATCTGCAGGATTTTTCTTCCTAGTGATATTTTGAAGATCCAACACTTTATCCTCCGGTATAATTCATATGAAATTATATTTTGTGTAAATGCATTTCATTATCACATGAAACAACGTATTATGATGAATATGAATGGCACTCTAACTATCACTGAAAAACATTCCTCTATTTATTCCCTTTCCGAGTTTATTCAGAAAGTGAATTATCCATATCAGTTCTTTCCCTAATTTAGTATTAGAAATGTACTATACTTATTTTTTAGATAAAGTGACCACTTATTCCAATCAAGGCATCCAACATACAATTATTCCACCAAAAGTAAATACAAACCCCATAAAACTTTTCTATGAGTCTACCTCTCTAGAAAAATATGTATTTACAGTGCCTTTAAATTGATCATGTTCATTAAAAAGGCTACATACTATGACCCTTTTAAGTATCATAATATCTATTTAATAGCTTTAAAATGTTTCTTTCTTATATTTTACATGAAATGGCTAACGTCTCCCACTAAAAAAGAAATGTTGAGTTGAGTGAAAACTATTTCATACATCAAAATTCCTATAGACAAAGCATAAAGAACCATCTCTATTTAATGAAATTCTACATCCATTAATAGTTCCTGATTTTTGGAAAGTTTGAAGTGTCCGGTGAGGTATTTCTTTTAGGATAAATCCAATGAGTTGGATTTCATGTTCCTATCAATTCTCATACAAAATATTTTTTATATTTACCAAGATGATTCATGTAGATTCTTCTTAATAGATTCTTATCTAGTTCCTCAATCCATTGGAACTTCAGACCAACAATCAATATATCAACCACATATAAGAGTATTATGATATATTTTCCATCTTCCTAATGATTTTTTTACTTCAGTGATCAGAATCACATCAAATAAAAATTTCTCCAAATATAAAAGTGTAGAACTTCATATTACACTCTCTTGGAGCATTCTTTTTGCCTTAAATAATTCATTTAAAATTTTAAATAAAATCCTTCTTATGAAGAACCAAAAAAACTTTGGTTAAACTATGTAAATTTATTCCTCCAAATATCTATGAAGAAAATTCATTTTTATATCCATATGATTCAAGTGCGGATCATCATACATAATAATGTTGAGAATTGTATAAATGGTTGTGTGCTTCACCACTAGTAAGATAATTTATGACAAGTCAATTCCTTATTTTTGATAAAAACTATTCACAACAAATAATTATTTGTATCACTTAATTCCATCAGATTCCCATTTCAAACAAAAAACCATTTGTTTTACAGATCCATCTTTCCATTCGATAGCACAACCAACTCCAAGGTATTATTGAGATTTAAGGAATTTGTTTCCTCTTCCATAGTTGAATAACAATTTTTAGAGTCTCTAGAGTATCTTATTATTCAATACTATATGGTTCCCCTATTTCCATTATATTTAATAAGATCATATCGTCCCCAAACCTATGAACATGTTTCTTGATACAAGTTTATCACCTCAACACAACCTCATGTTCATCAATTTGAACCTCTCTGTTTGGAAATATTTTTTTCGTTAGATGTCTATCTATTAATTCTTTGTTTGGTTATTATATGTACAAAATTTCACTATTTATCTTCAATTTTTTTTATTTGCCTTAGTCTGGTACCCAGACTAATATAGTTCCATCCTATGATGTTCCTTCAAAATATTCAATACATAATTTTTTTCTAGTAACATCTATCCGATCACCTTGAAAATTTCTAGTTGAAATTTCTTCAACTTACTTATCAACCAGTTTCTAATCATTCAATATAATTTAATCATTAGAAATAAAATCTCAACACTAGATTAATTTTTTCTTTTCATCATCCCATGGGATATGAATAAAGTTCTCACCACCATATCTGAGAATAAAACAAAATTTGGATTTATCCTCCAATTTATCTTTATCTCTGACATTAATATGAACATAAGTGATAATTATAAAGATCTTGAAATAGTTCACTTATGGTATCTTACCAAACCAAAGTTACTCTAGAAGTTATTGACCCAAAACTAAAGTCAAACTTATTTTCACAAGATAAGTTTTCTTATTCAAGGACTCTTGTCAAATTCCATTAGTCATTCCCAACTATAGCCTCATAATTTGATATTTACCTATCTGTATCTGATTCATTCTCTCAACTATTCCATTTTGATATGGAGTTCCTAGAATATTATTCCCTTGAATGATTCCTTTATTATTACAGAAGTTATTAAAGTTGTGTATGGTGAACTCCCCACCATTGTATATCCATAGACATTTCAACATTCTTTCACACTCTTTCTCATCCAATATATTCCATTGAATAAATTCCTAAAACACATAAAATTTATTCTTCAATAAGTAAATATATACCTTGTTAGTATAATAATTTATAAAAGTAAAAAAATATAGTGATCCACCATACGAGCGAATAGGGGACGGACCCCAAACATTAGAATGAACTAGTTCCAACTTTTGGTTCCTTGTTTCTCTTCCATCCAAGTTGATGGAAACTCAATTTTTTTTTGAAAAAATATCTCTCTCACATATTACTAGGTCTATGGAATTGATTTTAGGTATTCCCTTTTCCATAAGAACTATAATATTCTTCTTACTAAGGTGAAAAAACCTACAATTCCACTTTTTTAGACTGCCTGATGAAGTTGTTTTGATAGTTTCAACTTCATCACTTCATTTGGTATGATATAATGTACCATTTTTTACTCCATAATAAATCAAAAAGAAACCTCTACTGATTTTCCAAACATAATTCAAAAAATTCATTTTGAAACCTGCAACATCTAGCTATCCCACTGATATGAGGTTCTTCTAGAGACCTATAATGTATCTAACATCTTCCATCTCCAAGACACATCAACTTTTCATTTTAACATTCACAACACATTTCCTAACTATATCTAGAGCTACATCATACACTAGATAAAATCTCCCCAATATTCACCTTACATAATCAACCATGTACCCTCAATCACCATTTGAATAGAAAGATTTCCCTAGGAAAATAATCCATGAACCCTCTGGAACAATCATACTTAGTATCATGTTGGACCCTCTGTTGGTGGTACTAACTGAGTTTGTCTATATAGATGTTGATTTTTCGGTCTGATTCCTACAATATTTCATGATATTTCCCTTCCTATAAGTATATATGACCTAGAAATGTCCGATTACATTATCTATTTCTCTAGGAATTATCCTCTAAAAATTCATTCTTCTAGTGTTATATCTAATGAAATGACCATCCTCATCTGATAATATTTGGATAATTTATAGAAAAAGTCTAAAATTCCTTCCACATTAACACTTCAGTCCTGATCAAGTTTTTAATATCTTAAAATATAAGATATACCTTCCCACTGGAGTTTCTCATCATTGTAACCATGAAATTCCATCTCTTAGGTAGTAATGAAAGAATAATAAAACCAAAAAAACCATATTTGAATGTTATTTTATTAGATTTGAGCATCCCTCAGATTATTTTGAAGTCATTCACATGATCAGAATCTAGAATTCTCTCCATTAACCTCATGTTAAAAAACTAAGCAATATGAAATCTTTGTTAAAAGATGTTTTCTTATAATACATTTCATCCAACACCTTCATAACATTATCGGTAGTTTTATTCTATATAATATTGAGTGTAACACTTTAAGCAAGTTACATGATAATTAAGGAAAAAATCCTTTCTATCCAATCACCCTCATTATGCTTCTTCCTTTGCTTTATGATGTTTTCCAAAAATAGGAGCATCAAGACCCTTCTATATTAGAATAACTCCCAAAAAAATCTCCAAAATTAAATATCTATTCCATAGAACTTATCGATATAAACTTTTCCTTTCATTAATGTCATTGTATTGATAACAACAAATCAATTGAAATCTAATAACTTTTAATCAAAGGGGGAAAAACTGAATGTTGAGAGTGAAGTTGAAAATAACTATGGATCCCTTTGATACCACTTGTTGGGAATTCAAAGTAACACTAAATTTGATAAAAAAACAAACCTTTATCCATTTTACATAATGGATAGACCTGGTGAAACAATTCTCACAAGATGAAGATGTTCATCTGGACACTTCATCATACACAGTGGAATATCATCAAAAAAATATATCAGATAGAGAGTCTGTAAGAAAATCTCCACCTCCCAAGTTATGTACACTTTAATTAAGAAGAGTGACAACCTCATAAACTCCAAATCACCTAATAATAACTCTATATGAAAAAGAAGAAGATAAACATAATATTTATGGTGACTCTGATCTATTTTTAGTCACATCCAAATGGTTTGAATCCTTCTTGTTATCTCCTGCATAATTCTATCCCCACCAATAACGTCTCACCCACCTTAGACCAACATATGAGAGACTAATATGACCAAATATACAGAGCCTTATATGGGACCATATTTATAAAATATTGTTTTTTTTGTATGTAAACTCAAAAATATCCTGATGGATATCCCAAGAACCTCTAAGTCCATGATTTATGCATGAAGCATATCCTATAGAATCTAGAAATATCATTTGGTCTAACTGTTTGTCTATGAATAGTAATCCATCCCTAGATTTACTTTACATAAAATCACATCTTAAAGGGTCTTCCAAAACTAAAATATGAATCACATGTCACTGTATGATATAATAATATCATATGGTACTCCATGAAACATCATGACCTCTTGTATATACAATCTTCCAATCTACTCTACATTTGTGGAATCTATGATAAGGATATAATGGGGTGATTTATTCATTGTATCAATCATGAACAAGATAGAATTACAACTTCATGTTGTTCAAGTTTACCCCATGATAATGTCTATGGATATCTCATCCCACTTCAAGGTAGGTATAGGAAGAGGCTGGAGTAGGTTTGAGGGATTTTGATTCTCTACTTTGACCTACTGGTATCTAAATAATTGCGATACATAATCTACAATGTCACATATCACACCTGGACACCAAAATTGGTGTTTTAGATCATAGTGAATCTTAGTGGCTCTTAGTTGGACAAACATCTAAGAATGATTATAGTCATGCAATGAAACCTTTCTCATATATGAAGGGATCACATATCGATTCTATAAAAAGAATATTCCCTCATAAGAGATAGACAAGTTGTTGGTGGTCTCCCCACCATATATAGTTCTCCTAATTCACTAAAACCGTTCATCTACTAGATAATCCCAACAAAATGAGCATTATAAGGGATTATGTCAACTAAAAACTATAAAGGAACACATCCGTCTTCTTCTTTGTCACCACCAAGTGCATATGGGAAAAGAGACCCATCAAGGTACATTTATAACTAGACTCTTTAGACACTTTAAAAGGTAATTTCCATCTAAGAGTTTCTACAACCATGTTCACTTTTATTGGCATGTAATAAATATAAATGTAAAAAGATTTAATAAACTCAACCCCCTGAAATTTTATGTGGTTCAATTATTTCTAATAGAAAATATATCATAGTATTTTATGGTAAAAAATACCATGAACTTATCCCCAAAGAGATAGAGTCACAAAAAATTCAAAGCATGCATAACCATTTTAAGCTTGAGATCATGGGTTCGAGCTTGAGATTATGTATTGGGTAGTTCTTCTCATGTGGTTGATGCTAGTGAGAACCATACACCACTACATGGTCCCCCTACATAAGAACACAACACAAGACTACACCTGATACATCAAAATACACCACATAGCCTTAACTGGATTTTGGAAAGATTAGTATAGGATATTATTTCTACAAAATATTTATCTCATAAATGAATACCCCAAATTTAGAGTTCCATGAAAAATTAAACCCCTTATGGGTGAGAAAATATAGTAGATAAACCAATTTTGAGAAGTCCTTCACGAACATCCAATAATATCCTACTTGAACAGATAATTTTATGATATCAAATTCATATCTTGTCCCTTACAAATATATAAAAAATATTGATTTTTATGATCAACTAATATGACCTATTTAGATACCACATGTCCTAATATTTTGAACTCTTTAATTTAGAATATATACTTAAATATCCCGGCATAGTGGCGGTGATCACATAAGGTCCCTAAGAAAAACCTCAAATGGTGCTCATGATCTTCCTCAGACATGGAATAGACCAGGATTTATTCAAATAATACTACAAAAAGGAGTCTAGGAATGGATTGAATATCTAGTTCAACAGTTCTATAAATATTTTCTGAGCATTGGTCAACTTGAACAACATTACCAGGTTCTCTAAATGATTATAGCTTCTCCATAATGCCTTCATCATATTCATTAACTCAAATTTGATGGTAACCTGATCAGAGGTCAATTTTGGAGGACCTTATAACCCCCTTCAATTGGACAATGTGGTCATCAATATGGGGAAGTGGATAATTATTCTTAAAAGTTACCCAATTTTGCTTTCAATAATCAATACATAATTGAAGGGTCTCATCCACCTTTTTAGTGAAGATAATAAAAGCATCCTAATGGAACATCAGGTTGATGAGACCTTAGATTCTAGGTAATAAATCTAAATATTTAACTCTATTAGCTCTATAGGTTCCATATGATATGAGGGAAAGGAAAATGACTGAGTTTCGGGCATCAAATCAATAAAAAACTCAACCTCCTACATCGAAGGTATGCTCGAGAAGTCATCTAAGAATAGCTATAGAAACTCCCTCACAGATAGCGAAAGTGTAGCCCTAAAATTATCTTTATCAAGCTCATCTAAGAGAAATTCTAACTAACATGATAAACTATGAACCTCAGGAATGGGAAGTCCGACCTAACCCAATTGAAGATCCAAATACCCTTTAAGCACATGGAAATTACCATTGGAAGTAGTGAAAGTCACCATACACTAGTAGAAATAAAGATGAGACTTAAAGGAAACAATATATCCCATTAAAATACTGAGATCAAAATAATCCATCTCAAGAATGGGGATGTACCATGCTCGCTCCTCTTCTTGGATGGTGAAAACAAAATACGGACACCAGAAGCGTTGCCCCTTATTCTTATAAAGGTATCTTGAGATCTCCATAACGTATGACATGAGGTCCAATGGAAGTTTCAGAAATTAAATAACATAAAAATATATAAATTAATGATATTTATAAATATTAAAAAATTAAAGCACCATATATAATAAAATAATTATGATACCTATCACAACCATCGGCCCTTAGCCAAACTCCATGGGAACTGGTTTTGCTGCATGAAACTACTTGGTCTTGGTATAAGTCTAAGGTCTACTACTAACTTTGAGTTCTTCCTTTAGTTTAATATGAACATAATATGATCTTATACTACCTCTATTCCACTATGATTTGGGTACTTATACCTTATAGGCACCTAACTAAACAAAAAATACCTTGGGTGCCGAGGAGCCTAAACCGCTTCAGGGAGAAGTATTATCCCTAAAAAACCTCTATAAATAGCCTATAAACCCAAAAAAGAAAATAATTATGGAACAAATTTTTATGATATTCTTTTTTAACTCTACATACAAAACTTATAAAAAACATGAGATCCCTCACCTAAAGTTATTGTTGTTGAAAACTGATATGGGTTCCTGGAGCCACTGCTTCACATCCACCTTGGCTCATCATGATTCCTCTTATTCTTAGAAGACTGATGTTGCTGCCACTAGAAAAAGGAGTAATATCAATCATCACAGAAATCCATACATGATAAATCTCTACCATCAATGCCCAATACAAAACCATAGCATATGTCAGGATCTTTAAGAGAAATACTTGAGATCAAATGTTAGTTTGAATACCTATTTGAAAACATTGAGCCTTAAACCTCTCATTAGATATTAGATCAGATGTGAAATAGACAAGATTAGAAAATATTTTTTTATACTCCATAATCGTTTGGTCACCTAGCTTAAGAGAAATAAATTCTTGGGACTTACACAATTCCATCTTGTTTGGATAAAACTATTGGTTGATGACTACCTTGAAATACTTCCATTTTAGGGTCTCATGCTACTTTTTATAAATTATTTACTCCCACAACATATGAATGAGGCCTTCAAGTAAAAATTTATCACATTTCAACTTGATGGGAGATAGAGTCTTAAGGAACTAAAAAATATTCTCATTATTATCTAGTTAGTCCTTAACATCATAGGGATCATTGCTTCCTAGTAAGGGGGTATTATACATGAGGAACTCCTGGGATCGATCCTCGTCAATACTGAAATCATCTTCCTTAACTAGAGTTGGTCCAGAACTTTTTCCTTGGAACATAACCTAATCAACTCAAATTACTACCTCAATATGGTTATGATCAACCAGCAGATTTTCTATAGGAAGTTATATGTAGAATAATTTATAGGGTTCATAATTCTCTTTTGAGGGGGGATGATGCCACATAAAATCAATAAAAGTGGAAAACCAAATAAACTAAAAATAAATCATCAATCCATAACATGAAAATTTATCAAATGTCAAATTAAATCATTAATAAGGGGAATGTAACAAACCACAACCCTCCATGAAACTAAGTATGCATGCAAAGACCATAGCCTGTGAACCCTACCTAAAAAGGAAAGGAAAATAATCCTAAGACAAAACCACATTCCCAATATCCATTGGTAACTCAATGGAAATGCCAAGAGTTTTTTAAAAAAACTCTTTCACCTCTTACTTGAGCCCCGACAATCTTATATCTAATCCATCCTAACTTTCCAAATAATATAGAGTATAAAACCAAGATTCGATATAATTTTGGTATAATCCAACCTAATATACCCTTGAATCAGGCACCCAATTTGGTCTATGGTAGGGATAAAAGGTAGTTCATGCTACCCATGGTTGAAAACTAGTTCCTGTGCATCATAGAACTCTTTTGGGAATGGTTTTCCCATTGTAACCACCAAATAAGTCAACATCATGAACCCAACATGATCTTTACATAACATGTAAAGTCAATATCCAAAATATAAGTGGTCATGGTTAATATAAATAAAATTCATGAACATAAATAAAAATACATATTACATGGAAAAAATATAAACATCACCCAAAAAAGAGGGAAAAAAGGAGAGTCTCATGTATACAAGTAGAAAAGAAGGACGTGATGGATGTCTAGTAATCATTACAGAACAAGTATAAACCAAACAAAAATAAATGGAATTATTACCCATATTCATATGACATAAATTCCATGTACCCACCATGTCACCATTACCATCCAGAATTCCACTAACTATAGTACCATTCATCTCTAAGTGGAACCTTTTCTTTACCTGAACCTTTCAAAACAAGGTCTATATACACCCATTAGGTGTATGTACCATGTGAACACCATTAAACCCATAGGATCCCACTAAGAATTTCATGAGTAACCCTTCCTTGACAATCACAAGAATTCTATTTTTAAATAACCCATATCAAATTAATTATTTTACTTTTAGAGGCTATAAAACGGGAAACAATCTTAAGAGATTTATTAATGGAAACCAATGCCATGAAAACAAACATTCCATAAACATGCACCAAGGGAGGGACATAGGCCATCAAAGTTTATTGAAACTCTAGGTCCTCATATCATCTTTTAAACTAGTGGTCAATCCAAATTTGGTCAAAAACTACTAAGGAGGTTGTGCCTTGTCCTAGAGGCATGATATCACTCAACCCATTACATCACATCAAACCAACTTCTAAGGAGTACATGCATTAGATTAGTGGTGTTGTGTAACCCATCTAGAACACCACAAACTTTATCCAAGTCTCATATATTTAGTTAGGGTGTATTTATCCAAACGGGATATATAAAACTAGTATTCTCACATTAGATACACGGGTTCCCATGTGGCAAGTACATTTCAACATATTACATTCCATTCCAAAAAGCATCCCATTAATAGTCCACAAAAAATTTACATTTACCATATAAAAATCATTCCTTCCAAGTTATTTTATTTCAAAATTCAAGGGAAACATTTAAAAAATTCATGAGGTATATAATAAAACACCAAAAATATCAGATGATAGCATTAATTAGTTAAAACATCATTTATAAAACATAACAAGAATTATTTTCCAATAAAAAAAGAGTGCCACATGAAACCAACCAACTTTAACCAATCCAACCCTTATCAACCTGTGGGAATCACTCACCAATAATTTGAATCCACTTAGAATAGAAATAGAGATCCTAGAGTGGAAATAACAAACCATAAACACCAAAAACCAAGCCAAAAAATTTGGTCATTATAAACCCAGTTCACTAAGACAATAGGGATGATAGAAATCTATGAAGGAATAAAAAGTCAAGAGGAAGGAAAAAATACACTTACTTTATGATTCTTGTTATAAACATGGTGAAATCCCCAAAAAAATCATATCAAGAGGGAATAGAAAATCACATAATGCGTAAGGGGGAGATGGAGGCTGAGAGTCGAAGAGAATCAGGATTAAGAGCTTTAATCCGAATTATGTTACATAAAGAATTTAAATCCTTAATTATTTTTAAAAAAATGCATAGGGGTACACTATAGTGTATCTCAGGGGGCTATGATGTGGTGTCTCTCCCTTAGACACCTCTACGGTGTAACCCCTTGGTTTTGTAGTGATTTCCTTCCAAGATGCATAGGGCTAGGTTCCTCGACACTCAACCCCCTATGGAATAACCTCTAGGATTGAATTGTGGTACACATAGAACTAGGAAACCATATTGTATCCCCCTAGGCTATGAAAAAATATCTCTTTGGTTACCCTCATGCAACACGGGTAGGGGTTCCCTATGATGTGCCCCCCTATGCTACGGGGCAGTCTCACTTGCGACATAAAGGTAAATGATTTTTCCTTTACATAGTCCAATTAGGGGAGGTTATCCAAAAAATAGCCCCCTGGGATATGACACAACATCACCTGCAGGGGTGACCTATGATGTGGCTATAATGGTCACACCATATCCTCCTACAGACCAAAAAATGACTAACTCTAAAACTAAAAAATAAAAAAATTACCAAATACTCTAAAAAGTATCTAAAACTAAAATACTAGTGAAAATAAAGATCCATATGTTATAATAAAAATAATAAATAATAAATAAAAGGTTCCGTACTTGAAAATTAAACTATGGGTGTGACAGTCACATTATTAGGCCTTTAGATAAAAATTATGTTTTAGTAAAAGTGTCTATACCAAAAATGAAGATAGTTCATTAAAACCATACCCAAAAGGTGTATTAGATGAATTCATAAAGAGTTGTAAAGTTTTTCATATAGTCCTTATGAATTATAGTACAAGTGTGTGGTTGTTTTATGTTCACTAAAATTATATGTATGTGATGCATATAGCTTATAGATATGTTTATTCTAATATATAATTAAGTTGGAGACCAAGTATATGTTGGTGCCACTGTATCCTCGTTCATATGATTCCATTTGAGACTAAATCTCACCCAACATATTTTGTGCTCGTTAGAGGCATTACCACAACCCTCACCGCATGGTTCCTTGGTTTTCAATTCATGAGGTGAATTATTCATGGCCTACACACCTTCATTAAAGAGGCTAATGAATGAAACTACAATAGGATGTAAAACCTGAGTACCATGATATAAAACCCAATGAGTATGAGATAATAGAGACTCTTTATTAAATAAATATCATTGCTCATGCCTATAAATGTAAGAGATACATCTTTGATGGGGTATGATTGTTTTCACATCATACAACCAAAATCTATTCTTCCTAAAACTCAATTTGTCATAAATTAATGCATTGAGACCCCTTTGGCATTTGGGTGTCCTCAAGAAAAATCCTAGGATACATTGGCCAGTGTAATCCCCCAAAGGTAAGAAGCATAAGTTTTTTACTACTATGATCATTTTAAAGTAAACTACAAAGACTAAAATATGGATTACTTAATGATGTAGGTACATTAGTTCATTGAAAATTCCATACACATTGATCCTTGAAGGGAGTTCAATAATTTTTGTGGGGTTTTTTGGCAGACTAAGATCATGGGAAGACCCCCTAAAATCCATCAAAAGGAATAAGGATAATGAGATAAAATGGTCTTTATTACCCCATGAATAAATATTATTGGAAGTTTCACCAGGCCTTTACTATACTGAAAATATATCAACCACCATTTAGAGCCAATTATTAATCAATAACTAAACTTATTCCTTTACTCAGGCTCAACAACACTAGCTGGTCCACCATTAGTTACTTCCCCACCAAAATTATTCATCATAATTGTTCATGTACAACTCGAAGAAGAACACCCGTGATGGTTATCATAACACCAATGAGATGTTGGACTAAACTTCATGGTGTCTCACTATTTTTGTTGATTGGATTATCATGGTTAAGGAGGTTTTCTTCATTATTTTGATCATATCTCTCTACAGATAATATTTTATATTTTTTGGTTTACCTTGATAAGATCAATCAAAACTCTTTGATATGCTTTAATGAGTACCTTCAGTGCAATATGATGTGATACTAACCTCCAACTAGTATGGGATGACTTAAACTAATTAGAAGTTCTAGTGGAGAAGAAGGTAAGTAATGGATAATACAAAAAAACCATAAATTACTTAAATTAATTTGTCATATAATATCATCTTCATGACCTACGATACTCAGGTGATCCTTTAACCTAATACAAAAACAAAATACTATGAAGATGCACCTATTGTAATCATGAAATATTCTTGGAAAACATCCATTGTCTCGACACATTCCAAGATATGTAAGTCTCACACACACCACAATCCATATCATATCACCCCCACTTCTTCTAAATCTAGGGAACCAATCTGAGGGTATAACTTCCTTTCACTTATCAATCCACCTAACTCTCCACTATGACATCCTACCTTTGGATATAAACTCTTGGGATGGACCTACTACCTAATATTCATGGGTTAATATACAATAAAAGGCAGTGTGGATAAAAAAGGAGCATTAGGAATTGGCCAAGAAACTCTATACAGCTCGGTATCTCTACTCTAATTTATAAAATGATATACAATATCTCAACCAAAAGCTCCAAGGGAAAAATGATGAATACTCCTTTGAGATCCTCTCTCACAAAAAAGGCTCTTAGTAGATTTTCCAATAAATTAAGATACTTGGGCCTTTGAGAGATCTCATGATCTTAGGATTTTTTATGGTGATTAGAATACTATATACTACAATGATTATATTAGGGAAAAAATATGTTATGAAACTCTCAAAATTGAAAAATCTGATGGATCCTTCATTATCAATATTAGTGAAATAGGAATAAAGTCACTTGATTAGTTCTATTCCCTTTTTAAAAAAATATAGATGTCCATATCCTTTGTAAAAGATCTAATTTAGACTATATTCAACAATAATTCTTTTATGTCACACCCATCCCCATTCAAGTGCATCAAAACTCCATCCTTTGGGTTTCTTTGAATGAATATGAGATCCCTAAAGCAACAAAAAGCCTTAATCTAGAAAGTTAATCAAAACTAGATGACATCTCATGATCATTCTATACCAAGGGTTAAAATATCCCCAAATGGGAAACTCTTAAGGAAATTGAGGATTTTTTAAATAGTGGATACCTACAAAGTTCTACTTTAGTGACTTATCTCATGTCGATACTGATGGTTAGGAATCCCTTTATGTTTTATCATTTTCACCCTAGTAGTTTATAGTAATTCCCTTATAATTTTTTTTCAAATGACCATCCTATTCATGTTATTCCCTAGATTATTTCATGTTAGGGGAAGATTCCCTTCTAGAGGATAGTTTGTACAAACTCTAAAAGACCTGATTGGGTATTTTGTTTCACAGAATCGAGTCAAAGTGTAATAGAACATTGAAGATGTGATGAGGTAAGGAATAAGTAAATAGAAACATGATGATTTAATATTCTTCAATCTGATTTGAACCTATGTGAATAGTAAGAACACCACCCACACACACACTATTAAATGAGA
This sequence comes from Viscum album, assembly GCA_963277665.1. NCBI lineage: Eukaryota > Viridiplantae > Streptophyta > Magnoliopsida > Santalales > Viscaceae > Viscum > Viscum album. Next base: position 405,200,935 of record OY728167.1, read on the forward strand.
TTAAGAATGAAATTGTACATAAGATAAAATCCAGTAGAAATATGAACAAAAAATAATAAATAAACTTCAAGAAGTCTCTTTTACAGAATATAAAAGATGAAATAAGAACTTACAAACCTAGAAAAATTTAATTCTATTCAGGGGTCCATATACATTCTTATTATTTGAATCAATTTATCTTGGAAACAAAGGTTGCACAGGGTCCTGATCTACTACACTATAAATAAGTAACTCACTAATTCTTCTTGGTTCATCCAATAGAGCCACACATCTTCTCCATGGAGGGATCATTTTCATACAATCCACTAGAAATGGTTCACTAGAAGCACCAATGGGGTGATAATAGGGCCATAACCAGAGTTTCTTCAAAGGATAATCTCGTTCCATGCATAGGGTTTCACTAGTTGAGAAACATGAGTGTAACCAAGTGGTAGTTGAAAGAGAAGAATTCTTGAATCTGAATCATGTAGGGTTCATCAATCCCCTAACATGCTAAAACTCATCAAAATAATCAGTCCAACAAAAAAATTCCATGCACAAAGAGCCAAAAATCTAGGAAAACCAATTGTCAAAACCCTAATTGACATGGATGGCTATGACTAAAAGGGTGGCAACGCAATTGGATGAACAAGAATAAAGTTGTGGCATATTGATGACTCACCGTCCATAGAGAGAATTAAAGAAAAATAAGAAGAATGAGCCAAAAACCCAAATCATTTTCATAGTGCAAAAAATATTATTCTAAAAAGTTAATTTGATAATATTAATAATAAAATAAAAAATATTTTTTCATGATTTCACATTACACAATTTAAATAGAAGAGTAAAAATCATAGTAATTTCAATATGAAAACAATATGAAACACCTAATTTCAAAAATTTATACTATTTTCAATTCAAATTAGAGATGTTATTACACTTATGTTTATTGAATAGGGACCAAATTTAATTTATCTAAATATTATTTTAATTTATATAATACCACAACTTTGTTAAAACTATAAAATAGGTTATAATCTGTATGTATCTTATGGACACATATAGTTATAGATTCAATAACATCTCTAATAAAAGGTAATATTATATCTATGTGTTTGGATTTACCATGAAATAATTTTTTTTGGATAAATATAGCACAGATTGATAATAACTATACATATTTATAGCAGAATCATAAAGATGAGTTTAGAAGAAAAACCCATAATCCGCATGGCTTCCTTGATAGCCTCGGTCAATGTTATTTATCCCGATTTTGTGGTTGAAAGAGAAACCACAGATTTCATATTACATTTTATGGATATGGGGCCTCCACAAGCATTGAAATAATACCCAATTAATGAATTTATTTTATCAATATTCCCTATATAGTTAGTATCTATATATCAAAAAATTATTTCAGTAGTGTCAACATTTTTACAATAACATAATTGTTTTTGAAATTTATGAAAAATACCATAGAATCCACTTCAGGTCATGCCAACATGACTTCCCTAGACCAGCCATAAGTATTCTAAGGGTTAATATTATAAATACTACATCATATATGGTGCAAATCATAGAATACATGACACCTCCAACAATGTTGGTTTAATGAATTTTAGCCATAAATTCTAATCAGCAACAATAGTGGGTGACTGTGTTAATAAATTTTTAAAATTATATCCAAAAGGTAAACTAACTGGTATGATAGATTTAAATAGGTATATTTTAATAACTTCCTTAACATAAGAATTATAGGAAATATACAACAGTTTATTTGGTTTATCACTAAAAATTTTTACACTATGAATCATTTTACTACCATAAGATCCTTCATTTAAAAAGAAACATTTAATTGATATTTAATATCATTGATGAGATTAAAGTTAATAAATATAATAATAATGTAATTAACATATAAAAAAGGTAAATAAGGATGTTTTTAATTGACTTAAAATAAGAACCAGTATCATATTGGTTCCAAGTAAAATGGTTATTAAGAATAAAAGAATCAGACTTTCTATACCACTTCCTTGAGGATTTTTTTAAACAATACAAGGATTTATTTAAAATAAAAACTTGGTTAGATTTTAATTCTTTAGAATAACCATCAATAGGATTCATATATAATTTCTCACTAACATCACTATGAAGGAAGACAGATTTCACATCTAGTTGGTCAATGTGAAGGTCATTATAGTAAGTAAAATAAAGAAATAGCCTAATCAAACAATTCTTTACAAATGGTAAAAAATCATAGAATAGTATATTCCCTCTATTTTGGAGAATCCCTTGGTGACTAATCTATGCTTATTTTTTTATTTTCTTTTAAATTGTGTTACCCTCTTTTCTTTTATAAATCACCTTACAACCAATCTCTTTCTAATTTGGGGGTTTATCACTGATATACAAAGTGTGTTTTTTAGTTAAGGAGTTCATTTCATCATTCATGGAAGTCATCCACTATTTTTAATCATTTTAATTAAGGGATTGGGTATAAGTATGAGGATCATCATCAATAAGTTTTTGGGAAACATGAAAGGAAAAAATAAGCCATATTATATTGACTAATCTAAGAAGGAGGTCTAGGAACCCTTATAACTCTATCATAGGTCAACTGATATTCTGTATTATTGGAAGGAGGTTCATTATATGAATATTAATAAGAACTGAATATTGATTCAGATTGGGTCATAGGCTTAGGATTAAGTGGAGAAGGTTGTACAATAGCCTCAAATTAAGTTAAAGTTTTAGTTTCAGCAGCCCCATTAATGGTTGTATCATCCGTGTCTTATGTGACAGATTTAGTTATAGGAGAATAAGACTCATGGAACACCACATATCTACTAATTATTCACTTTTGTTAATTGGTATTATCAACCCATAGTTTATAACCTTTGAAACCCTTGGGATGCCCACCAAAAACGAAATTAAGCACTTGGGGTTCAAGTTTATTAGTATTGACATTGGTCTATACAATACGTCCAAAGACTATTAAGTGATTATAAGAAGGTGGTTTGTTAGTCCAAAGTTATTATGAGGATTTAAAATGATTTTTATAGGATTGAAACCATTTTATTAGGAAAAATTCTATGGTGGAAGCCTTTACCCAGAAGAATTTAGGGAGAACCAAGTCTGAAAGAATTATTTGGACTCTTAAGAATAGTCATATTCATTATTTTATAAATTCCATTTGATTAGAAGGTTTCCATAAAATTATGATGTCTTGAAATTCTCTCAAATTAATAGAACAAAACAAATTCAGTTGAGAGGTATTTTAATCCATCATCAGTTCTTATTATTTTAATTTTATTTCCAACTTGATTTTCTAAATGGATTTTAAAGTTTTTGAAGGTTTCATAAACATAATATTTGTTCTTGAGTATGTAAATAAAAAAATTTCTAGATAATTCATTAATAAAGGTAATAATAGGACCCTACACCATGGGAGTTAGTTATAAATGGTCCCATAAATTAGACTAAATATATTATAAGGGGAAACTAGTTTTATAACTAGACATATTGAAAATAACTCCCTTATAATTACCCATTACAAAATATTCACAAAGGGGAAGGTCATTATGTGTATTATATGTCAACAACCCATTATTATTAAGTTAATCAAGACCCTTAGAGATTACATTCCCTAATATCTTGTTCCATAACATTGTGTTACAAATATTTGTTGTATACATAGTACCCAACTATCTAGAATGGGTCTTCACATTCAATACATACAACCTATTAACAATGGAACCCCTGATGATAGTTGTAGACACATTAGGATTTTTTAGGAAACCTGATTCATACCTAAAGTTAAATCCATTTTGGTCTATAATCCATAAGGATATCATGTTTCTATGGAGTTCAAGGACCCACATAACATCTATCAAAGTAATGATAGATTGTAAATCTAGTTCAAATAATACATAATCTCTTCCCAAGACATGAAACCTCCTATTATTTCCATAAAGCAACAACTCCTTATACCCTTTAGAAAAAATCATGTAAAGACTCCCTAAATGGAAACACATGGAATGAGTATCCCAAGTCCAAGACCCAGTCATTGGTGAGTTTATAGATGCACACATTCAACACTTAAACAGTGTCATAAAAATAATTCACTAATAGGGACTGTTCAATAGTTTATTTTGTATCAGAGTTTTGTTTGTGTTTTTGACACTCAATTTTAGAATTACTAAGATTACCAAAATGGAAGAAAATAATTTTTCTTTCCCTAGAAAAAGTCCCAGACTTGGTAGATTATTTTTATTACCTTTACCTTTATTATACTCTTTCTTATTCCAATAGTTTTTTGTTTTAATTTTCAAATGAAATTAAAAGAACCATGGATCTATCTTCATCCTTAATATTCACATTTATGCTGGATAAATCTTGTATGAATTTATTGAATTCATCAAAATGTGATTTAATTGAAAACCACATTTCAATTTAATTGTAAACATGAAATTATTCATATAAAGTATACTAACAAGTAAATTTTTCATATAGAATTTCTATAAATGAATCCATATACCAGTAGAAGTAGCTTCAAAAGAAACTATATATGAAATTTATCACTTAAAGAATGAAAAATAGAACTATGTGACTTAACAAGAACACCCGGGGATATATCTTGATAAAAATAGAGGTCTATCCAATTTAAAATATAGTATCAATAGGTTTATTGTAACCAAACATGGCATCAATTAACCACCTTTTAACCAGCATGGTTCTCATCTAAATATTATATATATTGAAGTCATTTTCACCATTTAATTTTTTAATTTGAAAACTGGTTTTTGTCATATTTACCCAAAAGTTCAGATACTAAGTTATTGTGGACAATGATAAGTGCATGCCCCCAATAACCATCCATGATCAATGGGTATACTTGATTATAAAATAAGGTATTATAATTCAAAAAATTATTTGGGGTTACAATTACATAAATTATAAATAGAATAATTCAATGGAATATTAAGATGATATTGAAGTAAAAATTCAAAAACAGAAACCAGATTAAAGCAGGAAATGGATTTGAAAAGAAACAAAAACCCAATGAGGCTATGAAACCAATTTTTTAGGGGATGGTTAACAGTAATATGATAGTATTCATGAACCCAAAAGGATAATATTGGGTATTTTTTTCACATAATTGAATAGAAGTGAAACAAAACATTCAAGATAGAAAAAGGTAAGAAAGAAGAAAATAATAACATGAGGGTTTAACGTGCTTTGATCCAGTTTAGACCTACATGCATGAATATAAAAACAACACACACACAAGATTTATTAAGCTCAAGAAAAAATAGGATACAAGATATAATAAAGTAGAAAGATGAACAAAATTTAAAAAATAAACTTTAAGTATCCTATTTTGCAGAAAATAGAAGAGGGAAGAAGAAATTAAAAACCCAAAAAAAATTAATGATTTTCAAGGGTACTGATATCTTCTTGTTCCTTTAATAAAATGATATAGGCTCCAAAGAATGAACATTTTATTAATATACTATAATATGAAGGATTAAATCAATGGTTCTTCTAGTTATGTCAAATAGAGCTTCACATATTCACCAAGGAAGGATCATCATCATACAATCCACCAGAAACGGTGCACTAGAAGAATCAATGGGGAGATGACAGGATCATAACCCAAGTTTCTTTAAATTATAAACTCACTCCACACATAGGGTTTCACCAGGGTGGATATGATATTTCAATTGAGAGGTATCTAAATGAGAAGAATGCTTAAATCTTAATTGTGTATGGTTCATCACTCCTCTGATGTGCTGAAACTCCTTGAAACAGGCTAGCCAACCAAAATATATGATGCAAATAGATCAAAAAATACAAGAAAAACCAATCATTAAAACCCCAATGTAGGTGTATTACTATGATTAAAATAGAATAAGTTCAAATAGATGTATAGTAATATAGCCACAATAGATTTATGACTCACTAGCCATTGGGAGAAGTAAACCAAAACAGGAAGACCAAGACAATGACCAAAATCAATGTACTAATTAACAATGTCGTGGTCTAGAAAATTAATTTGATAATATTTATAGTAAAACCAAAACTAATTTTTCATGAATGGGCATAAAAAAATTGAAATGTATGAATATAAAACATGGTAATTTCAATATGAAAACAACATGAAACACCTAATTTCATATTTCTGATAAAAAACACAAAGGATTATTCATGAGGGGAGTGGGATTAGATTAAGAAAAGGTTTTGGATATTGTTTATAACATCCATGGATTACATTTTATGCTCAATGTTGATATAGATAAACTTTATTAAAAAATAGAGTGGGGGTTTTCCTCAAGGTCCTAAGGTTACTGGGTTTTTGGATAATTCATGTTATCTTTTTTTTAGGTCTATATCATCACTGTGGTTCTTTGTAGACTTCACAGGGAAACTTATTGGGTTATTTAAATATTTACACAACCTTCAGTAGTGGGGGAAACTTTCACCCAAATTATTCTTCCTTGCCTAAGATGTGTATAATAGGAATCTCAACATGAAAAATGGTGATGGTTTTATTTGTTTATTTAAAGGAAATCATGGGTGTTCTGGTAGTTCCCATCTCCCTTTTCTATAAATATTTATTATCTTATTCAATGGTAGGTGAAGTTAAATAGAAGTCCTTAAGTTTTTAATGTTATTATATAAATCATGGTCTAGCCAATTGGTGGAAGCATCCAATAGAAGCATTTGTATCCTCTCACTTATCATCTAGTAGGATCACCCTCCTTGAAAAATGACCTGACTTTAATAAAAATGAATTCCCTCTAGTGTAATTGGGCTATCCCATCTTTAAAGGTAATGTTTTCATCGACCATTTTGACTCCCTAGTTAAAAAATCGCAAGCTCCATATGAAATTGGAAAAATAAAATCCTCTCATTTTGTGGTGTGGGGGAAACTCTTAATTAGGGGTTTGCTTGTGGATTTTTAGAAATCACTATAGTGGAAGATTTTTATTAGGCTTGAACTAAACCATGAGGCACCATGGACAATTAAAGTATCCAACAAGGTAGAATAAGCTAGTGGAAAGGTTTATATTTCAAGGGTAGATGATCTAACCAAACAACCATTGATGAATATCTATTTACGTCCACTATAAAATGATATTCATTTCCATGTTTTTATAAGATTGTAAGAGTGATCCTTTGATGTTTGATCTAGAGGGGTATAATAGATATGCCACATTTATCCAGTGGATGTAGGAACACTAAAAAACCACATAAATCCTTTGTGTTATTCTATTTTTATTATCTATTTGTGTTTACTTCATATCCTGGAACTTTCATAGCCCCACAAAGTAGTATCAGATCCACTGGTATTGAAAAGGCGATAGTTTAGAGAGGTTTTCCAATGACATTAAATTAAAGGTGCTCAAAATCAAATTATGAATCCATATTTTTGAATATTTTATCAATAAAATTCCAATAACATAAACCTTATAAAAAATGGAGATGAAATGAATCCTATAGAGGTGGTCAATGTTTCAATAAACTCTATGATGATACAATACCCCCTTTTCAGAGAAGACATCACTATGTACACTGGTGTTGGCTTTTCAAATACCGTTACAACATGCCACATCAATGCCACCTATTAATTCAATTTATACCATTGAAATTGTTTTGGAAATATCTTGGACATTAAGAGTCTGTTTTCAATGATTCATAACTGGTTTAAATTTATTTCAACCATGATGGACACATCCATATATTTATATTTTTTATATTATCACTCTATAATTAAATGAAAATATTTGTAACATGATTAAACTCACTACATTTTATTATGATATTTAGAAACCTAAAATGGATGATTTTTTGTATATTCAATATTTTTGGAAAGAAATAGTGTATAACACTAATATAATTGTAGTGCATGTATTGGAATATTTAAAAATATTTGAATCTGATGAAAATACATCTATTGGAACCCCACTAGATTATGTGGAGTGGGTTTTACTCAACATGAAGTGTGATTCCAAAATCAGGAAGTGGATAGACAATATCATCTTTCCTATTTTTTCCAATGAAAAAGATTCTTATGTTTTATAGAAAAAATTGGAAAATATATATGCCAAGAAAACCACACAGAACAATGAAAACCTGATACATCAATTTTTAAACTTGAAGTAAAAGGATGGAAATAACATATCAGAGAACATGAGAGAATTACAAGGTATTGTTGATCAATTGAATTCAATGTAAATGATTATGGATGATGAGTTTTTGGAAATTTTTATGTTGATTTCTTTACCAAATATTTGGGACACAATAGTTGTGTTAGTAAGCAATCCAACTCCACATGGAAACTTTACCATGGAAATTGTGAAAGGCAGAATGCTAAATGAAGAGTCTTAAAGGAAGGATGAGGGTTGAAAACCTAAATGAAAGGATCTTTTCACTGAAATATAAGGGAAATATAAAGATTAGGGAAGAAGAATATAAAGATAACCCCATGAACAAGTCCTGCAAAGGAAGAAGTGATCAAAATCATGATCGAGATATGAAATAAAGTTCCACAATTGTGTTTTTACTAGACACTTCATATGAGATTTTAGGAGGTTGATAAAAAAATAAAGGAATTAAGAAGGTAAGACCCAAAATAAGGATTTTTTAGTTTCCAATGAAGAGATCATTATTATCTAGGAATATAATTAGTTCATTATTGAATTCCAAGACTCGACATGGGTGATTAATTTGGGTTCCTCTTACAAGGTCACCTCCAGAAGATATTTCTTATAATCTTACACTTCACTAAGTTTCAGACATATAATGATTATAAATGATGGTGAATCAAAAAACACTGGTGTTGGTAATAATATTTCTGGAGACTAATATTGGTGTAAGTTATAGTTGAAGGATGTGGGGTATGTTCTTGATATTTTCCTCATTCTGATATCTATTGGAATGATTGATGATAATGAATATGTATGTTCCATTAATGATGAGAAATGAAGTCTTACCAAATGTATCACGGTGTTTTCTAAAGGTAAGAAAGATAATTATCTTTATCTCATAGATTCCAGACCATGTGGAGGAGAAGTCAATGCATCCCAAAATGATGTTCGTTCCAATGTATGACTCAGGAATCCTGGTCACATGAGTGAGAGAGGAATCAAAATGCTATCTAGGAAGGATATCTTAAAAAAATTAAAGGTACACATTTGGATACTTGTGTTTATTTCACAATGGTAAACCAAAATATAGTATAATTTCATGGTTATTTTCTATTTAGAAAAGAAAATACTGTATTTTTGATTCACATCGATGTCTGTATAATGAGCACTAAGTCGATGGGAGGTGATATTTATTTTGATACCTTCGTAGATGATCATTATAGAAAAGCATTGGCCTTTTCTTTTAAAATTAAAGATAAAGTGCATGATTTTTTGAAGTAATTTCATGTGAAGGTAGAAAGAGAAACATACAGGTGGTTAAAGTGTGTATGAGAAGACAATATATGAGAGTACCATGGTCAGTATGAGGAGTACTACAAGAGTTTGAGAATCATTAAGAAAATATAAATACCAAAGGCACATTAGCATAATAGTGTTTTTGAGAGGATGAACATGAAAATTTGTGAGAGAGTTTGGGGTATGATCTCAAATTCATAACTTCCAGACACCTTTTGGGGGGAGGCAATGAGGATCAAATTTGATCATATAAACTATTCTCCATAATTTACACTAAACTGTGATATTCTAGAAAGGTATTGGTCTGGTAAAGTTGTTATATACAAACACACTTGAGATTATTTGGTTATAGTTAATTTTTTCACACCCCAAAATATGAATGATAGAAGATAAATTGACAGGTAAAGAAGAGTATCCTTTTAGGATATTCTCATGATGGTTTTGGATATCCACTCCAGGATCCTATTAGTAGGAGGATATTCATAATCAGGGATGTGATATTTCTTAAGGATAAAATGATTAAATATTTTGAGAAGCCATAAAATGTAGAGAAGTTGCAGTTTGAGGAAATTCCCATCAATCTATAACCAAATTCACCACCATTAGTTCCATATTATGTGTGAGAGATACATGACATTGATGATATATCACTACTTTTTAGTATGTCTCCATTTTTTGATATGTCACCATCATATGATATTCCATAACATATTATCCCTGAAGTGTAGTTGAGGACATACACCTAAGAATGAAAATCGAGTCGTAGTTACTCACAATGAGAGTATGCGATGCTCAATGATAAGGGAGATCCAAATAATCATGATCATGGGATTAGGGAGTTAATAGAAGAAGGAATGAAAAAATTCCATGTAAGAGGAGTTAATATCCTTGAACAAGAACCATACATTTTATTAGGTGGAGTTACCATATTGAAAGAAGAAAATTATGACCATGTGGGTGTATAGAATCATTGGAGAATATGGAAACTCACAACCATGATATATATTAATAATGGTTTAGAATAGATTCTGTCTAAAGAATGGTATTTAATTTGATGAAATTTTTTATCAAGTGATAAATTGTCTTTTATTAGTGTTTTTCTTAGATTGGTGGATAGTATAAACCTAAAGGTTCAAAAACTGGAAGTAAAGACTATATAATTATATAGTTATGTTAAAGATTATATTTAAATGGAGTAACTAGATGTATTTCTAGTGTAATGTAAATAAAACATAGTATGAAAACTTATGAAAAGTTTATATGGTTTGAAACAAGAACTGAGGTAATGTAAAAATAAATTCGACTCATCCAGGGAGAAAAATGAGTACAGAAGGAAAAAATGTGATCACTTTGTTTCTATCAAACAATTTTATAATGGTAATTTTATTATCTTGTTGTTTTATATTGATGATATTTTGACTATTGGTAGAGATATCACTATGATTAATAGGTTGAAGGAGTTGAACAGTAATTTTGAAATAAAGGAATTAAGAGATGCAACTCAGAATCTCGGTATGATGATTACCCATGACCAGAGGAATCATAAGATTTAGATATCTCAGTAATAATACATTGAGAAGGTTCTTAAATGATTCAACATGATCAAGGAGAAAATATTTGGTACTCAATTTAAAAGTAATTTCAGGCTCATGAAAAGTCAAATTCCTTCAACTCAAGAGGAGAGAGAGGAAATGGAAAAAATTTCTTATTAGTCAGTAATTAGAAGTCTTATGTATGCCATGGTGTGAACAATACTAGAAATTTCTCATGTAGTTGGAGTTGTGACCATATTCTTATCAAATCTTGGAATGAAGTGTTGGACAATATTCAAATAGATATTGAGGCATATCTGAGGAAAATTCAGCCATTTTTATGTTTTGGTAATGATAAACCTATTTTGGAAGGATACATAGATGCTGATATGGATGTAGATTTTGAGATGAGGAAATCCATATCTGGGTACCTGATATAATTTTAATGGGGATGATTATCATGTAAATCACAACTTCAGAAGTTTGTTCCTTTTAATACCACATAAATAGAGTATATTGTGGTCACTGAAGGCTAAAATGAGATACTATTAAGGGAGATGTTTTTATAGGAGTTGGGAAAAAATTAGGATAATTAAATTCACTATTGCGATAGTAAGAGCACTATTAATCTTATTAAGAACCCAAATTTTCATTCCAGATCTGAACATATCGATGTGTAATATCACTAGATCCATAATATGTTGAAATAAATGATATTGAATGTTGAGAAAATTCACACTAGCGATAATGGGGCAGACATGCTGACAATGTTATACTGAAATAGATGCTAGAAGCCTCTAAGGAGACTACAGGTATAGATTTTACACCAAATTGGTCACAAGGGAGAGATTTCGGGGGCTACTTCCAATTGAGGAGTTGATTGAGGATTTATAGAGACAGATGTAGTGGAATATTTTCATATGGTGACAACAAACCAAAGTGAAACCTTGGATTTTTAAAGTACCAAACACAGTGGAAGAACCCAGTATTGAGGATGATTTTCAAGAGTATATGATCTACACAAGAAACTATTAATGAAGATTAATTTCCTACCCCTATAAAACATGATTCATTCCCATGTTTTTTTGAGACTATAAGATCAATCCTATGATGTTTTATTAGGAGAGTAATGATAGATCTAGACCCATTTCTCCCATATATATAGGCACACTACAAAACCACATAAATCCTTTGGGTTTTTTTTCATTTTCATTTTATGATAATGTTTATTTCATCACATGGAACTTCCGCTTCCCTAATAGGTGGGAATAAAACCCTCTTTCAAAATATTATTTCATCATTACCTATCCATATCCTCTCTATATTTACGGTCCCCAATACTAAAAACCTTTAAAAACTCTTCATGGGATTCCATTATGATGATGTAGTGAATAAGAATCAACACTGGGTTTTCTAGAAAAAAATTCAGGCCCCATGGATGAAGGAGGTTCAACTTCCATAGTCCAAATGACACTATTAAAGAGTGTAATAGAATGTTGTAATCATAGTTATTTGAAGTAAGAAATCTATGGGATTTGTTCATATAGATAAAACATAGACACCCTCTTAACATCATCAACTCCAGTCTAGCTCCACGTTAATAATCCATTTTGAAATAGGAGGTTCACACTCTTACCTATATCCTCGATATCTCTAAATGGATTATAGGATAAGTTAATGTGATATTTTAGAAGGATAATTAGTTTAGTTATTTCTGTTTATTCCTAAAATTTTAACTACCCATTCATGAACTACACAATACCTATAAAAATCAACCACTATTGGATGTAGTGCTTGACTACCCTGGAAATGCAGTCACTAATAAAATATTTTTCTCAAATAAAGTGTATTGGATGGTTTTCACCCATAACTCTAACAAGGAATTATCCTCTATTTCTTATTATAAAAGTTTTTGATCCCCCAACCACATGTATAATGTGGTTACCACATCTAGAAACTAATTATACCCATGAAAATTAGTTTCCTTAATTAGAACATCAATAACAAAGAAAAATATACTAACTTAGTTATTCATGGATGAGGTATCTCCCATGATTTGAAAGGTTTATGTTGTAGAATTACAAGAATCAAGATGATGAACCACCTCTTAATGGAGAGAATTTGAGAAACTTAGCAATTGATTAAATATGGAAAAATCCTAGATATTATCTCATACATCAGATCCATTAACCATCACAAAGACTCTTGGTTTTTTAACATGATGATAGGCACAACCTACAATCATCGATTTTATCATTTCCATGATATGATAGAAAATATGGAAAGTTCAAAATGAAAAGGAATTCATCTATATTTCATCCACCCATTATCCTTGTATCTTTATGTCCTCAACAAATGGAGAGAACATTTTATACCCCCGAAGGAGGATAATCAATAATATTTTTTGGAGGGAATCGATTGGAGATCTCTACTTTCTTCCACAATCCAGAAGAAAATACACACACATGCGCACTGATATAAACTATGATGAATTATTTTTCACTTTAAAAATAAAATAAAATAAATAATATAATGAATAATTTATAATGGTAAAGTAAAGTGAAAAAAACAAATTCAAATAAAATTTCACATAAACAAAGTACTCGAAGAGACTCATACTCGAGACCTATCTGAATATCCTTATGGATGCGACCTACCCACCTACACCATGAGATATTTTTAACATGTAAACATAATTAATCTTCATATATGAGATAACATGATTTATAAATTATACAATAATAACAGCTCAAAAATATTATATATATATATATAACACATCTATCTTCTTCAAAGTAGAATCAAAATCATTAAAATAAAGTTTCCATCCTTTAAAAATAGATATAATGATGTTACTAATTAAAGAACCTTATTATATTCTTTTTCTTCCCCCTTTAGGGATCATCAAACACTTCTCTCCACTTACAAGTATTTTAGGTACACTTTGTCTTAATAAATTATAGAAAAATAGTAAATAAAGAGTTTATTTAAAATTCATAGTATGTTTATAAAAAAAACTAGTTTTTGGTGAGATTGGTTGGTTTTTATCAACTTATTTGACAATGTATCCCAATAAAAAATAACTATGACATGTTTCTTAAAAACATTACTTGTTTTTATTGAAATCATAAATAGTATCAAACAAACCAAGACATGTTATCTAATTTATGTCAATCACTAACAACATATTTTTTGAATATGACATAGAACACGAAATGTTCTTCAAATCATGTAAACCTATTAAATATCATTCAATATGAAGAATTATACACAGGACATGTTAATTTATAGTGTTAGAATAAAAAGATACATTGAAAACAATAACATTTAAACACAATGTGTTTTATTTCTTTTGATGAATAATGAAAAAATCCTCATCCAGAAATAAAAAAAACATTCCATGTTGAATTAAAACCATGAATTATTGATAATTTGATTTTTTTTGAAAAAATATACATAATACCATGGTGTGTAAAAATAAATTTACATAATATTTTTCACTAAAACAAAAAATTTCCACAATTATCAACCTTGTTTACCTCAAACCTTCTCTAGTTGTTTATATGACTTCATTAACACGTGAAACCCTCTTTTAGATCATAATTTCAGGATAATTTCATTTCCATATTTAGTTAACAACAAAAATAATCTTATACATGATATTCACTCAAGATGAAGTTAATCCCTTCAATACCAAAACTTCTCTTTTCAACATGTTCAAACATGATCTCCAAAGACATCCAAATTCTTTAACATCACGAGAGATGGTATAAAAAATATTACTCTTTTTATTTTATTGGTATCCAATTAATCCCACATTGTTTATTAATCCAAATCTCTTTAACCTTATTCTTTATTAATTATATGATATTAATCGAATGATAATCCCATTTATTCCAGTTTAACAATAACAAGAGTGAATTCTGATAAAAATGCATTACATTATCATCTTAAGATAATAGTGATACCTTAAAAAAATTTCTAGTTTTATAGAATGATATTTCAATTAATAAAATCTAGTCCTATGTGAGTGAAATTGATATAGGAAACATGAATGAGTAAAATATATTCTTAATATTTTATATAATGAATAACTCACTTCAATAATTATAAAACCATTGTACCAAACTACTCATTACTAGTATCTTCTCTTCCAATAATATTCCCATCATGTTTATTAGAAAATACCCCTTAATATGTGATAAAATGATTTCCAGCACATGTAATCAATAAATATATGAAATTAGTTCATCTAAATGAACACATGAACACTTAAATAATAGCCTTACTCACACATATCTAAACTCTATGCATATACTGAATGTGTGATGACACACCCTGAAACAAAAATTCCACCATGGTGAAATGTCACATGGCCCCATGTGTGTACTTTAATCACCAGAGGCTAGAAATTAGTGTGGAGAGTATAAGTAAATTTCTTGGGGCTGATTTACCCTATAATGGTCCCTCACATTAATATTACAAAAATAAATATTATATTAACAATACTTAGTATAAGTAAATAATAATATTCTCAATAATGTCAATTTAACATCAAAAAAATTCCCATAATAGTCACACATCTATATAAGAATTCAAGGTAAAACTCAAAAACTAGAGTATGTGCAACACATTTGAAAAAATTAAATAAAAACATTTGTTGAAATACCTTACACATAACTCAAAATATAGTCCTAGACTGCTCCAAAATGTCTCTTAACATAATCTCTTATCTATTGAGGCCTATTTCCAATATATGTAACATCATACATGTAATCTATATTCACAATAGATGTGTATGTATAAGGAGAGAGAAAAAACCTCAGTTCAAAACATCTACAACCTCAGTAAACCCTTGGTTTTTAACCTGATCATATATAAAATGAGTAAAGATTTTATGAATTATTTAATAATATAATTTTAAAATGAAATAATATTTTAGTTGTTAACCAAGGAATCTAAATGTTCTCATACCATCTTCGAACAATGTTGATGTGACCAATAATACAAAATATAGATCAATGTAGCTAAACTAATGGTTAAATTAATTATATATACAAAACAAAATTCATATCATGTAACCCATGTATAACTTAAGGATTATCCATAATAATTTTTTTTACTTTTAAATTTCTCAATTCTCAACCTAAATAATGACATCTTGAAAGAGGCCAATAACAAAAGAAATTTTCACAATAAAAGTGTCAGTGTGGAAAATATCGAAAACCACATTTTTTTAGAAAAAATTATAATATTTTCTAAACCTAAGTATCCAAAATAAATAACCCGTTCACTTTACAAAAACCCATTAAAGAACTATTAACTTCATTTTTGGAATTTACACTTTAATATATCAATTCTAGTAAATATAATTCACATCAAAGTCCACATTAAGTACCACATAAACAAAATTGTAAAATAATATAACATAAGAAACTATTTAACATTTAATGTATCAAATTACATTATTTTGAATAAAGCTTACCACATGCATGAATCTCTTTACACTAAAACATTTCCATAGAAAACATCACCCACAAACTTAACTAGCTTCTCAATTATATTATTTGTGCAAAAATACTTTATTCATAAATATTATCATAGAAGTACATTTATTATTTTGGTAAAACTAAACTAAAAATAATCAAAATATTAATCAATTAATTCATAATAATTCTTTATAATTCATACACTTAATATATAAATTTATATGGCAGTGATTAACACTTCATAAAATATTGGAAATAAAAATCAATTTCATCACTTACTCATTCTATGCTAATTACACTATTAATAATTTCATAAATTTCTCAATGTATATGTTCATATTCAACATTAATGAAACCCTATACACATTAAATCCCATAATTTCATCATTTAATAATAATTATAAAATATACATGATACTTAACAAAACATGAAAAAATATTATGCTTCATTTAAACTAATTTTTCAAGACACATAAATAGACAAATCAATATAATAGTACACAACAAATTTAAAATCATTTTATTAATTAATAGAGTCTAATAGGCCACCAACTAAACACACTTTGAAAATTTTGTACCATGATAGAAATATTAACTCCATCTAGAACACAGTAAATCCATAAAATCATAAAAATATAAGAAAATATAGAGAATTAGAAAGTTATAGTGACTAAAAACTTTCACCTCTTCACAATATGATAAGGACCTTGAAGAACATACCAATACAAATAAAATACCACTGATAGATCCTGATCAAGGCATGAAACAGAGGAGATATCACCAATTGAAGTTAAGGGAAAAAATTGATAGTTTTGGAATGAGAAAATTAATAAGAATTACTAATAGAATGAGGGGGAGGATATTAATATAATTCCCATGATAACATAATTACTATATTTTCATTCATTATGAAAATAAAAAAATGAAATTGGGTACTCAGTATATAGCCTTATGGTAACATATGAACAACCTAGGCAACCTATCCCATGAATCCTCCACTAATTACCCTCTACAGTAACACCAGGTACTCAATGGTTCCATATGATTCTTTATAACATCAACCACTAATAAATCCTTCTCAAAACTCCTTACTCAACTCTTAAACCCCAAAATGAAACTCAAAATATTTGTAAATAAATTTATAGTCATAAAAAATAAAAAATAAATCATAAATTAAAAACATCGGTAATTATAGGATGAAATAAAATAGATGATATCTAGTTAGTTGTTAAATAGTGTAAACTTCATATGAGTTTTCTAAACTGTAGTCGGTTGACTACATTAAAATCAAAATCTATAAATGGGATTTGTACATAGACATTGGATTATAAAAAACCTTTTAATCATCCATTATAAATTACTTTAATAGTTTTTGAGCATAAATATCTTTAGAATGAAAAATAATATCATTTCCTTGAGGAATTTTATGAAAAAAATAATTTTACCATCTCTCAAAAATTTGAAATCTCAAAAAAATTATTTATATAATATGTCAAGTCCTTGAAAGAACAATTACCATTTCTACTAAAAATTATTTCATCAACATTAACATTGGTGATGAGTGATTTCTTTTAGTGGTCATTAATATAATGGTCATTATCAAGTCTTCTATTCCTAAATTGTAGAAAATTTAGACAGAAACCCATCTTTGAGTACCAAATTATTAGATATTTATTTAAACAATGGAGATAATTATTCATCATTTATACTTTTCTAGAATCATCCCCAATTAATCAATTCATATTATTGGACTATAAAAACCTATTCCTCAAGTTTTACATTTAGAAATAGAGATTTGAGTTCTTTTTTGAAATATCAGATAACACGTTTGATTATTTATAGAAAGAAATACTATTATGGTATCAATCCTTGATATAAAATTAAATTTCTCATTAAATTTATCTATATCAACATGATATTATAACATGAAAAATGTATAACCTTTTTTATTATCACTTCACCACTTTAATTATGTTTGTTTCGTATTACCCACATTTTCCCAATATTTTTTTCTTTTGGACATAAAACCAACATCCCTATGTTATTTTACTCAATTTGATCTAAATAATCATTCATTGAATCAATCCAATCATGAAGATTCAAATATCCATTCACATTAATTAGTTAAACATAAGAAATCAAAGAGGTATGTGATTATCTCCTCAAAGATCATATTGTTTAAACTATTTCTTTCTAAACCCATTGATGTTCTAATACTGAACCTGATTTCTTAATCATGTATGAACTTGAGAAAATTTATCTTTATCACTTGAAGTATCCAAATCATATTCTTCACATTACTATTCACCAAAATTTCAATTATTTTCAAATTTCAGTCTTTCTATTTAACCAAATTAGTCTTTTTTTCATCATCTTCTATTATTTTTTCTTCATTCAACTTCATGATACATAATTTTTCTCATCTTTATGTATTTTATAAAGATTATAAAAAGATTAAAAAACCTAAAGTAATTAAAACTTTGGTTCTTATTTTATTACATCTCATAATGATAAATGTTCATATTTATGTTAAATAAACAATGGTATGGAATATGAATCACTACTTAAATCTCTTACCTAAAAAAGTAATGATATATTCCATATTAAACCAACATGCTTTGATCCATCTCAATTAAAATTATATTCTTTGTTTTGGAAACACTATTTTTTATGGGGTGTATGGTGCACTATACCTATGTTAAATTTCATATTCCTATAAGTAAAATTCAAACATCACACTCTTATACATATCCACATTATCTAATATATAATTATTTATTAGATCACTATATTAATTCTCTATATTACTTAAGAAATTATTAAACCATATTGAACCATCATACTCACATGAAATGAAATTAATACATGTGATATAAGTTTAATAAAAAATAAACATGATAAATAATTTCACTGTATCTATCAAATTATCTTTCATTTGTTAGTATATATCAAATTATATCATCTCCATGGGTTGATTCATTTGAATACCCACTTTTGTGTGTGAATAATTATGTATCTTCTAATTATTACATATAGTGAAAATCTATTCTTTATCTCTTTTTGTAATTGAAATATATCATACTGTCTTTTCATGAGTTAACTAGTTTGATTTTTTTATCCAATATGACCAAGTCTCTGATGCCACAAATAAAATTTTTTCCCTTAAAACATAATTATCATGAGTAATCTACCAATTCTGCTTGGAATAAGTTTCCAATTGTTTCTTATCCCTTTGAAAATATATGAAAACCATTCAAAATTATCTCCAAGAATTCATCTTTTCTAAATATTACTTCTTTCCCTACATCACATAGATATGAAAAACTAAGTAGGTCATGTATTAAACCATCAACAAAAAAAGTTATCATTGATTTCATACTCATGTCACCAATATATTTTGATACATCATTATTTATAATGAAATATTTATCCTTAAAAAATATAATGGAACCCTCTATGAACTTTAAAATACCTTAAAAATATTCATGTCATCATTCATGTGTGATGAGAAATTATTGTCCAATATTCAAGGTTGTTTCTTTTTCAAATCCTTTAATGTAATTTCCAAAACACAATTCATATTATTTTCTTTACATTTATTTTAAAATTAATTATATTATATCTTAAAAATAAATTATTCAAGTAATATAGTAATATAATATTCCATATAATGTACTGAATGGTCACACAATCCAAAAATATCATCTAATAACTTAAACTGATTCTCCAATTACATTTAATTAATATCAACATTCTTTTGAACCTATATTCACTAAGCGGGTTGTCCCCCACCCAAACCATTCATTCCATATCATTCATAATCATTAACAATTCTTTAATTAAATAAAAAATTCAATTCCATGTGATCAAAATAACTATATAACCAACAATAGACATAAAAAGAAAATTGTCTTCCAAATCTTGTAGTCTATATATTATCAAGTAATTTCAATTCATTAGTTATTTGACTATTGTTTTTAACTCAATTATTAATATAAAAATTATTAGGTATTCAAAAAATAACTATAGTTTAGATATTTTTCCTAAAAAATTATCGTTACTATTCTTATAATACTTTTAATTGAATATGAAATTTCCATTTGACATATATTTGAATACATTATCTATTTTACAAATACAAAATCCATCTCATTTCTCCTTATTTTTACTCTAGACATTTTTTTTAGATTTCAAAGACCACGTGTAACCACAAAATTAGTTGTATTGATTACTAGTCCAATCATTATACTTAATGTACTCTTAACAAGACATATCACTATACATTGAAGTTGCACAAAATTCTAGCATGAATTTTTAATGTAATACATACATTTAATTAATTTATTTTCATCCTACAAAACCATTTACTATAAATTTTGTATATTATTTTTTAGTTTATATTCTATTCCAATAAATTATTTATTTTTTTCTTCTAGACAATTGTGACTTACAAACTTTTTAAATCCTTAAATAGAATCAACTCTTTCTCACCTTCAACTTTTTTTCCTCATTTATTATTTGAGGTTCCATATGTAACTTCTTATTATATTTTATCAACTTATAGATATTTTCTATACACTTATTGGATTTATGTTCCAACATGAATTCCATGTTTTTATTCCTTTCTTCTTCACTATAACTCTAATCTACATCGCTAGATAACTCTTCTTCATTCACTTTAATAATAAAAAACTATTTTTCATGACAAATAATTATCATACAGTATTGAAATCCATTTATATCATTTTAATCATCATTTTTAATGTATAATATATTAATTTTATTTACTTTTGATGAATTTATTCCATTTTATTTGGAAGCTATTCTTCCACCAGGATTAGTGCAACACGCTAAGAGTGGGGAGGGTGAATCAGTGTGATTAACTTATTAATAATTAAAATCTTTCCCTTATATTAAATATGTTCCTATTTAGTGAATGGGACTCACTCTCATTTTGTCTACTCACCTTTGGTTTTCATGCATACAATATAAAAAATAAAGAAACAGAACAAGGTACACCAAGATTTGTTAAAGAGGTTCATGTTTGAGATGGAGGTCTAAATCTCCAGTTTATGGTGGTTTTTATATCACTTGTACACGACTCCTATTTTATTATCAAATTGAAGATCAGGAAAGGAAATTTACTTGGACCCATACTCCTACCACAAACTAGGTGCAATGAAGGCGCCAAATTGATGATATCGGGCTTAAGAACCAACCGGTCCTTCCTTTACAAATACCAATTTTAGCTTTAAACTCAATGAATAATAATCAATAATAAAACAAAATTACTTTATAAACTAAACAATATTTTATCTTCTTCATTAGTGTGAAAAAATATCAAGAGCTTCCTTACAATTCATTTGACCTTATGATATAAATCTATCATTGGATAACTCTCTTAATCATAGAATACGATATAAGGAATAATAAGATCTAGTCCTAAAAACATAAATATATTTTAGGATGGGATCCTTAGTTCCACTTCTTAATCCTATAATATTTTTAGTGGAAGAATGGTCAAACTCTCTCTCTCTCTCTCCTTATTTTTTTCACCTGGATGTCCTTCTTACAATAGTAGTGGAACTATAATTATCTTAGAAACAAATAAACATTAGGATAATAGTGTCAAATATATATATTTTATATTAATATAATATTATAATCCTTTTTATATTCTTATCTTATCACGTAGATATTGTTTCCATACAATGAAAATAGAAAGCCTTTAATCTTGGGACTTTAATTCTCCATCATTTTCGGTCTTCAAAACTCATTAAAATTATCACATATATTTTTTTAATCCATATAAAGACTTATTCTTTTATATAAACATAATATCTATAATTAAATCTAATTTTATCTCTCCACAATACTCATATTATTTTCTCCATGTCTACATGATAACATGTTGCAAAATTTGTCACATTTGCAAATAAATTCATAAAAATATGGTCTTATTTAAAAAAAATTAAGTTTGTGTAATAGTATATAATGTAATGGTATAAAGTCATCTCATAATATTCTCTCCATAATGTAACATAGTGTGGACTTATACACACAGTTTTATCATCATATTTATTTCATAAACTTCATCTTAACTTGAATCATGAATAATAACTATTAAAATTATGATATTTAAGTCATTAACATCATCAAACATCATCATAGTTTCATCTCAATTATTCTTGGATTGAACCATGTTAATAATCATAATAATGATATTTAAATAACTTAATAAAAGAGAAATAATCACCAGAATCAGTCTTTATTCAAGATATTTAATATAGAAATCTAATAATTTTGAAAAAGGAATGAACTTTACATATTGTATTGGAAACCTTTACGTATTCCTCTAAAATCCCCTTATATATCATAGAGGTGATTCACACTTTATCTAATTCTCAGTCCAAGTTACTCTTATGTATCGAATATTTACCCTTATATAGGGAAGCTCCATACTTTTTTAAAATTATCAATCTCAGTTACATCTATATATTGTATGTTGACCCTTATGTATCATAATGGTGTTGTATACTTTTCCCAATTGTCCATATGAGAGACCATCACATATTGTGACTTTCATTTGATGAATTTTCCAAATTTACAATTTCAACTTATGTTAACCTTTATGTATCAACAAAATGAAGTTTATATATTAGGATAGAAACCTTTATGCATTCAGAAATTTTCCATTTTTCAACAGTCTTCTATGTGTGAAATTTTTTGTATTGGTAAGTTACCTTTATATATTACAATGGAACCCCAAAGGTCATTTATGATACTTGATTTAATGTTTATAATGACTCTTACATATTAATTCCTTTCCATATTTCAGAAACCGATAAAACATAAATACTTTTACGTATTAGTTGCTTTGTCAAATATAAAATAACATATCACACAGAATTTCACTAACCTTCTCCATACTTATTCAAAAAAAATATCAAAATCTTCA
Organism: Viscum album; assembly: GCA_963277665.1. Classification (NCBI taxonomy): domain Eukaryota; kingdom Viridiplantae; phylum Streptophyta; class Magnoliopsida; order Santalales; family Viscaceae; genus Viscum; species Viscum album. The sequence goes on from OY728167.1 coordinate 405,224,339, forward strand.
AATAACGTTAGAATAACTTAAAAACAACTTAAAACATCACTAGAATTACTATAGAGCTTTATGGAACATATAAATATAACTTAGAGTATTTCAATGGTATTTGACCACGTCCACTAATTTTTAATTCCCACTTAAACATTGTTCAAGTATATTTATATCATATAACATCTATCCACCTCATATGATTATACTTAGGATGGATATTTCAAAAACTAGATTTCATAGCACCTTCATAGAGATAAAATATTCAATAATTATTATACTACATGGGAAAAATCATCAGCTGATTAAACAATCAATTCATATGAAATATCAAGCAATGTAAGCTCAAATTTCAACCAAATTTTCCAAATACATATTATATATGAAACATTATTATTGGTTGTATCTCAAACACTTCTTTTTTCCATATGAATACATCACTAACAATATCTAATTTAATATCTTACTTTATCATATAAATAATGAAAATAATTAACTTCAAGTTCTAAGGGGTTTCTTCAAACAACATTCATTGTTCATAGCTCAATATAAGATGAAAATTTTCTTGAGAACTTACTCTTCCTATCATAAAAATTATTGGGTACTCCATACTCCTTCCAATATATTCTTTTTAAAAAAATATTGACATCATGCTTAGTTCCTTCATTATTACTAACATAAAATACAACTCAACACCAAGTGGTTTCAATAATCACCCCTATTATATTTATTATCAATAAAAATATTGAAAATGAATTTCAATATATAATTTCCATTTTATTTTCTCTCTCCCCCTTATTGAAAATAAATAAAAAGAAACTATATAGAGGGTGGTATCAATTAACATTAATCAATGTGCCATCAATTATTCCACTCAATGTCTATGTGAGCAGTGTTCAATATATAAAACAAAAAGGACTAACCAAGAAAACAAATCTGTCCATAATAAAACTACTATATGATACCAACTCAGAATAAAAATTTTAGGTATTTTTCAAATATTTTCATCCCAATAAAAATTATTGAATATATTATCATAAAAAAAATTAACATTAATTTTAGAACTCATCTTAACATGAAGATTAAAAATATTTAAAAACAACAATATAGTTTAGCTTTAGAAATAATCCCTTAAACATCATAGTTTTTTATACCATTGATAAATTAGAAATCCCCCTTAATATAAAATTTTTTTCTTACAAAACAAGGATGAGTGAATTCACATATATACCTCTTCAAAAATATATTCCAATAACTTTATATAATTACATATTTTCTAATGATAATTTATTTTTTCATCTATCCCAAACATATCCCTCTTAAGGTATTAATTATATCTTCAATTAATCAAGTATAATATCTTCATCAAACAATATTCAATATACAAATGTTAGGATCACATTCATGATGGTGAATTCTATCAAGTATGGAATGGTTATTCTAGCTTTATCATGTTTTAGTTCTCTCTGTTAATCATGAATCACCTTCCATTCCTTGCATAAAACAAAAAAACAAAATATTTTATTAGAATAATGTGGATCTTATTTTCTTCTTATTGAGAGAAACAAGTTTTAGAGTTGTTTATCAATCAATTTACTCTATTATTTCCACATATATGTTTGGGTGAAATTTTTATGCTTACACTTCTGATTTTACAAGTAGAAATCATGGGTAGTGTTGACTTATTACTTTATTTATCAACCTTAAGGTGTGAAATTTTCTCTTTATATTATTAATTAAGGAACATGAGTCATTTGGGGATAGATTTAATTTTTTAGATATATCAAATTGGGCTGGAATCATGATTAAAAAATTCTATGAAATGTGTCTAGCCTATTTTCAAATTCCACAAAGCTTCTCATAAATTCTTGGGTTATACAATTTTTAAAACATCTCATGAAATTCAACTTATTCATGTGAAATTAATTTTTTTCCATTATAAATTTAATTTTCTAGTGATTATTTCATTTTCTTTATCTTTTCAAATTGATATGGACCAATAATGATACATTATTTGGAAATAAGGTTAATTTTTTTTCGATTTTTCACATGGTTTCTAACGAGTCTTCAAGTTACCAACATTTAGAATCTTTTCATGAGACTTGAAATATTCTTTTGGGATATCATCCAATAATACAACCCTCTTATTTCTCCCTTTGACTAATTCACTTCATCATAGATTATTATTTCCTCCATTAACACCAACAACCATGTATTAATTATAAAAAATGGGTTTGTGTCTATTCCTTCTATAAAATATGTATATTATTCTTCTTGGTGTTAAACCATTATTAGTATTCATGTTATTTATTTTGTTAACATGTTTTTTTCATAACCTATGTAACTATCACCTTTTCTATCTTCTTGATTATTATTTATCTTTTATAGCCTTCTCTTATCGATTTCTTTTTCCACACACATGATTATTTTATACAAAAAAACTTCTTCATTGTGACCACTCATGTTTCAAATTCCACATAGATTTTCCAAGCTTCCAAATATTTTAAAGATGAACAGATTTACACCCTTATTTTATATACAATACTTCACCTCAATTGTTCACTCCAATAATATAGTATTTTCTTATCTTCCAAAAAATCACATATTATACTATAATTCCATAGCCTTATTCCCAAATCTTTAAAAACACTAGCAGTAGCCATAAAATTTTGATCTCATTCTTTGAATAGATAGATTTGAAAATTTGATGGATTGTTATTATTGTGTTACTTTTCCCCTCATCTTGGATTATTTTGATGGGAAAATTATTCTATAATTGATTCAATACACCTTTTTGTGATGGTGGGTTTCTCATAATTTCTTATCATCCAATTTTTTTTGTTTTTTTATTTAAAACCTCAACAGTTTATGGATATAACAATAGAACGAATAGTATTTTTGGTAGTAGATGGTACCTCATTAATTATGCCTATAATGGGTTTATTAGAGAAGAATTTCAGGCCCTTATTTCCATAAGATAAAGGTATTTGAAAATAATAATAATCCTCAAAACTTTGGATTATAATAATTATTTTCTCAATAACCTATGAGGAATCAACTTATGTCACTGTCAGACTTATTATTTTGAATTCAAACTCTAAACACTTCATGTTGATGATATTTTTCACATCCTTATATATTATCACCTTTTCATCAAACTCACTTTTTATATTCTTAGTATTATATTCATGCATATGAAACATATCTTGAATGAAAGTACTAAGTTACTTAATCCTATTAGACTTGATCCCCAATTGAGAATCATTGACAATGATTACTTAATCTAATGAATTGATAGATAATTAAAACCATTTCTTGGATTATTCATTTTCATAGATTATTTTGAGGCACTGATTATCAAATTTATAGAATCATTATTCAAGATCTATTTTCATGGAACTTATGGATGTAACATTCTCGGATAATTTTACACATACCTATTCCTTTTTCTCTAAAACCTTATGCATCAATTCATAATTATCTTCAAGTTGGGTGATCTAGTCATGTATCCTTATAAAAGATCCACAAATTAAAGTGACCATTTCATTGGGAGAACTATGTAGGATATCCATTAAAATAAAATTTTATTCCTCTACTGAATCTTCATATATGTGATACTAGATCTAATTTCACTATGGTTATAAAATGTGGGATGTTATGACCCATCCCGTGGGGCTCATGTCATAACTCCCCCAAGCCCACCTCCCGAAGGCCAGGGGTTGGCGAGTAGTGCTGAAGGCATTAACCTGAAAGTGTGATGCATTTTCCTGAGTACCTATGCACACGAACATACAACAACGTCCCAAGAAAATTGGAAAAGAGAACATGCATTATACTAAACAAACACTGAGTGTAAAGGTACAACTGAAAGTAAATGGGTCAAAATACAAAGCCAAAAAAGACAACTGCAAAAAGAGAAAGTACAAGACTGATGGGAAGATGTCTGTTGAAAAACAAACATGATAGGTATGTAAAGAGTAGAAGTTGGAAGTCATAGAAGCACGTCATGCCTACCTGATCTCATTGTGAACCACCTGGTCTAGGGCCACTAAGTCCTCCACCAATTCATCGGTCGTCTACACCATACACAAAACATGCGGGCGAAGCCTGTACAGGGGTGAGTAATAATATACTCAATATAGACCCCAAAACAACAAGGAAAGACCACAAAGCAATCCCAAAAATAAATCCATGAAGCAAGATAGCTCACCCCAGGTATAATCTAGCATAAGGAAAGTAAGACTATCAGTCGTATCATCGAACACCCTAGGATGTTGGAGAACTCCTCCTCTATTAGTACAGTGGGCCCACCGAGTCACACATAGCCTCTTCCCACTAACATCGGGCTGATTTGGTACTCATACTTGATGAGTACATTGGGTATCCTGGGTCACATAGATATGCTCCCCACCGTAGGCCTTCTGGGTCACATAGATCCACTTTCCACCTTTTCTATACTAAGGTACTACACCCCATTGAGTACCGTGGGTCTGTCGAGTCACATAGAGTCTCTCCCCACTATGGGCTTGCGGGGCCACATAGAGTCGATTCTCACTAGCCTTCATAGCTGATCCACATAGGGTCTCTTATCATAAGTCTTCATGCCTCATCCAACCGCAGGGTTTCCACGCGTAGTGTGCTCTATTCAGGGGGAACCTCTCCCCATGCCATTTTTTATATTTCAAACTCCATGAAAGCCTCCTTAGATTATTCCAAATGTTCCACCTCGTCATGAGGATTCCAAATCCAGAAATGTCTCGTTAATCAGACTCCTGGTTTGTATGTTATTGGAGTTTTAGTAAATAAGGGATGGTTGCATCTGGGCCTAGTCCGAACCGGATGGACCGACCCGGCCAACCCGGTCTGGGGCCCCCACATACCTCGGATTAGTTCAACTAACCTGACCTGTACCAGTTCGAGTATGGGTCAGACCAGTATGACCTGGCCAGTGGGCTAGGCCCATTGGGCCTCGCTGGACCCGGCCCAGTTTGTCTGGGGGTCCAGACCGCCGGGTCGCCCAATGACCCTATATCATCTGGCTCGGCCTGGTGGGCAGGTTCGGCCCACTGGGTGTGGGTGGCGCCCTACCCGGTCCACCTTTGGTGGACTGAATTTATTCAGGATGAACACATAGCACGTATGGGGTGTTGTCATGTGGCCAGTCAAACCTGGCCGCACAGGTTCCGCACGTGGTCGTGGGAACTCGTGCCACGTGAAGCCATGACCCACAGCTTCGTTCTGCTCCTTCGATGCAGCCAATGGGTTATGTCCTGTCACTGGCCTTCAACCTGGCCGGTGGCTCTTGTTGCTTCACCATGGCCCGAGATGGCTGTAGCTACTACCTTTGGCGAGCCTTCGGGATGCACCGCCACTCACCCGCGACCACCACCATGAGCCACTACTGGAGGGAGCCATTGCTGCCGCTAGAATCAGTGTGCCGGTAGGTTATTCTGCAGACCACAGGGTCCGCTCCGGTGGTCCTTTCTTCGCACCGTCTGCGCCTCTAGCCTCTGTGGGGTGCTTCCTTCCCTGGAAAGGCCTCAAAAGCTTCTTTCCAAAACTTTGAAGGTTTGGACACAATGAACACACAAGGTGGAGGGGATTGAGCCTTTTTTGTGTTGGCCCACACCATCCACATTAGAGTTTTAAACATGGGGAGGCTTGGGATTGAGGTTCTATAAACAAATAATTTATCCCAGTATAGAAAACCTACGAAAAACACCCTCCTAAAAGAATGAGCGATCCTAAGATCAACCTGTTCTTGGTTTGATCTGCATTGGTCATTTCAGAATAATGGATAGGGAAACTTGGAACAAAATAAACCCCTACCTAAAAGGTATTCATTATTGATGTGGTCCGTCTGCATTGATTCAAGTTCTATTGGCATTCGGTGCTCTCCGGTCCAGTTCTTCGAGATGCATTGATGTCGCTGGCGATTCGATAGTATTATTCATTGGAGAGAATTATCCTCATAGGTTCATCAGAGGAAACCCATGATTTGATCCAGTTTCTCCAATGCGTTATTCCATAAAAAGGAAAAAAATATCACATCATTTCTGTTACGCTGCATCGTCACGTTTTTATGTTGTTTCATTTATGAAAGAACATATCTGCTACGCTTCATTTAATGTGTTGTTACACGGCACGTTGAAGAGCCATTAATGAGCTTCATTTAATATGACTCCTCGTCACATTGTCACTAAACCATAACACCATAGTTCCACGACCCAACAGTTAGAAAAAACAAACAAAATAACTTTTTATGTTATTTTATTTTTTTCAAAAAAGTCCTGAAATTAAAATTTTCGATCGACCCTAGCCTGTCAAAGTTAGTTCCATTCTAGAAAAATCCCACCATTATGAGTTCAATGGTGCCCTAAAATTTTGATCCGAGCACCATTTTAAATGTAAAAAAACCCACATCACCTTTATTTAAATGAATCAAAAAAATTCAAAATTCTATTCCGGGCTCACCAGGCCTCGGAATCAGGTGCCGTCATAATTTATGGTCTCAAAATGATTCTATATAATTTAAAAAAAAAATTACATGGAATTTCAAGGACATTACATTACCCCGACTTTTAGAGCTTCACATCCCCATAAGCGACAACAAATCTAAACGAACAAATGGGGATACTGAGCACGAATCTGAGCCTCCTGCTCCCATGTGCTCTCCTAAAGATTCTCATGCTGCCACTGAATGTGCATAAGTGGAGTCAAACATCCATGATGTACCCACTCCAATATATCTTATTTCTCTTCTAGGAACTCCGAAAACGTCACCCCATCGTCAATGTCCAACTCTCCCTAGTCGATGACGTGCAATGGATCATGCACCTACATCTTCAGCTGCGACATGTGGAGAACATCATGCACTCAATGCATCTGTGGGGGGAGAGCTAGTTGGTAAACCACCTCTCTAACTCTGATAAGAATTTGGAAAGGTTCGATGAACCTCAGAGATAACTTGCCTCCCTGACCAAATATTTGCACTCCCCATCAGGGTGAGACCTGGAGGAACACATGGTCTCCCTCCTTGATCTCTAACAGCCTCTGCCTCCTAACTGCATAATATTTTTTCCTACTATGTGCAATCCTCATATGCTTCTGGATGATATTCACCTTCTCAGTGGTAGCCCGTTCCAACTCTGGACCCACGAGTGTTGACTGGCTTAGGTCTGTCTAGCATAGAGGTGATCTACATGGCCTCCTATACAAGGACTAAAATGGTTCCATACCAATGGAGTGATAGCTTTTGTTGTATGAAAACTTCACTAGTGCAAGGTGGTCCTCCCAACTGTGTGCAAAATCAAGGATTCAAGCATGAAGTGTGTCCTCCAAGTTCTGTATGATCCGCTCCATCTGACCACTGTCTGAGGGTGAAAGGATATGCTCAATCTCAGATGAGTCCCAAACGCCTCCTACAATACCTTGCACAACTAGGATGTAAAGAGAGCATCACCGTTTTAGACGATCATCTAAGGAACCCCGTGTAGCTGTACTATCTCCTGGATGTAGAGGCATCCCAATCCCTCTACTGATCCCAACTCATGGATGGGTAGGAATTCGACTTGGTGAGTCATTCAATGATCACCCAAATATATTCATGTCCCTGGGACGTGTGTGGTAACCCCTTCACTAATTCCACTGAGATACCATTCTTTTCCCACTCTGGTACCTCAAGTGGTTGGGACAAGCCTGCTAGAACCTGATTCCCATCCTTCATTTGCTGGAAAGTGATGCATTGTGAAGCAAACTTTACCACCACTTTCTTCATCCCTGGCCACTATTACTAATGTTGGGGGTCCTGATACATATTTTCTACTCCAGGATGTACCAAAAAAGGGGATGTCTGGAAATCCCTTAATACCTCTTCATAAAATGTCACTGGTGCCATTATGTGCCCTCTGAAAAAGATGATGTGCTCCCCAACTATCGAAAATCCATCAAGAGCATGTCCTGAGGATAACTGGGAACGTTGGGCCTCGTAGTCAATATCCACAAACTGTGCCTCCCTAACTCGCTATAAGAGTGGGGGGGGGGGGTGATATTAATTTACTGAAGTTAGGCTTTTCCATCGTCATCTGTGAAGGATATATGCATCACAGCTAGCTTCTCTATCGCCTCACTCAACAGTTGGAAACCAGACCTCCTGCTGAGTGCATATGCCACCACATTCCCCTTCCAAGGAATATAAACTATCTCAAAGTCATAGTCTCGGAGTAACTCCATCCATCGCCATTGTCTCAAGTTCAGGTCCTTCTATGAGAAGATATACCTGAGACTCTTGTGGTTGGAGTAGATGATAAACCATTCACCCATCAAGTAGTTCCACCACATCATCAAATAAAAGACCACTTCTTCTAACTCTAGGTCATTGGTTGTGCAGTTTTGTTCGTGCTTCCTCAAATTCCATGAGACATAGGATATCAACACTCACACCTACATCAAGACACAACCTAGTTTGGTCCCTGATGCATCGTAGAAAACTACATACCCAACGCCTTCATATAGTTGTCTCAAGATAGGGGCACTTGTCAGTCTCTGCCTCAGCTCCTGGAAACTCTTATGGCACTTCTCCATCTACATGAAGGGATGTCCCTTCCATATTAAGGCTAATAAAGGTTCTTCTACTCTGGAAAAGTTGTGCACAAACCTCTGGTAGCATCCATCCAACCCCAGGAAACTCCACACCTTAGTCATGCTCTTGGGTGGCTCCCAAGAAAGCATTGCCTTTATCTTTACCAGATCTACTGGAACTCCAGCGTCCAATATGAAGAGTCCAAAAAAGTGGACCTCCCAAATAAATAACTAGAACTTTGAGAGATTCCTATAAAGCTGGTGCTCTTAGAGTGTATCCAGGTCTATTCGCAGGTGTGTAGCGTTGTCCTCTTCTGACGCCGAGTACACCGAGATTCCATCAATGAAGACCACCGTGGAATGATTTAGGTAATGCTGGAAGATCCTGTTCATGATTCCTATGAACAATGATGGATCATTGGTCATGCTGAAAGGCATCCCCAAAAACTCATAGTGGCCATACCGTCATCTAAAGTTTGTCTTCATTATGTCCCCATTCCATACCCAATGTTGATGATAGCCTGATATGAGGTCTATCCTTGAGAAATACCTTGATCTCTTCAACTGATCAAAGAGGTCATAAATCCTCAGCAGTGGATACATGTTCTTCATGGTCACTTGGTTTAGGCACCAAAAGTCCATGCATTTCCTCAAGCTCCCATCTCCCTTCTTAGTAAACAACACTGGGGCTACCCATGGTGAAATGATGGGTGTCACGAGGCCCTTATCCCACAAGGACTCCAACTATACTCTCAATTCACGAAGCTCCGCGAGAGCCAACCGATATGCTGGTTTGGATATCGGTGCCGTGTCAGGGTACAAATGGATGCTGAAGTCTACCTCCCTATGAGGAGGTAGTCCCAAAACATCCTCAATAAATACATACTCATTCTCGTCCACCACTATAGTAAATCTTGGACTCCTCTCGTCCACCGCACCGAGGGTGAGGCTAGCCAATTGGTGAGTGATCCATTACACCCTCCTTCGAGAAAGTCTGTCCTATGTTGCAAAAGTTTCTTTCTCACCGGGGAAGGAAAACCTGGTCCCATCCTCATGGAGAAACCACACTTTGAGCCTAATATATTCATTCTGGGCATGAAATATGGATGGCCAATCCATTATTAAGATGATATCGTAAGACCTCAATGCCGCTACTAGGAAATCAGAGCCAGAGCTCTCACCTCCTAGAGTAATCTCACACTACTGGAACCAGTGTGTATTCCTTGAATCCCCTCTCGTAGGAGTCTATAATTATATGAATTGAGCCAATGAATCTATTGGAACATTCGAGCCTTGAATGAGTTCAGTGGAATGAAAAGAGAGATTGGGACCTGTGTCTATAAGAATTGAATCTATGGTAGATAATACACATATCGTACCTATAATCATCTCCGGAGCACCATGGTCATAGGCCTCCACCACCTGAATTTGATCTTTCCACTATCCAAAAACTCCATGAGGCTGTGGTAAACCACCTGGGGGTTGTGGAGGTAGTACCTAGAATCGTCTCCCAGAAATTGCTACTTGGCCTAATCCCCTACCACGTCCACTACCCGGCAGACCTCCTCACTCAAACCTCTACCTATGCCTTGACGATCCCTTGATTGTCTAGTGATCATCTGCATGGCGGGTCGAGCAGTCATGAGCCATGTGTCCCTACCCTCCGCACGTGAAGCACAACCATGCTCCCTACTGACTCCATCTACTCTAGGATCCCTTCACTATGGACCTTGAGTCTTGGGGTCATCCCCTAAAAGATATGACCCATTTGGGTCCTCGCGTTTGCTACCTACTACTCACAACTAAAGACTCTACTGCCTGGTGTCTATCGGTGGCTCCAGTTGTCGGATCATGCTCTTCTAGGAATCTCTCCACAAGAAGGTATCTATCTAGCACTCTAGCCTGAGTGGGGATGCTGAGGGAAACCATCGACACCCTGATCTCCCATCGGAGTCCCTAATCGAAGGTCTGGGCCCTGATGAAAGGGTCCCGCACCATGTTCGTAGAGTAGAGGGATAGGCATGTAAACCTCATAGAGTACTCATCCACTGACATGATTCCCTACTATAGGTGAAGAAGCTCATGTATGCACAATGAGAATAAGGTCGCAGGAAAGAACTCCTTTCAGAAAAGCTACTCAAAATTTGACTAGGAGAGTGTTGCCTCATCATGTTTCTGAATCGTCAGGATCCACCATCTACCTTCCAAGCCCTGAAGAAGTCTTGCAGCTAAGATCACTATCTGGTCGAGTGGCATCCTCACTAAGTAGAAGACCCAAATCACTGCCTCTAGCTAGGCCTCAGCTGCCTGAGGATCTGTCTCTCCCCTGAACCTGGGAGGTCTCTATCGTTAAAACTCATGCAAGGTCTTGAGCCTACATGCGTCCTCTAGAAGTAACACTGTTAGTAACTATCGATCAATGGGTGGTGCTAACACTAGCACACCACCCAACGGGGCCATCTCTAACACTGGTCCCTGAAACAGCGCCTCATCGCTAGGCAGATTGTCCTCATGGTCATGCATTAGAATCTGAACTAGCGGTCTGCATTGAGGCATCCAGAAATAGATCAAGATGTTCCACGATCAGAATATTATACCTGGTGAGATGAATCTAATTCAAGAAAAACAAGAGGAAACACTCAATTCCTATATGATGCATGCAACCGGTTTTTTTATGTATAGAGCCAAAAAGAAGAATTCAAGGTCCTGGTGTATCGATACATTTTCCACCATGCCAACACTAGACTCCCTGAATATGAAGGTCATGCTCAAAACATTTAACACTATTGACCAAACAAAAAACAATACACTCCTAGTCATTGAGGTAGAACTTACTACCTTTGATACCACTTTGTCACAACCTGTCCCCCGGGTCCCATACCGTGACTCCCCCAAGCCCACCTCCCAAAGACCATGGGTTTGCGACTACCACTGAAGGCATCAAACTAAAAGTGGGAGGAATTTTCATGAGTAAATACACACACACACACACACACATACTACCATGCCCTAAGAAATTTGGAAAACCGATCATGCAGGCTAATAAACAACCACTGAGTGTAAAGGTACAACTGAAAGTAAATGTGCAAGAATAAAACCCAAAAAAGAAAACTGCAACAAGAACAAGTACAAGATCGATGGAAAGCCATCTGCTAAAATCCACACCTGATGGGTAAGTATATAGTATCTTTCGGAATCTGTGGAAGCATGTCCTACCTACCTGATCTCACTGGGAACCACATGGTCCTAGTCCACCAAGTCTTTTGCCAAGTCATCGGTCGTCTACACTAGACACAACATGTGTGGAAAAAGCCTATGAAGGGGTGAGTAAAAATATACTTATTAGGGACTACAAATCAACTAGTAAATACCACAAAGCAGTCCACAAATAAAACTAGGAACCAAGACAAAACACACCAGGTATAATCTGGAGTAAAGAAAGTATGACCATCAATCGTACCATCGAACACCTTGGGCTTCTAGAGAACTCCTCATCTATGAGTAAAGTGGGCCTTCTAGGTCACACATATCCACTTCCCAATAAACTTGGGCTATTTTTGGTACTCATCCCTGATAGGTACCGTGGGTATGCTAGGTCACATAGTGCCACTCCCCACTGTGGGCCTGTCGGGTCACCCAGAGTTGCTTCCCACCTTGGTCATACTGAGGTACTTTTCCCCATTGAGTACCATGGGTCTACTAGGTCACACAAAGACACTACCCACCATGGGCCTATCGGGTCAAAAAAATCCACTTCGCACTGGGCCATCGTAGTTGATCCACATAGGGTTTCTTGTCAGCAGTCTTTAGCTCTCAACCAACCGTATGGTTTCCGCACGTAGTGTTCTTGATTCTGGGAGAAATACTCCCCAAGACATTCTTCATATTTCAAATTCCATGAAAGCCTTCTTAGATTATTCCGAAAGACCCACCTCGTCGTGGGGGTTCTAACACCATAAACGGCTCATCAATCGGACGTCCGGTCTGTAAGTTATTGGTATTTTAGTAAACAAGGGCCGGTTGCATCTGAGCCTGGTCTGAATCGGGCGGACTGACCCAACCAACCCATCCTAGGGGCCCCACATGCCCTAGTTTAGTTCAACTGACCTGAACCGACTCGGTTTGGGTCTGGATCGGCCCAGTCCGGCTTGGCCAGTGGGTTAGGCCCATTGGGCCTCGATGGACCCAACCCAGTTCTTCCGGGGGTCCAGCCCACCAGGTCACCCAATGACTCGGTCTTATACGACCCAACCCGATGGGTGGGTTCAGCCCGCTAGGGGTGGGTACAACCAATGGGGTGGGGGTCCAGCCTTCTGGGTGCAGGTCGCACCTTGCCTTGTTCACCTATGGTGGACTGAATTTCTTTAACTCAGACGTGTAACGCGTCCAAGGCGATGTAACGCGGCCGATCAAACAAGGACACTTGGGTTTTGCACGTGGTCAGGGGACTGTGTACCACACGAAGATGTGGCCTGTGGCTACGGGCCACTCCACCTATGTGGCCGAGGGGCCACGTCCCTCTGCCAGCCGCCAGTATGACCAACGGCTCCTGTTGCTTCACTGTGGCCTGAGCCGACCATAGATACTGCCTCCGGCGCATTATTGCGGCGCACCACCAGCCGCCCGCGGCTACCACCACGGGCCTCCACTGGCAGGCACCAGTGCACCGCGATTTATTCTACTGACCACCGGGTCTGCTCCAGTGGTTTTTTCTCCACGCTCTCTGCACCTCCAACTTCTGTGGGGGTGTTCCCTTACCTAACAAGGACTCAAAACCTTCTTGCCACAAATTCAGAGGTTCGACTAAAAAGTACACACAAGGAGGAGGGGAATTGTCCTTGCTTGTTCCAGACCACGCCCTCTGCGTTAGAGTTTTAAACATGGGGAGGTTTGGGATTGAGGTTTTATCAACAAATAATTAATCGCATTATAGAAAACCCAAGAAAATCACCCTATCGCAAGAATGAGAAATCTGCAGATCAACTCGTTCATGGGTTGATCCTCATTCATCATCTCAGAATAAAGTAATGGGAAACTTGAAACAAAATAAACCCCTACATTAAAGGTGTTCTTCATTGAAGTGGTCCGCCCACGTGGATTCAAGTTATGTTGGAGTTCGACGCTCTTTGGTCCTGTTCTTTGAGATGCGTTGATGTCGTTGGCGATTCCCTAGCATTCGTTGTTGGAGAGAATTCTCATCGTAGATTTTTCAGTGGAAATCCATGATTTTATCTTGTTTCTCAAACACATTATTCCATAAAAATGAAAAATCATCATAGAATTTCTATTACGTTGCGTCATTGCGTTGTTACGCTTCATTTAATGCATCGTCACGTTGTTCATTTATGATCCATTAACGAGCTTCATTTAATATGACTCGTCGTCGCTTTGTTGCCACACCTCAGAACCACCGTGCCACTGCCCAACTATTGGGAAAATCAAATAAAATAACTTTTTAGGTTATTTTATTTTTTTCCAAAAAGTCAAAAACTAAATTTTCCGGTCGACCCTAGCCGGTCAAAGTTATGTCCATTCTAAGTGAATCCCGCTATTCTGAGTTCAACAGTGCCCTCATATTTTTGATATGAGAACCAGTTTAAATGTTAGAGAAATACACTCGCATGCTTATTTAAATGAACTAAAAAAGTTAGAAATTATATTCCGGTCTCACCGGGTCTCAGAATTAGGTGACTTCAGAGTGTCTGGTCTCAGAATAATTCCGTATAATTTTTTTAAAAAAATTACATGGAATTTCAAGAACATTACATGGGAATTATGTTTACTCCATATTTAATCATGAGGTATGCATTCTCATTACAAGTTTATTCAAGAGAAAAATTATTAATAGATATAACTGAATGAAATCTAATTTTATTACATTCAATTAGTAGAGAGTCATTGTTCTCTTTTTTCATTTGATAAGGCCTTTATCAATTGCATTGCACAACATTTCTACATATTTTTGAAGGTTTTGTCTGATATCTCTTCCATGGTTACATTAAGAAGAAACTCACATGATTCTTCAAATTTTCACATCATGATTGTTTAGAAAGAGAAACTATTCAAATCATGAGATTATATAAAATCCAATCAGTGGTGGAACCATAGATCTGATATTTTTTTTATTCCACCATGATTGGTGAAACACACCGGGTGGTGAATCAGTATGAGTGACTTATTACTGATTAAATTTTTTTACCCTCTATTACCTCTTTAACTATTTTGTGAATGGATATCACTATCATTTTCACTAATCATTTTCTATTTTCATGCATTAAATATAAACATTTTAACAATAAAATAGAGCACACCATGATTTTTTAATGATATTCACCTATAATATTGATGACAACATAACTGGTGTATGTTGATTATATATAAATCATAAAAAATTATTTTATTCTTAAAATGAAGCTTATTTAAGGGAATATCCATAAAACCATACTCCCAACACTATCTTGGTATAATACAATAACCAACATGAAAATATTTATCTTTAGGACCGACCATACCTTCCTTTACAAATACCAGTTTCAGATGGACCCATAATGTATAAGGATAAATAGTAAAACAAAAGTACCATATAGATTAAAAAATATCTAACCATCTTCCTTAGTGTGAAATAATATCAAGTGTTACCTTACATTTCATCAAACATTATGATTTAAGGATATTTTTTGCTAGCTTACTCAATCGTACCTTATGATATAATGAATCATAAGCTTACATCCTAATGATATTAGTATATCATATGAAGAGAACCCCCATTATTCTTTATTGGCCTATAAGATCTTCAGAAAAAGAAAGGTAGATGTCTCTCTCTCTCTTCTTCTTCTTTAATGCACAAGGATAATCTTCTTACAACATTATTGGATTTCTATTTTTCTTCAATATGAAGGATTTTTAGGATAATAGAATCAATTATCTATCTTTTCTATAAATATCATCTTTTCCTCCTTATTGTTATATCCTTAGATTATCACCTAGATATTATGTTCATAAATTGAATATGAAAACCCTTTAATCTCAACAATTTAATTATATATCAATTGAAAACTTCAGAGCTCATTAAAACTAATCACATATATTATTTTTTAATCCTATTGATTCTCGATATTTTATCTCCATGAGATATCTTGAATTATCATGACTTTTCTCTCTACATGATACCCACATCACTTTCTTCTCATCTACATGATAACATGAAAAATAATTTTTCAATTTTGTGAAGAAATTACTCATGATGTGGGATTATTTATAAATTTTCATGGTTATATCATTAAATCTCATGTCATGTTGTAAAGATATCTAAACAATTATATTCATTATATACCATGATATGGCCTTCTCCTCATGGTGTATTCACCTTATTCATATTACAAACCACATATCTAGTTGAATTGTGACTATTCACTGTTATAATCATGATATTTTAATCGCTAAATATCGACATAGCATCATCTAAATTTCATCTCCATTAAAATTGGATTGAATCATGATTATAATCATAATCAGGATATTTAAATCATTTATGAATTAAGAAATCATCATCTAAATTAACCCACCTTTAGAATATTTAATTTTGGAAATCTCAAATTTTTGGAAAAGCAATGACCTTTATGTATTGTGTGGGAAACTCTTATGTATTCCTCAAAAAGAATATTAGGTATCATAGGGATGCTTCAACCTTTTATAAACTCTTAGTCTTAGTTACTCTTATATATAAGATATTAACCCTTACATATCCTAGTTAGGATCTATATTTTTCAAATTTTCAGTCTATGTTACTCTTATATACCGTATATTGACCCTTATGTATCATAGTAGAGTTTTATAATTTTAAAAAAAATTGTATCTAAGAAACGTTTAGATATTGAACCTTATGTTTGAGGAATTTTCCAAATTTTCTCTTTCTACTCAGGGTAAACATTATGTATCAACAAATAACCATCAATGTATTTAGTGATCGACCTTTACATATTTAGGTATTTTATATTTTTTAACTATTCGCTCTATGTGATCTTTATGTATTGGGAAGTTACCATTACGTACTATAGTGGAACTGTCACACCCGTTGTTTTTAAATTATTTATTTTTATTAATTTTTTTACTATCGGGTAGTTCGGGTTGAAGCCCAACTTAAATATTTGAGTTCTAATTTAAAAATGCTTGTTTTTTCCTTAACAATGTTCAGCACACCGCGGTCAAAGCTGCACAACCTCGCCCGAGTCACCGTGTGACGTCGCTCGCTTCAACGCACGGTCTGCTTGATGTTCAAGGCAGATAAATAGAAAGTAATGAATAGTAAAATGAAAGTAAAATAAAAATGAGAAGTGTAATAAAACTTAAGGGAATATTTTAATTATAATAATATTGTTTGAGAATATTATTATTATTATTAATAGTGTTAAGAATATAAAATAAATTAATCTAATTAAGTTGTTATTAATATTGTAATAATAATTATTATTGTTAATATTAAATTAAGTTAATATCTTTTTACTTTTTTATTTTGATTTGTAATGTTCCGTCGAGGTGCGGGCAAAGTCCCAGTTGGATTTGGTGTTTTTTTCGATAAATGAGTTTTTTCGGGGCTTGGAAGCATGTGACGCACGGGAGAAACATAATTACGAAGTCCTGTGACTTCGCCAGTACCTCTGTGTGACCTTCCTGTTGTTTAATTAACCAAATAAAGTGAATTAAATACAATGAAATAAAATTAAATGTGCGGACGAATATGAATAAAAATAAAATAATAAATATTTGTTAATAATTTAATAAATTTTGTTCATATTGATAATAATAATGTTATTATCCTTTGGGGATATTATTATTATTATTATTACTAATATTATTTTTATCATTAGTATCATGAATCATATAATTTTAGGGAAAATAATTTAGTTTTTATTAAACTAATAATATTGTTGTCATTATGATTATAAATATTATTTTTTTTAAGTTTGTTTTATTTATTTTATTTTATATTATTTTATATTGTTTTTGTTTTTTTAGGGTTTCCTTTACCCTCTGTCTCTCTCTCCCCTCTCTTCCACGAAGCCCCCTTCTCCCCACCTGGATCACGCCACACCCCCACCCTGCCCTCCTCGCATGTGCCGTCTGCCGGACCAGCTTGCTCCCTACCCACCTCCTCGCCCACGTTGTCTGCCGGACCAGCCACCCTTACCTCCATATTCCCATCGTGTCATCTCTACCCCCCTATAATCCTATCGCGGAATACCCCCTACCCCTTGAACGCTGCACCTTGCCGCCAACCCTTCTCCCTATCTCCCTCGCACCGACACCGCCTACCCCGACCAATCCTGCCGTGCTGCAGCCCCCCAGCCAGCCCTTCACATCACGCCACCCACCACACTAGCCAGTCGCCCACCTCCCATTCATCTCGGTCGATGCCCTGCCTCCCCCACACGGACCCCCACCAGTGACCCCCCCTTGTCTAGCCTTTGGACCAGCCACCGTTACCCTCTCCCGGCCAGACGTCGTGCGACATCAACCCCCCATGGTTGGTGGCCTCTTTTTTCTTTCCAGTGAAGCCCCGGTCCGGCGACCGCCGGCCCCTTCGGTTGAGTTTCCTCCATTTTCCTTGAGTTTTGATTGTTTAGTGGGTATATGGTTCAATTTATTGTTTGATTTTAAGTTTTCGGGTTTGATTTCTTATTTAGGGTTCGCCTTTGGGTTCGTTTGAGGTACGATTAGCATGTGGCGGTCTTTGTGCACCATGTTTGTGAAATCTTCTACACCAAGGTAGGTGGTTCCATGCCCTAGAATCATTGGATAATTTAATTATGCTTAGTTTAATTTATAAATGTGTTTCTTGGTTTCATTTTTGGTGCAAATGATATTTTTAGAATGGTTAGTGTGTTTGTTAGTTAGAAATAAATTTTTTATTTAATGAAATAGAAAATTTTGTTTTGTTTTGGTGAAATGTTTTTAAATTGGGGTTTAGGGGTTGTTTGGATGGAGAAAACTATGTTTTAAAGGGTATTTGAGATGTGTATTCTTAAGGGTGTATTTCCAATGATTAAAGAATTATTTTGGGCATGTCGGCTTTATTTTTAAATTGTGTAAATAATTTATTAAATTTTGTTGTTATGTGAATTATATTTTGCAATGTTTAGGATGTGCGTTTGATTTTTTAGAGCCATGTTTACATGAATTAGGGTGTGTTTTTGATATAAACTCTAATTTCATCATGGTGGTGCTTTATAGGTTGTATGAAACGTGCTTTATGAGTATTTTGACATGCGTGTGTGATGAAGTTTCATTTTCTTTTAGAAATGGTTGTGCCTTTCATATTGGTCATGTTGTGGTAATTTCCAAAAGTTTTTAAACAATTTTTTTGGGGGTGAGAATGAGGTTTTAGAAGGGTTGGGATGTGAGAGTGATTTTAAAATGTTTTTTTCATGTAAAAACTTGTATGCTTTGAAGTGATGTCTTGTGGCATGTGGTTGAGATGTTTTATATATTGTGAAATGGTTTATTTAAGTGGTGTTTGGGATGATAAACATGGTTGGAAGTGTTTTTGGCATTGTTTGGTAGGTGTGAAATGAATTTTCAAGGTATTTCTGGTGGGTTTATATTTAAATGGAGATTTTAAAGGAAAAAATTAAGCACTTTGGGTGTGTTTCCTTGTTGTGCACTTTTGAAATTTAATTTCAAATTATTTAATAATGGAAAAAAGTTTTGATGTGGTTACCTTGTGTCTCTGGTTTTAAAGTGACGTTGCTATATGGAGGCAAGTGATTTGAAATGGATTTCCTATTTAAAATTGGGTATGTTTATTGTGGAATCCCTTATTGTGTTATTAACAATATTTTTTTAGATGTGAAAACAAATTATGTACTTTTTTTTGAATGTTTCCAAATGGGGATTTGTGAAATTATTAAGTAACGATAAATGTATTTTGGGAAGGTATTTTGGCGTGTGTGTTTTTTATAATGGTGTTTGGGTTTGAAAATGGTGTCTTTTTTGTGTAATTTCCCGTTTGGTGTGTTATATGTGAAAGTGATACATGATGTAAATTGAGAACTTTATTGAGAACAAGGGAAAATTACGGGTACCTAGGTGGGATGATTAAGGCTAGTACGCTAGATTACACGTGAGTGGTTCGTTCCAGTTTCATATGACAGGATTTGAGTTACAACGCTAACTAAACTTTTGTTATGATTGGAGACCACTAGGTTATGGATGTGTTTCCCTACTAGTGGCTCGTGCACGAGAGCGTTGATTATTGTGGTTCCTATGCCACATTTACACAGAGGTAAGATGTCTCTAGCACACCACACATACTAGATACCTTAGAGGAGTTTCTTGCAGTTCTCTACTATTCATGATGTGGTTCCTTCCATCGACATACAGAGGACCACTTGAGTATGTACATGTTCTTTATAAATTTTCTCTTCCATTTTAAAGTAGCATTTTTGAAATCATTTTCCTTCAGTTCTCTTCTATTTTCAGTTTCAGCTTTTAAATTTTTTCCTTAAAAACCTTTTAAATGTATGGTTTTAAATAAGCATGTTAAATTATCTTTTTGATGTTGTGGCATGTAATCTTTTAATTGGGTGACTTCCTACTGATCCTTTCTCTCACACCCTGCATACACCTTTGATTGTATGCAGACCTTGTTTCTTGTGTATTTTAGGTTGTGACATCGTGCTCAGTGATGGTGGTTCATGTTTCAGTTGGTGTTCTCATGAAGGGTGGAATTTATGTGGCCTCTATTTTTTCGGGGAGGTTTGAGTCAGAGTTTTAGTTTCCGTTGTTGTCATTTATTTTTAGTTATTGGGTCGTGTTGTAGAATTTTATGTTTTTTTTAGTTTAAGTCCATTTTGGTTGTCTGTTTTCAGTTTTAGTCTATTAATCTAGTCAGTTTTTTTGTGTTTAATATTTCAGGTAAATCGTTCCCTTGGGTTAGTTTTGATACCTTGGCACTTGTGCCAGCCCATGGGGATCATGAACGCCCTTCGATCCATGATGTGGATCGGGTCGGGCACCGGGTCAGATAGTGACCCAACCTGGTTCGTGACAAAATGGTATTAAAGGAGGTTTTCTCTCTTGGGTCATGTTTCTTTAGAAGGAATCATGGTAGAATGGAGTTAAGGTTTTTGGGACTCGACGTCCAAGCTACGAGCAAGGGGCCTGACCAGCACACCTCATGGCGAGACTCGAGTTACCATGGTAAGTTGAAGTTTGTCTGAATCTTGGGTCCTTGTTGTTAATCTTGTCTAGGGGAAATGAAAAGGGAGTGGGGTTAGTGGTCCATGTGAGCTCACAAGGTCTAGAAAGCCATGTGGAGCCAGGGAGGCTATCCTAGAATACTTTTTGTGGAAGTGGCGTGATTGGCGTATGACTGCCAACCATATGTCCCAGTAACCCACTAACACTAGTATCCTATTGCATCGTTCCTCATACCTTTTTTTTGAATTCATGTAAATATGGTTTTTTAGAGTAAAAATGATTTGGTGTTTTAAATAATTAGTGGTTGGGTGGTGTGTTGTGTTTTTTGGTGTTGTCTCAATTGCAGTGTGGTTACGTGCAACACCAAAGGGAGAAACTCCATTCAGGTGTCTTCAATACCTGACTGTGTGGTAGGAGATGATTCAAACATCAGGGCTTCATCCATAGGCCTCAGAGTGAAGCTAGCACGTTGTCAAGAACCCAGAGAGTGTATGGGACCCCAACTTTATTTCAGTCATCGGTGTTGAAAGTCAGAATAGTTTAAATCATTTCCTGTAGCTGTTCCATTCTGAGTGACCCATCTGGGTGCATGGGGTTTTCCTGTGTCTATGAGGAGGCGTGGTCGTCTCGTTACCTTAAAGTCCTGGGGGTTTCATCCCACCAGATGAAATCAATTTTAGTGGTCCTTATGGGGTCTGTTTAGGGGAATTTGTCTCAAGTTTGAATGGTTCTTGTCCAGGGATGTGGAGATGTTGGTTTGTATTCCTCTATGGTTTTTATGCCTCGGTAGTTGGTGACTTTCCTCCCCGCACGTTTGGTGGGGTGTTTGGTCATTGTTGAAACTTTTTCAAACTTTTGTACCTTTTCTCAGTCCTTATGGTGTGGAGACCCACGATGGGTCTCACCCAAATGTCTCTAGAGTAAGTCGATGCTAGTATATTTCTATAGTGGGGAGTCTAATAGGGCCTTCCCATATCGATCACCCCGTGGTAGTTTCTGAGTCTCATCTCAGTTTCCCCAGTCTTGTTTTGGATTGTGAAGTTGGTTTCCGTGGGTGTGAGAGTTCCCTCCCTTGATCAATTAACTGGAGGTATTCCAACTCTTTGGGGAAGGTGATACATAATGAAAAGTCTTTTATGGGTTTGTTGGGGTTTTCATATAAGACACTTTCAATGAGAGCGATGTGTTTTCTTCTGTTCACTTGTTTTTTTTCGTGCGGATCCTTTTCGAACCATAAGGGGGGGGGGTCACTTTCTACGCTAAGGTTAAACCTTAATTGTGGCTTTTCAGGGATGGAAAGCACTATGGTGGGGATAATTGTTACACCCGTTGTTTTTAAATTATTTATTTTTATTAATTTTCTTAGTACCGAGTAGTTTGGGTTGAAGCCCAACTTAAATCTTTGAGTTCTAATTTTAAAAACGCTTGTTTTGGCATTAACAACATTCAGCGCACTGCGGTCAAAGCCGCATGACCTCTCCCAAGTCACCGCACAATCTCACTCGCTTCAACGCGTGATCCGCTTGATGTTCAAGGTAGATAAATATAATGCAATGAATAGTAAAATGAAAATAAAATAAAAATGAGAACTATAATAAAACATAAGGGACTATTTTAATTATAATAATATTGTTTGATATTATTATTATTATTATTATTAATAGTTTTAAGAATATAAAAAATTAAAAAAATTAAGTTGTTATTAATATTGTAATAATAATTATTAGTGTTAATATTAAATTAAGTTAATATCCTTTTGTTTTATTTTATTTGGCTTCGTATTGTTCCATAGAGGTTTGGGCTAAGTTCTGGTTGGATTTGGTGTTTTTGTCAATAAATGAGTTTTTTCGGGGCTTGGCAGCATGCGACGCACGGGAAAAGCATAATTACGAAGCTATACAACTTCTCCAGCACCACCGTATGACCCGCCCATTGTTTAATCAACCAAATAAAATGAATTAACAATAATGAAATAAAATTAAAGGTGTGTAAGAATAAGAATAAAAATAAAATGAGAATGATTTGTTAATAATTTAATAAACTTTGTTTATAATGATAATTATAACAATATTATTATTTGGGGATATTATTATTATTACTAATATAAATTTTATCATCAGTATCATTAATCATATAATTTTAGAGTTATGAATTTAGTTTTTATTAATCTAATAATAATATTGTCATTATGATTATAAATATTATTATTGTTTTAAGTTATTTTTATTTATTTATGTTATTTATTTTTTATGGTTTCCTTTACCATCTCTCTCTCTCTTCCACAAATCCCCCTTATCCCCACTTGGATTGCTCCACACCCCCTCCCTACTCTCCTCATCGCATGTGCCGTCCACCGGACCAGCTACTCCTTACCCCCGATTCCCATTGCGTCGTCTCTCCCCCATGCAATCCTGTTGTGACACACCCCTCCCCCTTGCGCGCTACACCTCACTGCCATCCCTTCTCCCTATCTCCATCGCACCGTAAAACCTTTCATCAACCACTCCACCCGCGCTGTAGCCCCCCGACCAGCCATTCACGTTGCACCGCCCTCCACACTAGCCCGTCACCCACCTCCCATTCCTCTCGGCCGATGCCCTACCTCCCCCGCACGAACCCCTGCTGGAGACCCCCCATGGCTAGCCTTCGGACCAGCCACCATCACCCTCTCCCGACCATCCATCACATGATAGCAACCCCCATCGTTAGTGGCCTCCTTTTCCCTTCTGGAAAAGCCCTAGTCTGACGACCGCCACCCCCTTTGGTTGAGTTTTCTCCTTTTTCCTCAAGTTTCGGTTGTTTAGTGGGTATAGGGTTCAATTTAGGGTTTTATTTTGAGTTTTTTTGGTTTTATTTCTTGTTTAGGGTTCACCTTTGGGTTCATTTGAGGTGAGGTTGGCATGCAACAGTCTTTACGCACCATGTTTGTGAAGTCTTCTACACCAAGGTAGGTGGTTTCATGCCCTAGAAACATTGGATAATTTTATTATACTTATTTGAATTTATAAATGCATTTCTTGGTTTAATTCTTGGAGAGAATGATATTTTTATAATGTTTAGTGTGTTTGTTAGTTATAAATAAATTTTTTATTTAAGTAAATAGAAATGTTTTGTGTTTTTTTGGTGTAATTTTTTCAAAATGGGTTTTTGGGGTTGTCTGGATGGAGAAAACTATGTTTTCAAGGGTATTTTAGTTGTGTATACTTAGGGGTGGATTTCCAATGATTAAAAAATTATTTTGGTAATTTCATATTTGTTTTTCAATTGTGTAAATAATTTATTAGATTCTGTTGTTATACGAATTATATTTTGGAATGGTTAGGATGTGTGTTTTATTTTTTAGAGCCATGTTTACATGAATTGGGGCGTGTTTTTGATATAAACTCTCAATGTATCATGGTAGTGCTTTATAGGTTGTGTGAAATGTGCTTTATGAGTATTTTGACATGCGTGTGTGATGAAGTTGCATTTTATTTTACAAATGGTTGTGCCTTTCATTTTGGTCTTGTTGTGGTAATTTCTAAAAGTGTTTGAACAATTGTTTTTGGGATGCGAATGAATTGTTAGAAGGGGTAGGATGTGTGAGTGACTTTTTAATGGGTTTTTTATGTAAAAACTTGTGTACTTTGAAGTGAGGTCTTTTGGCATGTGGTTGATATGTTTTATAAATTGATAAATGGTTTATTTAAGTGGTTTTTGGGATGCAAAACATGGTTGGAAGGGTTTTTGGTGTTTTTTAGTAGGTGCCAAATTAATTTTAAACATCTTTGTGGTGTGAGTATATTTAAATAGATATTTAAAAAAAAAATTAAGCACTTTGTGTGTGTTTACTTGTTGTTCACTTTTGAAATTTAATTGAAAATTGTTGAATAATGGAAAACATGTTTTGATTTGGTTACCTTGTGTATTTGGTTTTAAAGTGACGTTGCTATATGGAGGCAAGTGATTTGTAATGGATTTCCTAATTGGAATTGGGTATGTTTATTGTGGAAGCACTTGTTGTGTTATTAACAATGTTTTTTTAGTTATGCAAACTGATTATGTTCTTTTTTTTGAATGTTGCCAAATGGGGATTTTTGAAATGATTATGTACCTGAAAATGTATTTTGGGAAGGTATTTTTGTGTGTATGTTTTTTAAAATGGTGTTTGGGTGTGCAAATGGTGGATTTTGTGTGTAATGTCCTGTTTGGTTTGTGATATGTGAAAGTGATACATGATGCGAATGTGGAACTTGATTAACCACAAAGGAAAACTCCAGGTACGTAGGTGGGAGGATTATGACTAGTACATTAGATGACACGTGAGTGGTTCATCCTAGTTTCATATAGTAGGATTGAAATTGGAACACTAACTAAACTTTTTTGATGATTGGAGACCATTAGGTTATGGATGTGTTTCGCTACTAGTGGATCGTTCACGAGAGCGTTTATTTTTGTGGTTCCTATTCCACATTTAGACCGAGGTATGATGTCACTAGAGCAACACACATACTAGATACCGTAGGATATTTACCTACAGTGCTCTATTATTCATGATGTGGTTCCTTCCATCGGCATATGGAGGACCACTTGAGTATGTACATGTTATTTATAAATTTTCTATTCCATTTTTAAGTAGCATTTGTGAAATGGTTTTTCCTTCTCTTCACTTCTCTTTTCACTTTCAGCTTTTAAATAATCATGTTAAATTTTCTTTTTGATATTGTAGAATGTAATTATTTTATCGGGCGACTTCCTACTGATCCTTTCACTCACACCCTTCATACACCTCTAGGTGTATGCAGACCTTGTTTCTTGTGTATTCCATGTTGTGACATCGTGCTCAGCGATGGTGGTTCAGGTTACAGTTGGTCTTCTTATGTAGGGTGGCATTGATGTGGCCCATCTTTTTTCCGGGAGGTTTGAGTCAGAGTTATAGTTTCCATTGTTGTCATTTATTTTTAGTTATTGGGTCGAGTTGTAGACCGTTAAGTTTGTTTTTAGTTTAAGGCCTGTTTGGTTGTCTGTTTTCAGTTTTAGTCTATTTATCTTATTAGTTGTTTTGTGTTTATTATTTCGGGTAAATCATTCCCATGAGTTAGTTGTGATACCCAGGCACTTGTGCCGGCCCATGGGGATCAGAAACGCCCTTTGGGCCATGTCATGGACCGAGTCGGGCATCAGCTCAGATGGAGACCCGTCTTGGTTCATGACAGGAACTCCAAGAGAATTTTCCAAATCATGATTTAAATTTCATAATAATTCTCACATATCAATTAATTTACCACTTTTTAGAAATACACAACATAGAAAGACACTTTTATATTGATTACTTTTTCACATCTCTAGTAACCTACAAAATATAACTTCACTATCCTTATATAGACTTATTTAAAACATCTCAAACTCTTTAAAAAAATTTATAATAACTTCAAATCAACTTCAATAATCACTAAAATAACTCCAAATATTTATATATTATATGAATACTTCATATATTATTTCAATCTCATTCCACTCTCTCTACCAATTTTCAATCATCCTAAAAAATTATCCAAGTATATTATTCATGTAATATCTATCTATTTAATATGATAATACATAGGATGGAACATTCCTTATCTATCTTTCAAAAATCCTTTAAATAGATAAAATATTTAGAAATCTTCACATTACATGGGACAACTCATAAATTGATTAAAAAATCTGTTCACATAAAATATCAAATTACAATAAGCTCAAATTCCAACCATATTTTCCAAATATAAATTCTAAAAATAATTAATTGGTATTAAATCAAACACTTATTCAACATTTTACATATGAATATAGCTCAAATAATACCCAATATAATATCTCCCCTTATCATATACATAATAAAAAAAACTAACTTTGATGATCCAAGGGGTTTGTTTAATCCTTATTCATTGTTCACATCACAACATATAATAACACATTACTTTCAAACAAAATATAATTCTTATATACATGATTAGGTACTTCATACTCCTTCTAATCAGTTATCATTTAACACATATTTACAGCATGCTTATTTATAAAAAATACAATTCAAGACATGGTGGGTTCAATTTAAGGGAATATTATGTTTTTGAATATAAATACTTTAGATATATTCTTGATGACCCACCATCACAATCAATTTTATATTTACCTTGGGAAAATTATTTTAAAATTCCCCAACTACTTCTTAATTGAAGTATTTTAATGAAAACTTGATAAAATATTTTCACTATATGTTTTATGAATTCTCTGAGATAAGTGGAATAAGTGTGTCATGCTTTATTAAAATTTATTTACTTGAAAAATAATATTATTATTCTTCCATGAACTCATTTTGAGTCTTACAATGCATCAATATTAGAAAAAAAATCTTTTTTTATCTTTAATTTTCTTATAAAAAGTATCACATTTAATTGTTTTATATGTTATCAAAATTCCATGAAATTCATCTTGTGGGAAGGAATTTAAATTTTTATTTTCATGTTTCAAAACCATTGTATTGAATTTTTTTATAAATATAAAATGTATCTTATTAAAAAATATTACAACTTGATTATAGATGGACCTCATCTAGGTCGATAGGGGAACCAGATAATAAAATTTAATCTATCCCATAATAATCTACGATTTTTCATTTAACACTAAGGATATAGGTATCATAAATGGGATGTCTTTCCCACTAGTAAACATTGAGAAAGACTACGATGTAAAATGAAAACATCTTAACCAGCTCAATAATGTATTCACAACCAACTGATATCATAAAAAATATATAATTGGTAAAAGTAATTAAAACATAACTAGAATACAAGAAAACTAAAACTGTAAAAAAAAATATCAATAGAAATAATTCAATAAATAAAAAATGATTTAAAAACATATAAAAATATTACTATCTCACATGAATTCATAATATAAAAAAAACAGAAGTAATAAATATTGGTAAATATGAGACTCACACTAAAATAATAGTAATGGACCTTGCATACCACTCTCATATATCTACTCACTACTATCCCAAAACCCTATGTATTGAAGGACATCAACCTCATTCCCTCCTCCTCATGACTACACTAACGATATGAACATATAATAACTTCATATATTAGTTTTACTCCTACCAGCATTGTGTTAGGTATTCCCACATATTTACATCACTTGAAACTTTCGTATATCATGGCTCTTCATGTGGGACTCCCAAACTAATAAATTTCTGGAAAGGGGTATAACTCTATTGGTTTCTATCACATGATCATACCAACCAAGTGTGTGTTTTTTCACACCCTATAAGAATCACACTGTAGGGGTGGTTGCATAGTGATGTGTTCTTATGTCTCATAAAATAACAATAATACTTGTATCCACTAACATATTCTTTATCATGGTAAACCTCTCGCATAAATGGTACTCCTACTAGAATTTTGCTTGTTACTCCAATATCATGAATTCAATAATATCTACCAAGACCCTACGTATAATAACCCATACCAATCGCAGTCACAATATTTTTTCTTTAGATCCCCCACCTATCATGAAATTTTAATTCCAAGGGTACCCTTGGAAGATACCATATAATGGGATATGTATCAACACCCTCTTAATATGAATTCATAATTCTACCATATAATTTATGTGAGGCGTGGCATCCATCCACCCCCTATAGGGTTCAATACCCCTACCGACACACCAATTTTGGTATCAAATCGAATACCATCTATAACTTCCAAAATACGTGGGACCAAAGATGAAATTGTGGTTATTGTGGGTTATATATGTTTTTTAATATGGTATTAGTGTTGGTATCTATATTGATGTTTCAGTGGGGGTGCTGACCCCCAAGAGTTTGAATGGATGCCTCATCTCTTTAGAATTATAAGGCAAAATAAATCACACCTATTATGAGGATTTTGATACTTATCCAATCACAAGGAATCTTTTATGGGTTCTTTAAGAAAGAATTTATGTAAGTGATAGTGGTTCTAAAGTGGAAAATATTACAATCTCAGGTGATTAGGGTTATTAAAATTTTTATCCAAGCCAATACCCATATCAATGTGTAAATGAGAATGTTGACCTTTAAGGGGGTGGATTTTAATGAACCGATGTCAATTGGAGTGAGGTTCTTGAAGAACCAAATAATTTGGTGTAGATACCTCTCTAATAAAAAGTCATTTTCAATGATTGTATTGTTGAACAAAACCGTGAGTCAAATTTCCAAAGAAAATGATATCATAGTGCAGATGGCCTTTGATTTTAAAGATATTATGATCTATAGTGGGAATATTTTATTATCGCATATAGTTAGCTACATTGTGTGTGTTATTTTTTCTCATGAATCCTCAAAATTTTTATGGTTGATCATGGGTTTCTTGTTTTGGGAAAAATATCATGTGTTTTTTTAACGTGCTTATTTTATTTACATTGAATTATATCATAAATTGTTTTTTTCAAAATAAGTAAACTTAATTCAAATGGAATTAATTAAATTATTATTAATAGCTATTTCATGGGATTACATGAGATTCATATAGGTAAACACAACTATATATTTTCATGCTCAACCCTAATCACACATTATGTTCATGTAAAATTATTATATAATCATATAGAAAAGTGAAAGGATAAACTGTTTAATTATGATGTAACATAGTAGTGGTGACCCTGGTGAATATGAATGTTTTTTTCCATGCATTACAATAGGATCTAGACCATCCTTGTTAGATAAGAATTGTTTGTTTTAGTTTATCATGCCATGTTTTAC
This sequence comes from Viscum album, assembly GCA_963277665.1. Lineage (NCBI taxonomy): Eukaryota > Viridiplantae > Streptophyta > Magnoliopsida > Santalales > Viscaceae > Viscum > Viscum album. The sequence continues at coordinate 405,253,860 of OY728167.1, forward strand.
TTAATTTTTTTTTCTATTATACTCAATTGTTTTTACTTTCACTGGGTTTTTAAAAGTTATTTTGGGTTTTAAAATGAATTACACATTTTTATATCATGTATATAATTTTTTATTTAAGATAAAACAATTTCCCATTGATTTTTTTATCCATTTAAACTATTTTTCATTCTCTATTTAATGGGGATTGCACTTGAGACCTCAGGACAATCATGGAGCGAGTCTTTGAAATCATGATCCCATATTAGAATCACTACAAAATGGTATCAAAGTGGGGTTTTAATGTTTGATTCTTGGAATTTATAGTATGCCCGAAGATTAAGATGATTCAAACTTATAATGTACCCATAAAAAGTCATATCTAAATTCATTATGGAAACACTAAAATTTCTAGGGAGGTTATGTAGGATAAGTGATCAAAATATCCCTTATAGAATATTGATCCGTTGTTCCCTACAGTTGTTTGTACTAATGATGGGATGGGATGGGAAGTGTTTTCATTCATCACTATCTACATGTATATGGATGAGATACATGTGAATTGGATCTTAAAAAATAGATTTAATTCAATCAATATGATTTTACACAGATTTTGAAAATGTTTTGGTTTTAAAAGGAACTATTTGAGATTAATTGTGACCACTTGCATAATATTTCACTAATCATATAGAAACTAATTAGGGAGAGACTAATCATAAGGTTAATATATCCACATAGACATAGATTTTAAATTATTATTTTTAGACCCTAAGGATTATGATATTTCCACAATGTTCCTAATCTAATTTTCAAATTTGATTTAATTATATTGCAGAGATAAATTTTCATAGATATATTATTCACAAGAATGAGGAAGGATCTTTGAGCATAGAGAGTGTTTTTAAGAGACCTAATAATTATTATTCCAATCAATCCAATAACACAGAAGGGGATTAAATCAAGATAAATATAGAGAAGTGGATCATTCTATGGTGTTCATGAAGGGAAATCCTTCAATCATTAGGGGTTATGTTAGAGTGAAAGAAGATGGCGACTGTTTAGAATAAATTAATTAAATATTTCAATATCTTCATACAAATAATATGAAAAACGTAGTTTCTACTGATTACATTTTTAAGGGATCAATGTTTATATGATATAATATGGTTGTGAAAGTGAAGCTGCATAAGAATATAACATGGTTTAGTTTTTAGATAACTCTCAGTCAAAATTTCTCTCCAGAGAAACTAAAGAATAATAAATATTTAGATTTATTTGAGCTATAGAATGGATACATAAAATTATTATATTATTTTCCTATTATTAAAGAGTTTTTCGTTTTTAAATAGATTTTATCCCCACTAAAAAAATAAGTCACATAGGTTCAATGTGAAATTTTGACATGAGATCTGATTGAGGGTGATTATGTTTGATTTAGTTATTTCTGTAGTAGTGGTGAATATGAAAATTATGTTGAGGAAAAAATATAATGGATGTGATGGGTGATTGTTATATAATTTTCTAAACAAATGTAGGTAAGTATTTTTTAGGTGGGAAAAGTGTATTTAGTATGACTCGCAATTGGGAGGAAATTAGAAGAAACCTATGACATTAGTTTCAAATAAGTAGAGAATAAAATATAGGTGTTACTAACGTTGTATCATAACATAAATAAAGGGGGAATTACCTAATGAACCTAGGATGTTTCATTAGTTTGGGATGCTCAGGAATATGAATTTGATTTATAAATACTTTTCTCAGTAATCTAGTAATGGAGGTTCAAACTAGAAGCTCAGATCAAGGCTGTATTCATAGAAATCGAACCAATATAGACCTGAATCACAAGATGTGATTAGTGTTAATCCTAAATATGGATATACCAAGAATAATACAGGAATAATTTTTTTAATAGAATTCACTAGAGGATTCTGAGGTAGTCCGTATAACAATGAGAGGTACCTCTCATATATTAGTTGGATATGGATATGGAATTGATTTATTATTCCTTGAATATTAAGAAAACTCTCAATGAAATGGTATAATGAGGGATTGTGTGTCTATATTTTCTATTATTATCATTGATATTGAAATATCATATGGATTATTAGCTTTGGACATGAACATCTATGATACTATAATTGGAACATATTGAACGGTGAAATTTAAAGTCAATGTTAACTACTATGTTGTTATGTTTCCTTTACACCACCTTATAAAAGTGATTTCACTCTTTAAGGAAAGTTGGAACTTTATTTGAGTAAGTTACGTCTAGTCATTAAAGATATTTTGTACTTATTATTATAGTTATCTAAGTTGGTTCTTGGATAAGTAAAATCTAGTAATTTTCTATAGTTTTTATCAATGGTTAAGGATTTCATAGACATGTATCTTGAAGAGTTCAACAGACTGTCATTAGATAGAGATGTGGAGTTATCCTTAAACTTGGTACATGGGATGCATTTTATCACATTAATTTCATATTTCATTGTTCCCACAGATATGTTATAACTAGATATTTAGTTGAAGGATTTATAGGGAATGGAATTTATTTGACTGATCATTTCACTACAGACAACACCAGTTCAATTTGTCAAGAAAGTTGAAATTATATTGTGGTTATGCATTAAATACTTGAAGTTGAAACTAGTTATAGTAAAGAATAAACACCCTCTAACCCACATTGATGTTATTTTTGATTAACTGAAGGATGATATGTGATTTTTAATGATAGACTTGAGATCGAGATATCACTAACAGAGGGTGGAAGAGATAGATTTATAAAATTAATTTCATAAGTTTATAATAGGGTTATGAGTACTTAGTGATGTTATTTAGGGTCACTAATGACATTTTTATTTTCATGTTATTGAAAAATAATTAATTCAATAAACATGTTACACCATTCATTATGATGATTGTGGATTATATTCTGATTTATGATGAATTAGAGGATGATTATGGAACTAATTTAAAAAAATTTATAAATATATCATAAGAGAATAGATTATAAGAAAAGATAACCAAATTTAAATTTATGATGTTGGAGGTGAAGCTCTTAGGGAATGTTATTTCTAAGAAAGGTGTCTCATTGAACTTAGTGAAAGTTGAAGTAGTGATACATTATGAGTGACTTGGAAATTTTTCTATGATTCAAAATTTCCTTGGTTTGGTATGTTAATACCAATGGTTCATTCAAGTCATTATAAAGTTCACATATCTAAAGAAAAATTTTACATAGAAAAATGAGAATTTTTAGTGGTATGAGAGGTATCAAGTGGAATTTTATGTATTGAATAAGGGAATTACTTTTACACAGGTATTGATTTTTTTTAGAATATGGTGAAGTGATTTAACTGCACTTAAATTCATTTAGAGCTGGATTGGGATGTGTGATCATATGAGGATATAACGTGGTTGTGTAAAAATAAAGGTATTAACGAACATATGAAATGTATTATCTCATGTATGATATGGAGGTAGAGAAAATTTTCCATGCCTTGAAAATATAGAGACATTATCTATTTACTCAATTATTCATAGTTTATTTTAATCATAAGTGTCTATGATATATTTTCTCCCATTGTGATTTGGACTTGATGTAATGAAGGTGAGCATAGTATCTTCAGGATTTTGATTTTGATTTATCTCATATAATAGATAAGGGAAATGTTATAGAATATTCCCTAAGTATAAAGACTAATGTAGTGAAGGAATAAAAGGATATATAGTAGGTAAATGGATTGATAGAAAATTATCATCTAGGAGGTAATAATTAGAGAAATTTGTGGTGTTATACCAGATTGACATCACTTCTATACCTGTGGAGAATGTAAGTTATGGATAAGTGACCAATTTTTATTGAAATAGATACAACTATTCTTTAAATGGTCAGGATTCCATGATAAGATTGTTTCTAGAAGTTTACTCAACACTATATTTTTGAGATAGAGTGGTGATTCCTTTATTCTGAAAAGGGATTTTATGAGTGAATTTTAGAACTCAATTAAAATAATTAATCCTATAGAAAGGAATATGTATCAATTCATTATATTAAAACTTTGATGGGAAGGTAAAAAGAGGGATGCGGATGATTTTGTCTCTTGATACTTGATTTTTCAATAGGTGAAAGATGTGCACTAAAAACTTGCAAGATTTTTTCAGCCATTTTCTTGATAACAAAGAAGTAGGAATTAATTTCCATGTATTTCATAATAATTTTAACAAATTCATTGTGAAATAAGGATTTGATATTAATGATTTTGGATCAACTTGCAATGTCATCCCTCTTCTTACATATTTAAGAGGCATTTACAATAAAGGAAGGATGTAGCTATATGTGGAGGATGTGATTAAGTTTCATGGGGTTATTTTATCTATCAAGTCTAATAGATAACCACCATTTTAGTTCTGATTTTATAGAGGGTTATATAAGGATATTTTTACTCATTATAAAATCAGTACACCATATCACCCTTAAATAGAAGAACAACCAGAATAGACCATACAGACTTTAAAGGACATGATTTAGGATTATGTAATGAATTTTGGGTGATCATGGTAGGATAAAACTATTATGGTAGATCTTATCTAAAATAATATTTATAAAAAATATAAATCATGTAGGGACATTTGAAGCATTGTATGAAAGATCATTTAGATCACTATTTTGTTTGGATGGAGCTGGAGAATGATTCCTTTTGTTACATATCTTGGTATAAGATATTGTGGAATGAGTTTTTATAATCTAGATATGATTAGTGATATATAAAAATTGGTAGAATTATTATTTTCATCAATAATTTTGATTGTTAGAGTTTGTAGTTTATGAATGAATATTCTTATCAGTGAAACCATGACTAGATGTTTTAAATTTCATGATTTCCATATATATATATCATCAATAAAAATGAAGTTAGTAATAAATAATTATATTAGATCCATTGAAAAATACATAGAACCATTAAGATACATTGATACTAAGTGTTTGGCCCATCTAAGAGTGTACCATCATTTAGAGGGGGTGAATTAGTTGTTACCTAAACATTAAATCTCAAAATCATTTTCTCATTAAAGAATACTGAAAACCATCATAAAAATAATGATACAATGATGTGATATATATAGAGAAATAATACATACAACACATGATTTTTTACATGGACCACTCACATTTCTTGTCAATTAGTTATTTTTTGGTGAAAAACAGTTGTGATCCCATTTTTCATGATTTTATTTTATTATCAACAAGGATATAGAATAGAATAAGAATATTTTTTGAAATATATATACTAGAATAAAATTTATATGTTAACAATTTAACTAGTCTCCACTTCTCAACATTATGTGCCTCTATAATTTTTATCACGTGTGAACCTCTGTCCATCTCCGCAGTCTTAGAAAAAATATATTGGGAATAAATCCTAGATTTGGTGGTTGGTTACCTCAAATTTTTTTCACACTTTTATTGGGCTAAATGATAATTAATTATTTTAATATATTTTAATATCGTATTTTCAAAAATATTTCCCACTTTTTATTCTCTATTTTTGGTCATTTTCACTTGTTTTAGTATTTATTTTGTTTTGAATAAATAATTTTATGTTATTCATTTTAAGGGTTTTAATTCTCTTATTTTTGTAGAATATTTTTTTTATTTAGGTATTTATGTATAATTATATTTTTTTACAGTGTTTTGAGGTGAAGTTAGACGCTATGTGTGATTAAAAAGTAAATTTTAAGGGCTACATGTGATTGAATGGCGGACACATATGATTAAACTCCAATTGTAAAGTATTATTTCAGAATAACATTTGTTAAATATCCACACATGAGATTAAAATGGGCATAAAACTATAAATATGAGATGAAATGTGCTAAGTGTATGATTAATTCATTCACTACAATCACTAAATGAGATTAACTCTATCATTGGATGAGACTAGCTATTGGTAATTTGAAAGCTACATCATATTACCTCACAAAGAAAGCTAATGTGAAAGGGGTGCTTGGATGATCCTGAAGCAATGAAAGAATAATTCTTAATGTTAAAAGGATATATAATAATGCCTCATTGTAAATTGGACATGTGATAATAATCCAAACAATAAAAATGATCTATATAAAATTAATTTGATGAGAATAAAATATTGATTAAAAGTTCATTGGAAACCCTATTTTATCACAATTTAAAATCAAAATATGGATTAATAAAGTCGGAAGATGTTGTGTACAAGGAAATATGATGATGATTTATAGTGGAGTTTGAGTGATTGAATGAATTACAAGAACATTTCTATGTGTTTTTGATATAGAATCATGTGGGGGAAGTTTATTTGGTTAAGTGATGAAGTTGAATTCCTTGGTATTTCATCTAAATTGAAATGAAGAGAAATGTGAGATATATCCATATGTTTTGACCATACTGTTAGTTTTCTCCTTGGATGTTTTTTCACTTTTCACTTTCAAATATGGTGTAGAAGTCAGTTGTAATAGATATTATGGAATATGTATTCAAGATTGGGGATTCTATATTTGGATTCATAATTTCAAATCCAAAGAGTTCAATTTTGTGTTTCGAATAATAATTTTGTGTTTTCTATCTCACGTTATGTTATTTTACCACTAACATGGGAGGAATAACCTATCAACCAATACCAGGGAGTGAAGCTTCATGTTTTCTGAAGACTCAAACAACTATTTGATCATCTTTCTCATTCTTTATTCTAAGATGGCAGCAATGGTGAAGTTGAAAAGTGAGACCCCATATTCACTACTGAATACTATTTTTACTCTTTCACCTTTATTTTGTTTCCCCTTATTTATTATTTTTCACTTGATAAAATGTGGCGAGTGTATTTTTATGATTTTATGAACTCGATAAGAAATTTTTTTTGAGATATATCCTCATGAAAGGTGGTTTTGTAAATTATTTATTGTTTATTTTTGGGATAATATTCTATGAATTATGAGAGATCCTTACATGGAGTGCTAATTGTTCAAGTATAGGGTGATGATTTGTGTTAGGAGATTAGTTATTTCATTCAATGATGTTTTTTATGGTCTATTCCTTCATCTAGTATGTGGTAGACAAAAAAAAGTGGAATTAATGAAGGTTAGTATAAATTATTTCAAATATTCATTCTTCATTTTTTTGATTATTTTATATCATTTTTTATTTGTCTTACTTTTTTTTCATGATTTTACTACCATAAAAATAAAATAAAATGAAAAAAGGTTTTTTAAAATTTTGCTGTGATGAATGTATGCCTCCTTGGGATGACCTCAAGATTATCTAATAAGATATATCTAGAGAGTTTATAAATTAATTTTTGACCGGTATCATGAAAACGTCACATAAAAATTGAAACTATTTTCAAAGAGGAATGTTTTTTCAATGGTTTTTCATTATTTTGATTGATAATGGTTTTTTATGGTTCTAGATCAAATTCACTTTTAAGTTACTCATAGGTGCAATAGATTAGTGAAAAATTTACCTATTTTCAATATTGGTATCAATAAAAAAATGTAAATAACTCACTTAAAATTAAATGGTTTGTTCCAATATAATTATGAAATTATTTTCATAATCTATCAATTAAATTATTGAAGAACAAAAGAAGAGGGAATAACTTTAACAGCAAGAATTAAAATAATAATAATAATAATTAGAGGCTCATATTTTAGTATGATTTTCCTATTGATGCTAGCCATGAATTTTAAGATCAATATTTTAATGGTTGTTTTGAGGTATAATATGAGAATTATTGTTCTATAGTGGATAATGTTGGATATTTTTTATAAGATCAAATTGTTTAAAATAATTAGTTGTAATATTTCATGTAATCTAATATATATAATGATTTTTCCATCCTTTAATAGGCCAATATAACTAAAGATATAATTTCCATTTACATGGAAGAATCTAAAACTAATTTGGTATCATTTGATGATAGGTTTGAGGAGAATGAATTCCTCTATCCTGCCTAAAAAATACTCTCAGGAGTACAACTATTACATTAAGAATAACTTGCTGAATGTTTTTATGGAGATGATTTCTTTTTGGAAGAGGATTTATTTTTATTTGATTATGAATGTGTCTAAGTTGAGTTTGATAGTTCTTATCCTTTTATAGGTTTAAATTAGTCAACTTATCCCTGTATGATTTTATAAATTAAACAATATATTGAAAACTCACCCTTTGAGGAATATTTAGAACTCCTAGTTTTCATTGAAACTTTTTTTGTGAGCTGTTGAAGAGGGATTCGATGATTCCACCACTTTGTCTTCTATATTTTCCATGCATTAAATCTATGTTAATAAATTTAGTATGAAAATGGTAGAAGTTGGTAAAAAAAATTTATTTCTTTTCCATATAAATAATATTAATCTACTTTGTGGCATGTACTATTTTATATTTTAGGCCCTTGGATGTGTGGTGTTTTTTTTCTTTGGAAAACCCAAACATCTTTTCATAACGGATGAACTATATATTTTTTGACCATGGATAGTGAAAAATATATAACCTCTTGGTAGTCTTTCCCAAAGTTAACCTTGTTTTTTTATTTCTTCTTATTTAGTTTGTTTTTTAGGTCTTTTGTGAGGAGCAGCTGATAAGAACACATGGTGTATCAAATAAAGGTTTCAACTAAAATAAATATCAGTAAGTTGTTTCTTTCATATATTTACTTTTTTATTTTATTATTTCAACCATTGAGTTATCTTGAGATATCTTACATGTATTTCTTTGAGTCCAATACTTAGTTTAGTCATGCGGGATAAAATATATGTGTCTTGTTTTTTTTATATTTTGTGAAAAATTATTTCTTTTTGATTTGGTTGGGTTTTGTATTTTGTTCCTTGTTTTATGATTATTTTTTGTGAAGAGATTTTTTATTGTGTTTAATTTTTTAAAAAGGAGTGTAATTATTCTTAAATATTTGTTGTATGCTCATTAAAAAGGGAATCTTCTTGAACATAGTGATTTTTTTCATGATTTTGAGTAGTTGGGAAATTTTATTCTTTTCATGGTTTCTTTTAGAAAATAATTTTTAATTACTATCTTGAAGATACCTCATTTTTTTGGAGATGGTTTTTCTTTTTCATTTTTATTTGAATATGGAATCTTTTAAAGTGAATATATTTTTTAATTTCTGCTATTTAATTTTTTAAAAAATAAAATTTTTACTATTTTGTGAAATTTTTATGTTCTGTTCAAATTTTTATGTTCATGAATGAGATTTCTATTTATTAAATTTTATTTAGTTTTTTGTGAAGACTATTTTAACTAACATAATTGGATTAATTTCATTAATTTGAATTTACTGTGTATTTTTTGGGTTAAATTATTTTGTGTGTGTGTGTGTGTGGGTGTTTAACAGTGTAGTATTAAGGGGTGGTTTTAGAAAAAAACTTTCAAAAACATAATGAAATTTTATAATCATTTAAAAATTTTTGGATTTAATTATGAATTTAAAAAAGAAACTGTGTATTTTCAAAAAACCATTCATCAAGGGAGGGATAAAATTTTCTTTTCTTAATAAAAATCATGTAGGGGAAATACATTTTCAAAACATCACTTATAATGCATATCAATTCTTCTCGGGCTTTAAGGTTATTTTTGGTGATAATATAATTAATTTCTTGATAAAAAAGGGATCAGTGTGGGGAAATTTGATAATGATTTATTTTACTATATTTTTATATTATATTTCATGGAATATTTCCCATTTTTTATACTTTATTCTTATTAATTTTCACTTGTTTTTAGTATTTTGTGTTTTTCATAAGTAATTAAGTTCTAATATTTTTTTGGATTTTAATTACTTTTACTATTCAATTTTTTTGGACATTTGGATTTTATTTTATTATTTTAAATGGTTTTTTGTTAAATATAGAAGTTACATGTGATTAACATGAAATTTTCAAGGGATACATATGATTAAATGGGTGCTACATATGAATAAACTCTAATTATCAAGTGTTATGATAGAATAATCTTGACGAAATATTCCCACGTGATATTAACTTAGGCATAGAACTAGTCATATAAGATGAAATGGACCACAACTAAGATTAATTCAATCACTATAAGATCAATGTGAGATTAAATATTTCACAGTGTGATATTAACTCTCTCACTCCATGAGATCAACTCTTGGAGATTCAGAAGCTACAAAATATTGACTCATTGAAAAAACTTTTGTAAAAGGTGTGTTAGGATGAACATCAAGATATGGAAGAATAATTATCACTGGACAAAGGATATGTTGTAAAAAATAAATATAAATCTAATTGATGATAATATTTTTAAAAAAATGTGTTATGTCATATTAATTATATAGGATTAAAATTTTTATTAAAAGTACACTAAAAACCATATTTTATCATATTTTGAAATTAAAAGAATTAAAAATTGAGTTGGATGATGATGTGTAAAAGGAATGTTGATGATGAAATATAGTGTCAAATTAGTGATTAAATAAAGTCCAAGAAAACATCTAGGTGTGGATGACCTAGAATCCCATGGGGTAATTTGCTTCGGTTAGGATATGAAGCTAAAGTCATTAGTATTTCATCTGCTACAATTTGAAAAAAAAATGTTTGTTATTGCCACATGGTTCAAGATTCCTGTTAGTTTGTACCTTGGATGTAATTTTTGTTTTAACTTTTAAATAGGATGTTAAAGTCATATGTAAGATATATTCTAGATTCAGGATTCATGATTGGGGATTTAGGATATGGATTCCTGGTTTTAGATTTAGAGAGTGTAATTCTGTGTTATGATTAATTGTGTTGTATTTTTTATCTCATGTTGTGTTCTTATAAATCTAAAAATATAGGTATAATATACTAGACAGTCCTAGGGAGTGAAGATTGAATCTATCTAGAGACTTTAAAAACTATATTATTATCTTCCTCTTTCATTATAAAATGTAATTGAATGTGAAGTGGATCGATTTGATCACACATTCACCATCATATACTGTTTGATTATCTCTCACATTTATTATCTTCTACCTTATTCATTCATTTTAGCTCATTACAACGGTGTGAGTGTGGTTTTTTGATTTGATGAACTTGATAAGATCACTCTAGTTTAAGAGGTATCCTTTTTAGAGGTTTTTTGATCAAGTGTTTTTGGTTTTAGTCGAGGATAATATTTCATGTATTGTGAGAGATGGATGCCTATAGTGTTCAATTTTCAAGGTGAGTGAGGTGATTTAAATTTATATATTGATCATTTTATTGAGTGAGGTTATTTTTTTGATGGTTTAAACCTTAATTAGGTATATGATTGATATATAAAAATTAGAACAACTAAATCCTATTCTAGCTTCCTACCAATTTTTATTCATTAACTTCTATTTTCTTGTTTTCTTTAATTTGTTTTCCTTTTTCTTCCATATTTATCTATTAAATGTTTCAATGCTTGCAAAATAAAAAAACATAAAAAGAGTTAAAAATAATTTACTTTGATGATTGAATACCTCCTTGAGACGACCATGGGGTTAGCTACTATTCTATATCAAGGAAGTTTATAAATGTTTTTTTGATTTGTATAGTGATAACATAACATAACTAAACTAATTATATTTATAGACCCTATATGTATCATGGAGTGATGAGTTTTCTTGTGTCATTGAGATCACATTCATTTGATATGGATTATAGATTAAGAAAAATATCTCCTTGGTTAGGGCATGGATTGATGTAATATAATGTGGTATTTATATCCACTCATATATGCAGAATACTTATTATGATGTGATATCAATCCTTTATGCATGATAGGTATATTTTATATGGCATCCACAATTAAATTTTACATAACCTATTTCTCAGTAATATTAACTCCTCAATTTCAATATGATATCTCATATTTTTTCCTGGTAACATTAGCTAAAACAAATAGCCCTATACCAATTTTCATGGATCTATATTATGTAATATTTTGAACCTCATGAAACATAAAAAACAAAATTCATGGTCAAATACATATTGGTTTTAGAATGAATTTCCATGCAAGATTCAATTTTTTTTCATCTTAATAGTGAAACACCTGAGGTTAAGAAACATTTCTTATATTTAAGTAAAACTCTAATTCTGATCCACTACATTATGATGTGATGCATACTTTTCTCACTATGGTTTTGTCCAAGTCAAGAAATATTCATTACTTTTCATCATAATCAGTGAAAATTGGACTCCAACTCATATTTGTTCAATGTGGAAGTTATATAAATACCTAACCACAGAATAAAATGATTTTTTTTGGGAATTATCTAAATCCCAGTGTAAAGAACAATGCTACATTTAGTAGAACTTAATTGAAATGAACTCACAACTCACCCTTTGTCAATTCTATTCACAATGGCTACTCAATTCCATTACTCATCAACTCCCTAATCACAAAGGGATATTCAAATATTTTTCATTATCAATATCAAAAAAAATTATTATTAAATATATAATGTTATTGAATATACTCACACTATAATCATAATTCTCTCTATTATGAATTTAGTTAGCCAATACCTATATTTATACATAACATAACTCAGCTAATATTATCTCTTAATCTATGAAAATTTATGAATACAACTATTAATTTTTTTTTCAAATATAACACTTATATTATTGAGTAATGGAAATTTTATCCCAATTAATCTCATGAATACGCTCAACACTATTCTTATAAGTTCAAATCTAATTCAGTTACCTAGGCAATTGTCATCCAATATTCACTATTGGAAAAAATTACCCTTTTTCTAGAACAATATATATTTTTTATGTAAAAATAAGAATGACCCATCTATATAATCTCTCAAGGTATTGAAAAATGTGAATCTCATTAGAAGGAATCTAGTACATAGATATTTAATGAATGATTTTAAATTTAGTACTAATATAAAAATTATATATATAACATACATACCTTAAATGATTGTATTTATAGTTTTTAGAGAATATGTATCTTAAACATATCAATTGTAAGAACCTAGTTCATCTTTGAGGTATGGATCGTGTGTTTTCTATTAATTATCATTTTAATTGCTTAATTGTGACCTAATGTGGATGCCCATTGAGGTCATAGAGGGATTGTGGAGGTCGAGGTATAGTTTAGAGATTGGAACCCAAGTTTTGGGGTTTTTTTGGTCTGACGCACAGTTAGTACAAACCCTGCGGGGAAAGCCACATGGTTTGACTAAACCATGTGAGGTTTGATAGAGGCGGACTACAGGCTGCACAGTTTAATGAACCCATGAGAGAGGAGCCACATGACCGTGTGATCAATATGTAGTTTTCCAAAAACATTGAGAGAGGGTTTTAGCATGGTTTGTGCACTGTTTATAAACCATGTGGGGGTAACTGTGATCTATGACATGAGTTTATAAGAAGACATGAATGGTTTCCAAATGGTTTGTTAAACCATACGGGTAAATCATGAGACCCTATAATTTTGAGAATTTTAAGAATTTTGAATTAAATTAATTTTCCTTAAAAAACATTTTTGGGTTCTTTTCTTCAAACACATAGTATGAGAGACATCCCTCTTGATCTATGCTATTACTAAAGTAGTTTTTTAGATCTACTCTCCATATAGACACTGATTCGAACATAGTTAATCTCCTTGGATCTACAATGGTAAGGCCTCGATTGATTTTCAATCTTATGCCGTTCTTCTCACTATCAACTGCGCTATTTGGATTTAGGCTCATATACCCTAATTTTTCATTCTTCATCCATTATTTAGAATTATTATAAACTCGGATGAATTAGAGATTGATATTGTATGAGCTATCTTTCATGAGCCTATGTTTGGTGGTCATGTGCTTTTCATTAAAGGTTGGATCATTTATATGTGTCGGATTTCCATGTGCCTAATTTATATGCATTTCTAAAATTGAATTTAAATCCTAGAATTTAAAGGCATTATTTATTCAGTTAAATTATATTAATCATGAATGTTATAGGTTGTATGCCTTGAATAAGGACCACCATATGGGTGATTTTCCTTGAGTGGCCCTTTTTGACTTATGCCTTGGACACCCCTAGAGGCATGCCTTTATCCCTTTATGGGTTGTTAAAAGTGGAAATTGTTATAAATGGAATTAAAATTTTTTTAGATAGTAATTTAATTTAATTAAGGGTATAGGATGAATGATTTTCCCCTTGAACCATGTATTCCTTCATTTCTTAGAGCATGTTTGCCTTGCCTATGTGAGTAAAGTAGAGGTTATGACTTGATTTAAGGAGATTAGATTTAATTGATCTAATTATTAGTTTTACCATATGAGATATATGATAACTAATCCCTTTTGTAGCTTTATCGGCTTTTTAGGCTTGTTATGATAAAAATTACCATGTGAGTATTTGAGGCAAGCACTTGAGCTTGGACTTGTTTTACAATTTCCTTAATAGGAATGAATTGAACCTTTTATTGATTTTCCCATGTGTGTTATAGGATAACCAAGACATGTAGTAGATTTTTATTCCTATGAACCCTATTATACAAATATTCCCACATGATAAATTGAAAGGTCACTCTATTTGAGGTGGACAAGGCTTGATACACCTTTGGAGGTGAGTTTGATATTAGATGCTCTTGGGTTGACCTTGGAATGTTGAATGAAATGTTTAAATTAAATGGAATTGATTAAATGATTAATAATAAAATGTGAAAAATATATTTAGGATAGGAATTATATGAATTTACTATTGTGAATATTGACTTATACCCCTTGGGTGATATGTGGATTCACATAAGAATGCCACTGACAGACTCAATGGCAAGAACATGGATTAATCCATGGGTGATACATGGATCCAAGTGAGGGATTCCATGTATGGACTCAATGAGGCAATACTTATATTCCGAGTGATACATAAATTCATATTATAATGCCATGGATAGACTCAAAGAGTATTTTACTATTATTCCAAGGGTGATACTCGGGCTTTCATTGAGAAGTGCTGAGGAAAAACTCGATTGGTTGGGAATTTATACCTAACATAGAGAGATACCGAGTTCCTAAGAGGTTTGAAAAGTATGGTCTTGTTGGGTGATAGTTGATATTGCACCTATATTGATACTTGAGTTCCAATTTAGGAATTTCAAGGATGGGCTTAGGTTATAAATTGAACATTGAAATGGAATGACTTATGATGCGTCTACCAAGCCAAAGCACAAGCTTGGAGTCGTCTTGACTTGTATTGTTTAGATGACCTTTTGAGGCATCTATTGTGCTTCGAGTTACATGGGGGATGTCAGGGTTGAGTCAGATCTTAAGACTCATTAAATTAAAGGAACATTCATTGTTAAATGGAATTGATTTAAATGATTAAGATGTTTACATTAGAGTACTTCATTTCTTACTTCTTTCCTCATTGCACACTACCTGTAATATATATTTACTGACTCATTGGAATAGAACTATTGTGGTTTCTTACGGAGTTTTTTATAACACCCTATTTGGGTCACCTTTTATACCCAGACAAATTATATTATTGTAGGTAATGATAAGGGAAAGTTCCCTCCTTCAGGTACTTGATATGCTGCTTAGGAGCAGGAGAGCATGGGACCAAGCTAAGGCTTACAATAATTTTATGTTTCTTTTGTAATTTTTTAATATTTAATATAGATTGTATATATTCATTTATTCTTATTTTGGGTATTTTATTAGAACAAGTTACATTTATCATCATCAAGTATATGTCATGACTTTTGGTTTTTTTATACTATCAGTCTTTCGTTGTTAACTTATATTGTATGGTTTAATACTTTCATTATTGAATGATATTGTTCCACTATGTTATAATTTTCTAATGAGGTCATAGTCTCCCCACTAACACACATAGGCCCTCACTGCTACTCAACAACCTTTGGAATATGAGGAGATGTGCTTGAGGCCATGTGGCCAACCAGGTATGGAGTACCTTTGAGTGGCATCTGAAACCAGGACACTACAAAGTGGTATCCAAGCATCTTTTATGGATTTATTTACTATGTGGTGAAATTGCAAAGAGATATAAATGAAATTGGATTTTATAATGAGATGTTCCTGGGCATAGCTAACTCATGCACATGAAAAATCTAAATTTCCTCGAATTGAATTACATCTTTCAAGATTTTGAATACTACAGTTGATTTGATTCCACCATTGTGTGACACACTAGACTTTTACTGTTATTATTAACATGATTATGGGTTATATTGTGTTTCAACCCGATGAGATGAGAGTATGGAATCTCACGAATCATATAGTCATTTGTTATAAATCACATTCCATGAATTTTTTCCATACCATTTAGAAAGAATTATGTATGGCATGTCGTTGTGATAGACGTCGTAATAGATACACCTGCTGTTGTGATAGGTGTATTATGATATGTTATGGTATAGATTGGAGAGATGCTAAGATTTGTTCACTGAGGTGTATGATCCCTCTTGGATTATAATTTGGTGGATAATGGTTAAACAAGAAAGTGAAATGTGTTACAGTGTTCCATAGGTGGATGCCAATCTTTGATTTTTAGAGAGTATGGGCCCCCATGGATTGGAATATGGTGTACCATTGGTTTAACTTTCTAAAAAGGAATGTGATAAACATAAAATGAGTATCAATTAAAATAATTTGAATTTAAACTCATTTTGAAATTAAATAAATATGAAATCAAGTGAATCCGAAATGGATTATGATAGGAACTTAACCAGACCCAACATTAATAGTGAGATTTTCTTAGTGCCTCCCTCTTGTTTAACACCCAAAAATAACCCATGGGGTTGGAATAGGGTTGATTTATTATAGATTAAGGTCTTTACATATCTTGTTTTGATATTTTCACTTTTGAGATGAAAACTTTGATAATAATTATGATCTAAGGTGTGTTTTTGGAATTGTAGAACCTTGGAACCATGATAAACTCAAGTGGCATGCTAAGAGGATGACGATGACCACACTCTGGAAGTGGTAGGCCATGGGATAGTAGCAGATTCTTTAGTTGTTCTACCTATGATACCAGCTGTTATACCAGACATAGGTTCTGAGGCACAGTTCCATGATGGATTTATGCAGTTCATGCATATCATTCAGGGAGCACCGTGACCTGCCCCGAGTATGGAATAGTTGATGCATGAGTTTTAGAAGTATAATCCACCAATATTTTTGGGGGATGGAAGACCCCAGGATGTGGAGTCATGGATAGAGGCCATTATCTCTATCTTAGATCACTTAGAGATGCCTATTGAGAGAAGGGTAATGCTTGCTATGTACATGTTGTGTGATTCCTCCAAGAGATGGTGGGATGTTATCACTCAGACAGATCATCATCTATAAATGGAATGTATAGAGTTTCATATGGCCTTATATTATTATTTCTATCCTGAGACATTGAGGTCCGATTGAGACTGGGAGTTCTTACATCTGGAGTAGGCCACACTATCAATTATGGATTACTCTACCCATTTTACTGAGCTCTAGTGTTTTATACCTATTGTGATGGGTGATAAGTTATCGAAAGATAGGTGATTAGAGGATGGTATCAGGTATGACATATGATTTTAGGTAAATGTATTCTAGATGACTATTGTGTTTAGGATAGTAAACCAGCCACTGATCATAGAGTGTAACCTAAGGGAATCCAAAGGTGCAATCCAGGGCAGTTCAATATCTTGGTTCGGTACTACATTGACTAGTAGTAGGAAGAATCATCTAGAGAATCCATGTAGTGATGTTAGTAGCCATAAAATCTCTTCATGTATCCAGATGAGGTGCTACCAGTGCAGTAGGATGGGCTATACGAGGCCACAATGTATGAGGGACCTAGTTGAGTGTTGATCTTTTGGAAAGCTGAACCATCTACAACGCTTCTGCAGAACTTTTCCTTTAGCATCCTATGAGGGAGGGTCTACACCAACTCCACATTCAGGATCATGGTCAATAACTTCTCACCAGATAGGGATATAGGGTACAAATAGACCGTTCAGGCTGTGGTGGTGGTTGTGGCTATGGTAGTCAAACCCCAGGTTCACAGTGACAACAGGGTGGACCAGCTTAGGGTATCTAGGAAATGTCATAGGGCCATGGTGTAGGATAGGCATATGTAGTGCAACATACCCATCAGGAGCAGGATCTCAAACCATCAACTGTTAGAGGTACTATTCTAGTAGCCTCCATTTTATATTTTTCACTTTTTGATATAGGGGCTTCGCATAGTTTCATATTTTTCTCTGCTGTAGAAAGCCTTGTACTTGTTATAAAGTCTTCTAATGGTGTTGTGATGCTAAACACTCTATTGGGGATCTGGATGGAAGGTGTGAATAAGTTCAAGGAGTTCCCCCTTGATGTCGGTGGATGCCACTTCATATGGAACCTCTACATCCTTGAGATAAAATGCTTTGATATCATTATTGGGATGGATTGTTTGGTTCCATTTTGAGCCTTTATTGATTTCTTTTTCTACAGGGTGATATTTACATCACCAAAGGGAAAAGAGTTTATTCAAAAAGGTGAATGGGATGTCTAGGTGAGCCGAGTTGGACCCAAGCATCATGGGTTGGGTAGGATGATGACCTAGATTACGAGTTTATATCTGGATTATCAAGGAACATGACATTTTGATTTCCCTCTAGTGGTTGATCATTTTAGTGATGTATTCATAAAAAACATGTTAGTATTACCTCTGATGATAGAGGAATAGTTATCTATAAATCTAGTTCTAGGAGATTCACTTGTATCCATTCTACCTTATAGGCTGGTTACTACTGATTTTCAAGAGATCAAGAGGTAGCTAGAGGATTTAGAGGAAAAAGGTTTAATTAAACCCAGTACTTATCTGTGGGGTTCATCGGTCCTTTTTTTGAAAAAGGAAGATGGTACCCTCAGGCTATGTGTGGATTATTGGAAATTGAACCGGATGATGGTTATGAAATGGTATCCTCTACGACAAATTTATGATCTCTTTGACCAACTCTGAGGAGATTTGGTTTTTTCAAATATTGATTTGAGATTTGGTTATTATCAGGTGTGTGTTAGACCATCATATATACCTCACACAACCTTTTGGAGCATGTATGGTCTATATGAGTGTTTGGTTATGTCGTTTGGTCTTACGAACACACCATCGATCTTCATGGCATTGATGAACCGAGCGTTCCATCCTTATCTTGACTCGTTTTTTTACATTTTTGTGGATTATATCTTGTTGTATTCTCAAAATTGACATGACTATACCAAACATCTTGAGATAATTTTTAATACCATGAGATATCATCAATTATATTCTAATCTCACAAAGTTCCACTTCTGGATGGATAAGATTCACTTCCAGGGTCACATTATCTCAGAGATAGGAGTATCAATGGACTCATAGAAGGTTAGAGCTATAGATTCTTGGGAGTATCCCTAGATTATCTTTGAGGTCCGAAGTTTCTTAAGGATGGATAGATACTATATGCATTTCATTCAGGACTTATCACGCTTAGCAACGCTATTGACAAGCTTGAATAAAAATGGTGTAAATTATGTATGGACAGATTCGTATGAGACGACCTTTTAGGATATGAAAGGGAGACTAACTTTAGTGTTGATACTGATTTTTCTAGATCCTAGTAGGATCTACACTGTGTACTGCGACACATTAGGTATCAGGCTAGGATAAGTTATTATGTAGGGGGATCGTGTCATTGCATACGGTTCTCACCAGTTGAGGAATCATGAGAGGAATTACCTAACACATGATTTCAAGTTAGCTATAGTTGTTAATGAATTGCGTTGTTGGATACATTACTTATTGGGGGATCATTTTGTGTTATACACAGACAAAAAAAGTCTCAAGTATATATTTAGATAGCATGATTTAAATTTGAGGCAGGGAAGGTGGGTCGAATACCTTCAGTCTTTTGACTTCTATCTAGCCTATACTCCTGGTAAAGGAAATACAGTGGCTGATGCACTGAGCATGAGGACTCAGATACAAGTAGTTTAGCAGACCAGTAGCGAGTGGCATCTTATGACATTATTATCTGAGATGCACTTGGAGGTGCATGAAATTCTGGGGAAAACATTTCTTTCATACTTAGCTATTACCTCTACCCTATTGGAATGAGTGAGGATGAGGAATATATTAGATTCTAAAGGCCCTTTTCTATGGGAGAGTGTGGCAGGTGAGGAACCTCTTCCTGATTTGACCATAGGATAGGATGAAGTTATATGATTACATGGTTGCATATGTGTTTCAACAGATATCTGTGATAAGATAATGTGGGACTTTCATACCTCTATGTTGGTAGTGAATCTTGGTGTCACTGAGATGTATCAGTGTTTATATCATCAGTATTGGTGGAAGGGTATAAAAAGATATGTAGCTGGTTTTTTCATGAGGTGTTCCACCGGTTAGTAGTTAAAGGTGGAACACCAGCAACAAACCATACTTTTACAGTAGCTACCCATTCTTTAGTGGAAATGGAAAGGCGTTGCATTGTATTTCATGAAGGGTTTACCGAGGTTACCTCAAGGTAATGATGTCATATGGGTTGTTGTTAATAGATTGATGAAGGTTTCTAATTTCATTACAATCAAGAAAACCTTCAATGTTGATGATTTTGGGAGGTTTTACATCTATGAGATTGTACGAATACATGGGTTCCAACATACTATAGTTTCAGATAGGGATGCCCAAATTACTTCTCGATTCTAGAAAGGAATATAGAGGGGATTAGGTACACATGTTCTTATGAGAACAACTTACCACCCCCAAATAGATGACTAGTTAGATTGCATGATTCTTGTTCTTGAGGACATGCTTCAAGCATGCATCCCGGATTTCGAGGGCTATTGGGAGGGGCATATACCCCAGGTTGAGTTCACCTATAATAGTTTATTTCAGGATATTATACATATGAAACCATATGAAACTTTATACGGTAGTCCATTTTGATCACCCCTGTGTTTCCTTGAGGCATGATAGGCAGCTATGATGGGACCTCGTATTGTCTTAGAGACCACTGAGCAGGTGCAGTTGATTCAGAAGTGGTTGGATACTGTACAGTCTCATATAAAATCTTACACTGATCTCTGTAGACAATTTTTAGAGTTCGAGGTCAGGGATATGGTTTTCCTACGTGTTTCAACAAGTTTGGGAAACAAGAGGATTATGAGACATTGTAATATTTCAATGAGATACGTTGGGTTATTCGAGATCCTTTAGAGAGTCAGGTCAGTAGCCTATCAGTTGCAGTTACCTTAGAGGTACCGAGCTATGCACGGCGTCTTTCAAATTTCTCTACTATGGAGATACAATTCAGGCCTTTCTCATGACTTTCATCCTAAGGAGGTTGAGTTATAGGTAGATATGTAATTTGAGGAGAATCTTATGAAAATTGTGGAGCATATATCATGAAGGTTCTCCAAGGCTGGTATGTTCCTTTAGTATGGGTGTTATGGAAGCATGCCTGAGTTCATGATGAGACTAGGGAGAGGGAGGCTGATTTACGAGCATAGTGGCCAAAGTTATTCATTGATAATTCTTCACCACCCTTGGAAGGGAAATATAGGGATGAATTTTTTTAAGGGGGGATATTTGTAAGAACCTTGTTCTTCTTTGAGGTATAGATCTTTTTTTCCTATTGATTCTCAGTTTAATTACTTAATTTTTGTCTAATGTGTATTTTCATTGAGTTCATAGAGGGATTGAGGGTGTTTGAGGATAGTTTGGATCTCGAAACCCAAGTTTTTGGGTGTTTTTGGCCCGACACACAGTTATTACAAGCCATGTTGGGCAGGCCACACGATTTGACTAAACTGTACGAGGCTGGAAAAAGGGGACTTTTAGGCTGCACAATTTGATAAAACCATGTGAGAGGAGGTGTATGGCCATATGTGGGTATACAATTTTCAGAAGACTTTGATAAAGGGTTTTAGCACCATTTTTTCAAATTTTATAAATCATGCGGGGTAACCGTGCGCTATGCACCAAGTCTATAGAAAGTTGTGCACAGTTTCGACACACTTTTTTAAACTATGATGGTAAACCATGTGGCCCTGTAATTTTTATAATTTTTATAATTTTGAATTAAATTAAATTTCCTTTACAAAAAAACTTTTTAGGTTATTTTCTTTAAACTCATTGTAAGGGAGATCTCCCTCTCGATCTCTCCTCCACTTAAAGTAGTTTTTCAAATCTACCTTCTTTCCAGACACTGATTGAAATTTGGTTTGTCTCCTTAGATCCACAGTGGTAAGGCCTCAATTCCATTTTAATCTTATGTCAGTCTTCTGGCTATCAACTGAATTATTTAGATTTAGGCTCATATTCCCTAATTTCTCGTTCCTCATCCCTTATTCATATTTCTTCCAAACCAAGAAAAATCACAGCTTCATACTAGATGAGATATCTAGCATCAGCCTACGATGGGTGGTCATGTTCTTTTTGTTAAAGGTCGGATTGTTTGTATATTCTAGCGTTACACACGCCAAATTTACAGGGGTCTCTTAAATTTAATTTCAATCCTATAATTTATAGGTATTCCCTATTCAGTTAAAGAGGATTAATCATGCATTTTATAGGTTGTATACCTTGAATAAGGGCCACCCCATGGGTGAGTTTCCTTGAATGGCCCTTTTTGGATTATGCCTTGGACACCCCTTGAGGTGTTCCTTTATACCTTCATGGGTTGTTAAAAGTGGAAATTTTTATAAATTGAATTTCAATACTATTAAATTATAATTTAATTGAATTAAGGGTATGGAATTGATGATTTTTCCCTTGACACATGTATGACTTTATCACTTAAAGCATGTTTTCCTTGACCATGTGAGTAATGTAGAATATATGAATTGATTTGATGAAATTAGACTGAATTTCTCTAATTATTGGTTTTAACATATGAGATATATGATACCTATCCCTTTGGTAGATTGATTGGCTTTCTAGTCTTGTTATGCTAAAATATACCATGTGAGTATTTGAGGCAAGCTCTTAATATTGGACTTTATTTGGAATGGCCTTAATAGGAATGAATTTCACCTTTTATTAAATTTCCCATGTGATTTATAGGATAAATATTCCATTTAATATATTTTTATTTTTCTAATCCCTATCATAAAAAATATTCCCATGTGAGAAATTGAAATTACATGCCCTTTGAGCTTTCCCAAGGGTTGATACACCTTTTGCAGTGAGTTTGATGTTAGATGCTCTTGGTTTTACCTTAGAATGTTGAATTAAATGTTTAAATGAAATGGAAATGTTTAAAGGATTTATAGGAAAGGGTGATAAATGAATTCAGGATAGGAATGCAATGGGAGGACTCTTGTGTCTGTTGACTTATACGCCTTGGGTGATATGTGGATTCACATTAGAATTCCACGAATGTACTAAATGGATTGAACCTTGATTATGCCCTGGGTGATACATGTATCCAAGTAAAGGATTCCATGGACGGATTCATTAAGGCTATAATTTTATGTCAAGTGATAAATATATTAATATTATAATGTTACGGATAGAATAAAATTGCATTTGACTATTATGCAAAGGGTGATACTCATTCTTTCATTGAGAAACGCTGAGGACAGACTTGATTGGTTGGGAACTTTTAACTCACCTAGAGCGATACTGAGTTCCTAAGTGGTTCTCCAGGGGAAGGATTTTAGGGTTATGGTTGAGATTCACTGGGATTCATACTTGAATTTTAATTTAGGAATGTCAAGGATGATCTCTGGTTATAAATTGAACACTAAAATGGAATGAATTATGAATTTTCTGCTAAGCCAATGCAAAGGCATGGAGTTGGTCTTGACTTGTATTGTTCAGATGGACTTATGAGGCATATGTTGTGATTCTATTTACAAAGGGGATGCCAGGTTTGACCCAGATCTAGAGACTCATTAAATTCAGTAAACATTTATTTTTAAATGGAATTGATTTAAATAATTAGGTCTTTTACTTTTTAGTACATCCTTTCTTTCTAATTTTCTTATTACACACTACCTATAATATATATTCAATGATTTTTTGGCACATACCTTGGGTGGTTGCCTACTAGGATTTTATCTCACACCCTTCTTGGGTCACCTTTTGGACCCAAAAAGATTATATGATTGTAGGTAATGATAAGGGAAAGCACCTTCATTCAAGTACTTGATATATTTCTTAGGAGTAGGAGAGAATTAGACCAAGATGAGGCTTGGGATTCTTTTTTGATTATTTTTTACTTTTTTTACTTTTGTTATATGGATTTTACATCTACCTTGTATTAATGTTTTGGATGTTTTATTTGAATATGTTACATGTATCATCATCCTGTATATGATATGACTTCTGGTTTTATTTATACTATAAATATTCCAATGTTTACTTCTATTTTATGGTTTACTACTTTTGTTACTTAATGATATTGTCCCGTTGTGTTATAATCTACTAATGAGGGCATAATCTCTACACTAACACACCTAGGCCCTTGATACTAGTCGATAGACTCTGGAATTTGGGGAGATGTTCTTGAGGACATGTGGCCAACTGGGTACGGAGCACCTTTTAGTGGCATCTGGAACCAGGACATTACATAAATTCATCTTATTTATGATAATTATTAAATTATTAAACATTAGAATCTAATATAATGTTTATTATTTTAATCAAATTACATAGAATAAATCCATGTCTACAAATAAATTTTAATATGATACATGGATCTATAATTCTTATAGGATCACTACTACAAAACAGGTCAAGGGCAGCGCTGCCCTTTATCAGCAATAAACAGAAAGTGCTGATAATGGGGTATGCCTTTATCTGTGCTATGTAAAAGCGCTGATAAATATTACATTTATCAGCACGTTTTTTAGCGCTGCTAAAGGTATATCTTTATCAGCGCTAAAAAACCGCTGATAAATGAATGTTTTTATCAGTGCTTTTATTTTAGTGCTCATAAAACATACCTTTATTAGCGCTTTTAACGAGCGCTGATAATGGTTCTGTCGGTTTTTATTTAATAAACCTAACAGGCCATCCTCGCTTGCATGCGGTCAAGCTCTCGCGGAAGCTGAACCAGGCCCCTCTCCATGCGACCTCATCCTCCTTATCCTCCTTCTTCCTCCTCCTTCCTCCTCCTCATCCTCCTCGTCCTCCTCCTTCTCCACCGCCGCCTCCGCCTCCGCCCCCACTACTGCTACCGCGACCGCCTCTGCCTCTGCCGCCTCCACCCTCGCTGCTGCGCGCGACCGCCGCCGCCTCTGCCGCCGCCGCCGCCTCCGCCTCGGCCGCCGCCGCCGCCTCCACCCTCGCTGCCACGACCGCCGCCGCCTCATCCTCCTCCTCCTCGTGCTCTCAAGGTGGAAGGTGAGTTCCATGGATGGTATTCCCTTGGTATATTATTTATATATTGTGTGTGTGAAGACCAAATAGTGAATATAGATGTGAGATAGGAATAATACCATATCTTGAGCCTAATTCCAGTAAGGATTTCCATAATATATAGTGTGGTCTTAATGTGATTATGATTATGTCTAGGGTTGTGATTCATAATTAGTGATTAGTGTTGAAATAAGAGATGTTATTGATATTTAGCAACACAAGTGGGTTGTTTTTGAATGATGTGGAATTGGATACCCTATAGGTTCCATAGGGATATCTTGACTCTAAGATGAAGTATATGGTAATTGTTTAGTTATGATGGTTCACATGTGTGAGAGGTCTACCAAGGTTATGTGTGATGACTTCTGTGGATAACCAACCCTTTTTTTCATTTTTTTTATTTTGAGTTACCATGGGCGGTAAGTTCTACCCCTTTGAGTTGAATATTTATGTATGAGATACAAAGGAAATAATTTTTAATCTTATGGTTATATGGATTCCCAAAGATTATCCCAATGGAAATGATGATGGATCCATTTTAATTTTCATCACATAGCATAATCTCATAGTTATATGATTAGACAAAGATGAACCCATAATACAAAACATATCACCTAGTATGTCTATCACATATACGAATAAATAAATTAGAAAAAAACGTGCTACAAAGCATAAAGGTACCATTAAATACTTACATTGGTTAACTTGTTTTAGAAATTGTTTATCTTCATCCGTGCCTTATACTTGCACCCATGAATTTGAAGGTGAGTATGCGTACACGATTGTTGACCTTCTTAGAGAAGAGTTTCAGGAAGAGTATAAGAGACATGATGCAATGAAGATCATTAGAGTGTTGGAGCAAATGTGGTTGCTATAAACAATGTGGAAATCGGCTTGTACAACGTGGACGAAGTTACAACTTGCAGGTATTGTAACTTAGGCCACGTTGTACAAGCTGATTGCCACAATGAATAACAAGATCTTCATTGCTTCATGTCTCTTATACTCTTCCAGAAACTCTTCTATAAGAAGGTCAACTATCGTGTACGCATACTCACCTTCAAATTCATGGGTGCAAGTACAAGGCATGGATGAAGATAAACAATTTCTAAAACATGTTGACCTATGTAAGTATTTAATGGTACCTTTATGCTTTGTAGCATGTTTTTTTCTAATTTATTTATTTGTATATGTGACAGACATACTAGGTGATATGTTTTGTATTATGGGTTTATCAGGAGTCTGTATGATTTCCTGTTTCCACATTTCATTTTAAATAGCACGTTATAATTATATATTTACTGTACCCTAATGGCTCAAATAGTCAGGAATATTGTAGATGTTTCTATAATGCTGTAGGATTCTTTTTCCCCAATGGTAGTACATTTTTAGGATGTTTTCACTGATGAGGTATAAATTTACTTCTTAATAAAGAGATAAACTTTATAATGTAGTTAGTTTTGGGAGAAAATTCAGTTTCTATCACAATTTCTAAAATAACACCAAAAGAGCATCAGTTGTTTGAATTACAATTTGATGATATAGAATATAATTGTTTCATATGGCATAGTACTTTACCATGGGGTTTTATAGTTCTCTAAAATAGATGGTTGATTAGTATTTATTATTTTGTTGGACTATTGTAGATTGAACCTGATGAGAGTCATGAATATGTATCCTCATCCACGCATTGATAGTCACATTGATCATCTATGAGGTTCTATGATCTTCTCCAAGATAGATTTGAAATTAGGATACCATTAGATGAGTTGGACATCGATGGACCTACCATGGACTGCTTTTAGGAGTAGTTATGGCCTGTATGATTTTTTAGCTATGATTTTTGGTTTAACTAATGCATTGGTTGTATTAAGGGACTTGATGAATAGGATATTTCATCCTTTTCTGGATAAGTTTTTAGTAGTTTTTTTCAATTAAATATTAATGTACTCCCAAACCATAGTTGATCTTGACCAACATCTTATCATCACCTTGAGTACATTGAGATAGCATCATATTTATTACTGTTTTCTCCTGTTACTCATTGGTTTCCTCTATTTCGCATGTCATGTATTTTCTAAGGCATCATTCAGTCTTTGTAAGACTAACATAGAATAAATTTGATATATGTCAGATTAAATCAGGTATCTTATACATACACGATGTTCACACTATTGGACAAACCATGTATATGGATTTCACATGTGTTTAAAGGAATTTGTACCATGATTTATTTTTATTAAACCCAAACTATGCTACCTGATTAATTAAAACATAATATTAGGCAAGTTCTCGAGATCAAACCCATAAAGACGATAAATATGAATAAAGAATGGATGAATGCCAATCGGTTGAAAAAAGAGTATGAAGATGGCGTGAAGGAGTTTATCAAGTTTGCAGAAGATCATACAT
Organism: Viscum album; assembly: GCA_963277665.1. Lineage (NCBI taxonomy): Eukaryota > Viridiplantae > Streptophyta > Magnoliopsida > Santalales > Viscaceae > Viscum > Viscum album. Next base: position 405,281,604 of record OY728167.1, read on the forward strand.
GTGACCCTTCTCAAATCCTTTTTCCGTGTTTACACTGTTGTTATTCAAGACAAATTAGTCCAGAGGAGTTGGAAGAACACCTGATCTGTCATGGAATAGATCAAAGTTATACATGTTGGAATAAACATGGGGAAAAAACCAATGTAGGTAGTGACTCAGATAACACAACATTTTATAGATCATCTGATATGATTAGAAGCATGAACAATGAAGACGATCGTATGGAGGGTGTGATTACATATGTGAATGATGATGAAGATAATATTGGGGAAATGATAAGGACAATTTAAGATGAACTTCGTGATTGCCAAAAATTGTTTGAGAAGTTAAAGAGTTGTGAAAAAACGTCATTGTATGCTGGTTGCACTAAATATATAGCATTGTCAGCAGTATTGAAGCTGTATAATTTGAAAGTAGGAAACAGGTGGAGTGACGCCAGTTTTACAGAACTACTTTCTCTCCTGAATGAAATGCTCCCAGAAGATAATGAACTCCCAAGACGAACATATGATTCCAAATGAATGCTACGATCGATGGGTATGATCTCTGAAAGAATACATGCTTGCCCGAATGACTGTATATTGTTTCGCAAGGACCAAAAATCACTTAAAGAATGCCCAAAGTGTAGTGCTTCCCAATACAAGAAAGATGATTCTAGTCCTACAAAAGTTGTATGGTACTTTCCAATCATTCCTAGGTTTAGAAGCCTATATGGAAGTGAGGAGACTGCAAGACAATTGACATGGCATGTAGATACAAGAATTAAAGATGGGAAACTACATCACCCTGCAGACTCTCCTCAGTGGAAGAGAATTGATCACGGGTATCCTGAATTTGGGAACGAGCTGAGAAACCTTTGTCTGGCTTTATCTACAGATGGGGTGAATCCTTTTGGTTTTCAAAGCAGCAGTCACAGTACATGGCCGGTTATGTTGGTAAATTATAATTTACCACCGTGGTTATGCATGAAACGAAAATACATCATGTTATCTATGCTTATATCAGGACCAAAACAACCGGGTAATGATATTGATGTTTATTTGGCCCCATTGATCGAGGATTTGAAAATATTGTGGGATTCAGGTGTTACGATGTATGATGCTTACAAAAATGAACAGTTCACTTTGAAATCCATGTTGTACGGGACGATAAATGACTTTCCTACTTATGAAAATTTTTCAGGATATAGCATTAAAGGAACTCAAGGGTGTCCCGTTTGCGAACAAGGTACACAGTCAATTAGGTTGAAACATTCATCGAAAACCGTGTTTCTAGGACATCAAGGATTTCTACCCCGACAACATAAGTACAGATCTTGGACAACATAATTCGACGGAAGTTCAGAGGAACGTACATCACAGTCTCCACTAATAGGTGATCAATTTTTTGAGAAAGTGAAAGATTTGGACACTACTTTTGGTAAACCATTTTCAAAAAACCTTACGATAACTGGTTGGAAAAAGAGATCAGTTTTTTATGAATTACCATACTGGAATTGTCTGTATGTCAAAAATTTTCTTGATGTTATGCATGTTGAAAAAATGTATGTGATAGTGTCATCGACACGTTGCTAAATGCACCCAGCAAAACAATGGATGGAATTAAAGCTAGATTGGACATGGTTGATATGGGAATACGAGAAGAATTGGCACCAGTGAAGGGTGAAAAACAATCATTTCTTCCTCCTGCTGCTTACACTCTTTCCAGGCAGGAGAGATATCAGTTTTGCAACTTCTTGAAAGACGTAAAGGTTCCATAGGGGTATTCATCAAATATCAAGAACATCGTGTCAATGGGAGATTTAAAATTAAAGGGTCTAAAATCACATGACTGCCATGTTTTGATGCAAGATCTAATTCCTATAGCTTTACGTTGCATTTTTCCCAAGAATGTCCACCATACATTGACAAAGCTTTGTTTCTTCTTCAAAGCTATATGCAACAAAGTTATAGACCCGTCGAAATTGCCAACTATGGAAAGAGAAATTTCCATCATATTATGTGAATTGGAAATGTTATTCCCACCGACATTTTTCGATATGATGGTTCATTTGATGGTTCATTTGGTGAGAGAGATTCGACTATGTGTTCCTATACATTATAGAAAGATGTACCCCATTTAACGGTATATGAAGATTTTGAAAGGGTATGTCAAAAACCGAAGTCGGCCAGAGGGTTGTATTGCGGAGAAATATATTGTTGAGGAAGCTGTTGAATTTTGTATCGAATACCTGTCTGGTGTGGAAATAGTTGGCCTACCGAAATCTCATCACACTGAGTGGCTTGAGGGTGAAGGAATTTCTGGAAGAGAGGTTATCACAATCAATATTACAGATTGAGAGCAGGCCCACCTTTACGTTTTGCATAACAGTTTCGACGTTGACCCATATGTTCAAACCCAGAAAGAAATTCTTAGGCATTTGAATCCTTCTAGGACTGAAAATTGGATATCAGATACACATAATCGACAATTTATAGGATGGTTTTGAGACCATATTTTTAAGCAGTTAGATGAAAATCCAGAGTCAATTTCAGAACGACTTCGATGGCTGGCCGGAGGAGCAAGTGTGTACATATTATCTTACATAGTTAACGGTTATACATTCTATACTAATGAACATGATGAAGACAGTACCATGCAGAATAGTGGGGTTACACTTGTGGCTGAGGCGATGCATGTTTCTGGTGCTAAGGACAAAAATCCAATTTATGTGAATATGTCATACTTTGGCATCATCAAACGAATATGGGAGTTGGATTATACGAAATTCAAAGAGACGATTTTTCAATGCAAGTGGGTTGATAATAGGACTGCTGTTAAAATAGATGAATTAGGATTCGTGAAAGATCATTTCATTAAGGAAGGGGAGAAAGACAAACCATTTATAATGGCATCACAGGCAGTACAAGTATTTTATGTTCCAGACCCCGCAAACCAAATTTGGTAAATTGTTCTGTTATCGACCAAAACAACTGAAGGGTCAGATGAAAGTTCAACGGGGGTTGACCCTTTTATAGGGACTTCACAATCATTTCACAGTGGTCCAAATGTAGACGGAGTTTTGTATGTCAGAGGAGATCACAATGAAGGAATTTACATAGTCGATAGAGGAGTCAAATCACTTCAGCCTTTAGAGAAAAAAAAGAGAGTACAATAATCAGGTTATTTGTTTATTGTAACATACATTGTGTTACATTATGTTATTATCTGTTCGCTTCTGTTTTTATGTAATCTAAATTTAATAATAAACCACTTCTACAGATAATGACTTCTGCACCTGCTGATGCACCCAATCCCGAGGCACAAAAGGTCTCTCATCCAGCAGTTGGTGGTCCCACTGCAGAGCAACAAAAGGTTTCTCAACCTGTTGTTGTTGGTCCCAGTGCTGAGGTACAACATGTTTCTCAACCTATTGCTGCTGGTCCCATTGCCGATGATAGCGCTCCTAGGGAAGATATTGATGCTACTTCTGAGGAAATGGTAGGAAATGAAACCCTGAAAGCAAAAAAAAAACAAGAGCATCGTAGTTTGACAGTGTTGGCCAAAATCTTTAAGGCAAAAGCAAAAGGCATCAAATTTGAGGTGGGATGGAATAAGCGAGGCCAACATGCTAACCCCAAAAAATCCATCTTTAGTAGCTACATTGGAATCGTCACTCAGTAATGCGTGCAGATTTATGTACAGTAGTTGCACCACATTGTCACCGGGCTGAAGACACTAATGTGGGAAGAGATTACGGTAACATTATGATATCATTTTTTTAATTTATTAAAATAAAATAAAATACCAAAACATTGACTTACTCTTCATCATCCATTGCAGTGTGCATTTATAGTAGATGTCTCACACAAGGAATATGTATTAAGAGTTGCAGGAAGGATTCATAGAGGTTTCTGCATAATTTTAACGAAATATCATCTTAAAGATGTAGAAGGGAAAATCAAGCCGCCCCCACCTCCTCTTTACGCACACTTGATATCCCAAGGAGCGTGGGATGCATTTATAAACCATCGTGGGGAGAATACTTTTCAGGTACATTGTGTGGGGTAATAATTTTTTTGACGTTTTATTATATTAATAACTTTGATTGACAGTTTTTTATTTATGAAATAGCTACTGAGTGCTGAAAATAAAAAATGCACAACAGAACCAGCGTACCCTTACCGTAAATCAAGGATGGGGTACGCTGAACTTGACAAAAAATTTGTATGTCTTTTAACTCTACCCTACTACTAGTATGTGACATAAAACAACACCATAACCATGTTTCTCTGTTTATTTGCAGATTGATGAATTGAAATCGAAATCCATATCCATCCCACACCATGTGCTATGGAAGGAGGCTCGTGTAAATAAAGAGGGGACATTGATAGATGAAAACACACAAAAAGTGTGGGAAACATGTGTAAGTATGACATAATATAAATTTGAGTTACTCTAAATAGCTATTACATTACAATAACTACTTATTTTTATATATTTTCTATCTGAAATAGTCACAAGAATCAACAACAACCACACCAGATGCAGACATACTTTTAGCAGCCTTGAAGCAGCCAGAAAAGTATGGCTGCGTCAGAGGTGCGGGTTTTGGGGTGACACCCCGAACATATTTTCAAAAACAAAAAAAAGCGGAAAATCAAAATGAAAAAATAGAAAAGCTGCAAGAATAATTATCTATTTTTAAAGAAGAATTACAATACCAGATAGAGATGATAGCAAAATTGATGGGGGAGAGGCAAAGATAAGAAATAACTCAACAACAACGCATGCATGACGATCTTGCCCCACCCCCCACCAGCTTTGAGGCGAGCCATTCCCCTAAAAAACCTGACTTAGATGAGGTAATCAATGTTTTAATAATTGTTTTTGTGAAATGTGATTTACATAGAGACTGATACCTTTCCTGTACTAATATTCCATAGGGTGAAAATGACTATGATTTATATTTATCAACTCCCACCTATCGCCTTGTAGCGAGGGATACGGTTTTCAATACTCAAAACGACATGCTACACAACAAACAACTTCCAAAAAATCATCTTAGAGTTTCAATTAACGTAGCTAATGAGCTGAGTGCCGAGATAACTATTCCAAATGACGATGACGACATTCATACGGTTGAACAAGCTGTTGGAACATTCATCGCATGGCCGACAGTTCTTGTAAAAAAACATGTCAACAAAAAGGTATTCATTTCTTATTTATTTCTCAAGCTGGACCTTTAACATTTAATGAAAAAGGTCTGAACCAATGACTGTTATTACAGAATGACAAATAATGTGAGGTGAAATGAAATATATGCTCAAAACTATCTCAAGGATCAACCAACCGATTGAAATGGTCTACTGGGAGCACCTTCACCCCGCCCGTTCTATATCCACAGTTAATATCATCGTAGGCTCATGTGGATACAATGTTGAAAGACGGCAGTACTCACATAGTTTCTATCAAAAATGATATGTATGGAGAGGAGATATCAGATTTCATTAGTGCTGAAAATGTAAATGAACTCCTCAAGTTTGAATGGCTAGGCGCCTCAGTTGTAAATGTATACATGAGGTAAGTTTTCATGATTTTATTTTACAAAAGCTGATATACTCTGATAATTTTGACTAAATACATTTTATATTTTTCACAGAAGTATATATGAAAAACAATTGAATGGATTTCCCCATGAACAAAAATTTGTACTCGTTAGTCCTCACACCACATCTTCAAAAGAAAAAATATATTCTATTAAAGAGGCTGCAATAATGTCATCCCTGCTCAAATAGTTTGAAAACAAAATTGCGAATGACATACTCTTTTTAATACCAACGATGCAGGGGTAAAACTCTACAATTTAATTATATAAACAATATTTTTATTTCTTTCTTTACTTATTCCATTTTGTATTTTTAGGGAGCTTTGGATGCTGATTGCAGTCAATTTGGATACTCCAAAGATTTATTTTCTGGATTCAATGCATGGATATCCAACAAACCGACCATGCATGATGGCGTTTGTTAATTTGTAATACACTAGATCCAACATTTTAAAAATAAACATCTAGTTATATAATTTATTCTATCTTTAAAGGAGTATTCTGTTATGATAGGGCGGTACATCAATATCGTCTAATGCATGGAATGAATCCAGGGCATAATGATAAGCACACCTACAAGATCTAAAACTGGAAAAGTATCTGGGTATATATAATAACATTTCACTATCCAAACACATATCAAAACAAATTACTTATTGTTGTTGATGTTTCTGTAGTGTCCAAAACAAACAAACGGAAAGGATTGTGGTTATTATGTTTGTAAATTTATGAAAGAGATCATATTTCATCAACAAAATAGCATCCCTAATGAGGTATTTTTGAAAATAATTACGAGTTCATTTAAAATATTTATTAATCCTTTGTGTATTTATATTTTTTCAGTACTACCATGACTGTCTCAAAAACTCATATTCAGAAGATGATATACATGTGTTTAGAAACGAATGGGCAACATACCTGATGGAAGATTGTACAAAAATAGGATGAAGGTGAATTCCTACAACTTATTTTATCTATATATGATCATTGATTATCCTCCAACCTTATTTGGTGAATTGAAAATGCTCCGATGTATTGAAATATTAATTTATTACTCAATGTTTTCTATCCCCGGATTCATATTATTGATCTTTGAACAAATCAATATTAAAGTAAGGAATGATGGTGTGCAGTGCGTATGGGGTGAATGACGAAACCACCGAGGATCAACAAAATCCATTTTCTGTATCTCGTTTGTTTGAACTTGTATTTGAGCACATATGTTTTTGTTTGAATTGCACAATTATTTCTAGGTAGATGCATGAGATAATCAGTATCATTGAGGGATTTTCTGGAACCAAAATATGTGTCCCAGGATAATTCAAGTAAGGGAAAGGCTGGTTGAGATGAAATCCAAGCTCAAACGACCAGTACATCATCAAAAGAATCAACCCTGTGATGCACCATCATGTAGAATCTGGTCCTCGTGATGTTTTGAGGTGTTTATGGAAGGTATGGGGAGTCTGATAAGCCACATGGCCACCATAAATAATGTTTACAGGAAGCTCCACATGTTTTTTGTGCCTCATGCCTCTTTACAAGGATCACTCCATTCACATGGTCCGTCTTAGCATGTATGTCCCATTCAACCCATTGCTACTCTTGGAGGAACCTGAGAATCTGACAATGCATAAGCCCCAAAAGACCCATACTCATCCAACCAAGAGTATTCATAGTGTGAAGGGAAGCTAACCATGGGTAATACCAAAAAAATACCTCTTTTAAATATATGGGTTTTGATCCTTGTATTCTAAATAGGGTACGTAGGAAGCCTCCATGAGGTTAAATCCCAACCAATGGTAAACCATGGTGACCCCCTCATTGGGGTACACCTTCACTTATTTTCCCTATTGTATTTCCCTTAGTGGTGTCTGAATAATTCTTCAAAATGAGAAACCTTACCTTTATGGGATGCACCACACTTGGGTCAGACCTCATTGGGCGTTTTGATCCATCTATCAGGTAAACATTCCAGGTGCTCCCTCCTAGAGATGTACCTACCTAATCCACCTTTATAAGTGTTTTGATCCACCTAGGTCTTACATCTCTGTAAGACATTAAATCATGACCCTCTATCCTTGTGGGATGTTAAACTCATGGAATACCATGAGTTAAACATGGGTTTCCATTAATATATTCAATATTAATGTTTAATTAGTCCTTATTAAGGTATTGTGGAGGTGTGGTTTTATGTTTTCTAGCAGATTTCGGAAGATTACACGCTTTATGTAGGTGATTCCATGCTTTTACATTATATGATGGTTTTATTATCCAGTATTTGCTTGCTAAGTGTACTATATGAAATGTTTGTGTGGTTAAAAATTTTCTATCAAAGGAATTTGGGGTGTGTATAGACTTGAAAGTTATTTTTAAAATGAATGCAGTTGTATTTCTTGTGGATTTTCATGCCTAAGTCCTTTAAATGTGTTTGAAGAAATGAGAAAGTTGTGTGATGGGTGTTTTCAAATGGATTTAATGTGTTTGTGAATTTTAAAGAGGGTTTTCTTATGAGATGTAGAGATTCTATATATGTGTATTTACATTGAATGAAAGTACATGAGAATGTGTTGATATATATGATGTGTATAATGTAAATTGAGCACAATTTCCATAAAAGGTATTTTTTGTATGATGTGCAGGGGACAGGGTGAGAGGGCAGGGGTGGTTTTCTAGGGGAGGGGGAAGGGGAAAAGTGGTAGGGGAAGGAGTAGGGGGTGTGCTGGGTTCTTTTGAAATATATAGGGGGTGGGAAGGGGGGTTTGCAATGGGCAGGGGGGAAGTACAGTGGGCAGGGGTGTGCTGGGGAAGGGGGCAGGGGGTTTTCAGGGGGCATGGAGTGTGCAGTGGTAGGGGGTGTGCTCGGGGGTGGGCAATGTGTAGGGGGTGTGCTGGGGAAGGGGGCATGGGTGCTTCTTTTTTATGGAATGGGGGGACATAAGATTTTTTTTTATGTTTTGTGCCTCACTAGTATAATTGGTTATTTTATGTTTTGTGCCTCACTAGTATAATTCCATTTAGCAACCCCATTCTTTATTTCATTATTGTATTACTAACATAATATTTGTTTTATTATGTAGGTGAAATCTTTTTCCTCAGTTCGAATGCTTTGTTCGGAAAACGCCGCCATGGACGACAATTTTTTAGAGTAGATGGATGAAAAAAGGATGGAACATCATTGTTTTTTAACTTTTTGTTGGATAAATGTAATTGTAACCAAATTAAACATTGTTCAAAATGTATATAGAAGTGTGTTGTTTTGTATTCATGATTACAAGTAAATGTATGTATCATTTTTTGTTCTTCTGTGCTTTGTGTGTGGGTGTTGTGTGTGCTGTGTGCAGGTTTTGTTTGGGCTGTGTAGGTGTTGTAATGTGTGCAGGTGCTGGGCAGGTTCTGTGCAGGTTCTGGATTTGGATAGGATATTTTGCCTTTATCAGCGCTAGTTAAGCGCTGATAAATGGATAATTTATCTATGCTATTTTGAGCGCTGATAAAGGTAGTTTTTATCAGCGCTCAAAATAGCGCTGATATATTATATATTTATCATTGCTGAAAATAGCACTGATAAAGGGGACCCCCCTTTATCTTCGCCGAGATTAACAGTGCTTTTTTAGTGCTGTTAAAGGCCATTTTTAACACTATTATAAGTCATATTTGTAGTAGTGGATATTGTGGAATATAACACAATGCTTATAGTATTTTAAAAAGGGTAAAAGTGAAATATAATTACCTAGAACTACCCTTAAATTGATAAATTTTGTAGAGTCATAACCTACATCCCTTAACAATAACCATTGTAGAGTGCTACATGATCTTAGGTGCACCTCCATATATGCCAGAGGCTTCCAAATAGAAGTGAGGATATATGGTGATATGGTGACCAGGTTATACCGTCAAATTATATTAGAAAAAATATTGTAAATTTCATACAACTAGTCATATAAATACCCAACATAATAAAAATGAACCAATACAGCTAAGTTCAATGCATGGATAAAGAACTAAATAGACATTATAACAGATTGAACTATCTAATTGCTATATAAATCAGAAAAACACCAATAAGATATTCCATGGGCAGATCATATACATCCTAGTCTAAAATAACCCAAATTGAAAACAACCACTACATAGTCTCATGTCCTAACCTAGTTTCATCACATGAATCTATCTAATAAATCTATCTCAACAACCAATATTTTGCCCCTTTTATATGTGTACCTGAAAATCATGAGGTATGATTAGGCACCAATGATCCAGGGCTGCTGTAGTAGAGTGTGAGTACAACTTAGTAGGACAATACCAGCAATGTTCCTAACATAACAAGTATATGAAATGCATGAATTAAGTTATATGATCTAAATAAATAACTAACCATTGTAAACATAGTACATGTCATCATCTTTAGTACTACCAAATCCACCCAAGAGTGATTCTACCTACTATTTCTAGTGCATAATTGTATATAAACAAGTCATATATTATTACCTAGGGTTTAAGTAGCACTTTTTGGGAATCAAAAACCCATTATCCATATGAAGTTACACCACTATAATCTATAACATATGAAACATAAATCCCGCACCTCATGTGATTAAAAGATCCCCCATGGATTCGAAGACCAAAACTTATGAAGAAATGTGGTACCCTTATTCACCATATTGATTCATACTCCTCTATCCATATATCACCTAATAAGTCAGCCACAATACATTCCTTCCAATCCACTTATAAACAAACAAGCATGCAATAAGAAACAAAACATGAAAACACAAGACACAAGAGGTTTCTTGTTATGGAAATTGTTTCCTATATCCATAGGAAAGCAATTTCATATCTTTAATTCAAAGGAAACATTCATATGAGTTATAAGGGAACCAAATTCTAAAAATCTACCCAAAAAACCAAAATACAACCTTCAATGAATCACTAAAACAAGTAACTTCCTCTAGAACTTCTTCTAGTTTATCTATCCTCTAACACTGATCCTTTTGGTATTTTCCCATACAAATATGTTCTTAAACCTATGGTCAATTTATATTCAACACTTGGGTGTTTTATATCATCCCTATAACATATATAATGTTCCTTGTATGGTCCCTTTTGGTCTATATCAGCATATATTATCATGATTTCTAGTCATGTGTTACAACAGTGGTCTACCCATTTCTAATATAGAATGGTTCAACCATTTATTATGTTTTCACCATTATTTGAAACATGTGGGTAACCCACCATTTAATTTGGAAACCTCCCTTTCCTTGTATCATTCTCTACCTCAATTGTCAACATCTAGTGAATAGTGCATGTCACCTTCTGTGACTTCCACACAACCGTTCACCTCCTCTAAAACTTTTTTCTCCTACATGAAGCTTCCCATTCCATCTACATTAATTATTTCTCAAAGACATGATGAATCCCTAATTAAATTAATCATATGGAAATCCTCTATATTTTTTCACTCATGTCACCATTGTTCCACTTCCTCTAAGTATATCATCAATTCAACTTCCATTCAGCCTATCTTTCTTTTAATTTCACCACTCACCTATCTTCCATTGAGCCACTGAATGAAATATCAGTTGAAACAATTATTTTCAAGAATTTTTATCTATCCAATGAACTCCAACAACTTTATTTAATCTAAAAATCCCAAGGTCTAGGTGTATTTTCTCCATCTAGCCACCATTAAGTGTAACATGTAAAGGTAAAATGTCCATATTTTCTATCACATAACATAGAAAAATGTTATCACACCAATACCCAAAAATCACTCAATCGAGATTTTTTTTCATAAGTTAATTCCTAAAATCACCCACTTGAAGAGTATTATCATACTTGCACCAAATTCTTACTAGTAAACATCCATTAGTTCATCCTACACCCACATGGTTCTCCAATATGAAACTGATGATAATCCAAACTCCCATTGAAGACATGCATTATTACTCATGAACCATGATCTCATTTAAATTCCTCTATTAAAGTTTCTTCCCAAATAAAATAGTCATGGGTTTTCATCACCTAAATCTCTTTAATTCCCATAAAAAATCCGAGTTGGGAAACGTTCCCATAGACCCACTACTTCTAATCATATAATCTTATGAATACTCACACCAATATTACATATAAACCAAGAGTTGTTCGGTATAGTAAACTCTAATTAGGCCATAGGAAACTAATATTTATCCATCAATTTTTCTTTTGAAAAATTCCAATTTCATCGAATTGAAAAAGGATCACTAAAAAAAATCTTTCGTGAAACCAAGACATGCATGGCACTATGCTCTCGCAACATCAATCCTTAGTCTAACTCGTTAAGTGCCCACCAGGTCCTTCCAATACTCTTCTAATTAATCATTTCCATTTAAAATGTTAACAAAAAAAGTCTTCATTACTATCCTTTATAATATAATATAATTCCCTAAATAGAAACAAATAACCTCTTCCACATGTTATAGTCAAACACAAAAAACTTGAAGCATCTTTTTTAATGAAAGTAATACCCTTGAATGAAAAACACAATTCTAGTTGAATGAATTTTTTCTCTATGAAACCAATTTATGGGGTTTGATTTAGTCTTCTAAAACAATATTCAAGATTATCTTGAATACCTTATGATTAAATCTCACTTTCTCCATTATTTATCATCTTTCAAACCATAATATGATCCTGATTCATTTATCACTATTCTTCTCTAATGAAGGATCCAGTAGACTCTTAAGACTAATGCTCTTGAGGATAAATACCTACACCTTCAATGAATCTTATTCAATTAAGGTACTTGCATAAAATTACATATTTGGAATCATTAGAACATGGATAAGTTCTGATTATCCTTATAACATTCATGTTCTCATGACAACTAGTCCACAAACTCCCAATTATGATAATCTACTTTTCTATAATTCCACTGTCCTTCCAGAAATCTTTATTTAGAGTTGTAAAACTTATCTACAATCAACCATAACCTTGAATCCTCTGTCATACATCCCACACTCTTCCATAACTTCCTCCTTCTTTATAGTTGATCATATTTTTATTGAACCATGAACCATTCCATAAAAATTCCAACCCTTTTATATATGAAACCATCACATCATTGAGTCATCCAGAATATGTCACCCACTCCCTATAATATGTTGATCAATGAAACTCCAGAGTCACTTATCCTAACTCACACTTGGAAATGAAAAATAATTAGTTACAATAACAACCAACCCTATCATATATAGGTTTGTGTAACCTTTAGAAATTAACCCTTACAGGAACATACCACTTGGTACTGTCTGATTTTCCTCGAATTAACTCCACATTATTACATGATAAAATTGAAATTAATTCAAATTTACCATTGAATCCTCATTATGTGAACATGTTTCACCTCTGACTAGGACTTCTGGAATAATCTCTATGATTTCTATCCTGACCATATATTTTTATAACACCTTTCTTCTAGTTGAATTTCAATCCAACAGAACTCAAAAACACTTCAGAATTAGCTACCAAATACTCTAAAGTATAAATTATCCATTGTTTAACCATCAAACTGAACCATTCATGTTTAATTATATCTTCTAAAAAATATTTTTACCAACAATTTAAAGTAATATAGGGATCAAGATCATCCATGGAAGTCTTTAGTAGTCTTTCCACTAGGATCCTTGTTGCCACCTCTATGAAAGTAACATGATTCAAAATCAAAGTGGTATTATAAATTCATTTAGAAAACCATAACATTCTAGTACCACAACCATCTATACCATAAAAATTCTTCTAGAAACATAGAGGCCACTATGCTAGGGGAAATATAATAGTCTTCCAACCAAGATTGATTTTTTCCAATAATTGTTCATTCCTCAAGACTCATGTTGTCCATGATGACATTATATGTCCAAAAAATCCTCGTTGTACCACTGCTATCTTTTAGGAATATTCATTCAAGTCCTTGAAATAAAAATTTACCAGACATTGTGAAACCTTTTTCTACCATCAAGAACTAAAACCAAGGTTGGTACCACTTTTTAAAAATTAGAAATATACTAACCATTGGAAGTTATTCCATATAAAGTTAAAACATTTGGAACATAATTGTGGTACCTATTGTGATTAGAATATATCCTTAAACATTAAATACCAGAATTCAGAAAGAAAGCTATATCCTATGTCATTTCCTTGAGTCTTCCTCCTCCAGATCGGGATATACAACCTAGTATACCCAAAGATACTTCATTTAGATAATGAAGAAATAAACATGAACGTGATAGGAAATAAAACATGCAAACACAAGACATGATTGATTATGTGGTTCAAACCTTGTGTCCTACGTCCACAAGATAACAAGTGAATCTATTTAATTCAAAGGAAACATATGAGAAACCCACCATTAACTTTGGAAATATTTGTTTCCCTATAGTAATCATTTCCCCAACCTCTAACATTTAATGAATAATTCTCAGGACCTTTCATGAATTATGAACAATTATTAACCTTCTATAAAACTCCATTCTAATACCTTAAGATTCACCTTCCGTTCTCAATTATTCATCATTCAGAACATGACCAACCCTTGATTACATGCATCAGATGATCCTACAATCCCACACTGAGGTCACCACTGTGCAGCTTGCATTGAAAATATCTTCTATTCAACTACCATTAAACCTATCTTCTCCTAAACTACACTAATCAAATATCTTCCCCTAACACGATGAATTAAATTTACATTTAACTAATTCCATTCAACTATTTTTCACTATCTGATGAACTCCATACATGTGCCAGAATCTGGATATCCCATATTTTTAGTGTACTATCTTCTTCTAGTCACTGTAAAGTGTAAATTTTGGAGGCTTAACATTTTGTGTTTTGAACTATTAACCCACAACAAAATTATCACCTCAAAACCCAACAACACCCACCCTAGATACTGTTACATCTCATCAAAAAATCATGGTAGAATAGTGTCCTCCAAAGTTACATTCACCTCTCATCAATACTATCGATACCCTGGGTTATAATAGTACCCATCCATGGTTCTATCATATACTATCAACATACCTGGGGTTAGAATAGAGACTTCCCCCAGTTTCATCACATAAACATCAATACACCAGGTTAGAATAACACTTTTTCCAATTCCATCATATAAAATCAACACATTGTGTTAGAATGGAACTCAACACCATTTCCATCATATGTCATCAATGATCCTGGTCAAATTGGAGACCACCCCTTGTGCATTCACATAACATTGATACCCTGGGTTGGAATGGTTCTTTCCCCCTGTTCTTTCTTGTATCATCACATAGTACCATTTTTGAATGACTCCCACTCATGATACCCATACAATAGAGATAGTTGGAGTAGTGCATAACTCAACCCGTTATCACATCCATCCAATAATCACATGTAAATAATGTTTGGAGTGGCACCCATCCCAGGACACAAACCCATGTTGATTTGAATGAGGCCCAAACTATCTCATATATCCATCACAACACAACTCACTTACCCATGGGTGGAATGATGAAAAACCCACCATATCATCAAAATCATTTTCATGATAAGAATAATTGACTATAACATGTGAAAAAATTTATATTCAATGATGAATATATAATCATGATGTTTCCCCACACTAAGGCCAAGGGTTCTCAAGGATTGGAAAGTCACCTAACTCCAGTTTTTATATTATTCCCAAGTCAGTTCATTAGGAACACAAACCAAATTCCATTTCACATTAATCAAGGATACCGCCATGATACTATTAAATAATTAATATAAAAATTATAATAAATGTAATTATGAATCCATGATGGTCCATTAAGTCTCAATAAAACCTTGGAAACCCCTCCTGAGTTCCTTATGTGCACTTCTGACATTTGGGTCATATACTGTTGCATAAAGGAATAGTGTGCAACAACCCAAATATCTATCAATAATGTTTCCCTTTTTATGTTAATTTCATATAGTGTAGATCACATAAAATAACTTATATAACACAATAAAAACTTTCTAAATGAATAATGAATGAAATAAGAGGAATTTCTAGAAGTTAAGGCACCTATACAGATGAAATACTAACATGACCTTAGGAATAGTAATATGAACCTTGTGAATAGTAAACTATCCAAATGAATAGTGATGACACCCATGAAAATATAAATAAAATTTGGCCATCTCATAAGTGAAAGTATGATATAATTATATCATAGTATAAGTAAGTGATTTTTTTAAAAATTAATATTTAAGTGTTTGTATTTTTGTGAGCGATAAATATTCAATTTTATTTTAAAATTAATAAAATTATTTAAAAGAAAATTATTATTTTGTAAAATGTATTCATAAATTGATATTTTGTTTTCTTATGATTTTAGGATAATTTTCTGATACCTTATTTAATTTTTCAGAGTGTTATAAAATCAGTTTTAAATTTAAAATCTGTATTTTTTGAGTAAATAATATTTTTATTTAAAAATTAAATTTCACGTATTTAAAAAATATTTTGATAAAATGGAGTATATTTTTGAATTATACAAGTTAAAAAATGGTTATGGTTAATTTTTTTTTATTTTTATAAAATACAAGAATTTTTGTTGAATAATAAAATACGGTAATTTACGGTATAAATACATTATAAGCTAAATACACTATTCCTTGAGTCATGGATGATTTAAGCACCATAATCTCGAACTTACCTTAATTATTTTAATATATTTTATGATAATGATCAATATATTCATATTCTTGAGCCAAAATAATAAACAAATGATTAATCTATTCAAAAATCACTCCTCTCCTCCACTATAAAAACCACCCCTCACCCCCTCTTCTCCACACACCTCCTTGAATATTGTCAAAAATCTACCCAAATACACTTCCCTAGTATCTACCCATGTATATGTTCTATTTTTATTTCCATAAAACCAAAACCCCTTTCCCTAAGGAGGTTATCAAGGAGGATAATTCAAGAGGTAAGTCCTCTTCCTTTTTCATTTAATTTCATTTCAATTTATTTTCTTTTCTTATCCTCTCCTCATATCCTATGTCCAAATGATCATGATAAATATAGAATAATATATATAATATAATTATATCGTTTTAATTTATTATCCATGATCAATCTCTTAAATCTCTCCCTAATTTATTTTAAAAACTAAATCATCGGTCGGGAGGTGTCGATTTACAACCTTCGTGGACGATGAACTTTCGTTCTTCAATTTCTCCTTCAATGATGGTTATGAAACCATTTTTATGGTCTAAAATGATTATAAAATATATATTATATCTTATTTAATGTTATGTAACCAATATATATACATGATATTAAAAAATAGAACAAAAATAGTTCATTGTGATTGGAAAACCGCTAAAATTATGTTAAAGCAATATCATTAGCATGACATCTAACGATTCATCCTCATTTATGGAAAAAATAATATATAATAGCAATTAAAATTATTCTTGTTAATTAATATCATATAAATTAAATTATATAGAATTATACCCATTCCACATGAACTTCAATACTCATATACAAGTATACCGATAGGGAAAACCAAAGAAACGAACGTTCTCGAGCGATAAAATTGTATCTTATAAGTCACCAAAAGGGCCATAAATGAACTTAATTAAATTATAATATATAAAATAAATCTATAAATGTTTATTAATTAATTAATTGATGGATTTAATTTGATTATCAAGAAATTAAGTTCAATTTCAGAATACATTCAGACATAAGGTAAGAGTTTTCTTCCCGAACCTTCATTTTCATTCGGGGTCTGCTTTCTTACTCTATACACCAATGTAATTATTAATTATTTTTATATAATTATTATATATCATATATATATATATACATGTTACAAAATCATATATCTAGATCATTTAATCAATATTTTATGGGATAATAAATGTTTTTAAAGGTTCCATTCTCATTTATTCTTGATATGCAAGCCCAGTTAAAGGGAATGTATCGAGTTCTTAACCATTTATAGTACCATATATATCTATTTTAATAAACCATTATTTTTATAAAATCAATAATTTTTTCATAAAAAATTATATTTGTTCATTTTTTGTTTTATAAAAACATTCATGAAAAATAAAAAAGAATTTTCCAAAAGAACTCTTCTTTGAAAAGTAAAAATTCATTTCTCTCAAGAATTCCTCAATGATTTTATTAGAGTATTTTCATATATTAAAACACCTATGTTAAATTTTATGTTTTATTGAGTTTAATATCTTATTTTTATCATCAACCATATTTTATTAAATTTTTTATGATTAGTTTTATCATGGATTCACTATCTTGATACTATTCACCATACTACTTAGAATGAATAGTAATTATGTTTATAGATTGTGGAAAGTTATTTACATTGAATATGTATATGATTTTTATGTTTAAATTCATTTTTATGAGGAATGAATTGGACTTATCATGTGATGTTTGGGGCCCTATATAACCCCTTTATGTATTGGTAGGTCTCATTAGACAAAAAAAATTTGGACTAGGTTGATGCCTTGCCCATTTTCATATATGGTTTTTGGAAAAGTCCTGAATCATTTTCAGATTTCTGGGCCAAGTATTTAATGGTATGATTATGATATCAAACATATTAATTCCATCATTATGATATTATTAATTGTTAAACTATGCGATTATTCAACTAGTATAATATCCATGATTATGTTTCGTTCTCTTATGTTCATTTATATGGCTTTATTTATTCAATTTTCATTCCTTTTATATTATGCTCATGTTTATTTTTAAAGGAATGCGTTTTTAGTTATTCACCATGATAAATTTTTATATCTATGATATCTTCCACTATATCTCTTACCCTTATTGATCATCTGAGCTCACCCCTATCTCATGTTTTAATTTTCCCAGGATATGAAGAAGTATATTATGAATGGACTTCAGGGATAATATAGGAGTTGTGGATGTTTCAAAAGTAATTTTTATATTGTATTTCCTTTAAAGTTATAATGTTGAACTTATTTATGTACCTTGTTTTCCAAATAAAATAAAAAATACATTCCTTTGGGATGTGTCTTCACTATTTATATTCTAATGTAATGAAATAAGGAACTAGCTCTGGGAAACTGGGGTTAGGGTCTTTACAGTTTGTATCAAAGGAAGTTTAGTAGAAAACATGTAAGCTAGATTTAGAAAACATAGATTTTTGAACAAACCCCTAAGATAGAATTTGAGTATAAGCATACAAGAACATCCAAGAATTTTCGTAAGGAATATATTATGTGGATCTTTCTAGAAATATATCCATATCTAGATACTACAACTAGACGTGATTCTGGCACAGATGCACCTAGGGGTAAAAACTCTGAAAAGGAGTCTCGGGCCTTAATCGGGGTAACCTAGTACACTAAAATGAATCTTACTCTGCACCTGGTTTGAAACTCCTAGGGGAAATGATTAGGATAATTCACATATTATTTACAATCCATTATGAAGGATTTAAAAGTAATTTTTTCCTAAAATAACCATGTTTATAAGTTTGAGATTAACTGTGAATTTGATTTCAATTTATGTTAAGTATTTTTCAAGATGAGATTATACATTATGATTTATAACCTAATCTAGGGTATACCATTATTTAGAAATGGTGCCTCCTGGAAGGAAAGAAAACCATATCAATGCACATATCCCATGTAGGTATTTCCCTCCTATACAAGATAATGGTATCGTTACTAGAGCTGCGACTAGTGCTAAGAAACTTATAACTATACTGGGACAAATGAATCAGGTTATGAACAATAACATTACCCATATGGAGCATCTTGTACCAAAACATGGAGGAGGAAGTTAGAAAACTTTATGTGACAATGACCCCCATCATTCAATGAGCCTACAAATCCATTTGTAGTAGAGCAGTGCATATGTTCCATAGAGAATATATTTATCGCTTTGGGATGTAATGAAAGGGAGAAGGTTGTCATGGAATTTTATCATCTATTGGGAGACACAAATCAATGGTGATAATTATTTTAAAACACACAGGAGGAAGAAATTACAAATATATAATTGAGTTATTTAAAGAAATTTTACTAGAAAACAATTTTCATCATGAATAGTGAGAGGATATGGAAAAAAATTATTGAGTCTGAAACAAAAAGAGGATGAAAATTTTGAAAAGTATAAATCCAACTTTACAAGGTTATAAAGGCATGATGAGGACTACATACATAATACAAGGCGAAATATTGATCGATTCTTTGATGGTTTAACACATTTCTTCAGAATGGAACTAGTCTCCCAAAGTTTCTCATCACATGAAGATATAGTCTCATGTGCTATCAAGATAGAGAAAGAATTATTTAAGTCCCATGACTTTAATGGGAAATAAGAGAATAATAGGGTGGAGGAGGATAGAATGGATAAATTTAAGAATTAAAATGGGAATTTTCCAACATGTGATACTTGTGGAAGGAAACACTCGGGTGCCTGCTTAAAAGGAAAAGAAGTTTGATATAACTGTGGATAGAAATGTCATCATTCTAGTAATTTCAAGGGAAAGAAAGAAGATATAAATGTTCAATGTTATACTTATAGGGATATGGGACACTATGATAATGATTTTACAAAGTGTCAAGAAAAAATACCTTAGAAAAGGCCAAGGGAGCAGGGCTAAGATTATGCGATCACCACTAATGAGGTTCAAATTCCTAATTATGTGGTGGAAAGTACATTAATAATTTCTTAAAACTTAGCCGATGATTTATTTGATTCCGGATCATTGAATTATTTTATATCTTCTCAGTTTTCTAATAAAATTAGACATTTCCCTTATGATTTAATAATGTAATTGTCAGTAAAAACTCCTAAGGAAAGTATCAATCCAACAAAGATGTATCGGTCAGTCCCCTTTATGAAAAATAAAACATGATTTAGTTTATGATCTTGTAATCATAACTATGATTTAATTTGATATAATCCATGGTATATATTGGATTTTAAATTATGATGTGAAAATATATTATAAGAAGAAGGAAGTTACAATTTTTGAGAATGATGTTGAATTCCTTATCTTTAGAGCAAAAACATCATCATCTGATTCTTATCTAGATCTACCCCTAGTAGCTCTACTAAATAAAATTCCTAGGGAGGATGAGAACACAATACTTATGGTTAAGGAAATATCTCTTCAAATTGAGGATGTAACTATTGTGAATGAATATATTTATGTATTTCCATAGGATTTACCTAGACATCCTCTAGAGTAGGAAGTTGAGTTATTTATTGATTTAATTCTCGGTTCAACAACTTTATAAAAAACTCCTTATAGTATAGACATATTGAGATTATTAGAACTGAAGAAACAACTAGAGTAATTTATTGATAAAGGATTTATTCACCTTAGTGTTTCTCCATGGCAAGAGCCTATTATTTTAATTAATAAAAACGATATATCTCTGAGAATTTTCATTGACTATAGGGAGATCAGTGCTATTACAACAAAAAAATTATCCCCTACGTCACATTGATTATTTATTTGATTAAAATCATGGAGAACCTCTTTCAATAGTGTCTGATTGTGATCCATGATTTACATAATAATTTTGGAAAAGGATTTAGAAATATTTAGTTGATGAGCTTCTTTTGAGTACTCCTTATCACCCTCAAACTGACGGGAAATCAAAAAGGACAATCCAAACTTTAGAAGATATGTTGAGATCATTTTCACTTGACTTTTAAGGAATATGGGATCAGTATTTACCTTTTTTTGAGTTTTTCGACAATAATAGTTTCCATTCAAGTATTCAAATAGCACCATATGAAGCATTGTATGGAAAGAGATGTCATACACCAACTTATTGGGATGAAGTTGGTGAAATTAAGCTTATGGGCCTAGAGCTTGTGGAGGAAACAATAAAAAAGGCAAAGACTGTTCAAATACATATCAAATCAACTCAAAGTAGGAAAATATCTATACTAATAATTGAATTAAGGATTTAGATTTTCAAGTGGGAGATCATGTATTCTTGAAAGTATCTTAATGGAAGGGTGTTATAATATTTTGGAAGAAAGGGAAACTGAGCCTCAGGTGCATTGGACCTTTTGAAATTCTAGATAGAATTGGATTTTTGGATTATCATTTGGAAATTCAACCAATAAATTCTAAAGTACAGAATGTGTTCCACATCTCTTTTTAAGGAATTACATTCCAGACCCAACACCTATACCAACTTATGAAATAATAGAATTAGAACCTGTCTTATCTTACTTTGAAGAGCCTATATGGATTCTGAACACTAAAGAACAGGTGTTGAGATTATGAGATGACTTTGCAGGTAAAAGTACTTTAGAAAAATCATAAAATTGAATAGGTGACATGAGATCCTAAGGAACTTATGATTAATAACTACACAAATATTTTTATGAAATGAAATTCTAGAAATTTCAAGGTCATAATTTTTATAGGAGAAGAGAATGTAATGACCTAGAATTATATCAATGACATTTCCATTCTAATGTTTATTTCTTATAGTATAGATCAGATAAAATCATTTATATAACATAATACAAACTTTATAAATGAATAATGAATGAAATAATATGTATTTCTAAAAGTTAAGAAACCTATAATTATGAAATAATAACATGAACTTATAAACAGTAATATGACCCTTATGAATAGTAACCCATCAAAATGAATAGAGACCACACCCATGAAAGTATAAATAAAATTTAGGCATATCATAAGTGAAAGTATGATATAATTATATCATAGTATAAGTAAGTGAATATTTTAAAAATTAATATTTAAGTGTTGATATTTTTGGAGTCATAAATATTTAATTACAATTTTATAATTAATAAAATTATTTCAAATAAAATTAATTTTCATAAAATGGATTCATAAATCAATATTTTTTTTCTTATTATTTTAGGATAATTTTATGAGACTTCAGTTAATTTTTTAGAGTGTTATAAAATCAGTTTGAAATTTTAAATCTGTATTTTTCGAGTAAAAAATGATTTTATTTAAAAATTAAATTTCATATATTTATAAATTTATTCTTATAAAATGGAGTCCATATTTTAATTCTAAATGTCGAAAAATTGTTATGGTGATTTTTTGTTATTTTTTTAAAATAATTAATTTTTTGTGAATAGTAAAATATGACAATTTACGGTATAAATATCTTATAAGCTAAATACACTATTCATTGAGTCATGTATAGAACTATAATATCTAAATTAACACAATTATTTTAATATATTTTATTATAATTCTCAAACTATTCATAATCTTGAGACAAAATAAGAAACAAAATTTTAAAATATTCAAAAATCAAATCTCTCATCCACTATAAAAACCACCCCACATCCCCTCTTATCCTCACACCTCTATGACTTGAAGCTTGTATAAATTTTTCCAAAATCGTCTTCCCTAGTCTCTCCCAACATCTAGTAGCTCTTTTTATTTCCAAAGTACCAAAACCCCTTTCCCTAAGGAGGTTCTCAAGGAGGATAATTCAAGAGGTAAATCCTCTTCCTTTTTCTTTTAATTTCATTTCAATTTATTTTCTAATATTATCCTCTCTTCACCTCATCTATAAAAATTATTATGATAAATCCAGTATCATATATATATTTTAATTATATAATTTTAATTTAATATACATTATAAATCTCCATACCCACTCTCTATTTTATTTTAAAAATGAAATCATCGTTTGGGAAGTGCAGATTCACAACCTTCATGGATAACAAATTTCATTCCACAATTTATCCTTCAAGGATGGTCATGAAACTATTTTTATGGTTGAAAAAGATTATAAAATATGTATATATCTTATTTAATGTTTTAGATCCATTATATATATGTGATATTAAATAATAGAACAAAATTAGTTCATTGTGATGAAAAAACTGCTAAAATTAAGCTAAACAATTATCATTACCATGTTATTTAATGATTAATCCTCATATATGGGCAAAAAATAATACATAATACCAATATCACATATCATTTTTCATTAATATCATATAAATTAAATTCTGGATAATTATTCCCATTCCACATGAACTTCTATTCTTATATACAAGTATACCGATCATGAAAACCAAAGAAACAAACACTCTCGAGCAATAAAATTGTATCTTATTAGTCATCAAAAAGTAAATAAATGAACATAATAAAATTATAATAAATAAAATACATGTAGAAAATGTTCAAAATTTGGGTTTAATTTGATTATAAAATACATTAAGGTCAATTTCATAATAAATTCAGACATAAGATAAGGGTTTTCTTCCTAAATCTCCATTTTTATTCAGGTTATGATTTATTACTCTATACAACAATTTAATTCTTAATTATTTTTATATAATTATTATAAATAATATATATATGTTCCAAGACCATATAACCAGATCATTTAATCAATTTTTATGAGATAATAAATGTTTTCACGGTTCACTTCTCATTTCTTCTCGATAGCAGGTCCGATTAAAGGGAACACCTCTATTTTTACCCATTTCAAGTACCATATATAATATATTTCAAGAAACCATTTTTTTTACAAATCACAAATTTTTTAGTGAAAAACTATTTTAGTTCATTTCTGATTTTATACAAACTATCATGAAAAATAAAAATGAATTTTCTAAAAGAACACTTCTTTGCAAAGTGAAAAAGTGTATTTCTCTCAAGAATTACTCGATGATTTTATTAGATTATTTTTATCTACTTCAAAACTTATGTTGAATTTTATATTTTATTGAGGTTAATATATCATGATTATCATCCATAATATTTTATTAAATGGTCTATGATCAGTTTTATTGTGGATGTTCTATCTTGATACCATTCACCATACTACTGAGAATGGTTAGTAATTATGTTTACAGATTGAGGAAAGTTATTTACATTGAATGTGTATATGATGTTTATGTTTAAAACCATTCATATGAGGAATTAATTGGACTTTTAAAGTGACAGGTGGGGATCTCTATAGCCCCTCAATGCATCAAAATGTCTCATGAGACAAAACAAATATGGACTTGGCCGAGGCCTTACCCATTTTCAGATATGGTTTTGGCTAAGGCCTTCATCATTTTTAGATGACATGGATAAGGACTTGATAGTATGATTCATATTTCTAGTATATTTATTCCCTAATTATGATATTAGTAATTTATAAACCATATTATTATTCATCTATCATAATATCAATGGTTAAGTTTCATTTTCTTATGTTCATTTATATACCTTTATTTATTCAGTTTTCATTCCTACCATATTATGCTCAAGTTTTTTTTGAAGGAATGTGTTTTTAGTTTTTCACCAAGCTTAATCTTTATGTTTATGATATATTCCATTATATCTCTTACCCTTACTGATCATCTGAGATCACCCCTTTCTTATGTTTTATTATATTATGAATGAACTGTAGGGATAATTTAGGAGTTGTGGAGGTTTACAAAGGAATTTCTATATTTTAATTCCTTTCATGTTTTCATGTTGAAATTATTTATGTATCTTTTTTTTCAAACCTAATAAACTACCCAATCATTCGGGATGCATCTTCCTTGTTTATATGCTAATATAATGAAATAAGGAACCGACTCTGGGAAACTAGGGTTGGGGTCTTTACATATATTTCCTTAGGTATAACCACACCAAATAAGTATCTCTTAATGGATGGAATAACATCAAACAGACACTCATGTCTCATCTAGATCGACCAACCCATGCCCATCCTATAACCATAGTCATCACTATAGTACTCTCTTCAAATTATATTTGTGAGTGAGGGAGGAACACTCATCCCAAACATCAGTTCTCTATCCATGGTTTACATGGTATCACATAAGGGATCTACATAATCCACACATAAGTAAATCTATCATTCTCATCACATTACCCACCTAGAGGAAACTAAGGCACCTAGTCTATGGTCCACTATGTTTTATTCACTAAATTTGTACCCATATTGGGTCTATATATAACATAACACATATTTATGGTCGAGTTCATGGCCATCATTGACAAAGGAATCAATATTAATGTTTAAGGGTCCATATTGGCCCAAGAAACATCAACTCTATTTATAGGGGTAAAGGTAAAATGATTTATTTTTAACTCAATATCAACCAAACACAAGTGGTGTGACCGTATATCATATGTTACAAAATGAAATGAATAAACCTTCGGATGATGTTTAGGGAGAACATACCTCGATCCACTGAAATCCATCTCATCAATGATCATTGCATGAATCAAATATAAAAATATTATTCCCAAAAATATAAAAAAATCCATTAATGAGGGAATAAATTATGGAACACACTAAAAATAGTAAAAACAAAGAATAAATTGAATATTATTAATAGAATTAAATCTACCTTCCACTTTTGATGAAGAGAACTTGAATCCATGAACAAACAGGGGAGGTCTCCTCTTTAGAAGAGAGAAAGATAAGGGAGGAAATTCCATGGGTGGGGTCATTGAGACGAATCATGGAGACCTTATTCCACATGATTTTAATAATAGAAACCAATATTTAATTAATTATAAAACTTACTAGAAAATAACTTGAGGAATGACCATAAAAATCATGACATAATTCAACTGACATGGTTGTTATTGTGGTGTGGCCCCATTGTCCACAACGCAACACTCTACAACTAGAGGAAACATAGAAAACTAACCTCACATGTTTGGGTCACATTGAGGATTATACTCCCTATAATGGTATTTATCACTCCCTTTATCCAATGCCTCATAATGAAAACCTCATCCTAATTGTGAAAAGATCCCCCATAGGGCCGGATTCATGACACATGCTCCCCCACTGGTAGGCCTTTACAAAATAACCCCTTATCTATGATGTGACACACCCCTCTTCATTTTATCCTTCACTTCACAACTCAAGGTGTATAGAATGACCATCCATTGATAGAGAAAATATTTAATCATATATGGAATAATATTTAGTCTTATTTAGTGTCATAGTTGGTCATATATATCCTTCCCAATTACATAAAGACATACGTAGTGGTGTGGTTTCTATCTACTCTAGAAAACTAATCACATCATGGATTACAATGGTGTAATTACCTAAGTTCATGATGCAATCAACCACTAAGAGTTTCTCGATACTATTTACTCCTAACTACAATTTGTGACGCAACCCACACGTTGTAGAGTGATCCATACCCCATGATAAACCCTTATAGATCATCCCTTTAGGATAAAATATGATATTTCTTAGATTATAAAATTTTAATCTTACATAGAGGGTTTGAGGAATGGACTCATTCAATCATGACATGAAACTCTCCCATTCTTAAAAAATTTAATCTCACACAACACCTTCCATTTCGTAACACCCCATGGTTGTGACATGATCTTTTTTCTGTGATAGAAATCAGTATCAGGACCACCCAAAACTTTCTTCAATGCTAAATCAATCACTCAGTACACATCTTAAGCCTTCTATCACATCAAAAAATTCTTTTTAGAGATGTTTTAACTCTCAAAATTTATATTTGAAACCCAATTCTTAAAAGATCACCTGCTATGTGATTAAAAAATCAAATTCTCACTAATTTACCCAACACATAATGACGTGGGTTATTAAAAATTTCATATCATAACCCTTATAATCCTTGATAAGTCTCCCCATTTGTCCTCCATGAACAATCTAGGTCACTGAGCTCTGATGTACTGTCTAAATTATATGTCTCTGAAAGGTCTTGGTCATGCCGATATGAAATCCAAACCAGTGTAACTACCCCACACCAAAAACTAAAATCACTAGACCATTACACACATCAACCATCCCATGAATGATATGTCTCCAAAAAACTATGATTTATCATACTTGATCACACATCAACATGAAATTTCATACCCCACTACACCAATCAACTCAAAAACTCAACAGCATGCACATCACACTCTAAAGTGATTCCACAAACTAGGCGATGATAACCCACATTTGAATTAATTGATGAATTTATAATCCAATAACATTTTACACTATTGGTTTACATTATATTATCACTAAATCAATGTCACACTCAAGCATCACAAAAATATTCTCATCAAAACACAAAGTATCTATCCAGAGACTATATCCATATCATGAGGCCCCCCTAATTATACATGTTAATATACTATACACAATAATGAAAATTCCATGAATCTAACAACCACACTAGTCTATTCCCAAAACACACTCACAGTTGATCATACAACCAGACTATCATCCCATATCGTATAGTCATCAGCCACTGAATAAATTTACTCTACCTATCCATATAGATTGATAATTGGATATGGGGTTTTTTTATTCACATTAATAATTCATCCACTTGTATCCAATAATTGACACAAACCCACAACCATCTTCGGGTTTCATCCACTATCACGTCATACCTGACATGTATCAAAACTACATGAAATGAAGATTACACAATTTATAAATCCTTGACATGCTCTATACCATAGAATTTCCATTATCATCAATCAAAAAGAACAATTATACCTAATATCCATAGTTTATGAACACTAACACTCAGAATACAAACTTTTATTTCTTGAATAGGTCACTATCTTGAGCCTCTCTCTAGGGTCTAATAATACTATACCTCCCCATGAAACCACTTTCAAACTCCATCGATAATCTAACACTGTAACACCTGACTTAAATAGATATACCTCAAGGTCTACAAACTTTCTCATCAATACATGAATTTCATGTTCTATCCCACCACAGACTCCACTCAGCCCCTCTAACAGCTCATAGACTAATCAGTTCCCAACTTATCATAGTTATGGAACTCTACCAAACTCCATTTATCATGTCGATCCACTTGGTCCATTGGTGATTTACATGAAAAAGTTGTCAATCCACCACATGTAATCCTCATAAATATTTCACAACTCATAAATCACTCGATATATCTCTCTCAATTACCCATGATCATCATGATACTTTGGTTATTCTACTATTTCATTCTAGAGATCTCATCTCATACTTCATCCATATCCTAGTGCATAGGTTCCCATGGCCCATCCCAGCTGACCATCTTCTAGCATCACTCTTTCTCCAACCAATTAATGAAATTAAATTAAGGGATAAAACCCATTTACCATTCCTTGATTTAAGTATAGTATCTCTCAAATTTCCACCATCATCTCATATATGATCACTATCCAGGTATGATCACTAAACAAAACCATCAACATCCCAAGACCTAGATTGAATAAGTTGGAGAATTAAAGGATTCCTAGACAACACCACACCAAATTAGACCCTCTAAATATCTATACCCTCAATAGGTATCTAGAGGCCTAACGTAACACACACAAACCTATCCATATACAAAAAAGGAACCCAATTCAATCGCTATGCATTTCAATCCATCATCATGACATTACACAGGATTCATGTGACTTATACTACCCAATATTTCTATCAAAGAGATTTTACATTGTCCATCCATTAATATGTTCTATATGTTCTCTAAGTCTGACTGTGCCTACCCAAACAATAATATTACCTTTATTAGGCTAATATATGGTCATAAAAATCCACATCCCCATGAATTTAGAAAATAACACTATCATATACAAATATAAGAGAGAATCTAAATAACCTCTCTTACAATGGTGATCAACAACCCATGTTGGAACTCACATCTCATAATTGGTAGGTGTGTACCCTAGTGATACCCTATATCACAACTTAACTCAAACCAACATTAGTCATAACCAATCGATCCTTGGCTCACACACCAAATAAACTCTCAACTATTCCTCCCATTCATGTCATACCTATCATAACACAAACACTAGAAATGATTTCAAACTTCTAAAGGAACACATAAGACTAAGATATACCATCTCTCATATTATCCTTATTCATCCAAACCTATCATAAAAAACATGAAAACTCACTACTATAAAATTATGTCACTCAACTCACTAGTATCTTGATCCACATATCAACATCACTATTCCATATCTCGTAATCTAAAACCATACCTCAATAGGTCACAACTCATAAAAAATATCCACAATCCATCTCAGATACCAATAAGTTACTCATATTCTATAACACCATCTTTAGGGTTATCATATATATCAGGAATCCCATGCCCATGATAACCACTCACTCTAGTGTACTAGTCCTCATCAGTCATTCACATACCGGAAGACCCCATCAAGGTTCATTGTCACATCCACATGAATATAAATGTCATCTTCCTTTGAAATTATATATCAATACAATAATACCCATCTATTTCGGTTAACAAGAATTCAAATAATAAGTTATTTGGGAAAACACCAAATAAGTTATTTTTAAAACGTTAAATAACCACTTTTTTTATTTTCTAGAAAAATTATCACAACCACATAGAAGAATGAATATTTAATATCAAACTACATTCTTGATATGATGTATGAACACCCAATATCTTTTACCTCAATCCAAGAGGAAAAAAAATCACAAATCATTATTCTAAAAAAATAATTATATTAAAAAATAATCAAACCAAATGTAAAACAAAAAACTAAAAATAACAATCCAAATTCATTAGTAATTGATACTTCAGCTCATGCAGGTTCTGGCCATGCACAAAACAACATCCATCCCATGTTTTTACTATTACTACCACCTATATAGCATATCCAAATTAGTAGGACAAATTAAACATGGCTTTGATGACACATTCTAATGTACCAAAATCACTCACTCAATATTAACCAGACCAGCTTTGTGTGACCTCAAACATGCTTTTTCATTCATCATAGGTAGCCAAACAATAGAAAGGGTCTATGGGTATACTATGTGGAGTCTATATATTATATCATATTATAAAAAAATAAAAATAAAATAAAATATTCCATCCTAATAACCAACTAAACAAAAAGGAACCAACACATATAGGTGAAAGGATTCAGTAAATAATAAACCATACACTATAATAGGGTGAACTATCTAAATGCCACACATGTCAGGAAGAAACCAACAAGGCCCCCCATAGTCCACCCATTTAAATCTTAGTCTTAAATAAACAAAACAAAAAACAATCATCAACTATTACTGAGTCTTAACCTGATCCCATCTCATGACTCTATCTAAGATAAACAGCTCAACCAACCAATGCTAAGACTTTTCCATACCTACACCTACAAATCATGAGGTCTGCTTGGGTACAAAAGTGCCAGGGCCACCTAAGAAAGCTCTGGGTAAAACTCAATAGGAAACCATTAATGGATTCCTTAACATAAATAGTATATATGATGCATATATTATGTGATATGCTCTAAATATATAAATAACTACTATAAACAAAATACACATCATGACCATGAGTGATACCCAATCCACCAGGAATTGACCATACCTTCTTCAAATAGTGAATAATTATATTTGAATAAGTATCATATTAATAATAAGGGTTGGAGTAGTTCCTACCCTGGATACCATCAAATATCATCAACACCACGTGTTGGAATAACACATTCCCTGTTTCCTTTACCTCTAATAAATACCATCAAAACCCTAGTCATAATGTCATCCAGCCCAGATTTATCATGTACCATCAACAACCTGGGTCAAAATGGTTCTCTTCCATAGTTTCATCACATATCATCAATGTCCTATGTCATAATAGTCCCCACCCAATATTTTATAACATACTATCAACTCATCGGGCCAGAATGGAACCCACCCATAGTTCAATCATAAAAAATCAATACCCAATGTCAAAATGGTAATCATCCCCAGTTCCAACACATAAAATCAATACCCTAGATAAAAATTGTTCCCACCACTAGTTCCATCTCATATCATCACACCATATGATATTGGAACAATTACCACCTATAATACCCATCCATCAATGATTGTTGGAGTGGCGGCCAACTATTCCCACGATCACATCCATCCCATAATCATATACACATCATGGTCTGATTAGTGCCAAACCCATGACCCAAAACCATGGTGAATGAAAACAAAACCATCTCACATTTCCATCACATAACAACTTTCATACCCATAGGTGTAATGAATCTAATATACTATCTAATCAAAACCATTGGCAAATTAAGCAAAATCAGCTATAATTGTAACATCCCAATATTTTAAGAAATATATTCTTTTAAATTAATTAACATTCATTGATAGCTTGTGTTATAGACAATGAATAGTTTATCTTGAATTTTATGAAACACCGCATTTATCTTTCATTGCACATAACATTGAGTTTCTTTGATATCTTGTGTTACATATAAGGTCGACTCTTACAGGACAACAATATATTATTAATATTATTTGTTTAACATAATAGTTATAACCTAGCCATTAGAATGACATAAATGAATATTACAAACTAGATTAGGAGCATATGGTTTAAACAAGTTTATATAATTAATCCCTTTGTGACCAATTAAATGGAAATGAAAATAAAAACCAATTGAATATAATGGATGCGTTTCTTTGAAAATCTATTTTTATTCCCATAATGGTGTATTATATTAATATATTAAATTAATCACCATTATTTAATGATATTATTGAAATTTATATGTTATATATTTAATTTTTTTTTAAATTTATACAGTAATATTTATAGGCATAAAGTAGAACATGTCCAATTTTCGTATTAAAAGGTTGTATTTTTCTAAAAAGCAGTTTCACTGCCTTTTAATGGAATAATTTATTTAAAAATAAATGTTTACACATTTATAAATTTTATTTTAAAAAATAAAATAATTTTTTTAAATCATAATATCATAATTTACTTTTGGTGAATTTTTGGTATTTAATTGAGAACTTTCATATTTTGATGAATAGTTAATGACACCGAATTCTAATTAAAAACTAGTTTATCATATAAATAAATTATAGAATTGAATTATATTTATAATTGTTTTTAATGTATAATTATATAAATTTTGTTTCATTTAAAATTATTTAGTTCATTATAATTATCTTCACATTAAAATTCGATATAAAAACATTTCAAACTTTGGAACTTTCCTCTTGAAAAACCTACTGTATCATCCTATTCACTAGATTAATTTTAAATTAATATCTACCAATTATATGATTTTAATTTAGAAATATTAATTATATATCTTAAATAAAATTATTTAATAATTTCTAGTAAGGCCAACTTAGTTTTTGGAAAAAATTATTAGTGAACACAATTAAAATTAATTACAGCGATTAAGGTAAAAAATGTGTTACTTAATGTTTAAACTTTAATCTTATGTGGTCAAATGACCAAGAAAAATTTTCAAAACACATTTTTTGGACATGATTAGACCATATAACCATTTTTATCAAAAAAAATCATTATTTGGGGAACATTATGTTAGGGAGAACTCCCAGCTTTGTTGACCTTTTTATATTTACAAGAATACCACTCCCCCTCAACTATAAAAAGGCCCTCAACCTCCCCACTTTTTCAAACCTCTAAAGACCTTTGGCATGTAAAAACCTTGAAAAAATAATATAAAAACATCCATCCTCTAATACTATAATCCTCAGTTTGGGAATAAATCCAACCAAATAAGTCCTTTGGTGCAAACCAAAAAGAGTTACCCAAGAAATATGTAACATTCTTTAATGAGCACTTTTTTTATTTCTTTCTACACTAATTAAATTATTCTTATTATATGATCATATAATATCCTAAATATCCTAAATATAATTATATGTTTTAATGTTAAGGCTTATACCAACACCTTCAAACACTTCCATAAAAAAGGATATGCAATCATCATTCGTGTGTACGTCGGACTACTGCCATGGGAACTGATGTCATTTTTTTGTCCATTACAAAATTTCAAGGTTGGTAATAATGATGAAATTAATAATTTTATATGATATTTATGATATTTGTGATGTCTTAACACATATTTTATTATTATATAACACATAACTTCATGGTTTTTATTTTTGGGGAATACAATAATATCATTTGTTGGCATGTAGACTACCACCTCTTCAAAGCGATGCGATACATTCACTATTTAAATGGAATGAATTAAGGATGGTTATAATAAAAATATATGATATAAATTAAATAATTATGATATTCATTACTTTTTTATCTATATTTACATATAACATGTCATTTTCTTCTTTCCATTTCACACACTGAAAAAGTGATAACGTCGATCGTGGATGTGTGGACTACCGCCTCCTCGAAGCGATCTAATTCTTCACTTTTGATCACCACACCACAAGAATGGTATGTAAGTAAATATAATTAAATAATATAGTATTTATTATATAATATTTATTCTGAAAGGATAAACATTACTTACCCATTTTCCTTAATGATCAATGAAAAATGGGAACGTTACTCATGTGTACATATGACCTACCATCTCCATGATTATAACATTGGTTCATTTTTCATAACCATAATTCCTATTTTATTTTAATGTATAATTTATGGAAAAAAATTATAATTATTCCATGCTTATTATTCTGTATATGTTTAAATAATAACCTCATCGACCATAGTTGACCTATCAAAGTCAGTTTTGATACATAACCCAAATATGGTCAAAACATACTACTTAAACATTATTGATTAAGTAATTGTATATAACTTGTTTATAAGTAAAATAAAAGTAATAAAAACTTTTAAAAGGTTATGAATCAAGTAAATAATGAAATAGGTTTATTATTTAGGAATATAGAGAACAATATTGATAAATCAGATCCAAGGTCAGTGATTTCTTTAATCAGTTTTCATTCATTGAGCTAAACTTATATTTAATTGATTATGCTATGACAAAAATATGTGTGAAATGAAATATGATTTTATTATTATCTATATACACATTTATTTTGTGGTTTTTTATTTTTCACATTTAATTAATTCATTTATTTATTCTCACTCCAATGATACGATCTTTGTAAGGTATTTTTATCTCACTTTTTACATCTTGGAGATAAATGTGATATTGACGACTTACTTATTTTGTGTGGTGTATATACTATCCCTATTGATATATTATAACATGAATTATTTTATATTAATATTATTTAAATGTTTAATACAATGATTATTACTTCTGGGGTTTTTAGCTCAGATGTTACCATAGTAGTAAGGGAATTATTAGCTCAATTTAAATTGATTGGGTTAAACTTCTACGTCATTGGTTGTGTTTTTACAAGAATATATATGAAATGAACTATTATTATTTTATAATATATTTACACTTTTATTTTTTGTATTTAAATTTGTAACAAATAATTATTTCATTGATTTAATTATTCTCCAATGATAGGTTTGTTGTAAGGGATTTCTTAACTCAATTTCAATTCATTAGGTTAAACTTATATGTCATTTTTATGTTATGAAAATAATATGTGTGAAATGACTACTGATTTTATTATTATGTATTTAAAATTTTATTTATTTGATTTAAAATAGTCACACATATTTATGTTATTGATTTATTCTCACTTCAATGATACAATCTTTGTACGGGTTTTTCTCATCTCACATTCATTTCAATGAGATATATTCCATATTCACCAATTATTTTTGTTTTGTGGTGTATGTACTACCAGTTAATGTATTTAATTATTATTATCCTTAAATTTACCTGGTTTAACCTATCCTTTTGATGATCACTCTTTCATGGGGTTTACAGTTTCAAAGTTACCAAAGCGTTAATGGATTTTTTTCATAATTTTTCTTCTTTTAGACATTTGTAATGTTATACAATAATATTCTTTTAGGAGGTGTGTATACTTCTCTATTGACATGATATATCATGAATATTCTTATTCTGATGATATTATAGATTTCATTTTATGTTATTCCGTCATGGGTTTTATGATTCAAATATTTTAAGGTGTCTTGGGACACTTTGTATGGTAAATGTGTTTTATTCATTTTTTGTTACATGAGAATTATATGAATTAGGTGAGCCCAATACAGCTTATACGAAGGTTTAAGGCCCATTTTTACTCAAAGGTGACCCTTATATAGTTTATATAAAGGGTTCAGCTCTATTATAGCTCATAGAAAATTGGTGATCCTGATATAAATTATTGAATGGTGATCCCTATTATATTTCTTAAAAGAATTTGCTAATGATAATTTTGGAAGTCGGACCTAAGTTTGTTTTTATTACGATGGGTTTTAAAGGGAGATAAAACAGTTTTGGAAGGGTTTTATGAAATTTATTCTCCAAGTTACACAAAAAGAGTTTTAATTACATGTTATGAAATTATAATGTTTCTAGTGATCGAGATTAACATCAAATGTGTCTTGATTATTCAATCTTAATTTCTCTTGACTTTTCCATGTTTTTTATATTTTATTATCTAGGTATTTATGGGTTTGATTTATTTTATGATTCACTCATGAACTTTTATTATGATATCATGCCCTTTTGTACTCTTATGATCATTGATGAAATTCATTTGATAATGCTCATGGTTTCTCATATTTAGTGTTTGAGATCACTTTTTTTTTTCATTTTACCTATATTTTAAATAATTATCTTGAATGATTTTTGTCTATAAATTAAATCATAAGGATTATGTTGATGACCTATTGTGAAATAAGAAAATTTGGGTTAAATGTGAGAAATGTTCTTTTAATGACTTGTGAATTGTTTATATAGGATTTTGTCCTAATTATATTAAATGCTAAAATTAAAAGGTCTTATTGTATTTAAGTGATAAAATATTCCATTTTTGATGTTGTAATGTTTAGATGAAAAATGAACTCATAATTATCAACATCAAATATGAAAATATAAATGTTATGGATTTCATCACAGGATCCAACAGTATGGGTTCTAGGTTATTATAGTTGGTATCAAAGCTCGGTTTAGATAAAATTGGAGATTATGATGTTTTCATATTAGTTTATATTAAGAGTTATGGATACATTCATAGGACTATAAGCATAATGTTGATCATAAGTTCAAATTCTTAAGACACCCCACTTGAGGTTTTTAAGTTGTAAAAAATTTGAGTTTATCAATGAAAATTTTGGAGATATTTATTTGGGTTGAGGTATTTTTAACCCCTAGGATAGATGTGAATTGTTATATTTAGGATTTATTTTTCAGGATTAAATATAGAAAAAGGATAACCTGAAGTCTAGGAAACAACCCATTGCATCTGGAAAGGTCTTGGGGCTTAAACCCATAACCAAAGGGTGATAAGGGTGTAGCACCAACCAATTGACAATGTGATGTCATAGTTGGTGTGAAAATTTTAATAGGTTATGATTTTGTTTATTTATAAAAAAATGGGGAGGATCTCTTTCAAAGATTGTTTCTTCATGTCCAACAGGTTATATTCTCCCAGCTTCAGCTTGAGATGGTGTTTCTTCATTTTTATCTCCTTTCCACTTCTTAAGGAAATATAACTAACATTCAGGATCTCTTATGCGCTTCCAACTACGGGGATGGGTTTTGAGGTTTGCTGAAACATGAATGGCCGATGTGCTGGTCCCCGCCCCCCAGCGGGGGAGGGTCCCTTGTCGCTTCCATCTAACAATTCACAATTCTTCTCCCCCTTCTCCAACCCTGATTTCCTTCCTCCATTTCCCCAGATTTGGCTCAACCCGAAAGTGCCAGATCGATTCGAAGGATTCCCTAATCTTCCAATCTCTTCCTCCGAGTTCCATGAATCTTCATATCTTCTGATCCTAACCCTAATTGCGTGGTTCAAACAATGACTTCCTTCTATGGATTTCTTCGACAGGTATGTTTTTGGCTCCTGGGATTTATAGGATCATGCGATGGTGGGTTTACTTGACAACAAACGTATCATGATTCATTTTGCAAGGGAGGATGATTTGATCAAGGCGTGGTCTAGTGATCCTCGAATATGCAACGGTTCCTGTTTCTCTCTATTCAGGTGGTCCTTCGATTTTCATATTAAGCACGATGTATCGACAATAGAAATATGGTTTAGTCTACATGAACTTCCTTTACCGTTTCAAAATCCTTCGATATTGCACATTTTAGGAAACTTGGTTGGAAGATATCTGTGCTCCGATAGTACAACCGGGTTAGTATGTCATCCGGTAGCTCCTCTAATATGTGTGGAAGTGGACGTGTCTAGAAGTCCAGGTGATTTTGTGTGGATTATATTTGGGGAAGAATTATGGTGGAAACAACTTGTTTTGTTTTAATAATGGTCTGATTATTTCTCTATATGAAAAAAATGGGTAATGTCATGACTACTTGCAGGCATGTAAGTGAGTTAAATACTAGTTCTGGAGGTAGTGGTAATAGTGTGGTTGCTAGATCTGGAGAAGGTATGATGGAGCCATCATTAATGGGTGCCTACAGGGACTAACCTAAGTCGGTGAAGTTACTGGATAAGAGAATAGAGGACAATATGAAGGTGGATGATTTCTTAGAACACTTGAGGAAGGATCTGGGAGCTCCTCAGGTTGCTGGGAAGGACCCTGTAGGCTTAGTGAAAAGTGGTATGGTTAGAGTGGATGAAACTATGAATTCTAGCCAAGGAACTTATGCACTAGATTTACGAGCAGTAGGTGGTATAAATGATGATGGACTATCACAACGGACTAGGGAGGGTAGTGCTAAGGATGGACAAAATTGGGTAGAAACAAGACATGGCTATGATAGAGTGTCCAATGATAAACAGTGACTCCAACCAAGAAGGACCTTGTCCTGTATTAACTTGAATAACTATTTTAATCACCTGGGTGATGATGGTTGTGCAGAGGGCATCAGTAGTAGCCTCTCTAGAGGAGAGTCAGGAAAGGAAATCTCAGATGACAATGACAATGTCAATGCAATAGGAGAGTATGGTAAGGGTCTTCACATCCAAAGGAGGAAGAGAAGGAATAAGGAAAATAGGGATCCAGGGAGTTTCATTTTCCATAAGATGAAGAAAAATAAGGGGCGTAAAGACTACTCAGGCCTTCCTAAACCAATGGAGACGTGGTCGGCTAAAAAAGGTTGTAACATCAAGAAGCAGGAGCTTCAGGGAGTGGAGGTAAGCAAGAAGAATCATGTGCTAATTGGTGAAGTCAATGAGGTCACAAAGGGGAATGATCTTCTGGAAACATTGGCAGTTTCTCAAGGGGAGGCAGAAGAGCAGTAGTCTGGGGACCTTCCTCAAGTGAATCTAATGCAATCTGAGGATGTGCGGTTGGAAGAAGATGTTGTAGACACTGTGGGAAAGCCTAATGGACAGCAGTGGAAGCCTACTATAGAACCTAAACTATCTTGGGAAATGCTTATGCATTCAGAAGATGAAGTAGTGGAGAAAGTCCTTACAATTAATTCCACAAAAGAGGAAGCAACGAGGATGATGGGAAAGCGAGATACACTTGGACACTGGTAGTAAGAAAAGTGAATGTATTGACATGCATGACCTTATTTTGATCAAGGGATTCAATGGAGGGATGATCAATATTAATGAGTACCTACAGGTTTGGTATCATTTAGCAACACACTTTGAAGATATTATAACAGAGGACCCATTCTTACATGTACAATCTCTTTCATCGGAATTATGTAGGGAGAATTCCTCTGGTAGGCTTATGTTAGTTTTCAAGAAGTATGTAGTTCACTTTAGTGTTGTACCAGGGTGATCTTGGGGTTTCTCACTTTTCCTAAAAAGTGTTTTGATAATAAAAATTTTAACCTTCAGGTCAGGTATAAAACAAATGGGATTTTATTTTATGGATAATGCTTAATTTATCTTCAATGAATATACGATCAAATACTTCCAATATTTGGGTTTCAAAATTAGTTAAGAAATGTTTAATGAATTTTTAGGATAGTTATTTATGGGAGAATTTAGTTTTAAATTTGGGTATTTCTATTTAATTTCGAATATTAGTGTATCATTTAAAAATTTACTCATTTTGGGAATTATCATACCATGTTCCAACATTTTTTTTGGTTAATGTTGAATGATAGGTGGAATAGATTGACTGTCCCTTTTTTGGTTATGTGGTCTTTAAAAGTTGATTTTAGTGCTTGAGTAATTAAAAAATCATCTTGAATACACATAAGTTTGAGATAATGATGATATTTTGGTGTAAATTGATTAAATAATGATATTACACTTATCAAGTAAGTGCATTTCAATTTTCTTTTTCTCTTGGTCTAGATGGAAAGAGAATTAATTAACTTTAGAAAAAGGATATTTAAACAAAATTATTATCCTAGTACCTTAAATTATGATAAAACTGTGGTCTTTTTGATTATCACATATTTATGTTTTTTAGGCACTTAACTTTCCATTGACCATTTACTTATTTATGACCAATTACCTCAATCACCCTCTATAATTATTTAGGTTTTTCATTCATTCCCACCTATGTCCCCCTTATGTGGAATCCTAGTTATGTGTAACTTCTAGTGAAATTTATGTTTATAACTTTCCATTTTTAAGAGTATAATTTATTAACCATTTTTACAATGTGGGTTCTAATAAAGGAATTCTAAAAATTCTTATCCTTTTATAATGAAGGTTAATTTTGAGGGAGAAATTCATTTTAAGGGGGGTATGATGTAACATCCTATGATTTTAAGAAATATCTTCTTTTTAAATTAATTTAAATTCATTAATAACTTGTGTTACATGAAATAAAAAGAGTATATTTAATTTTAAGAAACACCAAATTTATATTTTGTTACCCATAACATTTATTTTGTTTTAGAACATGTGTTGTACACAAGGCCAAGTCTTACTAGACAACAATATACTATTAATATTATTTATTTAACATAATAGTTATAACCTATCTTTTGTAATGGAATGACTAAATATTATTAACTAGATTATGAATATATGGTTTATAAATGTTTATATAATTAATCCTTTGGTTACCAATTAATTATAAATGAAAATGAAAACTAATTGAATATAAAGTATTTGTTTCAATGAAAAACAATTTTTATGATCATAAGGGTGTTTTATCATAAGAAATTAAATTAATAAAAATTATTGAATGATAAAAACTAAATATATATGTTATATTTTTTATAAAAAAATTTAAATTAATTTGATAATTTTTGTAGGAATAAAGTAAAACAAGTTCAATTTATGCATGAAAAGGGTGTATTTTTCTAAAAGGCGGATTTGCCGCCTTTTAATGGCATAATTGATTTAAAACTAAATTTTTACTCTTTTATTGATTTTATTTTAAAAAATAAACTTCTTTTCTTGAAATTATAATATAAAAATGTACTTTTTGTGATTTTTTAGTATTTTTCTATGAAAGTTTATATTTTTATGAATAGTAAATGACACCAGATTTTCATTGAAGGATGCTTTTGTGTAAATACTTTATATTATTAAAATATATTTTTAATAGTTTTAAAGTCTAATAATAACAATTTTATATATTTTAAACCAATTTAGGTCATTTTAATCAATTTCACATTGATATTGGATATAAAAAAATTTAAAACATTTGAACTATTCTCTTGAAAAAACTAATGTCTCATCCCATCTGCGGGGTTAATTTTAAATTAATTTCTACTGAATATGTGATTGGAATTTGAAAAAATGTATTTAATATTTTGAATCATAATAATTTATAATTTCTAGAAAGGTCAAATTAGTTTTTGACCAAAAATATTAGTAATGGAAATTAAAATTAATAACATTGATTACGGTGAAAAATGACTTTACTTAATGGTTAAACTTTAATTTTAAGTTAATAATGACCTAGAAACATGTCCCAAACACATTTTATGGATAATTATTCCTCTATATCCCAAATTTTATTTAATTTGGATCATTATTGGTGGAACATAAAGTAAGGGAGACCTCCCAATAGTGTCTACCTTTTTATATTGACAAGAATGTCACTCCCCCTCCACTATAAAATGCCATTCTACTTCCCCACTTGTTTACACCTCCCAATCCCATTGGATCATGAAAACCATGAAAAAAATAATCTACCAACATCCCTCCTCTATTCCTAAAACATAAATTTAGGGAAAAAAGAAAACCAATGAATTTCTTTTGTGAAAATAAAAACAAGTTACCCAAGAAATAGGTAACATTCTTCCATTAGTACTTTTGTTTTATTTATTTATCCACCCCATAAATTATTATTATTAAATTATTAAATAATAACATCATTATACTCTATATTAAGATATTTTTTATGTGAATTTTTATATCTTAACCTTCACACACCTCAATCAAATGTGATACACAATCATCGTTCATGTGTACGGTGGACCACCACCTCACGAACCGATGTCATTTATTCTTCCATTTCCACCTTTAAAGGTTGAGAATAATGTTTTACATCCCAATTTTATATTATATATACAATATTTGTGATGTATTAATATTTATATAATTATTATATAACACATACATTCATGGTTTCTATCTGTTGGGAATATAATAACATTGTTTTTGGACATGTGGACTACCACCTCCTCAAAGCTATGCGATACGTTCACAATTTACATGGAATGTATTAAGGATAGTTTTAATAAAAATATATTATATAATTGAAATAATTATTATGTTAATTACTTTTTTTATCTATCTCAACATAAAACAAGTTATTTTATTCTTTCCATTTCACACATTGAAAAAGTGAAAATGCCATTCATGGACGTTTGGACTACCGCCTCCTCAAAGAGATGCAATTCTTCCCTTTTCATCACCACATCACAATAATGATATATATTATTATATATAAGTAAATAATATAGTATTTATTATATAATTTTAATTCTATAAATATAAACTTTACTTACCTTCTTTCCATAATGATCAATGAGAAGTGGGAACATTACTCATGCGTACATACGACCTATAGTCTCCCTGATTGTAACGGTGGTTCATTTCTCATAACCATTATTATTGTTCGATTTGAAAAGTATGATTTATGTAAAAATTTTATAATTATTTCATGTTTATTATTATTTATATCTTTAATTAATAACCCCATTGATCGTATTCGACCTATCAATGTCAGTTTTGACACATAAGACGAATATCGTTAAAACATCCGACTTAAACCTTATTAATTAAGTAATTGTATATAAATTATTTATAAGAAAAATAATGTTAATAACAAACTTGTAATATTTTCCTAATAATTTTGACAATTAACATAATTTTTTTTATGTAGTAAGACAGTGAACAATCATGAAAAATTAGACTCAATGTAAAGGGTTTCTTAAATTAATTTCCATTCTTTGGGTTAAATTAATATTTCATTGATTATTCTATGAAATGAATATGTGTGAAATAACCTATATTTTTATTATTTTTTATTTCCACTATTATTGTGTGGATTAAAATTTTCACACATAATTATTTCATTGATTTATTATCACTCTAATGATACACTATTTATAATGGATTTTCATCTCACTTTTTACATTTGTGAGATAAATTCCATATTCACCCATTAATTATTTTTTATAGTGAATATATTGCCCCTTTTGATATATTATGTCATGAATTATTTTATATTAATGGTAGTTAAAAGTTTCATATGATGATCATTACTTTTGGGGTTTTGAATTTAGATGTTTCCATAGTTGTAAGAGAATTGTTAACTCAATTTACATTCATTAGGTTAAAATTATATTCCATTGGTTCTATTATGACAGGAATATGTGTGAAATGACCTATGATATTTATACTATATTTAAAATTTAGTTTTTGGATTTAAAATTCTGACATATAATTATTTAATCTAATTATTCTCACTCCAATGAAATAATCATTATAAGGGGTTTCATAACTCAATTTCCATTCATTAGGTTAAACATATTTGTCATTGGCTATGTTATGACAATAATATGTGTTAAAAGTCCTTTGATTGTATTATTATGTATTTACACTTTTATTTTGTGGATCTAAAATCATAACACATAATTATTTCAGAGATTTACTATCACTCTAATGATAGGATATTTGAAAGGGGTTTTTCTTATCTCAATTTTATTTCTGTGAGATATATTCAATATTCAACACTTATTTTTGTTGAGTGGTTTATATAATTTTTTTTAATAAACTTGGTTATTATTATCCTTAAATTTATGAGGTTTAACTCATAATTTTTATGATCTCTCCTGCATGATTTTTACAGTTTCAATGTTACCAAAGAAGAAATGAATTTTTGTCACAATTTTCCTTCTTTGAGACGTTTGTTATGTTATACACCTAACTTCTTTTATGAGGTGTGTATACTTCCCATTGGACATGATATATATTGAATATACTTATTCTAATGGATTTCTAAGTTTCATTTAAATTCATTTTTTCAAGGTTCTTATGATTTAAATGTTTCAAGGTGGTATGGAACACATTGGAATGTTCAAAGGTTATTTTCCTCAAGAATGTTTTAAATGACCTTTTAATGGTATTTCCACTCATCAATGTCAAAAACCATTATTGTTAATTATATTATAATATGGAAATTTTAAATTTATACCATCAAAATTTGTTTATGGATGAATGAATAATATTTCCAATATATTGTTATGGAAGCCATTTCTTTTCCACATATTAACCTTGTTTCAATGAGATTGTTATACAACCCCTTTATTTTCCATGTTTTAATGTTACTTCAAAGATATTTTTATATAACTAATTTTTTTTCACAGTTTAATCATGTTTCAAAGATATTACCATGGAACCTATTTCCTTTCTATTGGTTAATTGTGTTTTAATGATTTTGACATTAAACCCATTTCATTTTCCATGGGTTTATCAAGTTATAAATAAATAATTATTATTTATATAATTTTTATAATGATTTTTTTATTATTGATAAAGTAATTGAGAATTATATGAAGCGGTTGAACCCGATACAGCTTATAGAAAGGGTTAATCCCCATTATGGCCCACAGGTGAGCCCAATATAGCTTATATGAAGGGTTGATCCCCATTATTGCTCACAGAAAACGAGTGAGCCTGATATAGCTTATATGAAGGCTGAAACCCATTATAGATCTCTAATGAATTTGTTAATGATAATTTTGGTAGTCGGCTATATTGTTATTCCAATTAAAATGGGTTTTACATAATTTTTAAAGTGTTTTATTAATGTGATTCTCCAAGTTACCAAAAAGAGTTTTAATTGCATGTTATGAGTTTATACTATTTCTAGTGACGAGATTGATATCACATGGATCTTGATTATTGATTTTTATAACTCTTTCCTTTTACATGTTTTCATATTTTATGAGATATGTATTGATGGTTTTGAGTTCTTTTATGATTCACTCATGCATATTGATTATGTCATCATACCTTTATTCACTCTTATGCTTATTGATGACATTCATTTGTTAATGCTTATATTTTCCCTTAATGAGTGTTTGAGATCAAAATTATTATGTTTATTTTTCCCCAGGTTTTAAATAATTATGTTGAA
The DNA here is from genome assembly GCA_963277665.1 of Viscum album. Lineage (NCBI taxonomy): Eukaryota > Viridiplantae > Streptophyta > Magnoliopsida > Santalales > Viscaceae > Viscum > Viscum album. The sequence goes on from OY728167.1 coordinate 405,326,597, forward strand.
TGATTTATGTTGATAAATGATTTCATAAGGATGATGTTGATGACCTATTGTGAAATAAGAAAAGCTGGGTTAAATGGGAGAATCATTCTTTTGATGACATGTGAATTGTTTATATAAGAGTTTATACTAATTATATAAAACTAAAAACCTAAAAGTTCCTCCAGTATATATGTGATCCAAGATTAATTTTTTTAGGTTTTAATGTTTAGATGAAAAAATTGGGTCACAATTATCGACATCAAATTCGAGAATGTAAAAGTTATGGATTTCAGCACTAGATCCAGGTGTGTGGGTTCCATATTGTTATAATAACATGAAATCCAATTTGTATTCAATGAAAAACAACTAATAATGACTTTATCAAACATTAATGATAAGGGGTTTAAATGCTTGGAAACTCACCCAAATTTAATTTACACATTATTCCAATGTTGGTTCCTTATACACACAACCCAAAAAAAAAAATTTATTCATCAAGGCTACTTATATTCTAGTGTTAATTTATTAATTTCTAAATTATGAGAATGATATTGGGGAACCTAACATGGTCCCCTATGTTGAAAAATAACCTAGGACACCCCACATGGGTTCCTTAAGTCCACTTCCACCATTGTGGTCATGAACCCTCACACAACGGCATAACACCCCTTAGGTATAACTACACTAGATTTTATCTCATCCAATGGGTTAGAATAACATCCAATACATACTCATGTCCCTTCTAGATCATCCTACCCATGCATGTTCAAAAATATTAGTCACCACTATGGTAATATAGTTTAATTATAAATACTATTGTGGTAAGGTTGAATATAAGGGCTCAACATAAGTCACACTTAAAATAATCTCCCACACTCCACCCATCCCCTAACTAGAGGAGACTAAAGTACCCAATAAAAGGTATGATATATTGTATTCAATAAATTAATACCCCTTAAGGTTATATATTTCACTTAATACATATTTATGGTCAAAACCATGGTCATGAAAGACCAATTCATCTATATTAGTGTCAAGGGTTCATCATGGCCTGAGATGCTTCCATTATACTCATAGGAGTTAAGGGAACGAAATTCATTTTTGATTCAAGTTTGATTGCACACAAGCAGTGAGGCCTAATATCACAATGTTAAATAATGATATGCTTAAATCTCAAGGAAATTTTTAGGAACCATCTATATCAATGCAATGGGATCTATTTATTGAAAATCACCATTTGAATCACCTATAATAAATGTTTTTCAATAAATCTTCCAGAAAACCCCAAATTAGTATATAAATAAGGGAATAAAATAAACTAGAGGATGAAACAAGGTATATATCAAATATTATTGATTGAATTACCCCTACCCACCACTTGGGATTAATGACACTCGAATCCATGTACACATGAGGGAGATATCATTTTTGAAAGAGAGAAATGAGAGGGAGGAAAGGATATGGGTGCGGGTGATGAGATGAATCATGGAAACATCATTCCATATATTTTTAATATATTTTCCTTAATTTAATTAATTAAAAAATACTACCCATAATATGCTTTATAGTGTGACCATAATGGGTATGATGCAATGCCTCTATCATGGTCATCATTTTTGCATGAACCCACTGGCCACGACTTAGTAATCCTCACCCAATGGAACAAGAAAACACAACATACCATGCAAAGGTCATTGTGTGTAATTATCCTACATATCATAATATTGTTCTCTCCCTTTGACTATGGCCTAAAAATGTAAACCTTATACTCATGGCGCAACAATCCCACACTGGACTGGATTCACATATAGGACCCCCTTATGACTTGCCATCATAGTGTATCCCCTTAATTATGATGTGTCACAATCCCCTTTTGAGATGGAATTCATGATGTAGCCCTATTTTTTATGGAATTACCATCCACTGATAGAGAAAATATTTAATCTTATTTGAAAAAATATTTAATCTTTCATAGTCTTGAAGTAAATCATATATAGCCCTCGCTATTCCACAAAGACTTATGCTATGTTGTGGATTTTCTAGATTCAAAAAAACAAATCCCATGTAGGATTACCATGTTAAAACTTTATCAGGACACATAAAAACCACCCACTAGGAGTAGCAGGATACCACTTCCTCTTAACCACCCTTCATAACACATCCCACATCTTGTGGCATGATCCATCCCCCATGATCACCCCTCACGATGTAGCCCCTCAGGCAACAGTGTGATCCTTTATGGAATTTAGAAATTCAATATTATGAATAGGGTTAATAGTGTGGTCTCCTCCTATTAAAACATTACCCTCTCCAATACATTAAAAATGTTATCTCATGGAAAACCCTCTATGGTGCAACACCCCTAGTTACATCGTGATCTACCACTTAAAATATAACTCTATAGTGGGGATACCAAAACCTTACAATGAATCTCACCCAATCACCCAAGAGACCTCTAAATCCTCCAAAAACAAAAAAATAACCTCTTAGAGAAGTTTCATCTCTTAGATTTTAAATTTGTAACCCAATTCTCAAAATATCCCATGCTCTAGGACCAAAAATTAAAATTTCCACCCATTTTACCAACCAATATAAAAACAGTTAATTACTATTAAATTTTAAAACATTATATTAATGTTTCCTATAAGAACTAAATGAGTTTTATATAGTGTAAATATATGATAATACTTTAAAATATTCTAAAATTTTGTTCATGTATTTTTTATTTATCGAGTGTGGAACCGATACCACTAGTGATGGTGTTGCCATCATATTCCTGATATGAATACGTTGAATATGGAATCCACATAAACATATCCAAGCACTAAATTTATAATAATTCTTAGACTATAATACTCATTACTTCAATAATAAATCATTAGGCCATAGAGTCGCACTTCATCAGAAGTTCATGCATGAGAATGCCTAAGAATTAGGTAAAATTATAACTTTTATCAGATACCATTAAAGTGTTTTAGTAATGATACTGACACTTAGAGTGCAGATAAAGTGATAATTAAATGAATGAAATATCACAATAATTAAATGGAAAACATAATAATAAAATAATAAAATAAATATTCATTTTTTAAAATTGGTATGAATATTTAGATTAAACATGAATATATGAATCAAAGTCTTCTTTTATATCTATTGATAATGCTAATCAATAATTCCTAGGTGGAATATTCTTCATATCTATGTCATGTTAGTCACTCCAAAAGGTTAAGGATGGAAAATAGGATGAGAAAAACACTAAACAACCATTAAAATTTGGTATACTAGGAAACTCTCTTCTATGGAGAAATCTGGAGAACTCAATGCACTTTATTTACTTTCTCACAATTTAATGAACACCACTCTCATATTCTCTAATATTTACAGAAAAAAGGGGAATTCAATATACATAAGTGAATATAATTTCGTAGAATACAATAGGATGTACAATAATTATCCTTAAAATGACATTTTGAGCTTTAAATTTCATGCAAAAATTTCATAATACCTGAACTGCATGGGGAGGTGAATTTATGAGCCTCCAAATTGGTTAAATCTACAAAAAGAGGTTCTTAAATGGAATTTATACGAATTATTATGAATTTAACTCATGTTTTGAGCCTTGGAAACCCATTAAACCATATCCATGACCTAATACCATTTTGGGGTTCCCATTTCCTCATGTTATTATATTAATAAAAAATTGATTATTAAATTGAAGAAATAATATTTAATTAAATTTTTTTAATTCAATAATAAAAAAATTTATTTTTTTTAATATTAAACATATTTATTTTAAACATCAATAAATCACATTAGTCCAATATCCCAAATTATCATTATACAATGTGTTACCCTAAAGGGCCTTTTTAATATTGTAAATGAACATTAATATCATTTGTAATTATAAAATAACATAGAAATATTGAATGATGTCACAAATTACCAAATTTAAAAGGTAATTAGTGTGATCTAATCCACTAATTTTCCTTTATCAAAGTTATTTTACCATTTTCATAAATATTAAGCATGATACATAGATAATGTAAATATCATATATATTATTTATTCATCTCAATTCCTGAGCTAAATAAATCTTGTATGATTATATCACATGTAATTATAAAGTCATAAACATTCACATAATTAATCAAAATTGAGTGGAGGTATATGATTCCATAACCTGTTATATGGTCGGGCACATCCTATCTTGGTTAATGAAATTCATTTAATTTATTAGTTTCATACCTAATTAAATTATTAGAAGAAAATTTCTGAAATCAATTTTTATAGGCATCAACGTATGAAACCTCTCATGCATGGAAACTATTTCACAACTGAAAATAGAAGGATAAATTACAAATTTTCACATAAATAGAAATAATAAAATAAATATAGAAATCCATGTGGTGTAATTCAAGGATGTTAATCCAAATACATGTTTACTAATATATATCCCATGAGTGGTTATTCAAATCTATGTTCAAGTGATCCTATTCATATTTATCATAAAATATCATCACAACATAATATTATTACCATCAATCAAGGATAACTTGAAATTTTTTATATTACATAGGGTTGTTATCATATCATTCCCATGTTCTAAACAACATATATGGATTAATGCTAAGGTTTTTTCCATTAATATACATTTCATGATTTAAAATATCCAAAATATAGGAACACTTTATTGAATTTAGGGCCCAAAAACTAATACTATTTATCACCAATCACACACTAATAAAATTTATGGATAGATTATGGGTATAGAAGTTTATTCGAGTGTCCAATTTATGTGAATTTTGATATGGGAATACTGAGTTACATAGAACTACATTGAATTTTAGGGGATGATGAAGGTTATAGATATCTACAAGAATATATTAATTTTATAGTTATACATCAATATAATCTTGGATTTCCAACCCAAACTATTGATCCGATGGAGCATGTAATAAAAAATGTTCCACATGATTCATAATGAAGTAATCATTAGTATACTGAATATATAAAGGTTTGGAAGTGTAACAATTCTAGGGGACATGTATGATGAATTCCATACCCTAGTGGATATTTATGAGGGAATGTTGTGGACCACACCACTTGTAGATTCATTTTGAGGGAATCATGAGGTGATGCGAGTAAGGATCCTCAACCAGGGATTGATAATTCATTTATGATATATATGAACATATGAAGAGTTATGGGGAAGGGATTCAATGAATCTTTTCATCAGGGTAAATATGTATCTATGTGAGGGTGGTGATGGAACATAGTAACCTAACTTGAAATATGGATGGTATGAAGAATGGGGATGAAGGATCATCCCAGGGGTAGTCCCCTTGACTTTACTTTGTTAGTATTTTTTTAAATATGGCTTAGCAGCTACCAATTATTGGCATAATATTACTATAACATTATGAGTATGAGAACCTTTATCATAATCATAAATATAGACCATGGAAGGAAAATCATGTTATCAGTGTCAATGCTACTAATGATTTAAATGACATTAAAGCATGTGTATCATGTGAATAATTTTAGCTTTGTATTTGTGTCATTTTATATTATTTGGGGTCCAATTACTTCCCACTTAATTATGTGTAAATATTAAAAATCTGTTTTAATTACATAGTGTGTGTTAAGGATATATTTCTAGAGTATATATGGGATCCACCCATTAAGAATGATTGACTTACAGATCATGTACGTCTTTGGAATGCACTATTAATTTCCCTTGTCCAAGTATTCTTGCCATTCAACTAAGGTAATAAATGTTGGAAACTCTTGGAATTATGATATGAATTTATATAATTTGTATCTTAAGGAAAATTTCATGTTTGAATAGATTTATTGTGACACTATTTGAGAATAATTTATCCCATACATCATTTTATTTGAATTATTATTTATTTAGAGGTTAATCCCAAATTTATTTTCTGAATTATGTTTGGAGAAACACCTGACCAGGCCCATGATGTTTTGGTCTATGATGGTGCTGGATGACACTCACACCTACATCATATTTCCATAGAATTATTGTACAATTGGACTACAGTTATATTATTCCAAGGTATGGATGAGGTTATATCCAATGGGGATATTGAGAGATCTAATCATCTAGACATAAGGCCCACTCACTATTGAGAAATGAATAGAAAATACATGAAAATAATAAAGAGAATCAACAGTAGTAAAGGATACACTATATAAAAGATAAAATGTTTAAATTCCCACTATACATGTTAAATTTAAAGATTCATGGTCATCTAGGACTGAAATATGGTGTTCCAACGGATGGAGGCCATGGAGAAAGGTGATGTCTATAGGTGAAGGCCTACAAAAGTGCTAATTTAATAAGGATCCACCATTTTCATTGGGTTAGTTAATTTGTACCTATAAGTACCTTTTAATTCTACATACCTTAAAGATCATCACTTCATGGAAAATTTTTCTATGTTAAAGATGAAAAATAATATGTGGGGTATCTTTCTAGAAATAATTTTTCACTTGATCCTCATGGTATCGATAGATGTGAACAACAAGGAAAATATCATTGAAATTGGTGTCTATGTTTGGGAGATATAGAGGTTAATATATACATTCAATGATGATAATCCATACATGAACTGATTTATATGACTCATTGACTATGAAAACTAGGAAGTTCTACCCAATGATAAGTTAAAGGATGAACGAGAAGAGTATAATGATTTTGCATAACTAAAGTTGAAATCCCCAAAACATTTTTCCCTAATCATCTATCTTGAAAAAATGTTTGAATTTGATTTTCACACTGAGGATAGAGGATATGGGTTCCTTGAAGGTCTATTTATGATAAATTAATGTTAGTGAACTAATTAGGGATAAAACCAAGTTTAGGGAACCAAGAAGATTTTTATATCATCGAAACATATGTAACTGTAAGAAAAGACAGTGAGTGGTTCTTTAGAGACCTTAATTTTCAAATCTTGTATAGGTATAAATAGGGTGACATTGTTATAGGAATTATACTATCATGGGAGTAATAATAGTTTAATAACATACCTTTATTTGAGTAAGACATATTGGATTAAAATATTTCACCATACATCTTAGCTGGGAGTTCATATTGACACAATATATTTTATAGTTGGAGTTCTAATATTTACAAAATTGGAGTCATCAATTAAATTTATGGATACCCCTATGGTATATACAACTTTTAATATTAAAATATTATCTATTGTGGTAGAAACCATGTAATCCCAGATTGGAAGAATCAAGTTGGGGTGAATTTAATATTTAAAAAGTTCAAAAAATATTTCCCTCTTAATATTTTTTATTTCCAAAGAAATAAATATATTTGGTTCCAAAATTCTAAAACCAAAGTCTTAAATGTAGAAGAATCAAATAAACAATTCATAAGGAAAGTCAGTCCACATTTAAATAGAAAAAATAAGAATAAAACAAAGAGAAAAGTATAATATATAAACAATGCAATGGGTTTATATAATATAATCCATAATTACCATAAATAAATTTTATTATTATAATGACATCTAGGTTAATATACCTAAAACCAGTTGTATTTTTTTCCGAAAGTGGAAGGAGCATCAACACACTGATCTAAAAGTAATTTTTTCTTAGATAAGACTTCTCCAATAAAAAATATTAAAAAATAAGGGTCTTTTCATCAAATATTATTTAATCATAAGATTTAAAGATCAAGTCCTTGTCCAAGGACTTCTTCATTTACATAAGATAAGAAACAAAATGTTTACAATAGAAATTTTGTAGTTCTTTTAAAAATACTTATAAAAACTAATTACATAATACTAAACTAAAAGAAAAAAATTTCTCTCTATCAAAGAGGTTGTGATCAGCTATTCACTAGTTCTTCACCCCATAATCTTCATGCCCAAAAGTATCAATCTTATATTTATAATTATTTATTCTAAAAAAGTTTTTGAGAATATAGATATTCCCACTATCAGTATAATGGATTTAGATACACATAATAATTGTTCTTAAATTTTTACATGGTTTAGGTTTATCATAGTAATTCAAGACGCCGAGATTTTATGATATATTTCAATTTAAATAAATATTATTCCTTTTATAGCTTTCATTATATGAAACTTTATTTTAATTGAACCGTGATATACTATTAAATATTATTATTAAATTTTACATCTATAGCCTAACTATTGGGTTGGTCGGTATGAATAGGACAAAAAAAAATAATGAAAAATTATTTTTTTACACATGTATAAAATGAATTTCGTACTTATGAATTGGTTAGAAATGAAAATAAAATTATTTTAATGAAAAAACATGTTTTCTAAAATACATTTTTTATGTGCACAATATGATTTTGTCCTAATAAAATAATTAATCATTATTAATGAATTATTTTAATGAAATTTTTAGATAATATATTCAATAAAATACTTTAACATTGATTTAATATTTACCTATAGTAAAGGAATCACTACGGAAAGTCATGATTTAGCGGCAGTTTTTTTTTCGTTTCGCGGCGGTTTAAACCGCCGCTAAAGAGATTGGTGGCGATTTTGAAAAACCGTTGCGAAATAGTGCGTCGGGAAACTATTCGCGGCAGTTTTTAAAACCGTCGTAGAACGTTTCACGACGGTTTTTTAGCAGCGGTTTTCTAATTTTTTTTAATTTTTTTAAATTTATTTATTTATTTATTTACTTATTTATTTTATTTATTTATTTTATTTATTTCTTATATTTATTTATTTTATTTATTTCGTATTTATTTTATTTATTTCGTATTTATTTTATTTATTTATTTTATTTTATTTATTTCGTATTTATTTTATTTATTTCGTATTTATTTTATTTATTTCGTATTTATTTTATTTATTTTATATATTTTATATATTTTATATATTTTATATATTTTATATATTTTATATATTTTATATATTTTATTTATTTCATATTACTTTATTTACTTTATTTATCCATGCATGCACATCCCATGCACATGCCCATGCACATGCCCATGCACATGTCGATGCACATGCCCATGCAATGTAAAGAAATACTGCGTTTGGTGAGATTTAAACTCCTAACTTCCTGTATATTTTCTACAGACTTTACCACTCCAGCAAGCTCGTCCTATGGTTAATAAAAATAATTTAATATACTTATATATATTAATTGGAAAAAACAAATAATACATAAATAATAGATATAAGCTCAATAATAATAAATAATAAATAATAAATAATAAATAATGAATAATAAATAATAATTAATAAAAAATAAAAAATAAAAAATAAAAAATAAAAAATAAATAAAAAATAATTATAAATAATAAATAATAAATAAATATAAATAATAAATAAATAATAAATAAAAATAATAAATAATAAATAAATATAAACAATAAATAATAAATAAATATTAAAAATAAATAATAAATAAATATAAATAATAAATAATAAATAATAAATAATAAATAATAAATAATAAATAATAAATAATAAATAATAACTAATAACTAATAAATAAGAAATAAGAAAAAAATCTAAATAATAAATAATAAATAAATATAAATAATAAATAATAAATAATGAATAAGTATAAATAATAAATAATAAATATTAAATATTAAATAAATATAAATAATAAATAATAAATAAATATAAATAATAAATAATAAATAAATATAAGTAATAAATAATAAATAATAAATAATAAATAATAAATAATAAATAATAAATAATAAATAATAAATAATAAATAATAAATAATAAATAATAAATAATAAATAATAAATAATAAATAATAAATAATAAATAATAAATAATAAATAATAAATAAATATAAATAGTAAATAATAAATAAATATAAATAATAAATAATAAATAAATATAAATATAAATAATAAGTAAATATAAATAATAAATAAATATAAATAAATATAAATATAAATAATAAATGGCAAATAATAAATATAAAAATAAATAATAAATAATAAATAATAAATAATAAATAATAAATAATAAATAATAAATAATAATTAATAAATAATAATTAATAAATATAAATAATAAATATCAATAATTAACAATAAATAAATATAAATAATAAATAATAAATAAATATAAATAATAAATAATGAATAAATATAAATAATAAATAATAAATAAATATAAATAATAAATAAATATAAATAATAAATAATAAATAAATAATAAATAAATAATAAATATAAATAATAAATATAAATAATAAATAATAAATAATAAATAATAAATAATAAATAATAAATAATAAATAATAAATAATAAATAATAAATAATAAATAATAAATACTAAATAATAAATAACCAGAAACAAATATTATTATTAATAATGATATTTTATTATTAGTACTAATAAATAATTAATAATAAATAATAAATAATAAGTAAATATAAATAATAAATAAATAATAAATAATAAATAATAAAGGAAACACATGAAAAAGCATGAAAAGACATGGTAAGGGATGAAAAATCATGAAAACGCGTGAAAACGGATCGAGAAGCATATGAAGAATGAGGCATTAGAAAGAATGAGAACGCATGAAAACTCATGAAAACTCTGGAAAACCCCTTAATAATTCAACATAATCATCATAATAACCCACAAAAAACCATTTATAAAGATAACAAGTCTTGGAAACTCAAATAAACAGTAATAAATGGAGCAACCGTTAAAACCCGTCAAAATGGTCATAAAGAGACAAAAACATTGGACTAACATTAACGGAGATAGCTTATGATCTGAGAGTCCATTTTAGATCTATGACATGCCAAATCAAGGATCCTGAAACGATCTTTGACCTGAAAGGTGAAAGTGTCTGAATAGATAGGCGGATCAGATGTTACGACCATTTAAAAAAAAGATGACGGGGAACGGGTGCAAGAAACGAGGCGTCGAAAAACATAACAAACCTGATACCTACTAAAGAGGCCATAACATAAGATCCAGGAGTTCATGTGGGCGCCACGGACATTCAAACTGAAGCTCATGGAACGAGCTAGGATCTGGCAGGTGGAGGATTCCGAACTGACACGCGGATCGAAAGTTAGGTCTGTTTGAAGGCAAGTTCGACGGGACAACGGTGATGGAAACAGGGTTTCGGAGGCCTCTAGAGGGTTTTGGGGTTGAAAAACATGATAGAAACAAGCTTTTGTTGAACTGATGTGTAGCTCTCTTCGCTGGCTTCGATTTGATATGTGGTAGAGCCCAAACGGACACCCGGAGCGAAAGTTATGGTCATTTGAAGTTGGAGAAATTTTTTAAACTTTCTTATAACTCTAATATCTTCCACACCTTTGACCGTCTCATGGTTTTGATTATATGTGCCTCTAGATCTCTTCATGAGCTTCGATTTGACTGGTCATGGCACTCTAATGGATGCCCAGATCAAAAGTTATGGTTATTTTAGTGATTTCGGGGTTTCTCGTGTTTTTTTATTTTTTCCTTTCATTTCGTGGCGGTTTAACCTAAACCACAGCTATTTCGTAGTGGGTTTTTAAAAATCTGCTGCTAATCCTCGAAAAAAATAATTTTTTTTATAAAAAAAAAATAAAAATAAAAAAAATGTATGGCATTTTGCGGCGGTTTTTTCACGGCGGTTTAAAAACCACTGCGAAATGGTGGCTCGAAACACGTTTAGCGGTGGTTTTTAAAACCACTGTGAAAAAACCACCGCTAAACAGAAGTTTTCTTGTAGTGAATGAGAGTAAATTTAGTTTTGTACATAAAAATTCATTTGTCTAAATCAGTTTTCATAATGATTTTAGGCTTTTTTTAAAATGAATTTCATTCACTTATAGGAATTGAATTACATAAAATCGTTTTCATATTTTGAATTATCATGTATAAATTTTTTAATGATTCCACTTTCATTTTTTGTCATTATGAATAGTAACTGAGGTAAAAATTCATTACTATGGTATACGTCAATAGGTTTAATAAGGGGTAAAAAAATTGATAAATGTTAAAATTTCTAAAAACATGTATAAATACTATATCATGAATAGATTTAGATCCTATGTAATACTATAACATGATCCAATTTGGATCCACTTTCCCATGAGAGTGACTTTTTTATATTTTAATATTCTTTATAATTACATGTTTTCTACTAACCTCACTTATAAAAAGGTGCCTCCTATCCTCTCTTCTCCACAACACTTGAACCCTTTACCTCATAAAATATATTACTCGATACTCTAAAAACATAATTATACATGATTTTGTGGTTTTTCCTTCCAAAAATACCCATCCAATAATCATTAAGTTGCTTCTTAAAGGAAGATACCCAAAGAAGAGGTATACATTCTTACCGAACTGTTTCATGTTTACATATTGTTAAAATTACTCCAAATTTTATTTAACCATAGTAAAATGATTTAATAAATATATAAAATATACTTATTTGTTATTATGTTAATTTTATATCTTTTTTTCTATCTCCTTCCCATCCATTGGAAAATGATAACATTACCCATGTACGTGTGGACTACCACCGCCACGAAGTAATGTAGTTAGTTTTTTCATTTCCTTATTATATGGATGGATATAAGTATAGATTTAATAAATATATATGATATTAAAGATAAAATTATAATTATATAAAGGTTATGTATTATTTACATTTCTTTCATTTCATCCATAAAAAGTGTAAACATCACTTGTTCGTACAAATAGAGCACTATCTATATAAATTGATGTAATTTATTTTTAATCACCACATTATATGAATGGTTATAAAAGTGTATATAATGAATAAATAAAATAATTATTACATGATTAATATTATGGTGATAATAAAATTATGAAAAATGTAAAAACACTGAAACCATCAAACAGAAACATGCATAGAAAACAGTCTATTTCTCAACTAAATGTTCATTTTAATGAATAATTGTTAACAAAAGGATAAGTTAAAATTATAAAGGAATGATAAATTGAATTTTATTTATGAATATGGTTATAAAATATATTTATAATAAATATATATTTATTATAGAGGATTTTCAAATGTGTATGAATTGATACATGGATTTAGATAAGGGTCTATGTTACAATCTCATTTCTTTTCAAAATTATATGTGCTAAAATTCCATTGAAGGAAACTATATGACACATATCCTTTAAACCCAATATATTATATTATCCTCTGTTTATTTCTAGGGTTACAATGTTTTCATTTCGTTGTCCTCTCTTTTCTATAGAAAACTATTGAGAAAATGTTTTTCAGAAAAGTTGACATTATTTCCACTTTGGTCGATGAACTTTTTATTACATGTCTATGTTTTCTAAAGGTTTTCACAATTGTTATTTTCTTTGATTATGAGATTATATAAAGTCATTTTAATACACATTTGAATTTATTTTTAGAATTTTAAATGGAATTTTCTTGTCTGTTTCCAGACAAGGTACTTTTGGATATTTTTTCAAATGCATGAAAGGAGTATTTATTTTAATGTTTACCACATGAATAGATTTACCCACTATCATGACCATTTTTTATGTGAATATTTGATTAAATGTTTCCATTTTTTTAAAATAATATAAATTTATCAATATTGTGGATATTTTTTAGTATTATATATATTTAATGAAAATGATATATTCCTTTATTTTAAAATAAATGTTCAAATTATCTTTTCAGAGTATTTTTTATCTATGTTAATGTATATTGATGTTTATTATGCTTAACCCTGTATATGATATAATGATATAATCAATGTTATTTATTTTTATGGATAAATATTATATTTTGATGTAAACTTTTTGAAATCTATTTCTTTTCCATGGGTTATTCTATACTGAATTGATGAATGTTCTTATGATATTGATGTAAACATATATATAGTTTTCATTATGTGATGGGTTGTAATATTATATAACTACAATTAACTGGTTAAGGATTTATATCTCATTAGATAATATGGAATGGAATGGATAGTGAACTCAATTTAGTACGAGACTCTTCCCACTATGATAGTATTTGAAGTGAACCTTGACTAAGAAAATTATGGAATGTGGAGTGAACCAAATCCACTATGTGGATTTATCTAAAATGATAGTATTGGAAGTGAACCTTTAATTATGAAATGATTTTCTATTCTTATGATAGTGCCAAAATTACTATTACATTTTCCCATGCTTATGATTTTCTGTCATGGTTCATGATTGACTAATGATGATTCACCACTCTTCTAACTCATGTATTTTGAAATGATAAATAATTATTCCATGAATAATAATTTTTTATATATGAAGGATTGGGCATGAACACTATAAGATATAATCATGATCTCATTCCCTTATGCATGTATAATTCTTTCATATGATAATTGATTTATATATCCCATGTTTACCCTTAATGATCATATGAGATCACCCTTTCTTATGTTTCCATTTCCCCAAGTCATGAAGAAATGTTTTAAGTAAAAAAAGCAGGGTATAATGAGAGGAAAACTTTTTGGGGGGATGGCGAATATAATTTATGAAATAAGAAGATTATGTATCAATTCTCTAATGAAACTAAAACTTTTTGGTCATCTGGAATGTATTGTTACACCCCGAATGTGGTCATCTAAATTACATGACTTCAATAAAATATTTAATCATTATAAATTCCAATAATAATTTAGTTTTAGAGTTATAGAGAATCAGTAGAAACATGAACCATAAAAATCTATATATTTTTCAATCAATGTACATTTTACTTTCTTTATTTTGTTGATCATGTTTCAAGAAAATACTAAAACCAAAAATTTTATGATAGTATAAAATACATGAATATGAAAAAATTAGTATGATGTTGTCATACCCTATGAAACCTTCATATTTAACATATGATACTTTTAGTACAACCTATTACCTTTTTTTAATCCGTCATTATTCATGGTTATTTTCATATTAGGTTCTCTTACCTAATTAAACTAATTCATACTTAAATCCTTCATAATGGTTCATTAAATATAATGTGAATTAATCATAGTATATCCCTGTGGAGTGCCAAACAAGGTGTCAAGTTAGGCCTATTTTTTGTTCACATGTTGATTATTGAGTTAATAACTAAAAAAATCTTTTTAGAGTTATTACCCCTAGGTATATCTGTTCAAGAGCCTTCATCCACATGAAATATATATACAAGTATTCCATTGCTCAAAAACCCACATACTCAAAACATCACAAATATTTTAGGATTTCAACCTACACATAGACTTATACATTATACTTTCTAATGTTCTCTTATCATAATCCCAAAAATATTCACTATTACCTCAACTAACCTAATGGTTTATTCTATACGTTTTGAATTATGATCAACCTTAACTTATCAAATTTTGATGATATTTTTTACTCTTAAATTCTTCTAAAGAAACATCCTAACATATAATGTTATTTAAAACCTAATTTGATACCAACTATGTCACCCTATATGTTTCTATCTATATTACATGACTTAAAAAAAATATTTAATTAAAATACATTCCCATAATCTTTTAGGTTTAGAGTTTTATATAATTAAGATAAAACATTAACAAAAAAACCCTTGTATTTTTTAACCAATGGATATTTTTTCCACTATATGATCAACTAATTAATCCATTGAAAGTATTAAAAACTTCCTATAAATTCTCCATATAATATACTCTTCTAAACACATCTTTCATTTTACTTTTCTTCATATCATGGAGAAATGAAAAAAAAGAAAGGGGTGAGATTAGATGCCCATTAAGGGTAAATATAAGAGATAAAAATACAATATTATAAGTAAGAATAATATGAGTATATGGGTATAATTAGAATTAAAAATAATTCCATAACTGAAAAAGTATTTTTAATGAACCATGAATTTTTATGTACCTTATACCTTAATTTTAGGCCTTTATTGAGTAGTTTTTAGTAATTATTTTCTTAGGTGAAGTCTCAGGTAGTATCTGGATGGTTTTAGAAGGTTTTAGAGGTCATTAAGTGTGTGTACGGTTTGTTTATGGTTAGAGGAAACTACAAGGTTCTCCCTAGGCAACTGTGAAACTTATTAGAGGACAGTGGGTGGCACATGGTTGGGGAATTATTAGAGATAACTATGTGACATTCAATAGATGATTTTTTTATTCGAGAATATGGTAAACCACAATATTGAATCATGGTTTACCAAACCATAAGGACAAACCATGTAGGTTCCTATAAGAGGTAGATATCCTCACACAGTTGGTGCATATTTTGGTAAATTATGCGACCAAACTGTGCATAAATATTTAATTAATATAAAAATTGATTTTTAATTTCCAAACCATGATATAAATCATCATTCATCCTCCTATTCCTATAGATATCAAACCTTGGGACTCTAGTGGCTATTTTTTTCATTTCTTCTCCCTTAGTAATCTAAATTTGGTGGATCTAGAGGTGTTGACTTGTGTGGATTCAAGGTAATAGGTTGTTCTTCCTCCGTTATTTGCATCTTTTGTAGAAAGACATTTTTTATCTCAAAAAGAATAATATATATAAGTTATGTTGAATAGATATATGGATTCTATTATAATATAATGGAGTTTTCTTGATTATCTAATAGATAAATACTGTATCTAGAGAATAGTCATATCCTACTTGAATGGACCTCGATCTATTGGTGATAGCAATTCTCACTGTGTTAGTTGAATTAATTCAAAGATAATGTCATAAATTATTTCATGAATATTATTCTAAAATCCTTCTCTTGTGATGATTAGTGATGGGTTCTGGTAATCCTTTATGTTTATAATTGTTACAGGTTATGGATATTAGTGGATTTTGACATTGATTTCCATGTTCTTGAGGTAGGAAGTTCCTTATGATGTAGAACCATTGTATAAAGACATATCCTTTATTTTGATTACATGTTTCTTAATGTGAATCCTGTGTGATATATCTTGATTATGATCACATATGCATGAACATGATCCTTAGTCCGGTTGGTAAGGACCCCATAAGTGCATCTAGGAGACTCGGGATCAAATCTAGGAGGAGGAATAATTTCCGGGTTCTGTAGCAGGAAATGTGATGTACTATAGTGGGTACTATAGTGGAAACTGTATTAAGTACTGTTTTTCACATTAGTAGCCAAGAATATGCCCCCGTTTGGGCCTTCGGGCCACCGATTTTGTCCCCGATTCCTTTAAGGCCTTCGAGCCACCCAGGCCTTCGGGTCTGTAAGGACTTTGGGAAACCTCAAGCCCTTCAGGACACCTTAAGTGCAGAAGAAAACTAGAAAACCTACAAGGAACAAGTTCTATAAGGAGGATGATCAAGGATCTTTCACCATTATAGAAGCTAAATGGATTTCAAGAATGATAGGGTATGGCACCTACCATCGGGACAAGACTGTGCATGCACGGAAATGCCTAGCCAAACAACCATGTGAAGGTGGAGAGCTGATTTCATGATGAATATGCTGGGGAGGAGAAGTTCCAAGTAGTTAGTCTGGGTTGTATGTAATGTTTTAAGCCTATTGGAAAATGAATTTCTCTAAGGCATACAAGCCATGTAATACTTATGCCTACGTGCCTTGTAAGGGTTCCACCTCACCCCTTGAAAGGTGGATTATCAAAAATCAATAAAAAATAAAGGCCTTTGGGCCATTGGATGGATAATCACATATGTGTGCATGTTTGGATTCAATGTTTCATACTTGATATGCTATGTTGTTCCTATTTGAGTTATGCATAGCTGTGTGTGAATGTATTATATAATGGTTTTGTTTCTAGTAGTTAAAGATATGTGGAACATCATGCCTTGGTTAGGCCTTACAGGGGGATCATGTATGATATAAAACAAAAAAAATGATATACCTAGACATAGGGTAGGGATATGATGGTCTTGAGGCCTAACCCAAGGTAGAAATCGAGTATTATGGCCTTATGGACAAACCCATAACAGAGATTGGACATGAAAAATTATGGCCCAACCCAAGATAGAAACTGCATATAATGGACTTGTGACCTGAAAAATACTTTTTCCATGCAGCTACTTAGATACCTATAATTTCTTGATAGAAGACACATGTTAATGACATCTGTTATGACTTCCGTTTTTGTGTAGAGATGAAGAAGGTACAACTAAGGTTCGTGGTAGCTTGGTTATTGCACGGTCTCTTGACAAATGATTGTTATTTTTTACTTGTGAATTTAATTATTATCATGGAATACTTATTTGTGTATGTTCACTTATCATAAGGACACATTGGTGGTTTCCTAATGGGTTTATACTCACACCTAGCATGAGAATCTCAATGTGTCTATAGACTTCAAGATCAGGGGTCTAGGAAAGGAAAAGGGACTAGTGACATGGAGTTAAGAAGATGGATATTGGGTTTGGAGGAGGTACCAATACATACATTGGAATGATTCCACTGTGTTTTTATTTATTTTATTGTTTCTTATTATACTTCGGTTTGAACTGTCATATTGGGGGTCCTTGGTATTTCCTTGTATTACTTTAGATACCTACCATGGAATCTGTTATAGAATTTTTATTATTCACTTTGGATATGCCCATTTATGTTGTTATTATTTTCATGATATGATTATGATTTATATATTTTTATACCAAGCGTAAAGTCTCGCCACATCACCATTCAGATCCTTACTGCTAGATGAAAATCTCTTCCGTATAGGGAGGCGTGCATGAGTCAATGTGGCACTTTGGCCCATACTAGGTGATTCAGGCTGAGGTATTGTAAGATGGTATCAAATGATGTTTTACATTTATTTTATTCCTGAATATATTTGGGTTATGTTATAAAGGCGTTTGGCTATGTGGAACTCAGTAAGGTGAGTCACATAAGTTCCCATAATCTCTTATGTGACAAACCACTTAGTTACTAGTAATGGGACTTCTATTTCAGTTATGTTTTTGTATTGATCCTGAAAATTTCATGTTGTTATGGCTTATGGGATTTGGGTGAATTCATACATTAAGAAAATTCATGTAGGGTCACATGTAATATATACCGATTTCTTTCTATGAATGGCAGTTCATTTAATTTTTTTTAAACATGTTGTTGGAAAACACTGTTTATTGAACAAAAAAATGAAACCCATTTTGAGATATGGGTAAAGAGGGAACCTATAAAATACAAATAGTAAAAATTTACTATAATAAACATGGACCAATGGTCTATAAATTATCCCAAATAATTGAATGGAATCATACAACAAGGAAAGAATTAGAAAAAGTCGCATCACCCTCTCCTCCGGTCAATGAAATAGAGGAATAATTTGAAGAATTTGATTCTTCCCAATGCTAAGAAGATGTGATATTATGGTCAACACAACAAGGAATATCACCCCCTATAACCCACACATGAATGTGGGGGAGGGACAAATGATAGGTTCCAGCACACCTATCTATCTTTCGATCGCCCCACCTGAAAAAGAATAAACCAACCCACTACTCTACCATCCTCATGCAAAATAAAAAATAATTTAAAACTCTATGAGAAATTTTAATGATAGAGTGACCATTTATCCAAAAATATGGAGGAAAGAAGGATGATTATGGGTGGCAACACACCCATCCCTCCATCGAGGTCACTCACCCATAAGCACTTGAAAAAAGAAATACCACACCGACTGCAACAAGAAAAGATCCAATCCTCACTAATCCATCAGTAACCCAATAATCCAACAGTCCCAAGAAACAGTGTAGAATCTGTCAGAATTATGGTTGAAAAACCAAACCTTGATCAAATGTAGTCAGAGCTATTCTACACATCCATCAACACCAGGAGAACTACTGACACAAAATGTTGTACCAAATAGCCTTCCCTGAATAATTTCTACACGACCAATAATAAACAACTATAAGTGAGCATTACCAGTCAACAATTTTCAATTAGAGGTGTCAGTATTAGATGGTTTCCACATCAATGTTGATGACGACTACCAAACCTAAAATAAAAATGCCTTGAATGTCCAAAAAAACCATGTACTAATTATATTATTAAAAAAATTCTAGTTGAATTAAACCAATGGATTATGTTACACTCATGTTTGACCTACATCGTCCCACAATCTGAGTTCATTTAATTAAATGTATTAGACTATTATTTATGTTCCTGTGATATAAGTTTATGAGATTTGGATTATATAAATCTGAGTATTCCTTTTTATATGTATATTATTTTGAATAACATACAAGAATGGAGAACTAGGATTGAGCCTAGGGTAACACTTAGAGGTTTATTCCTTATAATTATTGCTATCCACAATATAAATAATTTATTATTATTATAATCTACTTAGGTGTTTATCTTAAGTAAATTGATAAAACCTTCATAAGTGTTCTAATATTTCCTTTGTAATTTTAGATAATTCCTCCTCATAGATGTTTGATGGGAATACATGGAAAAGAAAACCAAATTCTCTCTTTATTGGGGACTCAAGTATTCTGTCATCGGTTTTGTGTGGGGATGCCTTTGAGAATGATCCCTCACATAGTCCAGTGGTTATGGAAGTGAAATCGTTATAGATGAGAGTCTTTTAGTTAGTTCCACTACATGGTAGAGCGGACCAAAGGAAAATGGTCAACTGTGACCAAGAATTTCAAATTCAACATCCACCAACCTTAAAAGGTACTTATAGATCTTACTAAGGATGAATTTACATTATTGAGGAGATATTTAACCTGGTAATGATATTGGAGGTTTGATTAGTGAAACTGGCTAATTTTATTCTTTGGGGACTCATTAGGAGATGGCGGGGTATTATCAACAATATGTGATGGTGGGATGATCTTACATGGGCAACCTTCAAGGAATTATTATCCAAGGATATTTTCTAGGATAAATTTAATATGGACTTCTCTCGAGAGTTTATGGAGCTTCATTAGGGACGGATTTTGATGTCTTCTTACCCTACTCATTACATAGAGTTTCTTCCTCCACTACTCTCCTAGTACAAGTAGTAGAAGGCCTAGAAATTTGAGATCATTCTATTTTCAAAATCGAGGATTTTTAGCATGATATATGGCATTAAATATATCTATAGTTTCTTCACAATGACTTGATTATTGAGAAATCTCTATAGGTGGATAAAAATGCAACTCTCCTTCTAGGTTTTAGTTGATCATTTGGTGAATTATCTATTTTTGTAGCTAGTGCCAATTTTTGGCTGTAAGATGAGGAAGTTCAAGGAATTATATTATGGAAGTGGTGTTAAAATTAGAGCATATAATGTTTTCTTCATCCCCCTCTATGGGAAGAGGAGGTATTTAGTGTTTGAACTATGGACTGATTTGGAATTATTGCGAATTCTTTTGAGGACCTCAGATGAAGTGTAGTCATTGCGGCAAGGTGGGGGTATCGTCAGATGTTATGTTAAATAGAATCATGGTAATGTTATTATAGGGGTTTAGGGAATAAATAGGTTGTGTAATCATGATTTTTGGGGGTTCTTATTATTAGATTAATAACCCATAGGTTTTGGTGACCTAGGTGAGCTATGGACCTTGGGGACAGGCTCGTGGAGATGAGGCATGCAAGGTTTACATAGTGGACTAGGTTCTAGAAAGTGGTGGAGAGGAACCATCAACCGTTCAAGGTAAAACCTTGATAACATATATAGTATCTTATTAATTTTTTCATACATGAGATTCCTACTCTTTTCTATCTACTCAAGTTGTTTCTCGACTTGAATTAGCTATCAATTTATCTTCTGAGCTACTCTATCTTGATACATCTTTAGAGAAAAGACTACACTAAAATAAAATATGTATAGAATGTCCTATAGTATTTTATGACTATAAAAATCTCTGTTAATTCTTACTTTATGATATAACTAGATTATATGTGATCTTTGGAATGGAATGGTTGACTAGTTACTGAGTGTAGATCGAATTTCATAAGAGATGAGTATCCTTTACTATGTATAAAGAGGATAAGTTTTCTATGACTAGTGAATGAGATGATAGAGTGGATTGAATGGATTTGTACAAGAGTTAGTTTGGAGCTATATGAGAAAAATTATTAGGCATGGATCTTGTAGTAGATGAGGAATAAACTCTATCCTCTTTACCTATAGTAGTGGACCTATATTTGGATGTCTTTCTAAATGATTTTTTCAAGAATCACTCCTAATAGAGTAGTTGACTTTGAAAAAAACTCATGTTAAGAGTGTAACACATATCAGTTCATCCATATCTTATGACACCATACGAGTTGAAGAAACTCACGGTGTAGCTTGAGTATTTAGAGGTGAAGGCTTTTATCAGACTAAAAACATCTCCTATGGTTTCTTCGGTGTTATTTAAAAATAATGAAGATGAAAGTCTTTGGTTATGGGTATACTATAGGTTGATGGTCCAAGTAACCATGAATATTATATACTTGTTATCGAGGATCAAAGACTTGTTTGAGTAATTCTGGGGATTCCAATAGTTCTTTAAGATTCACATGCTATCAGACTACCAAGATCTTTATACCAGATATGTAGATACTCCTTAGACAATTTTTTAGGAGTAGATACATATAGTATGAGTATCTTTTCATGCATATCAGGTTGAAAAATGCACCAGTAGTGTTAATGTATCTCATTAATAGGATCATTCTTCCATATATAGACTCCTTCATTGTAGTGTTTGTTAATTTCATTCTCATATAATCAATTACTTTATAGATTCATGACAGACACCTGGAGATTATGTTGAGTACACTTTGAGCACATCATCTTTATTATATGATCTCAAATTGTCACTTTTGAAACAAGTAGCTATGTTTTCCTAGTAATATGATCTCTGGAATGGGAATTTATATGGACCTAGAGAATGCATAAGCTATGCTATCTTGGGAACACCCTAGGAATGTGTTTGAGATTATAAGTTTACTTGGGTTAGAGGAATACCATCGATGTTTTATACAGGTATTATCACATTTAGTGGTTCCTATGACTGGGCTTACCAAATTGGGAGTGAAGTGAGATTGGATAGACTAGTGTGAAGAGGAATTCCTAGAGATAAATTAGAGATTAAAATCAGCTCTAAATCTAACAATTACTGAGCATGGGATAGGATATGTGGTCTTCTGTGAATCCTCATGTGTTGGTTTGGGATTTTGGCTAATGTAGAGAGACCAACTAGTATCTTATGGCCTATGTCAGCAACAATCCCATGAGAGGAACTACCCTATGTAATACCTGGATTTATAATTTTTTCCCTATTCTATGAAGTGATGGAAATTTTATATCTTTAGTGTGAGAGTTTTCATACACATGGACCAAAATAGATTTCATTACATATTATCATAGTGGGAGTTGAGTCTATGAAGAGTTATTGGGGGAAGAGTATCCAAAGAATTTTGATTTTGATATGTCTTACACACTAGGAAAAGGTAATATTGTTTCAAATTCTCACATTAGAAAAACATAAGATCTTTTAGAGAAACCTTTAGAGGAGGAATGATAGTCGATGAGCTTGTTGGATGAATACTTGGTAGAAGAATCTTAGGAATGAGGTATAGTTACTTGTTCTCTGTTGGTTATCATGTCGAAATTGGTGGATCAGGTGAAGAACAACTAGGAATCGAATCCAAAATTCATAGTGATTCAAGAATGGTTGGTGGTAATTGACCTAGTTCTAGGCTGGTCGATGGATAATGACCAAGTTATTTTTTTAAAAATGGAATAGTAATGGTTACAACTTCCTTAAGGGAAGATTTGACACGTGAATCCCTTTCCTCTTAGTGTACAATGTGCCTAGGTTCAATGAAGATGTATCAAGACATCAATCAATAGTTGTCGCGGTCAAGAATGACGAGAGATCTTGCGGGCCTCATCTCTTGTTTCTTGACCTGATAGAGTACTATGGTGGAGAATAAATGACTCGGATGGTTATATCATCCACTTCCCATACTGATGTGGAAATTTCATGTGTTTATGATGGCTTCATGATAGGGTTTACCATGAACCAAGAAGTTGAGATTATATTTGGGTGATAGTTTATTGGATGACAAAGGTGGCATGTTCATTGTCGACCAGAGAGACTCAATTTGTAGATGAGTTGTCTAAGATTTATGTTTGGGAGATTGGAAAACTACATGGAGTGACTTTAAGTATCATATCATATAGGGATATACCATTTATGTCATGATTTTGTAAAGGCCTAAAGATGAATTTGGGGACTCATTTAAAGCTGAGTATGGTGTATTATCCTCAGACTAATGGTTAGTCGGATATTATTATCCATATCTTTGATTATATTCTTTGGGTATACATCCTATAATTTAATGGAGAATGATATGATCACCTAGACTTGGTGGAGATTATGTATAATAATAGATTCAAGAATTCAATTTAGATTGTGTATTTTGAGGTTTATTATGGCGGGACATGTTTCTTACTGATGTGTTGGCATAAGGCAGGTGAGGAAGTTATCACTAAGATGAGTATGGTACATGAGAACTATAATAAGGTGTAGTTAGTTTAATGGTGTTTGGTTAAAGGTTAAAGTAGACATTGATCATATATTGACAAGAGGGGAGGAACCTTAGAGTTCAATATAGGTGACTGAGTTTTCTTATTGGTGTCACATCAATTAGGGAATCATTGTTTGCAGAGGAAAGGGAAGAAAGATTCATTGTTTTTGGGAATTTTTAATATTACATGGTGTATCATAGAAGTGGATTACTAATTGGACCTTCCTATATGATATCATGAAATGTATGGTGTGTTCCATGCGCCTCATATTATGTGGTATAATCCTAATCCTATTAATTACATTGAAATATTTTTTACCATAGGCATCATTTGTGGAGTCATCATTACTGATTGTAGACTATAATATGAATATGTAAATGTGGGAAGATATCACCACTCATTTGAGTCTGATGGAAGCATGGATGAATACAATAGGATACCTGGAAATGTGAATCTGCTGTAGGATCTCAATGGAATATGTTTTTTTATCAATAACTCTTAATACACTTCTAGAGGATGAGAAGTCCTTAGAGGGGAAGATTTAATAGGCCCATGAATCTTCATGTATGCCATACCTTAATTTCATCCCTTTATTATTATTTTATGTTATAATTTTCTTGGGTGAAGTCTTGGGTAGCTTATAGATGGGTTTTAATGCTTTTAGAGGCCTTTAGGGGGTAAATGGGTTGCGTACAATTAGGGAAAAGCATGTGGTTCTCCCCCAGAAACTTTTTGAATTGTTGGAGAATGAAAATGGGTGGTGAACAGTTGACACATGATTAGAGATAACTGTTAAAATTTCCAAGAAAAAAACCATGTGACATGAGATAGATGAAAAATAAATAGTTAGTGCATGGTTTAATGAAACATGTGACCAAACCATGTGGGTGCCTATAAGTGGTAGAAAGCTTCGCACAGTTGGCACAGAGTTTGGATAACCATGTGACAAAACCATGCACATAGATCTAATTAATCCAAAAATTAGTTATTAGGTTTGAAACCAACCAAAAAATCATTATTCTTCCTCCTACACCTACATATATCAAACTAGGAGACTAAAATGGATATTCATTGGATTTCCCCCTTTTAAATCTATATCCAGTGGATTTAGAGGTGTTGACTCATGTGGATTCTTTATAAGAGGCTCCTCTTTCCCTATTCTTCACATATTTTCTATATCTCCTGTTTTTATCTTGAGATGAATCATAGATCAAAACTATGTTGTTTGGATCTATGGATTATATCATAATCTAATGGAGAGTTATTGGGTTTTATGGATAGAAACTATATCTAGAGAATTGATGTTTCTTCCTTGAACATACCTAAATATACCGTCGATGGAAGAAATAATTGGGTATGTTGAATTGATTCTAAGACTATACCATCAATTACTTCTTTATTATTATTTTATAATATATTTTTGTGATTATTTGGGATTAGTTTTAGGAATTTTTAGTGTGCAGTCTTGTTGTGGGTGATGAATCTTGATGGCTTTCAATGTCAACATCCATTTACTTGAGGCAGGAATTTCCTTACCATATAGAGCCCTTATTTACATTTTCCATAGATTTTGATTTCATGTTTGTGAATATGTATCTCATGATACCATTATTTATTATGATCACATTTTTAAGTAAGTGTTTCTATTGAGACTCATGATTGGTATGCTGTGTTGTTCCTATTTGTGTTATGCTCTGTTGTGTTTGAATGTATATCCTATGGAGGTTTTTCTTCTAGTTTTTAATGATAAGTGGACCATTGGGCCTTGCTTATCCCATGATGGTGGATCATCTATGACATAAGATAATGAAATCGATTTACCTAGACATAGGGAAGGTGTATGATGGACTTGAGGTCCAATCTAATGTAGATAAGGGGTATAATGGCTTTGTCCCCAGAGCCGTGACAGAGAAAGGAAATGGAGACCATGTGGCTCAAGTTGTGATAGAAATGGGACATGAAAACCTTGTATCCTGAACTGATACTTGTTTTATATGTGTCTAATTAGATATATATGTTGGCCTTATTGCCGAACCATGTTCATGACTTATGTTTTGAATTACCTTATAACATTGAGCTAATTTAGGTACAAACAGGGCTCGTGGTAGCTTGTTTATCATGATCGCTCGATGCATGATTATTTTTTTATTTTTTTTTAATTTACTTATTATCATGAAAAAAACTGTTATGCAAGTGAAATTATGTTAAGGGTGAATTGGTAGTGTCTTAATGGGTTTAAAATGACACCCTTCACAATCATCTCGATTCCCCTATAGGCTTCATGATTTGGGATCCAGGAAAGGGAAAGAACACAAAAATAGGGATATGGGGAGATGGAACATGGGTTAAAAGGTGATACTATGATATACTCTAGAATAATTCCATAGTGATTTTATTTATTTTCATGTTTCTCATTATACTATGGTATGACCTTTCACATTGGAGGGACTTGGTTATTTTTTTGTATATTTTGATATAGCTGTCATTCCATATGCTATAAAATTGTTATTATTAGCTTAATTTGTGTCCATTTATGTTTTTATTATTTTCTTCATATGATTTTGATGTATAGTTTTCGATATTGATGGTATACTCTCTGAACTACACCATTCACACCATCACTGCTATTCGGAAACAACTTTTCTATAGGACAACACACAAGAGGCCATGTGGTAATCCAACCCGTACCGAGTTATTTGGTTTTGGTAATTACATCATAGATTATATATCATGTGATAAGTCATGTCACAACGTATTAAATGAATCAATTGAGTGTGGAAACATGATTCAATAAAAATGATCTATGTGATCATAACATTTTCGTAAGAATAAGTATAAAAATGTTGCACAAACATAAGCATAGGGTATTATAATATTGAAAATATATCTAAGATGGATCACACTTTAGTTTGTGGGAATATCCAAAAACTATCACCGTTTAGTTTTTGATCATAATCAAGAAGGCACACCCTTTAGTTTATAATCATATCAAATAATGCTCATGCTACATTATCTCATGAGATATAAAACATTAACCAATTCATTGTAGGGTAATATAGTACCCCACCTATCATCACCCATATATATGAGTGCTACATAAAATTAATTAATTCATTATATCATAAATAATCCATGGAAATAAAATGTGTTTCATATCCTTTTCAAATAGAATCATGTAAGGAAAACATTAATAATTCAATAAATAATTATAACATGATATACCCATGGATAAAATGGGAATACAAATATATTTATAAACTTTATATATATATATACCAATCAATGAAGGTTATAGAGAATATGGTAGTTACACCATATAGATAAATGGTATATGGTTAAGTCAATAATTTCCCTAATCAATCAACTTATGGAATCTCGGTGAACACCCTTTAATAAAAAAATAGGAAATAGGGTTTTTAAAATGGAAATGAATTATAATAAATATAGGTTTTGAAACCTTCAATGACTGGGTAAGAAAATAGAGGTGATGGATCATTTTTATAATTGAAAAAAAAATCATAATATATATGAATAAATAAGGTGAATGGTATAATTTGAAGAATATCCATGATCAAGAGTAAGATATATCAATGTAAAATGAATTATATTAAAAAAAAATTAGGAGTTTTGTAAAAAATACTTCAAAAATAAAAGATATATTAGGTAATTTTAAATTGTTTTGCAATATTTTATAAATATAATAGAAAAATAATTTCTTATAGAAACCATGAAAACATAGGGAGAAATTTTCATATAAAATGAAAAAGGTGGTGAAAATATTTGTTCACATGGAGAACATTAAAAACATATTCTATTTAATCATTGATGAAAATGATCCATATGGAAAACATTAAAAATTTATTTAAAAAATTCAACAAATCTTATGTAGTACGAAATGACCATAACCAATTATTAATTCATATATAAGTACACTCAGAAAATAATCCAGTTAATATAGACATGAAAAAAGGGATGACACTGATAGAAAAAAGGTAGGGTCAGTTTTCTTACAATGGATAAATAATGAGACAAGGGGAAAGACAAGTAAAATACTAAGAATTAACAGAGGATAGTAAAATTATAGGGGTTTTATAAGGAAAATTATAAATATTCCCCAGATGAATTATCTTTCAAAAAAATCTATATTTGAAAATGATGTCAGTAATAAAATCCTCATGGTATTAGTAATATTAGAATCAAAAGAGCGTGAGAAGGAGGTCAAGAAATTGAAATTATCATCTCATAAAATGTACTATATTTTCATACATGAAAACTATAGGGAATTTAATACACAATATAAAAGAAATCATGGTGTGAAATGTCCAAAAAGTCTTGTTTAGTTGAAAATAAGAAAAAGAAACCTTTATAACCATAGAAACATTCTAGTAAAAACTCTTTGAAGGATATGATTTAAAATGAAACATTAAATACCATTAATAATGGAAATATCATGATAAAAAAATTTAAATGTTTGTTACATACATCATTACAAATAAAACATGGTGTATAATAAGAAATATGTCTCAAGGGTTGAAAAATGACAAAAGAAAGCCTTACCTTGTATTATAGCTTCCTCAAACATGCTCTAACCTCTAATATAATAAATATAAAAATATAAATAACCAATTTAATAAATTTATTTATATATATATTTCTTTATAAACTTCATTTATAATTACTCTCTATACGTATATTAGTTAGTTATTATCTATTTTCAAAATCAGGTGTGAGTAATATTGATTGTTTGGAACTAATTTCACAATACAGGTTTCATTATTCATTATTATCCCATATTTCATAAATCATAGATTTATGGATTTTAATTATTTTTTCAATTATTCCTTAAGTCCCATTTCATTTGGTGAAATCCATGGTTACAGTTAGTGAAAAAGTAAAATATGATGAACTAGTTTCAGCGTATTTAATGATTGAAAGAAGATATGTTAATAAATATATTAAAAATTAAAAACACCATTATAATATAATTAAAAATTAATAAATAAATTATTATTAAATTATATTACTATTATATAAAATTACATAACCATTCATTATTTACACATTATAACATCTTTCACATAGGTGGTAAAAACGGAACCAAATGAGATAATGTTATAATTATTTTATGACTATGGATATGATTTTATATAATTTTAATATAAATTTTACATAAGGTTAAAAATGATATCAATATTATATATTTTCATAAAATAAATTTATATACCCATCCATGAAGGGTGGTGATGATAAACAAAATCCACCATTCATGGAGGTAATATTCCACTGTTCACATGATTAACAATTTTTTCTCAATAAATGGGATGGAATGAAGGTATATGAGAAATAATAATTTTCAAAATTTTAATTATGAAATATTCATTATATTAATCCACAAAATCCATCCTTTTTAGTAACCATGAAAGGAAGTAATGAAAAACAAACCACATTATTTCATGGTGGTGGTAGTCCACCCTTACACGTGGTCGATGTGGTTTTATTTTTTTAGAGGATGGAAATGATTGATTGATTGTTGATCCATTAATATAATAACACCAAAATATAATAATAATATTTTTTTTATTATATTAGTGTGTCTAGAATATTTTTTTAGGATGATTATTAAGGATAAAACACTAAGGATTAAGAAATAATTCCACTAAGATATTGTAATTTAGCTTTGATTTATCATTGGAAATGGGGGACTTGGGTCTCTAATTGAGATGAAAAGATTATGAACATGAAATAGTTTTATATGAGGAGAAAAATGATAGAGTTTTATGATGAAATTAAATGTTTTGGGTGTGGCATGAAGGGGTGTATTTTTCCCATTATAAATGAAGAAAAATGAACTTTTGTGAACACCTATTATTTTTCAATAATAGATTGTTACTATTCAAGGGTAAAAGGATCCAAAAGTGAGAAATAATGGTTTATAGAAAAAGATAAGGTCTATAAATCCTCTAAACCTCATTTTAAAACATGTTTTAATCATGTTTCAATTCATTTACCATTAGTTTATTTCTATTTTACCAATTTCTATTTTAACTATGTGACTAGTTTTTATATAATTAATATACATTTTAATAAAAATATGAATAATAAATATTAAAAAATTTGGGTGAGATGAACCTAAATTTAACATCTATTTATTCCAATTCAGTTTCTAAAAATGATAAAATTAACTTTCAAATTATAAAAATTTATTATATTTTATACTCTTTTGTATAAAAATGTTGTTTCACCATAAAGTGTTCTTATTCTTATTTAGTATTGATTAAAAATTGAATGAGTGATAATATATTTTTATATAGGTTTAAAAATTATTTTAATGTCATTTTCTAGAAGATATTAATATATTTTATTAGACAAAAATTATACAATATAATTTTTTTTAAATAATTATTTTACCATTATCACAGTTATTAACTTTAATCTCATTAATGTAACATCCAGCTTCCAGGTGCTGCCCAAAGGTGCCCCGTACCCGGTTGGTCAGAAGGCCTCAAGCGCATTTCCCTGAATTCGAGAGACTACCGACTAGTAGCGAGGGCCTTGGGTGTGATAGTGAGGAAACTATGCCCTCATTGGTAGAGTAACACAGTGGAATAATAATAATATACAACAACAGAAGCAGTAATACCATACAATAAGAAAAAAGAGGAAGACTAATAGTAAATAAACAATTGGATCACCTATATAAATGATGTATGTCACATATTTCTAGGAAAACAACCAAACATGTCACAATTCTAGAAATACAGTACTAAACCAAAGTACAAAGAAAACCAGTAAACTCTAGTAGAATCACAAGACTCGGCTTGGTCCCATGCTCTCCGTCTCCACAACCATCAAGTACCTAAAGTAGAAGGGCTCTTGATATTATCTATACCTGAAACAATATAATCTATTTAGGCCCCAAAACCTGACCCAAATAGGGTGTGAGATGAATCCCAGTAGGAAACCACCCAAAGATCTGTGCCTAACTTTCAGTGAATATATATAGCAGGCCAAATTAAAAATAAAGTAATAAAAAAGGAAGTAATCAAAAGTAAACAGTCCTACATTTGAAAAATACATTCATTTACATTTATTAATTATTAAACCATTCATTCACAAGAAACCCTCTGGGAATGTTCTCACAGTCTAACCCATCTGGTTTCCCAATGACAAAGACTCTCTAAGGAAGCACTCACCGTCAATTACCTATATGGTCTTTCAACAATAAATACATAATATATGAGGAAGTACTCATCGTCCATTCTCCCTATGGTCTTATAATGGTATACTATAGACACTTTGAGGTATCTCTCACCATCCATCTCCCTATGGTCTCGCAACGTAAAAAGTATAACAGACACTCTCGGGAATCCCTCAGCATCAATTCACCCTATAGTCTAACTACACCAGGTTCTCATAGCCTTGTGTAACAAAATCATGCACAAACGATATCCAGAAGGAAAATTAATCTTCTCTACTAAGAGGCTAAGCAGCTACAATTCATATCACAAGCATGTCATATAATATCAACTCCATCCTAATAGCACTAGGCATGGAAACGAAACTACATAACAGGCAGTTATAGACCCAACAGACAATATCAAACAAACATGGGAAAACACATCCATAAACAAGGTAATAAACATAAATCATAATCAGAACTCTTTCTCAAGAAAACAAAACATAGAAGACATCAAACATGGTTAATTCTCCAAAACACGCAATACCCTAAACTAGGGTATTTGGAAATTTCTTCACATATAAACCAAATACAACAACGGAAAGGCACAAACCACCTACCTCGACGTTGTATGATTGATATAGTTGAAAATCAGCCTTTTAATTGACCTAGAACCTTGTAGATATACAAAAACATAAAAAACAATCAACCTTAAATATCTCACGAAAGAAGATAAATTAGGAGGAGAGTCTCTAGAAGAAGGATGAATTCACTGAGGGGATTCCAACACAACTAATAGTGTTTGATTTGGAGAACGGACGATGGATCATAGGCTCAAAGAAGTATTTCCACTCCCAGTCACTCATAAATGAGATGAGGTTAGAAGAAGACAATTTTTGGAATTAGATGCGACTCCGGTCCGATTTAACAAATAAAAAGAAAATTACACGGCGTGTTCATTTAATTACACATTGTGTACATGCCTTAACCAACCACCAATTTAGGTGGTCACTAGGTCACCTCACGTGACCATGTACTCAACCTTTAAATGGATAGTACACGGATACCCATGACAACTTGGTACACAACGTGTACACCTAAGTACATGACATTTAATTATAAATTTTCTAAAATATCACATTTTTCTCAAAAAAAAAACTAAAATCAAGATCCATAACTTTAATGAAGATCCAGGTTCAAACAATCTTCCCCCCTTAAAGAAATTTTTCCCTGAATTTCTCTAACGAGGAGGCACAGAAGAAGAATCCCCGAACAACTCCGGCCACTGCGATTGTACATCGACCTCCCTCTCCAAATTCACTTCATGTACTCTCCCGTACTACCACAAAACTCGTACGAGAGGAACATACTGGCCACAGATAACATTTGTTCCATGATCAATAATTCAGATAGGATTATCCTCGAATGATGCATCCACATCTAACTCAACCTCAATGGGTTAAAAAACATGATAGGGGTATGAGAAGTAATGTCATAGTTGAGAAACATGGAAGATGTCATGTATAGCCCAATACATCTGAGGTAACTACAATTGATAGGAAACTGGCCCAACTCTCTCCAAAACCTCAAACAGTCTGACATATCTTAGTGAAATATTTCTCAATATGATAACCCCCCTATGTCCCAACCTCGGTGTGACACATAGGAAAACATGATCCCCGACCTCAAAATCCAGAGGTCATCTCTGTCTATCAGCATAAGACTTATGCCATGACTGTGCAGTATCCATCCTATTACAAATAAACTCCACCTAATATGTAGTCTCCTAGACAAGATAAGGTCCCAACATAGATTCCTATCCTACTTCTAGCCAA
The DNA here is from genome assembly GCA_963277665.1 of Viscum album. Taxonomy (NCBI): domain Eukaryota; kingdom Viridiplantae; phylum Streptophyta; class Magnoliopsida; order Santalales; family Viscaceae; genus Viscum; species Viscum album. The sequence goes on from OY728167.1 coordinate 405,360,070, forward strand.
CATAGGGGTGATCGTCATGGCCTACCATACAAAGCCTCATAAGGTTCCATCTCAATACTCACATGAAGACTATTATTATAGGAAAATTCCACTATAGGTATGTGGTTCTACCAAGAACCACCAAAATCTTGGACACATTCTTGAAGCATGTCCTCCAGCACCTAAATCGTATATTGGGACTAGCCTTATGTCTAGGGATGGTAAGATGTACTCAGAAGTACCTGTGTACCCAAATCCCTCTGTATTCCCTACCAGACACTAGAAGTAAAATAGGGATCCCTGTCTAAAACGATGGAGTGTGTAACTCCATGTAAACATAAAATCTCTTAGATGTAAAACCATTGAATCTCATCAACACTGAAGGTATCCTTGATCGGTAATATGTGAGCAAACTTCGTAAGTCTATCAATAATAACCCAAACCTCATCATTCCCATGAGATGAGCTAAGTAAACCTGTCACGAAGTCCATCGCGACATCATTCCACTTTCACATGGGAATGGGTAATTACTGAAAAATCCCATCTGGTCGCTGATGTTATGCCTTCACTTGCTAACAAGTGGAACACCTCATCACAAACCCAGTAACATCTCTCTTCATACCAGGCCACCAATACTGGCAGTGTAGATCTCGATACATCTTGGTGAAACCCAGATGAACTGTCCAAACTGAGGAATGAAAATCCCAGAAAAGCTCCTCAAATATGTCTTCTAACACCCACCTATTCCCATGAAAACACAAGATATCATCCTTGAATATAGTCCATATAAGAATATGGTCCTCTCCTGAAACACTCTCTTGTAGAACAAGGCCTTCAGAATCTGATAGTTGCCTTATTCGCACTCGATCAAGTAGAGTAGAGGTAACAACTATAGAAGAACGACACGTCTTCCCCTATTCGTCATGGACATCCAAATGCATCTCAGAGAATAGATCCATAAGCTTCCACTCACTGCTGGCCTCCTGAACTTCCTGTATATGAGTCCTCCTTCTCAACACATCAACCATTATGTTGCCTTTACTAGGAGTGTATGAAAGCTCAAAGTCAAATGACTGAAGGTACTAAGCCCACATTCACTGTCTCAAATTTAGGTCACGCTGGGTAAAGATATACTTGAGAATTTTGTGGTCAATGTATTCCATAAAATGATCTCCCATAAGGTAATTTATCTAACAATGCAAGGCATGAAAAACTGCTGCCATATTAGGATCGCACGTTGGGTAATTTTTCTCATGTGGCCTCAACTGCCGACACTCGTACACAACGACTCCTTCCCCCTGCATAATCATTGCTCCCATCCAGATACATGATTCATCACATTAAATAATATAAATCTTTCCCAGCTCTGAAAAAATTAGTATCAGTGTTGAATTAAATCTCCCTTTTAGCTCTTGAAAGGCTGAATCACATGAATCTATCCACAGGTACTTTGTACCCTTCTTAGTCAAGCCTTTCAGTAGTGCTGCTAAGAATGAAAAGTACTATATAAAATGTCTATAGTAACCATCCTACCCAAGAAAACTTTGTATCTCACATACATTCTTTGGTTTCTCATAGGAAACTACTGATCACACTTTTTCAAGGTCTACTGATACACTTTTCTCCATGAAAACATGAACCAAGAAGTGAATTTGGTCCATAAAAAAGTGGAATTTTGAGAGCATAGAATATAACTGATGCTCTCTCAGTGCACTCAAAACGATCTCAATATGGGTAGCATGTTCATGTCGAGTGTAAGAGTACACCAAGATATCATCCATGAAAACCACTCCCAAGGAGTCCAAGTATAGACGGAACACTCGATTCATCAGTTCCATAAAAACTGCAGGCTTGTTCGTGAGACCGAACAACATAACCACATACTTGTATAGACCATACCTACTCCGTAAGGCTCTAAGAGGTACATCTGATGGTATAACATGCAACTGATGATAACTGGATCTCAAGTAAATCTTCAAAAACACCCAGGATCCTCAAAAATGATCAAATAGATCATTAATAATCAGAAAGGGATATCAGTTCTTGATCATCAACTGGTTCAAATTTTGATAATCCGCACAAAGTCTGAGGTTATCATCCACCTTCTTCGAAAACTGGACAGACGAACCCCAAGGAGAAGTACTGGGTCAGATGAAACCCTTTTACTATAACTCCTATAACTTCTTCTTGAGCTCCTATAAGTCCGGTGTAGCCATCCTATAAGGAGGAATGGACACAGGTGACGCCTCTAGAACACACTCAATAAAAAAGTCTACCTATCGCTCTATTGGAAAACCTGAAAGGTCATCTGGAAAGACATCTCTGAAATGATCCACCACTAGAGGAAAGTCCATCTATGAAGTCCCCCTGGTCACCCAGATATAAAATAGAAATATGGCCTATAAAACCACTCAAACTATGATGCTCGGGTCCAGCTCTGCTCCCCTGTACATCCCATTCACCCTTATGTAGAAACAATCTACACTCTGGTGACGTTTAACTCACCCTACGACAATAGAAATTGACAACAGAAGAGAAGAGAACTAACCAGTCTATTCTGAGAATGATGTCACAATCCCTCATCTCTAAGACATAAAGGTCCCATAAGAAGTGACACCCACCAACCTCAAGAGGGAACTCCTTGCACTGACGTACACTAGCCGTTCTAGTCCCAAACGGTGTGTCCAACATCAATATATTATCATAAGTAAAGATATAGAGCCCAAGGTTCTCCACAACAAGAACATATATGAAACTACGGGAAGACCATGTGTCGAGAAGAGAAGAAGGTAAAACTGAAGCATTCTAAATCATACCTCTAACCGTAGAGGTTCTGGGATCCACCTCTTACTGGGTTTGCTCTAGTGAAAAATCTTGACTTGTGACGCGACCCTGTGAAGCTGTCTGTGATCCCTAAGCTAATCACCCATGTAGCTATCGAAAACCCTGTTTCTAACCACAATAGACACAACCTCCACCTTAGCCTGAACGACTGGACAAACTCCAGTTCCCTGACTGATGAGAAACTGGTGGTCCTACTCCAGAACATGGAGTCATAACAGAACCCCTATCACCAGCTACTGGTGAGAAAAACTGATAGAAATGCTAAAGATGACCCATCCCGGCGTAAGATCAGCACTCAACTGGGTCTCTTGGGAAAACATAGTCATATAATGTCTGCTAGAACTCATCCCAATCCATAGATCATTGGCATCCTAACTGTGATATCACACCCCACCATCTCTTAGCCGAATTCCAAAGCATGTACATAGTGAGATTCACCCTCCTCTCAGGAGGCATCTCCAGATGCTCAAAGATAGACAACATGGCTTTTAACCATGAATTTGAAGCATGAGGTCCTCCATCCCCTGATAATGTGGGAGGCTGCTGCTGGTGAAAATCCTGCATCAACTCTACCATAGACGGGGCGGGATGTGATGCTCCCTGGAAGGTCTGCATAAACCTCATGAGGCTTTGTAACGCCCCAGTTTCGAGTGCTTCCCAAAGGTTCCCCATACCCGGTTGGTCACATGGACTCAATTTCATTTACCCGAATTCCAGAGGCTGTTGACCAGCAGTGAGGGCCTTAGGTGTGATAGTGGAGAAATTATTCCCTTATTGGAAGAGTAACACAATGAAATAAAAGTAATATACAACAGCAGAATCAGTAATACCATAAAATAAGAAAAATGCAGAATACTGAAAGTAAATAAACAACTAGAGCACATATATAAAGTATGCATGTCACATATGTCTAGGAAAGGATCTAAAAATGTCACAATTATGGAAATATAGTACTAAACCAAAGTACAAATAAAACTAGTAAACTCCAATAGCATCACAAGCCTCATCTTGTTCCCATGCTCTCTAGATCCATAAAAATCAAGTACCAGAAGTAGAAGGTAGATTTCCCTTATCTATACCCACAACAATATAATCTGTTTGGGCCCCTAAACAAGACCCAAACAGGGTGTGAGACAAATCCCAGTAGGAAACCACCCAAAGATATGTTCATAACTATCAGTGAATATACATTGCATGCAAAATGAAAAAATGAAGTAATAAATAAGAAAGTACTCAAAAGTAAAAAGTCCTACACTTGAAAACAACATTGATTTAAATTTATTAATTATGTAACTAATCATTCACAAGAAACCGTCTGGGAAAGTTCTCAAAGTCTAACCCCTCTGTTTTCACAAAGACAAAGATGCTATGAGGAAGCACTCACCATCAATTCACCCTATGGTCTTTTAACTCTAACCACAAAATCTTTGAGAAAACAGTCAACATCCATTCCCCCTGTGGTCTCGTAACGGTATACTATATACACTATGAGGGATCACTCACCGAGCACCACCCTATGGTCTCGCAATGTAAAAAGTATAACAAGCACTCTGGGGAATCCCTCAACGTCAATTCCCTCTCTGTTCTAATTGCACCAGGATCTCACAGTCCTGTGTAATACAATCATGTACAAACTATATCCAGCACCCAAAGTAATATCATCTACTACAAGACTAAGAAGATACAATTCATATCACAAGAATTTCATATAATATCAACTCTATCCTAACAACACTAGGCATGGAAACAAAACATCCTAACAGGCAGTTCTAGACCCAACAACCAATATCAAAAAAATATGGGAAAATACAACTAAAAACAAGGTAATAAACAAAAATCATAATAAAAACCCTTTATATAGAAAGAAAATATAGCAGAAATCAAACATGGTTAAATCTCCAAAGCACACAATACCCTAAACTAGGGTATTTAGCACTTTTTGTACATATAAACTAAAGAAAACCACGGAAAGGTACAAACCACCTACCTCGACGTTGTATGATTGAAATAGTTGATCCTCAGACATTGAATTAAACTAGAAATTCATAGATATACAAAAATGTAAAAAAATCTTAACCTCAAATATCTCGTGAAAGAAGGGAAATCAGGAGGATAGGCTCTAGAATAAGGAAGAACGCGTCAAGGGGATTCCAATGCAACCGACGATGTTTGATTCAAAGAACAGATGACAGATTAGAGGCTCGGAGAAGAATCATCACTCCTGGTCACTTCTGGACAAGACAGGGTTAGAAGAAGAAAATTATTGGAATTAGACGTGACCCCTATCTGATTTAACAAATAAAAAGAAAAGTAAACTATGTGTTCATTTAATGTACATGCCGTGTACATGCTTTAACCGGGCCCCACATTAGGCGATCTTCAGGTCAACTCACATGGAAATGTACTCAGCCATTACATGGCCAATACATGACTACCTATGACAACTGGATACATGGAGTGTACTCCTAAGAACATAGCATGTACTTATAAATTTTCAAAAATCTCTCTTTTTTCTCAAAAACACCCGAAATCAATATCCATACCTGAAATGAAGATCCAGGCTCTTAAAATTAATCATAATTTAATGAATAAAAATGAAATTGAACTTATTTAATAATATAATCATTTATATGTAAAATATTAGATCCAATTTTACATATTTAATTTCTACAAGTGATGAAAACTAATTTTTAATATAAGCGATTAAAAATTGTTTTTATAGAAAAATATTAATAAAGTTTCCAACATGTCAAACGTAGATTTTATAAATTCCCCATAGTATTTTAAATTATTTATATCAATTTTTAAATATATATATTTAATATGAAAAAGTTTTCTAATATTTTAAATCATTCTTGTGTTAATCTAATTTCATAAATGCGATAGTTTTTATTAAAATCTGAATTTTAACTATTCAATGAAAAATCAATTATTTTAGAAAAATATCTAAAAAATCATCTTAAGCTAACATTTACATTCTTAATCAAAAAATAAAAATATCTTTTTCGTATTAAAATTATAAATTTTATAAATTTATAATTTAAAAATATAAAATAAATTCTACTTTGGTTGAAATACACCTTTTTAAAATATTAAGTATTTTTAATCCAATTTTGTATGCATTTATAATTTATTATAATATTTTTATTTACCATAGGTTTTATTCTTTTTATAATTTTATTATTTAATATGTATTATATTTTTTTTGTTTTTTTTTGTTTGTGAAAAAATATATTGATACAATGTTTATTTAATGGAAAAATTATATAGTAAAATCTTGGGTCATGGAATTTACAATTCCAAAGTGTATTGAATATTCATCTAAAATGATGAAATATTTATGTATGATATGACATAGTCACTTCAGTTGTTATAAGATGATGGTTTAGTTATTTTTATAGATTATTTTTTAGTAATATTAGGATAGAACTTAAGAAAACCTATAATTAATTAAATGTAATATAGGGTAAACCTAAAAGTGTCATAGGTTGATAAAAAGGTGTCATAATTTAGGACATATCAGGAATGTTTTCCATGATTGTATGATTTCTCACTATGATTGTTGTTTCCTGATTCTTACACTATAAATTTTATTTTTAGTCATTGGTTGTAACTAGGAATAATCATGTTAACAATGAATGTGGTGGATAATGCAATGATTTTCCTCATGAGAAACCGAACGACATGAGAGCCTGAATGAAAAATATTATTGTTTTTCCCATAAAACTCTCTAAATATATGAATCATACTAAGATTCCAAATGAAAAAATTATGGACTATCATACCATTGAATCTTTGATGAGGCAAAATCCATATTATTTTCGTGGGTCCTATAATTCACTAGTTTCTAAGCAATAGATTAGTACTACTGAAAAAATAACTTCCATACACTATTTCTCTGAGCATGAAAACATTTTCTTAGAAGTTTATCATTTTTAAGGTGAAGAAGACAAATGGTTGGTTCATATTAAGAATAAAATAAAAGTGGGTGAAGTTTACACTATTATATGGGATGAGTTTTAAAGGGTATTTTTCAATAAATATTTATATAAAACACTTTTCAAAAAAATTGAAAGGGGATTCCTTGAGTTTAAAAAGAAGGTAATGAATGTATTGGTACAATTGAGGAAAAATTTTCAAGTATTTAAAGTTATGCTTTTGGTTTTATCATCTACCCTAAAATAAAATTTTATGGGTTCCTTATGATTTTAAAACCAAGTCTCTAAAAAGTTATAACCATAGGGGACATTTTTAGCTATGAAGAAACCATTCAATGTGCTCTTGATGTAGAAATAGAGTGTGAAGATTCCAATCATTCTCATGGTTTTCATAAGAAGTGAAATATTGAGTTTGGAGAAAATTGAAATAATAAAACCCATGGAGGAAAAAAATGAATATTCATTTATTCCATAAGTGTGGAAAGAAGCATGGGGAAATTGTCTCTAATGTACTGGTAAATGTTTCAAGTATATAAAAGAAGTCCATAAAGTAAGTTAATACCAAAAATATATAAATATTCAAGCCAATTAAAAGAATGGGTAGAAATATCATTTTAATGAACCACCTACACTCCAACACTACAACTATAAATTGTATAGGAATTATAGAAACTAGTGCATGAATACAAGGGTTTTTGATGAAAATCAGAAATGATAAACTCTTTATTCAAGAGATAAAGTGAACTTATCATGTGATCAAAACTACTGAAGTGGGCCAAGAGAATGATGTGGTGAATGGTAGACTTATCATCAACTCTATAACAGAAAATGTATCATTTGACTCGAGTTCTACCCACTCTTTATATATGAATAATTTTCTAAGGGTATCATATCACCACCTCAACTATTAGATTTTTCATTATCAGTGAAAACACATAATGGTATGATGATTTCATCCAAATTCAATAACTCCTCTATCATATAAGTTTTTCGGAATGTTTTTCCTGCAAATACCATGATTCCTTCTCTAGTTGATTTTATTTTATTTTGGGTGTGGATTATCTTTATTTATATAGATATCATATAAATTTACATGAAAGGGAAGTCACATTTGATATTCCAAATCATCCTCTGATGTTATTTTGTTTCAAGGATAAATTTGAACATCCAATAGAAATCATTTCCTTTGAAAGGGACTTATTAATTATTCATGAGGGATATTTATCTAAAATGGAAAGGGAGAAACTCAAAAATAAATATATGCCTACTGTTCAGTAATATGATGATGTATTTTATTAAGACTTTCCTATTTTTCCCTTGAATCATGAAGTTGATTTTCCAATTGAACTCATAACTGTTGCTACACCTATTTGAAGGACTCCATATATAATAGACATGATTGATTTGTAGAAATTGAAGAAATATATGAAGATAATATTGATAAGGGATTCATATTCCCTAGAACATCACAATTTTTTTCGCCAGTTCTTTTTATTAATAATAAATATGGGTCAATGCATATTTTTATTGATTATCAATAACGTAACAAGATTGCAGTAAATAACATGTATCCTCTACCACTTATTGATGAATTTTTTGATCAATTACTGGGAGATCAATTCTCTTACAAGGATAGCCTTAATTCTAGATATCATTAATTGAGGGCCAAGAAGGAGGATATACCCAAGATATCCTTCCATATAAGTTATGGTCATTATAAATTTTTAGTGATTCCATTTGGACTTACCAATTCACTTGAAATATAATTAGATTTAATGAATAGAGTCTTTAGATATTAACTTGTTCAGTTTCTAGTAATATTTATATATGATATAATTATATATTACAAAATCAAGGAAGATCATAAAGATCATTTGAGGATTGTGTAAAAGACTGTGATGAATGTGACATTGTATGCCAAATTTATCAGGTGTGAATTATGGCTATAAAAAGTTTCATTATTGGGTCATATAATCTCAAGAGAAGGTATATCAGTAGATATTTAAAAGGTAGAAATTATTGAGAAATGGGATATACCAACCATAGTGATTGATACCCATAATTTTCTTAGGTTGGGTGGATACTAATGATGCTTTTTGGGATATTTCTCATGGCTATCAAATACAGTGACCAATTTGACATGAAAGAGAGTGACATTCCTTTAGATAGATTAATGTTATGAAAATTTAAATGGATTGAAGAAAAGGTTAGTTAGTTCACTTGTGCTCACACTACCCTATAATGGTGAAGAGTTTTTGATCTATAGTGATGCATCAAAGAAGGGACTGAGAATAATCCTCATACAAAATGATACAATGATTTCTTATTCCTATTGCTAATTGAAAAATCTAGAGAAGAATTACCCAAATCATGATTTCGAGTTGGAAGTGTTATTTTTTTATTAAAAATATATATGAATTATCTTTATAATTAAAAATTTGATATTTATACTGATCATAAAAGCTTCGAGTATATATGGACAATGAAATAGTTAAATATGCACTAAAGTATATTTTTAGAGATGATTAAAGATTATTAAAAATCAAAATATTACCACCCTAAAAAGGAGAATGAGGTGGTTGATGCCCTAATTTTGATGGGACATGATAGATTTTGCATGATTAGGACTTAAATAGATCTAGTTATTATATATTTTTACAAGATGGACCTTGAAATTATAAGGAATGAAGAATGTTCATATCATTACAATATGAATATTCAACCATATATCTATATTAGGATTTAATAGGCATATAAGGAAGATTTGAAACTAAAAAAGAAGGTGAGGAATGTTCATGAGTTCAACTATGATTGTGATGGAATGATAAGGTTCATTAAATGAGTATGTGCCACACTAACACTGTATTTTGAGAAGGATTTGTTGGATGAATCTCATAGTTCATCATTTTTTATTCATCATGGAAGTATAAAAATGTATAGATATATTAAAGTGTATTTATAGAGGGAGAACCTAAAAAATGATATTATAGAGATACTTGTTATTTCATCAAGTTAAGTTCAATATTCGTAAGACTAAGGAGTTGTAACAACCATTACCTAAACTAGAATGAAAATAAGAAAACATTAACAAGTATTTAATCATTAGATTCCCCAAAATCATATAAAGGTAATAATGCTATTTGGGTCATAGTTGATAGCCTTATAAAGTCAGAAAATTTAATTAAAATCAGATAAGATTTATTATTTGATCAACATTCAAATATATATATTGATCATGTGGTATAGATTCATGGAGTACCATATTCTATTATATATAATCAAGATCTGAGGTTTTCCTTTATGTTTTGGAGAAGTCTTTAATAAGATTTGAATAAAGAGTTGAACATTCACATTGTATATCAGACTCAGATAGATGGATAGTCTAAGAGGACCAATCATGCTCAAAAACCTTTATTTAGATCATTTTATATGTATTTAAAAGATGTTTGGGATCAACACCTTTATATGGTAGAGTTTTCTTATAATAATAAATCTCACTAAAGTATTAAGATGGCTCCATATAAAGCCCTCTATAGAAGGATGTGAAAAATACAAATGTTCTGGGATAAAGTTAGAGAACTAAATATATTGAGAAAAAATATATATTATGAAATGGTAGGGGAGGTTATATCCATTCAGTAGAACATTTGAGAAGCTCATAGTTGATAGAAAATTTATACTGACAATCGCCAATGAGATCTTGAATTTAAATATTGTGATATTGTATTCCTATGGATATTTCCTTGGAATAAGGTAAATAAATTTGGAAATAAGGGTACATTTCTCCCTATATATATAGATCCTTTCAAAATTATTGATCATATTGGGATGGTTTCTTTTTTATTGGTGATTTCTCTATATCTCTCTCAAGCATACGATATATTCCATGAATCACTCTTAAGGAAGTATATACATGGTCCTTAACATGTAATTAGCTGAGAGGTCATATGAATGGAGCATTATCTCTCTTATGACGAATAAATAATGAAGATTCTATATCAAATATAATAATTTCCATGGAATAAGAACAATCACCACTCAATGTTTGTTGGTGACACCATAAATTTGAGGAAGTAATGTGGAAACCCAAGGATGTGATGAGGCTGAAGTACACTCAATATTTTGTATCGATGTCATGGATTTTGTAGGTGAAATTATTATAATGGGTGTAAAATTTAATACCTATATATTTAATGATAAATTTATCTTTAAAAAAGTTTCATTACTTTGATATCTTTCTTTAAATGCAACATCGAGTTTAAATGACTTGCGATATACTATTGAAATATTATTATTAAATGTAATAGGTATTAACTAGTCATTAGAATGGTGGGTATGAATAGGAAAAAATAAATTATAAAAAATTATTTTTAAAAAAATGTATAAAAATAATTCATATGTTATCAATTTGATAAAAATCATAATAAAATCTTATGAAAGTAAAAAATAAATATTTTTTTCTAAAAAAATGTTTATATACACCCATGGGTTTTAATATTAATAAATTTAATTAATCACTATTAGTGAATTATTTTAATGTAATTTTTAGATAATATATTTAATAAAATATTTTATCATTCATTTAATGGTTTTTATGAGTAAATTAATGAAAATAAACACCTTTTTATGCTTAAAAATTCTTTTACTAAAAAAAGGTTTTGTTGCATTTTTTGAACTTATTTTAAAATGAATTTATTTCACTTATAGGAATTGAATTTGATAAATTGTTTTAAATATTTTCAATAATCATGTAAAAATTTGTTAATGGGGACACTTTCATTTTTGGTCATTATGAATAGTAAATGAGGTAAAAAATCATTACTACAGTAAAAGTTAAAAGAGTGAACAAGGGGTTAAACTAAATAAGTATGGGATAAAATGACCTAAAAATTTATCTAAATTTCATTAGATGAATTTATTTATATTATATATAATACTATATTATAATTTGATCTAATTTTGATCCTCTTTCCCATGAGAGATACTTTATTTTATATTTATATTCATAATAATTACAGGTGTGGGACACCCCTCACTTATAAAAGGGAACCTCCTATCCTCTCTTCTTTAAACCATGTGTGACCCTTATACTGACCAATATCTACCTAAATAATCTAAAAAAATCCTTATACATTACCTTGAAGTTATTTTCTTCTCAAAATACCCATCCAAGAATCCATAAGTTTCTTCTCAAAGGAGGATACAAAAAAAGAGGTATATATTCCTATTAATTGTTTTCATATTTCTTTCCTCTTAAACCTTTTGAAAATGTTTTTTAACCATATTAACATAACATAATTAGTATTTAAATATAATTATATGTTTTTAATTTAATTTTATATCTATTTTATATCTCCTTATCATCCATTAGAAAATGGTAATGTAGGCTGTGCGTACGTGTGGACTACCACCTCCACGAAGTGATGTGATTCTTTTTTCATTTCATTTTTACATGGAAGATAATAGGAATTTATTTAATGAATATAAGTGATATTAATTATATAATTATAATTCTTGAAAGGTGAAATATTATTAACCTTTATTTTATTTTATCAATTGGAAATTGGAAACAATACTTGTGAACTATTGTCTCCATGAAGTGACGTAATTAATTTTTTATTAACACATTTTTTGAATGGTTATAAAATTGTATATAATGGATAATTATGATAATTATGATAATTATGATAATTATGATAATTATTAAATTATTAAAATAATATATAAATTAAACAATGAACAAGGTACAAGGACCAGAACCACAGAACTGAAACATGTATAGAAAATAGAAATATTTTCACCCAAATGTTCATTTTAATGAATAATGTTTTAATAAAAGTATAATTAGATATTATAAACTAATGATAAATGGATATTTATATATTAATGAATTTATAAAATAGATTTATTATAGATATATATATATATATATATTATATGAGGTTTTAACACGTATGAATCCAAAAGAGACTTTAGGTAAGGATCTATATTTCAATTCCATTTATTTTAGGATTGTCTATGTTAAAATTACATTGTGTGAAATTATAAGCACTAGTAGAATACTAACCTATACCAACGGTTTGGAACCGTTGGTATAGGCCTCCAAACCGTTGGTATAGCCTATACCAACGGTTTGGAGAACCGTTGCGAAGTAAGCCGTTGGGATAGGTCTATACCAACGGTTTTCCCAAAACCGTTGGTATAGACCTATCCCAACGGTTTACAAAACCGTTGGTATAAGTAATATGAAAATCTATTCCAACGGATATAAAACCGTTGGTAAATGTATTTCAAAAAAAATACATGCGCTGGGATTTGATCCCACGACCCCTTGTTTATAATCGAACGACTTAACCACTAAGCTAACATCACTTTTGTAAACATAATTTCATAAATATATATATGTATTATCATAATTATTTAAAATTTAGATTTATATAATGTTCTCGGGTAGCAGACCTGGAAGAAATGAAAGAATCTATCCCAACGGTTCTCAAAACCGTTGGGATAGACCTATCCCAACGGTTCTCAAATGTGTTGGGATAGGTGGAAATTTGCAGGGAGGGTGAATGTTGGTTTTGGGGTGAGTTTTCCCAACGGTTCTCTCAAACCGTTGGGAAAGGGGGGGTCTTTCCCAACGGTTTGGGAGAACCGTTGGGAAAGGTGGGTTTTGAGGACCCTTTCCCAACGGTTCTCCCAAACCGTTGGGAAAGACCCCCCCTTTCCCAACGGTTTGAGAGAACCGTTGGGAAAGGTGGGTTTTGAGGACCCTTTCCCAACGGTTCTCCCAAACCGTTGGGAAAGACCCCCCTTTCCCAACGGTTTGGGAGAACCGTTGGGAAAGGGTATATATAAGTGTTGGGAAAGATCCGATTTCCAGTAGTGAAGATTAATATCCTTTAAACCGCACATATTATCTTATCCTCTATTAATTTTTAGATTTTACATGTCTCTATCCACTCTCCTCTATTTGGTATATAAAATTAACGAGAAAATGTTTTTTAGAAAAGCCTACCTTATTTTCACTTTGGTCGATGAACTTTTTCATTTATTTTCATGTTCTTCAAAACATTTTCATGAATGTTATTTTATATGATAAAATGAATATTTAAATTCATTTTATACATTATTTTAATTTCATTTCAATGTATTAAAATTAATTTTCTTGTCATTTCTTGAATTACGTTCTTTGTGAAATTTTACCAATGTGTGAAAGGAATAATTGTTTTAATATTTACCACTTGAATGAGTTTTCTTATAGTCATGACCATTATTGTATTTGAAGATTAAATTAAATTTTTTATTGGTTATTTTCAAACAAAATAATTTTCAGAGTATTCTAAAAATTTTTAGTCTGAATTATACTAAAGGAAAAAGATATTTTCCAATGTCTTCAAAGAAATGAAAAATTAAAACATAAAAATAAGACTTGAAATAATTTCAGAATCCATTTTATATAAAATGGAATTAAAAATAATAAATAAATCTTGAAATCATTTTCTTTAAAAATAATCTTTTGAAAACATATAAAGGAATATTTGAAGATTTTGTAAGATAATATTTGAACATAAAACCTTTTTGAAAATAGTTTTTTTAATACCACATTAATATCCACAAAATTACAAAATAATTGGAAAAAATTTCATTAAAAATAAACATGTAAATTTACAAAGTAATCTTTAGGAAAATGGTGGTCATAATGGTGGGTAATCATGTAATGCCTAATATTCATTTTGCCTCTTAAATGTTTAGAAAAGTTCCTTGATCTGAAAAATACAAGAAGATTCATTTTGAAACCATTTTTTTAAAAAGGTAAAACATGGGTAAAAATGTCCTTTAAATATCATAGCACATTAGTAACAAAATGTTTAAACATTTTTATAAAACACAGTTTTGAAAGAACATATATTTCTGACTGAAATGGGAAATAAATATGGATTTTCATAAAACAAATTCTTAATCATATTAAGTACTAAGAGTACAAAAATTATTAAATTAATTGGATATAACATTAATAACCAGAGGGTAAGAGAAATTAAATAGATTTATTGAGATATGGATCATAATATTTCATCAATCAAATCATAATCATAAATAATCTCGATAAATGATGAGATTATAGAAATAAACTGTTACCACTTTGGTAACATTGAATCATAATAAAATTGAAAGAATAACATTAAATGAAAGTAAAAATATCATGAAGATAATTGTATTCATTATATAACATGTGAAAATTTGTATATACTTCTTATATAAAATATAAGTGCATAATGTGACATGTGTCACAAAAAAGGAAAATCTAGATGAAATTACTTTACCGATTTGGTAACTTTTGAACCATAAGCACAATGAAATATATAAAATGAATTGGATATGTAAATACCAATAAATTAAATTTTATGAATCATAAAATAAATTACTAGGTAATAAATTCAAAAAAAAAAAAGAAATAAGTGGTGAAATAGGAATAAGACTCATAGAAATAAAAGTGAGATGAGAAAACCCTTAACTTAAATCTTGAACTTCATAGAATACTTTCACATATCCTATAAAATAAATATAAGTTTATTATAAATATACCAAATAAACATATTATTATATATAATACTATATATGATTTTTAAGACTTTATATTACCTTTTTATTAACAACTCCATGTTAATGTCTTGTTTCAGGTAATATCTGTTTTATTTTTCGTATATTTTTAGGGTTATTATTGTTGATACTCTTACTTAGATCATGATTTTATTATTTCTAGAATTTAAAACATAATATATATCGTAAATATTCTGTATATATACATTTATAATAATATATATAATATATAAATAGGAAATGGAATACACCGTTAATGGAGACGGTAGGTTGTACGTACGCATAAATGCTGTTTCCGTTTTATGGTCTTATTGAAAAAAGTAAGTAAATGAAATATATTTATGTATATATAAAATAATTCAAGTATAACTATTATTTAATATAAATAATATAATTTCACTAAAACCATTATTAATACATTCCATGTAATGTGTAAACTAATCACATCGCATTAATGAGGATATAGTCCACATATCCACAAACAAATTTATCGTATTTACATAAGATGAAAAAAATGAAGGTGTATTTTATATAATAATTCCAGAATAATAGATAAATCATAAATATCATATTTATAAAATGAAAATAGAGTTTTCATCATAATTACCACCAATGATAGGTGGTAAAGTAAAAATAATCAAATTCGTTTTGTGAGGCGGTAGTTCACCATACGCAAGAATGGTGATTTTGTTACCCATTAGATGGATGCTTGTGAAAGTGTAGGTATAAACCTTATAATAAAAAAAATCATTAAGATACTATTGATATTATATAATCAATGAATAAGAATAGTGGAGGGTGTGGAGAATGTGAGTAAAATAAAGAGCTTGAGGAAGGATGTTACCTCTTATTTGGGTATCTAATTTTGATTTGAATCAAATGGATTCATTGGATGGATTTCATCAAAAATAAAGGATTATAGGATCTATTGAGGAAATTATTATTTTATTTTATTATTTTTTTTAATAAAAAGTTATTTATATTTTTGAATAAGTGATATGGGTGACTAACTTTTTAAAGTGGAGGAGGAGTGTCATTCTTTAAATATTTTAAAAGAGAATTACACCCACTTTTTTTCATATATAGTGGATCCAATAATTGGAAAAACATTATAAATGGTTTTCTGAGGTCAAAATATGAACATAAAATGGATATTTACAAAGTTTTGGGTCATTTGGGCCTTATGTTCAAGGTTTAGTCCTTTGTTAAACTATGTTTTCACTTAATCACTATAATAAATTTTATTCACTTTCCCTAATATTTTTGGTAAAAAAACAATGTTGACATTATTATACAATATAAATTATTCTTAATTTAAATATTTAATCCATTTTTCTAAATTCTAATCACATAAGTGTCTAGATTAATTTAAAATTAATCCTGCAGATGAGACGATGAAGCTGGTTTTTGAAGTAAAAATTTTCAAATGTTTGCTAAGTTTTTATATACATTTTCAAAGTGAAATTAACTAAAATGACCTAAATTATATTAATCAATGTATAATTTATTTAATTACACTTTAGAAAAAAATTAAAAATTAATTTAACTAAATAAATACATCATATGAAAAAACAGTTTTGAATTAAAATTCAGTGTTTTTCACTAGTCATCAAAAAATGACACTTCTCAGAAAAATACCCAAAATTAACCCAAAGTAAATTTTTATATTTGATTTTAAAAATGATGTTTATTTTTTCAAATAAAAATTATCACGGTGTCAATAATTATTTTTAAAATTGGTTCCCTATTAAAAAGTATAAAATTACCTTTTAGAAAATACATCTTTTTATTCATAAAATTTGAGTTATCTTTTTCTTATACCAATAATTTCTATTTGATGAATATAAAAAATATTGATCAAATATATAATATATAAATTTTATTAAAAAAATAATAAAAACTGGGTTATTTATTTTATTGAGATAAAATTGTGTTTCTATATAGAAAAATATTTTTCTTAAAAATGTAATTTATTTATTTTTAAATAGTTATTACATTCACATATACTAATTGATAACTATAGGATTCATTTTATATACATTTAAAAATATTATTTTAAATTTTAGTTGATCTTATTAGTAACTTCCACTCCAACATCTTAGTGTTAGTTATAATAATATTTTAACGATCGTATTAATAGTATATTGATGTTCGATAAAACTCGGTTCTGTGTATAACATAATCTAATTAAGGGACTCCAGATTTTTTGTAATACAAGAAAAAAATAATGTTGCATGTAAAATAAGCTATTCTAATTGTTTAATTTAGAGAATTATTATCTTGGTGCTGCATATAACATAATACGAACTTAGTTATTTTATATAAAAAAGATATATTCAATGTTCTGTGAAATAAAAAAAATCTAAAAGAATAAATTAATTAAAAAAATCATAAAGTCTCGGGGAGTTAAAATTACCACCGAAATATAAGTACTTATAATCCAAATCATACTCAACTTGAACATGCCACACTATCCTAATAATGCTTATTTAGAAATTTTAAGCACACTATGAATCCCTAGAGTTCCATGCTTAAATGATCAGCTTATGGTATGATAAATCTTGGGATGACCATCCATATCTCCCAATCCCATCACAACCATGAGTCTGGGTCCATGGGAAATGTATTATGTCTCACATTACCTAAACCAAAATCAAATAGTATGTTTATCATGCCTCACAACACTGTTATTTGAAGAAGTTTATTTCCAATTCCATTTTTATCAAATGTACAACCATGTATCCATTACTAAGTACAACAACACCCTTGGTTCCTAATTAACCAAAAGGGATAAACCCTGTACAATTAAAAAAAATTACCACTAATTAGAACAATGAACTATTAACATCCCAATGAATGTTTTTCTCAATTTGACCGACCCACGTATCATGATAATAAAATCAGAGAACATGTATAAATATTATATTTTAATATCCATGTTAAATGATAATAATCACAATACATGTAGGGGAATAAATATAGTCCCTAAATAAATCTTTCATCACATGGAAACCAAACTTGGATCCTATTACCAATATGAACATGAAACCTACTATACTCAAGAAAAATATCCACAATTAATACATAACACATTCTTGGATGATGTACCTCTACCAATGTGCTAAATAAATCACCTCACTAAAAAAATTTCAAATCACAAATGCTTTATATAGTTTCTTATTTTCTAAGAGAACAAAACATATAGAACCTCTTCCTTTTTTCACCTTATGTGCGTTCAAATAGGATAGACCACCATTAAATAATTTTCTATGGGTTTTTCATACTTAAAATGTTGACCCATGATTTATAAAATATTAGGTAGATTTATAACAATAACCCATACAAAATAAAATTCATTTGAACATATATAAACCAAGTAAAATATTGAGGCCCACCTAAACATCTCGGAGGTGTGACCACTTTAATAAATATTGAAATCTATCAGTTATCACCATGCCCATTTACACATCCATGAGATCTTAAATCATTCTAGTACTACATTAAAAAAATATTAAACATTTATAATTAATGTACAAAACTAATCTAATGTGGAATAATAGGTGAACTACTCGGAGTGTGCTGAAACATCCCTATAACCACATTAAAACCAAACAATTAATCCAACTCATGCACAACCCTTTAGTCATTTATTCAATTTCACCCATCAATTTATTCCAATTTATATAAAATATATAAATAAAATCCCTAAGTCACTAACCTCTAGAAAAATAGCTCAGAATCATTGGAATTATTCATTCCATAGCTTCCTCGAGTACCCAAACACAAATTTCCCTTCTGTTGGAGTGACCTCACCAAACTATAGTGAAATAAGATCTCAATCCCTATATGAATATTTTGAAAATTATATATGGGAAGGAAAGGGTGGGGTAGATGAAGATAAAGGATAGAAATAACTATCCTCCATCAATTATGGAACCCACTCCAAAATCCATAGATCAAGGGAGAACAATGGATAATGAATGGGGAGTAAGGAGGTGATCCCCCATCTTATTGTCAGTTGACGACCGTCCCATCACACAAGAGAGATATTAAAAGAAAAGGTTCAAAATCATGAATCCACCCCCACTAGAGTAGGGCTCAAAAAAGGCCATTGAAATCCTTAGGGCCCACGATTAGATTTCCATTGGAAATGAATGTGGTGAAACACCAGTCTCCAACCCATGTGATCTATTATGGACTACCTCTAGGGTTATATAGGCTTTTTACTACCACCCAATAAAATTAGTTCTCTCGTTCCATTGTGAATTTTATTTCCAGAACTTCTTAAAAACTCCTCCTCTACTAAATATAAGATTTAATCATCCTAGTTACATCTATAATATTCCACATTGAATCTAATCGTAAAATTGGAAATTTACACATATTCCAGTTCCACTGGATTTTATATTTTCTTTGATTCCAATAAAATACAATAACATGGGTTTTTACAAGCTCCCCACAATATCACTTTCGTCACCTGATAAGTATCATCAATCATATATAATGATCTATAGTGATCAATAGGATTCAATTAATGGTCTTTATCCTAGATAGCCTACTGGGTACAATGATTCACTATTCCACTTGATCCAACATAAATGCTCAATCATATGAAATATCTTACGTCTGTCCATCATATTGAATATCCACCACCTAAATGACTTTCCTGAATCAATATTTGATTCACACAATCTAATTACATGTGAAACATGATAGCTGAAACATCACCGCACCAACTACCTATCAATACCCATCCAACCACACAACTTGGTGACCAATACATCCATTAACTCTATAATGTTCTCATAACCATATTTAGAATCATGTTTTAATAAAACATAAATGTCAAAATACTATGGGTTTTCTGCTAGTCCACAATAGAAATGAAGCCACTCAGTGATACACACTTAAATATCTTGATCTATCATACCTAAATTCATTATATCCCCCTCAAGATTTATCCCACCAAAAAAATCTTAATCTATTTTACTATTTATTATACTATCCCATTATCACTGGTATATTAAAACTATAAATTCCCATAATATAATTCATTGCATTTACCCATCCAATTTTTGAGTTCACTGAAATGGCCGGATCTCCATCCTCAACAATGAAATCTATTATTATTTTTAAATAACCTTGTATATATAGGGTACTTCCCACAAAGTAAAAATACAAGGCCACATCCATTAATATTGTAGGTTATTCCAATAAACCACTATCAATATTTATTTGAATTGAACTAAAAATAAGGCTTACATTCTGAATAAATAATGGTTGTGTATCCCACCAAAGTATTAACCTTATCTTTAATGAATGGACACTCACCTGGTTGAATTATTTCATAACTCAAACACATTTTCGCATGATCCATTCTCATTTGATTCCAAAACATCCATCTCAAAAACTCTCGTATTTTAACCTCAATATATGTTTTCCATCCTTTATGAATTTTTTCTAGAGTAAAAAATTCTAATTGGTTCCCTATCATATATAGTGTTTATAACCTCCTTTATTTTCCTAACCTAATCAATGGTTCACCCGTACTTCTCTATTGTCCAAGAGATTTCCACTTAAAACATAAGGCCAATCCTTTGTAATTTAAATTGAAAAGTATATCTATAGTCATAGGTATCTCATAATACCTAATGGATATAGTAATATTGGTTTAGTATTCATCAAAAAAATCTGGTAACCATTATATAATCCCTCACAACCCTTATATATGGATTCATATGATCCACACTCTCCAATACAAGACCATTCACTAGATGTTTATTTTTAAACAATTCATTCATTATAACACCATTAAGAAAATAAAATTTGACATGATCAGAATGTTACTTATGACACACAAACCTCAACAATAATATTATAACTCATTTAACTTTTTAGTCAAGTGCTAATTTCACTAATGATAGGATCCCACAACATTTTCATCTTAATACCATTGTTAGTAATTGATTAAATCCTAAACCGTAGGACCATGAGAGAATAAAATCGAGAATCACTTTAATTACACCCTATAACACCAATGGTTCATATGTATTCATAGGCACAATCTATTTTGTAAGGTCTCAAGATCTATTTCAAAGACTAATCATTCCATAAAAGCTAATATCACTTTCCATCAAGTCATATCTATTGGATCTACCATTCCTACCATGACTCGGTAAAACTTACATTACACAATACCACATAACATACTTAATATTCCAAATCTCAGCCGATTGACTTCATGGAAAGATAGAATCTAAAAATATAATCCTTATAATAATAATTCAACCCATTCTCATACCTAGTATTACATTTGAGTTCCCACTCCCATTCTTTGTTTTAAGAGAGATATATATATATATAAATCCCAACTTATAAGCAGTCCAATGACAATACAAATCATATATTATAGGAACATTCCCTCACTTTTTTCAATGGAATGTAGGACTAACAACATATATAAATCCAATCTATCATATAACACATGTAAGGTATTATATAATACCATACTACACTTCTAACCTATTTTTTAATGGCTATATCGTACTTGGTACCTTAGAAATCATCTCATAAATTACCTAATTTTTTCACCCTATATACTGAATTCATTCAATATGTTACACTAATCTCAAAATGTGTCATTACATTACTAAAAAAACTAAGGCCTATATTACCATAAATAAACAAAACTAGAGTCATCATATGCCTATTCCGACTATATCACCTAACATAGAAGATTTGAACTAATAAGAACCCCAAAATAGGGACTTCATAACACCAGATCCTCCCTAAGACTAACATAACCAAAAAACTAATTATAAATCTTATTCATGTCAACCCTTTCCTTAAAATAATCCATTTATGATTCATTCTCATATACACCAAGGAATCACACCCCATTTCCCTATCTATGATTATAGATCAAATTAGATGTATATAACCACATCATAGTTATATGAATGATATAAAAATAGATAAAACTATCATCATATGTTCTAATTAATTATAATGAAACTAATAAATTATTTGATAAATTATCAAATAACTCATTGTCAACATTTAATTAATTAAAACCGATTTTTTTTAAAATCATTTTCCAACCACATAAAACCATGAACTTTCTATATGAAAAAACATTCCGAATATAATTAATGTACTCATTCCCTCTTTCCACATCGATCTAGAATTATTTAAAAACATAATATAAAAATCCATTTTCAATATAAATTAAGAAACCATATTCATCACAATTAATAAAACAAACTACATAGTCTTATTAAAACGAGGATACACAATACAGGTGTTATATAGTCCCTAGAATATATTGTGCCTAGAATTTTGACCAAAATATACATTTTACCATACCCTCAAATATATATATTGGAAAATAAAATTCTCTAAAAACATTTTATAATTTTTTAGAATGGGTTGATGAGTTTGAGCCAGAGCACTACATGGCATTAAACAGACGTCCTTATGTGCCGATGGTTTCTGAATAACGAGGATTGTCTAGTCAATAAAATGGGGAAACTATACACTAAATTTCATGTAATTAAAATAAAAAATTACATAATAAAATAAATCAACCCCTACCTAATCATAAATATCATTTAAAAAACAACTTTAAAATAATACCTCAATGGGATAGAAAATAATATTCCATTCTGTAGTTAAAAATCAACAGACATGAATGTGATCATCATAATTGGGTAATTAAAAATATAGAAGTATTAAAAGAAAAAAAATATTTGAGACACAAATATTTTGTCAGCCCCAAATAACATTATAATACCTCATCCATCTCCCTCTTTATCTGTCTCAGCTCGACCATGTAAAATACAAGTATTCCACTAAACTGCATCTCAAATTATAAGGTTTGTACATCCAACATGGTTTACATGTCAGGTGTGATTCCAAAAATCATCAGGAAATCACAAATAAAACCTTAACACATATATATTAGAATATATAAGTTCATGTACTTGAACTAAATTAAAATGAATCCAAATAAAATTACAATCCATGCCATTATGTTCTAACAAATCATCTATAAACCTTGACCATACCCACATTAACTAATATCAATAGAGGAATAAACCACACATTCATAGATGTTGTGACCGTTCCTAGAATAAGGAATATAATATTTTACAAGTTATAACATAGAAAACCTCTCATATATTAAAAAAATTTGTAATATGGAATAATATGTACAACCTCTTTTATTGGAACAAAATAATAACAAATGTATAATATAACAAACCTCTTAGTTAGAAAGAAAATACAAAAGAATACATAACATAGAAAATCTCTTGGATAAATAATAAATACTGATGAATATAGAATATATCCATCCCATAAGATAATAATAAAAATCTGAAGAAAGAGTAACATTAACAACCACTTGCATATGAACCACATACAAACCCAACATTGATTATTTATGATCCAATCCTAGAACTTTTATAAAAAATCATAACGAAAATCAACCGAAAATTCAGACTCACCCATAACGAATGATCTATTATTATATAGATATCTTAACATAAGAAAACAAAATTCCAATAATAATAAAAACCCGTTAGGCCATCACACCATACCATGATCACCATAATCTATGTTATCAAAACTCTCATCATACTCAACCTGGTTTTTTCTTAACATTAACACATCCTTGATGAACTAGTAACCCAGTAAAACTTATTTTGGTAAGATTATAACATAATACATCCCTTTTATTCCCTACTTAAATAATCAATATAGGGTCCAACCTTTCATTGTATAGTCTTCACTATCACCCAATCCATTATAAACCATTATTCCACTCCCATAATAAACCTATCATGTCACAGACTACCATAACCCATGGAAAATTGGTTATCAATCAAATACAACAACCCTCCTTTAAAAAAAAGGTTATTAACCATTTTAATATACTCAAACAAGAATTCCTGTATCTATTCCAATAATTAAACACCACTATTTGTCCCTGATCACTGTGAATGGATAGTCTAGTGTCATTTCCCTTAATCTACCATCAATTAGTCAAAATCATAATTAATATATCAAAAAATAGTTTCCACCCATTTCTCAATGTACTTATCAATCTCATATAATCTAGTAAATTATGTGACCCTTATTTAGTAATATATATTTTGTTACAAGTGTTTAAATACATGTGGGGGACATACGATAGTCCATAAGAAACTCTTACCACACAAGGACACCTAACATGGTGCCCATTCCGAATACTAACACCAATCACACTACACTCAATATTACCTTCTATACTTTATAACTTATGCCATCTTAGATAAACAATTTTTAACCCCTAACCAATCACTAAATAAAGTAATTCATGGGACTATTTAAAAAAGTTAATGATTCACATAGTGTATAATTTCCCAAGGCAAACATCCCATGTGAAACCCCTCCCCTTATTTACATTACACTGGCTCCAGTAGATTTAATTTCCTTCAAATCAATAACTATGGGATGTTCCTGAATCATTATCCAATATAAGTTTTGAAAAATTTTAAGTAGAATCATAAAACACACTCGGTCATAAGGAAGTTAATTTACACCTATATAAACCAAAAATAACAGTGAGGATCTCATACCTTTGATAGTGTTATGACCTCATTAGTCAAACCTGACATCCATATAATATCACCCAAACCACTCCAATACCCAAAATACATTAAAAATTCCAAGATAACATCAAAATAATTATAAAATGTTTATAATTATTCTGTATAATTAATGAAAATTGTAAAATTGGGAAATTCCTCAACAAGTAGTGAAACCTATTTTGAAATTGATGTTATTTATAGAGGAAAAATTGTAGATGTACCTAAGTCACACCATGATAATAATACATAATTTATTATAATATTTTAACCATTAATTTAATAATATTTTAAAAAAAAATCCTTAAATAAATTATCCAATTAAGTTACCTATAATGAATTTATGAGGAATCCTAGGTATTTATCTTTCCTCGGTTTCCTTGAGCACCCACACATGAAAACCACATCATTACAAAGATATTAAAATATAATCCAATCAAATATCATCTCAATCCTTAGATAAATACTTAAAAAATAAGAGAATAGATAGGGAGGAAGATAAAGAGGAGGAAGAACTTACCTCAACCATCAATGAAATCATCTCTATGATCTATTAATCAAGAGAGAACAATTGGGAAGGAAGATGGGAATAAAAAGGACCACTCTACTTTCTATGTCTTGTTGGAGACTCCAACCCAACCCAATCCTATGAGGATGTTTAAAGTAAGGGTTTAAATATCAAAAATTAACTTACTTTTGTTGTTCCTAAGAAAGGCCATCTGAATTCCAATTCGTATAGAAAGGAGAGTGGTGAACACCACAAAATTTCCAAGATTAAATTTAGTAGATAACTAATGGGATTGCAATGGATTATTTCAATTACCCACTAGACTCAATAATACCTATTCACGGTGTTCACCAATAACTTTATTCACTATCCCCACCACCATCACAACCACAATTTAAATAACTTGATCACTTCTACAATATTTCCTCGACTATATTAATTGAAAATTTTATATTTAACATGACTCTAGTTCCACTAGAATATATATTTTATCTGATTCAAATAAATCACTACATTATGTGATTTTAGTTCTTCACACATAATGAAAACTAATAATCCAATTAAAAAATAGTAATTAAGGTAGCAACACACCAGAGTATTATTTAATAAATTAAATATTATTGTTTATTTTAGTTAGAAAATTATATGGAGATTATTTTTTCGTTGATTAATTTCTTAAAATTTTATTATGTGAGTGCTATTTTTTATGTTAATGATGTTTAATATGATTTATTTGAAGATGTTAATGTTGTTATAATATAATTATAGTGGTAATTTAGAATTTTGAAGAAGGACTAAAAAGAGATGGTTAATGTTTATTTCCATCAGTCACCTGATATAGTTCAACAAAATAACTAGTGATAAAATCAATGGGGTAATACCAACTTGAATATCAATATTTGGTTGATGGAGGGCCACCAGGTACCCAATAGGTTACAATTATTAAACTTATGGTTTTTAGAATTTAAAAAACCCTTTGGGGTGTTCTGTTCCAAGATGTATGAATAGAGGGAGAAGCTGGCATACTCCCCATTTTCCATTATTCAATCCCTACTATCCAGTTGGATTTTGATTAACCATTTCAAGGTAAATATAATCCTCCTATAACTCTTTATATTATTCTTTTTCTCTTACTCTCCCATCCTCTTTGATGTTTTTTATTTCTATGGATTGAAATTTTAATATGGGGTCCACTATTTTTTGGTAAAAACCATTCATATTATAGGGGATTCAATGCATCATAGATGAAAAATACGATAAAAGGATAATTTCACTCTATTGATAATTTTTTTATGAATGTTAGTGACTTAATGGATTGTTTTGTGATTTTATTTAATTTTTATATCAAAATGTTAATTGTTTATGTTATAGAATTTAGGGATTTTTTAAAAAAATGTCACAAGATTTATTAACTTGAAAAGAATATTTTTAATCATATTAATTTCATTTATATTAGGACTATATTACCTAAAATCACTCTATGATGATGGGGGTGAATCTAGTGTAGACTATTTAAAATGTTTCTCCCTTTAACCTTTAAACCATAATGATCTAATTTCCTCATTAGAAAGATATTTTTTGTCTTTTATTCTCCCATAACCAATCACATCAAATAATGAACATGAATACAGAAAGTAAGGAATTCACATAACTCTTATATCTTTCATGGTTTCCCACTAAGGGTTAATCTAAGGATTATATACACAATGATGTACTGGTGCACCTAAATCCATTATAATCACTTTTAATAGATACATGTTTTTAGGTTATGGTAACTTTGTGAAAATCTGCACATCACTTTTATGGTTATAGAAATACTCACTAATGATCCAAGGTCTACTATCTCTCCTAGTAATTCACACACTTATTTGATAAAATAACTTTTAGTTCATAGAAATAAATTTATCTCAATGTTTATAATGTGAATATTCTTGAATCATAAATTTATATTTTTTGATTTTTTGATGTTGATTTTATGTACTCTTCTAATCATTCATCACCTTAAGAGATCAACTCCTCGATGTGAGTGCTGAGTATTTTAATTCTAAAAAATCATAGAATAAATAATATTCCCTTCCAGAAGATGATAATTCCACACTAGAATTATCTAGTTTCAACCCTTATCTCATAACTCAATGTATTAGAATAATTTCTTTATATTTAAATCAATTTCTCATTTATCTAGATTTTCAATTCTATATAGACTCTCTCCTTTATATAAATTTAGTATTATCATCCTTTTCCACTTCTCTAATGAAACAGATATATCAAATACATTCAATCAATCTTCTAGAACTGGAACTTCTAGTTTCCATAAATCATTGATGATATTAAAATTTTGATCCAATTGTTGGGATAAATAACCATTTTTATAAATTATACATGTTCATTCTATGTATACCTCATGATTTAATGAGGACATGATATTCCAATGAAACTAATTCAAACCAAGAACTCTCATTCCATCTCTTTATTTTTAATATTAAAAAAAATATTCTAGATAATTTGGAATTTAACAACTCACAACATGACTTCCTTTATCAATACGTTGTATCCATATTCATCTGTAAAATACTAATATTTAAAAATAAATAAAATGTTGATTTCATATAAGCTATGAAACATTAAGCTTAAACGAACAAAGAAATAATATTATTTAAATGTGAATGTTATAATATAGCCATTCAATTAGAGGGAATGAATATTATTAACCAAATTATGAAATATATACATCTCCTACTCTTTTAAAATATATAAATTAATTCTATTTTAACAGACACTTTATTTTTAGCAAAGTAATTTTATTCTTCAAAAATACCATTCTTTCAAAAATGAGTTTTATTTATTTTGATTAGTGAATATTATTATTAACTTTTTTAAGAATTAGAAAATTTAATTCAGAAAATTAATTTAATTTTTTAATTCATAATTTAAAAATTATTATCGGATGATTTTTTTAGAATTTTCTTAAAAGATTAATTTTTTAGTGAATATTGAAAAATACCAATTTTTATAAATCATTTATTTTATTTATTTTAAAAAAAGTACATTTACGAATTCAATTTCATATAAAATTAAATTAAGTACTATATATATAGATCTAATATAATTAGTTTCATTTTAGTAATCCCAATACCATATTTTGGTATAAGTACATTTTTGGGCTTAAAAATGCATTTTAGTAAAAAACTGTTTTTTGTGGTCTTTTTCGTGGTTAATTTAAAATAAAATTCATCCACTCATATGTTTTGAATTTTGAAAAATGGATTATATATTTTGAATCATGATATAATAATTTAAAAATTAGTTCCTTTTTTGCACAACATGAATAGTAACTTTAATAGTTTTTGTTACCATGGTAAAGGGTAAATTGGTTAATTAATATTTAAAATAAAATGATATAGATTATAAAATGACCCAAATACTTAAATTAGTTTTATTCGATGATTAATGTTAATCCATAATCATCCAATAGTTTTTATATTTAATTATTTGGACATTTGATGAGATTATGATGTCAATATTATTTTATTTCGAGAAAAGTCAAACAGGTCACACTCTTATTTTTAATAAAGACAATATTTTTAATGTGAGGGTATCCAAAGGATATGTTCAATTATAAATAATATTTTTAAATATAATTTATTTATCTTCATCATGTTAATTTAATTTTTATTTTTAGTATTGAAATAATTACTATAAAGTCTTATACAATGCTGATGTATTAATTATTTAATTAAAGGAAAAAATAAAATAAATGATATTAAATTTTGTATAAGTAATATCATTTGGGAAACATAATGTGATACATGAATTTTATAAATTAACTTTACATATTAGGGATATAATAAAATATTTTTCTTGAATTACAAATGTTATGATGATATTATTAAATTTAAATTAATGAATAGTTTTAAAAATTGACATTAGTGATATTTTGCAATCAATAATTTTTTACTAATTGATATAAAATTAATTAAAATCTTAGATTCATACAACATATTATTATATGGTTTAAAATATCAACCATATTCCATGTACGGGTATTTTTTCCATTTATAGAAAAAATATTGACCCTTAAATAGTAGAAATCTGTATTGTCACAGTAAGTTTAAAAGTGTTAATGAGGTGTTAAAAACAAATGAAAAGGCTAAAAATGTAACGTAAACGTATCTAATAATTATTTTATGAGGTTATTTCAACCAATAATCATATTATATTATAAATAATTTTTTTTATCAATTTTTAATTAAAAATTAGATTATATTAATTTAATACTTTGAGAAATTCTAAGAGTTTTCCCCTCTCTTATAGAAGGACACCACTTATTCTCAATCTTTCACAAGTCTAAATCCATTTTATGTCCAATAATTATAAAAATTACTTCCTATTATCCCTAAAATCATTATATAGTACTCTTTTAAGAATAAAAACAATATTATAGGTCTTGAGGTTTTAAGTAAAGGAATTTTTCTAAAGAAGAGGTATAGTTTTCAACTCCATATTTTGGATTTATTTATAATTCCACATAATTAAAGTCATCCATAACCATGATTATATACTAAACAATTATGTTAAATATACCTATGTGTTTTTATGTTAATGTGACAAATTATATTCATCCCCTCATCCATCAAATGGGAAACAAAACTGTCATTCAACTGTACGGCGGACTACTGCCTTGCGAACCGTTGTCATTGATTTTCCATTTCCATTTTTCATTACAAGTAATAATGACAAAATTAATGTTAATATATTATATTAATGACATATTTATCATTATTAAAATATATTAGATCATTTAACTTCTTACATTTCCATTTGATGTAAAATGATAACATCATTTGTGCGTATGTGCCTACTACCACCTCTACATAGTAATGTAATTTGTTTTTCATCACCACATAACATGGATGATATATGTAAATATATTTTAATAATTAATATTATATTTTCTTTAATAAGATAATTATTTAGAGATAAATTATACTTACCTTCTTTCTATAATGATCGTTGAAAAATTGAAACGTTACTCATGCATACATACAACCTGCATTCTCTACGATTGTAACATAGTTCATTTTTTAGGAATGTATTTCATGATTGTTTTTAAAAGTATAATTTATGTATAAAAATGATAATTATTTCATGAATATTATTCCATCAATGGTGGTGTAATGAACACTTTGACCATTTTCAAATGACTAGTTGTTTTGGACTTATTAACTGAATATCCTCAAAACATCTGACGTGATCTTCAATAATAAAGTAATTGTTATAAAATTGTAGATAATTACCCTTATTTTATTAAATAGGATGATAAATAATGTATGAGACGTGTAAGACTCAATGTAAGGGACTTTATTTTTAAAACTATCATTTAAAGTTTCCCCTTAAACTCACTTTTTATACCACACACACACACAGACAGATATATATATATATATATATATATTATTAAAATATTTAAAATAATATTAATAATATTATTATATGATTGTTTAATTTCATTTTTACCCATGTTTTTTTAAATGTTTTAAATGAAATCTTTTTGAAATTTTCAACAAAATATGGAAGGAATGTTTTTCTAACGTGTACAACATATGCAACTTTTTCTAAAATCACAAAGATTCATTGATTTTATGTTTCCATGATAATTTTACATTATTATTTTTTGATGAAAATGGTTTCATTATTATTTTCATAGTTTTTATATTTTTAAATTTATTTTTAAGAAAAAATGGTATTATGATATCTGCAAGTGTTTTGTTCATGGCTTTAGAACAAATTTTCAAGGGTTTTATTCATGATATGCTCGTTAGAAAATTTTAAGAAGGGTTAAGACCCATTATAACATATGGGTGAAATCATTATATCTTATAATATCACTTCACATAGATATATCTCTTATTAATTGGGTTATTTAGAGGAGAAAGTCGATCAGATGGATATTCCATTTATA
This sequence comes from Viscum album, assembly GCA_963277665.1. Lineage (NCBI taxonomy): Eukaryota > Viridiplantae > Streptophyta > Magnoliopsida > Santalales > Viscaceae > Viscum > Viscum album. The sequence continues at coordinate 405,391,528 of OY728167.1, forward strand.
AGAGTGATTGTCAGAGTGAAATGATAATTATGTGTCAACGAACCTAAATGAATTTTCTGTGTTTCATAATTAGTTTTCCTAAAAATAGTAGGATTTAAAAAGGTATGATAATTATATTTTTAAATGAAAGATGATTCACTTTTCAGATGAGAAGGTATGTTTTTATTGAAAGGTTTTTCATTGGTTTTCAACTTTTTCACTGGAATAAAAAATTTCTTATTTTATGTGCCTTACTTATATTTTTTATGATCACTCCATGTTTTAAATTTTTTTCATAGGGTTTAAGAATCATTAAGTGTAAATAATAAGTTGCGTTTAGAATTTTGATGACTTTTCATGACAAAAAATCTTGTTTTATTTTAAAAGATTTATATTTTGGAAAAAGCTGATACTCACTTAGTGGTTTCCACTTTCTATAGGTACGGGCTTGTTATATAAGAGTTATGAATTAAATCACTAAAAATATAAAACTATAAGATTATTGGTGATTGAAGAATGTTAATTCTAGTTTATAGATACTAGATTATGTGATGTTTATGGTCAGTTCCATACATCGTCAACCTGATCCTGATGTGAAACTTGTGTTCATGACTTAATGCCTACTCAAAACTGAGATCCATGAATGATACTCCATCGATTGTATTTTAATACCTATTAATATCATGAAATGATACTCACAATACTTATTGATTATTCAAAAATATTATGGAATTTAATTCTTCCATGGTGTGGTAATTTATAAATTGTAAGATCCAATAAAATTAACCTATGATTCTTCCTGACATTACCTTCTTCACAATAATGTGAAAATCTTTAAAATGGATGCATAATCAATAATATCCTATATATATATAATATCATCATTAATAGATAGAATTATTATCAATCATATTTAATGATTTACAATGACCCTTATGTGTCAACTTTCACCCCTCTAGTTACTCTTTCATATACTTCTGGTTTATTCTTATGTACAATAGTGCAATCCAACACTTTGATTTTCAATATAAAGAACCCATAAATATAACACCTCTACCATTGGAATGAATCTAATGTATTTACCCTATTTTGTAGACTTTAATATATATTGTGTTTTGAAATTAACATTAGATATAGGTTTGATGAAACATATATATCATAGTGAGGCTTCTCCAATAATTTTCGAAATTTATGTTTAGTGCCAAATGACTCTTATTTATTAGAGTAAATGAATAATATATTTTATATTTTACCAATTTTTTTAAAATAGTTACATTAACGTATTTCCCTATACACTATTGTGTATTCATGGTGTTGGATTATTCATTTTATAAATCCGTCTCTTTTTCCTAACAAACATAGATAACAAATAGATCAACCCTTATGTAACATGGTGCTTCATATTTTTGTCAATTTTTTATTCCTTTAAAAATATTATACCATCCCTTTTTAAAATTTCTTGGTGTAAGAAGACATATATACTTAACCTCTAGACTTTCGGGACTTCGAATTTACGAAATACTTCTAAAATTACCCTTCATTACTCAGGTTTTCTTCCCTAAAACATCAGGTTTTCTTCTGAAAACATCAAGAACAATTTGACCTTCATACAAAATTCCATAATAAATTCAAAATAAAAAATTAATTATCTTCTATAAGTTATAATTCTTCATCTCATAATCTTGTAAAACGTTTGTACCTTCTTCATCTGTTTCTTCCAGATTAACTTCAACTCCAAAAACTTCTAGAATGCAACATGTAGCCCTTCCGTATTATTTAATCTTTTGACTCAAACAACACTCCATCGATAAAGTTGAAAAAATATGTAAAAATAACACAGTTTAAACATTAACTCATTTATATTTTACTAAAAATACTACCATAAGTTTGATATCACTTTTTAAATTAAAATTATTAAAAAAATTATATACTTATAGTAATTTTTTCTCTCTATCCCGTTGTGCATAAAATGAGAAGGTATTGTTATCAATATTTTTTAATCCTTAACTTTATTATAAAATTTAATAAGGTATATATAATCATCTATACTCAACCAACATACATAAAATACTTCTTCTGATTTTTCAATGGTCTCTACGAAGTTCTCATTAGGATATGTTGAGCCTCCACAATTTCATAAATATAAATTTTGAGAGTTTTTTATACCCCCTTTCCATGAAATTCTTTCACATCCCTTTATAATATGGTGTTCCTTAAGCCACATAAAAAATAAAATTCTACTTCATATCCCACCTTAATCCACTAATTCGTATAAAAATTATGGATCCTTAAACTATTAAAATGTTCACTATAAAAATTGATCTTTTTTACCAACTTCAAAACCATCCTCAACACTTGAACTATTGTCTCATATTTCCCCCTTCAAACACTTTTCTCACTCCAGCTACTTAATGGTTGAACATTTATTCCTTTTAACACTAATAGAACTCCAGTTTTTAACCTCAGTGTTTATTCCAATTATTGAGTAAAATAATTCTATATTTTCACCTTTCATGATCTAAACCATTTATAATATTTATTTTCATCTTACTCAAATATTTTCAATGAGTGAATTTAATACTTCAAAAAAATTAAATAATAATTCCTCTATGACTAGGTATAATATTTAGCATATAGAAATTACATTTCAATTATCAAATTTTCTCTCTAGTAGATTTTTGTATCCTAAATAAATAATAATATAATACTACATGGTCTTTATATGAATAAATCAACATGAATTTCAATAATTTTAATTCTTTTCCTCCAAGCTATCTTTTCCTTCATTTAGTGGTCCAAAAACACTTGAGATATTTCTAAATAAATTTTTTTTGATCACTAATGATTCCCTAAAACCACTTGATTTTTCATATAAAATATTCATATCACTTTAAATATAGATCATGCTCAATATTTTTTGAAAATAATCATCAAAGAATGAAACTACAGACATAGTTTTGAAATATAAAGTGGTTTCTTGACACCAATTATTGGGTCAGATCAGGGATTTAAAACCTTTTGATATTTTTTTATGGTTGGATACCAATTAATTATGAGAAAAATCTAACAAAGTTGTTCATTTATCTCTTTTTTAAAAAAATCCCACCCCATAGATCATATATCATTTATAAAACAAAATCACTTCAAACATTAGTTAAAAACATTTAAAACACATGGTGATTGGGTTACTTTCTATACATCCTCAGGTTGAGGAATGTGGTTGGTATTGGTAAACCAATACATTTCGTATAACTTTATTCTAATCCTTACTGGTGTTTATTATTTTAATACCACTTGAAAAAACATAACATTGATGTTTTTATTTGGGATTCTTCAACATCCTTATCTAGGGATTCATATCCATTTTGAGACTACTATAAATCATATACGTTTCTTACAATTATTAATTTTAATTGAATATTCAAACATGATTAATCTACAATATGAGGTCTCTTAAAACAATCCTCACTTTTTACCTTGTTTTACATTTTTTGAACCACTAATACATTCATTTTGTTTCTTCTCTTCAATTTCCTTCAGATCCACCTTAGGTTTTTTATCCTTTGGGAGTCTTTCTTTAAGTGAAAATATATCATTATCAAAATAGAGAAGATTCATAATTTATCTTCCAAACATAATTTATTTATCTCCAAAAGTTATACTTGAGTTTACCATCATGGATTATTAGTAAACCCTACATTGTGATCCATTATTTTCGTACAAGGTAGTGAATCTGCTCTCACATTAAACATAATTTCTTTCAGTGTTAATTATAATCATCTTAGTTATAGGTATAGATAATTTCATTATAAAACATTTAGAAATGTTATCACAGTAAAACAATATTTACCATATATATAAAATATCCTTTTGAAAACATACTTTTTATTTTCATTTGTGGGTTGGGATGTTGATGAAACATAATTTCTTCCGCCATTGAACCCTTGGAATTCTAAAAACACACTAATGTTGTGACCCAATATTTCATAATCATAGAACCTTGTATCTACCTCATAAAACCCTATGATTTTATTATATAATTGATATTAATAAAAAACTATTTTTAATAGCTTCCTTCAGATATAACACCAAACAAAAACAAAACTGTGATACATTTATTAAGAAAACATGATAAGTATTAAAATGTGACCATTATAACATTTATGTTAAGTTGGTGGATACAAATATAGGTAAAAAAATTATAAAATTGACATAGAACAAAATATAATGGTATTTTTTTAATAATTAAATGATAAAATTCAATTAATGTGGGTAAATATATAATAAAATAATTTTCGGAATAAAAAATTTTTTCACAAAAAATGGACTTTTTATTCACTGTTAAATTTATTATATTATGGTAAAACAACAATTTCAATGAAATTTATTGACAATATATATAATATAATAAGTTAATATCTTTATAATAGTTATTATTAGGAATGCGATAAATTCATTTTAAGCGCAGAGGAACATTTTCGCCAAATTTTTTATGTGTTATTCACGCATACATTATAATTTATTTTTATTAATTTTAACAGTTAAATTTTATAAAATGATATTAATATTTTGAATAATAATTATAAAATTAGTTAATAATACAAAACTCATTTTATACATAAATATAAGCTACAAAGGATAAAAATAAGTACCATGATAATGGTAAAAGGTTTATTTTTAATGGATTTATTCTACAAATGTTTTGATGATAATTGTCAACATGAATTAATATCATCACATTTAAATAAGGAAACTAATTTAATTTATATATATATATTTTTAAAATCATTAAATTATTCATTGATATAAAATTAGACTAAGAACACTTAATATTTTAAAAAGTAATTTCTCTTTAAAAAAACATCTATAACTTCAACGTTTTAAATTAATTAATTATTTTCTTATATTTGGAGATTGAATTAGTTTAAATAGATTAATAATTATAAATAACATATTGGAATTTGGTAATAGGGATTTCCTTATAAATTTAGTAAAAAAATAATTATAGTGCTTATTTTTTAATCAAGTTTAATAATGGTATAAAACGAATTACATTAAGTAGCTCAATTTTTTCTAAAATATATGGACAAAAATACCTTCAAGAAGAAAATTTTTAGTTTTAAAAAAATATAACTACATATTTCATTAAAAAATCCTCATCCCTATGAACTAAATATAATGTAATTCAATTATTACCCCTCACCTACCATTCAATTATAAGAAAATGTCTATCTTTCTTGTTTATAAAAGAAACTCATTTCCAAAAAATTAAATAGAAATATATATTTAGAAATTATATTGATCCAACATCCATTTTTTCTCTCAAAGAGTAATCTACCATGTTTGGAATCCCTTTGATTACCCGAAAAATACCTAATCCCACCATTTTTAAATGATTTTTCAAGAGAAGATTAAAACTCTCAGTGTTTGCAATACCTGCACTATATCTTTTTATTTCAACATATTTATCATCCACCCTCATCCAAAAATATTAAATAGATATTAATAAAATTAAAATTGTATCATCAGTATAATTAATGTTATTTTATTGATGGTACAATCATTATTTACCATCTCCCTTATCCATAGAATAACGAAAACTTCATAAATACTTATTTGCATACTACTGCCTTGATGAATGATGTGTTTTATATCTCATAAAAGGATTATGTGGCGGAGTAAAAATATTTATTAAATTAATAAATATAATATTTATATCATTATTAGAATTATGAATAAATAAATAAATTTCTACCTTATTTTTATTAATTCAATAATTTTCCTTATTATTTTTTCATTCCTTCATGTTTGGAAAATCACAAACACATTTTCTTATGAAAAGTCTCTTTCTCTAATAAACATTTTCTTAAGAAAAAAATTATTTCTCTAAGAATGATTTTTTACTTTATCTTTTATCTTTAATTCCTTACCTAATGTTTTCATAACTATTCCTAAGCCTACTTTCCTTAATTCAAAAAATTATATCCTTATCTCTAACTTAAAACATTATAGTTACCTAGAATCTGATTTCTCTAGAATTTAGAATCTGATTTCTTCTAAGATTAGACTATTATTTCTCTTGAAACCAGACTCCGATTTGTTCTAAAATTATATTATGATTTATCATAAAATTAGATTTCAATTTCTTCTGAAATCAGACTCTTATTTCTCATGAAATAAATTTCCAATTTTTTCTGAAATCAGATGCTGATTTATTTTCAAATAAGACTCTGATTTCTTCTGAAATCACACGCTGATTTCTCCTGAAATCATACTCTCATTTCCTCTAATATCAGAATCTGATTTATCCTGATATCAGACTCGGATTTCTTATGAAACCAGACTTTGATTTCTCCTGAAATCAGGCTTTGATTTCTCCTCATATCAGACTCCGATTTCTTCTGAAATTAGACTCCAAATTCATCAGAATCCAGACACTGATTGTCTATTATTTTAGAATCTGATTATCAATATTTTTAGACTCCAATTTTCACTATGTTATGAATTCGGTTAAATTATTTTTTTATAGTTATCATATTTCATTAAATTAGAGTTTCATTTTATCGAAACCTAAACATGATAATGTTTCTTAAACATGGTAAAGTTTCTCATACTTTTTTATATAAAACTATTTCATCCAATTTGTTTTAAATTAACAGTTGACAGAGTTCCATATATACATGACCCTTTGAAATTTTAGGAAAATATTACCATTGTAGGAAGAAGTAAATTGTTTGAGACTTTTCCTATAAATACTCATACATTTGAAATTATTCAATGTATGGAGTTTTTATAGAGAGAAAATGTCCAAAATTTGAGCTGTTGAACTCTAGGATGAAGTAATACTCTACGAGTGCTTTCCTCAAACATGACTTATGCGAATGATGTGAATAACGTGTTCATGATGATAACATATTATTCAACCTACCAAGTGAAAATCCGATTATTGTTGTTATCAATCAATGGATTCTAGGGATAGAAAGACAAAAGTGCTGATTGCCTGCTTAATCGAGGGCTTGCGGGGATAACAACATAGATACTGTTCTTCATATTGAGGGTTTACCCTGGTGTGGGTAAGATATACTTTCTTGAATGTATAAATCAAGGGACCTTTATCAATGGTTTTTGGATAACCCACTCTTTGGTTTAAAAGATTTCGTATAATTTTCTAGTTTTGTTACCAGTTTTAATTCTGCTGAATTTTGTTAAAATTGGAAAGTGTAACTTTCTTACAATTTATTATACTTGTACAAACTCTGATATATTAGATTCTATACACTTTAAGGTATAATATTTCCTTAAGTACTCTTGTTTTATGTTTCTTTATCAGATCCATATTATTGGATCCTAAGAAAGTTAGTTTCTTTATTAAGAACTAAAGAGGGCTTGTGAATTTTTCTTTTTTAACTATACTAGATATAGATTTTATTAAGGATAAAAATGAAATTTTTTAAACCTAAAATTCACCCCACTTTTGAAATTGAGAAATATATATATATTTTAGTAATGAAATTGGTATCAGAGTAGTTCTGTGAACTACTTATACATGCATATATGTCTTTCTTTCTCAACTTTTCTTTCATAACATTACTTGTTCAAGTTTTTCATAAATATTTTCTTATAAAATATTTGTTTATAAACTTTTTCTAATAACCTATTTTGTGGAAAAGAAGTTTTTATTTTATGAATGACCATAATGAATGTTGGATTAAAAGACAACTTAAATCCTACCATACCCCATATTTTTGATGAAAATGACTATAAATATCAGAGAGATATTATGAATACTTTTATTATCAATACTAGTGTGGATAAATTTATTATATTAAATGAAGAAAATAAGATTCCAAACAAGTAAATTAAAAAATTCACCAATCAAAAAAACAAGAGTTTCAACTTAATTTTATGGTACGCAATACTTTATTATGTTCTATGACCAAGACCATATATAGCTAGATTTTATCATGTGAAGCTGTTAATCTTCTCTGGATGAAATTAGATGTTACACATTTTTTCACATCCACAGTTATTAAAACAAGAAGAGTTATGATTAGAGCTGAATACCATGGTTTTTGTTTCCTAATGGAGAACATGTATGTAAATCTCAACAATGGTTTATAACTATCATCCACAAACATAAGTATATGGGTGAGAAAGTACTTGATGATGAGATTCTTGTGGATAAGATAATATATATTATTACAAATGAGTGGTAATCCAAAAGAATAATGATTGGTGAGAATAGGAAAGTTTTAAACAACACTCTTGATGAGTTTTTCGGGACTATTCTATAGCATGAAACTAGAATGAAGAGATATGATGAGATCAAGAAGAAAAATAATAGTAAGGGAATTTTGGATATTACTACTATATAAAATCATATGAAATCCAAGACTCATGAAAGAGTTACTAGATCAAAATCCAATAAAGATACTATTATATCTAAATTAAGATATAATGATTATTCTGAAAATTAAACTTTCCAATCTTTCTTGAATAATGAACAAGATTGTTGGAAAGAAGATTTCCAATATAGATACAAGAAGAAAGATAAAAATGATAAGAATGATTCAGATGTTAGTTATTATGAATGAAAGAGATAATATCAAAAGGAAAGAAATAAAGGATAAGAATTCAAAAATAAATAAGAATAAGTAAAGTCTAAGTCTAATAAAGTATTGAAATATAATGACACATGGAGTTCTAGTGGTGGTGATTATTCTGAGGAATATTCAGGACAATAGAATATTGGTCTTATAGCCATAATTCATAATGAAAATCTATGTCACATGGATAATTTGAATGATACTGAATCTTTAACCAATATTTATTTAAGTTGTAATTATCCTGATGAAGAATATTATGAATCTCCAGATGAATAATCTTCCTCATCAGAAGATAATATGTTACCTTATTTTGAATAAGTATATAGTTTTTCTAGGATACTTGAGAATTAAAATAGCAAGATCAATAAGAAAACTGACAAGTAAAATTCTAGAATCTCTATTTTAACAAAATAAGTATAAGATATTTTAAAAGATATTGTTCATAAAATTCTTGATTTTGAAAAATTTTCAAAAAACCTTAAGGGAGTAAATTCTAAAAAGGATAAACTTTCTATGGATTCTGAAAAGGTTATTTCCATGAAAAGAATTTTAGAGACAAACTAAAATTCTAAGACAAATGACTATGAGAATAAGAGTGTAGTCATTAGACTAAAATATGAAATATTTTCCTTAAATAAACTTTTATCAGAATTTAATCATGGATAGGAAGGTTTTGATAAAATGTATTAACATATTATTCCTCTAAGGAAAATTTATGGATTGGTTTATTCTCATTTGAAACTTTTTTTTAGTCATAACTATTTTTTACACCAAAGTGCTCCTATTTTCACTATGTTTCAATATGGTGGATGTTGGGAGATGAGTTAATATTCAAAAAAACCCAGTCCTTAGGTTTTAATAAATCCTATATTTCTATGAAAATGTGGATACATTTGATTTTAATTTCTATCTTTTTCGGATCAAAGAATGTTTGGATTCAGAAAGTTTAATTATTTTATTTTCAAGAAAACAAAGAAAGTGACAACAATAATACATGGTACAATGATAGTGAATTTTCCCAACATATGACTGGTTATAAAAACTTTTTTGAAATTATTATTAAGATGAAAGGTGGAAAAGTAACTCTTTAAGACAATTCTAAAGGAGAAATTGTTGGTATAGGTAATATTGTTCTTCTTAGAAAATCTTTAATTTCAAATGTTTTATTTGTAAAAGGTCTTAAGAAAAACCTTATAAGAATAATATAATTATATTATCAAGGGTAACTTGTGAATTTTAGAAATGATAAATGCCTAGTACACAATTATAAGGAAGAGTTTATTTTCTCTACCATAGGCTTGAGAATGTTTATACACTAAACATAGAAGACCTCAGGAGCCAAGACTAAAATTGCCTTAGTGAAATGGAAGATAATTATTGGTTATGGTATAGAAGACTAGGAAACTATAATCTTAAAAAAAACAATGTAAAATATAAAAGAAAATACTTGTTAAGGATCTATCAAATCATAGATTTTATTCTTCAAAAGTCTGTGACCCTTTTCAATATAGAATGCAACAAAAGTCAAGATTTAAATCAATTTGTGAAGTCTCAAAATATAATGTATTACCTCTAGTACATATGGATCTTTTTGGTCTAACAAAAACAAGAAGTATTAGAGGAAAATACTATGTATTTGTTTTAGTGGATTATTTCACTAGATTTGCATGGGTCAATTTTCTATAAAAGAAATCTGAAGCCTTTTCCTATTTTAAATATTTTTCATCCAATGTTAAAATTTTTAAAAACCACCAATAGATAACTATTCATAGATATCATGGCGGAGAATATTAAAATTCATATTTTGAATCCTTTTGTAGTAATAAATGAATTACTCATAACTTTTTATCTCCAAGAAATCCTAAAAAAATGGTGTTGTTGAATGAATAAACAGTATTCTCTAAGAGGCAGTTAGAACCATGTTGTGTGAGTAAAATATTTCTAAACATTTTTTGGGCTGAAACTATTATTACATCTTTCTATAAAATAAATCGTGTTTTAATTAGACCTTTTCTTAATAAAACACCTTATGAGTTATAGACTTTTCAAAAACCTAAATTTTCTTACTTCAAAGTATTCATATGAAAAGTATTCATCTTGAATACTAAATATAACTTATATAAATTTTCACCCAAATACAAAGAAGGAATTTTATTAGGCAAGTCAACTTATTAGAAGGTGTGTATAGTTTTTAACAAATATTCATATACTGTTGGAGAAATAGTATATGTTAAATTTGTTGAAACGAGTCCTTTTTATAAACAACCCTATCCTAAATCTTCAGTTTTGTTCTCAAAAACTAAATATTAACCTTTGATGGAAGATTCATAAAATCAAGAAAATACACAAGAAAATGTTTCTCAAGTATTTACCCCAGAATATTTTTTACCTTACTTTGATGAATAGGTTTTAAAAAACCCAAATCAGTTGTTTCTTAAGAATCATCCTAGTGATAGTATTAGGGGTGATGTTAAACAACCTATAAGGACTAGAAGCTTATTAAAGAATGAATTATAGAATCTATCATTTCTTTTAAAATTAGAACCTAAAATTACTGATGAATCTTTAGGTGATTATCGTTGGAGTAAAGCTATGAAAAATTAACTAAATTAATTCAAAAGGAACAAAGTATGGACCATGGTTGAAAAACCTAAATAAACAACTTTAATTGGAGTAAAATGGGACTTTAGAAATAAATGTGATGAAAATGGAATCATTGTAAGAAATAAAGTAAAATTTGTTTCTAAATTTTATAATAAGTAAGAAGGAATAGACTATGAAAAAACCTACTATCTAGTAGCTAGACTTGAATCTATTTGAATTACCTTAGCATTTGCAACATTAATTAATTTAAAACTTTTTCAAATGGATGCGAAGTGTGATTTCCTAAATGGATATGTTAAATATGAAGTTTATGTTGAACAACCTCCTGTTTTTGATGAAATAAAACATCCTGAACATGTTTTTAAACATACCAAAGATTTATATGGACTTAAAAAAGCCCCTAGAGCATGGTATGATAGACTTACAATATTTATGTTTGAAAACAATTATGTTAAGGAAATTGTTGATCCAACCATTTTTTTAAATAAATATAAGAAAAATGTTTTTTTTTTCAAATTTATATTGATGAGATTATATTTATATCAACTCAGAAATCCTTGACTGATTCCTTTGTGAATCTTATGAAATTTGCGTTTGAAATGATTATGATGGGTGACCTAACATTTTTTCTCAGTTATCAAATTTATCAAAAACTAGAAGGAAATTTTATATCTCAATATAAGTATGTTATATATATATTCTTAAAAAGTATGAATTTGAAAAAAATATACTATAAGTACTATAATTGGTACCTCAAACACTCTTGATCTAGGCAAAGTTCGGAAACTAGAAGATCAATCATGTTTTAGAGGTATGATAGGAAATTTATGATACTTAATAGACAGTAATCAATACTTAATGATTTGATTATGTTTATGTGAAAGATATCAATATAATACAAAAATAAACCCATTTAAAAGTAATGAAAATATATTTTTTCTATTTAAATAGAACCATTGATTTTGGAATTTTCTAATATTCTAGAAATGATTTTTTTAGAATGATTTTAGGATGATGACTTTTGCGGTTGTAGAATGGATAGGAAAATTACATCCAGAACTTTTAATTTCTTATAAGATTCATTAGTTTCTTGGTATTTCAAGAAACAACACTCAGTAGTACATTTCAATGCTGAAGCTGAATATGTAGCAGTTGAACTTATTGTGCTCAAGTCTTGTGGATTCAACACACACTCACAGATTACGAAATTCATTTTACCAAAAAAAAGATAATGTGTGATAATACAAGTGTCATTTCTCTAAGAAGAAATCTTACACATTACTCTTGTGAAAAGCACATAGATATAAGGCATCACTTTTATAGGGATCACACACTTAAATGAGATAACAATCATCAATTTATCAGAACACAAGATCAACTTTCTGATATATTTACAAAACCATTACCCTCTGATAGGTATGAATACATTAAACAAAATTTAGGAAGGATAAATATAATATAATAATCCATATTAAATTTTTGTTGAAACCAATATCCTAAAATTATGATACTCATTTTCATAGTGGGAGTTCACATGATTATTCTTTTATATTTCCTTTTGAAATATTTTTTCTAGAACCTAATTTTTTTTCTTTCCCTTATAAAACATTTAGAAAGAAAAAATGTTTTCTTTAGGTAATAAAACTTTTCTGAACCTATGTTTTATTAGTTAAATATTAAAAATACTAACAAATCATTCTGAGTAATCCAAAAGGTATGTTTACTTACATATATCATAATAATTGCATTTTTTCTGGTATTTCAATATTTTTTTAAGAAAAACCTTATCCGATTCACTTTCCTTAAATATCATTTTTGTCCTTAAAACAGCAAAAGATCAAAACCTATAAATCCTTCTCCAACAATGATATCAACAGTCTTATCAGATTAATTAATTCTCAACCGTTTGATTGACTTGGGAAGATGAACCTTCTCTACAATGCCTATATAAAGGAACCACCTATTCACATCCCACATTTGTTTTCTCATTGTTTTTTCACTAAAGCTCATCCACCCTTAAAGTGTGCAGTTTAGTTTTCCCCATTTCATTAATCTTCAAATGTCTCTTGAGATTTCCTCATATACTCTAATAGAATCCAAAAAAGAACTCAAATATTGGATAATATTTAGAGAATTTTTGGTGGACCTAAAATTCTTTTCCAAGTATAAATCCTTGACTTCCAAAATCATAAATATGAATAGATAGGATACCCTCTGTGTAGAAAAGGAAAACAATAAGGATCCTATGTATGATGATTTAGTATTAAAATTTTATGATACCATTTAGTTTTATGAACAAGGTGGAAATGAAATGTTTTCCTTCAATAGTTATGGGAAAACTTATTCTTTGTCATATAAGAAGGCTTCAAGAATTTTAAATATAACCTATGAAGGAGAGGCATTGTTTTTATCTCACAAGTTTCATGATGAGGAAGGATATTTTAAGAAAGTTAAGGCTATTGAGTGTCATGGGCTTAAGGGAGTGAAGACGCCCAAGATAGAACATATTTCAAAAAACCATAGATTTGTATCCCATTGGATGCAAGGCTTTTTGATTCTGAGGAAGGGAGATAAGGACTCTCTTAAGATATGTGATATCTTTATAATGGATTTATTGGTGAATGTATTGAAGATAAACCTCATTAAGTACATTGTATTAAACATCAAAAACAGTAAGAATGGAACCATCAATTCTTAAATCATCATTTACCCAAAAATCTAATCTATGATCATTTTCTTGTTCCTAGAATCCTTCAAAATCCCATGCAAGTCAAAGGAAAAAATATTCAATGTCATGTTTTTAAGTGATGATACCTTGGGACAGATGAAGATTGGCTTCAATGAAAATTCATATGATTTATTTGATCTTACTGATAAGGATGACCAAGCTTCTAGTCAGAAAGGAGATGTTAAGGAAACCTCCAAGCCAACTCCCAAGAAAATAAAATCCAAAGATCTGAAACTATAGGATCAAGAACCCACCACTGAACTAGTATCTAATACGTCTAAGCCCAAAAAAATACCTTTGTGTATTTGGTTTTAGTGAAATCAAGAGAGATGAAAAAGAAGAAAAAGGAATGTTATGTGGTTTTTAGATTAGACCCTACTAAGGCCAAGGCCTTAAAAATTTATGAAACTAATGATCTTGAGAAGAAATATAATGAAAAGAAATTGAAGAAATTTTTTTTAGAATCCATGATTATCCAAGACTTACTAAGATATACCTAGAAGGAATCTGAACAAGTTCATGTACTAGAGTAATTCTTGAAAGAATCCATTATTTTTTCAGAACCAATGGAAACCGAGACTCTAAGTCCAGATAATGGAAATAAGAATATTTCAGTTTTGAAACCAATAGTTGAAGAATAAAAAATTCAGTAAGATTAAGAAGAAGAAGAGAAAGAAATAAATGATGCGTTAAGAATAGTAGAATAATATAACAATAATGATAGCCATTTTGAAAATTTGTCAATAAAAACATGTCAAGATTACTCCACCAAGATAATTTTAGGGGGTTAATTTATTCATAAAGATGATGTTGCTGATGATAAAGGAAATAAACCAACTTCAGATGATGGAAGTAATAATGATAATATTGTTCAACATGTTGAAGAGAAGGACGATAAATAGGTTGTTGATAAATCTTATAATTTTTCTGATAAAGGTATTGATGAAGAAGTTGACGATGATGATGCTGATAGAATAATCCATGTTTTTTATGGAGATAATGAATCCCAGATTATTGAGAAGAAAATATCTAAGAAAGATAAAGGAAATAATGTTCTAGATGAAACACCTAAGAAATCCATTATTATAAAAGTGAATAAGGATGTTTTTGGTACATCTAAGAGGAAATAAGGTGAGAATAAAGAAGTTGATTCACCAACAAAATAATATATTTTAGAATCTTCATCTTCATTAGGACATGATTTTTTGGTTCAATCATTAAAGAATCTAGTGAACTACATCATTTTATTTCCCACCATTGATTCAATATGTCACTAATCCAAGAATCAATAAATCAAGATTCAAATTCAAAAAGCCTTCTTATAGAGAAATTCATCAAACTAGAAGCTGAGTTCCAGACATTTCAGATCATCTATGATGCTCATATAAAATCTTGTAAGGAAATAAAAAAAGTTGTCAAATTCATTCATAAATGATCTAAAAAAAATTTACAATTTCAATAACTCAGTCAAGGATTCTTTTGAGAAGTCAGATGATAATATTAAAAATTTCTTAGCAATTTTTCCCAAAAAAAACTAAAAGTCCATAAAACTAGCCACCAACAAGAAGAAAAAGATATGAATGAAGAACTGAACTCTGTTTATCTTAGTACTAAAAGGGATAGGGAAATCAGGGAAGATATGGCTGAAAAAAATCAATGTCCAGGAAGAAATGATCATGTATCAAGGTGAAATAGTTAAGTCCTGGGCAGATAGAATAAAAGTTCTCAGAAAGAAAAATTAGGATTAGGAATATTTTCTCAAAAAGATTCAAGAAGATCCCAAAGAATTGATGAAGCTGAAGGAAACTTTGAAAATGTAAATACTGAAGTAGAAAAAGAAGGATTGTTAATTTTTTTCAAATCCTACAATTTTTTGTAATTTCATTTGTGGAAAAATAGTTATCTTAATTAAGTTTGTAGTCTTTTCATTGTTTCATCTTATATGTTTCCAAACCTTTCCAGTACAATTTTCATTCTTTCCCTACATTCCTTTTTTAAAATCAAAATGGGGGAGAAAAGAATGATAAAAATAATATTAAGAGAATGCCTAAGTAAGGAGGATATTACATAAAGAATAAATTTTTTCTTAAGGATGAGTTATTTCTCTAATAAATACAAGAATATGATCCTTATGGATTTCATAACATATGGAGGAATTATTCATATTCATTATGAGCCATAAAAAATGGCAATAAGTATTTATTTTAAAGTTAAAAAAAAAAAGAAAACATTAGTATTTTATATTCTTTTATGAAAATATTTTTTTGCATTCTTAAAATGGGTAGATTATTGATTCAATAAGTTTCCTTGTGACTTTTTCATTTCATTATGTTTTGAAAATGACAAACACATTTTCTTAAGGAAAATTCTCTTTCTCTAAGAAATATTTTCTTAAATATAATTTTCTTTCTCTAAGAATGATTTTTAATTTATCTATGATCTTTAATGACTTACCTAATGTTTTCCTAACTAAACCTAACCATATTTTCCTTAAGTTCAAAAATATGATCCTTATCTCTAACTTAAAACCTTATAGTTCTTTAGAAACAGATTTATCTAGAATTAAAAATCTGATTTCTTCTGGAATCAGACTCTAATTTATTCTAAAATCCAGCTCTTATTTCTCTTGAAATCTGAATCCTATTTCATCTAAAATTAAACTCTGATTTCTCCTGAAATCAGACCATGGTTTATTATGAAATTAGACTCTGATTTATTATGAAATAAGACTCCAATTTGTTATAAAATCACACTCTGATTTCCCCTAAAATTAGACTCCGATTTCTCCCAAAAACAGACTCTGATTTCTCTTGAAATCAGACTCTGATTTTTCGGGAAATCAGACTCTGATTTCTCCTGAAATTCGAATATTATTTCTCCTGAAATCACACTCTCATTTCTTATAAAATTATAATCAGTTTTCTTCCAAAATCAGAATCCAAATTCATCAAAATTTAGACACTGATTCTATATTATTTTATAATCCTATTATCAATATTTTTAGACTCCTTTTTCTCACTATATTAATAATTTGATTAGATTATTTTGTTACAGTTATCATATTTGTTTAAAAAAGTGTTTAATTTTTTTTGACACTAAATGTGATAATGTTTCTTACTCATGGTAATGTTTCTCATAAATTGTTATATAAAATGATTTCATCCAATCTATTTTAAATTAACCATTTATTGAGTTCCACGTGTACAGGTCCCTCCAAAATTTCAGGAAAATATGACAATTAGAGGAAGAATTCAACCATTGAATAGTTTTTCTATAAATAGTCATCCGTTTGAAATCATTTGAAGCGTGGAGTTTTTGTAGAGAGTTTCTATCCAAGATTTAAGTTGTTGAACTCTAGAATGAATTTATTATCTATGAGAGATCTACTCAAACCTGATTTGTGTGAATGTTGTGAACAAACTTTTCATGCTGAGAAAATAATATTCCACCTTCCTAGTGAGAATCAAATTGTTTCTGTTATCAATTGATGGATTCTAGGGATAGGAACACAGAGGTGTCGATTACCTTCTTAATTGAGGGATTGTATGGATAGGAAGAAAGATACCCATCTTTGTATCGAGGGCTTACCCAGGTGTGGGTAAGAAAAACAATCTTGAAAGTGTAATTTGAGGGACCTTTATAAAATGTTGTTGGATACCTTACTCTTTGGGTTAAAAAATTTATTATACTTGTCTTATTTTGTTAAAAGTTTTAATTCTACTTCATTTTATTAAAATTAAAAAGTTTAACTTTCTTACACTTTTTTATACATGTAAAGACTATAATATATTAGATTCTATATGCTTTATGGTAGAACTTTTCCTTAAGTAATCTTGTATTAAGTTTCATTATTGGATGCATATTACTGGATCTTAATAAGGTTAGTTTCTTTTTTAAGAACTAAATACGGTTTGTGAATTCATCTTGTTTAACATTGTTAAATATATATTTTCTTAAGGATAAAGTTTTTAAACCTAAAATTCACCCCTATTGTAATTAAGAAATCTACATATACATTTTTATCCTACACTTTCCATTATATTGAAAATAAAAATGTCATCTATGTGTACACGTGAACATCCATATTTATGGAGAGATATGTTCAGTTTTCCATTGCTTCCTTACATGGATGATAATAAAACACATTGGATGAGTATTTATGACATTAAAGAGTAATATATTTCATAAATATGATTCTAATAGGATGACCAAAAAATTATTTATCATTATAATATAGTATGTTAGTATCATTGAATTGCCTAGAAAAAGTTCATAGTGTACCATGTTCTTGTGAACAATGCATATAGTATCTATAAAATGGTAATGTTGATGAAAAAATCATTGAAAAAATGTTATTTAAATAATATTTATAATATTTTAATAGTGAAATTAGTATCAAATAACAGGGTTTAACTTTTCCCTTAAGAAACATGTGTGAGATAATAAAATTACTCCCATATGATAATAAAGATAAACAAAATTTCACTAATATGTGGATAGTGAAAAATTAAAATAAAGGAATATAAAATATAATAGATATAAATATTTTTATTACATAAGTCAGTAAGATGGTTATGGTTATTATACATGAGAATAAAATACTTTCATGGATGTTGAGATTAAAGGTAAGGGTTTTTTCTGAAATTTCTTCTTTGATACATGTTTATTATTAAGAAAATATTTTTTTATGTGGTGTATATGTTTTCTATTTGAGATATTATATCATTATTATCTATTTATTCATGGGATTTAAATATTCATTACAATGTTTCTATTTCAAAGTGGTTTTGATTCAAATGTTATAAATGTTGTAATAGTTTCTCACCTCAACATTATTCCTTTGAGATATATTCCATATTCACCACTTATTTATTTTTTGTGTGGGGTAGTATATTTATTTATAGGTTATTTTTATAAAAACATTTATTAAATTCATTTAATTGAAAATACTTTTCAATTTTTCCCTAACAAGGGTGATTTTACTCAAAGGTTACCAATGTTGTATGGGTTTCCTTCCAATAACACTTTAAAACCGAGATTATTATTAATGAATTTACATATGGGAAAAATTATGCGATATTTATATATAAAACCTCAACCATTTTCTTCTCCTATAGTTTTTATTTTTATTTTACATTTTCTCTCCCAATTTAATTTTAATTGGTAAATAATTTCCCAATTTCATGACTAAAAGTGAAACATACCCCTACTTTTATTATTGGTTGGGAATAGCCATCCTTGATGTCCAAATTTAATTAAAGATGTCCTTATATATTATTAAATAATTTATTATTTAAATTTTATGTTATTTTTACTTTCTTTACTTTTTTTTTATTTTTTCTACAATTTTTTTGTAATAGTATTCCTTTTTTATGTGCTTTGTATTAACACATTATTCTCTGTTATGAGAATTATTCTTTATAGAGATCCCTTTATATAATTTAACATAGGTTTATAAATTATTTTAATTTTTGGTTATTTTTATAACAGAATGAAATATATTATATTTTTCAAAATTAAAAGTTTTATTTTAATTTTTTCACCATTTTTAAAAGGGATGTTGAAGACATGCATTTTTAAGAAAAAAGTCTTCAGTGATTTTATGTATTTTTAATGAATTGTTTTGATAGTATATTTCATTTATAGAATTTTCTTTCTAAAAAAACTTTTTTTTCATTTAA
Organism: Viscum album; assembly: GCA_963277665.1. NCBI lineage: Eukaryota > Viridiplantae > Streptophyta > Magnoliopsida > Santalales > Viscaceae > Viscum > Viscum album. The sequence goes on from OY728167.1 coordinate 405,411,126, forward strand.
GATTAATAATTATAATGTTTTATCAAGCTCAAAGTATTTCATTTTATATAGTACATTTTTTAAGAGAATATAATCTTTTCAAAAAGAGGTATTTTTTTGTTTTTCTAAAATTGATTTATCTAATAATCATAAAATGTATTTTTTTTATCTATGTAAACATCCATTGACATAACTATTTTTACACTTGGGTTATTTTCTTATCATACTATCCAAATTATTTCTATTTATTTATTATGATGATGATGTTTTAAGGAAATAAGTATACTACCCATTTCTCTCCCACGAGTTTATTAAACTATGATGAAATGATGAATATTTTTAGATATTAAAGAACAATCATGTATGGTTTCAATTATGTGATAACTGGTCTAGAAATTATATTTCACTCCAATTTATTATAAAATCATGATATCTCATGAGATAATATGAAAATGAATGAGGATTGAACCCAACCCATGAAGGGAATATGTTAATTAAGTGATAGATGTGCCCAAAATTATACAAACCTATAATGAATTGGGTAATGACTTATATATCATTAGATTACATGTATATAATTTTAGAGTGATTCCAATATAATATATGATTCCTTACACGATGTTTAATGGATTGGGGAGAAAAAACAGTCTATTATGGGACTCTGTCTACTATATGATAAGGGTATTTGCAACAAGACTTGGATAAGTAAATGATTTTTTATACTTATTTTTATTCCATAATCTAATGTTTTAAGAAATTATCATCTTATAATGACTCATGTAATATGTAATGATTATATCCTTTTACCTTGATTTATTATTGTTGATCCATGTTTATTTGGATAATATTTTTCTAATGTTATATATATAAACCTTGACTATTCTCCCATACCAACATAATTATATTATTCTCACTTATGATAATTTTTTTTATCTCTTATGTTAAGCCTTACTATAATTTGACCTCACCCCTTTATTATGTTTCCATTCACCACATTATGAAGAAAGATATTAAGTATGATAATTCGACAAGGGTAACATGTCATATGAAAATCTGTGGTAAGTGTTAAAGATTTCTCTTAAGTAAGTTTATTATGTATGTAGTCTCTAAATATAGTAAAACTTTATGGTTAAAAGGTGTGATTACTATATATTTTAATGATTAAATTATCGATATATATATATATATATAATTTTCTTGGGTCATGTCACCCGGTATCACAACTTTTTTTAAAGTATGTATTTTTAACACTAGTCCCAAGAGTGTGGGTTTAAGGCCTCTCATTGGGTACCAAAGAAGGGTATAGTTTTTTTGGGGATTATGATGAGATAACATTAGTTAAAAACTTAGGGATAATTATAAATATCATATAGCTTCATAATGTTTTGGTAATATAGATATTTTATTGTTTCTTAGAAATGAAATCCATATTTGTATTCAAACATGTTGATGCGGGCTCTGGAATAGATGCAACTTGGGGTAATAGACCTAAAATATGATGATTGTTTATTATCTCTATCTTCACATTGTGAATGGAAAATAGGGATAACTTCACACTAAGTTTGAAACTCTTGGATGTATTCTTTGTCTATTCACATTTTCTTTATGAACAAATATGAGAGATTTGAATATATTTTGGTTAGAAATCCTAATGGGAAATGATCATGGATATTATAGATTTAAAATATTATCATTATTATGACCCAAATATATATAGTCATGATTAATAACTTGAGTCCTTCTGAACTTCCAACACACTAAAGAAGTTAAGGATGTACATTCATATATTTTCAAGTGATAAAGACCACGAGAGAGAATATTCAACTTTCTACATGCTAATAATGTGGTAAGAATCACCCAATGTATTGTCTCAAAAAAAATTTTCAAGTATGGAAGTATTAACCATCAATATCAGGATTATTGAATATCGATGAAGAGGTTAACTAATACAATGGAAGGTATAAATATTCCAACTATTTAATCAATCATAATTCAATGATTAAAATTCTTGGAGTTTGGGAGTTACATAAATAAATTCCCTAACCCAAGGGATAATAAGTATAATAGTTATGATAAACCTCCAATGAAACAAGGAAGAACCTATGAAATTATGACTATAGAGAACGATCGTTATAATTAAGGTATAATTATTCACCAGTTCATATTTGATGATATCTTATTTTATTTTAAATCTACCACTCGATTATAACTATGGTTTCTTATAAGACCATCAAACCACCACCCAAAATATTTAACACAGAGTTATTTGAGAAAACAACTATTTTTATGGTTATTTTATCTTATGTTGTTTTTTAGGAATGTGCTTAATAAAAATATTATTATTTTTTCTTTTGACAAATTTAATGTGATTTTAGGTATAAATTATCCCCCATTATATATATCCCATATCAATTTACTGAATATAGTTGCCTCATTTCATCATCTATCAGTACAAGTATAACTATGAACTATTTATTGAGATTACATAAATAATATGGGTCATAATACTCTATCAAGAGATGAGTTTCCTTGTCTTACCCATGTTAGTGAGGTTGGTATTTCATTATAAATTATATCTTTTGTTATGACTATATTATGAATACCATCAAATATTTTTATTGGTTAGAGAAATTAAAACCATGTGGGAAAAAATTTATTTAATGGTTATAATTTAACTCCTTGAGATTTTAGTGTTTATGTTTCTTTAATAAAATACAATTTTTAATAGATTCCTTTGAACGAAACACTGAACTAAAACATAAACATGACACATTTATTAAGATAATATTGTTTATAACAAAATGTGACCATTATAATGTATCTATTAAGTTGGTGGATAAAATTAAAGCTGAAAACATTAATGAAATAAATGTTAAAATAAAAAGGTACTTTTCTATACTGATTTGTTGATAAAACTAAATTAGTATCACTAAATACCTAATGAAATAATTTTATGTATAAAAATATCTAATAAAAAATTCATTTGTATACACTGTGAATTTTATTATATTATGGAAAATAATGTTTTTAATGAAATTAATTGATAATATATATAATGAAATTTCTTAAAATCTATCAAATATTTATTACTATATAAGTAATAAATTCATTTTATTCATTCAAGATAAATTTTCCAATAAATTATTGTATTCCATTACCGTGCTTATATTAAAATGAATTTTTTACCACTTTTAGAAATTAAATCTTATAAAAATATTTGAATAATTTGAATCATATTTTTAAAATTAGGTAATAGGGTAATCTCATCTATAGATATAAAAATCTATTACCTAGGATAAAATTAATTACCATAATAGTGGTAAATATGTTATATTCAAAGAATTATTATTAGACATGTTTTTGTAATTCTAATGAAAGTAAATTAAGTTGATATATTTCTAAAAAATATTACTAAATTAATTTATATATATATATATATTATTAAAACTCATTAATTTTTTATTGATATTAAATTTGATTTATAATGATTAATATTTTTAAAATACATTTTTCTATAAAAAAAGTTTTCTATAATGTATATGATAAATTTAAAAGTTTATTTTCTTATAATTAGAGATTTAATTAGAATAAATAAACTCAAAATTATGAATCAACACATCAATAATTTTTCAATAGGGGTTAACTTATATATTTAGTAAAAAACTACCATGGTTATTTTTTTACAAACGTTAATAAGTGTCAAAATTATTAACATTAAGTGGCTCAAATTTTAATAAATTAACTTGATAAAATACCTTATAGAAACCATTTTTTTGTTTTTCAGTAATACCTAGCTATCTCACTATCCTTTTATCACCTAACTCATGAAATTCCATTCTTACCCCCATTTACTATTCAATTCCATGGAAATGTCCATCTTTCTCACTTATAAAAGGAGCACAGTTCAACAAATGTTAAGACCCAAATGTCCTTCAAAAATATCTTGAAACTATTACCATTTTACCTCCCATGGATTCTTATATATAATTTTGAATCCCTTTTATTCCATGAATGATCCCTATGTGATCTATTTAAAAAGGATCTTTGATGAGAAGATTCAAAATCTCAACATAAGTATACCCACTTTAAAACATTATTTTCTATATATTTCTTATCAACCCTCTTCAAAAACTATTAAAATAATATTAATATAATGATATAGGAAAAATTAGTATAATTAATATAATTATAATTATAGTACAATCGTTATCTAGATTCCCCCTTCCCCTTAGAAGAATGAAAACACCATCCATGAGTACATGCGGACTACCGCCTCCATGATGGAAATGTTCTATTTTTCATAACTAATTATATGGATGGATAAAAATGGGTATTTAAATAAAAAATAGTTTAATTATAAAATTATTATGTTTATGTAAATATAAATAAATTTATAGCTTTTTTCATTATATAGAAAATGAAAACGCTATTCATGTGTATGTGCATACTCCCACCTCCATTGAGAGACATGTTCCATTTTTCATCGCCGACTTACATGGATGATTTAAAAACATATTGGGTGAACATATATGACATTAATGAGTAATTTATTTACTTAATATTATTCTCAAAGTATAAAAAAATTAACTATCATTATAAAGTAGTCCATTAATATTTGTAAATTACCCGAAATAAGTTCTTTATATATCCCATTCTCATGAACCATGCCAATATTTTCCATAAAAAGATAATATAGATCAATAAATATATGAAACAAAATGTCATATATATATATATATTCTGATATATTAATTATGAACTATGTATCAAATAACAGGTTTCGACATCACCAATAGGAAACATGTACAAAATAATAAAAACTTATAACATCTAATGATAAAGATAAACACTTTTTATCTAATATATTATAAGTGAATGATTATTATTTAGGAATATGAAAGGTAATATATACGAATATTTTATTGAAAAATTTCATTAATATGGTTCTGTTTATTATATAGGAGGTTAAATCACTTTAATGGAAGATGAGATTAAAGGTAAGGGTTTCATCTCATGTTTCCTTATTTGAGACTTTTTTTCTATTTTAAGACTATTTTTTGTTCAAAATGTGTATATATTTCCTATTTACCACATTATATCATGATTATACCCATACTAAAGGTATTTTATTATTAATTTCATTTTTTATTTCGATGATTTTTTGATTAAAATGTTATAAAATTTATAAGGTTTTCTCATCTCAACTTTATTCCTTTAAGACATATGCCACATTGGAACTTTTTTCATTTTATATGGTGTATATACTTTCATATGGATTCGTTTTATAAAAAATTAATTAAATTATATGTATTTTAAAATAAATATCAAGTTCTACCTTTCATGGGGGTTTTGACACAAGGGTTACCAAAGTTGTAAGGGTTTTTTTATAATCTCATTTTCAAATCGGGATTGTTATTAATGAATTCCCATTTATGGAAAAAATGTGGAAATTATCTCTAAACCCTCAAAAAATATCTTCTCCTTTAGTAATTATTTTGTTTTTTCATTCCCTATACTTATTTCACTTCTATTGGTAAAAAAGTTACCTGATGTGATGATTGAAAGTGAAACTAACCAACCTCTTCTTTTGGTTGAGAATATTCCTCATATATGTCCATATTCAATTTATATATATCCCTATGAATGATTTAATAATTAATTTATATTTATTAATAATTTTTTTACATTATTAAAAAAAATTAAATAAATATATATTAACATCTTAAACATTTATCATTTTGAAACAATATTCTTTTTTAATGTTTTTTGTGTAAACAGATTATTTCATCATTATGAGAATTCTAATATACAAAACATCATATCCATGTTTTTAAATGGGTTTCCAATTATTTTATTTCATTGTTATTTTGAAAAAAAATATTATATTTTTATATTTTTCAAAAGTAAATTCTTGATTTTAAAAATTGATTCTATATTTTAAAAGAGATTTTCAAGGGTTGTATTTTTAAGAAATAAGTATTTATTATTATTATATCTTCTAAAAATGTTTGAAAGAGTATTTATTTGATATTTTTTTAAACATTTTTTTTGGTTTTACGTTAATTTATAAAAAAATTATCAATCTCAATGTATTTCATTTTAATGAAACCACTTATAAGTAGAATACAAGAATTTCAAAATGGTATATTTCTTTTTTTTTCTAAGTGATTTATGAAATAATATTAAAAGGGTATTTGTTTTAATCAATATAATCATCAATTGACACCCCTTCTATTACGCATGGGATATGTTATTATGATACCATCCAACTTATTTATCTAGATGGACTATAATGATGATTTTTTACGGTTATTATCATGAAATAAATTTCATTACCATGTGTTAATTAATAAAGATAAAGCGCTGAATGTTTTCTTGATCTTGTGACACAATTTAGTATGGTTTAGATTATGTGATGAGTAATCTTGGAATAATATATCCCACTAATTCATTAGATAGTTATTTATATAAAATGGGATAATATAAATGGGAATGTGGAGTGAACCTCAAACCCTAGGTGACTATGTTCATTAAGTGAATGATGGTTCAAGAATTACACAACCCTTCAATGCATTGGGTAATGACTTCTATCTCCATCCATTGGAAAACCATATATTCAATCTTTTTTTCAACTTCCATTCCATTTTTTATACTCTCATCAAGTTAATTTTTGGGTGGATGAATATTCATTTTCCTATATATTGTTTATGTTCTTTAAGTAATTCACTCTATCTCTTCACCTTATCACCCTTGTTCATTATTTATATGTTCATGGTGACCTTTACATTATTCAAACTTATATTCTCCATATGAAAATATTCTATTAATTTATATTCCATTTAATTAATGATTTCAAGTTTATCCACCTTCTCATACAAGTATTTTATCTTATATTGATCTTTTAATGAATATTCAAGAACAATAAACATAACATCATTATCACATCAACATTTTAATTTAAATTTCTATCAATATTTAGGGGTGACATTGAAATTTCATATTTTTAAGTATCTTTGAAAACAATGTTATAAATATATTTAATTATAATATCATAATTTTTCAACTCAATTCTATTTTTAGTATTATTTACATCATTCATTTTCTTAATCCTCATATTTTTTTCATTTTTTCTAACGATAATCATCTTTAGATTTTTTTCATTACTTTCTCATTATAAAAAATTTTAGATTTATTTATTAAGGTGGTTTTTTAACATTATTTTCTTCAATTGATATCACAAATATAATTTCTTATATTCCCATATATTCAAAGCAACAATACAATGATATGTTTTCTTATATACCTCATTAGATAAGGATTTATCCAAAATATTCTTTATCCTTGTTTCACCAATTCATTCAATATTATTAGTAAACTGAAAATCTCAAAATATATACCCGATCACCTATTTTTTCACAAGTCCTTGGAATTATAGGTATCTATATCTTCCAACCATCAAAGTTAGTACCAATAAAAAATAGAGGCTTTGTCATTAAACCGATGTTAGAAACAAATATAGGAATAAATATTGAAATTGAACCAAAAGTCAGAACCTTTTGGATCTGATAACACTTATTTCATTCAATCATAGAAAAAGAACCATGTGAGGGGGGAGGGTTGAATCATTATATACACAAATTAAAAATTTTCTGTCATTTTAGTATGAATGTTCGTAAAAATAGTATTCCCTCATTTGGAATAACTCATGCAATATCTTTTTCCCTCGCCACTAATCATACTGAATAACTAAAATGAATTATAAAAGTAAATCATGTTAAAAACAGAATTATTTTACGTGGTTAATCACTAATGGGTAATAAAGTAACATACACACAATAATGTGGTAGTGTTAAAAAATCCAATATACTCTCTATTGATGGTACATGTTTTATGTCACATTAACTTCGTGCTAAGGAAAATTTTTGTTAAAATGTATGACAATGACTAATTATCAATCCAAGGTAAAATTTATCTTCTTCTCCTATATGATTTAAATTGATGAAGGTAATTTCAATTTATATATATGAGGGTTTTTTCCTGTTTAGAATGTGATCCTTCTAGAATAATAACTATATATTTGATGTTTCATTGAATTCTAGGTTCACTTCAATTCATATTCATTAAGGACTGATGAGATCAACTCCTTGGTGTGATGGTTGAGCCTTTTTATTCCAAAAAATAACATCATTAGTAATGTTCTTATCTAGATGAATCTAGTTCTATATAATAATTTTATTGACTCTCTCCTTCATCAACAACTAGACGTTACAGTGTAATTCATTGATCTACTATATATCTAAAGCATTAATTATATTAATACTCTCTCATTTCTATATATTAAATACTACATAGCATCTCTTATCTTAACCTCTTAACTAGATAAATCAAATAGATTGAATCACTATACAAGAGAAAAACCAATAGTTTATATAAATCTTTGATTCATCCATCCTCTTGATCTTATGGTTGGGATCAATCCTTCCCTAAATTATCCATGATTATTCCAAGAGTACAAAATGTTTTAATGTCTTCATGATATTCCAATAACACTAATTCAAAACCACATGTCTAAACCACATGTTTTATATTATGATAAGTGTACCACATGTATTCGTGTTTTAACATCATTCCACCTCCCTATTTTACGTTTTTACTAAATCTGGAATATAATCTAAAACCACATGTTCATGGCATAACTTCCTTCATTACGGTGTGATATTCTCCGTCCTAAACCTAATCGTGATGTGATTCCCTTATTCATGTTGTGATTTCCAATCCATAATTAGATCTAGAAAATATACTCTATATATTCTTTATAATTACCTTAAATTTTTTAATATACTAATTATAATCATTGTATATTATTAAAAATTGTTTCAATGTGGAATTCCTCTATGTTTTGGACATCTCTGTATTGGTTAAACAACTAAAATTTATCTAATATTATTTATGAAATCACTTAATCCATCACATATTTGAAATATTTCCAATCACCTACAATCTTAATAATATCATATGATAGATCATATATTATAATATGTCACTGGTCATATTATCGACCTTATTTTATGATTGATAATGACCCACATTTATTATATTTCTCAATTCAGTTTCTATTTCATATCATATTTCTCTATATAGTTAACCTTATGTATGATCAGGATTTTCTCTTATATATTACATTACAATAAAATACATTTCAATTTTTCTATCCTGGTTGACTGTAAAATTTCACTCCACTATCACAATAACATCTATTTTTATACTCCCCTTTATTTCTAACATTACCATTTTCTTATTCTATACCACACCTTTACATATCAGGTTGATGACCTTTATGTATCACAGAGAGGCTTCTCCTGAAATATAAAAAATTTATTCTAAACTCTAAAAGACTCTTATATATTAGAGTAAATTAGTCTTATATATATGACATTGAAAAATTCTTTTAAACTGTTACCTTTATTTATTTCTCCAGACGAATAATTTTTATATCATTAGATAAACTTTTTATTTTTCTAATTCTTCATATTCTTATGAAGCTATTGTTACATATGAAATAAATAAAACCATATGTATATAGATATTTTCATACCTCTTAAAAATTTCTATTCATTCACTGATATTCTACTACCCCTTTTTGTATTGCTTTCATGCAGGATAACATATCAAATTACCATTTGAACTTCTATCACTTCTAATTCATTAATAGCTTCTAAGAAATTTCATTACTTTAAAAATTATTCCAAAAAAAATCTAGAAAAAACCAACCATCACATGCACTTCAAGAATAACTTATGAAATCCAATAATTCATCTTCTATAATTTTGCATTCTTTAGCACCTCCTCTAGAATAAATTGCAGTTCTTCTTCATCTCATTGTTCTATAATAGTTTTCGCATCGAAATCATATATAATTATACATCTGAAAATTCATCCTTCTCCATATTAATCATAAATTATCTTTACAAAAAAAATAATCATCAAATTAAATACACAACCTCATGGTTGAAATAATTTAATTATTTATGGAACATAATTTATTAATTTCAGGGAGCTTTTAGGTCAACTAATGATAAGTATGATCTATATGATGGAAAATTCAGGCCTGGAGTCTCACCCCCTTTATGTTTAAATTAGTTTTTACTTTGATGTTCCTACTAATATATTTCGTAATTCCAATAAAATTTTCATATTTTTTCTAAATTTAAAATGAGGGGTTTTAATTGTTATTTAATATGTTTAATTAAATTACTTTTTTCAGAGACATTAAATTAATATACTGCTTATTATAGATTTATTTACATCACTTCATAAATATTAGAAATCATTAACTATATTTTTTAATTAATGAGAATTGTTTTAATTTTTAATTCATCTTAATTTCCTAATGTAAAACAATTAATTGGTTTTCTTTTTTAAAAAGTAAAGTTTACCTGTTTATGTTTATGTTTAGTTTTTAGTAAATTCTTAGTTCTGTTGTTTTCCTCATTGAAGTGACTGGTTGTTGAACCAACTTCAATGGTATAAAATTTCCATTGTTAAGAAAGTTGTATTGTGTTTTATTATTTGGTTGAAAATTATATATCATTTCATTCCACTGATAAATTGAATGAATTATAAGTCAATTAATTACACTTAACCTTAAGATAAGTGGGTTTATTGATAAATATAGAGTCATTTGTTTTGGTTGATTAATAAATGATGAATTTTTTCCAATATGGTAATAGAATTTATTTTAAATAAACTATTTTTTAATTGAATGAATGATGGTTCTGCACTCTCTAGGAAGAGAGACATCATCTCCTAGGGTTTTCTAAATATATAAATAGTGTCAATTTTTCTCCTTTTAACTTCATCATAGAAGTATCTGTTCTAGTTTCATTCTCAGGATCCCCTTTAATGGATCTGAAGGGATCTCCATAAAAAAACATTACAAATAGATTTTCTTGTTTACACATATACCCAATTTAGTGTGTCATATTCATCATGTTTCCCTTCTTCTATTACTGCATGAACCTTCCTAGTTTATATATCCTCTGTTCATTTAGTGATGGTGGAGGTGGTGTTGTCGAATTTTCTATTAATGTTCAATACAAGTAGTCTTCAGATTAGGTATCTTTCCAGATCCGGGTGACTTCATCATTCTTGTTGTTAGTGTGAGTTTCATGGTGGAGGATGTCAGGTGACCATAGATGTCTTAGATTCACACATTATTTAATGTGCAATGTTATCTCTAGTTTTTCATGATTTATAAATATTGAAGGATGACGATGGGAGGTTGACCAATATGTTGGGATGTGTGATAGAGACTCTGGTGGTGCTTCCATGAAGGGTTTCATTGGTGGATTGTTATGTATTCATTGACCTGATTATGGTTTTCAGGTTCATGTATGGGATTTTATGTTGGATTCATTAAATTGTCTTATTTTTTGGTTATTTTTATTCCATGGTTTGAGTATTTTTCTTGTTGTTTTGTTGTTTTCTTTGCATGTTTAGGATTTTTCACACTACATTTAATAGGCGATATTGCTTATTACTGGTGTTGTTAGGTGGCCATCCTCAAAAGAGGGATGAGCATGGTGACACACATAATTCATCCATATATCCTCATTTTTTTTGATATATGGTAACTCTTCCATTGACTATTTTTTAGTGTTTTTAGTCTGGTTTTTCATTGCATCGGTTTGACAGTACAGTGGGTCCTCACATGAATTGTCGGGTGGGCATCTAAAAAGGGAGATTGGTGTGTTGGAACCTATTATCTGGTCCTCCTTCCACATGTTAATATAGGTTGTATGGGTTATATTACAAATTATTTTGGACAAGAAAATCATAAATTCTTAGTATGGGGGGAAATACATCACCATTGAATGATCTCATTATTTCAATGTCTGGCAGGGGGTGATAATATATTCTTTTGGTTCTTGAATTGATGTCTTCTTCCCTTTGATCATTTAGGACTAACCATTTTAGGACCATTAGTTCATGTGGTTGTTATTCTTTTGTGCCTTTTTCCATGTTGGGTTCCCTTGTTACCTGGATTTTGAAAGGGAGGTTTTATGTTCAATAATGGGGGCATGACGCTGAACCCATTAAAAAACTGTTTTTTGAATTGAATTCATTATTCATGTCAACCGTTTTCTCTAATGGGGTAGAAAATTGTGATAACAAATAATGTAGTGGTAATTATCCTAATGTTATTCTACTAGGTTACTTAGGGTAACCCATTTAGAGAATAATTATTTTGAGGTAAGGTATTCTATTTAAGTTCAATAATTTTATAGTATTATTTTATTGTTTAAATTTATAAGTTCTATAATTTCTATAAAATGTCAGAATGGTTAGCCATGGTTATTCCTGGAAGGATGATTGTTTCATTCAGGATTTTCTTTCTCAAAATTTATTTATATTCACTTTGGATTTATCTATTTACCTTGTTTGTTCCGTCAAACTATTTTGATGTGAGATGTATTGATGTGAGTGTTTTTATATATCGATGATTGGGTTAGTGTCCTTGAATTTTTTTCAAGCATGTCATGTTATACTGGTAATAATATTGAGGTAATAACCTTGGTGATCCAAAATATTTTTTTGGATTGTGTATTTTCAAGGGAAATCATGAATAGATAGTGGGTTAAGTAATTGCAGAGTATTAATGTTATTCATGGATTGAAAGATATAATTTTTCGGGGACTTATGTGACTTTTATTTTGATATAGAAAAAATATTTTAGGAATTTTTTTTGCAATTGTTTAATGAGTAGTGAGTACCTTATGTTATTTTGTGTGACTAGCCAAGATATTTTTAGGGGACATCAAGTGATGCCTTTAAGTATTGAATATATTTGTATAGTAAGGACTAGTTTGAATTAGGATGGATCACTTACCGATTATTTTATAGTCTAGTAGTGTTTATGTAGGTTACCATATGGAGTGGTGTGGGATATAAAAAAAGTTTTTATCTTCGAAAAAACATATCATAAACTTCATTTTTTTCAAAATTATATTTATTGACTACTAGTTAACACTATGATGAATTTTATTTAACATTGAGGTGATTCTTTATGTTAAATCATGTTTTATATTGTTATTTATTCTATTGAATACTGTAATAATCCTTCATAAAATAAAGTGGATCAAAATTATTATTTCTAATGGATTATTCATATCCTACAATTCATACATGAGTTGGACATCGATATATAATGACTATGAGTATGATTATAAATCTGTGTGTTCATTGAGAACATAAATTATATATAGATATGTTATTTGGATTGTCCCTTATAAGATATGATGTGTGTGTGTGTGGTTATTATTTCTCTTATAGAGGATGTACTGATGATATTTTACCTATTGGATTTTATATAAAAAAATTAGTTTTCTATGATGTTATTTTTTACTTAGTCTTAAAGTAAGTATAGATCCTTTTAATGGTGAGGGTTTTTTTATTTAGTCCTTTTACTATTTATCCTCCTAGTAGTGCATAAGTAGTTTGTAGTTATTATATAGTTTACACTTTTGGGCCATTTTAATCCGGTTATACTAGGTTATTTGTTTTAAAAAAAGAATATAGATATATATTTAAATTACACTATAGCATGATCATTAATGATACAAATCAACTAAAACCATGCGAATTGAGTTAATTTGTAGTTCCTACTTGGTTATTGTACATTACATGTGCACCTGAGTGAAAATATAGTTTCACATGTAGCATTAAATTTATTATCATGTACATGGAATACTACTAGGAATATTAATGAGAAAATAGGGTGTCAGTATAAAGGAGAATGGATTTTCTAAATCATGTATAAGGGTGGAAAGAATTATTAAGAGTTATTAATGACATGTTTCCATATTTGTATTTCTTTTATTTTGATATAATATATCTTTTTTATCTTTTTTATTTATCAATAGTTATTTTTATTTGTGCTTCATCATATAGATAATTAGTTTCATTTATAATAATGAAAATTGGGATGAAATTTGTGTTTCTATCTCTATTTTTATAATTCACTTTCTTTGGGGACGTCCAATATATGGATGAGTCATTTTAAACTTTTTGTAGGATATGGTATTGACCCAATTTGATTCTAAAAGAGGGTAAATTGTTCCTTAACTATCTATTTAAACAATTAATTCTAGTAATTAATACCCAGTTATCAAGGAAAAATATCTAGTTATTTGGTGATACAGTCCATGAAAGTAGAAGATATAGGTTAGGACATTATGAAATAATATCAATGTGATGATTGGGTTTTATGAGATTTTCTAAACAAGAGTTCAGATGGGTTGGGACATGAGAGGTAACCATGATAAAGGCATAATTATCCTACGTATGGTAGTATAGTAAGTTACCAAGGAGTTTGTGGTGTTCATTCAAGGAACATTGAACCAGATTAAGATTTTGGTTTGGGTATCATGAGAATAAAATGATGAAACTTATGATGAATCATAGTTCTTATAGATGAGTTGGTATATGAATTTCTCTATACATCTCTAAGTTAGTGTAACATAATAAATTTTCATATACAAATTTTTTATTTTTTTAAGTGATTTCCATTGATTAATTAAAATTCACTAAAACAATATTTTAAATTTTCTTAAATACTTTATTATGGATGATTTAATTAATGAAAGTTAATCATCTGTATCCCTAATTTATAATGAAAGTTTTACTCATGAGAGGGGTTTTTTTACTATTAGTTTTTAATGATTTTTAAATTTTAATATTGGTCGAAATATTATAGTATTTTAATAGTGATTTATGGAATGTTGTTATAATTTTGAAACATCTATTACATTGGAAATAATCAATAAAATGTGGTTTTGAAATGGGATTTATTAAAATTTATGGGATTCAATAAAACTAAGAGTTTTAAAAGTCAGTATGGGATAATACAATAATATAAAGTTTTATGATTTAATAAAAATTGAATTCATTGGTATCATTTATACATTTATATATTATTTTTAAATTTTTTTTTAATCTATCTAATATATTCAAAAACCACGTGTCATGATAGAAACTGGTAAATTGAAGGTAGTTTTTTTGAAAAGAACCATACGTTTGTGATTATATTTATTATATATATATAGTAAGGGTATGAGTGTAAACATTTAATTTTATTATAAATACTTTAGTATATCTTATAATGTTTTTTTATGTCGGGAGTTTCACAACTGAATCATGTTGATTGTTTTCGGATAGGATTTAGTAAACTAGGTATGATTGTGTGATTGAGATAGGTTGATAATTTTAAGTATAATATTGGTTTATATTTTTGAGGATGAAAATATATATGGATATTATTTTTTAATGTTTTTATTATTATTTAATTAATAAAAGGATATTTTTAAATTCAATTTGGAAATTATCTTGAGAGTGATCTATGGTGATTTTAATATTTACATTTTAATTGATAGTGTGATCATGATAGGTGTTTTTGAATATTTAATGTTAGTTTTCATGATGGGAATAAGATTAAAAAACTATAGGAGTAGGAATTTTCAATATTAATGAAGGTTGAAAATAAGGTGGTCACTATATATGGCTATTAAGTACCCGATATTGTGCCAAATGGTACCATATGAGAAAACCAATACAGAATTCCTTCTATAATACTACTAGGGTGATGGAGGGGAGCTATAATTTTCCCAGTATAAACTATTATTAGTTTTTTTTAGTTTTAAAACTAGTTATTTTTGCATTTTAAAAACCCTATCAATGTTTTCACTTTGATTCCACACAAACAATGGGGGGATCTCCCTCCAATCCATGCAATTCCACCACCTTTTTCATCATCATTCCATGGGATCTAAGAGGGTTTAGATTTGAAATATCATTGTAAATATCCTCATACTATTATTATTATTCCTCAACTCATTTCATCTTTTCCCCATATTTATTTTAATTTGTTTGGATAAGGATTTTAAGGTGGATATCCTCAAGGATTAGTGAAATGCATCTATATCGAATGAGATTTTGTGTATCAAGTAAGAGGGGGATGTGGAAGGTTGATGTCACTCCATTAAAAATGACCCATACATACAATGTTATGAAATAAATATAATATTAGTGATTAAATGTGAATTTTGGAAGGTTTTTATTATTGGAGTGGTTGGAGGAGAACCGAATTTGGTAAAACCGACTCTGGTAAAAATATGCCAAATTTGACAGAATATATATTTTACCCACTTTCCTAGTCTTAGGGCATCATTGGTTAAAATATAATGGGACTGGCCATAGTGGTCCACCAACTGTCTGGGTAGCCCAGGGGATACTGAGTACTAGGAAAGGTTGAACCACATACTCAGTTGCCTCATGATATTTTTTAATTTGAAACAAAAATAATTAATTATTTTATATTAGGTATAATTCACTCACCTACCCTACTGAAGATAAAACTTGAACAAAACCCCTCTCCATCCAGATTTTACTCTATTAACATGGAATTATTCCATTTTTAGTATGGATAAATGAATCAGTCATTCTATCAGATCTCTAAAGTTAGGTCTGGCCTTTCTATTCCCTATATTTCAAATTATTTCATTTTTTATGATCTCTATCAATAATACAAAAATTTGGGGTTTTTATTTTAATTATTGATTTCAATTGATTGCTATAAAATCAACTATATATATTTAGTCAATGGTAATATATAACTATGTGTTTGATCGTACTTATGTTCTCTCATATGTTTGTATGAGTTTTATGTGTTATTTGATGTGTGGTTTTCCATATGAGTGTGAGAATAGCCTTGAATGTAATCAAATTTATTTTCCATTTTTTAGTGATGAAAATGGACTATCTATCCTATTATAGGAACTATAAATCTTATTATTTAATCACATGGTGGTTTTAGGAATAGATATAATGAGCAATAGGTGATATATAAAGAGGGTGAAATTATGGGGGGTGCATTTTTCTTATAATTTCTGTTCGAGATCCTTGTATGGAATCATTGAGGATTTCTCATCAAGGGGAAATTCACATATCTATTAGGATACTGGTCAATTTTTATCAAAGTGTAATTTTAAAATAAATCATTCCTAATATTGTAACACCCCTATAATAGGGTAATTATATGTAATACAATATTATATAAGGGAGGAAAGGTGGAACTAGGAGTGATGGTGTATACTGTGGGGGAAAACAGTGATCTACTACATAACATGCATTTTTGAATTCATTGTTAGAGTGGTAATTTATTCACTTGTGTTTATTCATGCTAGGATGGAAAAAACATTCACCCACATCAATTTTTAAATTATTAGTGACTTTTCATTAACCCATTCTTTGAATATGTTATTAGTGATTATTTATTAACCGATGTTATGATTATGTTACTTGTTATTATCAAATCACTCATTCTTACAGGTATATTATTGAGGATTATAGGTTCCACCATATTTATTAATTTGTTATTATTAATTTTCCTTTCACCCTTTTTGATATTCAATTATTTGTGATTATCCATTTACCCATGTTATGATTATGGTATTAGTGATTATACATTCATGAAATATTTTTTTTATATTATTGTTTCTTATTCATTCACCCAAATTTATAGCAATTTTGTTGGTGATTTTCAATTCACCCATGTTAGCATTATGTTTTTTGTGCTTATCCATTCATTTATTTTAATATTTTTTAAAGTTAATTTACCTTTCACATCTTATGAGTTCGGTTGGTGATAACACATTCACATATATTTTCTTATGATTGATGATGATCTATTTACCCATACATATATGTTATTATAGACATAACTCATTCACCCTTGTGATATCTATGGTGATGACCCATTAAACCTTATTGTTATGGTGATAACAGATTCAATTATGTTATTATTATGATAACCTATTCACTAATGTTATTATATCAATAACCCATTCACCAATATTATTATTATTATGATAATTACTCATTCACCTATGTATATCATTTAAAGAGGTGATAATTAATTCAACTATACTTCTTCTACTAAGTTAATGAACCAATTACAGATACAATTCATATTAGTGAGGGTGAAAACCCGTCCAACACTTCATACGATATGAATGATGATAAGGCATTGCACCATTACTCTCTTATTATTCTAAATACACCCATAAAATGTGATATTTTTATTAGTGGTGATAACCCTTTAAATCTATTACAATGATCAGACCATTGGAGTACTCGTCGCATTCCAACACTAGCCAAAGAATGTATAGAATTTAATATGGGTTCTTATCTAGCACCCCTTGATACTAATTGTTTCATTATTATCATTTTATAGTTATATATCATGTTTTCAATTAACTTAAATATTATATATATTTTTAGGGACAAAATTGGTTGTGGAATAATGAAAATATTTGTCACATATACACATGCACCTTGGTGGGCATGTAAACTTCATGGTCAATGATACAGGTAAATCCTATGACAAATGGATAAACTTATGATGTATATTTTAACTCGGAGAAGGGTCACAATATATAATTATAACCGTATTTGTTGGTTGAATCTATTTTTTTTATATATTTTGGATCAGTATTTATATATAATAAATCCATAGGAGACCTTACACTTATGTATTACTTGTGTGATATTATAGTTGGTTCATGTTTTTCTATATCATGTAATTTTTTTATATGGTTTTATTTTCTCTAAAATGATTAAAATAGGTCATTATATCATGGTTGATTGTTTATGATTACTATATATAGGGTATGTTCACCCTAGATTATCAATAAACACTTATTGTAGTTGGAAACCTATATTTTATGAGGGTGTGTTCTTATGGTCATGTGGCATACCCATCTAATAATTATTTCAGATAAATTGGGAAGGAAAACATTAAGGTGTTATAAATTTTTTTCCCTCTCTTAGTATTTTGGATATGGTAAATAAATGTATGATCGGTCGGATCTTGGGAAAGACCTTGTGCTTTGTAATTATTGAAACCTGTATGGGAAAATTAAAATTTATCATAGAATGAGGTTTTTTCATGGTTTTTTGATGTTATAATTTTAAGGTTTCAAAGAATATGATGTGTTTATATTTAATTATAATTCCTATATTGGTTTAGGGTTGAAAAGTTGGGTTTTTCTTTCAAAATATTTGATATATAGGATTTATATGACATTGAAATGCTTGCATGTAGTTGAGAACCTAATTTTTATTGGAAAGGAATATTATTTAAAGTTTCAAAAAAATACTATATTTTCCTATATAACTTCTTATTGTAAATTTTCATAACTAAAACTACAGTTATAAATTAATCATATTACTATTATTGATGAATAATTATAGTGATCTTATTTTTATTGTTTAATTGAACCATGAGAGTTTTTGGGTTGGGAATTGAGAATCCCATGTTCTATGAAACCCTTATGTTACATGGTATATATAATGTAGAGGATTACCTATCCAATTAAATATTTTAATAAACATACCCATTAATAACTATGATTTAAATGTTCTGAGCCATGTAATTTTATATTTAGTAATATTCCTTTTTATTGATCTCTAGTTGAGTTCCAATACTATAGGGATGAGCATTCCCTACTGGCTATGGTACAAGAATATCATATGGAACATGGTTTTCCTATGGATTAGCTACTATGGGTGATATTGATATGGGTTATCCTATTTATTGATATTGGTTATCTAATAGATAAGTCATCCATGCCAGATTTTTTGACAAAGCTCCGGATGGAGTATCCACCCCTCTTTATAGGCTCACCCATCTAATTAATCATCTAACCATTCCTCGCATTCATATCATATTAATACTAGTGAAAGAACTTCCTATGCTTTCAGATTAATAATACTTGAGGCATCCTAATACCTATATGGGTAAAGGATTACACCCCACCTATGTGTTATTTATATTGAAAAAAGTTTCTATAGCTACTTCCCGTATTTGAAATCACTCACAATCCTCTAAGAGCCCATCTCCCTAGTTACCCTTGTATATGAAAAATCATCCAGAAAAGAAAAATAGTAAATTAATTTAATATAAAACTATGAACTCGACTCACTAATATCTAGATCCACATATTAGCATCACAAGGCCCTTCAACATAGTCTAGAAACAATACCCTAATAGGACATATCTCACATAGTAACATCTGTACTCCATCTCAGATACCAATAGGTAACTCACACTATATAAAACTCACTATAGGGTAAAAATAAGCTCCTGGAATCTATATACAATAGTTACCACATGAGGATCAAATTAAATTCCACATGAATATATAAATAATATCACCCAAATGTGATCCATATCAAGAAAATTGAATCCATGGAGTATCATGTTCGAATATACATCACCTATTTAATTGGAAGGTTCTAGAACATTTTTTATGAATATATATGATATTAATGAGTGATATATTATATGAATATTATTTTTAATGTTAAAAGATCTATAATTATAAATAACTCTATTAATATTGGTAAATTACCTGAAACGAGTTCATATTGTATCTCGTTCTAATGAACCATTCCCATAGTTTTATTAAAATGAGAATGGGGATTCATAATTATTTTAAAATTAATGTTTTGAAAATATTTTCTAATATAGGAATGAATAAATAAGTATTAAATAATATTGTTTTATGTCACCATTTTGAAACATGTACAAAACAACTGAAAATAATAATATCAAATGATGAAGATAACCACTATTTAACTATGATATGGGTAGTTAATAATTACTATTGATGAATATAAATGTAAAAATATATGAAAATTTTTATGAAATTATTCCTCAGCAAGTTTATGTTTATTATATAATAGGTTAAATTACTTTTTTGGAATTTGAAATTAAAGGTAAGAGTTTCACCTCCAGTTTCCTTCATTAATACATGTTTTGTATTATGATATTATTTTATTAATATGATGTATATAATTCCTCCTTGGCATATTATATAACAGTTCCATCATTTTTAATGGTATTTAAAATTTTATTACATGTTTTCTCTTATAATGTTTTTTTGATTCATGTATTATAAAAGTGGTATGGGTTTCTAATCTCACGTTTATTCCTTTGAGGAATATAAAATATTTACCACATGTTTCTTTTTATATGATGAATATACTTCTCTATATATTAATTTTATTGAAAATTTCATGAAATTTTATCAATTTTAAAATCCTTCTTAAGTTCACCCTTTCAAGGGTGTTTTGAAACAAAGCTTACCATAGCCGCAATTGTTTATTTACAATTTCATTTTCAAATCAATATTGTTATGAATTAATTTCCATCATTGAATTTTTTTTGAACTTTAACTATAAATATACAACCTTTCTCTTATCTTATAGTTATTATTTTGGTTTTACATATCCTCTCTAAATTTGATTTCCCAAGGTAAATAATATAACCAATGGGGAGATTGAAAGTGAAACTGACCCACCTCTTCTTTTTGGTCAGAAATATCCCGCTTCTATATCAATATTGAATTTATGAATGTCCATATATATGATTAAATAATTTTATTAAGTTATTTTTCTACAATTTTTACTTTCATTGAAATTTTTTGAAATATAATATTTTAACACTTTTCAAATGCATCATTTTTAAAAAAGTATCCCTTTTTAATGTTTTATGTGAACATTTTATTTAATGGCTATGAGAATTCTTATACATAAATCTTCCTTTCCATATTTTAAAATATCTATTTGAATGATTTTAATTATTTGTTATTTTTAAAATAAAAAATATATTTTTATATTTTTTAGATGTTAGTGTTTTATTTTAAAAATAAAATCTTGATTTTAAAATAGAATTTAATGTTTTGTATTTTTATGAAATAAGCCTTTAGTATTTTTATGACTTCTCAAAGAAAGGTTTGAATGAATATTTCATTTAAAATTTTTTCTACAGAACCATTTTTAGTTAAAAATTGTAATTTATAAAATGTATTATCATTCTAAAATTATTTATTTTTAAAAGAAAAAACTTTTATGTAGAATCCATGAATTTTAAAAATGGATATTTATTTTTTATTAATGTGATTTGTACAATAATATTGAAAGGATTATTTCATCTATATGAACAAGCATTGAAATCCCTTAAGTTACACTTGGTAAATTTTCTTATGACATCATCCACCTTCTTTCTATGTATGGATTATAATGATGATGTATTAAGTATGTTTACATGAAACCCATTTCTTTATCACTTGTTCATTTATTTATGATGAAATGATGAAAGCTATTATAATATTATGAGGAAAATAATGTGTGGTTTTCATTATGTGATGTGTGGGCCTCGAATTATATATCCCACTAATTCATTGGGTAAATCATGATATATCATGGGATAATATGAATGGGGATGGATATAGAACCCAAAACACAAAGGGACTATGTCCATTAAGTGATGAGGAGCCTAGAATTATAAAAGACTACAATTAATTGGGTAGATACTTTTATATCATGAGCATATATTTCAAGGATTAGGGAGTGAACCCAGAACACTAGGGGAATCTATCCACTATGTCTATGGAATTGGGGATAGAAAAAAATCCATTATGGGAATATTACCATGATATGATGATGGACTTGGAAGTGATCCTTGAAAATGGAAATGGTTAACGATTCATATGTTTTTAGAATAATCATATTATTTTCAATGTTTTCTTGTTGTGATGATTCATGGATTATGTTATGGCTAGATACTTATTCCAATATTTATTTTTGATAATAAATGTTTCATTGTTTATAATTTTCTAATGTTATGTTCATGTACATTGAAAATGATCCCAAACTTACATTTTTATCTTACAGAAACTTATGATCATCACTTATTATATCTTATATCTATACAAACTAATAATATTTGAACATATCTTTCATATGTTTTTATTCCCCAAGTAACGATGACATGTATTGATTATGATTATACTAGAAGGATACCATGTGAGAAGAATGTTTGGGAGTAATGTTAAATACTATTATAAAATAAGTTGATTATGTATGTATTCTATAAAGACACAAAACATTTAAATTTCATCGGTGGGATTATTTTGAGATGTAATGTTTAAATTATGTAAATATATATGTTTGGCTTGCTTATTATCACTTGTTATCAAAGTCAGTGGTAATGAATGAATTTTTAATACTAAACCATGGAGTGTGGGTTCAGGGTGCCTCCCACCTTATCCCAGGAGTTGTATTGGTATGATTTTATGATAATCACCCATTTAATTAGTAATTAAAATTTAGTTATTTGCATACTCCACTTTTCAATTCCTCTATAAGAGGGATCCCCACTATTTGTTTTCTATTTTTGGATTTATCCATGACTGAATATTTTTTTATCTTCACCTCTTTATCATTAGATAGAAAACCATATACTTGATCCTTATACTAGGTTAATTTATAGATTTTACCAGTCCAAAAATTTAGTTTTTAGTGGAGTAATAATGGATTTTAACACCTTTTCCATTATCATTTTTTTTCATTCTCCTGTGTATGTTCTTTATGTAAGTCATGTTTTCAATTGACCTTTTCACCCATGTTCATTATGCCTACTACAAGTCCACCTTTACATTATTCAATTTTTTATTTTCCATGGAATGTTATTATATGAATTCATATTCCACTTGATGAATTATTTCATGTTGATCAACCTTCTCATATTGGGATTTGATACTTTCTTGATCACTGTATGTGATGGTTCCAAGTGTAGCGGAAGTGTCCTCTAACGGTATGAAAAACTAAACTTTTTTTTATTAAATCACTTGTAATCACTTCTTTACATGACCATGAGATCATGTATAATTAAATAATTAGATTAAGGGACTACATTAATATGCAATAACCATAGGAAGGGGATCTTTAGATGAAATCATTAATTAAGTTATAAGCAGATAATTAATTACATTATCTTGTAATTCTACTTTTTTGACGATATGATATAATATATTTGAACACACCATCATTGTAGTATAGTATGTAGAATCCCTCTAGTGGTGACCCACACATGTACCGAAATATATACACAACATCATTGAAACATCGGGTGCTAGTACGGTTAGTCCTGTCCGCTTGTATTATTTGTGGTTGACCGCAGTAATTATATTCTCGATGAAGGAGAAATCTTGATGATCTCTCCAAGAAATGAAAGAGGAGGAAGCGAGATTTATTTATTGATCTCTAGATATCTATCTAGATATATCTATTGAGTTATATGTCATGTTATATCTATCAAGATATATCCCTTGATATATCTATAGATATCTTTCTAAATATATCCCTATAGATATATTTCTAGATATGTTTATAGATATATCTCTATAGATACATCTCGAGATAAATATGTATTATATCTTGTGAATAACCCAAAATTCACTTATGTAAAGTGATATATTAAGATATTATTAGATATAATTAGATATTTTTATGGAGAGTTTAGGGATGGGAAATTGCACTCAAGCCCTTAACAATTTCAAATTTTCATAATTGACCCCATGTCTATTAATAATAATATTATTATTGTTATTATTTTCTTGGAATGTGAAACACATTAAGAATATAAATAAATATCTATTATTTCTAATTGTAAAATTAAAACCACTCTATTTTCCCTTGTAAACATGTATTGATCATTGAATAATGATTATTTAATTAAATAAATGTAACTTCCTTATTTCTATGAAAAATATAATAAATATTATATTAACCAAACTCAGGAACTAATATTTATCATTTATTATGTAACTCATTTTATTCATTTGACTTGTGATCAAATTATGGTGATAAAAAAATTCAAAATAAATATTATTTATTTAAAATTATTAAATTCCTCACTAGAATTTAACTGAGATTGTGGATACACTTAGTCTATGACCCTATAGGCCACTTTCTAAATGGAATTAGGCTTAACCGCTTAATTTTCAATCATAGAATAAAACAAAAAGCTAAGGAACCCATAAAGAAGTTAATGTTCTAATGAAATACAACCTCCTATGAATTCATACATTATAATATAATCCCTTTATCATGATATGTTTAATCAAGAATTTTTCATGCCAGTTCCATAATCCTATATACATGATTTCTATCTCATTGATTTTTCGAACATGAACTTACCAACCAAACACCATGTACCTAGATTTATGCTGGAATTTATATTTAATCAAATGGACTGAGATATGAACTTCCATTATCGGATAAAAGGTACAAATCCGTTATTATATTACTCATTAGTAGAATATCACTCAGGTTGCACCCAACATACCTTACCTGGACATGAACATATATCATCATGGTTTTCATCGATACATTAATGTGTGGATTTCATGATATCCATTAAAGATAATTTTAAAATATTATGATTATTACACATGACTACATATATGAATATCAATGAAACATAGAAACAAGTATTTTCTATTTGACGGGTCTAATTCCCATATCCTCTGATCTTGGAGTTTACAAAAGGAGAGCACCATGAGAAGGTGTCTCAATGTATTATAATCTTCCTAACCCTAATATCATGTACCTCTTTAGTCATTTCATACAATATTGTCCAGCCATAAAAGAAGATTCAAGAATAATTTTTGGGAACCTCTAGGTTCTCATCATAGTGACGAATTTATACAACCTTTCTGTATGAAATACATTCATAGAACATTATCTAATATATATATCATGTTTAGAAATAATAATTTGACAAAAAACCTCATTAAAACATGTAATAAAGTACTATAAATGTTTTTATAGGGTACAAACTCCAACAGAATACCATATACATTAGATCCGATTGAAAACATCTTTCATTATACTGGCTCTTGCATGATATTCATGCCTCTTTTGAGATAAATACTTGGTCAAGGGGTATACCAAATTTTCCTTCATATATACTATGATCACCATAACTTCACCTCATTGAGAAAAATCCCCCAATAGGTTAATCTTTTGATGTATGTGATTTTCCCTTTGGTGTCACCTGGAATCCTTAGAGAGATCCCCCATTATAGTGTTATCACATTAAACTATGATAGGGCCTTCACTTATAGGTTCTATATAAATCACTTTGATAAAGTTTTTAATCTATACTTCTTACTCAGATGCATATAAAGCTATAGTATACATAAACTCAACTGTAGAATCAGAAACAATTAGATTCATTAAAATGTTTCAGCTCACATATCTTTTAATGAGACAAATGATGTATCCAAACTATGATTTTAGATCGTTATGATCAATCTAAAATATTGAGTCTATATAACCCCAAATTAATAGATCTTCATATAATCTATACATTTGAAACATATCTTTAGTTCACTCATATTCTTTGTATTAACATCAATCTATTGTAGTTCTCTAGCATCTTCTTTATATTTGTCTACCCTTCCCAAATTACATGTGATACCAAGCCTCATACATAACATGGAATACATGATATATCATATCACTAAATATTATCGGATATTATTCATTATATCATTTTCCTATTATGTTAGAGGACACATTTTCTTGGAAATATATGTGAAACTTGAACTAATCCCCTCTTGGATTTTTCCATTCTAAATATATTCAGTATTTGGTCAATGTATATACTCTGACATTGTCTAAGAAACATCCTGGATATATCATGCATCATCATGACCCCTATAATACAAGATGATTCCCCTAAGTCCTTAATATATTATCACTTTATCAACCATGAATTATCCTATTGTAAGGATAGTATATCAATTTTAATTTGTAATTTTCCATCAATATTTACTATTATGAGAAAATCATACTCCCACAAAAATATTTGTAAAGACATGGATCACATTCATTCTAAATAAATCAATATTCATTTATGGATTTATAAAATCAAATGTTCCATGACCTAGATGAATTATTTAATTCATAGATAGATCTATGAAACTTGAATACAATATCATTTCCTATATTAATAAACCATTGTGGTTGTGTCACATACACATCCTATTGAAAGTTCCTATTAGGGATTGTAGTTATGACATACACTCACCAAATCTCATATGAATGGTAAGATTTTATGGAAAAACAAATTAGGACAGATTTAAGCTGGGAAAATGGGGAAGAGCTATCATCATAGTCAACACATTGATGTTTCCTAAAACATCTAGCCACAAGGCATGAATTATAGGTGTTCACTTTACCATCCATGTCCAACTTAACTTGAATACCCATTGACACCAATGGATTTTACCTCAACTGTTGTACCATAAAAACTCAAACATGTTTTTTATACATAGAATCAAAAATAAAATTTATGGATTCCTTCCATCTTGCAGCTTCTGATCTCTTTACTATATCCCCATAGGAAAGATAATAATAATTTCTAAACAATAATGATTTACTATAATCAATGACTATAAAACCACATCTCTCTAGTTATATTACATCTCTATCACTGCTAAAAAACACTTGTGTTTAAGGTACATCATTTTCCATGGGGAGTTATGGTATCAGTTCTTATATAACTCATGTATATCTTGAGGGTCAGCTTCATTGAAGTCAATATTTTTCCCACTATCCTCTTTGAGGATGCGATCTTTCTCAAAAAAAAGGTATGTATTGAAACAATTACTTTATTTTATAAACATTTTTATAGATAGTATCCCCTTATTTACATAGAATACCCAATAATGACGCACTTCATACCTCGAGTGCTAGTTTATTGCTTGATATTTTCTTAATAAATGGATTTTAATGTGGCGGTGTTTTCACATTCTTTACCACAACCTTTTTTTTCTTTTTATTAACTTTTTTTATACAAAAATTTTGTTTTTATTAAATAATTGATAATTGTTGTGATTTCATACCTTGCTGTGTAAAATAATAAATTTTAGTTTAAATCTTGTGTTTTAATGTGCATTATTGTTATTTTAAACAATTCTTAAATTAAATAATTTTTTTTTGTGAATTTGACTTATATTTTTTATTTCATAAAATTTTTCATTCTAGTTAGTTTATTAATTCAAAAATTTAATTTAATCTATTCATTATTTTTTAATTGTAAATAAATTAAAATTACACTTCAGTTTTTTTAATTCTTTTAGAAATTTAGTTAGTTTTAATAATTTAATTTTATTCAATTTATATATTTATTCTTTAATTTAATTAAATCTTTAATTAATTAAATAATTAACTAATTTATTGATTAATTGATAACAATAATTATTTTAATTTGTTCTTAATTATTTTATCTAAATAAATTCTTTCTGTTAAATAATTCATAGTAAATTTTATTCTATTTATAACTTTGTTTTAGTTTTATTTAGTTCTTAATTAAATTCGTTCATATAACACCATAAGGTTCCATGGTATGCTTCTCTTTGAATAAAACAATATCTTGCGTTGTACGCAACTTTGAGTTCTAACACACCATGACCAATCAAACCAGCCATTATGAATAGTAATACCCACTTTCTGAAATATTATAAATTTTCTTTTTTAAAATTGACTTCATTTTTGGATTCAGAATATCAAAATTAGCTTCGGGTGAATTTTTTTTTATTTTTCTGAAAAATTTCAATTTTTGATGAATAGTGAAAAATGCCGCGTTATTGTTTAAAACGAACTCTTTATTTAAATAATTATTTATTTAATTTAAATTTAATTTAAGTCAAAATTGATACATAATACATATATTAGTTCAATTAAATTAAATGGTGTCATTTTATAATAAAATTAGATGTACAAATTTTTATTGAACTTTTTACCGTTTTTTACCCACCTTCTAGGCACGTTAGCATATTTTCTTAAAATGTAAGTTTACCTCTTCTATGAATTGAATTTCAAAAATCTGAGAAACACTATTGATATCAGTAAGTAAAATTTGGTTCAATAAGATGAAAATAATTTTTGCTGAATATTACCGTTTGACTTTTATTTACCACAGTTAAAAGTAAATAGGGTAATTAAAGGTAAAAATAATATTATAATTATCCTAAAAAATGTCATAATTATATAGAATAAGTGTATTTAAACCAAAAACAACCTTATGAATAAAATATTTTTCTCTTGGTCCACTTGGATTATATTAGGATATTTATTATTATTTTATTTAAAAAAGAGTTAAAATCGATAAATTCAATTTTTAATAGCTAAACCATTTTTAGTATACGCCAAAACATAAGATAAATTAGACAATAAATATTCATTATAAATATAACAATATTTCCTATATAATGGTATTTTATTTATATTTTTTAGACATTAAATAATTTAATTTATTTGTGACATAATGATGATTCCGTAATTACCTTATTAATGAAATATTAAAATAATTGATATTATAAATATACAAATAAATGTATATTGAGACTTTTGATGAATTTAAATAATTTTCAAGGTTAATATGACATGTTAGGGTTGATTAAATGAATTTTTTTCTAAGTAATCAAGTTATTATGATTTTAACAAAAATCAATTACTAAATAGTGTCAAAATTGACATAAATGAGTTTTAAACCAAATACTGTATTATTAATTGATATTATATTCCTAATAATATAAGGCTAGGAAAAAGAACTTATATAAGGTTATATATATCAATAATGAACAACATGGGGTTCCCTTTTCAGTTTATAGTAAGTTTATTAACCATATAATATAAAAATACAAATAGACATGGTAAATGTCATACTATTTAACTAAGAGTTAAATCTAAAATATAAGGTTAATACGGTGAAAAAAACCTTTCTAAAACCCATTGGTTGAGAGTTTTTAGACCCATCCCCACCTTATCCTCAAAATAAATACTTTTTGAGTAATTATAAACCGAATATGATTGTATAATAATCTAATATTTCAAGCCTTTCCTAAAGTGACCCTCACCTCTCTTATAGAAGAGTACTTCCCCTTATCTCAAAATAACACCTCCAAAGCCATTTAACTTAGACAAAACCTACCCAAATATCCTCCCAAATTCCCTCACTTCAACCTATAGGCCTTCCTTTGATAATAAATCCAACCTATGGATCCTTTTGATTGAGTCAAAATAAAGCACCCAAAGAAGAAGTAATAATTGTATCACCTCTTTCTAAGTTCATTTCTTCTTCCACTTCCTATTTTCTTCTTGTTTACATACAACAAAAATGAATCCAGTACCTTATACATACAGTTATGTTATTATAAATATGGTACAACCATATTCACTATTCCATACATCCTATTATAGACATGTCACTACACGTGTGTGCGTACGACTTACCATCTCCACGTCGTGGTGTAGTTTGTTATTCAAACACATCATTATTTGGATGGGTATAAAAATGAGTGTAACTGATTTAAATAATAAATATAACCTGTTAATGATTCTATATATATTATATACCATCCAATTACATATGATTCCACCATCAATAGAATGGTATTGTCGCTCATGCGTACGTACGGATTACCGTCTCCATGAACGTGATGAGATTCATTCCCCATTGTAACCATTAAAGAATAATTTTCATTTGATGATTAAAAATAATGTGTAAGAATTTAATATCATTGTGAATATTAATAAGATAAATCCTATCCATAACAAACATGACTTACACAACAAAACATATAAATGAAAATGAATCAGTTAACACCCAAAATGATGATACTACTAAAATATTACTAACAAAGCAATAATTGAAGATCGTATATGATATCATATTTATGTATATTTTTCTTGTATAATTTAATAAAATTTATTTAACTATTATATAGGAGGATAACTTACCTTCAACCATGGAAAATTAAATGGTAAGGATTAAATTTCACAATCTCTTTATTATCTGAGGTGGTTTATACGTGAGTATCTACTAGGACCTCCTTATCATCCACATCTGTGTTTCTTAAAAATGTATTTCAAAACATTTTTACTATTTCTTATACTATGGTTTAAATTAATTTATAAACTTTTTTCACTTTTTATAATATGTTTATAAAGGAATATTTCCATCATTTTCCAAACAAGTTCCTTTATGACCTTTTCGACAAAATTAAGGAAAGAATGTTTTTTAAAGGTATATGGATGGTGCGGCTATTTTCCGCCATTACAACACATTCGAAGCTTCCCTTATAATTTTATATGAATATTTTCAAAATAAATGTTCTATTTTATAATTATGTGAGTTTTAAGTAATTTTAAAATAGAAAGATGTATTTCTTTCAAATAGTTTCCATTTCATCTATGTCAACATCTATTGATGGATTTTAAAGTTGTTTGAAGTTGATTTATTATGATACGGATCTTCCATATTATATTGAAGGTTTTGTGATATGTTTGACTATGGATGTGTTATTTCTATACCATTAATTGTTTGTCGATAAAGTATTGACATTTTGTATGCTAGTTTTAATTCGAATGTTTGTGTTATGTTTAAACCTTTTCATATGAGGAATGCATTGAACTTAGTAAGTGAATGGTGGAGCCCGCTATAGCTCCTCGATGCATCGGTAGGTCTCATGAGACAAACTAGTGTCTTGGAACAAGGCCTTGAGAAAATATTAATTGTATTCTTGCCATGAGGCCTTAACTATGTGGTTATGATTTCCGGCATTATGCATTCCATCATTATGAAATTGGCTATTGATATTGCATGTGATCATTCGAATAGTAGAATATCCATGTGAATAAGTAAATGGAATTATTTGATTTATATTTTCCATATTATGATGAAGTGTAAGTTTAAAAGTCTTATGTTTTAGTCTTATACATTCCCTTAAATTTTAATGCTAATTTATGAATGTTTCCACTATATTGTTATCTTTACTCAGCATCTGAGCTCACCCCTTTATATCATTTAATTTTCCTAGGATGTAGAAAAGTATATTATGATTGAATTGTAGGGATTGTCTAAGGGATATAAATGTGGTTAATGGAGACAATTTTTTTGTTGTTTTTCATTTTGTAATGTAATGTAAAACATAAGAATGTATCTAATGCTTCCAAGGCTACTAAACCGATCAGTCTTTTGGGACATGATTTCATGTATCATTCCAATGTTATTTAATAATGCATGGAATCTGGGTAACTAGGGTTGGGGAGTTACAATTAATTTAATTTAATTGATTAATTTATAAATCTTTATTTTTGTTTTATTAAAGTTTTAATTTTTTTAATTTGTTTTTTTGGTTTGTTTGAGTTTTAGGTGTTGTTGTGTGCCACTATTTCTTCACGGTCACAGTGTCACAGTTTCTCCATTTCCCCAACCACCATTTCACATCTTACGGTGCCACCATTTCATTCACGGTTCCACCATCCATCATGGTGCCTCCCTTGTTGTCCCACCGCCCCATATCCTTGCTGTCTCACAAAAACCGTGAGGGTCAATCATAGTGCCACCCCTGAGTCGCCACTCCTTCACACTATTCCCTCACCTCCTTACGGTGGCACTATTTCATAATAGTTATTCTATTTTCATGGTTCCAAAATCCTCTCACCTCTCCATCCCCGCTTCTTCTCGTCCACCCCATATCCTCTTGCCCGCAACATCACCAAATCCATCCACCAACAAACTCCCACAACAACGATGACCAACAAATCGACCCAACCGCAGGGAAAATCAATGAAATTTGATGGCATCAATTTAACAAACAAAGTATCATGAATTTTAATGACTAAACTAGAAACCCAAATTCTTTCAAAATATATATAAATTTATTAGATCCTGAAGAAACTCACCACTCACTAGAACCTGTTCCACCGCTGATACCGGCAGACCCTGCTCGAACCCGATCTGGAAGCTGATATCAAACCATCATCCCATCGCCCCCTTTGCCGTACCACTCTTTCCTTGAACCTCGCGACCCAAACCCAATAGAAGCTGGTGACCACCCCTATTTCCCGTCGGTCTGCCACAAGCCGTTCCATCACCCATCCCCTCACCTCTCAACCTCACCCCCATTCACAACCCGCTTCCTGTTGCTGTGTTCCACACACACTGGAGCTACGCCTCGGTTCTCCTGCTCAGCCTCCAGCCACTGAGAGAACCCCTTATCTGCTTCCCTGGAACCCCATCCAGCCTTGACTGCCTCTAATCTTTCCCATCGTAGAAACCCGCACACCCGACTCGCTGCCTCCCCATTTCTTCTCTCTTCCACCTCATCGGGAGAGCAAAACCCGAATCCACTGCCATGTAGTCGCTACCCTGACCACCAGATGAAACTCACGACCTCCCCTATCTTAACTGTGCTGAATTCTTCCTCAAGTCGATCCACATGAAACAACATTCTTGAACCTCACCCCTCAGCACTGCCTCACCCCTTCCCTTTCATCTCTCCCTCTCCAGAACCCAACCCCTCCCCCACTTCTTCTAATTTCTTTATTTTCTTTATTATATTATATAATATATAATATATAACATATAATATATAATATATAATAACTATAATACATATATTAACAATTATATATAATGTTATACATATTTATATTTTTAATTTATTATATATCATAATAATATATGTTATTAAATAAATATAACAGTTATTAAAACATATATTAGTAATAATAACATTAGGTATTATAAATATAAATATATATACATATTTATATTTATAAGTATTTTAATTAATTTTATGTCGTGATATTAATATATAGTATAAATATAATAATTTCATTTTTTATGATTCATGTTCATTTTGGTTATTCCATGTAGGGGAGGGTTGTGTCTTGGCGCGCATGACCCATTCATTCAATTAGGAGCAACTGCTCTAGTGACCAGCACAGAATAAGTAGAACCATTAAATCTCCACGTGGATGTCGGGGAACACTTCAGACGATATTCTAGAGACATTAATTATTGGTTCATTGACATTCATCACAAGGTAATCGAGCAATCGGAGGGGGGATTGGACTAAGACATCACCGCTTCCACATCAATCATCCATCGAGAGCCATTCAGCTAGAGATTGAGAGTTTAGGCCAGCGAGAATATTACAGGCATCAGAGCAGCAGATCACCATTCTACATCTCGATTCCCAGGGCGGGACATCGAGTGCATTTCAGTATCTCATCCACTGTCAAGAAGCTAGAATGGGAGTTTTTAGGAGATCAAGCTGGGAGACAAACATTATATTTTCCTTATGCTCTGTTTTTCTACAAATCATTCCAACATGAACTTAATTGATTTTAATTATATTATTTTACTGATGCAAACCATTGTGTATTGATAAACTCCTTCATGGTAGGGATAAACTGATTGGTTAGATCTTCTTAGTTTGGTTCATGAACTCCATCATCTATGGATAGTGTCTCTCTCTCACTCTTATCTGTACAGTTTTACCTTCGAAACAATATAATTAGGTGAAGACCTATCTTGTTTGAACCATAATGAAAACAATTTACAATATGAGGATCTAATTGAAAAAATAATCATGATCAATCAAGAGATACAGACTTATATCAACTGACAATTTTGAACCTAATGACACATTACTTTTATCACCATTCGATGGAATGATTTTTGTAGTTTTAGGACTGTAAGGGTTATTTTGTCACAAGCTGGCTAGATGACAAATCTGACTAGTTACCTTAAGTCAGATCCACATTCTTAAACTTCAGTGCATGAACGTGGCTAATCCTTGTCGAAACTAGCTATTGGACTTCCCAAATGACTATCTATTGGTTGTTTCTACAACAAGTTTTTTTTGTAGTGTGTATTGCTTTCTCGCACTCACTTTTCCACTTTCACTTCCTTGCACACTTATTTTATCTCACTTCACGTCATCACCATTATCTACTGTTGTTGGTTTTTGTGCGTGTTTTATTTTTTTATTTTTAGTTGATCACTAAGAACAACCTTAGTCCTCTCTGTGGTTTTACATAGTCTTTCCACTATTCTATGTAGTATGTAGGTGATAAATAATAGTTTTTCACTCATGCCTGAAGATGTGTGAGCATGAAAATTTTGGCGCTGCTTCTAGGGAGGCCACGTGAAATATTAAGAAAAAAAACAAAAAATCCGAAAAAAACAAAAAAATAAGAGACAAAAAAAAATGAAAAACTAATAATGATTTTTTAAAAAAATTCAAAATAAAAAATGTGAACTACTTACTGCATTGTTCACTAGGTATAAATCTGAAAATTTAGAACCTATGAACCCTAAAATTGAAAAGCACCTCAAAAACATGAAAAGGAACAAAAAGGAAGCTAAAATGGAACGTAACAGAAATGAAGACATAAACAATCCACTAACTAAAAATTTAAACCATCCTGCAATGATGAACCCACTTGGAATTATGATAGAGGAGAGGCACAGTTTAAGATAGTTCTTTCTACCTTCAGTGTCTAGTAACCCTTCATGCATTATTCTATACCCTAGATACAGGAATTATGAAATCAAGCAATCCATGTTTAGTAATCTTCCTACATTCAATATAATTCCTAGTGAATACTCTATTAACTTCATTAGAGCCTTCTATTGTAGTGTCCAATAGATACCACTTAGGGGTCCCACTGAGGAAGTTATTTAATAGATAGTGTTCCCCTTCTTCCTCAAATGAAATTCTAGGTCTTGGTTTCAACAGCTAGAGGAATAAATCATTGTCACCTAGGATCATTTTTATAATGCTTTCACAATGAAATTATATCATAGGAGGTTGTCATCTGAGATGAGGCACAAAATCACTAGATTTCTTCTGGATGACGGAGAACTGTTTCATGAATCCTGGGATAGGTTTAGAGGTTTTCTTAGACAGTGTCCAAACCATCAATTCATACCCCAATTCCTCATGTACACATTCTACAATTGTCTCACCCTTACCACCAAACATTGGTGGATCAATATTCTGGAGGAGACTTTAGTGATTGGACTGTTGAGGAGATCAAATAAATCTTTAGTACCTTGGCTCAAAACTGTCAGTACAAATGCTCTAGGAGAAGAAACATTGTTAGGAAAGATCCCAATCCTACCCCTCAAGTTGAATCCCAAGAAACTGGGGTTTTCGATGAAAATAACCATCATATCCTTAGGGAATAGTGAAACCACTGTGTCATGTATGGTCATTCTCCAACCTATTGTCCAAATTTTGATATGCCTCTCCAGTCTCATGAGATTGACAACTTTTCCGGATATGGTCCTCAGATTCAGCCTTGGTAAGTCCCTTTTTCAAACTCCTACAATATATGGTATAGGAACCATCCGAACCTGTCATGGAGGGAGTAGGGAGTCCTTCGACTTGCTGCCCCTCCTAGATTCCAGCAACTGACTAGGTCGCAATTCCAACCCCAGCCCCAACACACAACTGAATCACCAAGCTCAAAATATGAGGTGAGAGACATTTTCCATCTGTTGATAGGGAGGCTTGATTAACAGAAGACTAACAATGATTATGATAAAGCTAAAATGTATTCTAGAATGAAAAATTTTGAATTTCAAATGGGGCAGTTGGACTGGGATGTTGGAAGTAGAGACAAACGTAGGCTTCTTAGCACCACTAATGAAAATACTAGGGATAATCACATGGATATTACCACCAAAAGTGGTCTCTAGAGTCACCAAGAGCCTAGGAAGGAACCCCAAAATTCTAAAAATGAGAGACTTAATGACTCCAGAAACTCAAATCTGGAAAAACCTAAATTTGAACAAATGCACAACACCACATGAATCTCTCCAGTTCATATTGTTTTAGCTCAAAAACCCAAATAAAATGGATTTAAATACAAATACAATAAAGGGAATAAAATTATTGATGAACAATCTGTAGATATTCCCCCATTTGTGAGGAATGTTTTCCTTGTAATCCCCTTTCCATAAAGAATTAAGAAACCAACTCATGTTGCTGAACTTAAAAAATTTCAAAAATTGGTTAAAAATATGAACATTGATATCCCATTCTCAGAAACCTAGATTCAAAGCCCATAATATCTGGAATAACTCAAGAAAATATGTTTAAAAAATACATTGGAATAATTTTACACATATATATTGATAGAGTATTGTAGTGATTTCTTGCAGATTAGGATACCTCCTAAGCTTCAGGACCCATAAAACATTGTCATCCCATGCACCTTTGGGGATATAGGTGGTATGTTCAACTATTTGTGTGATATGGGTGCAAGTATTAATCTGATTCCCCTATAACATTTCCAGCACCTGAGATTAGTAGTTCCCCAACCCACCACTGTTGTTTTAAATATTTCTAATAGGTTCATTTCTAATCCAGTGGGTATGGTCGATGATCTATTCACGGGAGTAGGAAAACTCTTTTTTCCTGTTGACTTTATCATACTTGATATGGAGTGTTACTAGGAGGTCCCTATCATTCTCAGTTGGCCCTTCCTGGCCACAGGGGGATCTGTGATAGATGTATCTAAGGAGAAACTGATTTTCAATTTAGGTGAATAGAAATAATAATTCAATGTGTTTAAGAAAATACAAGAACCCACCCCCCCAATCTTCCCTAAATATGAGATGTTAGCTGTTGAGAGTAGTGTTGATAAGGAAGAAGAGGAGTTTATGAGGATGATAGATGAAATCAATAGTGAACCTGAAATCCCTAATACCACTTGCATAGGGATCAACTCAAGTAAGGAGATAAATTTTTTTGATGACTATGAAGGAGAGTTTTTGGAGAACCTACATGAGTTAGTTTTGGAACACATTATTACCCTGAGATAGGATTCTAAGATTGAGATGATTTTTTTGGAAGCTCTAGTGATGAGGAGGAAGACATCTTTACAGCCTTCTTCAAGAGGGAACATAAAGATCTTGGGCTGCCCAGGCCCAAGTGTATTCCCTCATGTGATTCACCACCCTTCCCTGAACTCAAAACCCATCCTTCCCATATAAAATATTTCTCCTTAGGAGACATATCCACCCTTCATGTGATCATTTTATCAATCCTGGAGGTGAATCAAGAGGAAAATATGTATTGTGTTTTCAAGAAGTAAAAGTCTGCCATTGGTTGGACTATTTCTGATATCAAGGGGATAAGTCCAGGCTTCTGCATTTATAAAATTCCCATTAAAACTAAGGGTAATTATAGAGTATAATTCTAAATAAGACTCTATTATAACATAAAAAAGTGGTTACAGAGGAAGTGATTAGGCTACTTGATGCTGGAATTAATTTTCCCATTTCTAACAACCCCTGGGTAAATCCTTTCCAGGTTGTGCTTAAAAAGAGTGGAGTGAAAGTGGTTACTAATGAAAAGTATGAGAAAATCTAGACAAGGGAAGTGAATAAATGGAGAGTCTGTATAGATTATAGGAACTTAAATTCTACCACAACAAATGACCACATCCCCATTCCATTTTTCGATCAAATATTAGAGAGGCTGGCAGGAAATGATTTTTTTGGTTTCTTGATGGTTATTCTGGTTACAACCAGATATCCATTTCACTTGAGGACCAAGATAAAACCACCTTCACCTATACATTTGGGAAATTTTCCTAATGGAAGATGTCATTTGTCTTGTGCAGTGATCCTGCCACTTTTCAGACGTGCATGATGGAAATATTCTACGATATGATTGAAAGGATAATCTAATATTTCATGGATGATTTTTTGAGGTGGGAAGTAACATTGAGAGTTTTCTAGAAAATTTAAATGTTGTTCTGGAAAGGTCCCAAGATAACAACATGGTCTTAAACTGGGAAAAGTTCCAATTCATGGATATTGAGTCCATATTTTTTTGACACAAGGGTTCTAAGAAGGGGTTGGAGGTCAATAATGGCAAATTTGAGGTTATTAAAAAATTAGACCGACCTGAAAATGTCAAGGGAATTAGAAGTTTCTTGGGTAATGTTTGGTTCTACAAGAGGTTCATTATGGACTTTTATAATATTACTAGACCCTTGTGCTCCCTTGTTGTTTAGGATGCACCCTTTGTCCTCGATGTGAAATTTCTATTGGCATTTAATTTTTTTATGGATAAGTCGACTACTTCACCTGTGATCACTGCTCATGATTGGAAACTTCTCTTTGAGGTGATGTGTGATTCTAGCGATTATCACGTAGGAGATTTTATGGGGAAGGGGAAGGATAGGAAGATGCATGTAATATAGTATTCCATCAAGATGCTAGAAGATTCCCAAAAAAAATACTCTACCACTGAAAAGGATATTGTTGATGTCATGTTGGATTTGGGAACGTTTAGGCGATATTTGATAGGTTCAAAGGTCATTATTTTCACATATCATGCCGCCCTCAAGTACTTACTGCCTCAAAGGGATTAAAAACATAGAATCATGAGATGTAACTTGTTTTTAAAGGAGTTTGATTTAGTTATAAATGATACTAAAGGGTCTTAGAATGTAGTTATAGATCATTTGTCTAGGCTACCCAACACCCCAAGTGAGGAACCAAGAGAGATCAAAACATATTTCCAGATGAACAATTATTTGATTCTTTTGTGCAACAGTATACATGGTTCACTGACTATGACAACTTTTTGGTAGTTGGAGTCATGCCCAAGGACATCTCACAAAAATAGAGGAATAGGTTTATATATGATCTGAAAAACTATATTTGGGTTGATCTTCTTCTTTTTAAGATATGTGCTGATGGAATTTTAAGAAGATGTGTGGTTGAGGATGAGATGTTTCCCATACTTGAGAGCTGACATTCATCACCCTGGGGTGGCCACCATGGAAGACAGATAATAGCTCAGAAGGTTCTATAGGCTAGGTTTTACTGGACAACATTTTTTTAAAGATTCTAGGAGTTTAGTTATTAGTTGTGAGAAATGTTAAATTCTAGGAAATGTTGGACGAATTTAGAAGCTAGCTCAAAAAATAATTCCGAAGGAAGAAATATTTGATGCATGGGGCTTGGAATTCATGGGCCATTCCCATCCTCCTTTGGGAATGAGTACATCATGGTTGTAGTGGACTATGTGTCCAAGTGGGTTGAGGCAGTGGCTCTGCCCAACAATTTAGTTGCTAGTGTTGTCGAATTCATTAAGAAAAACATATATTCCTAGTTTGGTGTGCCTCAAGAATTCATCACAGATAATGGGAATAAAATCAATAATTATAAGTTCAATGGCTTGATGGAGAAATATGGGTGCTCACATAAGATAGGAACCACTTACCACCCACAGTCTAGTTGTAGGTTGAAGTGTCAAATAGTGAGCTAAAATAGATTTTAGTGAAAACAATGCCTAACTCTAGGAAGGACTTGTAAAGGAAGTTGAAGAAGGCCATTTAGGCCTATATAACTGCTTATATGACTTTTATAGAGATTTCACCACACATGCTTCTCTTTGGGAAAACATTCCATCTGCCTGTTGAGTTACAACAAAAATGTTATTGTGGATTGAAGGCTCTTAACATTGATTTCACGTCTGCTGTTGTGAGAATACTATTTGAGCTGAGTGACCTAGAGGATATTATAAGAGATTATAATGAGAATGCTGAAATTTAAAAAGAATGAACAATGTATTTTCATGACTTAATCATTCAAAACATGAATTTCAAGTTTTGTGAAAGGGTCGTGCTTTTCAATTCAAGATTGAAGTTGTTTCCATGAAAGTTGAAGACAAAGTGGTAAGGACCCTTTACCATTGTTATAGTTTTGGTTAATGGAGATATTTACCTATTTTGATAATAAAATCTACCTTTCTTAATCAATGTAAATGAATAAATCACTTCTTTGAAGGCTATCCAAAGGGCTTGGCTACCATATCTCTGTTGGAGGAATGAGTTGTTTCAAGTCTAACTATGGACTATCAACTCAGTGTTTCATGGTAAATAACCCATGGTTTCTTAGTTATTTTCTTTTTACACATGTTATCAATTAAAAAATAAATCCTTTTGTTTGAACCTAAATTTTTCTGTTATGACTATCTGATGGTGCCTTACGATCTATTTCTTCTTGAGAGAGAGAGAGAGTTGTTGCTGCCAGTAACTCGGCAGAGGAAAAACAAGGGAGTTTTACAATGCATCATATTGATAACATTTCTTTCTAATCACTCCCTTGGTTTAATTTTCATGAACATAAAATGCTGCATTCTTATTTTAATTCTTTGAAAATGCAGGTTAATGAAGAGGAGTAACCACTCAGTGTTGCAGAAGAGGATCTGTCTATGGAAATTAGTGTTAAAACTCCAATAATTCAGGGATGTTTTATTCTATTTTTATTAGTTTTAATTTTTTTTCTTAATATTCACAATTCTAATGCTATGAATTAACTTTGTGGGAGTCCCCTGATTTTATATGAAAAGTTAATATGTTCACTTTCATGGGTTTTTAGCCTTTAGTATGTAGAGAGTTAAAAAATTATTTTGAGCTAATTTGTGAAACATACTTCCACCCACTACATTCAATTTCATTATGATGCTGCTGCACATCATTGTTAATCATGCTACCATTTGAAGTAAATTGATAAAATATTTTCTCTACTCTTAATAATTCAATCATGAACATATTTTCAATAGAACTTTTCTTGTTTCTGGTGATGGTTGGTGAGGGTAGGTTTATCTATTTTTTTTGTTTGTTGTTTTTTTTTCTTTTTTCATTTTTGATGTGGAAAAGTTCTTTTGGAACCTTCTCACTACCCCTCAAAATTATTTTAAATGATGAATTGTCAATCAATATGGTTTTATACTATCTCCCACCTTAGAATTCAACATTATAGATAATTTTGGGTTTTATACATGGAGGAGAGGGGTCATTATAATGTAATTTCAAATTCCCATTTCATGAAGCTTTGGTTTGTGTTTATTTAAAAATAATGGTCAATTTTTTTTCAAAAACTGTTCAATTTCTTTCAAAAAAATTTCTAATTATTTCATCACCTGATGGTCATCAAAGGTTCAGTGATTTTCCAATTCTGTCATGTTTAGTGGAAAATTTCTCGTTGGTTGCTGAGAGTGTCACTTAGTCAAAAACAGTTCAGTTTTAGTGATTATTGAGTGGAATTGTTCACTTTCCCTATGGATCTGTCTATTTTGGAACTAAGGATGGGAGTGTATAAGGATGGGTTTTGTGGAATGAGGATCATGACTTAGGGTCACTAGAAGTTCTCAATAGAACCCAGGAGACTCACACTTTTTGAAAAATAATAATATTCAATCCCTTTAATAAGTCAACTAGGAAGATTATTAGTTAAGTCCTTTATAACTGGAGTAAAATGGGAAAATGGGATCCCACAGTGAGTATCTGAGACAAGGAGCATTAGGTGAATTTATGTGAATAAATAAATCCAATTTCAATATTAATAATTTCTATTCAAATTGCACTACACATAGAATATGGCTAGGAAAAATTAAAATATCATGACCATGTCAAAAATGAACTCAATAAGGTGAGGGGAATTTTGAACCCAGATGAAAAAGGGAGAAATTGACTTAGTTAAAATTCATTTGAGTTGAATCAATAAAGTGATCAAATTAATGTACTTTAATTTCTGAAACCTAGGAGAAAGTGAGTATGGAAGGTTCCTTGGTTAAATTTTGAGTTCCACATTATCTTACCTGTCAACACTCCTTGAATTAGAACATAAAAGGGAAATTAATGTAGGACAGTGAATGAGTAAAAATAGGAGGCATGAAATACTTGACAATGTATGAATTTGTGAGGCTTTTGACTTCCAATGAGTTTTTGAAGCTAGGTAGGATGTCATTTTTGAACATCTTTGGAAAGCCTGACCCACTATTTGGTCTTGTTCTTTTGGATATTAAAGTTTAATCATGCACTTTTGAACTGGTACTCACAAATCATCTTTCTGTTTTAAGTCTAAGGCATGCATTTTTTGAGGACAAACAATGTTTTATGTGTGGGGGAGTTTGATGTGGTGGTTTTTTCACATTATTTGCCACATTCTTTTTTGTTTTTTACTAAATTATTTATAACAAAATGTGGATTTTATTAAATAATTGATAATTGTTGCGATTTTGTACCTTGCTGTGTAAAATAATCAATTTTAGTTTAAATCATGTGTTTTTATGGGAATTGTTTTCATTTAAAAAAATTCTTAAATTAAACCAATTTTTTTGAATTTGACTTATATTTTTTATTTCTTATAATATTTTATTCTAGTTTTTTATTAATTAATTAATTCAATTTAATCAATTCATTATTTTTAACTGTAAATAAATAAATTTTACATTTTATTCTTTTAATTATTATAATAATTTATTTTTTTATTAATTTAATTTTATTCAATTTATATTATTATTCTTTAATTTAAATAACTCTTTAATTAATTATTTAATTAATTAACTGGTTGATTAAAAAATAAAAGTAATTATTTTAATTTGTTTTAAATTATTTTATCCAATTAAATACTTTCTGTTTAATAATTAATTGTTAATTATATTCTATTTGTAACTTTGTTTTATATTTGTTTGGTTTTTTATACTATACATTCATTTGATTTAATTTATTAATTTATGAATCTATTTTTTAGTTTTATTAAAGTTTTAATTTATTTAATTTGTTTTGTTTTTTTTTTGGTTTGTTTGACTTGCTGGTGTTGCTGTGTGCCATAGTTTCTTCACTGTCATGGTGCCACCATTTCTCCATTCCCCCACCCACCATTTAACACCTTACGGTGCCACTATTTCCTTCATGGTGTCATCGTCCATCATGGTGCCTCACATGTTATCCCACTACCCCATCTCCTTACTATCTCATAGAAACTGTGTGGGTCCTTCATGGTGCCACCCCTGAGTCACCACTCCTCCATACCATTCCCTCCCCTCCTTATGGTGGCACTATTTCACAACATTTCCTTTATTTTCATGATGCCACCGTCCACTCACCTCTCCATCGCCGCTTATTTCTATCCACCCCCATATCCTACAGCCTGAAACACCACCAATCCCATCCACCAACAAACTCCCACAATATCACTAACCAACAAATCGACCCAGCTGTAGGGAAAATCAAAGAAATTAAATGGAATCTATTTAACACAAGAAGTAGCACAAATTTTTATGACTAAACTGGAATCCCAAATTCTTTCAAAATATGTACGAATTTATAAGATCCTCAAGTGACTCACCACTCACTAGAAATCGCTCCACAGTTGTCGTCGACAGACCCTGATCGAACCTGATCTGGAAGCTGAGATCGAACTGTCATCCAATCTCCCCTTTTTCTGTACCACACTTTCCCTACGCCTTACGAACCAAACCCCATTGAAGTCGGTGACCACCGCCATATCCCTCTGGTCTTTAGTGAGCCATTCCATCCACAATCCCCTCACCTCTCCACCTCACCCCCATTCACGACCCCCTGCACACCGCCACATTCCACATGTGCCAGTACCACCCCCAAGTTCTCTTTCTCAGCCTCCGGCCACCGAGAGAACCCCCTATATACTTCCCTGGAACCCCATCCGACCATTCCTCCCTCTGATCTTTCCCATCGCATCATCCCACACCCCTGACTTGCCTCCTCCCCATTTCTTCTCCCTTCCACCTCGCCACATGAGTAGAACCCAAAGCCACTACCTTACAATAGCTACCCTATCTACCAGATGAAACCCGCTACCTCCCTTATCTTCATTTTTCCACCTTCTTCGTCAAGCTGAGCCACCTGAACCCCATGCCTGAACCTCACCCCTCAGCGCTACCTCACCCCTTGGCCAATCTTCTCTCCCTCGCCAAAACCCAACCCCTCCCCCACTTCTTCTTTTTTTATTTTATTATTATAATATATAATATATAATATATAATATATAATATATAATATATAATATATAAAAACAAGAATACATATATTAATAATTTTATATAA
Organism: Viscum album; assembly: GCA_963277665.1. NCBI lineage: Eukaryota > Viridiplantae > Streptophyta > Magnoliopsida > Santalales > Viscaceae > Viscum > Viscum album. Next base: position 405,455,772 of record OY728167.1, read on the forward strand.
TATTATACATAAGTATAATATTAATTTATTATATATCATAATAATATATGTTATAAATAAATATAATAGTTATTAAAACATATATTTTTAATAATAACATTTGGTATTATAAATATATACATATATATATATATAAGTATTTTCATTAATTTTAAGTAATGATATTAATATATAGTATGTATATAATAGTTTCATTTTTTCTAATTCATGTGAGTTTTTATTGTTCTATGTTGGGGGAGGGTTTTGGATCAGTGCTCGTGACCCATTCATTCAGTTAGGAGAAACTGCTCCAGTGACTAGCACAAAAGAAGTAGAGCTATGAAATCTCCATGTAAAGGCCTGGGAACACTTTGGGTCAGATAGTAGAGCCTTTGATTACTGGTTCATCAACATTTATCATAGGGTGGTCGAGCATTCAGAGGGTGGACTGGACCAGGACTCCACCACTTCCACTTCCATCATCCATAGAGATCCATTCATCTAGAGATTGATAGTTCACCTTTGCGAGCATATTCTAGGAATCAGAGCCACAGATCACCTTTCCACATCTCGATTCCCAAGTTAGTACATTGAGCCCATTTCAATATATCATCCACCATCAAACATCATGAATTGTAGATTTCAAGAGATCAAGCAGGGAGACAAACATTTTATATTCCTTTTTCTCTATTTTTCTGCAATTGATTTCAACTTAAACATCACCAATTTTAATTCTATTATTGTATTGAATCTAAGCATTTTTTCTGGCTAAACATTTTCAGGGGGAATAAAATGGCCGGTTATATTTGCTTCGTTTGGTTCATACACTGCGTCCTCTCTATATAGTTTCTCTCTCTCACTCTTATCTATACTGTTTTGACTTCGAATCAACAATATTAGGTGAATAATGATCTTATTTGAACCATTGTGAAAACTATTACCAATATGAGGATCCCATTGAAAAAGGAATCATGCTCAAGCGAGAGAGACACACTAAGCTCAATTGACAATTTTGAGCCCAGTGAAACCTGACATTTACCACTATTTGATGGAATAATTTTTGCAGTTGAAGGACTGTAAGGGTTATTTCATCACAAGTTTACTATACAACAAATCTGAACAGTTACCTTATGATATATCCACATTATTAAACATCAATTCATGAACAATGCTAAGCCATATCAAAACTGGCCAGTGGACTTCCCCTTGCTCATCTATTGGTTTTTTCTACCACAAGTCTTTCTGTATTCTATATTTCTTGCTTGTAGTCACTTTTCCACTTTCACATCCTCACGTACTTATTTTCACTCACTTCACTTCATCACCATCATCTACTTTGGTTGGTATTTTTGTTTGGTTTATTTATTTTTTACTAGATCACTAAGCATAAACTTAGTCCTCTTTGTGGTTTGACCCTATCTTTCAAATATTCTAAGTAGTAAGTAGGTTATATGTTTTGGTTTGTTTCCCATTCTCGACAATGCATGAGTGTTAACCTTTCATCCCCACACATGAATATTTGAAAAAATGAGTTTCTTTCCACTCCATAATGCAAAGGTAATACCATTTTTTCTGTAGTTGGTGCTCGGTTTAGTAATTTTAATTTTAACTCTAATACAAATCCCCAAAAAGATAATAGAAGAGTTTTTTACTCATTATTTACCATATAATGTCCAACAAGGTAAATTTCCTCAATAATCTACCACCATTAACCTATGGAGAATAATATGGAGTGGGTTGGGAAAAAATATCATACTCCCATAAAAATTTGATAAATTCTTGGTTAAGATATTCGCCAAATCAATCTAATAAAAGTTTTTTTTATCTTCATAACAAGATGATTCTCAACCTCATTCTGGAAATAATTGGACTTCTCAAAGTATTTAGACTTATACTTCATTAGGTATATAAAATCATACTTGATCGTGTCACTAGTAAAATAAATAAAGTATCAATATCAATATCTTATCTTCACTTGAAGACTTCCACACAAATGAGTGTGTACCAATTCAAGAAGATATGTGGCCCTATCACTTTTTCCACCAAATGGTGGTTAGGTCATCTCACATTGTAAAGAATCTTGAAATATTTCAAGTGTATTAAGCTCAAAAGAGTCTAAATAATCATCTTGATACATCTTTATCAAATGAATCATGTTTACAGGACCATGTCAGTGATTCCATAACTGAGTGTCATACGAGTGGTGTGTATTTTATTCATTAAAAATTTCAAAAATTTGGTTTTTGTAATTTATTTCATAAATAACACTATTCATTTGTGTCATACCATTATATTTTCTATCTTTATAAAAGTGGAAACCTTTATTTCAAAAATCTGAAAATAAATCCATCAATATCTTAAAAATTAAAAGAAACAATATTCTTGGTAACACAAGGTACATAATAATAATTCTTTAATCCCAAAATCAATCCTCTCATAAATTTTATATGTTAGTATTTAATGGCTAGAGTATCATTTCTCGAACCATCGTTATCCTTTAAATCCACCTCATCTTAGGTAATTGTAAGGATGTGTCTTTTTCAGGACTAGAAATTTGAGCAAAAAATTGAATTATTTATTTCAAATACTTGTACGGTGTAAAACACCAATTATCGCTAACAAATGATCTCAGATAATATTTCTAGACACTATAATTATCCTAGAAGAGTGTTTTTAAGCAAGGATAGTAGATTTGTAGAAGTCCACTCTATTCAAATTTTCATGGAATAATTAATTATTAATAATTAATTTATTGAATATTAATTTATTTTCATGTGTTTTTTGGATATATCAATGAATAAAGTATTTAATTGAGATTCCATATCCACTATTGAGCCCAAAATGTGGGGGGGGGGGGGGTTCCTGGGCAAGGCATATACTCATGTTGGGTATCGGGGCCATGCTTAGGCCTAGTTTTTTTCTTTTATTCTTATTCCCTTTCTTTTTATTCTTTTCTTTTATTCTCCTCCCACTTGATTATCGCATAATTCCTATGTAATTCCCCTTAAAAAATAATATATAAAAGGTATATGGATATATAGATGGGGGAATGGAAGGGAGGTGTCTCCGCAGTCCTCAAGAGGAGCTGAAACATTGTGTGGAAAAAGTGGGTCACAAAAACGGGCGAAGATTTGGAGGATTCCACCCAAAGGTAGGATGGTTTTTATTTTATACCATATATCCCAATAGATTTAACTCTCTATATTTTTAATTAAAAAATAATTACTTAGGACCCCTTTCAGGTCAATCTATAGATTTCATGTTGAAAAATAGGGGTGTGAGCTGATTTAAGGGGTTTCTTATTCGAAAATCGATATCATACAGCGTGAAGTTCTAGAACACAGTGTTGTGGTCTTACCATCTAGGGAAGATGATATTTTTATATGTAAAAACATTTTATAGAGTATAAAATTTATGTATTGGTTCTTTTCCTTGTAGCTAAGTGCCCATACTAATAGCATGTACATGGGTACTTGGTCAGGTAAGGTATATAGCCAGACCCGAAGTGGACTTCAGGTTGTGTAGATGTACACAAATATGAAGAATACATGTTCATACCATGTTTGGTACATTAGTAGGTACCCTATAAAAGGTATATACCGTGTATATATTATACAGGTCGGGTACAAAGGCTTTAGATTCCATGTCCAGCTGAAGTATATTCCCAAGTGAGGCTTTGAGGGCATATGCATTGTACTCGTGTATACAGGCCATGTAATCCTCCCTATAAACGCTTTCTATTTTTTTCCTATTTTACACCTGAATTTAGAATCATACACATGAGTAGTCCCTTTTGAGTATCATTCCATGTAGATCATGATAGTGAAAATCGTGAGGTTGTTTGAGGACTCCTAAGGGGATTTTTAGATTTTTACTAAATTTAGAGGTTCATCATTTAGTAATAAAATCCTATTATCTCCTAATAATGAGAACCTTGGTCTATGGTGGTCCATAAGATATCAATCAAGAAATTTATTTAGGGAAATTCTATTATATTATAAGATTTTATCTTAGAATTTAACCTAGAGGATCCTGTGTAGGATGCCTCTACTTTACTACTATTTCTTAGGGTCCCCTATGGGATCCCTTCACATACATACTAAACTAAGGAATCCCATGTAGGATCTGTCTACCAATTAACTATTTACAAGTATCCCATGTAGGATTCGTCTACCTATGTATATCATTCTTAGGATCCTGTGAATGATGTGACCGCTTATGATCATCCTATAGGATATCATTTTAGATGCCTTTATTTACATACTCTTTCTGAGGATCACATGTTAGATGCCTCCAATAGATTATATTATTGAAGGTTCCCAAGAGGTATTAACAAAATTATGTAAGTAATTAAGGGATACTAAGTATGATACTTCTAAAATGTTTGAAATTTGGGATCCAGTGGGTTCCACTATTTTTTGACTGACCTTGACTGGGTGAATTATGGGTGTGGGTAGGGATGGTAGCAGGTCTCACCTTAGAAATCATTCCACACATGTAATCCTAAGGTTCCATGAATTTTGTGGTAGGTTTAGGAATTTATACCCCCTTAATATTTTTTTATGAATTCACATTATTATTATTGATGCATCTATGATTACCATAGGTACTTCATGGTTTTTGGATGATGAGTCTAACACTCTGCAGTACATGACCTAGATACCCAGAGGTACTTTTTAAGATCCAGATTTAGTGCCTTATAATTGATTTATTGGGATGCCTAAATTTACTTACCACTACATGACTATTGATCTAACATGATGTATTATAGGAATCATGGAATGGAACCAATGATGGGAATTTTGGTATGACACCGATAATATAGGATGGTGTGGAACAGTTTACCAAGTTTCTTATAGATGAGGCTGATGGAATAAAAAAGGACACCTTGACCACTAGACTAGGTTTCCAGGCCCATGTAGGTCTATATTATACCAATTTCTATATGTATGGACTTCATAAGAGGATTACATGGTTAATGGACTTTGGTCCTAGCCCATTAAGGTCTATATCATAATGATTTTTGTTTCAATATGCTCCAGGGATTCGAAGCGGATGACTTGGTCAATTGCCTTGGGTCATGGACATGCATGACTATATTATACTATGTTTTCTATGGATGCACTCCATGAAAACTAATAGGATTCCCCATTAAATGGTCATGGATAGTTCCCTTAGTTGGTCGAAATTATACTATGTTTGTTATAAAAGAGATCTATGGACTCGAATAACACAAACTAGCCAATTTCCGTGGGCTTTTCCCTGCATAGGTGTGATACATGATACACACAGCATAGAAAGAAGTTGATGTAGTGAAATATTTATATTATTATCCATCGGTAAACATCATACATCATTATTAGTTATTGGAGGTGAGAACATGAGAACCAATGGGTACGATATGTATCCTCCTATTGTGATGTACCTTTCTTAGTGATATTTATAGAAGTAGATGAAGTAGGTATTATCAATCAAAATAAGAACCCATGTTTCGACATAATGGTACATGGATTGATTGGTATAATGTGCAGCCCAATGTCTTAGTCATAATATTTCTATTCTATCAGATATGGGATCCAAGGATCGATAATGGATTCAGTTTGTTGTGATATTTTTCCTAGATGACTTTGTCGTATGCTTCTGGTCCTCACTGTTGTCATGTATATATATGTGTGTGTGTGTGTGTGTGTGTGTGTGTGATGGATCTATTCCAGGTACGTACCAACCTTGGTCAAAATAGTTATGGTTGATAGGGATTACAGTTCCAAGGATATAATTTGTTTTTTTTCTAGTTGTGTCTCAGTTAAGTTTAGCATATTTCATAATAATGAACTTATAACACTATATTTATTGGTTCATTATTGGGTTGGTCTACTAAGATTATTTCTCTCCTATATAAATTCACCTCGGTGTTCTTATAAACCCTATGTCTTCATTTAGGATGATAATTTTGGATTCGGTGACCTAGAACCAATTTTTGTACATTATGATAAACAAGTATTCATTTTTTAAATGTTAATTAACCAATTATCATTTCGTGATTGTTCTTCTGCATGAAATAGTATGTGATAATCTCTTAGGAGTAGTTGTCTCACTAAAAGGTCCTAATAGTTCCCCGCTATGATGAGAACCCAGAGGTGCTATGACACTATTCTTAAATATATGTTCTTCATCCGGATGATATAATTTGAGAGACAGAAATGATATAGGATATCAAGTGTGGATACACATTGGACCTTGAGTCACCTTATCATGGTGTACTCCCTTTGTAATTTTCAGTAGGATACTATGAAAATGGGACCTGTTAGTAGGAAATGCACATTTATAAGTTTCATTGGATGTTCCTATCTATGGACATGTGTATTGGTCCTTAGACATTAAGATTATTATTAATGAGTATTATGAGCTATTTACTTTTATGTATTTATAAAATCCATGGTGAAAGATTCTTGTGGTGAGGTAGGATACGTTGGGTTTGTTACGATTATTATTTCATTAATAAATAATGCGAGAAAGTATTTATCCCTTCTGTTAATGAATAGAAGTTAATATCTTAGGCCCTTTTATGGAAATTATATATCCTAAATAAATCCATGACCATGGTATTCTATGGGCAAGTTCTATTTAAATAAATTCAAAGAAATAGATATCGATCATATTGGTTGATGGCACTTGCACATGACCTACTTGATTGTATATATTGTGATAACGAGTTTTTATTACATGATAAGCATTCATATGAGGTGACATGCCATTGAAACATTAACTTATTTCTCTATGGGTTCCTTGGAATATTTCTAGATTCTAACCTTGGAAATTAGGCTACTTCACATAATGCCACTGAGAAAGAGGCCTATAGGGTCACACATTAAGTGTATCCAGAATCTTAGTTAAATAATATATTATTTTTTAACAAGTTGAATAAGTATTATTCATAGTCCTGGTTTAATAATTAGTCATGTATCCCTGATCACATTTGTTCTATCACTAGTTATTTGAGAAAATATATTGTGAGATGAATATTTAATAAAACTTTATTTACTATTTAGTGAATATAATATTTATTTATTCATTGGAGAGTAATGAAATTATATTTATTTAATAAATAAATAGACATTATTCAAGTCCTGTTAAATATTTTGGAGGAATGGTGGATCATGTTTAATGGTTTAGTGATAATAATGAATATGATTGGATTAAATAATTTTTAATTATAATTTTTTAGTTAAGTTCATGTCGAGAAATAATAAAATTATAGTTATTATGTGATGTGGGGTTTTTTTGGGATTAAATAAACAATAAATGCACTTTTTAAATTATTTTATTTAAACATAGCAATATAAATACCCAATTATGTTATTTCTCCAATAATCCAAGTCATTTGTGCACAACAGATTTGTAGAAAACCTCTCGAGGCTAGAGAGATATATTCTCCCAGAGTTATCTCATGAATGGGGTTAAATCCTCCTCCACTGGTTCAATGAGAACTCTTTGGAAGCAGTTCACGAGTAGTTCAAAGGTATATGATTCAAGCACAAGGATCTTCCATAAAGGCTACTAGACACTCCTTCAGAGATGTTTGGAGACTCTTGGAACACATGTGGATCACTGCTAGTGGAAATCGACACTTGGTTTCTACAACGTAATGATGTTGCACTATAGATCTGTCACCAGAAACATCAATGAAAAAGGAATTACTTATAGGTAATTAGTTATTTAATTAAATTAATTATAAAAAATATGTGTTCATCTTCTTTATCTCCAGTTCTGGCATAATTACTCTTGTCTGATCTCATTGATCCATTATGTAGATTACAAAGTTTATTGTCATAGATCTTGGATTGAACATCAATCATGACAAAAAGAAAAGTTGGGCACTACCCATCCCATGATTTTGTTGTGCCTAAAACCTATAAGTGGTATTAGAGCAGGCACATAATTGTTTATTATTATTTAAAAAATTTGTTGATTTACACATTTGTAATTTAGTTTTTCAATTCTTGTTTAATCATTATTTTAATATAAAATGTGAGATCTACTTATTCCTATATAATTTCTCATATATTTAATAGAAATTATTAATTTGATGATTAAAATAAAATCTAGAAACTCATCCTGAGGTGCCAAGGTTTTGGGTTAAAGAACACCAGACTACTTGCCATGTAACTGGACTTACATTCCATGTAGTCATGTTCAAAGCATACAATTTGATTTGCAGATAAATTTGAGATTATGTATTGATCATGGAATTAATTACACCATTAATACATTTTGTGTTAACCATGATTAAAGGGTGAATGGCCAGCCAGACTACATCATGTGTGGCCCATTGGACATGGCGTGTAGTCTCTTTGGGTCAGATACAAACCGTATTTTCCATACATGGCCTACCCAACTGGGGACCATGTAACATAGAGTCAACAAGGCATGTGGCCCATTGGACACGCCATGTACTACAAATATTATGAGGCACAAAATACACGCCATTTCTCTAGGCTGTGTCATGGGTAGACGTTGAGGGATGTACACACTATGTAGATTTCATCTACACACCGTGTACTTTTACCAAATTATGCAGATTTAAAATTTATTTATTTTACTATCTAAACCATGAGACATGTACTCTTCTATGGACATAAAGTTAGGATATTCCATGTGATAGATTTTAATATACATAAATATTTAAATGATTAATTACTTTTTTTTAATATTTAGATCTACATATCTTGTATGAGTCGTGTTACAAGTTGATACTCTATGTTCATTGAAGTATAAAACATGGCTGAAAAATCATGTAATTTGTGTTATCATCTGTTAAGTACATGTTGTGAAAGTATGTGATAAGTCGTGTATTCCATATGTCACAAGAGTAAAACAATATATGAGTATAATACATGTTTGGTAGATTCAGACGAGTATTCACCATGTTTCCTCCAATGTACATTTATGTACAAGGTTAATTTTAAATTAATTTATTTAATTTTTGTAAAATATAATAGGTAATAATCTCAAGGAAATTCAGAAAAAGGATTAATATAAAAGTATTGATTAATTAAAGATAATAATTAATATATTTTAGCATGATTTAACTTAAATAGGAATGATTAAGTATTGAAATATAGTTTTTTTAAATGAATAATTTGTTGCATTCCTGTGGATGATCATGAGCTAGAAAAATCTTTTGGTATGTGATTGGTTTCATTAAAATTTTTATTAAATTAATTTTTTTTCCTGCATGCCTTCTCTCCTCATTATTATGTTGGGCATGCATGCCCATGGTTTCTTTTATGTAAACCCTTCCCCCACACCTACATGTGAGTTAAAGTGATATGCAATGGATGAAACTCCCAAGATATTGGAGGCAGCTCATGTTTAGATTTGAGAAAAAACAGTCCATGGAGATACAAAGGTGGAAAGGTGGAAAGCTGTAAACATGAACCTCAATTGGTTCAAGGTGTTTCTACCCTATGTCAGTGGTTAGTCTGTCAACGGCTAGATAAACTAACCATTGGTATAATCTCATGATCACACCATTGATTTTATTTATTTCAGATTAATGGTTATTCAATTATAAATGTATTGTCTTGATCACATAATTAATTAATTAACAAGCATACAAGATAGAACTAAAATAAATCGGATTATGTGTAAATATTGTCTAAGACATGGTTAATCATGTAAGTAATCCCACATAATATTAAAAAGCATGTGATAAAGATAATAATTTGAAAATTATCTATGAAGGAGAAAATTCCTCAATAAAATATTATGTTGGTATAGCCTTTTATTATTTCGGTAAGAATTGAACCATTTTTCAAAGTGTTTAAGAAACTATAGTTTGAGTGCTTTCAATTATCAGGGAATTATAACTTGGGGTTTGGGGTTAACTTAACTTAGTTTACATCAAGGGTTGACTGCTAAAGAATGAATTGGTGTATCTGAGAGGAAAAGGTTGAGGAAATATAGATTAATTATTTTAGGATTGGGGAGTTCTCAAAATAGATTAAGGAACTATAAGTTAAGGCAGTTGGCATTTTAAATGGCTACCTAAGACCAATTTTGTTTCTTGACCAACCAATGTTTGGGTAATGAGAAGGGGAATATTTATCCTTAACACTATAATATCTAAGAAATAGGATATTATGAATCCAATTTTGAGGGCTATTTAGTTTTGATAAATTAGTGGGAGACCAATAACTATAATATTTATTTATTTTTCTAAATTTATCAGATAAAGTAATAAAATTCTACTCATCTTATTGTGTAGAAACTGAAAGAAAATTAAATAAAACATATCATTGTAATCCATTTCTAATATGGAAATCCCTTATCATCGGCACTAATTTCCAAAAGTGGAAAAAGAACCTACATGTCATCCTTCACCATGAAAGGAAATTGTGTGTGTTAGAAGAACCTTAACCAATTGCACATGGAAATAAGGCATATGATGAAGAGCTATCTCTCTATGAGAAAAATTTTAATGATGTGATATATGTTTAGTACTTCATTCTATCTTCCATGTGCAATTATATTTTAATGAAACATGAGGATATGGATGCCTATAGCATGATGTATCACCATCAGGGTCTCTATCAATAGAAGGTGAGACAAGAGAGGTATAAGATCTATAATTATTTTTTTATGACTAATCATGGAGAGTCTTCACCAACTGGTCCTCATGTAGTCAATATTATCAGCTATATTGAACGCCTATACATCTTAGGGATTAAATTACAAGATGAGTTTCAAATAGATCTCATAATTTCATCAATTCCCAAGACCTTCTCCAACATTATTATTAATTACGATATGATAAATAATGAGAAGATTCATCTAGAACTTATTAATTTTATTTCATTAGATAAGGAAATGGGGTGTGAGAAACCCATAGTCCTTATGGTGAATAAGAAAAGGAAGCATACAAAAAAGGGGCCTAAGACTTATAAATATTCTAATGCTCCTGAGCACCATCCTTCCAAGAAGAAGAAGATCCAAAGGCAGGGAAAGGAAAAGGAGGTAGTATATTTTTCTTATGGTAATTCCGGCCACTAGAAGAGGACCTGCACCCAAGAGTAAGGAGCAGATTAAATTTCATTCATTATCGAGTGAAATATTTCCATTTCTACACATCGAGTATTAGATACCGATTTTGGTTGTCACAAATGTATCCAAATGCAGGAACCAAGGACATTTTTGAAAATTTCTAGAGTAGAGGTGGATCTATGAGTTTCTAATGGTTTGAGGAGGGATTCTGTAGCCATTGGTGACTACCACCTTTCATTTCCAATAGGAATGATTTTGGTTTTAAGATATTTTTATTACGCACATAAAGTTACCAAGACTATAAATTCTATATCATATTTAGATATAGATTGGTTCATTTTCAAATTTGGATATAAAAGTTGTTTATTTTCTAAGAAAAACATATGTTATGGTATGAAGCATTTAAATAATGGTCATTATGTATTAAATTATGAAAAACACGTATTGGAAATTAATAAAAAATCATGTTCACATGACTCGTATAACACATAGTTGTGGCATCACCATCTTAGTCACATAAATGAGAAGCGTTTGAAAAATCTCTCTCAAGATGGTTACTTAGAGTCTTCTGAGCTAAAAGCTGTTGAATGATGTCATGCTTGTTTATAAGAGAAAATTACCAAATCACCATTTTCTGGACATGGTGAAAGGGACACAGATCATCTTGGATTAGTATACACTGATGTGTGTGGACCATTTATAGTAGAATCTAGAGGTGGATATTCTTACGTCATAACTTTTAATCATGACTTGAGTAGATGTGGATATATTTACATGATGAGGTATAAGTCTGATTCCATTTAGAAATTCAAGAAATTCAAGAATGTAGTAGATAATCAGTTTGGTAAGAAGATAAATAATCCTTGATCATATCGAGGTTCAGATAGTATCTCAACTCACTCCACCTTATTCACCATAATGGAATAGTGTTAGTGAAAGGATGAAACGTACCTTGTTAGACATGGTAAGGTCGATGATGAGTCATGACGATCTTCCATTATCCTTTGGGGGATATATATTACAAACTATGGAATACACATTAAACTGAGTGCCAACTAGAATAGAAAATGTAATTCCTTATGAGCTATAGTGTGGAAAGAATCCCATTTTGTTGCATACTCATGTATGGGGGTGTGAGGATTTTGTTTTTGGATTCATGGGAAATAAATTAGAAACCTAGGGCATGAGGTGTATCTTTATAGGGTATCACAAGGAAACACAGGGATACTACCTATACATCCCCTTGGAAAAGAATGTAAATGTCACCAGATAAGACATTTTTCTTGAGAGGGAGAACATACTCAAAAATTATAGTTGGAGAAATATTAACTTCAATGAATTTAATGCTCAAGATACATAATAGTTTTTACTTGAACATATCCTATAGGTCCTCATGGAAGTAATAGTTCCAGAAACACAAGTAATGTGTAGGATCTCAAGAGAGGTAAGAGAACAAAAAAGATATGTATTTCTAGTCACTGATGATGGTGACTCATTGTTGATTGAAAATAATGAACCTATATCCTATAAAGTGGTAGTATAGAGCTTAAAATATACAATATGGAAAGAATCCCTGAATTATAAAATGGTTTACATGTATCAAAACCATGTTTAGGGTCTAGTTTATGCGCCAGATGGTGTAAAGCCTGTTGGGTGTAATTGGGTATTCAAGAGAAAACTGAACGTGGAAGGTAAAGTAAGTACCTATATCGCATGTCTATTGGATAAAGGGTTTAAACATCATTAAGGAATTAAATATGATGAAATATTTTTTCCATTTTCCATGTTTAAATCCATTAGAATCATATTTTCCATAACATATTACTGTTACTATGAGACATGGTAGATGGATGAGAAAACAACATTCCTTAACATGAATCTTTAGGAAGATGTCTATATGAAAAAACTAGAAGGGTTTTTGACACCATGTGTTTCCAAAAGTATTTTCAAGTTATATATATCCATTTATGTATTGAAGTAATCATCGAGGTCATTGAACATTCAATTCGATGAATCCATAAAAGAATTTTGTTTCATTAATAATGAATGTGAGCCATGTGTTTTCAAGAGGATTAGTGGAAAATGTGATTTTTATACTATTAGTAAATACTGAGGACATATTACTTATTGGAAATGACATACCGGTCTTAGAGTCTTTTAAGGACTGGTTGAACATGTGATTCTCCATAAAGGAATTAGCTGAAGAAACATATATTCTAGGGATCAAGATCATTTGTGATAGTCCAAGAGGCTGTTGGACTATGTCAAAGTACATATATAGACTAGATACTAAAGATATTTAGTATGAAATAATATATAATAGGATTGGTTTCAGGGTCACATGGTTTACATCTTTCTATGAAAATGTGTCCCGAGACAAAACAAGAGAAATAGAGAATGAGTAAGATCCTATATGCTTTAGCGACATGACCAATCATGATGCCATGTTATGTAATAGAATTGATTTTCCCTATGCATTGAGCATGGTAGGAAAATATCAAGATGATCTAGGAGAACAACATTATACTACTGTTAAGGCTATCCTTAAGTATATGAGAATAACTAAGGACATGTTACTGGTGTATGTAGGATATGAGGAGCTAGTAATTAGGGGTTATACTGATGTTGGTTTTTAGATTGATCATAATGATATGAAGTCACAATCATGATATGTTTTTTGTCTCAACAGAGGAGGTGTGAGTTTGAAGAGTTCCAAGAAGCCAGTTTTCACTGATTCTACAGTGGATTTCGAGTACACAGAGGCTTCTGATATAGCCAAGTATACTATTTGGATTTGTATGTTTTTCTAGGTGCTTGATGTGGTACCAAGAAGTAAATACCCTATCACACATTACTATGATAATACTACAGCAATGGATCTTGTAAAAGAGCCATGGGCACACCAATAAACATAGAACATACTCCGAAAGTATCACCTCTTAAGCGATTTTTATCAAAAGGGTGAAGTAGCAGTGGGAATAATATGAACAGAAGAGATCATGGTAGACTGATTGAATAAAGGCCTATCTCAACAGAATCATGAGTATCATGTGAGATCTAGAAAAATTAAGCTTTTTAGAAGTTGGATCTAGTGAAAGTGGGATTCTATTGGAGTTGGTGCTCTAGAACCAACTTATTTGTACTTTATGATAAAAATTTATTTATTATTTTGAAAATTTATTAAGTACTTATCATATAATGATTTTTCTTCTGTGTGACATAATATGAGATAATTTCCTATGAGTATTTGTAACATGAAAAGTTCATAGTATTTCCCCACTAGGATGAGAACCCTAAGATTCTATGAAAATATTGTTGTATATATGTTCTATATCTAGATGATATCATATCCAGGATATAAAAAATACATTCTATTAGGGGTGGAGACTCGAAGGGATTTGAGGCAACTTCTCATGGTGTATGCTCTTGGTAAAACCCAATAGGATATTATGAGAAGGGGAGCCACCAGTAGAAAATCTTCATTTATAAGTGTTATTGGATGTTACAATCTACAAATGTGACTATTGGTCCTTAGACATTAACATTATTATTAGTGAGTATTACGAGGCATTTACTTTGATTTATTGACAAAAACAACGACAAAAAATGTTTGTGCTGAGGTAGGATACATTGTTTGTATCATGAGTAATATTATATTAAAGAGTAATGCGAGAAATTATTTATCCCTTTTTATCATTAACAGAAGATAATATCTCAGGCCCTTCGATTGAAATTATATAGACTAAATAAATATATGGACATGGTATTCTTTAAGAATGTTCTATTTCTGAAAAGTAGAAGAAATATATATCGAGTATATAGGTTGATGACACCGAAATGCAACCTCCTCAATTAGAGGTATTCTGATAAAGGGACTATGTCACATGGTAATATTTTAAATGAGGTCACATGTTATTGTGACATTAACTTCATTATATATGGGTGACATGGAGTGCTACTAGAAGCTAATATTAGACTATAGGTTGCTTTACCTAATACTGTTGAGAAAGAGGCCTAGAGGGCCACACACTAAGTGTATCCAAAATCTCAGTTAAATAATATGTTATTATTTAACAAGTTAAATAAGTATTATTCAAAGACATGGTTTAATAATTATTCATGTATATCTGACCACATTTATTCCATCACAAGTTATTTGAGAGAATATATTGTGAGAGGAATATAATAATAAATATTTATTTTCTATTTAGTGAATATAATATTTATTTATTTGTTGGAAAATAATGAAGTTATATTTAATTAATATATATATAGATATTATTCAAGGCCTGATAAATATTATGGAGGAATGGTTGACTGAGTTTAATGGTCTGGTGAGAAATAATAATATTGAGTATTATTTGATTAAATAATATTTAATTATAATTCAGAAGTTAAGTGCATGTCGAGAAATAATAATAATATTATTATAATGCGATATGGGGTATTTTTGGGATTAAATAAATAATAAAGTCACTTACAATGTTATTTTATATTAACCCTAGAAATATAAATACCCAATTATGTTATTTCTTTCATTATCAAATTCAGTTGTGCATAAGGGATTTGGAGAAAACCTTTCAATCCTAGAGAACTCAATTATCCAAGAATGCTCCAATGAATGAGGAGCAATTCTCCTCCACCGAATCAAGGATAACTCTTTGGAAGTGATTATTGAGGTGATCAAAGGTGAATGATGCAAGAACAAATATATTCCATGAAAACACCTGAAGACTTCATTGGTGACGTTTAGAGATTCGTGGAACTTGTGTGGATCACCGCTAGGAGAATTCAACACTTGGAATCTACAACTAAATGATAGTGCACTATAGATATTCCACCAGACACATCAACATATAAATAATGATTTAGAGTTAATTATTTATTTAGTTAAATTAATTATAAACAATATGTGTTAAT
The DNA here is from genome assembly GCA_963277665.1 of Viscum album. Taxonomy (NCBI): domain Eukaryota; kingdom Viridiplantae; phylum Streptophyta; class Magnoliopsida; order Santalales; family Viscaceae; genus Viscum; species Viscum album. The sequence goes on from OY728167.1 coordinate 405,471,714, forward strand.
TTCCTCTCTCTCTAGTTCCTGCATGATAACCATTATCCAATCTCATTGATCCAATCTGTATATCATGACAATTATGGTCGTAGATATTAGATTGATCATAAATCATAAAAACAATAATAGTGAGGCACCACCCTTACTACGCTTCCACTACACCCAGAACCTTTAGAGAATAGGTACATGGATGGATATAGTTGAGGCCCAGGGTTTCATGATCGGGTGAAGTTGCTCGTATAGATTATCATGATAAGGATGCAGATGTTTGATAGTGTTATGGAGATATGGTATGTGGTACCTCTCATAGTTAGAAATAGTTTAATGTAATTTAATTTTTTTCATTTAGTCTTGTATATGCGCTCATCCCAGTGGGAGATCAGATGTCGTATGTATGAAATGTATGTTTGGGACTTTACTGCATTTCATTTATCACTACCTCATTTATATTTAATTCTTCTGAATTCTATTTATAACTTCTATGGATGATATCTGATAATTTCCACAATTTTTACAATGATATGAGGGTATTATATCACCACTATATAACCTTTAGAACCTCACTACTATTTGGTACCCCATGGCATATAGGGAGACAGGATTAAGGTCTAGTGGCGAACCATATCAGGGCACCATTTTAATGGAATTTGGCTCAGGATGATACAAATTGGTATCAAAGTTTTCCTTTCCTATTGTATTACTATTTGGGATATGGTGGATATGAGTATTGGGAATGTGTTTAAACCTATGATAGATATCAGTCTGGTTCATTGAGAAAATATATTCTGGTAAGAATCCCTAGTTACTAGGTAAATGGTATTTATGTTCTTGATATGCGATGTTATAGTTTTATATTATTTTTTGAGTGATGAACATGTTTTGTGGATTTTATGATTTATTAAATATTTATATATCTTGGACTAATGGGAATAGTCTAATTATTGATTTTACACTTTGGTTAGGAAATGAAAAGAGGAACCTCATGCATCATATTTGGGATGCAGGATTCACGTGTTATAGGACTACTATTGTGTGATTGTAAAGACCCCAACCCTAGTAGCTTGGATATGGTGTTTTTTTAATACATTAGAATAAGATAAAAGGAATTTCATCCCTATGAAATGAATAGTTATGTCATATTAGTAAAAAATATACATACTTTATTCATGCATTACATTTTAATACACAAATTACAACATAATTTTTTTATAACATCATTGTTACCTCTTGAATATCCTTTCATATAACTCATAGTACACATCATAGTTTCCTAGGTATGGGAAAAAAATGTTGCGCTCAACAACTCAGAAAAATTTAGGTAAATAGAAACCTTTTAGAAATTAGTAAGAATAATAAAAATGGAAAGCTAAATTACTAAACATGCATTCCATTTAAACAAATTGACTATCAAGAATAGACAAGGATTAATCAGTATGGAAATTTAAATATCTAAACACACATTCCATTAAAGAAATTACAAAAATATCCTAATTAGATAAAAAATAATAAAAATGGAAAGGTAAATAGCCGACAACACATGCCATTTAAATTACTTGACTTACATGGATAGATATGGCTTAATTTATATGAAAATTTAAATAACTCAAAACACTTTTCATTTAATCAATAAACTAATAACGAAAGGAATATTGAGATAATATCATTGATAAAATATCATGGTTAATAATATCTGAATTCTTACTGAATTGAATGATTAATTATTGGATGTCATGATCTCTTACATCATGATACCACTATTGTCAAGACCATTGACAAGATAGTTCAAAACTACATGCATAAACTAGTTTAATACTAGATTATTAATTTTCCTCATTAGGCTATTGATACATCGAAGGGATATAAAATCCTAGTAACTACACATTATTTAATGTAAAAATATTTTTTCATAGAGTGAATAATTTATTTAATTCACAAACAATGTTCCTTATCATCAAATATCACTATTTAGTAAATAAAACGAATTTATCAATATTTTATCATACAAACAAACAAAATTCAATACAAAAACCCATATGTTGAAATGATATATGATTTAATAAATAAATATATACTTGATAAAGGGTATGGATATTTAGGTTAAATTATATTTCCAATGATCATAGGAAAGTGAATATTTCAAGGAAAAGATATTGTGTACAAAAATGAATCAAGAAAGTGAATGTAAATACATTACATAGTCAAAATTATCATAAACAATCCATTTAATGGATAATGATGGTATAAATACAACATAACCCCAGTATAGTATAACTAAAATAAAGGGTTGTTTTTATTGATGAATATAAATATCATAAAATTTTTATTAAAAAATTGATTAAAATATCTTTTTTTACTTTGAAAATATTTATCTTAAAACTAAAATTTCAAAAAAAAATGAAAATATTTTTTTTGAAATTAAAATCTAAACCTTATAAAGGATTATTTAAAATATTTATTGTTCATGATGGTGTGAAATTTCATACCTTTTGTACATGTGAAAATAAAGATTCATTTCAAATTTTCAATAAAAGCCAAATGATCCTTTTTTGGAAAAGGACATGAAGATTCATTTAATTTTTTTAAAAAAATTAAAACATTGGTAATTTTTTTTAATAAATAATTTCTATAATTGTTAAAAAATATTTGAAAACTTTTTTGTAATTTTTTTTTGGAAGAAAAAGGATTTTTGATCCAAGAAAGAAATGAAGTTTTATTTTAATAAATTTATTTTACAAATCATTTTAAGTATCAAATAGTTCTAAAATATTACTATTAGTAGAAATATTCATGAATAATGGTATAGAATAAAATGAAATTTAATTATTATACAATGATCAAATAATTTCATTCAATATAATTTTAAGAATAAACAATCCGGATTAAAAATAAATTTTAAAATAAACCATCAAAAAGATCATATTGTTAACGTGATAATTTATCAATGAATTGATTATGTGTATAAAATTTTAATCCATATAAAATAGTTGGTCTACAACATAATATAATTAAAATCCATTACACCCATAATCTTATAATATCTTATACAATGAAAAATTAATTTAACAGAATGAATGAAAATTTAGTTACGAAATTCTTTACCGGATTGTAATTTTCAAATAAAATCCCCTAGGATGAAAAAATTAAAATTAGATTTTAAAATTTCATTAATTATTAATTAATAATGTTATTATATGTCAAATAAGAAGTATATAAAACATATAAAATAAATTAGGTATATAATATTACAAAATTCCTTAATTAAGGAAAGTTGATATGAAGTCCCTTACCTCACACTTGCTTAATGTTTACTGTGATATATCTTAATATATACTGGTTTTAAGATTTTTATAAATTTATAAAAGTACCATTTAAATATTTAAAAAATCATATATTATCCTTTTATAAAATCTGATCACCCATTTGTTAATAATCTTTCATTGTTTCTATTATTTTGAGTGATAACTGCCTTGTTTTATCATGCATTTTTGTGTGTGAAAGTTCTAGTTCTTAACAATATTTTATAGATAAATAAAATATGAAATTATATTAATGTTATAAATATCATTTTTTTCATTAGATAATAATTTACAATCATTATAAAATTTTGAACAGGGATAATGTATCACATTTCTCTATGAGGAAGGTAGGCCATACGTACGCATGAACAACATTATGATTTACTTAATAGGTGAATGGGTAAGGAAGTAGGTCATGTATTAATTTTAAATAATAAATATTATGAAATATATATAACAAAAATTCATTAATTTTATCCTTATTGTATTTCACGTAAAGTGTAAGTGAAAAATTAATCACATCACTTCATGAAGCGGTAGTCCGCCGTACAAAAGAGAGATGTTATCATATTTTCAACAGCATTGAAATTAAGAAGGTATTTGTGATATAATAATTTAAGAAGTAAAATAATATCCTAAATAAAATATAAATTTGTTAAATCCATCATTATATATTTCCTAGCCTGTTGGTGACGGAAAACATTATACATCGGTTCGTGAGGCGGTAGTCCGCCATACACACGATTAACATTTTGGTTCCCATTTGATGGAATTGAAGATTGATAGAGATTTTTATATTAACACAATGAAATTTTGGTATATAGAATTTACTGAGGTTATTATATAATATTTCTTAAATTAAATTTTAATGATTTTTAAAAATTAAAAAATTAAAAATGCTCGTGTGTGAACATTACCTCTTCTTCAGACAACTTATTTCGGTTTGTATCCAAAGCCTTCCTAGGATAGATTTACGATTAAAAAATGGTTCTAAATTTTTTTTAGGGGAGTAAGGAATTTATTTGGTTTTGGATTGGTTGAACCAAATGGATTTGGAAGCATGAATATGGGAGGATAAAGGGAGAACGTTTATAAGTTGGAGAGATGACACACATGTAATTTTTTAAAATATTCAATTAAACCCACGTTTTTATCCAGAAAAAGCCTCAAAAACTTCTTTTTATCAACCCTAATAGGTGATATGGTGTATATATGGCCAATAAATGGGTTTTCGAAAATTTATAGAGGTATTTCATACTTTATTTTATTAGTTTAACACCCTAGTAAATTAATTTTAACTTAACAATGGTAATTAATTTATACTGATTTTGTTATTAATAATGGTAAAAAATTATGTTTAACATATGAAATCATATAAATTTTTCTACTTCCAAATATTCAAACTATTTTTTTAATTTAATTCCAAAAATTTCTAGAATCCAAATAGAAAGCTGGTTTTCAAAGAGAAAATTCTCATAAGTATATAATATTTTACTATCAAAATTCAATATCAAATTTATTCTAATAATCCAAATTAGTTAAATTTTAATATAATTTAAAAAAATTACTTTAAAACAAATTTTTATTATAGTTTAACATTGAAAATTATTTAAATGAAAAATAATTTTTCAATAAAAATCAGTATTTTTCACTATTCATCGAAAAATGAAACTTTTCCAAAAAAATATCAATAATTAACCTTAAGATAATTTTGATATGTTTATTTAAAAATTATTTTTTCCATAATAATTTTCTAAAATTGGTAATAATTAATTTTAAATTAGCACACAAAGCACGACTAAATCGCCTTTTAGAAGAAAATAGATTTTGAGAAAACATGTCTTTTTCATGAAAATAGTTTTTATTTTTGTTTATAATATATATATATATATATATATATCCAATGATTTTTTATACATGTGTAAACCATATAATTTTCCTAATTTAGTTTTAACTACTCTTACCCTCTAACATAACATCTAGGTTATAATGGTCATATATTAAATAATAAAATTTTAACGGAGTACTGTGTTTCAATTCATCTAAGTGTTTTATGCATCATATGATATCAGAGAGATATAATTTATTTTAAACAAATTTATATCATAATGTATCAGGGTTTTTAATCTCTTATATGCTCGGTGTTGTGTTTCATAAAATATATTTAAAATTATGTTCCTCTTTTAAAATGTTGCAGTTTTATATTATACCCCCTTAAATTAATTGTGTCCTCAAAATTTTATCTCTATCTCAGAAATTAAGGGTTTGAAATTTGAAAATATCATTGTTTTAAATCCACATCGTCAAAAGGGTTAATAAAAAATAAACATAATAAGACAAAAAGGGAATTAAAAATATCATATTGAAGAACACATTACAAGGTTTCCAAAAATGATACCTTTGGTGGCATGTAAAGATATGGACATGGAAGAAAATTGTTAATAATTATAGTGACTGATAGAGATGATTAATCACGTTAATGTAAATGATTAATGGAAAGTTAAAAACCTCAAAACCATAAATCTTTAATGAGTTAAATGAAAATTCAGTCATCCGATATGAATGAAATAGGATAACTTTTTTGTTTTAAGATCCTTTTACTAAAGTTGTGGAATTATTTTACTTTATAGGAATATAAGGAAATATATTCTGTTGATATCTTTTAAGTAAAATTTATTCCTATTTTCAAGCTTCAATCAATTTACACTTCATTTATAACTCCATAAAATGAATATCCAATATGAATTTTTTATGCATGAAGCACTAGATTTAACATTTAATGGATTATAATATCCATAAATGAATAATAAGACATTACTAGTCTAATAAATATTAACCAAAAATGAAATTGTTACCATAAATTAAGATACTAATAAAAATGTATCAGACTTCATATTAATAAATAATAAATTTTACATCAAAATTTCCACCAAAAGTTTAACTTTGATTATTTCAAAAATAAATAACCCTAAATTTTAATTGTCCTCAATATTCTAAACATTAGATAATTTTTCACCGAAAAGGTGATATCATGCCATTTCTACTTACATCCCCAAAATTTAACACAATCGTTTTATGTTTCATGATTCTCATAACCATAATACCATTTGTAATGTTAATTCAACAATTTAATTCATGAAACCCATTACATAAATACTTCAAAAATTTTATTTCAACATAGATCCATCCTTGATATTGGGGATAACCTTTAAAAGATGGTATTAACTTAGATATTTCCTAGGTTCCCCACATTTAAGACAATAAATTATAAATGGATCCCTATGATGAAATTTTTTTCCTTCTATCATACTCTTCATGTTTCATTAGTAAATCATTTCTTTTTTACATACTTTTATACACTTAAAACATTTTAATATTCCTTTGAGTCACTTTCACATGTCCCTCTTTACATATTTATTTCACGAATGATGTTGTGACACCTTTCCTCAATAGTCTTTACTACTCGAGCTCTTAGAGAACTCCATTCTTGTCTTCATTGTTGAGTATGAGAGGTGGCTAAGTTATATGTAATTTATTAGATTTTAGGATTACTGATTAGGAATAATCATGATATCTTTCAATCTAGTCATCATAACATCTTTTTTCTTATTTTCACCAAAATATACTTCATATTCATTGTTAACATGATTCCTTTGGGTTCGATTCATTGACTAAAACCAAAAATCATAGTGTGAGAAACATAAATTATAGTGGGAAGGCACATAATAATTTATAGGATATGTTAATATTGACACCTTATTTTCAATCTAAGACACCTATATTTTAACAAAGGTAATTTGTTTTCATCATTTATTATAATCCTTTATAATAGTTTTTAATGAAATATGAATTATCAAAACCATATCCCTGATCGGGCCAAAGCTGATGTGCAATAATATCCATTATCTTGTACCAGGTAATGCTTTAGTGAAGTCCAACATTTCTGTTTTATAGTTATTACTGCTAGATAAATATACTCCTGAACCATGTCGACATGTATTATCTATACATGGATTTATTCCTCAGAAAACCACACAATATCTACCTTAGAAAAAATTTAGGATGTTTTCTATAATTATCCTTGATTTCTATCAAATGGGTAGATTACCAAATATATTTTTTCCTAAATCTAGTTCCCAATGATTCTATAAAACTTCCTTTGATTCCAACTATAATTACAACAACCCTAGTTTCCCAAATCTAGTTTCTTCTATATTACATTAAAAAGAGACACAAGGAATCACATCTCGAAGGACCAAATAGTGTAGTAGTCTTTCTAAAAGAGATATATAAATGAGTATTGAATTAAATTTAAATACAAAAATTAAAATTTAATATTTTGAGAATATCATTATTCCCCCTAGAATATCCTTTCATATCGTTCATAGTATACTTTCTAGATTCATGGTAAAGGAGAAAAAATAAGGTTGAGCTGATATGCCAAGTAAAGGTTATGTAAAGATGATGCTATCATGAATCAATGAGAATAATCAACAAAAAAAGATAAATAAATGAAAACAAATTCCATCTAAAAAACTTGACTATCATGAACAGATCGTGCAAAATGAATATTTAAATGTAAATATATGAGCACACACTACATTTAATCAATAACTTGACTATCCTTCTTGGATAAAGAAAAATAAATATGAAAGGTAAATAATGGAATACACATTCCACTAAAATAACATGAATATCATTAATAGATAATGATTAATCATTTTGGAAAGGTAAATATCTGAAAACACATTTCATTTAATATGAAACTAAAAATTAAATGCATAAAAAGATAATATCATTGTGAAAATATCATGGATAATAATAACTAAATTATTAGTAAAGGAAATGATTAATTATTGGAAATCATGATCTTAGGAATCATGTTGCCTCTAACATTAAGAACATTCATATGATAATTTAAAACTATAGGTATATCCGCATTTAATGCTACATTTCTGATTCTCCTCATGATACTACCAATGCATCGATGGGATATATAATTCCAGGCCCCACCCATCACAACATGTCTAAAGAATTCCTCATATATCAAATAATCAATTTAATTAATAATAAATGTGAATTATCATCAAATATACCTACTATGTAAATAAAACATATTTGTAAATATCTCCCCGAATAAACTAATAAATTTTAATGAAAAATATTGTATGAAGAAATGATATACAGTTTAAGTAATAAACATATCCATGAATAATAATATGGATATTTAGTGTAAATTTAATATCCAATTATCATAGGGTAGTAAATATTTCGTGGGATAGTTATTGACTTCAAGAATGAATAAAATAAGTGAGTTTTAATACTTTCCTTGGTCATAATAATCATAAACCGTCCATATAATGAATAATAATGGAATAAATACAACAAATCCCCAATATATTATAATTAAAATAAAGGGTTTTTTATCATTCATGAATTGAAACACCATAAAAATTTCATTAAAAAAATTCATGAGGAGAATATCCTTTTAACTTTGAAAATATTTTTTTAAACTAAGATTTCCTGAAATATTTTTAGAATACATTTCTTTGAAAGTAAAATTTAAAACTTATAAAGGAAGCATTAAATCATTGAGTGGTTATTAAGATGAGAAATTTTTTACATTACATATATGTTGAAACAAATATTCCTTTATCATTTTAATTGATATAAATATTACTTACATTTAATAAATCATTTGGATAATTTTTAAATCGTTTTTGGAAACATTTTTTGAAAACATGGTTTTGGAGGAAAAAAGATTTTCAACTGAATAGAGAAATCAAGTTGGATTTTATTAAAAACATTTTCTCAATAATTTTAAGTATGAATGTTTAGAAAAAATATATGTTGCCTGAAAACATAATGAATAAATAAAGTAGAAGAAAATTAAAGGGACTTATTTGATAATGATGAAATAATTTCCTCCATTTGATATTCAAGAATAAACAATCCCGATTAAAATGGGATTGTGAAATAAACCATCACAAAGATCATAACGTTAATGTGATAATTAATAAGTTATTAGATTATATGTATAAATTGTAAATATTCATAAAACAAGTGTAAATACAACAAAATATAATCAAAATTCCTCATACACATAATCTTGGAATATCAAAGATAGTGAAGAAGTAATATAACCCAATGAATTGAAATCGAGTTATGTAATTCTTTACCACTTTTTATTTATCAATTAAAATTCCATCAGATGATTCAATTCAATTTCAAACCCATAATATAATTAATTGTTAATTAATCATGATATTACATGTCATAGGGGCAATATATACACCATATAAAATAAATTCAGTGTATAACATTACAATATTCCTTAATGAAAAGAAATTGAGATGAAGTACCTTAACACATGATTCCTTTCGGTAAAACATGATTCAAACTCCCATATAATGATTTCAAAAAAATTAATAAATTTATCCCAGAATAATATTGGTCTTTATAATTTCATATATGATAATTTGTAACATCTTATCACCAGTTTATTAATAATATTTCATTATTACTGTTGTTTCAACTGATACCTATCTTATTTTATGATGTACGTTTTGACGTGAATGTTGTGGTTCTTGAGAATATTATATAGTATAAGAATAAAAAATGATATTAATTTAATAAGTACAATTTTTTTCAAAACATAATTTTTATAATAGTTATTGAAATTTGGAAATGGGGAATGGATCCCATCACTTCGTGGACATGGTAGGTCATACGTACACATGATCGACGTTATCATTTCCTGAACAGGTGAACGGGTAATGAATTAGGTGCTAAATTAATTTTCTATAATCAGTATAATGTCATATATTTGAAATATATTCATTAAATATATCTTAATTATATTCCATATAAATTGTAATTGAAAAATGAATCAAATCGCTTCATGACCCAGTAGTCCACCATATAAACGACCGATGATATTATTATCTAAACGATAAGGAAATTAATAATTTATTTAAAATATTATAATTAAATAATTATAATGATATCATAAATATCATATAAATGTGTTAACTCTGTCATTATATCCTTCCTTGAATGGTGGTGATGGAAACAAATTACATCAATTCGCGAGGCGGTAGTCCACCGTAACACAATTGATGTTTCGTTTTTCATTTGATGGAAGAAAAGATGTAACAAGGTCATTCCCATAACATAATAGAATCTCATTATATTGAATATACTGAGGTAAATATATAATCAAGGTTTAATAATATTTTATGTAGTTTGAAATAGAAACAAAACAAATTGCTAATTTAAAAACGTTACCACTTCTTAAGAAAATTTCTTTAGGATTGTAAAAAAATCCTTTCTGGGATGCCATTATAATCAAACTAGGGGATCTACGATGTTTGAAGGGGATAATGAAGTTATTTGGATTGGAATTTACTTGACCAAATGGATTTATATGTGTGAATAGTGTAGGAGAAGTGGTGGCATATTATAAATGTGGGAGAGGACACAAATGGAATTTTTGAATCTATTCAATTACCCCCATGGTTTTACCATGAAATTAGCATCCAAAATGGTTCATTCTCGGTCCTTAGAGGTTATAACGTATAAATATGGCTATAAAATGGGTTTCTGAAAAGTTATTATTTCATTTTAACTGTTAATTTTTTGTTTATCCCCCCATTAAATTAGATTTTAGCTTAACCAAGATAATCTAATTTTACTACTTTTACATTCATAATAGAAAATAATTATGTTTAACTAGTTATATAATATAATTTATTCTGAATTTATATATTTAATCCATTTTTTTAAAATTTAATTCATATAATTTGCATATTCCAATGTAAAATTATACTCACAAATGTGATGGGAAAGCATGTTTCCAAAGAAGAAATTCTCATAAGTATATAATGTTTTAATGTCAAAATTAAATATAAAATAGATTTATAGGACTAAAATAGTAAAATTTTAATTTAATTGAACTAATTTTTCTTTATAATAAATTTAAAATATAATGTATCCTTGTAAATTATTTAAACAAAAAACAATTTTAAAAAAAGTATTTTCGTTATTCATTGAAAAATTACATATTTCAGAAAAATTAAAATTGATTTCCATAAGATAATTTTTATATGATGATTTTAAAAAATATTTTTATTATTTAAAATAAATTTTATAAAATTTGTAAAAATTAATTTGAAATTGTGAGAGTAAAGTGTGACAAAAGCACCTTTAAGGACGAAACATAGTTTTTCAGAAAATATATATTTTTCCTTGAATTTATTTGTATTTATATTTATAATAAATATATAACCAATGATAATTTATGCATGTGTAAAACATATAATGATAATAATTTAGTTATTATATTTCATACTTATAAACATAAATCCTACGTTATAACAACTATATTTTAAATAATAATATTTTATTTGATTATTCTTTTCATTTAAACCTGGTCTTGTTGTCACGACCTGTCCTCAGGGCCCGGGACGTGCCTACCCCAAGCCCACCTCCCATAAGCCAGGGGTTGGAGACTAGCACCAAAGAAGTAAATCCTGATAAAAGAGAAGGCATTGCCTTTATATAAGAAAACAAACACCACAGAGTACACAAGCTGAAGTAAACACTAAGTAAACTGAGTAGAAAAGTATGTGCTGGAAAGTAAATGGGCCAGAATACAAACCCAACTGAAAGCAAAGTACAACTGAATAGAAAGTACAGCAGCAGAAAAGTAAAGCAGCTACACCGAGCCATCCACAAGAATTCCCACCTAAAGGGTGGGTACAGATAGTCTCCTCAGCTCCTCAGGTCCGGTCGTCCACTCCATGTATGTCCCATCCAGTGACCCTCCTCCATGTACCGTCCAGCTCCACGAGTCTCCACCTCGATCGGTGTTGTCCGTCGTCTGCATCCAACACAACGTAGTGTGGATATAGCCCATGTAGGGGTGAGTATATGATACTCAGTAGAGACCTCGAGACCCCCGATGGTCTCCCAGAATCCACAAAGGATAAACCACAAAGGAAAGATATAATCATGAAGTATCAACCAACTCTACTTAGGTATATGCCCATACATATACCTAAGTCATCAATCCCAGTTCAGCTCCAACTCACGAGCTCAAGTACAACCCAGTCCACATAGGAAAAGCACAACCCAATCCACAAAGGAAATAAAGTCAATCATATCAAGGATAATGATTGAAAATCAAGACTCCTCTCACACAGGTATACTACTCACGAAGAGGGGTGGAGATGATAGATGTAGCCTCTGAATCATCTCCCATGCCGAACCCACATAGGATCCAAGTATAGAAGTCATCGCTGTTGAACCCACGTAGGATCCAAGTACAGTAACCATCGTTGTCGAACCCACGTAGGATCCAAGTAAAGTCGTCATCGCTGCTGAAACCACGGAGGATCCAAGTATAGTCGTCCTCACTGCCGAACCAACGTAGGATCCAAGTACAGTCGTCATCGTCATCGCAGTCGCAGCCAGCTCTAGGGTTCCCGCACACAGCATGCTCGATTCCAGGAGGGTCTGCTCCATGAGCCAAGGGGTTGACACATCAACTGTCACGATGTCTAGAGTTGATGTATCACAATGTTCTGTCTCATAAATAGGAACTCAACGCAACAGACAGCGCGTCAATTGGACGCCCGGTTTAAGAGTTATTGGCTTTTTTGCCCGAGGGGCCCGGTTGATTTTTAAGATAAAACCAACCCAAAAATACTCCATATGCCTCCAAACCTCAATCAGAGTAATCCAAAAGAACCGTCTCGCTAAGAGTAATCCAACAAAGTCAAAATCATGTCTATCGGACGTCCGGAGCTCAAGTTATAAGCGTTTCTACTCCGAGGGCCTGGTTGGTTTCGTGTTCAAACCAACCCGGCCATACCCATAGTTCTCCGAAACATTGAGTGTACTATATTGAAACGGCTGTCTCGATTCAAGGATCCCAACGCAACTGACGGTGCATCGATCGGAGGTCTGTAGCCCAATATATGGGCGTTAGAATGAATCTGTCCGAAAATAAGGGTTTGGGCCCGGTCCGACCCGGCCCAATACACCCTGGGTCGTCTCGAACCGGTTCGACCCGACCTGGGTCCGGGCCCTGCCCTGCCGGCGTAGTCCGGCCCCACGCTGGCGGTATGGCCCGGCTCGGGCGGTCCGACCCGTGGTTGGGGGCTCGGCTCGTGGCCGAGCTGGGCGCGAAGGGGGCACCGCCCCCTGTCTCGAAACGGCGGACCAGTGGGGTCCGCCCTAGTGAGCTGGCAGGGTGTTTCAAACCCCCGATCTTACTGGAAATGGCCATCTATTATGTCCAGTAGGTAAATCCATGGGGGACCCACGGGGTTCCCGCCTCCTGGAGCACCGGCGGCCGGCTTGGCCGGCCGCCTCTTACAGAACCGATGCGTCCAAAGGTCGCGACTCTTCCCTGAACGGCGCGGCGCGGCGCAACGGTGCCGCGCCCCTCCTCCATGACTCCAGGACTTAGGTATATGTATGGGCATATACCAAAGTAGAGTTGGTTGATACTTCGTGATTGTATCTTTCCTTTTTGGTTTAACCTTTGTGGATTCTGGGAGACCTTTGGGGTTCTCGGGGTCCCTACTGAGTATCGTATACTCACCCCTGCACGGGCTATGCCCGCACTACATTGTGTTGGATGCAGACGATAGACAATGCTGATCGAGGTGGAGACTCATGGAGCTGGATGGTACCTGGAGGAGGATCCCTGGACGGGATGTACACGGTGCGGACGAGTGGACCCGAGGAGATGAGGAGACTATCTGTACCCACCCTTGAGGTGGGAATTCCTGTGGATGGCTTGGGGTTGCTGCTTTACTTTTCTGCGGCTGTACTTTCTTTTTAGTTGCACTTTACTTTCAGTTGGATTTGTATTCTGGCCCATTTACTTTCCAGCACATACTTTTATACTCAGTTTACTTAGTGTTTACTTCAACTTGTGTACTCCGTGGTGTTTTTTTTATATAAAGGCAGTGCCTTCCATTTTATTGGGATTTATGACTTTGGTGATAGTCGCCAGCCCCTGGCCTATGGGAGGCGGGCTTGGGGTAGTCACGGCATGGGCCCCTAGGATGGGTCGTGACAAATTGGTATCAGAGGAGTCGGTTCTACCGCAGAACTCAGGACTCTGATAATTTTTCTATGTGAAGAAATAGTGTTTAGGGTATTGAGTGTGGTTATTAGTTCAGTGAGTCCAGTGTTGGTGCGGAAACCAACATATCCATACACCAGGACCCTGACTTCTGATTTCCGACTCAGTGCACGAAAACATTGATTGCATTTGTGTTTCAATGTTTTCTTTGAGATTACTTTGGGTCATCTCCCCAGGTATACTATATTAATCGTGGCGCACCTGTTTCATTTCAGGATGGCGCCACGATGGTAACCAGCTATGGTTCCGAGCTATGTATGAGGCGGCAGCCCACCGAGTGACGAGGCCTTGGTGCAGGGCCCCATTACAGCAGGCACTAGAGGTACCTCTACCCACCGATCCACCGATGCCACCAGCCTTAGCAGCTGAGAGTGCACATTTCTTGAGTGCACTGCATGAGTTTTAGCATCAGAGACTTCCCAGGATCCATGGGGAGACGGACCCTTAGGCAGTCGAGGATTGGTTGGAGGATATTGTTTGTGTTTTCAGATTGGTAGGGACACCTGCAGATCTTATGGTGATCCTTTCGGCGAGTCTCCTGCATGCGACAGCAGGTAGATGGTGGAGCCTGATTCTCCAAGTGCACGACAAGGCATATCTTCTTTGGACGGACTTCGAGAGCCTCTTCCAATCGAAGTTCGTTCCAGCCACCCTCCATGTGGTGCACATTCAGGAGCTACTACAGCTGCAGATGGTCAGCCTGATAGTAGCCTAGTACACGGTGAGATTTACTGATCTCTCGCGCTTTTCCACAGACATGGTATGAGACCAATTCTTCCAGGACCAGACCTTCAAGCAGGGACTGAGGTATGAGATTAGGGATTCGATGATCTATCTCAGTATATCGATGCAGGAAGGAGTACGGGAGCGAGCACTTCTTGTGGAGATCTTCCTTGCTGAGCCTACACCAGTAGCGATGCCTACTGAAGGGCGTCACGTAGCGGAGTCTTCTGCAGCTCACAGTCGACGGATGTCACAGGGGTCCAAGCGGACCAGACCATCAGGTGGGCGACCTTAGGATACTGGCTCGGAGGTACGGGGCACACGCTGCAGAGCCAGTCATACGAGAGGCAGACATTTCTATGCATGCGGTGGGTAGGGACACATGGCTCGTGCCTGCCCGACCCTCCATGCAGAGGAGCCGCAGACGGTTGAGGGACCACCCAGGCAGAGGCAGAGGTTCGACCGTGGCGATCCGCAGGGAGCAGGCGGACGATGAAGAGGAGCTGGCCGAGTATTGAGTGGTGGGAGACGCTTTGAGGCTCTACCACCACCACCCCCAGGAGGTCCACCCCGACCACAGGGAGATGGCGGACAGAGGAAGACTCAGCATCTGGCATCGGAGGCCTACGACCACGGTGCACCTGAGATGATTCGAGGTACTATCTATATCTACTCCACCCTTGCTGCAGTTCTCATAGACATAGGAGCGAGTCATTCTTTCATTTCCGCTGCCCTTGTTTGGAGCTCATAGATTCTGACGGAGTCGTTGGCTCGATCCTTAGGGAAAGAGACTCCTACGGGAGCAGACTCGACGATTACGCATTGGTGCTGGCAGTGTGAGCTTACTCTAGGAGCCGAGAGCTTCGTGTGGGATCTTCTTGTAGCGGCGTCAAGGCCTTATGACGTCATCTTGGGCATGGATTGGTTATCTACGGTCCATGATCAGATCAACTGTATTAGGTGTAAGGTGCGATGTGTCTGCAACGATGGGAGTAGGTTCACCTTCACCGGGGAGAAGGGAGCCTTTGCTAAGCAGGATGGACTCACGCAGAGGAGAGGACAGCCGATCACTCATCAGTTGGCTAGTCTAATCCTAGGAGTAGTTGAGGTGCAGAGTCTGAGTTTTCCTATTCTGGTGGATCAGTATGTGGATGTTTTTCTTGATGACGTTCCAGGACTACCTCCTCGCAGAGAGGTAGAATTCTATATTTACATATACCCCGTGATATCCCTGATATCTACTCCAGCATATCGGATGTATCTCGCTGAGTTTCGAGAGCTACGGGTATAGATGGAGGACTTGCAGGGAAAGGGGTTCAATCGACCCAGTGTTTCACCCTGGGCTTCCCCGATTTTGTTCGCCAAGGAGGCGGATGGGAGGTTGCGGCTGTGTGTCGACTACCATCGCCTGAATCAGGTGACTGTGAAGAACAAGTATCCACTTCCGAGGATTGATGATCTCTTCGATCTGCTCAAGGGAGCATGATGGTTCTCGAAGATAGACTTTAAAAACCCGATATTTTATGATAAGTATTCTTTTTAATTTATTTGATGTCATGTGTTTTATGCTACAATAAGATTATCTTGTGCTATACGTCACACTGTATTAGCTTGAAGTATACGCAACACTATTCTTAGATTGTGTTACACACAATTTCAAGTTCGTTTTATAATAGTCATTCTACGCAACATTGACTGTATATATATATATATATATATATATATATTCAATGTATAAATGAAATATGGTTGGATTCTGTTATACAAAATAATAAAGGATTCTTGCACAACACGCAACCCTGACTTGGCTTGCATTACACACAATCGCGACCTTCCTCGATAGCGTGTGTTTTACGCAATACTAGGTTTTACTAAACAACGATATATTATTATAATATTATTATGAACTAGTCGTTATGAATAGTATTAACTAAATTTTGAATTTTATAATATTATTATTCATCTTACACATTTTCTAGAACATGGTATAAGAACAAAATAAATTTTTCGGGTAAATTAATTATTTTTAAAAAAATGTAGTTTTGCTGCCTTTTGATGGCACACCCACATTAAATCTAGTTTTTGACATGTTTATAAGTTCAATTTTACAAAATAAAATTATAATTTGGAATCAAGAAATAAAATTTTACCTTGGATAAAATTTTCATATTATTTTGATAACTTTCATATTTTAATGAATAGTAAAAACACGCTATATTTTAATTAAAAACAACTTTTTTCATCGTAATAACTTATGTGGTTAAATTATAATATTTAATGGTTTTAAAGTATAAATAGAATATATTTTTACAATTTTATATAATGTATGTCATTAGCCTTGATTTTACATTGAATTCGTAGGTTAAAAAAATTCAATCTTTTGCAATGTTTTAAACAAAAACCTGTTTTCTTTCAACAACGGGATTAATTTTAATTTAATTTCTGCAACTTCTATGTATTAAATTTGGAAAAATGGATTCCATATTTGGAATCAGTGGATCCAAATTATGTTAATAGAATACGTTTTATTTTTGGGCTTTATGAATAGTAACAACGGTAAATTTTATTTACCATAGTAAAAGGTAAATTGGGTAATTAAGGGTAAATATTATATTATAAAATTATCCTAATACATGTCTTAATACAATTGGATGATTATAATTTGTCCTAAGTCAAATTTGGGTCGAAATGGAATCCATTAGAACCCACTTGGAGGTGATTAAGACCTTTAGTTTATTTTATTTAAAGGAAAGTGAAATATGTCTCACTCAACATTAATAATTAAAGTATTTTTAATATAAGTGTATACAGAATATAAATTCAGTTATAAAAACTCATTTGAAAGATAAAGTTTTTCCTTTGGCATAGTAATTTATTTGTAATTTTTAAGAGTTATTTAATTACCTTATTATCTTATACATTAATGATGTAGAAATTATTTACTTTGTGAAAAATCAATAATATAGTTTTTATTGAAATATTAATACATATCAAAAGGCCCACAAATCTGCACAAAACTTATTATTAGTGCATATATAAACCCTAATAATCCACCGGCAGAATTGTTGACCATTTGGATCCTTATTAAGGAGATTATGACACTTATATTATTTTATTTTAAATGATGCAAAAGTTGTCACCTCCATAATTTAATATGTATAACAATTTAAATATTGTCATTTTAAGATGATAAATTCTGGTAAAATTATTATTGTGCAAGGTAATAGATTTATCTTCATCATAGGACTTTATTTTAAATTTTTATTCAAAAAATAAGTATATTAAATAATTATACAAAAATGTTGTAATAATTATTTTATTAAGAGATAAACAAAATAAATGGTTTTAAAAATAATAAAATAAACATTATATGAAATATTTAATGTGCTCCACTAATTTTCTAGATACATATGACCTTTTATTAATCTATTAAAGCTTTTATTTCGATCATATCTCTTGTATATAGTTTAGTTAAATTCAAATAAATTAATAGTGTCAAAATTGACACTATTGTTATTTTATAAAAATAACATATTATAAAATAGTTTAAAAATGACAAAAATATTTAAAAATTATAAATTTAAATTTATATGGTCTAAAATGTTATAAAGTATACAATTATGGACAATTCACAACAAATAAGTAATTATTTGTTATAATTTAAAATTTAGAATGTTATTACCACAAATAAAATTAAATTGATTAAATAAGGATAAATCAAGTTTATAATGTTTAAAATAAATTCCTAACATGTCAAAATTTTATTGGTTGATGCGATTACAACCCTATCTAATCTAATATTAGGATATTAGTCATTTTATAAGTTTTTAAGTGTGGTTGGGATTTAATATAAACTAATATTTCTTATATTTCCAAAGATGCCCCTCTCCTCCCTTATAAAAGGGCACCTCCTCCCTCTCCTCCTCACACCAATTTGAGCTATCAAAATCGACCAACCCCTGACCATTTCACTTCCCCACTTCCCTAGAAACATCCTAAAGGTCCTGTTCTTCTTCAAAAACAAATTTTAGTGCCCTAAGAGGAGGTCTCAAAGAGGCGCTTCAAAGAAGAGGTAATATCCGTTACCGATTCATTCAACATTATTTCTTCTTCTACTTCTTATTCTTTAGTTGTTTAATTATTAAGTAATAACATCAGTATCACTCATATAATGATATGTTATTATAAGTATGAAACAACCCTATTTCACCATCTATCCATCCTACGGAAAACAAAATCATCACGCGTGCATACGTACAGAATACCGTCTCCACGCCGTGGTGTAATCTATTCTCCACCACCACTTTACCTGGATGGGTATAATGGTGTAAATAATGACTATATATGATTATTGTAAAGTGATATTGATTCTGAAATAGTATACATACACTCCAATACAATTCCATGGGAATGATATCATCGCTCGTTCGTACGTATGGATTACCGTCTCCCCGACGCGATGAGATTCATTTTCCATGTTAAAAATTAAAGAATGATTATAAAGTATATATAATAAGTAATAATTAAATATTTGACATAATAATTATACTGGATTTATGTACATATATATGTATTTCATATACTTAATTCCATTCAATTCAATAAGTAAATGAAAACAGCGTTCATGTGTACGTACGACCTACCGTCCCCATGAATGGTGTATTTCTTTCAATTTATCGATCTATTATACATATGTATATTATGAATATATATTATATATAAATCATGTGTTAAATTATTGATGTAAGTAATCATGATCTATGTAATCATATGAACAATTACAAGTTAAAACACAAACGACAAATGAAACGATTTTACCCAAAACGCTACTTTAACATGAATTTACAAAAGAACGGGTAATATAAAGTCATAAGTGAACCATATATGATATAATAACAATGAATATGATTCTGTAATAAGTCAATGACATTATTTAAATCATTATACATGAGTTTTGGATACGTACGAAGCATATCGGACCTAAGGTAAGGGATAACTTTTTCAATCGCGCTTTTATCCGAGATTGTTTATTCGTAAGTATTCACTGGCGTTATATTTATCATCCATGACCCTGTTTTCTAAAAATGGTTTAATGTATGTTTAAAGTCCTTTTTACCCATTTTTGACTTTTACTACATGGTATGTAAGGAATCTTTCTTTTGTTTACGTTATGAGGAACCTTTTTTTGACTTTTTCGACAAAAGTACGAGAAGAATGTTTTTTAACGTATACGGTATGAAAAGATTTTTACGGTTTTATAAATCCTTATTTTTATGAGCTTCCTCCATAATATTTCATGACTATTTCTAACAAAATCTCCTTCTTTCAAAATTTCAAGACGTTTTGTGGAAATAAATTGATTTTGAAGAAGAAAGGATATTTTCCTCAAAAATTCATTTCAAGTGTTTTATCAAAACAATTTTTCCATCTAAGGTGACATTATTTCATATGTGTATATTTCAAGTATAATGTCTCTATGATTTACATGGTCTAACTTTTATTATTATGAAATGATATCCATTACTTTTATGTGTATTATGTGATGATGGGATGATGTTTATGAAACCCATTTTATTCGTTGGGTTATTATGAATGATGTATGTTTATTTTGTGGCAGAAGTAAGAATTATTTCATTATGAGATGGGTGGGACCTATATCTCCCTCCAATGCATTGGATAAATATTTATATATCATGATATATACATGGCTGGAATGGTAGGTTAATCCGGTTCAGTGTTACTGGACTGAAACGAGGAGTGAACTTGATTCAAAAATGGACTTTGTCCACTAAGATGGTCTTGGCAGCAATGCCTTGGTGACTATAGAAATCATAACATGTGCTGAATGGTTGCCACAATTATATGTTTTATTCCCATTATATTTTATCATGGTTGATGTTCCATTATGATATATGCCTTACGTACTTCCATGATTTATGTCTTTGCTCAAGATTTTGATGTTTAAATTTCATGTTCAATTTTTTGCTTTCAAATGTTTATGGATTGGTTTATGTTCTTTATGTTTTCCTTTACTGAGCATTTGAGCTCACCCATTTTATGTTTTATTTTCCCCAGGAAATAATGAAAGGTTTTAGTTATGTAAAGAAAAAGGGGAACATCTTTATGGGAGTTGTTGAAGATCTTTCAACATGATTAGAAGTTTATATTCCAAGTTTCCAATGACACTAAAATATTACGATCCTTGAGTTTTGGTTTTTTTTTGTTATGTATTAAGTATTCTGCAAAAGTAATGTATTGTCTATGTACGTCAAGCTTCGGGTCTCTACAGTTGGTATCAGAGGAAAGGTTTAGTTAACCTTTGGAAACTAGGATGCGAAAACATGGTAAAGATCTTATAATTTAACCTAAGATGTTAGATATTGACGGTACTCCCCCTTTATTATGTTTCTTTCCCTAGTATGATTTTTTCCTCTCACAGTATTCTTTTTGGGTTTTAGAAAATGGCTGGAAACAAGAAGATTCACGATAATGGAGGATATGATGGGCAATGTAATGATATTCTTCATGAGAAACCAAATGAAAAGGGATTTGGAAGTCCAAACATCATTATTATGCCTAATCAGAAATATCATAATATGATCAATAATCTCAACTTTGGTAAGTTTCCCGACTCAGATAATAAGAGAAAGATGGAGTTTCATGATGATCATAGAGGAAAGAAAGTTCAACTTCCCTCATGTAAATCATGTGGGAAGAGGAATCAGGGAGATTGTTTCAAAGGAACTGGAAGATTCTTTGGGTGTGGAAAAGAAGGACATAAAGCCAGTAATTTAAAAGGAAAAGGTTCAGTTAACAGCATGGAAAAGGATAATGGTATTGCTACAACATCAACATTGATTAGATGTTCTAAATGTGGAATGTATGGGCATTATGCAAACCAATGTCCTAAGGTAAAATCTCATGAAGAGAATCAGCATGGTCATATGGGTAGTATTTATGTGGATGATGATGAAGAGACTACAAATGAAATATGAGATGAAAGAAATGATGAACCTCAGCTAGTGGTTTAAGAAGATAGTGGAATGATTGTATGTTTATCAAGAATAATTTATGGTACTATAGAATAAAGAATAATCTAAGGATTGTTACACTATTGTTTTTCCTAAAGTATTTGAAAGTATATGTTGAATGGTACTGGTAACCATGAAAGTCTATTCAGATATTTTTGGATAGTAGATGATATGTGCATAATGAAGGGATAAGGAGAAAATAATATGTTTGATAGTATTCATGAGCTCATGGCTGATAAAAGGACAAAGTGATATCATGATTTGAGTATATAGATTTTATTTGGGATTTTTGTATGTGGAAAGAGTTAACTTTTGACAGAATTCATGTTTTCTCTAAGGTTCTATGGTAATTCATGTTTCAAAAGAATACATGATTAAGGTATTCACATGTTTGGAATGTGACCAAAATGATATATCTTATGATATATGGGGGACAAATGAAGGAATTCACATGCTCGGATGATGAAATTTCTAATATCAGACAGAAGTATTTTCGATATGCCTATTGGTTGGAATGGACATCATATAGTATTGGTTAAGGATATAACTTTTTATTTCTGAAATGTTATGATAGTATAGTTTTAGAAAAAGGATAACCTACAGGACGGACAAAAACCCGTCGTGTCGGACAAGGCTGTGGGAATCAAACCCACAACCGAAGTGCGACTGGCCTTCATCGCCTACCACTAGCCTACAGGATGTCCCTGGTTAGTAGAAAATAGTTTTATTTTATTAAGCGGTAAGATATATGAAGTATAAGTTCATTTTTTGGAATCGTATATGATTAACCTCACCCTAGATGGACTTATTTATATTTAATAACTTTTTCTAACCTTTTGTTTAAAACAGATGGAATGACCCATCATTCTATCACATGACCTGTTAACACTTCACGAATAAAAAATTCAACTTCATTTCTTTAAGAGTTATAGTGGAAATTGTTCAAAGCATGAACAACAGTGAGATTGTATCAAAATCAAGAAAGTATTTCTTTTAATTCAAATTTCTCAACTTTAGGGAAATGATATTGAAAACCAAAAATGTTGTCCTAGTGCTCTTATATCCGATGAATCAGATGGTACCTTAGATCATCACAAATTTATGGCTTTGTGATTTTTGGCTTTTTCGTAGCCATGTCCTCTACCACTCTCCATCAGAACTTGATGGTTAGATTTTTCTTCCATATCCATATTTTCACCTATGTTCTCTTATGTGGAAACCCAGTGATTAGTTAATTTGGGTAACCGTTACGTTTCATACTTTAATTTTTAAAGTTAAGTTTTGGTATTTCATTTTACGATGTGTGTTGCAATTAAAGAAACTTTCAAGTAGAAAACCATGTATAACCCCGACGAATTTCGAGGGCGAAATTCATTTTAAGGGGGGTAGAATGTAACAACCCGGTATTTTATGATAACTATTCTTTTTAATTTATTTGATGTCATGTGTTTTATTCTACAAAAATATTATCTTGTGCTATACTCCACACTATATTAGCTTGAAGTATACGCAACACTATTCTTAGATTGTGTTACACACAATTTCAAGTTCATTTTATAATATTCATTCTACGTAACATTGAGTGTATATATATATATATATATATTCAATGTATAAATGAAATATGGTTGGATTCTGTTATACGAAATAATAAAGGATTCTTATACAACACGCAACCCTGACTTGGCTTGCATTACATGCAATCGCGACCTTCCTCGATAGTGTGTGTTGTACGCAATACCGGGTTTTACTAAACAACGATATATTATTATAATATTATTATGAACTAGCCTTTATGAATAGTATTAACTAAAATTTGAATTTTATAACATTATTATTCATCTTACACATTTTCTAGAACATGGTATAAGAACAAAATAAAATTTTCGGGTAAAATAAGTATTTTTAAAAAAATGCAGTTTTGCTGCCTTTTGATGGCACACCCACTTTAAATCTAGTTTTTGACATGTTTATAAGTTACATTTTACAAAATAAGATTATTATTTGGAATCAAAATAGAAAATATTACCTTGGATAAATTTTTCATATTATTCTAATAACTTTCAAATTTTAATGAATAGTAAAAACACGCTATATTTTAATTAAAAACAACCTTTTTCATCGTAATAACTTATGTGGTTAAATTATAATATTTAATGGTCTTAATGTATAAATAGAATATATTTTTACCATTTAATATAATTTCTGTCATTAGCCTTGATTTTACGTTGAATTCGTAGGTTAAATAAATTCAATCTTTTGCAATGTTTTAAATAAAAACCCATTTTCTTTCGACCACGAGATTAATTTTAATTTAATTTCTGAAACTTCTGTATATTGAATTTGGAAAAATGGATTCCATATTTGGAATTAGTGGGTCAAAATTATGTTAATAGACTACTTTTTATTTTTTGTCTTTATGAATAGTAACAACGGTAAATTTTATTTACCATAGTAAAAGGTAAATTGGGTAATTAAGGGTGAATATAATATTATAAAATTATCCTAATACTTGTAATAATACAATTTTATGATTATAATTTGTCCTAAGTCATATTTGGGTTGAAATGGAATCCATTAGAATCCACTTGGAGGTGATTAAGACCTTTAGTTTATTTTATTTAAAGGAAAGTGAAATATGTCTCACTCAACATTAATAATTAAAGTATTTTTAATATAAGTTTATACAGAATATAAATTCGGTTATAAATACTCATTTGAAAGATAAAATTATTTTTCTTTGGCATAGTAATTTATTTGTAATTTTTAAGAGTTATTTAATTACCTTATTATCTTATACATTAATGATGCAGAAATTATTTACTTAGTGAAAAATCAATAATATAGTTTTTATTGAAATATTAATACTTATGAAAAGGACCAAAAATCTGCACAAAACTTATTATTAGTGTATATATAAACCCTAATCATCCACTGACCAAATTTTTGACCATTTGGATCCTTATTAAGGTGATTATGACACTTATATTATTTTATTTTAAATGATGCCAAAGTTGTCACCTTCATAATTTAATAAATATAACAATTTAAATATTGTGATTTTAAGTTGATAAATTCGAGTAAAAGTATTATTGTGAAATTTAATAGATTTATCTTCATCATAGGACTTTATTTTTAATTTTTATGCAACAAATAACTATATTAAATAATTATACAAAAATGTTGTAGTAATTATTTTATTAAGAGATAAACCAAATAAATGGTTTTAAAAATAATAAAATAAATATTATATGAACTATATAATGTTCTCCGCTAATTATATAGATACATATGACATTTTATGAATCTATTAAAGCTTTTATTTCGAACATATCTTCTGTATATATTTTATTTAAATTCAAATAAATGAATAGTGTCAAAATTGACACTATTGTTATTTTATAAAAATAACATATTATAAAATTTTTTAAAAATCACAAAAATATTTAAAAATTATAGATTTACATTTATATGGTGTAAAATGTTATAAAGTATCCAATTATTGACAATTCACAACAAATAAGTAATTATTTGTTATAATTTAAAATTTAGAATGTCATTACCACAAATAAAATTAAATTGAGTAAATAAGGATAAATCAAGTTGATAATGTTTAAAATAAATTACTAAAATTTCTAAATTTTATTGGTTGATTATATTACAACCATATATCATCAAATATTCGGATATGAGTCATTTTGGAAGTTTTTTAGTGGGGTTGGGATTTAATATAAACTAATATTTCTTATATTTCCAAAGGTGCCCCTCTCCTCCCTTATAAAAGGGCACCTCCTCCCTCTCCTCCGCACACCTATTTGAGCCATAAATATCGGCCAAAACCTACCCATTTCACTTCCCCAATTCCATAGAAACATCCTAGAGGTCCTGGTCTTCTTCAAAGACCAATGTTAGTGCCCTAAGAGGAAGTCTCAAAGAGGCGCTTCAAAGAAGTGGTAATGTCCGTTACCGATTCTTTCAACTTTATTTCTTCTTCTACTTCTTCTTATTTAGTTGTTTAATTATGAAGTAATAACATAAGTATCACTCATATACTGATATGTTATTATAAGTATAAAACAACCATATTTCACCATCTATCCATCCTATGGAAAATAAAATCACCGTGTGTGCGTACGTACGGAATACCGTCTCCACGCCGTGGTGTAATCTATTTTCCACCACCACCTTACTTGGATTGGTATAATGGTGTAAATAATGACTATATATGATTATTTTAAAGTGATATTGATTCTGAAATAGTATACATACACTCCAATATAATTCCATGGGAACGATATCATCGCTCATGCGTACGTACGGATTACCGTCTCCACGACGCGATGAGATTCATTTTCCATGTTAAAAATTCAACAATGATTATAAAGTATATATAATAAGTAATAATGAAATATATTACATAATAATGCAACTAGATTTATTTACATATATCTATATGTCATATACTTAATTCCATTCAATTCAATAAGGAAACGAAAACAGCATTCATGCGTACGTACGACCTACCGTCTCCATGAACGGTGTATTTCATTCCATTTATCGATATATTATATATATGTATATTATGAATATATATTATATATAAATCATGTATTACATTCTGGATGTAAGTAATCATGATCTAAGTAATCATATAAATAATTACAAGTTAAAACACGAACGACAAATGAAACGATTTTACCCAAAACGCTACTTTAACATGAATTTACAAAAGAACGGGTAATATAAAGTCATAAGTGAACCATATATGATATAATAACAATGAATATGATTCTTTAATAAGTCAATGACATTATTTAAATCATTATAATGGAGGTTTGGATACGTACGAAGCATATCAGACCTAAGGTAAGGGATAAATTTTTCAATCTCGTTTTTATCCGAGATTGTTTATTCTTAAGTATTCACTGGGGTTATATTTATCATCCATGACCCTATTTTCAAAAAATTGTTTCATGTATGTTTAAAGTCATTTTTACCCATTTTTGAATTTTACTAAATGGTATGTAAGGAATCTTTCCTTTGTTTATGTTACGATGTACTTTTTTGACTTTTTCGACAAAAGTACGAGAAGAATGTTTTTTTAATGTATACGAAATGAAAGGATGTTTACGGTTTTATAAATCCTTATTTTTATGAAGCTTCCTCAAAAATATTTCAGGACTATTTCCAACAAAATCTATTTCTTTCAAAATTTCAAGACATTTTGTGAAAATAAATTGATTTTGAAGAAGAAAGGATATTTTCCTCAAGAATTCATTTCAAGTGTTTTATCAAAACCATTTTTCCATCTAAGACGACATTATTTCATATGTGTATATTTCAAGTATAATGTCTCTATGATTTACATGGTTTCACTTTTATTATTATGAAATGATATCCATTAATTTTATGTGGATTATGTGATGATGGGATGATGTTTACGAAACCCATTTTATTCGTTGGGTTATTATGAATGATGTATTTTTATTTTGTGGCACAAGTAAGAATGATTTCATTATGAGATGGTTGGGAACTATATATCCCTCCAATTCATTGGGTAATGATTTATATCTCATGAGATAGACATGGCTGGAACTGTAAGTTAATCCAGTTCAGTGTTACAGGACTGAAAAGAGGAGTGAACTCGATTTAGAAAGGGACTTTGTCCCCTAAGATGGTCTTGGCAGCAATGCCTTGGAGACTATGAAAATCATAACATGTGCTGAATGGTTGCCACAATTACATGTTTTATTCCCATTATATTTTATCATGGTTGATCTTCCATTATGATATATGCCTTACGTACTTCCACGATTTATGTCTTTGCTCAAGATTTTGATGTTTAAATTTCATGTTCAAGTTTTTGCTTTGAAATATTTATGGATTGTTTTATGTTTTTATGTTTGCCCTTACGGAGCATTTGAGCTCACCCTTTTTATGTCATATTTTCCCCGGGAAATAAAGAAATGTTTTAGGTAAGGAAACAAAAATGGGAAGATCATTATGGGAGTTGTTGAAGATCGTTCAACATGATTAGAAGTTTATATTCCAAGTTTCCAAAGACACTAAACTATTAATATCCTTGAGTTTTGGTTTTTTTGTTTTGTATTAAGTATTCCACAAAAGTAATGTATTTTCTATTTAAATCAAGCTTCAGGTCTCTACATAGACCTTAGGTTAGGCTATCATCAGCTCAGAGTTTGAGATGAGGATGTACAAAAGACGGCTTCCAGGTGTTGGTATGGCCACTATGAGTTCTTGGTTATGCCTCTCGGAGTAACCAATGCTCCAGAAGTGTTCATGAATCTCATGAACATGATCTTCCAGCCTTACCTCGATCGATTTGTCATAGTATTCATTGACGACATATTTATTTACTCGACTAGTGAGGAGGAGCACGCCTACCACTTGTGGGTTGTACTGGACACACTCTGAGAGCACCAGCTTTATGGTAAGCTCTCAAAGTGTTAGTTATGGATTTGAGAGGTCCACTTCTTGGGGCACGTCATCACTAAGGAAGGAGTTGTGTAGGATCCTATGAAGATTGAGGCAGTGCTAGCTTGGGAGCCACCCAGGAGTGTGATGGAGTTGTGGAGTTTCCTAGGTCTGGCTGAGTACTATCGGAAGTTTGTGCCAGAGTTCTCCAGAGTTTCATCACCACTATCAGCTTTGACGAAGAAGGGGAAACCCTTCGTTTGGTTAGATAGATGTCCGTAGAGCTTCCAGGAGATGAGGCATAGATTGACCAGTGCACCCATCTTGAGGCTACCAGAGGAGGGCGTAGGGTACGTAGTTTACTGCGACGCATCAGGGACCGGACTCGGGTGTGTCCTGATGCAGGAGAGGTCAGTGATCGCTTATGGATCATGACAGTTGAGGCAACATGAGAAAAACTACGCTACCCATGAACTGGAGTTACCAGCAGTGGTCTTTTCCATGAAGATGTGGCAGCACTATCTGAGGGGCGAGTGATTTATAGTCTACTCTGACCACCAGAGTCTCAGGTACATCTTCTCGCAGAAGGACCTGAAATGGAGACAACAACGATTGCTTGAGTTCCTCCAGGACTATGACTTTGAGATAGTATATACTCCTGGGAAATGGAACTTAGTAGCTGATGCTCTCAGTAGGAGGTCATAAATTCAGCTACTTAGAGAGGTGATAAAGTAGCTAGCCACGTTGCAGATATCCTTCGTGGATAGAGATGGGGAAACCTTTCTATAGTCACCCACAGTCACTCCACCACTTCATTAGCGGGTCAGAGAGGCACAACATGGGGACGTTTACTGTGATACATTTCATGCATAGATATCCTCATGACAAGAACCTGATGGTTTCTCTGTAGGAGGAGAGCACATCATTCTTTTCAGAGGATATACCATGGTACCAGCTGCTTTGGAGGAGGAGGTGATGAGGGAGTTTCATACTTACCCTTTGGAGGTACATCTAGGAGTATCGAAGATGTACCAGGATCTCAGACGATAGCACTAGTGGTTGTGTATGAAGAAGGTTGTGGTAGTGTTCGTTTCTCGATGCCTCACATGTTAGCAGGTGAAAGCGAAGCACCAGGTATCTGCAGTCTTGGTACAACCCTTGGAGGTCCCAGAGTGGAAGTGGGATGTGATATCTATGGATTTTGTGACAGGAATTCCACGTAATTCCAAAGGACACGACTCTATTTGGGTGATTGTAGACCAACTCACCAAGTCGACCCACTTTCTACCTATCAGAGACCAAGGCTCAGTGGAGAGCTTGGGACGCATGTACATTCAAGAGATCGTACAGATTCATGGTGTACCATCATCTATCGTCTCTGATTGAGATGCTCTCTTTACTTCCCGAATTTGTAAGGGGTTGTAGGAGGCATTTGGGATGCAGCTACGCCTGAGCACCACCTTTCACCCTTAGACGGATGGTCAGACGAAGAGGACCATTCAGACTCTCGAGGACATGCTCCGTGCATGTGTCCTAGACTTTGGTCGTAGTTGCCAGGATCTTCTACCTTTGGTGGAGTTTGTGTAGAACAACATCTACCACTCCACCATCGAGATGGAACCATATGAGGCACTGTACGAACAACCTTGCAGATCACCTTTGTGTTGGACAGTCCCTGGGGAGTCAGCACTAGTATGGCTAGAGATGGTCCATGCCACGATGGAGAAGGTTCAGATCATCTAGGAGTGGACAAGGACTGCTCAGAGCCGGCAGAAGTCCTATTCTGATAGGAGGCAGAGACCACTAGAGTTCAAGTATGGCGACCACCTCTTCTTATGGGTCTCTCCTCGACGTGGATTACAGAGATTTGGCCGGGGCGGAAAGTTATCTCCGTGCTTCATCGAACCATTCCAGGTTCTCAGCAGGATAGACGATGTGGCTTATCGCCTAGCTCTTCCACCTCAATTTCACAGGGTGCACGACGTCTTCCATGTATCTCAGTAGAAGAGATACGTGCACGAGCCGACGCATATCATTGATCATGGGGCACTGGACATCGATGACGGGGTGACTTTTGCGAAGGTCCCGGTGGAGATCGAGGATCGACAGGAGTGGGTCCTATGTGGATGGTCGATTTCTCTAGTGCGCATCAGGTGGTAGCACGAGAATCTCCAGGAGAGAAAATGGGAGCAGGAGGCTCAGATGCATGCACAGTACCCTCATTTGTTTCCCTATTTTGTGATGTATCTTTAAGGGGATGTAAATCCCTGAGTTTGGAGTAATTTAAAGACCCTTAAATTTCAAGGACTTTCTTTTCATAAATTCTTTGGGATTTTTTGAGTACGCAGTTACTGACGGCACCTGATTCTGAGGCCCAGAGTGCCCGGAATACATTTCTGAACTTTAGCTTGGGTACGTTCAGTGAACGAACGAGCGGGTTTTTCGATCATTTGAACCCGTGCTCGGATTTCAAATCCAAGGGCACCGATGGAACCGTAGCCCTAGTATCTGCTTAATAAGACCTTTACTGGAGATGCATTTTCTTGGGAGGATTTATAAAAAAATGTGGATTAAATGAAGAGTAAAATAAAATTGTGTTACAATTTTATTTCTTTTCTATGTGGTTTAATCCTAGGTGTGGAAGTTGGGGTGGGACCCACAAGTTACTAACTACCCTTGTGTGGTTAAAGGTGAGGTGGGGCCCACACGAGCCCAACCCCTCACATTCTCTAAATCATCTAAACCCCTCATAAGTTATGTAACTCTCCCACATTAATTCTTGCCAACTTAACACCTAATTAATTAGACAACTTAAGTTTAATTAATTAAGTGACTTGTTTTTGAATTTTGTCATTTGAATTGCATGCCATGCTTTAATAAAATAAGGGTAGTATTATTTTATTTGGTGTTGGCTCGTTGTGTTGAGGATTGGAGGAGAAAGAATTTCATTCTTCCCACGAAGAATGTTTCCACTTATTTCCCTCATCGAAGAACACGAAGAACGCTGGTGCCAACCTTGGATTATCTCTTCTCGACGTTGACGAAGCGACGCCGTCATTCGCGACAAAATCAATGGAACCATGAAATCATCTCCATCCTTCGTCAAGCATCCAACCTTCTTGAATTGAGTAAGGGGTTATGTTCAATTTTTTTAATTAAAATTGCGCTTTGTTTGTCATTGAGAATTCTTGTTCGTTGGGCCGCATGTTATCGACTCAACGGGAGGAGATCAGACTGCACATACAGGGGCAGTCCTACTCCCTTTTTTGTTGAGCCTCGTTGAAATTGCGGCAAAGGCGGTGCAGTGCTGATGCACCATGTGGGAATGGAAAGGACTGTGGCCGGAGCGGGCCACTGTGGAGGTGTGCGGCACCGTCACGCCACGCCAGTGAGACCGAAGGGGGCCGCGGCTAGAAGAGGCCCGCGAGGGAGGGGCACAGTGCCATCGCGTTGCGCCGGTCGGGAAAGAGCCGCGGCCTTTGGCCGCGGCAGTTCTGCTGGAGGTGGCCGACCAAGCCGACCACCGGCGCTCAAAGAGGTGGGACCCATGTGGGTCCCGTGTGGCTCAACCGGTGGTCCATAATGGCCGGCCGTTTCAAGGAAGACCGGGGGTTTGAAACCCCTGGCCAGCTCACTAGGGCAGACCCCACAGGTCCGCCGTTTTGAGACAAGGGAGTGGCGCCCCCATTCGCGCCCTGCTCGGCCACGAGCCGAGCACCCCGACACGACCAGACCGCCCGCGCCAGGCCAGACCACCCGCGCCAGGCTGGACCACTAGCGCTAGGCTAGGCCGGGCCCTGACCAACTTGGCCGGACCCGGACCCGGGGTAGGTTGACCCGGTTCGGGCTGACCTAGGGGGTATTGGGTCGGGTCAGATCAGGCCCAACCCCCCTATTTTCAGACAGATCCGTTCTAGCACCCATATCATGGGATACATACCTCCGATCGATGCACCATTAGTTGTGTTGAGATCCTTGGATCGAGACAGTCATTTCGGTATACTACACTCAAGGTTTCGGAGAACTTTGTGTATGGACGGGTTGGTTCGAACTTGAAACCAACTGGGCCCTCGAAGTGGAAACATTTATAACATTAGCTCCGGACGTCCGATTGACGTGTCGTCGACTTTGTTGGATTCATCTTAGTGATACAGTTATTTTGGCTTATTGCACTCATGGTTTGGACAATTCTGGAGTACGGTTGGGTTGGATTTAGCTTAAAAACCAACTGGGCACCTGGGACAAAAAATCCAATAACTCTCAGACCGGGCGTCCGATTGACGCGCCATCTATTGCGTTGAGTTCCTATTTACGAGATGGAACATTGTGATACATCAACTCTAGAATTTGTCACAGTTGATGTATCAACACCTTGGCTCATGGAGCGAACTCTCCTGGAATCGAGCATGCTGTGTCTGGGAACCCTAGAGCTGGCTGTGACTGTGACGACGATGACGACTGTACTTGGATCCTATGTGGGTTCGGCAGTGAGGACAACTGTACGTGGATCTTCCGTGGGTTCGGAAGCGATGGTGACTGTACTTGTATCCTACATGGGTTCGACAATGAAGGTTACTGTACTTGGATCCTACCTGGGTTCGGCAACGACAACTTCTGTACATGGATCCTACGTGGGTTCGGCATGGGAGATGATTCAGAGGCTACATCTATCATCTACACCCCTCTTCGTGAGTAGTATACTTGTGTGAGCTGAGTCTTGATTTTCAATCATTATCTTCGATATGATTGACTTGCTTTCCTGTGTGGATTGGGTTGTGCTTGTCCTGTGTGGACTGGGTTGTACTTGGGCTGGTGAGTTAGAGCCGAACTGGGATTGATAACTTAGGTATATGTATGGGCATATACCTAAGTAGAGTTGGTTTATACTTCATGATGGTATCTTTACATTGTGGTTTATCCTTTATGGATTCTAGGAGACCTTCGAGGGTCTCAGGGTCCCTACTGAGTATCATATACTCACCCCTACACGGGCTATGCCCGCACTACATTGTGTTGGATGTAGATGACAGACAACGCTGATCGAGGTGGAGACTCGTGGAGCTGGATGGTACCTGGAGGAGGATCACTGGACGGGACGTACACGGAGTGGACGACCGAACTCGAGGAGCTGAAGAGAGTTTTTTTACCCGCCCTTCAGGCAGGAATTCCTATGGATGGCTCGGTGTTGCTGCTTTACTTTTCTGTTGCAGTAATTTCTTTTCAGTTATAATTTACTTTCAGTTGGTTTTGTATTCTAGCCCATTTACTTTCCAGCACATGCTTTTGTACTCAGTTTACTTAGTGTTTACTTCAGCTTGTGTACTCTGTGGTGTTTATTTTCTTATATACAGGCAATGCCTTCCCTTTTATCAAAATTTATGTCTTTGGTGCTAGTCGCCAGCCCCTGGCCTATGGGCTGCTGGCTTGGGGTAGTCACGGCACGGGCCCCAAGGATGGGTTGTGACAGTTGTGTTCATCACAAGATATCAATGAAATTGAATTTATTTACAAATAATCATATAAAAAATTATAAATTTATTATATTCTATTCTATGTTAGTTGTTTTGTGGTATAAAAATTGTCAAACATGATGTTCCTCTTTTAAAATATTGAGGTGTCTTAGTAATTATTACTGATGCTATAGAAAAATTGCTTAAAGTGTCAACAACAACCTAAAAAGTATTTTACCATAAAGGTTCATGGTGTAATTCTAATCAATTGGGCTGAATTGTATATATATTTCCTTATGAAGGCTGACTATTTGGATCTGTGGTGAGATGTTTGATGGTGAGGTTGATGACTTAGTCCTCAATCATAAGATGTGCAATGACCCTAATAAGTCAGTTAGGCATATGATTCCCTTGTGTTAAAGTCGTTGTAGGGTGTTACTACTAAGGTTTGATTATTTAAAGTGTTAGAAGAGACCTATAAAATTATTTCATGTTTTTATTGGAATGACATTATACTTAACCGTACATGGTGGTTATGATATGACATAGATAGATGAGACGATGTTTTTTAAAACTGTTGACCCACATAGGTTAAAATCATTTTCTAATACTTTAATTTCAGGTTATCTAGTTAGGTTTATTTATACTATATCAATATTCACCTAAAAATTTATAGATAACTGGAACCTTGATGGGGTATTACCATAAATGGATGCCTGATAAGTTTTAGTTCATCATTTTTCCTACGTTTACATCATAACACTTCAGGGAGAAGTATTTTATTTGAATTCTTAGAGAGGATCAGTGCACAGGTAGGTTGATGCATGATATTTTAGACCTTTTTAGGTCATTTTTTCTTTTACTCATTTATGGAGAGTTGAAATGTGTAGTATATGCCTTAGTTTAAGATGGGTGTGTAGTTGAATTGTCATGAGAGGCAACCTTGGAGGGTTTTAACTTTTTGCACTAAGTAGTCGAACCTAGTAACCTTGTTCTGATGCCTGATCGGTAGACCTAGTTGGAAGACCTAGAGACCCTTGGTTGTGACTTATACCCTTATAGTTTGATGTTCCATTTGTTTGAGGGAAACCACCAAGAGGGGTTGGCTAAGGTTTATGCATGCCTTTTTAATCAATGAACATAGTTATATGATTTTTCACAGATCCATGCATGATATGTAAAACCATGAGTTTTTCTTTTTTTTCAAAAAAAATTAATATTTCCTATATTTTTCATTATAAAAAACTCAGATTTTAACTTTCATTATATGTAATTATGATTTTAAATAAAACATGACAAAATATAATTTTTTTATTTAATATGATAGTTATCAATTAGCCATTGGAATGGTGGGTATGAATAATAATAACTAAATTATGAAAATATTTTCATTTCATATGTATGAGAAATAAATTATATGGTGGCCAATTAATTATAAATGAAAATAATAACCTTTTAAAAATAAAGGAAGATTTTTCGATAAAACAATTATGCATACAAATGTGTTTTATATCAATTAATTAACAAAATATCTTATTTTTAATGAATTATTTTAATAAAATTTATATACTATATATTCAATAAATATTTTAACAATAATCTTATGTGTTTTATATTGAATGTATAATAATAAATCCAATTTTACACTTAAAATCTATGTTTTTTAATGATGTTTTGTGAAATTTTGTGCACTTATTTTAAGGTTAATTTTTAATAATTTTAGAGAATTTATTTGAAAAAATTATCACCATTTTTTAAATCATCATTTCAAAATTATCTTGGTGTTAATTGTTGAGAATTTTCAGGAAAGTTAAATTTTTTTTATGAATAGTGAAAATACTGGTTTTTATTAATAATAGTCATTTCTTTTAAAGCATTGAAAATAATACAAATTGTTTTATTATGGTTTTAAAAATAAAATTAGTAAAATTATATATATATATATATATATATATATTAATAAAATTTAGGTAATCATAATCAATTTCATTTTTATTTTTTATAATAAAACATTATGTATTTATGAAAATATTCTCTTTGAAAACCCGATTTCTCGTCGCATCTACGTGTTTCATTTTAAACTAAAATTTTTCATTTCTTTAAGTTAAAATTGAAAAATGGATTTAATATGTTTAATTATAATAAATTATATTATTTATAAAGTTTAAATTAATTTTTCACCATAATTAATAACTAAAATAGTAAAAATAATTACCATAGTTATGGTGAAAATTTGTTTACCAAAAGGTTAGACCAAAAAGACAAGGGTTTAAAATGACTAAAAACATGTATAAAACCATGTTTATGGACATATTTGGACCTTATATATTTAAGGTTCTATAATGGACCCTTTTTTATCCTTAGTTCATGTGAAAAAATTGGGTACATCTTTTTTTCAGAAATTACAAGCTTTCCACTCACATAACTTATAGAAGGACACCCCCTCTCATATCCTCTACACACATCCAAAACCAATTGGTTTTGAAAATACCTAACTAAATAACTTCATTAATTATATTACCAAATACTATAAGACATTTGTTTATGAATCCTTCCTAATGTTGCTTCAGTTTTAAACCTAAATAGGCTTTCAAAGAAGAGTGTTCATGTGTACGAACGACCCAGTGTTTCCATGAATGATGTATTTCATTACCTATATATAATTTTATGAATTAATCTAAATACATAAATACATATATATATATTATATTTATATAATGTTTAATATTTTTCATATAATGGAACTATGATCAATGTAATTGGAATGAAAATAAAAAATCAAAATATACATGAAAATCAAAATTATTATTATCCAAAATGTGATTTTAATAAAGAATTGTTAATAAAAATGTAATAATGTTCAAAAGTAAATCATATATGGTATGATATATATATATATAGTTCTATAATAGATTTATAATTAACTTATATTTATTATACAGGATTTTTGAATGTGTATGAAATAAGTCAATACTTAAGGTAAGGGATGTCTAGTTTCTCTTTTATTTGTGGGAGTCATATGAAAATTCACCACTCTTTTAATTTTTTTGGTGTATATACTACCACTTTGATATGTTATATCATTAATATCCTTATTTTAATGATATTTCATGTTTCAATTTAGGGTTTTTATTGGTTCTTATGATCCAAATGATTACTAAAGCGGTAATCGATTTTCATCTCACTTTTTACTTCTGTGAGACACATGTCATAGTCACATAATATTTGTTTTATATGGAATATAAAATACCCATGAATTTATTTTATTATTCTTCAACTAAAAATTATATTTATTTGTACATCCATTTTATTATATTTATTTTATAGGTTTTATGGTTCAAATGTTAGCAAAGAGGTAAAGGTTTTTTTGTCCTAATTTTCATACTTTGAGACATATATAATGTTATGAAACTATCTTATTATATAAGGTGTATATAAAGACCCTTTTACATGTTATGTCATTAATTTATTAATTATAATGATATTTTATGTTTCATTTAATTTTATTCTTTCCTGGGGAATTTGATTTAATGTTACCAAAGTCAATACTCGAAATGCAGCCTATACCCATCATTCTAAACCATGGGTATAACCCATAAAATTGTGGGTATAGGCTATACCCATGGTTATATGAACCTTGTAAAATTAAATCTTTGGTATAGAGATAAACCCATGGATTATATATAAGCATTGGGTATAACCTATGATATTTTCATCATACCTGTGGTCTTAGTTATACCATTGGTATATCTATCTATTCAAAACTGGTAGCAACATCCCTGTCGGCACATCCCGAACCTTCAAACAAAATAAAATATTATGCATTCAATATAATATATATATATATATATATGTTGTATATTTAGCATTCAACCAACTACTTGTAATAATTTTCAACCATTTACAGTACTAAAATATACATATCCATTTATACAACCAATCAATTCGTGTCTTTAAACAACATCCACATGTCTCTTTACTTATAACCCAAAAATATAGGTGATCAATATCTCCAAATCACCAAATTCCTCATCCATATCACTATAAACAACATCATCATCACCCCCATCACCAAAAACATCATCTAGAGCACCAACGTTATCACCAAAAACGTCATTATTATCACAACCAACTCCACCACCACCACTAGTATCATCAGCTCGATTGACACTAGGACCCTCATTGAAATCACTCATGGAATCATATAAAGTGTTCAATTATTTCATAAATAAATCAAAAAAATAATTATCATCTAATGGAAGTGATGGAGATATAAATGATATAGATTTCAGGAAGTTTTTGATGACCTACTTTCCTCTTTCATGATCATGTATAGTTATTTTTTGTCACTAGATTCTTCTTCATGAGTGTTTTGTAGCTTGGTGGTGTGAGAGGCTTGAGAGGAACCCTATGAGGGAAAATACTTAGTGTGGGAAATGTTTTTCCATGGAGTAAATCATACTTTATCTAGGTTCTGCTCACCTAATACCCATCTCAAATGATTATTTGGCCCAAAGATGTTATCTTCTTTCTCATATATGGCCTCATAGGCACACTGTTGAAAATATAAAGATGATATTTAATTTTTCAATTACGTATTAACATTTGAAATATTAATAAAAAAACATAAAATGTTTTCTTGAATATTTTGATTAAAAACACTTCCATTTTTTTATTCCTGCTTGTGAAAAGTATTTTTCCTTGAGGAACATGACCTTCGATGCCCAATTCTTCTTGTGGAAAATAACATTTCTTAGTATATTACTATATAACTGGAAATATGAATGTGATACACATATAATTAATTAAAATTGTATCTTTTGAATAAATACATAAAATGATGAATAATCTAAATATACATTTAATTAAAAATATATTACTAGTTTCATAACATCAATATATATAATAATCATCATACTTTATATGGGTATGATATAGATTCATCTGTTATATTCATTTACGTCCTTTTATATTTTTTTAATCTAATTTTATTATTCAGTGAGTTACTCATTTTTATTATTTGGTCATTAGGTTCATTTTTTGGTTTGGTTGTTTATCCATTTCTCCATATGACCATTTGGCCAATTAGACATTTTTTTTCAATTTCCCATTTGTAATTTTTTCTATTTTCCTCTTCGTAACTCTGTAAATTTGTCCATTTGTTCCTTTGGATCATTGGATGTTTGGCCA
This sequence comes from Viscum album, assembly GCA_963277665.1. Lineage (NCBI taxonomy): Eukaryota > Viridiplantae > Streptophyta > Magnoliopsida > Santalales > Viscaceae > Viscum > Viscum album. The sequence goes on from OY728167.1 coordinate 405,510,988, forward strand.
TTTGGCCAATTTTCCAATTTCCCACTTGGAAATTTGGACAAATGGTATTTTAACCATTTTTTCATTTGACCAACTGGACTTTGGGAAATTTTTTCATTTATCCAATTTTTTCAATTGTACAATTGTCCCTTTGGTTGTTTGGTTGCTTGTTCATCTCTCTATTTTCTTGATTATTTATTTGGCCATTTTCTCATTTTTCCATTTGGCCGTTTGGCCCATTGGTCGTTTGGAAATTTGGCCCACTGGCCATTTAGCCATTTGTGAAATTTCCCACTTGTCCAATTACCCACTTGGCCACTTGGCCCTATCCCCTTATTTCCTTCGGCCATTTTTACATTTGTCCTATTGTCCATTGGTAAATTTATTCATTTGTAAAATTGTCCCTTTCCTCCTTTGGTACTTTAACCAATTATCCCTTTGACCCTTTGACCGTTTTTCCCTTTTACCGTTTGTCCCGTTTGTCCGTTTTTCTTTTTTTCCATTTGTCCAATTTGAAATTTAGCTATTTGGATATCTTCAAATTTGGAAAATTTCCCTCCTTGCAAGTTTCCCACTTGTACATTTGGACCTTTTTTAATTAATCCATTTAGACCTCTATCTATTTTGCCCTTTGGACATTTGGTTTTTTGACACCTTGGGAATTTGGGATTTTGTCCCTTTTTTCCATTTTAACATTTGACCATTTTTCAATTTTTATCTTTGTCCCTTTGTTGATTTATCCATTTGGCCATTTGGGAAATTGGGAAATTTCCCACTTGGTCAATTAGAGATATGGATATTAGGCCAATTGTAAATTGGACCATTTGTAAAATTTGACCAATTGGCACTTTGTCTATTTGGTCATTTGACAATTTTTCACTTTGGAACATTGGTTGTTTCACCATCGACCATTTGTCCCTTTGTCTATTTGGATATTTGGACGATTGTCCCTTCTCCCATTTGGATGTTTGGCAATTTTTCTGATTAACCCTTTATCCCTTCAGAGCTTTGGCCATTTTCCCAATTGGCCGATTGGCTGATTGTCCCTTTTGACCTATGGCCATTTCTTCATTTTTCAACATTTCCATTTGGCCAGTTGGTCGTTTGGGCATTTTTTCATTTTTTTATTTGGAAATTTTTTCATTTATCCGGTAGGAAATTTAGATATATGGCCATTTGGACAAATGTATAAATGTTCAATTGTCCTTTTTTCCATTGGCCATTTAGACCTTTGTCCTGTCATCTATTTTTCCATTTGATCATTTGGTCATTAATCCATTTTTCCATTCAACTACATGGCCATTCAACCATTTGGACTTTCAGAAAAATGCATGGCCACTTTTACATTTATCTCTTTTTCCATTTTTCCCTTTGTCCCTTTGGCTATTTGGCCCATTATCCATTTGTCCATTTGGCCAATCGACTAATTTCCCACTTTTCTAATTGGCGCATTGTCCAATTGGACCTTCTTCCATTTTCCCCATTAGCCAATTTTTCCTTTGTCCCATTGTCTATTTCTCCATTTAGAAATTTGGATATTTGGGAAATTGGCCAATTGGCCATTTCACCATTGGGTTATCTATCCATTTGGACAAGTTTCCATTTGGCCCTTTTGACCTTTGGACATTGGGCCATTTTCCCCTATGACCCTTTATCTAGTTATCCAATTGTCCAATTTGACATTGGGCCATTTTTTCATTTGGCCATTTTGTCAATTTCCCACTTGTCCATTTTCCATTTGGATGTTTTCTTATTTATCTATTTGTCCATTTGGCCCTTTGTCCCTTTGGACATTTGGTGATTTGGACAATTGGGAAAATGCACACTTGTCTAGTACACCATTTGGCCATTTGGCCATTTGGAGAATTGGAAAATTGGCCAATTGGACCTTTAGTCCATTATCCATTTGTCTATTTAAATAATTTTCCATTTAGAAATTTTACTTAGTGGTCATTTTATCCTTTTCCCCATTCACTATTTTTCTATTCCTTTATTTTTCCATTTGGCCATTTCGTCATTTGTCCAATTAGCTGATTGTCCCTTTAGTCCTTCAATCATTTTCCATTTGGGCAATTGGCCAACTGACTCTTTATGCCATTTTCCATATGGCCATTTCACCATTTGGATTTTTTCCATTTGTCCATTTAGAAATTTTTCCATTTGGCCCTTTTTTCATTTGTTTATTTGAATACTTTTCATTTCTCTATTTGGCCATTTAAACAAATGGAAAATTGGTCAATTGGCCATTTGGACCCTTGGATGTTTGGCCCTTTATCCCTTTGTTCATTTTTTTCATTTGGTAATTTTGTTATTTATACATTTATACATTTATAATTTGGGTCAATTTCCAACTTGGATAATTTCCCACTTTTTCATTTGTCCAGTTGGCCATTCGGCCATTTGGACCTTTGGTCATTTTTCCCTTTGGCCATCTAGCCATTTTCCCATTTGGTTGTTTGGTCCATTGTCCATTTATCCATTTATCCAATTTTCAAATTTTCTATTTTTCTATTTGGCCCTTTCTCCTTTTATCCTTTTATCCTTTTGTCCCCTTTGGGCCTTTTGACCATTTAACTGTTTAGTTGTTTGGCCATTTGTCCATTTGGAAGTTTTCTCATTTTCCTATTTTTTCATTTGAAAATTTGGACATTTGAAAAATTCTCCATTTATACATTATACCTTTATTAGACTATAAATTTAAAAACATTATAACCGATGTGATTCCAACATACACTAGTAAAATCACATGAATATATAAAAATGATCTAAATGGAGGAATAATTACAATCATTAAAGCATCATTACAACCGATGAGGAAAACCAGAACCAAGACTTGTCACTAACTATAATATAACCATCAACTAGATCCCAAATATAAAACAATGTAATAGTAATTTTTCATTCAAGTTACAATCATTAAACTAAAATACTAAAAATAAAACATCACCTAAAAAGAACCCTATTTGGAATAATCTAGAAAAATTGTAACCTGAATATATCTTGATTAGTCTTTTATAAATAGATATAAATGAAAAAATTAGTTATAAGAATAGAAAAAGGATTAAGAACTCACTAATCTATTGTCAAAGAAGATCAGAATCAAAAAATTATTGAATTAGCTGTGAATTCGAGAGGAGGAGAGCCACATGGTCACTCGGGTGATGGGAGCTTGAGAGAGGGGGTATGGTTTGAGTGAATGGGGGAGGAGTAGAGGTAGAGAAAAATATGGGGGAACCAATCCCAGTGGTTTTTTAAAAATTGTTCATATAGCCTTCTTATACCCACGGTTTACATAAACTGTGGGTATAAGCTGAGTCCAACCAATCTATACCCATGGTGTCTGTAAACAGTGGGTATAGATCCGTGGGGATATCCCCAGTTATTAATAGTGAGTTTTAATGTTTTAGTGGTACAATAACATCATTTGTCTAGATTTTTTATGTTTATACATCGAATGATTAAATATTAAGATCTATATCACAAAAAAAGTCATGTATTTTCTTCTTCACTGGTTATATCCTGAGAATACATGATTTACATTTATTTTCCAATCCTTATGCACTCAAGAGTTAAAAATAATTCTTTTAAGAGAAATAATATTTTATCTATCATTGGTATAAAAACATTTTCTTCTAAAATCATGTTTTCTAAAAAAGTTTCAAAAAATTATTTTAACATTTTTCAAAGGAATTATTGAAGATATCTTTACCCATTTTCTACTTTCTCAATGTGTTTTAAAAGGAATATTAAATCTATTTTTGAGAAAAAAATCTTGTATGTATTTTATTGAAAATGTGAAAGGAATCATTGTTTTAATGTGTATAGAATGGATGTTATTTTCCCCCATCAGGAAAAACCCATTTTTTAAAGATACCATTATAATTTTAAATTTTTATTTTCAAAAAAAGGATTTACAAAGTGTTTTAGGAGTTTCTAGTTTTAAAAATTTTATTTTCAAAATAGAAAAGATATTTTCCCATGAATGTTTTTAAATGATTTATAACATTTTACGTACAAGTTTCAATTTTTATATTTCAATAAAATGATTTTGAAATTTTTTATGTTTTAAGATGTGATTTTTAAAGGAGAAAGGATATTTTGCTTAAGAAATATTTCATGTTATCATTAAAATTCATTTTCCATCTAATATGACATTTTTTATGTCACTTATGCTTTATTTGGGATATGATCCAACGATACCATTATTATTATTTATGTAGATGGTTTATATTTATGATGACATTATGTTTGTGAAACTCTTTTCTCCTCCACTGGTTATAACTTGATAAAATGCTTATGAAATATTCTTCCTTTTCCATAACATATGCTTTGATGAAAAGATGACTGATTATGAAACCTGTTTCTTTTCCTCAGGTTATTTTATGATGAAATTTTTATGAAATACATTTTTTCATAGGTTATAATATAGTGAATATTTTATTATCTCATGGAAGATATTTTTATGATTTTTTATGTGAATATTGTTACATTATAACGAAAGAAATTGGTTATGTTATAACCAAGATGGGTGGGACCTATATTTCCCTCCAATGTATTTGGTAAATATTGATATCTCATGAGATAAACATGACTAGAATGCGGAGTAAACCTAATTCACTAAGGGAAATTTTCCACTATGATAGTATTTAGAGTTAACCTTGACTAATATTATGGTTTTGGGAGTGAACCCATTCCACTATGATAGTATTTTCAATGATCCATGAACTAATAAGGAAATTATTTTCTATGATTATGTTTATGCTATATATATATATGACTTTTTCTAATGTTAGGGTCTCATGGTTGTTTTTTTAATCCATTTTGATTCATGTGTTAAGAAATACAATGATTTATTCTATGAATCAACTTTAAGATCAATGATATTTAGGGTATGGTTTTCAAATGTTATTTTCATGTTCTAATGTCCTTATGCACATGATATGTTGATATCTCTCTGGATTACCCTTAATGGTCATCCGATGTCACCCTTTCTTATGTTTTCTTTCCCCATATTATGATGAAAGGTATTGTTTATGTAATTTCTAATAAGGGTTCTAGTAATTAAGAATATATTGGGAGATAATGTAGAACACTTATCGACATGTTTTTTATATTTCCATGTTTCCAAAGGAACTATGCATTTATGATCCTTTGGAATGTGTCTATTTAATGTAATGAAAATTCATCTAAAAATATGTAATATCTATGTATGAGATGTTTGGGTCTCTATATGATAGGTCTTTGGGTTTTTTGATATATGTATGTTGATACCTTAATCTCATATTGAATCACCTAGGGTTCTAATGTATTGAGACTAGGTTTTATTGGAAGGATTTTATAGGTTCTTGGCATTGTTAACCTATAGTTTCATGTTTGGTTCTTTAGTTTCAGAAAATGATGTTGTGTGATGGGTGATCATGAAATAAATTATTGAATAATAGAGGTTCCTAATTTTTATTAGGAGTTCCAAGGGAGATCCTGGCTTAATGTGACTAAAATAAAATGTATCGTCATTAACTTGGCTCAGTAGCAGACAACTCAGAGGAGTTTTATTCCGGTGATAAACAAGTGGAATGGGTTTGTACACTCATTGTTATGTGTAAAATAGAAAAAAGTACATGTTTTTTGTGTGTGGTACCATTTAAATCATTATTTTGTGGGTTAAAGAATGTGATCCAAGAACATATGCTTTTAAAGATATTATACAGGCCATATTTTCTATGAATTGTTATTAAAGATAAAATGTATCTTTGTGGTAGAGGAGACATTGAGAATAAGTTAGGATTCATGAGGTAGTTGATATGTGGTTGGGCCTAGACATGAATTTTTAGGAGATGTGGTGGCAAGATATGGTTAAAAGAAATAATAGCTTATTTTTATGTGAGTGTGGCTTAGGAGATAAATAAATACCTATAGATAGATTCATAGGGTACACCTAGTTAGAGACGACCATTCCATTTATCTTGACATCATCACGAGAATGTTGGGATAGTGTTAGTTATATTCCAAAATTATTAAATATAATTTTGTGGTTTGTTATTTCACAGTCTTATTGGATCTTTTAGCACTAAAAAAGATTATAGATCCATGTGTGATGCACCGCTGGTGGTTACTTCTTGGATGCTGGTGTTTCATTATACTTTTATTCCACTAGCACATTATTTTCATTTGTGGAGGATTTGGAAGTGTCGACTTCCTTTACAGCGGATGATATAGAAAGCTGGATTTTCTCTTGTACCTGTTTTCTTTCATTGTCTTGGTACAGATGAGACTGTAGATCACTTATTCGTTTCCTGTTTCTATTCATCTAGTTTATGGGATTATTTTCAGGGTATTTTTGGACGTCATCTGAAACTGGGGAGTTTTGGACAGCTTATGGATTGTTTCCATCGTGCTGATTGCAGTTCTCAGGTGAAGCCTCTGCTTTCCTCTGTAGTCTCTGTGTTGATTTGTTTTATCTGGAGGGAACGTAACACTCTTGTCTTTGAGAACCGAGTTACACTGATTTCTGTTGGTATTCGGGAGCTTCATATTGGTGTGTTTTCTATTGCGCATGCTCGAATTGGAGTCATGCGGAATGGTGTTTCATATCTAGTTGTTTTACGATATTTGGGTATTACTGGTATATGTATGAAACTGATTATGCTGAAACATATCTGGGGGATTCCTCTGATCTCTCAGTTCCTGAAAGTTAATGTGGATGGAGTGGCTTCTGGTGAACTGGGGCCTTCGGGTTGTGGGGGTGTTTTTTGCACTTATAGGGGCTTTGTTAAAGGTTGTTTCTTCCACTTATTATTGAATGGCTTGGCGATTGAGGCAGAATTATGGGATATGATTAAGCCTATTCGGTATGCCTCTTTTCATGGCTGGATGAATATATGGATGGAGTCTGATTCTCTTTTGGTGGTTGATATTCTAAGAAATCATTCAAGGAATGTCCCTTGGAGGATGCTTTCTGCCTGAGATGATTGTCTTCAGATTATGGAGTAGGTTTGTTTGGTAGTCAATCATGTTTATAGGGTAGAAAATCAAGTTTCTAATGCTTTGTCCATGTGTTCTTTGGATGAGGCTTGTTCTTTATGGTCCTTTGTAACTCCAACATTATTTTGTGTCTTGGTTGGTGCGTGTACACACGTTTTTGCTGATTCCATGTTTCTTTCTTGTTGATGTATTTACTTTTGTATTAGTAAAATTTTTCTAGGAGTGGGATTTCCTTGCTTCTGAGTATTCTGATTAATTTTGTGGTTTGGAAATGAAACCTGTTGATGTTTCTCTTGAGGTGTTGTATAATATAAGACATATAATAGGGAATACACCATTGGTATTTTGAGGGTGGTGAACCATGTTCTTTGTTCAAATTCTGCATTGCCATGGGAATTGTTTTCAGGAAGAGAAAATGAGTGTTTCTTGATGATGTAGTTTGAAAATCATTAGTAATAACTTTTGGATATTCCATTTATTACGTCTAGTGAATGATGGATCATGGGCCATTGATCATGATGTTCATATATAGAGGCAATGGTAAGGATACTCTTATAGTGGGGAGAACCAGATCAGTCGCAATTGAACAACTCCAAGGTAAGCAAGTTCTTAACAATGAGATACCAATCATTGGACGAGCATGATAGAATAGTTTTATAGATTCTCGTTATGATATCATGGATACTTTTTACCCCCAGGCTTCTTGAGGATGATATGGGTTGTTGTTGGGAGATTATAAGGGCACATGTTTTTCTAGACTGGAAATTTATATTTTTTACTTTCATACAATTATAAGGGTTAAAATGGTCATTTTACAATAGAATATGAGCTGAGATAACTTTTTTGATCACTTCATTAGTCTCAGAAAAGTTTTCTACCCTAGGATGGGATTTTGGTAGAATTTTGAGTCATTCGAATTTTCATGGAATAATTAATATTTAGTATATAATTAGTCAAATATAAATTTATTCACTCATTTTAATTCTGGTTTATCTTTAGAACAGAGTGTTAGATTGATATTTTTTATTCACAATTGATTCTGGAATGGCAGATTTGGTCTATGTGAGGCATAAAATCAAGTTGGGCACTGGGTTTAGGCTTGAGTACCATTTTCTTTTTCATTTTTTCTTCTTCATTTTTTTATTCTTTTATTTTTTTCTCCTCTACCTATAATATATTATATGAACTATCATATTATAATTCAAATTAATGAGGGACAAAAGTTAGAGATTGATATATATAAAGAGGGAGAGGAAGTGAGGTGTCTCTATGGAGCTCGGGAGGAGCTAGATAGTCATCTGATAGGTGTGGATTGGAAAAATGACGAAAGATTTCGCAAATTCTACCTAAATGTAGAAACATTTTAGTTTTATATCATATATTATCATAGATTTACTTCATTATAGTTTTATGGATCTATTATCACTTACTAGGACACCATGAGGGGCTATTTATATATTTTTTGTGGAATAACGGGGTTCTGGGCCGATATGAGAGGGTTCTCATTTGGAAATCCCAATCACATGACATGAAACTCAGGATCACACATCATGTGTTATTCCCATTTGGGGAAGTTGAAAATTTTAGATGTAAACACCATGTATAGAATATAATCACCATGTCCTATTACTCAACCATGTGTCTGATTACCTGGATAGACAGTGCGTGTAGGGGTACTTGGTTGTGTAGGTACACTACTGTACACCAGGTGGGATACACGCCATGTAGAATTACATGGGAGTGTAGAATACATGGTTTAACTATGTGAGATACAAAGGTAGGTACCCCATGTAGAGTACACACCATTAAAATAGTACACATTCCATTCACATGGGCTTTATATGCCATGTTCGGCTGAAGTAAGTTCCTAGGAGACTCTTTGAGGGTACATGTCATGTACTCGGGGATACACACTGTATACTCCTCCCTTACTACCCATTCTATGGTTTTTAATATTTTAAACAATAGTGTCATAATTTGACACATGATTAGTACATTTTAAATAACTTTCTACCTAGACCACGATGGTGTAACCCTTCAGGTGATTTGAGGAGGCCTAAGAGGTGTTTCAGGATTTTTACTAAATGGATTCGAATTCAACTATATTCTGAGAGAGAGACCCATCATATTTGGTATACCATGATACATTTATCCAGACTGGTATTAAAGGAATTTCCCTTTTAGGCCAAGATTCCATTTTATCTTTTCACCTAGATAATCTAGTGTAGGATGAATCTACTTTACTATTGTTTCTCATAGTCCCCTATGGGATGCCTTTGCTTATATACTTACCTAGGGAATTCCATGTAGGATCCATCTATGTTTTTACTCTTTTTCAAGGATACCATGTATAATTCCTCTATCTATGTATACCATTATGAGGATCCTATGTAGGACGCCTCTGGTTATGTTCAACATAGAGGATCTCATTTAGGATAGTAATGTTTACTTACTCTTTATAAGGATATTATGTAGGATGCATCTGATCACTTACTATTTCCATATTTCCCAAGAGGTATTCCCTTTATTATTTATGGAATTTTAGGATTAAAAGTAGGATGTTACTCTAGTGTTTGACATGAGGGAACCAATGGGTGCCCTCGAAGTTTGACCAACCATGATTGAGTGTGTTGTTGGAATGGGTAGAGATGGTAGAGGGTGTCACCTTAAAACCCATGCAAAACTTTTAAGTAGAAGAGGATATAATATTAGTTTTCAGTTTAGGTGTTTGATGACCATCAATATTTTTTTATACATTCACTTGATTATTATTTATGCATTCATGATTACCAGAGTTAATTCCTTGTTTTTGGCCAATGATCCTAACACGATGTGGTAGAGGAAAAGGATTCCTAGAGGGAAATCTTGGGATCTAGCTTCCTATCTATCTGATTGATTTATTGGAATGACTAGATGTACTTCTTGGGACCTAACTGTTGAGCTTAAAATATGGATTACGGGAATCATGGTATGGAACTGAAGATGGTGATTGCGGTATAACACTAACAATACATAGAGGTATGGCCACATTTGTAAAGTTTTCTATGGATGAGCTCCATGGAATCGAGCAGGACACCATGGCCACTGGACCTAGCTGCCTATCCCATACAGTTTATATTATACCATGTTTTTTAATGATTCACTCTATGAACTCAAAGAGCACTCCTTGGAAAATTTCCATGGATCATGGCCCATGTAGGTTTATATTACATTTAGTTTTCTATAGATGCGCTCCATGGACTAAAAAAGGATTTTGTGGTCAATGGGCTTGGGTCCTAGCTCACATGGTTCTATATTATAATGATTTTTCTATATATTCACTCCATGGAAACTAAGAGAATTCCCTGGTCAATGGACCTGGTTCATATCCCAAGGATATATATGTTATACTACGTTTTTTATGGATGATATCTATAGACTAAAATATGATTCCATGGTCAGTGGCCCTAGATCATGGCCCTTATATGTATGATACTTGATACACATGGCATAGGCCATAGTCAGTGCGGTTAAAAATTTAGAATACTTTTGTAGGAATAAAAAATCCTTCATTATTAATGATTGGAGGCCAGTACTGGTGAACTCGTGGCTAGGTTATGTATCCCACTATGGTGAAGTAGCTTGCTCAGAGACATTTTCATCATTAGATAAAGTAGGTATTTTTTATCAGGATTACAAATCCAAGGATCGACTTAATGTTACAAGGATTTAGTGTTATACCATTCAGCTTAATTCCCTTTTCATATGATGTCCATATGATCAGATCTAGGATCCATGGATCAACTGTGGATTGAGTTTATTATGATATTTTTCATGGACGCCTTGGTCGTATGCCTTTGGTCCTTATTGTTGTCATTTATATACATATACATATATATGTATGGGCATATATATATATATTTATATGTCTGTGTGTGTGATGGATTTGGTCTACATATATATTGAACTATATCAAAATAGTTATGGTCGATAGAATTACAGACCAAAGGATTGACTATGTTCTTATTTATTTATTTATTGCAATTGCGTCTCAGTTAAGGTAAGTATACTAAATGAGCACGAAATTATGAAATCATATTTATAGGTTCATCATTGGGGTGGCCTATTGAGATTATTTCTCACCACTGTATGTGAACCTTAGTGTTCTTTCAGACCTTATGTATACTTTTAGGTTCAATATGAGTATATGGATTGATATGACTGAGGACCAGGGTTGTATGATCAAGTGGAGCCTCTCATATGGATTCCCATGATCGGGATGGATTAGTTTGATAGTTTCATGTAAATTATGTACGTGGTTTGGCTTAGAGTTTTCCATAGATTAATGTAATTTAATTTTTATTTCTTTTATTCCTTTATATTTGATCAGCCTAGTGGGTGATCAGATGTTGTTTGTATGACATGGTTCTTTGGGTCGTTACTACATTTCATGTATTTCTTCCTTGTTTAAATTTATTACTTTTGTACTATTTTTATTACTTTTATGGATTATATATATTTATTTCCATCATTATTAATCTAAAATAAGGGTATAGTTTCCCCATTGTACCACCTTAAGACCCTTGCACCTAGTCAACAGCCAATGGAGTGCGGGGATATATGCTTGATTCATTATGGTGAACCAGATCAGGGAACTGTTTTAGTTGAATTGGGTTCGAGATGTTACAATAATCTTTAAAAATTTACTTAGTTACTATATTTGTATATAGATGTGAATACCACATGCAGTATTCAATACATACATTTTAGATATGGAAATATTTCACTCAATAAAAATTGAAACTAAAGCTTCCCCTTAATTATTTGGCTAGGAATAATTCCATGTCCAATGGCCCTACTTTCAACATTCAAAAAATACAACATATTATTCCTTTCCTTGCCTTTAGATCTTATTCATCATGGAAGGATGGTGCTTGTGAGCCTTAGACTTGGAGTGAGTCCTCAAGTATTATTCCTTATTATCCCTATTCTTATTCACCGTAAGGACAATGGGATTTCCATCCCCCATATTTTAACATCTTGAAAAATTGTTTTAATAAGTTCTAAATCATATTCTATCTATTTTTAATATTATAAAAGGTTGGGGACAACAGCAAGGAAGAACATGACGCTACAATAACGAGTGCAATGAAACAGCAGGCCCAGGGACTCGACCATTCCCCAAACCCCAACCCACCCTCATGACCCATCCGACTATGGGGGGAACTCTATTTTTCATATTATAATTAATAATAAAACTAGAGAAGGTTTTGTGCAGTGAGTATAGAAATAGACATGTTTTCACCTCATCTCGGATCATAAAATGCAAGATACTCAGGCACTTAATGTAGTTAATAATATTGACCAAATGATCCCCATATGTCACCAAATAACTAGGATTGAACATGAATAGTGTATTAGACATCACATATCTCTTTGATCTCACCATATCCTAATATAGATCCTCAAGGTAAAAAAATATTATATGCACATCCATATTCACATATTTGTTTAAAATATATTGGGACATGGTGATATCATGAAACATTGGACTTCAGTAACATTGTTCACATTCTTTAAATAGGGATACACTTAATCCTCATTATCCTCTTTGAAAATGGACTCTGTAAGTGGGGTTTCCATCATGTAAAATTTCTATTCAAGGTGTAGTATAACATTCAAGAGCCTATACCATTCCTGGAAATTTGTATTGATGAAATGTTTATCCCCCGATATTATGGATCAGAGTGATATTGTTGATGTTATTTGAATTTCCAATTCAACAAATTAATAGTGGATAATTAGTAATTTTCTAGATTAAACAAATATATTAAAATTTTAAATGAATAAAATACCATTAATCTACCTCTAATTTTGAAAACCAAATATCCCACCCCATTTTTTTCAGAATATCATGTAGCATAGATATTCTTGTAGAAAGGATCCATATTCCACTTATCACAATAGGTACTTGAGACTGCCAAGCTATTTGAAGTGTTCCAGGTAGGAGTAAATTTCCAAAAACCATAACTCCTAGTTCCTCGAACCGTTGATTGGATTACTCAATCATAAAATCATGTTTTATTGATTTCCTCAATGCTAGACTCTTAGTCACACCATGTAGTGATTGGGAAGTCAACCTTTTATGTTTACCATGTTATGTTAACACAAAACTCTAGGCTTAAATTTCACATAATAATTGAAATCACCCCCAACTTGGGTTGGTCAATCACCTTAAACTATGAGGTAGTTTAACATAAGTATTGGAAGACTATACCATCTTAATATTTTATTTGAGGGGTTTTTTAATCCAGTATACATAAATACCATTTTACCTTTTACATTATTTGTTAATGTTGAGTGGGTTTTACTTATGTGATGAACCATGTCTGATAAAATATTCACACATAATTTAATTTTATTTTCTTCCACATTCTATGCTAGTTAATTCATTTATTAGTTTATTTCATAGCATTCAAAAACATAAATAATTTACCCTACAACTAAAAAAAATAAAATATAAGTGTACTTATCATGTGATTCTATAATGTTTAGTTTATCTAGATAATAATAAAGTAACACTCAACTCTAGCGGAAAAAACACCTTTAACTTTAACGCGGTTCGTGATGAAACATTAATCCTTTGATATTATGTACCACATTGATTGTTTTCACCTCTACCTCTTGATTTAGTACCATATGAACTTTCTTAGGAGGTCACTCTTTACAAAACAATTTACTCACATGCAGGATAGGGGATCTAACAGATTGAATAAAGTGTCCTTATATAAAAGAAACTGCAGGTTTGCATGCTCTTACATAATAAGGGAAGGGGAAGACTCATAGTCCAACATTATAATTTAATCAAAATAAATTAAAATAAATCAATCATTTAAAAAGGAATTGTTTAATCTCATGATCATCAAGACATCAACTAGAAATGAACATACAATTTCAATCTTATTATCAATTACATTGATTCTTTCATTAATTAAGATAATGGGACACAAACTAGTCCAATTAGTTTAATTTATTTTAATTCTATCTAATAATCCTTAATAGTCCATCATATATAATTTAAAACAAAATTAATCCCATTTAAAATTAATGAAATACGTAAGTTTACTTGGATGAAAAATCAGGTTTTTATTAAAATTTTAACAAGTAAATTACATTCATATATAATGATAAATTCTATGACATGGTATGTAATGTTGAATGAATGATACATGAAACACATAGTCAATAAGTTTAATTGTACATGTAATTATTCCTTCCACAAAAGTTTTTGAGAATTTCTAATGAGAGAATACATGGGGTGTAATTTTATACATGGAGGGTACTTTTATTCAACTAGTTTACATATCTTATCATTACCAATTTTTTTCCAAAATATATAATTCTTGAGAAACCCCATGTCCTATCTAGATGATTATTCATTTTTAATCATTAACTGATTACTTATTATGTTATCGGGAATAAAGAAAATAAGATATGATCATGATGGTTTTCAAAACAAACCATTTTAAGTATAATAAAATTAAAACACATGAAATAAATAAATGAATAATAAATAATTATAAATTAAAAATGAGACCCCTTTGATATAGCATGATGGTTTCAGGCATAGCAGAAACATCCTTTAAAGCTATGACCAACTCATCTTTTAGTCTAAAATCCAATGTAATCATTTCTTGACAAACTCATGACATCATGGCCAATGGAAAAATTGATTTATGGACTATATTATTGTACTTGATCTAGTGGGGGAGGATCTTCATAAGTAATTTATAATTAATTTATAAGAAGATAAATAATTACATGAACATGTAATTCCATTTTTTGTTGGTGATATGATGGAATAGATTTCATCGTACTATTTTTATACTATCATATTCAAGTGTAGAACCCCTCAAGTGTTGATACACACATGAACCAAAATCTCTAATCAACACCATTGAATAGTCATGCTCTAGCACAACTAATCCAAATCAATTACCTTACTCATCAATGACTGCAACAATATTCTTCTCGAAGATGGAGAACTCTTGATACTCTCTTGATGACCTGGGAGAGGTGGGAGAAAAATATATTCATAGAACTCTTGAAATATCTCTAGATATATCTATATAGATATATCTCTAGATATATGTTTCTAGATATATCTATAGATATATCTCTAGAGATATTTTTCTAGATATACCTCAAGATATATCTATGCATATATTTATATAGATATATCTCAAGATATATTTCTAGATATAACTCTATAGGTATATTTATAAATACCTTTATAAATATACTTCTCTAGATATATCTCTAGAAATATATATTTTATCCATTTCACACACCCAAAAATGCACTTTAGGAAATTCATATATTTCGATATAGCTAGATATTTATTATGGTAGGTTTAGTTTTGAAAATTACACACGGGCCCTTAACCATTTGTAATATTTTTAATTGACCCCATATTTATTAATAATAATATTATTATTAATCTCTTGAAATTTTCAAAAAATTAAGAATATAAATAAATATCAATTATTCGTAATTTTTCCATTAAACTCTTACCGCTTTCCCTCATCAACATTTATTGATCCTCAAATATTTCCTATATAATTAAATAAATGTTACTACATTATCAAAGTGATAAAAATGATAAATATTATATAATTCAAAATTTAAAACTAATCATTATTATATATTATTTAACTCAATTTATAAAAAATATTATTTAACTAACTATATTGCATATTGTTAAATTCATTACTTGAATTTAACCAATATTATTGATACACTAAGTATTTGATCCTCTAGGCCTCTTTCTTAGTGGAATTAGGAATAATCACCTAAAGTATAAGGTTATCATCTAGAAACATCACAAGTCATAAATATATAATGAAGTTAATGTTGTAATGAGAACCAACCTCATATGAATTCTTATTGTGTTATATAATCAATTTGTCATGGTATCTAAAATTGAGAAGGTCGCAAGATGGTTCCATAAACCTATATACTTAATTTATATTTCATGAAATTTTTCATAATGAACTCACCCACAAGGTACCATCACCATGGATTTATTTAGGTAGTTATATTCCATCAAAAGGCCCTGATATATCATCTTCCATTGCAATACAGAATGGATAAATCATTTATTGCATTATCCATTACTATAATATCACTCATGACACACCCAATGTACCCTACATGGACATAAACATAGGTAACCACTATTTTTTCAATACAAAAAAGTGAAAAAGTCATGATTTACCTTAATTATAAT
The DNA here is from genome assembly GCA_963277665.1 of Viscum album. Classification (NCBI taxonomy): domain Eukaryota; kingdom Viridiplantae; phylum Streptophyta; class Magnoliopsida; order Santalales; family Viscaceae; genus Viscum; species Viscum album. Next base: position 405,527,216 of record OY728167.1, read on the forward strand.
ATAATAGTCTAAGTATCAATACCCTTGTCAGCAAATAACAGTTTCTTGTGACACAAAAAAATGTTGATTTCCTATTTGAAGAATATGTTCTCAAAACCTCATATATTAGAGATTACCATGGGGGAAAACTGTGGGAAGGTTTATCAATGTCTTATGAGCTTATAATACCTAATATCATATATCACATATTTCCCATGAAACAATATCATCTATCCATATAGAAATATTCAAGAATAATGTTGTGGAACCTCTAGATTTTCATTATAGTAGGGAACTGCTATAAATTTTCATTGGGACAAATATTCTTAAGAAATTTCTCATATAAAAATAATGTAGAGAAATAATAATAATGGAATATGAAAAATAAATTAAAACATCTAATAATGTACTAACTGAGTAGGTTCAATGGAACTAACTCCAACAGCATGGGTATTCACTGAACTATTAACTTAATAGCATTGCCACATCATTATTGAAATCCACAATACTACCAATATTCAAGGATGAAATTGAATTTTTATATTTCTAACCATCTTGAAAAATAAATTTATAATCTGATTTAATACTAATACAATAATTGTTCATCACAATTGGATTTTTATTTTTCCATACTTTCTTCTTTTTTCATATTCCACTTATTCATTCCTATTTTTTATATATAAATATTCTTTAAATTTTTTCAGTAGTTTCTTATTAAAAATTACCTTACATTAATATCTTAATGTTGGTTATTTATCCTTATTTTCTCGAATTTATCTCCCATATATCGCATCGAATTTTTTCCATATCTCAAAGGTGGTAGCATAATTAGAGTAATTATTATATACCTCAATGGATAAGGATTTTTTGAAACTATTATATGTCCTTGCATCACCAATTCATTCAATGTTCTTTGAGAAATCAACATCCTAAAATATATACTCAATGGATTTGTTTCCACAAACCTATGGAAACATGAATATATCTATCTACCAAACATCAATGTTATTACCACTATAAATTGGAGGCTTTATCTGTAACACCTCGAGATTTTATGAAAAATATTCTTTTAATTTCATTAATGTCTTGTGTTGTATGCTACAGCAAGATTACCTTGCACTATACGCAACGCCGTATTAGCTTGCAGTATACGCAACACTATTCTTGGATCGTGTTACACACAATTTTGATAATAGTTATTCTACACAACATTGAGTATATATATATATATTCAATGTATAAATGAAATATGGTTGGATTATGTTATACGAAACAACGAAGGATTCTTGCACAACACACAACCCTGACTTGGCTTGCAATACACGCAATCGCGACCTTCCTTGATAACGTGTGTTGTACGCAATATCGGGTTTTACTAAACAATGATATATTATTATAATATTATTATGAACTAGCCGTTATGAGTAGTATTAACTAAATTTCGAATCTTATAACATTATTATTCATCTTTCACATTTTCTAAAACATGGTATAAGAACAAAATAAATTTTTTGGTTAAAACAAGTATTTTTAAAAAAATGCAATTTTGCCGCCTTTTGATGGCACTCCCACTTTAAATCTACTTTTTGACATGTTTATAAGTTCAATTTGACAAAATAAAATTCTTCTTTGGAATCATGAAATAAAAATTTACATTGGATAAATTTTCATATCTTTCTGGTAACTTTCATATTTTGATGAATAGTAAAAATACGCTATATTTTAATTAAAAACAACGTTTTCAATCGAAATAATTAATAGTGATAAATTATTAATTTGAGTGGTTTTAAAGTATATTTAGAATATATTTTTACAATTTAATACAATGTTGGTCATTGGATGTAATTTCACATTTAAACCAGACATAAACGAGTGTCAATCTTTTGATAGTTATTATCTCTTAAGAACACGCTATTTGTTTTGACGACGGGAATTAATTTTTAAATTAATTAATGCAACTGATATGTTTTTAATTTGGTAAAACAGACATCATTTTTGAGTTCATAATATCAGATATAGCTTAGGCCTAATTTTTGGTATTTTTCTGGAAACTTTTATTTTTTGATGAATTGTGAAACCACTAAGTAGTAGTTAAAAAAATGAATTTTTTATAAAACTTAATTTTACCACTTCTGTGAGTGGAATTTAAAAACTCCAAGAGACAAGGTTGATGTTAGTAAGTAAAATGTGGTTCAATGAGATGAAAATAACTTTCGTTGAATAGTAACTTTTTACTTTTTTTTACCGCGGTTAAAAGTAAATAGAGTAATTAAGGGTAAAAATGATATTATTATTACCCTAACACATGTCCTAATTCTATTGGATAAGTGTAATTAGACCAAAAACATTCTTAGGAATAAAATATGACCATTTAGGCCCACTTGGATTAGATGAGAACATTTATTATTAATTTATTTAAAGAAGGGTTAAAATAGTTAAAATCAAAGTTTAATAAGTAAATAATTTTTAATATTGGGTTATACACAATATAAATTCGACTATAAATACTCATTATAAATATAAAAATATTTTCTACATAATGATATTTTATTTGTAATTTTTAGACTTTAAATAATTTAATTTATTTATGACACAAGGATGATGCAGTAAATATCTTATTAATGAAATATTGACATAATTGATGTTATAAATACCCAAATAAATGTAATTTGAGACTTTTTATGAATTACACTAATTTAATAGGTTAATATGACATGTTATTAATGCTTTAAATAACTTGGTTCGAACTAATCATTCTGTTATGATTTTCACAAAAATCAATTACTAAATAGTGTCAAAATTGACATAAAATAGTTTTTAAAACAAATATTATATTACTAATTGTTCTTTTATTCCTAAAAATCTAAGGTTCGGCCAAATGACTTAGATAAGGCTATATATATTAATAATAAACAACTTGGGGTTCGTTTGTCTAGATATGGTAAGTTTATTAACCTTATAGTGTAAGAAAACAAGAAGACACGGTAAAAGTTAAATTATCTAACTTAAAGATAAATCTAAATGATAAGGTTACAATTGATACCTAAACTTGTCTAAATTCTATTGGAATAGAGTATTTAGACCCCTACCCACCTTATCTTCGAAATATATCAATTTTGAGCAATTAAAATCCGAATTTGACTTTATAATAAAATAATATTTTTAGTTATTCCAAAGGTGCCCCTCTCCTCCCTTATAAAAGGGCACCTCCTCCCCCTCTTCCTCACACCACTTTGAGCCTTCATACTCGGCCAAACCCTGAAAAGTTCTCCTCTACACTTCCCTAGAAACATCATTGAGGTTCTGGTCTTCTTCAAAGACCTATTTTAGTGCCCTAAAAGGAGGTCTCAAAGAAGCACTTCAAAGAAGAGGTAATGTCTGTTATCGATTCTTTCATCGTTATTTCTTCTTCCACTTCTTCTTCTTTAGTTGTTTCATTATGAAGTAATAACATCAGTATCACTAATATACTTATATGTTATTATAAGTATGAAGCAACCCTATTTCACCATCTATCCATCCTACGGAAAAAGAAATCACCGCGCGTGCGTACGTACGGAATACCGTCTCCACGCCGTGGTGTAAACTATTTTCCACCACCACCTTACTTGGATGGGTATAATGGTGTAAATAATGACTATATATGACTATTATAAAGTGATATTGATTCTGAAATAGTATACATACACTCCAATACAATTCCACGATCATAGGAATGATATCATCACTCGTGCGTACGTACGGAATACCGTCTCCACGATGTAATGCGACTCATTCTACATGATCTTAATTTCATAATGATTATATAAATGAATTGAATGAATGAATATGATATATATTACACTAATACAATTTTGGAAATGAGGTATCTATAACCTAAAGAGAATAATAAGAATTTATTCAACAAAACACGCATAAGAAAAAAAAGTAATAAACACCCGAATAACAAGTAGTAATGAAATATTACTAATAAGAAGCTAATAATATGACCATATATGATATCATAAAAATTATTATGATTTTGGAATAAGTAAATAACATTATTTAAATCATTATACAATAGGTTCGGACACTTACGAAGCAAATCAGACTTAAGGTAAGGGAAATATCACAATCTCATTTTTATCTGAGATTGTTTATACTTTAGTATTTACTGGGTTGTATTTTATCATACACATCCATGTTTCCTAAATATGTAATATTATTTCCATCCACCTACAATTTTTTAAATCCAATTTTACCCTTCGGTGAGTTTTTATTAAAAGATACGAAAGGAATCTTTTGTCATTTTTCGTACGAGGTACTTTTTGACTTTTCCGACAAAAGTACGGGAAGAATGTTTTTTTAACTTATACGACATGAATGGATTTTTAAAACATTATTTCCCAGAAGCTTCCTTTAAAAGTTTTCACATTTATTTTTAATCAACTTCTTTTAGTTTAAAATTGTATGTCATGTTAAGAAAGGAAAAATGTTTTTGAAGTAGAAAGGATATTTTCCTCAAGAATGGAGTTCAAGTGTTTTATCAAAATTATTTTCCATCTAAGATAATAAAGGGTTATATTTCTATCCCTATTATTACATTGATTTGATTATGTTGTGATGGAATTATATTTATGAATTCCTTTATCTTATATGAATTTTTTTATGATGTCATGATGTTTAAGAATCCCATTTTTATTACATGGGTTATGAAATGCTGTATGATTTATGATTTTGTGGCACACATAAGAATGGTATCATTATGAGATGGGTGGTAACTATATCTCCCTCCAATGCATTTGGTAATGATATTATATCTCATGAGATAGACATGGATAGAACGGTAGGTTATACCGGTTCAGTGAAATAGGACTGAAACGGGGACTGAAATCGGTTCAGAAAGGGACTTTGTCCACTAAGATAGCCTTGGAAATGAGTCTTGACTAATAAGAAATGATTCTCTATGATTATGTGTGTAGGCCACAAAGTTTCATGTTTTAAGTTATGATTATTGGGATTTCATTTCACTACTATGATTTATCCAATGTTATGAAATTATGCTCTCTTTTGCAGGTTAAGATTTCCAAAATGTCATATTCTTATGAATATGATGTGATTGATATTTATTTTGTTTACCCTTACTGAGCATTTGAGCTCACCCTTTTATGTTTTCTTTTCCCTAGGATATAAAGAAAGGTTTAGGTAAAAAAAGGAAGATCTTTATGGGAGATGTTGAAGATCTTTCACCATGATTTCCGAGTTTCCAAAGACACTAAACTATTACGGTCCTTGTGTGTGTGTTTCTGTTATGTAATAAGTATTACGCAAAAGTAATGTAATGTCCATGTACGTTAAGCTTCGGGTCTCTATAGTTGGTATCAGAGGAAAAGTTTAGTCATCCTTTGGAAACTAGGATGCGAAAACGTTAGTAAGATCCCTAGAGATATTTCTAAGGTATGTCTATGGATGTCCCTAAGGATAAGTATACGTATAGGATATAGTCCTAGAACTATGGTAATGATATTAGATTAAACCAAAGATGTTAGATATTGAAGTTATTCCCCATTTATTATGATTTTTTCCTCTCACACTATTCTTTTTGGGTTTTAGAAAATGGCTGGAAACAAGATGATTCATGATAATGGAGGATATGATGGACAATGGAATGATATTATTCATGAGAAACCAAATGAAATGGGATTTGGAAGTCCAAACATCATTATTATGCCGAATCAGCAATCTCATAATATGATCAATAAAGTAAAAATTGTTATGTTTCCTAACTCGGATAATAAGAGAAAGATGGAGTTTCATGATGATCATAGAGGAAAGAAAGTTCGATTTCCCCTATGTAAATCATGTGGGAAGAGGCATCAAGGAGAATGTTTCAAAGGAACTGGAAGATGCTTTGGGTGTGGAAAAGGACACAAAGCCAGTAAGTGCAAAGGAAAAAAGTTCAGTTAACACCAGGGATGATGATAATGGTATTTCTACGACATCAACAATGGTTAAATGTTTTAAATGTGGAATGTACGAGCATTATGCAAACCAATGCCCTAAGGTAAAGACTCATGAAGAGAATCAGTATGGTCATATGGGTAGTATTTATGTTGATTATGATGAAGAGACTACAAATGATATGTGAGATGAAAGAATTGTTGAAGCTCGGTCAATGGTTTAAGAATGTAGTGGAATGATTACAGGTTTATCATGTGCAATGTTGTATAAGTAATCTCATGGTCCTATGGAATAAAGAGACATTTATGGATTGTTACACTGTTTTATTTCCTTGAGTTTTTAAAGTGTATGATTAATGGTACTAGTATCCATGAATGGTTATTCAGATATTTTTGGAATGTAGATAATATGCACATAATGATGGGATAAGGAGAAAATTAAATGTTTGATAGTATTCATGATCTCATGACTGATATAAGGATAAGGTTATATCATGGTTTGAGTATATAAAATTTTTGGATTTTGGTATGTGGAAAGAATTAACTTTTGACTGCATTCATGTTTTCACTACGGTTTAATGGGTATTCATTCTTCAAGAGAATACATGATTAAGGTATTCACATGTTTGTAATTTGACCAACAAGATATATTTTATGATATATGGGGGATAAATGATGGCATTCACGTGATCATTTTCTTTATACTATGAGCTTGGACCGAAGTATTTTAGATAATCCTAAAGATTGGAATGGATTATGTTGGACATAAGTTAGTATTGTTTACGGATAAAACTTTTTTGATATTGTTGATGGGATGTTATAGTAATATAGCTTTAGAAAAAGGACAACCTGCAGGATGGGCAACAGCCCATCGCGTCGGAAAAGGCTGTGGGAATCGAACACACAACCGAAGTGCGACTGGCCTTTATCGCCTACCACTGGCCTACAGGAAGTCCATGTTTAGTAGAAACTAGTTTTATTATATTATGCAATATGATATACGAAGTATAAGTCCATTTTAGGAACCATATATGATTAATCTCACTATAGACAGACTTATGTATTTTTTTGATAACTTTTCTAACCTTTTGTTTGAGACAGATGGAATGACCCATCATTCTATCACATGATCTGCTAACACATCATGAATGGAAAATTCAACTTCATTTCTTTAAGATATGAAGTGGAAATTGTTTAAAGAATGACAAACGGTGAGACTTTACCAAAATCACGAAAGTATTTCTTCTAATTCCAATTTCATCAACTTTAGGGAAATGATCTTGAAAAACAAAAATTTTGTCCTAGTGCTCTTATATCTGATGAATCAGATGGTACCTTAGACCATCAAAAATTTATGGCTTTGTGATTGCTGGCTTTTTCATAGCCAGGTTCTCTACCACTCTCCATCAGAACATGATGGTTAGATTTCTCTTCCATATCCATATTTTCACCTATGTGGAAACCCAGTGATTAGTTTATTTGGATAACCGTTACGTTTCATACTTTCATTTTTAAATATTGGTTTTGGTATTCCTTTTTACGATGTGAGTTTCTATTAGAGAAACTTTTGAATAGTAAGCCATTTATAACCCCGACGAATTTCGAGGGCGAAATTAATATTAAGGGGGGTAGAATGTAACACCCCGAGATTTTATTAAAAATATTCTTTTAATTTCATTAATGTCTTGTGTTGTATGCTACACCAAGATTACCTTGCGCTATACGCAACACCGTATTAGCTTGCAGTATACGCAACACTATTCTTGGATCGTGTTACACACAATTTTGATAATAGTTATTCTACACAACATTGAGTATATATATATATATATATATATATATATTCAATGTATAAATGAAATATGGTTTGATTGTGTTATACGAAACAACGAAGGATTCTTGCATAACACGCAACCCTGACTTGGCTTGCATTACACGCAATCGCAACCTTCCTCGAGAGCGTGTGTTGTACGCAATACCGAGTTTTACTAAACAACGATATATTATTATAATATTATTATGAACTAGGCGTTATGAATAGTATTAACTAAATTTTTAATCTTGTAACATTATTATTCGTCTTGCACATTTTCTAAAACATGGTATAAGAACAAAATAAATTTTTCGGGTAAAATAAGTATTTTTCAAAAAATGCAGTTTTGCCGCCTTTTGATGGCGCACCCACTTTAAATCTAGTTTTTGACATGTTTATAAGTTCAACTTGACAAAATAAAATTCTTCTTTGGAATCATGAAATAAAAATTTACTTTGGATAAATTTTTATATCATTCTGGTAACTTTCATATTTTGATGAATAGTAAAAATACGCTATATTTTAATTAAAAACAACTTTTTCAATCGAAATAATTAATAGTGATAAATTATTAATTTGTGTGGTTTGAAAATATATTTAGAATATATTTTTAAAATTTAATACAATTTTGGTCATTGGATGTAATTTCACATTTAAACCAGACATAAACGAGTGTCAATCTTCTGATAGTTATTATCTCTTAAGAACACGCTATTTGTTTTGACGATGGGAATTAATTTTTAAATTAATTAATTAAACTGATATGTTTTGAATTTGGAAAAATAGACTTCATTTTTGAGTTCATAATATCAAATATAGCTTAGGCCTATTTTTGGTATTTTTCTGGAAACTTTTATTTTTGGATGAATAGTGAAACCACTAAGTGGTAGTTAAAAAAATGATTTTTTCATAAAACTTAATTTTACCACTTCTGTTAGTGGAATTTCAAAAATCCGAGAGACACAACTGATGTCAGTAAGTAAAATGTGGTTCAATGAGATGAAAATATTTTTTGGTGAATAGTAACTTTTTACTTTTTTTTACCACGGTTAAAAGTAAATAGAGTAATTAAGGGTAAAAATGATTTCCTTATTACCCTAAAACATGTCCTAATTATTTTGGATAAGTGTAATTCGACCAAAAACAACCTTAGGAATAAAATATGACCATTTAGGCCCACATGTATTAGATTAGGACATTTATTATTAATTTATTTAAAGAAGTGTTAAAATAGTTAAAATCAAAGTTTAATAAGTAAATAATTTTTAATATTGGGTTATACATAAGATCAATTAGACTATAAATATTCATTAGAAAGATAAAAATATTTCCTACATAATTATATTTTATTTGTAATTTTTAGACTTTATATAATTTAATTTATTTATGACACAATGATGATGCAGTAAATATCTTATTAATGAAATATTGACATAATTGATTTTATAAATACCCAAATAAATGTAATTTGAGTCTTTTTATAAATTAAACTAATTTTATAATTTAATATGACATGTTAGTATTGATTTAAGTAACTGGGTTCGAACTAATCATTCTGTTATGATTTTCACAAAAATCAATTACTAAATAGTGTCAAAATTGACATAAAATAGTTTTTAAAACAAATATTATATTACTAATTGTTATTTTTATTCTTAAAAATCTATGGTTCGTCCAAATGACTTATATAAGGCTATATATATTAATACTAAACATCTTGGGGTTCGTTTGGCTTGATATGGTAAGTTTATTAACCTTATATTGTAAGAAAACAAGAAGACACAGTAAAAGTTAAATTATCTAACTTAAAGTTAAATCTAAATGATAAGGTTAAAATTGATACCTAAACTTGTCTAAATTCTATTGGAAGAGATTATTTAGACCCCTACCCACCTTATCTTAGAAATATATCAATTTTGAGCTATTAAAAAAAGAATTTGACTTTATAATAAAATAATATTTTTTGTTATTCCAAAGGTGCCCCTCTCCTCCCTTATAAAAGGGCACCTCCTCCCCCTCTTCCTCACACCACTTTGAGCCTTCAAGCTCGGCCAACCCCTGCCAATTTCTCCTCTACACTTCCCTAGAAACATCCTAGAGGTTCTGGTCTTCTTCAAAGACCTATTTTAGTGCCCTAAAAGGAGGTATCAAAGAAGCACTTCAAAGAAGAGGTAATGTCTGTTACCGATTCTTTCATCGTTATTTCTTCTTCCACTTCTTCTTATTTAGTTGTTTCATTATGAAGTAATAACATCAGTATCACTAATATACTGATATGTTATTATAAGTATGAAACAACCCTATTTCACCATCTATCCATCCTACGGAAAAAGAAATCACCGCGCGTGCGTACGTACGAAATACCGTCTCCACGCCGTGGTGTAATCTATTTTCCACCACCACCTTACTTGGATGGGTATAATGGTGTAAATAATGACTATATATTACTATTATAAAGTGATATTGATTCTGAAATAGTATACATACACTCCAATACAATTCCATGATCATAGGAACGATATCATCACTCATGCGTACGTACGGAATACCGTCTCCACGATGTGATGCGACTCATTCTACATGATCTTCATTTCATAATGATTATATAAATAAATTTAATGAATGAATATGATATATATTACACTAATACCATTTTGGAAATGAGTTATCTATAATCTAAAAAGAATAATAAGAAATTATTCGACAAAACACGCATAAGAACAAAAAGTAATAAACACCCGAATAACAAGTAGTAATGAAATATTACTAATAAGAAGCTAAGAATATGACCATATATGATATCATAACAATAAGTATGATTCTGTAATATGTAAATAACATTATTTAAATCATTATACAGGAGTTTCGGACACTTACGAAGCAAATCGGACCTAAGGTAAGGGAAATATCACAATCTCATTTTTATCCGAGATTGTTTATACTTTAGTATTTACTGTGGTGTATTTTATTATCCACATCCATGTTCCCTCAATATGTAATATTATTTCCATCCACCTACAATTGTTCAAATCCAATTTTACCCTTCGGTGAGTTTTTATTAAAAGATATGAAAGAAATCTTTTGTCGTTTTTCGTACGAGGTACTTTTTGACTTTTCTGACAAAAGTACGGGAAGAATGTTTTTTTTAACTTATACGTCATGAATGGATTTTTAAAACATTATATCCAAGAAGCTTCCTTTACAAGTTTTCAAGTTTATTTTTAATCAACTTCTTTTAGTTTAAAATTTTATGACATGTTAAGAAAGGAAAAATGTTTTTGAAGAAGAAAGGATATTTTTCCCCAAGAATGGAGTTCAAGTGTTTTATCAAAATTATTTTCCATCTAAGATAATAAAGGGTTCTGTTTCTATCCCTATTATTACATTGATTTGATTATGTTGTGATGGAATTATATTTATGAATTCCTTTATCTTATATGAATTTTTTTATGATGTCATAATGTTTAAGAATCCCATTTTTATTACATGGGTTATGAAATGATGTATGATTTATGATTTTGTGGCACACATAAGAATGGTATCATTATGAGATGGGTGGGACCTATATCTCCCTATAATGCATTGGGTAAAGATTTTATATCTCATGAGATAGACATGGCTGGAACGGTAGGTTATACCGGTTCAGTGAAACATGACTGAAACGGGGAGTGAACTCGTTTCAGAAAGGGCCTTTGTCCACTTAGATAGTCTTGGAAATGAGTCTTGACTAATAAGAAATGATTCTCTATGATTATGTGTGTATTACACAAATTTTCATGTTTTAGGTTATGATTATTGGTTTTTCATTTCACTGCTATGATTTATCCCATGTTATGAAATTATGCTCTCTTTTGCAGGTTAAGAATTCCAAAATGTTATATTCTTATGAATATGATGTGATTGATATTTATTTTGTTTACCCTTACTGAGAATTTGAGCTCACCCTTTTATGTTTTCTTTTCCCCAGGATATAAAGAAAGGTTTAGGTAAAAAAAAGGAAGATCTTTATGGGAGATGTTGAAGATCTTTCACCATGATTTTCGAGTTTCCAAAGACACTAAACTATTACGGTACTTGTGTGCGTGTTTTTGTTATGTAATAAGTATTCCTCGAAAGTAATGTAATGTCCATGTACGTTAAGCTTCGGGTCTCTACGTTATCCTTGAATTCATGTGAGAAAAAATATAGTAACATATTTTGAGATTGAACCTCAAGTCCGAACTTGTTGGCTTTGATACAACTTATTGAGACCAAACTTCCTAAAATCACTGTGGGAGGGGGAGAAGATAATAATTATGTACAATAATTAAAATTGTCACTCCTTTTATTCTACTAGCTCGTAAATATCTTATTCCCTCATTATAGGGATCTAATCAAACTTCTCATTCTCTCACAATAAATCACACTGAATAAAAAAACATAAATGAAGAATGTAAATTGTGCATAGAATATAGGGATTGTACTTGGTTTTCCATTAAGAGATAATATAAGGAGAATACAAAAAAAATTATATGTCAGTGAACCCAAATCCACTATTGTCACTATTGAAGGAAACATGTTTTTAGGTCCTGTGCACTCTGTGCTAAAGTGAAAAAACATTAGAAGGTTTGGGAATAACACACTATCAATCCATGGGACAATATTTATTCCACTCTAAGGTACTCTACTTCGGTGAATAAAATATCAAATTATATATAAAAGGGATACTCTATGTTAATCATGCTAGTATACTTTCATAATAACTCATGATCAGATGTTTCTTAGAATTTTATGTCCAATTCTATTTCTATTCTTCAATTACTGATGATACAACATCCCTATTCTGATGGTTAAGTTTATATCTTCTAAAAATGACATCATTAGTGATATTTATTTCTTTAAAAAGATAATTCTTCACTAGAATTCTCTCCTTATTCAATAACCAGAGGATGCATTGTAATTCCTTCTTCAAATATAGATCTATAAATTCAATTCTATTTAGGCTTTATCATTTTCAGATATTCAATATTTTTTAACGTCTCATGTATTATCCATTGAAAAGGTTGTGTAAAATATGATCAGCCACTCTACTTGAACTTGAATAATTTATTTATATAGTTCATTGATTCATCCATCATTTTGATCTTATGTATGGGATCAATCATCCCCTATATTCTCTATGATCTTGCCAGGTATACCACATGTTTTAATGTGGTTATGATACACCAATAAAACTAAGTCAAACACTAAAATAACATTCCATATTTTTATTTTAAACATCAACAGAATATGATATATAATATGAAAACCACATATTCATGTTATGTGTTTCTCCATCACAATGTGATCATATCATTCATCAACCAGATCATGGCGTGAGGAATTCTTAATAGTTTGATTCATATTCAACATTCAGATCCATGAAATCTAATCCATATTATGCTTTTTAGTTCGCATAAATATTCTTGTGTGATACTTCCAATCCTTCTTAATTCTTCAAATATGTTTCAATGTATAATTCCTCCATGTTTTGGATATCCCCACTTTGATGGAACCAAAAAAAAATTTATAAGAATATTCATGAAATTACCTTCTCTATCATAGTGTGGAAATATTTCCACCTGGATGAACTATAAATCATATCAAATGATATATCATATATCTTAATCTATAACTAACCATATTATCAATATAATTTTATGATTAATAATGAACAGTTGGTATCATCTTTCTCTATCATGTCACCCTTACATATCATATTTACCCACCTATTTACCCTTATGTATGCTCATGTTTTACCATTACATATTACATTATGATAAAAAACATTTGTAATTTTTTTCTAGTCTAGACGACCCTTAAATATTACCCTTTTAATGCAATAATTACTCTTGTGTATGCTCTCCTCCTTCACAAACTTTTTTATTATTTCATTCTAGACATGACCTTTACGTATCAGTTTGATGACCCTTACGTATAATAGTAAGGATTCTCTTTTAATTTATCAAATTCCTTATAAACTGTAGGTGACTCTTATATATTAGAGTAAATCAATCATACATATGATACTTTATCAAATTATTTCTAATAGATAAATTCATTTGTTTTCCTAGTTGAATCTTACATATATAGGTAGAATGATTTTTCCTAACCAATTTCTTCTTCCTCTTCCAAAACTACTACTAAATATCAAATAAATCAGCCCATACGTATACACGGAGCTTTATTGATTGGTAAATTTTCTATTCTTTCACATATCTTATACCACCCATTTTTTAAAATATTTCAAGAAAGATGACATATGTAAATAAATTTTGGACTTCAAAGATTGAAAATTAATGAACAACCTCCATAATTGTTATTATGTACTTTGATACTTATTCAAAATAATTTATAAAACAATTAGTGTAACACCCTGATATTTTATGAGAAGTATATGTTTTTATGTATTATGTTTTATGCAAAATAATCCTTCACTACACACAATACTATCTTGGCTTGCGTTACATGCAATCGCGACCTTCCTCGATAGCGTGTGTAGTACGCAATACCGAGTTTCACTAAACAACAATATATTATGATAATATTATGAACTAGCTGTTATGAATAGTATTAACTGAATTTAAAATTTTATAAAATTATAAATCATCTTACACATTTTCTAGAATGAGGTATGAAAACAAAATCAGTTTTTCGGATAAAAGAAGTATTTTTCAAAAAATGCAGTTTTACCGCCTTTTGATGGGGCACACATTTTAAATCTAGTTTTGACATATTTATAAGTTAAATTTGTAAAAATAAATTTTTTTTTTCGAATCAAGATATAAGATTTTACTTTGGATAAAATTTTCATATTATTCTGGTAACTTTCATATGTTGATGAATAGTAAAAACACGCTATATTTTAATTAAAAACAACTTTTTTCATCGCAATAATTTATATGGATAGATTATCTTTTTAATTGGTTTTAAAGTTTAATTAGAATACATTTTTACCATTTAAACCAATTTTGGTCCTTGGAATTAATTTCACTTTGAAATTGGACATAAACAAGTGATGATCTTTTGATAGTTATTGTATCTTAAAAACACGCTATTAGTTTTGATAATGAGAATTACATTAAAATTAATTAATTCAACTTCTATGTTTTGAATTTGAAAAAATAGACATTATTTTTTAATTCTGAATATCAAATATATCTTAGGCTGAATTTTTGGTATTTTTCTAAAAAACATCAATTTTTGATGAATAGTGAAAACACAGAGTTTTTGGTTAAAACCGAATTTTTTTTAAATAATCATTTATTTGATTTAAATTTATTTTATGTAAAAATAGAAACATAATAATTATATAAGTTTAATTAAATTCATTTGAATCATTTTATAATAATTTTAGATTTATAAAAAATTGTATTGAGCTTTTCGCCGTCTTTTACCCACCTTCTAGAAGCTTTTGCAATTGCACATAAAACTTAATTTTAGCGCTTCTGTGAGTTGAATTTCAAAAATCCGAGAGACACGGTTAATATCAAGGAGTAAAATTTGGTTCAATTAGATAAAAATAATTTTTTGTGAATAGTAACTTTTTACTTTTATTTACCACAGTTAAAAGTAAGTAGGGTAATTCAAGGTTAAAAGAAAATTATAATAATTCAAAATTAACTTAACACCTATCCAAACATTATTGGATGAGTAATGGCCGACCATTGGCATACTTGGGTCGATTTTGGGACCCCATGGAGCCACTTATGAAAGACAATGACACATTAGATTAATTAATTTAATGTAAAGACAAACTTGGCATTAACAAAAATATCCTTTAGTAATTAATTTTTATAAGTGGATATATAAATTATCCTTTCAACTATAAATATTCATTGTAAAGATAAAAATATTTCCTACATGTTGGTATTCTTTTATAATTTTTAGACATCAAATAAATTAAATTATTTATGACACAATAATGATGAAGTATTTACCTCATTAATAAATGATTTAAATAAAGAAGATTATAATGATTAAAATATTTTCCAAAAAATTTCCAATACTAATTGGATGATTTTATTTCGACCATGAGTCAACTTATCTTCATCTTTAATGATTATTGGACCTTTTGAAACAGAATATAAGTTTATAATAAAATAATATATTCACACTTTCCAAAGGTTCCCCTCTCCTCCCTTATAAAAGGGCACCTCCTCCCTCTCCTCCTCACACCACATTGAGCCTTCAAGCTTAGCCAAACCCTGCCCATTTCACTTCCCCATATCCTTAGAAACCTACTAGAGGTACTGGTCTTCTCAAAAGACCAACTCTAGTGCCCTAAGAGAAATTTTAAAGGAGGCACTTCGAAGAAGAGGTAATACCTTCAACCGTTTTCTTCAAGTTCCATTCTTCTTCTACTCCCTCTTCTTTAGTTGTTTTATTATAAGGTAATAACATCAGTATCCCTCATATACTGATATTTTATTATAAATATGAAACAACACTATTTCACCTCTTATCCATCCTACGATAAACAAAATCACTGCGCGTGCGTACGTACAGAATACCGTCTCCACGCTGTGGTGTAATATGTTTTCCACCAACACCTTAATTGGATGGGTATAATGGTGTAAATAAATAACTATATATGATTATTTTAAAGTGGTATTGGTTCTGAAATATTATACATACACTTCAATACAATTCCACGATCATGGTAATGATATCATCGCTCGTGCGTACATACGGCCTACCATCTCCACGATGTGATGCGACTCATTATATATGATCATCATTGAATAATGATTATATAAATGAAATGAATGAATGAATATGATATATATTACACTAATACCATTCTTTAAATGATGTATCTATATCCTATAAAAGGGAATAAGAATTTATTTGACAAAACATGCATAAGAACATAAAGCAATAAACACCCGAATAACAAGTAGTAGTGAAATATTACTACTAATAAGATACAAATATGACCATATATGATATCATAACAATGAATATGATTCTGTAATAAGTAAATTAACATTATTTAAACCATATTACAGGAGGTTCGGATTCATACGAAGCATATCGGACCTAAGGTAAGGGAAAATCTCACAATCTCATTTTTATCCGAGATTGTTTGTACTTTCGTATTTAATGGGGTGTATTTTATCATCCACATCCATGTTTCCTCAATATGTAATATTAATTACATCCTCATACAATTTTTTAAATCCATTTTTACCCTTGGATGTGTTTTTAGTAAAATATATGAAAGGAATCATTTGTTTTTTTTCATACGAGGAACTTTTTAACTTTTCCGGCCAAAGTATGAGAAGAATGTTTTTTTAACTTATACGGAATGAATGGATTTTTAGAACATTATTTCCAAGAAGATTCCTTTACAAGTTTTCAAGTTTATTTTTAATCAACTTATTTCAGTTTAAAATTTTATGACATGTTAAGAAAGTAGAAATAATTTAGAAGTAGAAAAGATATTTTACTCATGAATGGAGTTCAAGTGTTTTATCAATATTATTTTCCATCTAAGCTAAAATAGGGGTCTATTTTTATCCCTATTTTTAAATTTATTTGATTGTTTTATGATTGAATTAATTTTATGATGTCCTACTATCTTATATGGGTTATGTTATGATGGCATGATGTTTAAGAATCCCATTTTTATTACATGGTTTATGCTATGAAGTATGATTTATGATTTTGTGGCACACATAATAATGGTTCCATTATGAGATGGGTGGGACCTATATCTCCCTCCAATGCATTGGGTAAAGATTTATATCTCATGATATAGACATGGCCGGAACGTCATGTTAAACCGATTCAGTGATACAGGACTGGAACGAGGAGTGAACTCGGTTCAGTAATGGACTTTTTCCTCTATGATGGTCTTGGCAATGATCCTTGACTAATATGAAATGATTTTCTATGATTATGTGTGTATTATGCAAAGTTTCATGTTTTAAGTTATGATTATTTGTGATTACTTTTCATTACTATGATTTATCCCATGACATGATATTATGACCTCTTTTGCTGGTTAATATTTTCAAAATGTTATGTTCTTATGATTATGATATGATTGATATTTCTTTTGTTTACCCTTTCTAAGAATTTGTGATCACCCTTTTGAATGTTTTCTTTTACCCAGATCAGGAAGAATGATATTAAGTAGGATATGCCAAAAAGGGACTCTAGATATGATGAAATACATGGGAGACAGTGTAGTTGATTTTATGAATCGGTTGTTTATGTTTCCCAGTTTCTAAAGACACTATACCTATACAGTGATTTCATGGTTTTGTTATATGTTGAAATAAGTATGCTTCAACTCTGAAGTAATAACAATGTTTGTAATGTATGGGTCATTATAGTTGGTATCAGAGGAAAGTTATAGTCAACCATTGGAAACTAGGATGTAAAATCTTTAGTAAGAACCCTAAGGATAATTCTAAGCATAGAACACAATCATAGTGTTTTAGAAATGGCCATGAACAACCTATGATAATAACTTAAGTGTGAAATATTATTCTTGATTATGTGGTTTTCCTATTATTATTAGTGTTTCTCACACTATGGTTCTTGGTCTTAGTCAATGGCTGGAACCCGAAGGAACCGTGTTAATGCTGAATGCGATGGGAAATGCAATGATTGTCCCCTTGAGCAACCAAATGTTATGGGATATGGAATGCAAAATCTTTTAGCCATGCTCACACAACTTTCTCAAGCTATAAACCATGCAGGACATCCAAACGAGCAAAGGAGCAACATTATGTTGAATCCTTCATGAGGCAGCGTCCACCTTCATCCTGTGGGTCTTCTGATCCATTAGTAGATGAACAATAGATTAGTACAATTGAAAAGATATTTTCAATTCTATAATGTTCTAAACATGAAAAATTCGTCTTAGTAGTGTATCGTTTGGAAGGTGATGCTGATCAATGGTGGAATCTTATCAAGAATATGAGGAAAAGAGATGAAATTGAGTCCATGGAATGGGACGAGTTCAAGAACTTATTTTTCAATAAGTACATCCCTCGTATTCTTTGAAAAAATATAGATAAGGAGTTTCTTGAACTGAAGAAAAAGGATGATGAATCGGTTGGTACCTACGAAGCTAATTTCACAAGACTTGCAAGGTACAGTTCGGTAATTATTATCCAACCTGAGAGTAAAATTGATCGATTCTTTGGTGTCTTAAAACCAAGTCTTCGAAGGGCGTTATCCATAAGGGACTTCAATAGCTACGAGGAAATTGTTCTATGTGCTCTCAAGGTTGAGATGGAGATTGGAGTAACCCATCAGTCATATGGGTTTGATAAGAAGGGGAAAATGGAATTCAAAGGAAAATCTAAAGACCACACTGAAAAGAAGATGTGTTTTCCTTTATGCTCAAATTGTGGAAAGAAACATGGAGGGAATTGTCTTAAAGGGACAAGAAAATTTTTTAAGTGTGGAAAAGAAGGTCATCGGGCAGTTGAATGTCGAAATAATGGGAAGAAGATGTCTAATGATGCAAACAAAGAAAGGGATACATAAAATGAACCTCCTACACTTCAATGTTTCAAGTGAAAAGAGATGGGGAATTATTCAAATCAATGCCCAAATCCAAGTGTTGTTGATGATGATCAACGTCAACAAACTCTTAAGGCCAAAGACAAAGGAATGTCACATGCAATTACTATCAGCGATGTGGAGTACGATAACGAAGTGGTGAAAGGTACACTTACCATCCACTCTAAAGTAGAAAATGTTTTATTTGATTTTGGATCCACCCACTCTTTTATTTATGAAGAATTTTCTAAGGGTATCACCATATTACCTCAACAATTAGATGTTGAGTTAGCTGTGACAACTCCTTATGGCACAACGGTCGCATCAAAAGTTTATAATTCTTCTTCGATTGAAGTTTGTGGGAAAGTGCTTCCTGCAAATCTTGTGATCCTTCCTCTAGTGGAATTTGATGTGATTCTTGTAATGGATTGGATTTCTTTATACGGAGCTCATAACAATTTCCAAAGAAGGGAAATCACATTTAATATTCTAAATCAATCTATGATCGTCTATCGATGCAAGGATGAATATAACCTTCCAGAGGAAATTTCTTACATCTTATGGGTCTTGATTCCAATAAATGAAGGTTATTTATCTCAAATGGTTGGTGAGAAAATCATGATTAAGAATATTCCCATTGTACGGGAGTTTGATGATGTCTTTCTGGAAAGAATTGTCAGGTCTACCACCAAATCGTGAAGTTGAGTTTTCAATAGAACTCATACCGGGTGCTTTGCCTATTTCAAATACACCTTATAGAATAGCCCCAATTGAGTTGCAGGAATTGAAGAAGCAAATCCAAGAGAATATTGATAAAAGATTCATATACCCTAGTCTGTCACCTTGGGGAGCACCTGTTCTTTTTGTTAAGAAGGAAGATGGATCAATGAGACTTTGCATTGATTATCGAGAACATAACAAGATCACAATCAAGAACAAATATCATATCTCGTGCATTGATGGCTTATTTGACCAATTACACGGAGCTCAATACTTTTCCAAGATTGATCTTTGTTCAGGGTATCATCTATTAAGGGTCAAAAGGGAGGATGTACCAAAGACGACTTTCGGTACAAGGTATGGACACTATGGATTTATAGTGATGCCATTTGGTCTTACTAATGCCCCTACTATCTTCATGGATTATATGAATAGAGTCTTTAGAGACTATCTTGACCAGTTTTTGGTAGTCTTTATAGACGATATTCTTGTCTATTCAAAGAGCAAGGAAGAACATGATGATCATTTGAGAATTGTATTGAAGACCCTGAGAATGGATAAGCTTGATGTCAAATTTACCAAGTGTGAATTTTGTCTTCGAAAAGTTTCATTTTTGGGTCACATAATCTCAAAATAGGGGATATATGTGGATCCAGCAAAAATAGAGGTTATCGAAAGATGGTCGAGACCAACAACAATAACTGAGATCTAATGTTATCTTGGTTTGGCTGGATATTATCGACATTTTGTGAAAGATATTTCATGATTACCTAATCCACTCACTAGGTTGACTCAAAAAAGAGTTAAGTTCGTGTGGATGGAGGAGTGTGAAGAAAATTTCAAGGAATTGAAAAGAATGTTATCCAGCGCACCTGTGCTCACACTGCCTTGTAGTGGAGAAAGGTTTGTGATCTATAGTGGGGCATCCAATAAGGGATTGGGGTGTGTTCTCATGAAAAACGATATGGTGATATCTTATGCCTCACGATAGTTGAAAATCCATGAGCAAAATTACCCAACTCATGATTTGGAGTTAGCTGCGGTAATCTTTGCATTAATGATTTGGAGACAT
This sequence comes from Viscum album, assembly GCA_963277665.1. Classification (NCBI taxonomy): domain Eukaryota; kingdom Viridiplantae; phylum Streptophyta; class Magnoliopsida; order Santalales; family Viscaceae; genus Viscum; species Viscum album. Next base: position 405,548,280 of record OY728167.1, read on the forward strand.
TATCTTTATGGTGAAAGGTGTGATATTTATACCAATCACAAAAGTTTAAAGTATATTTTCACACAAAAGGAGATGAATATGTGCCAAAGAAGATGGTTGGAGCTGATTAAGGATTACGACTACTCAATTCATTACCACCCTGGGAAAGCAAACAAGGTGGCGGATGCATTAAGTCGACAATACCATGCTAGCTTATCCATGATGAGGATCACAAAAGATCCGATATTTATGGATTTAAAAAGGATGGATCTTGGAATTATAATGGAAGGGGAAAAATATTATCTTTCTCAAATTAATGTTCAACCATCTATACATGTGAAGATTAAAGAGGCACAAAAAAGAAGTTGTAGAGTTACAAAAAAGGTGAGAAATGTTCCTGAATTCAACCTTGATTGTGATGGGATAATAAGGTTCAGGAATCGGGATTTTGTTCATCCAATACCCAAATTAAAGAAGGATTTTCTGGATGAAGCTCATAGTTCTTCATTCTCTATTCATCCTGGAAGCACGAAGATGTATAGGGACTTGAAAGATTACTTCTGGTGGGATGTCCTGAAAAGAGATGTGGCTGAATATGTCTCTTGATGCTTGGTTTGTCAGCAAGTTAAAGCTGAGAGACATAAGTCCAAAGGGATGTTACAACTATTACCCATACCAGAATGGAAATGGGAAAACATCATTATGGACTTTATCACTAGACTTCCTAAAACATCCAAAATAAATAATGCTATTTGGGTTATAGTTGATCGTCTTATGAAGTCGGCACACTTCATTGCTATTAGAGAAGATTTCTCTCTGGATCAGCTTTCCAGGATATATGTAAAGGAAGTGGTAAGATTGCATGGAGTAACACTTTCCATTATATATGATTAGGATACGAGGTTTACCTCAAAGTTCTGGCGAAGTCTTCAGCATACTCTAGATACAGAGTTGAGTTTCAGCACTGCTTATCATCCTCAAACAGACGGTCAGTCTGAGAGGGAAATTCAAACTCTAGAAGATATGTTAAGAGCTTGCTCTATGGACTTCAAAGGTGGTTGGGATCAACACCTACCTTTGGAGGAATTTACCTATAATAATAGCTTTCACTCCAGTATTCAGATGGCTCCTTATGAAGCTCTCTATGTAAAGAAATTCAGAAGTCCATCTTGCTGGGATGAAGTTGGAGAAAGAAATCTATTAGGACCTGATCTTGCGGATGAGATGGCAGAAAAAGTCCGATCTATTCAACAACACATAAGAGCAGCTTAGAGTCGACAAAAAAGTTATGCTGACAACCGAAGAAAAGACCTAGATTTTGACATGGTTGATAAAGTGTTCTTATGAATATCTCCTTGGAAGAGAGTAATGAGATTTGGGAAGAAGGGAAAGCTGAGCCCTAGGTATATCGGTCCTTTCTAAATACTGGATCATGTTTGGAAGGTAGCTTATCGATTGGAGCTTCCACCAAATCTCTCTTAAGTTCATGATGTGTTCTACGTATCTCTCCTGAGAAAGTACATACATAATCCTTCACATGTACTAAGCTCAGAAGTTGCACCGTGGGAGCAAGATCTTTCTTATGAAGAACAACCGATAGAGATTCTGGATCGTAGCGAAAAATTTCTACGGAACAAGACCACTCGCTTGGTGAAATTTTTATGGAGGAACCACCAATTAGAAGAATCTACATGGGAGCTTGAGGATATGATGAGGGAGAGGTATCCTCATCTGTTTGTTACAAAGTTACGAATTTCGAGGGCGAAATTCATTTTAAGGGGGGTAGAATGTAACACCCTGATATTTTATGAGAAGTATATTTTTTTATGTATTATGTTATATGAAATGGAATCTTTCACTGCACACAACACTATCTTGGCTTGGGTTACACGCAATCACGACCTTCCTCGATAGCGTGTGTAGTACTCAATACCGAGTTTCACTAAACAACGATATATTATTATAATATTATGAACTAGCCGTTATGAATAGTATTAACTGAATTTTAAATTTTATAACATTATAAATCATCTTACACATTTTCTAGAATGAGGTATGAAAACAAAATGAGTTTTTCAGATAAAATAAGTATTTTTCAAAAAATGCAGTTTTACCACCTTTTGATGGCGCACACATTTTAAATCTAGTTTCTGACATGTTTATAAGTTCAATTTGACAAAATAAAATTCTTTTTTGGAATCAGGATATAAAAATTTACTTTGGATAAAATTTTCATATTATTCTGGTAACTTTCATATTTTGATGAATAGTAAAAACACGCTATATTTTAATTAAAAACAACATTTTTCATCGAAATAATTTATATGGATAGATTATATTTTTAATTGGTTTCAAAGTTTAATTAGAATATATTTTTACAATTTAATCCAATTTTGGTCATTGGAATTAATTTCACTTTGAAATTGGACATAAACAAGTGATGATCTTTTGAAAGTTATTGTTTCTTAAAAACATGCTATTTGTTTTGATAACGGGAATTAAATTACAATTATTTAATTCCACTTATATGTTTTGAATTATAAAAAATAGACATCATTTATGAATTCAGAATATCAAATACAGCTTAGGCTGAATTTTTTGTATTTTTCTGAAAAACTTCAATTTTTGATGAATAGTGAAAACACAGAGTTTTTGGTTAAAACCGACTTTTTATTTAAATAATCATTTATTTTTTTTAAATTTATTTTAGGTCAAAATAGATACATAATACTTATATAAGTTCAACGAAATTCATTGGGATGATTTTATAATAATTTTATATTTATAAAAAATTCTATTGAGCTTTTCACCGTCTTTTACCCACCTCCTAGAAGCTTTTGCAATTGTTCATAAAACATAATTTTAGTGATTCTGTGAGTTGAATTTATAAAATCCGAGAGACATGGTTAATATTAAGTAGTAAAATTTGGTTCAATTAGAAAAAAAATAATTTTTTGGTGAATTGTAACTTTTTACTTCTATTTACCACGGTTAAAAGTAAATAGGGTAATTCAAGGTTAAAAGAAAATTATAATAATTCAAAATTAACTTAACACCTGTCCAAACATTATTGGATGAGTAATGGCCGACCATGGGCATACTTGGGTTGATTTTAGGACCCCATGGAGCCACTTATGAAAGAAAATGACACATTATATTAATTAATCTAATGTAAAGACAAACTTGGCATTAACAAAAATATCCTTTAGTAATTATTTTTTATAAGTGGATATATAAAATATCATTTCAACTATAAATATTAATTGTAAAGATAAAAATATTTCCTACATGTTGGTATTTTTTTATAATTTTTAGACATCAAATAAATTAAATTATTTATGACACAATAATGATGAAGTATTTATCTCATTAATAAATGATTTAAATAAAGAAGATTATAATGATTAAAATATTTTCCAAAACATTTCCAATACTGATTGGATGATTTTATTTCGACCATGAGTCAACTTATCTTCATATTTAATGATTATTGGACCTTTTGAAACTGAATATAAGTTTATAATAAAATAATATTTTCACACTTTCCGAAGGTGCCCCTCTCCTCCCTTATAAAAGGGCACCTCCTCCCTCTCCTCCTCACACCACTTTGATCCTTCATGATTGGACAAACCCTGCCCATTTCAATTCCCCACTTACTTAGAAACTTACTAGAGGTACCGGTCTTCTCAAAAGACCAACTCTTGTGCCGTAAGAGAAAGTTTAAAGGAGGCACTTTGAAGAAGAGGTAATACCTTATACCGTTTTCTTCAAGTTCCATTTTTCTTAAACTCCCTCTTCTTCAGTTGTTTCATTATGAGGTAATAACCTCAGTATCCCTCATATACTGATATGTTATTATATGTATGAAACAACCCTATTTCACCTCTTATCCATCCTACGGTAAACAAAATCACCACGCGTGCGTACGTACGGAATACTGTCTCCACACCGTGGTGTAATATGTTTTCCACCACCACCTTACATGGATGGGTAAAATTGTGTAAATAAATAACTATATATTATTATTGTAAAGTGGTATTTATTCTGAAATATTATACAAACACATCAATACAATTCCACGATCATGAGAACGATATCGTTGCTCGTGCGTACGTACGATCTACCGTCTCCACGATGTGATGCGACTCGTTCGATATGATCTTCAATGAATAATGATTATATAAATTAAATTAATGAATGAATATGATATATATTACACTAATACCATTATTTAAATTATGTATCTATATCCTATAAAGAGGAATAAGAATTTATTTGACAAAACATGCATAAGATCATAAAGCAATAAACACCCGAATAACAAGTAGCAATGAAATATTACTACTAAGAATATAAAAATATGACCATATATGATATCATAACAATGAATATGATTATGTAATAAGTCAATTAACATTATTTAAACCATATTACAGGAGGTTCAGATTCATATGAAGCATATCAGACCTATGTTAAGGGAAAATATCACAATCTCATTTTTATCTGAGATTATTTGTACTTTGGTATTTACTGGGGTTTATTTTATCATCCACATACATGTTTCCTCAATATGTAATATTATTTTTATCCTCCTACAATTTTTTAAATCTAATTTTACCCTTAGGTGAGTTCTTAGTAAAAGATATGAAAGGAATCTTTTTTCATTTTTCGTACGAGGAACTTTTTGACTTTTCCAGCCAAAGTACCAGAAGAATGTTTTTTAACTTTGTAACACCCCGAGCTTCTATGATACACTTCTCATTCAATAATGCAATATCTTGCATTGTACGCAACTTCGAGTTCTAACACACCACAACTAATCAAAGTAGCCGTTATGAATAGTAATACCCAGTTTTTAAAATTATAGAAATGTTATATTTCAAAATGGACTTCATTTTTCGATTCGTAATATGAAAATTATCCTAAGTTAAATTTTTTGTAATTTTCTGAGAACTTCCATTTTTTATGAATAGTGAAAAATACTTAAAAACAACTTTTTTAATCAAAATAATTTATAGTGATAAATTATACTATTGAGTGGTTTTAGGTTATAATTATAATATATTTTTACCATTTTATCCAATGGTGGTCATTATAATTAATTTCACTTTGAAATTGGACATAAACAATTGTCAATCTTTTGATATATATTGTTTCTTAAAAACACGCTATTTGTTGTGACAGCAGGAATTAATTATAAAATTAATCAATGAAACTTATATGTTTGGAATTTTGTAAAATATACATCATTTTTGAATTCAGAATATCAATTATAGCTTAGGGTGAATTTTTGGCATTGTTCGGAAAAACTTCAATTTTTGATAAATAGTAAAACCACTAAGTGGTAATTAAATAACTGATATTTCGTTTAAATGAAATATTACCACTTCTGTATTTTGATTTTAAAAAATCCGACATACATGGTTGTCATTATAAAGTAAAATGTGGTTCAATGAGATTAAAATAATTTTTGGTGAATAGTAACTTTTAAGTTCTTAATCGCGATTAGAGGTAATTAGTGTAGTTTAAGGTAAAAATAATGTTTTAATAATATGAGATGAGCTTGAAACATGTCCTATCCTCATTGGATGTGTCATTTCCGACCAATACAATCCATGAGTCAACTTGGGGACCCCATGGAGCCACTTTAGTTGGAAAATGCCATAAATACCTTTTATTTAATGTTAAAGTAAAAAATGACACAAACATGCAATGTTTTACTAAAACAATTTTTACATGGGGTGATACAAGTCATATTTTTTACTATAAATAGTAATTGGAAAGATAAAAATATTTCCTACATCATAGTATTTTTTTTATAATTTTCAGACATTAAATAAATTAAATTACTTATGACATCATTGTGATGCAGCGATGACCTCATTATTTAACGATTTTAATAAAATGAAAAGATAATGTACAATCCAAGTCTTACACTTGTCCAAAGACTATTGGATGGGTAGATTTCGAACCCTTATCACCTTATCCACGAATTATATAAGTTTGGGACCTTTAGAATCTGAAAATCATTGTATAATAATGTAAAATTTCCTTACTTTCCAAGAGTGCCCCTCCTCTCCTCTTATAAAAGGCCCCCACCTCTACCACCTCATTCACACCTTCAAGCCATTTGGCTCGGCCGAACTCTGCCCAAATACTCTCAAAACTTCCCCCTATTACTCATAGAAGCCTCACTTTGGGCAGAACTCTTCCCAAGGAAGCCTTTGGCTCAAATCAAAAAGAGTTACCCGATTTTGAGGTAATGTCTTCTCTAATTTTGTTTTGTTTTATTTTTCTTCTCCAACCCCCTAAACTCTTTTTATTCATTTGTTTTGTAACAAAACCAGTATCCTAAATATACTATGATGTTGTTATAATATGGATTCGAGCTACACTTACACACACCTACATCTAATGGTTAAAGAACATACGGTTTCTGTGGATGGCGAATTTCTGCCTCACGAAACGATGATTGTTCAACACTCATATAACACCTTCAAAGGTGGCCATTAAGATGTCACTATATTTATATAGGATATATAATATGTTAATTATTTACTTATTCTTCTGTATTTCTCATGTATGGCATACCTTATGATTTCCATTATGGGTAAACGCGATAATTTTATTTTAGGAAGTGCGGACTACCGCCCCCTCAAAGTGATGTGAATCGTTAATGCCATATGTGGGATGTATAAAGGATGGAGTAAATGATATTATATATGATATTATACTGGAACTATATTTTAACTTTATATAATTATGATTTCATTCCATTAAATACGAAATAGAGATGAAAGTAGCGTTCATGCGTACGTACGGCTTACCGTCTCCATGAACGGTGAATTTCATTTCTTACCTATAAATGTTATGTAATATTAAAAATGAATGTATATACTGGATATATATGATATATATGATATATACATCAGGAACATAATTTTGGATATAATGGATATATCACCACATGATCAACTTGTAATTATAAGAAGTTTATTTTTGACTCAAGTACCAAAGATCGACAAAACGACCGTTATTATCTTAAATAATTACATAATGTTCATAACATGGTAATAAGTGATATAAAAGGAATAATGAAAACGAAAAAGGTTCTTAAGTAAATATAAATTAACTCTATTTTATTATTCAGGAGGTTAAAGAACGGTCGAGTCAAGACAAGACGCAAGGTAAGGGAATTTCGTAACCCAACTTCTATTCTTTGGGTTAATCTCCTACTTTCAAATTATGTCATGATATTATTATGTCCTATTTTGTATTTTTACTTTCTTTATGTGTACCTATAGTGAATACACATAATAGATCTATTTTATTTTAAAAATGACCTTTTTAAGGACTTCGTCTCAATCCCCTTTCATTGAGTCATATTTGGTTTTATACACAACTTTCTTTTATACGGTGTATAAACCCCTTTGACTTTTACGTTATTCAAAAGGAATTTTTTTATACGAAGCGTTTTACTAAATGACAAAAAGGGAATGTTTTTCTTTCCGTACATATGCAGCGACAATGACTTCTCCGCCGCCGTGACCATTATTTGAGTTTTGGCTTCCTCTACAAGCAATCATTTTTTTAATGAAAAATAAATACAAAGTTCTAAAATTCTTTTATTTAGGTATTGAAAATGGTATTTAAAGAGTTTTTATTATATCAATGTGTTGTATTGATATCTTGTGACTGAAATGTGGAAATGTTATGTTTCCTTTATGCATGTTTTATGTGATACGATTATGTTATGGTTTATGATATGTTTAAAACTATTCATATGAGGAATTCATTGGACTTAATAAGTGACGGGTGGAGCCCGCTATAGCTCCTCGATGCATCGGTAGGTCTCATGAGACAACTAGATGTGGAATTGGCCGAGACCCTTTCTCAATTTGATTTATGGTTTTGGATGAGGCCTTAATCATTTTAGACGTCTTAGTCGAGGCCTTGACAAAGTGTTTCAGAATGTATGGCATTATGCATTCCATCATTATGAAAGTGGTTATTGATATTGCATGTGATTATTCGACTAGTAGAATATCCATGTGAATAAGTAAATGGCATTATCTCATTTTACTTTTGCCATATTATGTTGATGTTCATGTTTAAAAGGCTTTTGTTTTAGTTATACATTGCCTTAAATGTTAATGTTTATTTATGAAGGCTTCCGCAATATTGTTATCCTTACTGAGCATCTGAACTCACCCCTTTCAATGTTTTAATATTTTCTAGGATGTGAAGAAGTATTTTATGAATGACCTGCAGGGATAGTCAGAAGAGGATATGAGTGTGGACTATGGAGACTTTGTTGTTGTAGTTTTTCACTTTATGATGTAATGTAACGTTTACGAATGTATCTAGTGTTTCCAAGGCTACTAAACTAATCGGTCTTTTGACACTTGATCTTTTGTGATCATGCCAATGTTACGAAGTAATGCACCGACACTGGGTAGCTGGGGTTGGGGCGTTATAGTTGGTATCAGAGGCAGTTTAGTACTAGCCTTGGAAGCTAGATTTAGATAAACTATGATTAAAGCACATAGCCCGAAGATAGACTTTAAGGATTAGTATATAAGAACTTCCTAGAATTTTGGTATTATAGAGATTTTGTGAGTTTTCCGAGCAATACATCCATGTCTGGATACAAGCAGGTAGAGGCGGCTCTGGCATAGATGTACCTAGGGGTAATACCTGAAAACACCGCTTTGAGCTAGACTCGAACGGGAACTGGTGCACGACAACGGGCCTTGCTGCACTCTTGGTTACGACACTCCCGGGGGATATGCTTAGGATAATTCACATTTTCTTTACAAACCACTATGAAGGGTTATGAGTATATACTTCTTAAAAGAAAACATTTTTTATGATTATGGATTATATACATAAATAGTTCAATTTATTATAAGTGTTTTCAAGATTGTTATTATGTATTTCGATTCATAAACTAACCTATTCTATGGCGTTGTATAGATATGGCGCCCAGTAGTAGGAATGTGAACTCCATCAATACGTATGATCCAAAGAGTAAGAAGGATCATATCTTTCATGGTATTAAGCCAAAATTTAGAAGGGAAATATTCTCCCATGTGTTATCAACATATGAAGAAATAGTATCATGTGTTAATAAGATAGGTAGAGAATTATCTGAGTCTTATGGATTTGAAGGGATGAAAGAGAGGAAAAGGATAGAAGAGAGAATGATGGATAAAGGGACGAGGGAAAAGAAGAATTTTCCAATATGTGATAACTGTGGGAAGAAACACCTTGGAATTTTCCTGAAGGGAATTTGAGTTTGTTATAAGTGTGGAGAAAAAGGACACCAAGTGCGTGACTGCAAGGGTAAGAAAAAGGTTTCAAATGTACAATGCTTCATCTACAAGGAGTGGGGAAACTACGCAAACCAATGTTAAAATCATCAGAGTATGCCCCAAATGATGTTATTGGATAATAATCAAGTTATGATACTACCACAGATGAGGAGGAATGATTAGAGTTCTTATGTTGTTATTAAAGTATTTTGTAATTTGAGTGTTGTATCAATGATGTATTGGTTATAATAATTATGGAGTATATAAGGACTGTACTGCAGTACTATTTCATCTAGGACTTGAGATTGTGTGGAACCAAGAAAAGTGACTCCACAGTAGGTTAAATTTTTGGAAAATATATGGTTGAGAGAAAGATAAACCATAATATGGTTCTGATACCGAGATAGTGATTTTGGAATAAGACATGATTGATTCGGATAAATTATGTTGGATATTCTTAACATCCTTGAAACTGATTAATGATTTGTATACATTTTTGGATAGAAGGAGTATATCTAGTTTTCTATAAGGAATAAGGGATCATGAATGTAATCAATATGAATTTATGGTAATTCAGTATGTTGCAGTGTTTTAAAAGAATACATGATGAAGGTGTTCACATGTTGTTACGCAGAAAAAAAAGGAGCTTCATTATGTTTACCTTCCTCATAAAATCTGGACTGTGAGTTGGACAGAAGTATTTTGGATAACTATAAAGGTTGGAATGGATTATATTTTACATTCGATACTATTGTTAAGGTTATTTTTGGATATTTATAAAAAGGACAACACGCAGACCGAGTGACAACCCATCGCGTCGGACAAAGCTGTGGGAATCGAACCCACAACCATAGTGAGATTGGGATTAATCGCCTACCACTGGACTACGTGAAGTCCCTGGTTATTACAAAATAGTTTTTCTAATCTAAATGGTATGTGTTAATATTTGGAACCTTATACAATTAGGATAAATAGAATATTTTTGAGTTCTATTACCTTTTAGAGTAAAAGATGGGTTTTTGGTAAAAATTTATTAAAGAATGAAAGTCTACATGACAGGTATGTATATTCCCTTACGTTCTTAGTAAATCTCCTAAATAAATTCTTTAACATTATAAAAGGTAACTTAAAACAAAAACGTTGCCGGTTAACTTTTCCAACTAGGGATTCAATGACCGTTTAACCAATCACAAGTTAGTGATTTTCTTATTGTTAACTTTCTTCTAATCCAGTTTTCTACAACTCTCCATCAGACCTTGATGGTTTGTTTTTCTTCCATATCCATATTTTCATAGAATCCTAGTATGGGCTATCTCGTGTGACCTTTGTACTTATCTTTATTTCTTTTAAAGTTATATTTTTATTAACCTTATTTCCGATGTGGGTTTTCTACAAAGGTATTTTCTATTTTCAACCTTTTATTTTCCAAGAAAAATATCAAATTGCGAGGATGCAATTTATTGAAGGAGGGGAAAATGTAACACCCTGAGCTTCTATGATACGCTTCTCATTCAATAATGCAATAGCTTGCATTGTACGCAACTTCGAGTTCTAACACACCGCAACTAATCAATGTAGCCGTTATGAATAGTAATACCCACTTTTTAAAATTATAGAAATGTTATATTTCAAAATGGACTTCATTTTTGTATTCGTAATATCGAAATTATCCTAAGTTAAATTTTTTGTAATTTTCTGAGAACTTCCATTTTTTATGAATAGTGAGAAATACTTAAAAACAAATTTTTTAATCAAAATAATTTATAGTGATAAATTATACTATTGAGTGGTTTTAGGTTATAATTAGAATATATTTTTACCATTTTGTCAAATGGTGGTCATTATAATTAATTTCACTTTGAAATTGGACATAAACAATTGACAATCTTTTGATATATATTGTTTCTTAAAAACACGCTATTTATTGTGACAGTGGGAATTAATTATAAAATTATTTAATGCAACTTATATGTTTAGAATTTTTTTAAAATAGACATCATTTTTGAATTCGGAATATCAATTATAGCTTAGGGTGAATTTTTGGTATTGTTCTGAAAAACTTCAATTTTTGATGAATAGTGAAACCACTAAGTGGTAGTTAAATAACTGATTTTTCGTTTAAATGAAATATTACCACTTATGTGTTTTGATTTTCAAAAATCAGACATACATGGTTGTCATTAAGAAGTAAAATGTGGTTCAATGAGATTAAAATAATTTTTGGTGAATAGTAACTTTTAAGTTCTTAATCGCGATTAGAGGTAATTAGTGTAGTTTAAGGTAAAAATAATGTTATAATAATATGAGATGAGCTTGACACATGTCATACCCTACTTGTATGTGTCATGGCCGACCAATAAAATCCATGAGTCAACTTGGGGACCCCATGGAGCCACTTTAGTTGTAAAATGACATAAATACCTTTTATTTAATGTTAAAGTAAAAAATGAAACAAACATGAACTGTTTTACTAAAACAATTTTTACATGGGGTTATACAAGTCATATTTTTGACTATAAATAGTCATTGGAAAGATAAAATAATTTCATACATCATAGTATTTTTTTTATAATTTGTAGACATTAAATAAATTAAATTATTTATGACATCATTATGATGCAGCGATGACCTCATTATTTAACGATTTTAATAAAATGAAAAGATAATGTACAATACAAGGATTACACTTGTCCAAAGACAATGGGATGGGTAGATTTCGAACCCTTATCACCTTATCCACGAATTATATAAGTTAGGGACCTTTATAATCCGAAAAGCATTGTATAATAATGTAAAATTTCCTTACTTTCCAAGAGTGCCCCTCCTCTCCTCTTATAAAAGGCCCCCACCTCTACCACCTCATTCACAAATTCCAGCCATTTGGCTCAGCCAAACTCTGCCCAAATACTCTCCCAAATTCCCCCTCTTACTCCTAGAAGCCTCACTTTGGGCAGAACTCTTCCCAAGGAAGCCTTTGGCTCAAATCAGAAAGAGTTACCCGATTCTGAGGTAATGTCTTCTCTAATGTTGTTTTGTTTTATTTTTCTTCTCCAACCCCCTAAACTCTTTTTATTCATTTCTTTTGTAACAACACCAGTATCATAAATATACTATGATGTTTTTATAAGAAGGATTATAGCTACACTAACACCCACCTACATCTAATGGTTAAAGAACATACAGTTTCTGTGGATGGCGAATTTCTGCCTCACGAAACGATGATTGTTCAACACTCATATAACACCTTCAAAGGTGGCCATTAAGATGTCACTATATTTATATAGGATATATAATATGTTTATGTTTTACTTATGCTTCTGTATTTCTCATTTATGGCATACCTTATGATTTCCATTATGGGTAAACGCGATAATTTCATTTTAGGAAGTGCGGACTACCGCCCCCTCAAAGTGATGTGAATCGTTAATGCCATATGTGGGATGTATAAAGGATGGATTAATTGATATTATATATGATATTATATTGGAACTATATTATACCTTTATATAATTATGATTTCATTCCATTAAATACGAAATAGAAATGAAAGTAGCGTTCATGTGTACGTACGGCTTACCGTCTCCATGAACGGTGAATTTCATTTCTTACCTCTAAATGTTTTGTAATATTATAAATGAATGTATATAATGGATATATATGATATATATGATATCTAAATCATGAACATAATTCTGGATATAATGGATATATCACCACATGAACAACTTGTAATTATAAGAAGTTTATTTTTGACTCAAGTACCAAAGATCGACAAAATGACCGTTATTAACTTAAATAATTACATAATGTTCATAACATGGTAATAAGTGATATAAAAAAAATAATGAACATGAAAAAGGTTCGTATGTAAATAGAAATTAACTCTAGTTTATTATTCAGGAGGTTAAAGAACGGTCGAGTCAGGACAAGAAGCAAGGTAAGGGAATTTCTTAACCCAACTTCCATTCTTTGGGTTAATCTCCTACTTTCAAATTATGTCATGATATTATTATGTCCTATTTTGTATTTTTACTTTAATTATGTGTACCTATAGTTAATAAACATAATAGATCTATTTTATTTTAAAAATGACCTTTTTAAGGACTTCGTCTCAATCCCCTTTCACTGAGGCATATTTGGTTTTATACACAACTTTCTTTTATACGGTGTATAAATCCCTTTGACTTTTACGTTATTCAAAAGGGATCTTTTTTATACGAAGAATTTTACTAAACGACAAAAAGGGAATGTTTTTCTTTCCGTAAAAATGCGGCGACAACGACTTCTCCGCCGTCGTGACCATTATTTGAGTTTTGGCTTCCTCTACAAGCCATCATTTTTTTTAATGAAAAATAAATACAATGTTTTAACATTCTTTTATTTAGGTATTGAAAATGGTTTTTAAAGAGTTTTTATTATATCAATGTGTTGTATTGATATCTTGTGATTGAAATGTGGAAATGTTATGTTTCCTTTATGCATGTTTTATGTGATACGATTATGTTATGGTTTATGATATGTTTAAAACTATTCATATGAGGAATGCATTGGACTTAATAAGTGACGGGTGGAGCCCGATATAGCTCCTCGATGCATGGGTAGGTCTCATGAGACAACTAGATGTGGAATTGGCCGAGGCCCTTTCCCAATTTGATTTATGGTTTTGGCCGAGGCCTTAATCATTTTAGACGTCTTGGCCGAGGCCTTGACAAAATGTTTCAGAATGTCTGGCATTATGCATTCCATCATTATGAAAGTGGTTATTGATATTGCATGTTATTATTCGACCAGTAGAATATCCATGTGAATAAGTAAATGGAATTATCTCATTTTACTTTTTCCATTTTATGTTGAAGTTCATTTTTAAAAGGCTTTTGTTTTAGTTATACATTGCCTTAAATGTTAATGTTTATTTATGAAAGCTTCCGTAATATTGTTATGCTTACTGAGCATCTGAGCTCACCCCTTTCAATGTTTTAATATTTTCCAAGATGTGAAGAAGTATTTTAGGAATGACCTGCAGGGATAGTCAGAAGAGGATATGAGTGTGGACTATGGAGACTTTGTTATTGTAGTTTTTCACTTTATGATGTAATGTAACGTTTACGAATGAATATAGTGTTTCCAAGGCTACTAAACTAATCGGTATTTAGAGACTTGATCTTTTGTGATCATGCCAATGTTACGAAGTATTGCACCGACTCCGGGTAGCTGGGGTCGGGGCGTTACAAACTTACACAACATGAATGGATTTTTAGAAAATTATTTCCAAGAAGCTTTATTTTAAAGTTTTCTAGTTTATTTTTAATCAACTTCTTTTAGTTTAAAATTTAATGACATGTTAAGAAAGGAAAAAAAAATTGAAGTGGAAAGGATATTTTCCTCAAGAACGGAGTTCAAGTGTTTTATCAAAATTATTTTCCATCTAAGATAAAATAGGGTTCTATTTATATCCCTATTTTTACATTTATTTGATTGTTTTATGATGGAATTAATTTTATGATGTCCTTTTATCTTATATGGGTTATGTTATGATGGCATGATGTTTAAGAATCCCATTTTTATTACATGGTTTATGCTATGATGTATGATTTTTGATTTTGTGGCACACATAAGAATGCTTTCATTATGAGATGTGTGGAACCTATATCTCCCTCCAATGCATTGGGTAATAATTTATATCTCATGAGATAGACATGGCTAGAACAAAAAGTTAAACCAGTTCAGTGATACAGGACTGGAACGAGGAGTGAACTCGGTTCAGTAGTTGACTTTTTCCTCTATGATGGTCTTGGCAATGAGCCTTAAATACTATGAAATGATTTTCTATGATTATGTGTGTATGACACAAAGTTTAATGTTTTAAGTTATGATTATTTGGGATTACTTTTCGTTACTATGATTTATCCCATGACATGATATTATGACCACTTTTTTAGGTTAAGATTTTCAAAATGTTATGTTCTTATGAATATGATATGACTGATATTTCTTTTGTTTAACCTTACTGTGCATTTAAGGTCACCCTTTTGTATGTTTTCTTTTCCCCAGGTCAGGAATAAGTATATTATGTAGGATATGCCAAAAAGGGACTCTAGATATGATGAAATAAATGGGAGACAATGTAGTTGATTTTATGAACTAGTTGTTTATGTTTCCCAGTTTCTAAAGACACTATACCTATACGGTCCTTTCATGGTTTTGTTATATGTTTTAATAATTATGCATCAACTTTTAAGTAATAACAATGTATGTAAAGTATGGGTCATTATAATTATACCCTAGAATCCAAGACTAGAATAACATATTGAAATCGAATTATTTAGATTATAGAACATAGCCTTATTTAGATCATCTTACTAAATGAATTCCTAATATTACTCAGCTCTTTCTTCTAGAATAAATTCAACTCTAATAACCTATGGAATGTTTCTTTCAAAAGATTATCCTTTTCTATTGTTAATACTTAATCTTCCTTTTAACACTTATTCTCAATAAATTCAGCACCCAAACTCATAGTTGCAACAATTTCAATTTTTATAGAACCTATTTTTATAGTTTTGGGGAACTTTTAGGTGGTCTTAAGGTTTGGATGATCCTTCTGATGTATAATTTTGAAGTTAGTATCAACCCATTTGTATTTAAATTAATTTTATCAATGATGTTTTTACTTAAATATTTTGAAACTCAAATAAAATATTAATAACGATTTTTTGAATTTTAAATATGGGGTTTTAAATAATTAATTGATATGGTTAATAAAATTTATTTTTCATAGAAATTTTAAATTAATTTTGAATTATTTTAGGTTTATCTACTTCCATTTTCAATTATTAGAATTCATTAAATAAGTAACATCCAGACCCAGATGGCCACTAAATTAATAGCTAGACCAGTCGTCATATGGCCTCAAGAACACCTCCCCTTACAATAGAGGTTTCTGACTAGCAGTGAGGTTCTAAAGAGGTGATAGCTCAGAGACTATAACCTCTTGTCATAGTAGCACAATGGTTTATTAGATAATAAATAGTAATCAACAATTTTAAGAAGTATAAAGAAATGATAAACAAGCAGAAGATAAATGTAATATCAACTGAATATAAAAGAGTTTCAAAGAAATTTTATAAAAACAATTCATGTCAAGAAGATGATAAATAATTAAAAAAGTAGACATACAACATGGAACAATATAAAAGGAAGTTTTTAAATAAATAATATAAAGAAAATCCCAACAACTAGCTCCAAGAGCATACCGGACTCCATCTCGGTCCTATTCTCCTAACACCTAGGTACAAGTAAAATTGAAAAATAATATCTCTGTAGTCTAGAAAACAGGAAGGTATACTAATATATCAATGGTACCAGAGTAGGGTGTGAGATTAAATCTTAGTAGGAGAATCCCTACGGTGTCTAGACCATTCCATTTTGTGCAATATAAATTATGGTAATATAAAGGTAAAAATATATGAAGTAAATGAAATTAATGATTCCCATGGCATGGAAACTGCTAAACTAGTGATAATAAAATAGCCCCTCAAGGATCCTTTCCCAATATTTTCAAGCGCATATAATAAGAAAGATACAAATAATAGATAAATAAACAACACAACCATATCATTCATCCAAACATATCATACACCATGTCCTTGTTGTATAACCTATGTTCCATATCCAAAATAGCCAAGGCATTGTTCCAAGATTATACAAATTACTTGTTCATGCCATATAAACTAAATTTCAAACCATAAAGGTCCATATATAATGCATAAAAGACCAAGACATCCTCACCGAGTCCCAAGATCATCTCAATGGAAACTCGGTTAGGAATTGGTGGGAGTCCTTGTAGTAGGTCATATCGAACATGTCCTACATGAGTCCAAGAATGCCGAATCAAAGGGGTATCAAAGCCCAAGGAATCCCACTTAGTTAATAACCAAGGAGAATACTCTATATAAGGTGTCCACTACCACATTTTGGATCCAAGTAACATGTCTAAGGCATGTGATCAATCACCACTTCATACCATTTACTTTTTCATATAATATGAGTCTACCCACTCATATAAGGATTTCACATTCAATTATATCCCATTAGTATACCCACTCATGTATAAAATTTAAAATTACAATAAAACCAATGAGAATACCTTATCTTTGTTCACAATTCATATTTAAAAATAAACACGAGTTTACCCACTCATTTCCATATTTTCTTAATAAACCATTATGCAATTCAAGTTCAATATAACCATTTATCCCAAGTGAATCATCATAAAATTAAGGAAATACATCTCCTAAAAAAGAAAAATAGTTCCCTTTAGTTATAATTAAGCTTCCTATAACATGGAGGAACACACCCATTAGAAAGTTCAAGTAAGGGAAATTAAAATGAAGCGGGAAAATATGGTACTTCAAAGTTGAAAAGGTTGCACAAAAATTTATAACGGAAAATCGATTTTCTAATTCCATTAGATACCATGTCCTAAACAAGACATATATCACACTATGTCATCAAAGCATAGGGAAAACCAAATATCATTAGCGAAGAATTTATTAATCAATTAACTGATGTTTTTAACTTAATATACAGCATACCTCATCCAAGGGGTTTTATTATAAAACCGTGACATTATTTCTCAAACTATCCATTTAAAATCTTAAAAATAAAATTCAATAATTCATAATTTAATTAATTAATTAATCACTTAATGCATTATTAAATTTAAAGAAAAAGTGGAAAGGGATACTACCTAAAAGAGAAGATAACCAAGACAAACACTTCGACTCTTTCCACATTCATCAGCGACCACTTGATGCTACTACTACCCACCACCAAGAATATGCACCTTTCTATATACATAAGGACACCGAGCCCTTATGTGAATGTTTTCATGACCATGAATATGTATAAAGGGATTGTTACATATATTCTTGTATGTATATACCAATCTCCACTTACACCCAGATTCATTTTTCATATATATAAATAATCACACCATGACCCATATATATATATATTCATTATTACATGGGAATATATACATATAACGAGGGAACTTACATATATATATATATATTCCTACCTATGCATAGGTGGTAATTCGTATTTGACTCTAGTGAATCGAACCCACCTCTAGGGTGATCAAAACTCACTACAACTAAATCTAGTAACTAAAATTCACTAAAAGGCATTAAATAATATTTTTTAGAACAATAAGTGGAAGAATAAATCACCTTAAGAAATGATGGAAAATATAAAAGGCATCAAAGCACATTTCCTTCAGCAGAGAACATTAAAACATACCCAAGCTGACCCAAGAGGCCTTTCACACACCCTAGCATCAGAAAAAACCATAGATCTGGTTAGCCCTAACCCTAGGGTTTGGGTGAACATCATCAGGTGATGAAGAGAGGGAAAATAGTCCAACCATAATGAAAAGTAGGTATCTAAGGTTCTTACCTCGAAGTATCTAGTGAGAATCATTAAAAAATTCTCCAGAATCAATCAATCGTAGAGGGAGTCGGAGAGGCGATGTCGCACATGGTGGAGAGGAAGGGAGAGAGGTGTATGTCACGCTTGTGTAAGGATATATATAGCGTTACTTAGGTTCTTTGAATTTTTTTAAATTTAATTAATTCTTTAAAACGAACACATCGTGCGGTTTGGGTCGCACAGTTAGCCAAACCGTGCGCCAACCATGCGACACCCCCTACCTAAAGAAACACATCAAACAGTTTTTCCTTCATGGTTATCCAATCCATGAGAAAACCATGCATTGAATAGTGTCTAGGTATTTCCTTAGTATAACTACCCATATGGTCTAGGCACATGGTTTGTAAAACCATGCGTAGCTTGTGAACACCGCCTCTATCTACCTACTGAATGTTGCATGGTTTGCTGCAGAGGGCCGCATAGTTTTAGAAAAATCATGAACCCTATTCAGAGAGCAAAAACCTTGACATTTTGGAGAAATATGTTCCCAAAACTCAATGATATCTCTAAGTGACCTATCATTCCCTCACCCAAGTTCAAAAAAATAATACGTTGATGTGTCCCAACTATCAAAATTCCATTCTGAAGCTCACTTCATTGAATATCCCATCTATTAAAAGATTAAAATAATTTCTCATGGAATTACATTTTGTCTAAAAACACTAGAATATATAATATCCCCACCTTAGAACCTCTCATCACCAATAAGCCTTGGGGAAACAAAGAAAACATCACCCTACCCACAAGGGTTGTGAAGTCTTGTTCAAATGGTCGCGTTGCATTTCCAAATGCCAAAACCACCTCAAAGAACCTCTTAAGAACACGACACTGAAGCTATAAACATGATCTAATGCTTTATTTCCAACGAAAATATCAAAATGGCACTAACCCATGATTTCTAATCCATAGACATTATCATTTCATCATCTCCTCAAACATTTGGTCAATGGTGCTCCACACCTTAGGAATTAACATTAGAAAAGGGAAAATTCATAACAACAGTTTTTCCCACCATTGGAATTTATTTATAGGGAATTCCCCTAATAATTCTAACGACACTGTAGGAATTTTTTTCTCCCAATGAGTTAACCCAATTACATTTGAGGCCTTATCAGGGACCTCAGTTTAAGGGAAAGGTCGAATCCCTACCGACCAAACTGAAACTGGTCATGAAATACTTCTAAGAAGACACTATCAACCCTAAAACCACACCTACCATAAACCAAAGATGTTATTTGAAGTAGTTTATACCCGAATGAATTTGTTAAACATGAATGAAACCAGATTATCCACTTGGGCCAAATATTCTCAAACGATCGGCTTAGATGACTGTCATATTTCAACCAAACTACAACACCTCCTTTCAAGGAATTATGAAAATTTTTAATGAACACAACCACTGAATTACACACCTAAATTCTGGTGTAACTCACTTATCAAACCACCTCATGGTTATTTAAACTATCATTACACATCATGAACAAATGTGTATCTCAGATCCAACCCACTAGAATTCATTACCCATTAAAAATCACCACCGAACCCGACAACCAGTATGATATAACATCACATTCATAAATCTAGAGTCCTTGGAACTAACCCAGTGTATCCCATAATCCATATATACAAGTGAGATGCTAGTAAAAGTCCAAAACATCAACATCAAATAATCAATTCAGCCCAAAAGGCATGCTTCTAGAGGCCATGTCAAAGGGAACAATGGGTTTCCAAGAGTCCATCAAATGCATTCCTATATGGGAACCCAAGTATCACTCCAAACTAATAAATCCTCCAAATATCCATGAATCCAACGTACAATATAGATAAATACCACTTATAAAGCCTAAAGCCTTTTAAAACATAGTGCTACATAAGACCAACGCTCTCTTAGTATATCAAAGAAGACATCAATATAGGGTAGATGCTTGTCTCTTTGAGAATAGTACACTAAGAGGAAACCAAAATAAAAATAGTCAAACCAATATTGGTGAAACTCTTAAAATAATCTTGACTTCACCATGCTGATGCATTTCTATTAACCGATCGTAATGCCTTTTCCATCGGAGGCATCCCGTGATCATTCTTACTTTACCATCATAGCTCATACAATACCAATGGTGTTTTTAAATGTTTGCACACACATCCAACCACATCAACATCGTGATTCCTAGAAAGCACCCAAATGATTCAAAACTTGAAATCCTCAAAGGCATTCAAAAAGAGAAGTAATCATTTTAATAGAATTTCTTAATTGTGTTCCTTCTACCAGGAAGGAAAAATTTAATAGAACTGACATGACCCTCCCCACCTTATGAGTGTCCTAGTCCTAGAAATGAAGGAGATACCATCCACTCACAATTTCTCTAGTCCATGAACACCTCAAACAATCAAGTGACACCCCACTGAGTCACGATCACAACATCAAATAATTTTCCATGAAAACCAAATACAATCTGACTACTCTGTCAGAACACATGAGACTTTAGAATGTCCTCTAAAGCATTGGGACGAACTTGATCCTTTAAATCCTATACCACTACTCTATATGTGACCTGAGATCACCCTCAATTGGGAAAGGAAAAACGATTTCACTAAAATCAACTAGTTCTTTTCCGCATTTAATATCTCTATGGGTATTGCGTATATCAACGCATACTACCAAAATATTTAGAAGCAAGGTGACACACCCTTGATACTGTCCATAGGATTACCACCCTATGAATCCTTGTATCAATTGGTTTACATAGGAAAATAGCTCAAGAATCATCATTATACAACTGTAATACAACCAGAGACCACTTGAGTTTCCCAAGGAAAGAAATAGGGTCACGATATATACTAAGTGGTCAATCATGCCTAAGGCATGCCTAAACTAATAAAAAAAAGCATCACTCGAGGCTCACTCCCAGACAAGGGTCAAACATACAATGACCACCTATCCAAAAAATGGGTTTGTTTAAGATCTAAGCATCCTACAATGGACAATGAAAACCAAACAGCACCACCCAAAAGAAAGATTGTGCCATTAGCAATACATCTATGCTCCATGGGTACTACCTACCACTAGCTAGCCCCTTAGGAAGCATAAGCATTGACCCTATCACTAGGTCAAGCCAAATAGATTTCACTAGGCTCAAAAGCCATTAATTTAATCCATTTCTAAAAAGATTCACCCTATGGGTAAAATTTCACATCTCCCTTCCAATTAATACCATGGGAAACAATTAAAATACCATTACATGAGGGTTTGAACAAAGGAAACCACTAAATATTCCATTTTAAGGTCATTACATTTCTTACATTAAATCTTTAAACATTTAAAGGCTTTTAAATTCAACATCAAAAACCAATTCATAAGGTATAAGAACTATGTACCTTATTGAAGAAACAGCTCAAAGAAAAACATGCAAGTCTTATCCAACTTCCTTTTAAAATAATAAACATTTACTGAAATCTCTTCATATGTAACGAAATTTATCACCTAAATTTCTTTTTATGTTATAACAGACCAGGAGACCTATGAGGTTCCTACTATGCCTACCAAGGATCCTCAAAATTCAACCCAATAACAGTTTCTCAATTATTAAATTAAAAACACCCAAATGGGTCATATAATAAGAAACATGCCCCAACTGACCTACTTGGTCCCAATTGTGCATTTAGAAAAGTAATAAAAAGTTGTTATAAAGGAATTATTTCATTCAGATCAAATTAAACAACTTTATCACTTTAACTACTTCAGATATATACAACATGGCCATATATATAATGGTTCAATTCTATGGGTGGACATCTACCAATCCATAAAGTGCCCATACACTCTACATGTTTGGAATTTGGTTCCCATTTTAATCAAGTCAATTCACATTAACACATGATCTCTAGAATCCTTTAAATTTTTTAACAAGGATATATAAAAATTTATAAACTTCTAGAGATGGTTTTAGTAGATGGTTTACCCTTTCCAAATTATAAGGTTCCCATAAAACATACAATTGAAAATAGGCTTCCATTTAAATCGCAACCATTCACATATATCCAAATAAAAACTAGCATATTATAATAATAAATGAACACAAAAAAACAAGATAAAAAGTATAGAATCATGTTATATAATCACATAAGAATATTACACAACAAGAAAGGAATGATAAATAAATAGGCATGCTAAACTTTACCCAACTGGGTACAACTAACCATTGTATAACACTCAAGCACAAAACTAAAATTAGTAAGAAACCTACTAATAAAACTAAATAGAATGGACTATACATGGAATGCGACTTTATATGTTCCTATAATAATGTATGTCATGTTACTTCCTTTCCCTGCCAGACTATAGGAAAGATATCATAAATTCAAAAAAGAAAAATAAGAAGTGAAAAGTACACCAATCCCTCTTGATGAAATCATATAAACTGTAACATAAAATAGTATAAATAGTAATTCCCAACATTGGACACTTGGTCATTTACCTGTGGATGGGGAGATCAGTCCCAAAAATGACTATTTACCAAGTACCGACACATTCCTAGTCTCCTATCTACCGGCCCAAAGAGCATGAAAAAGGAATAATAAGGCTATGATATCACTTTGTAACGTCCTAACCTGACTAACCACTTAACTAGTAGCTGGACCGGTGGTCACATGGCCGCAAGCACACCTTCCCATATTCTAGAGGTTTTATACTAGCAGAAAGAGTCGAAAGAGGTGATATCTAAAATATTATACAATCATGTTAGAGTTTCACAGTAGTTTATCAGTTAATAAATAGAAATCAACAACAGAAGCATTATAATGAAATGATAAAGTAGTATACGGAAAATGTAATATAAACTGAATATAAAAGATTTCCAATGCCAATTTATAAAAATCATGCAAATACTTTTGATGATATGTAATTTAAAAAAAAGATATACAATATGATACAAGATATAGGGCAGTGCATAAATAAATAAAAGAAAGAAAATCCCAATGACTAGCTCCATTAGAATCATGAGCTCCAACTTGGCCACATACTCCTAACTTCCAAGTACAAGAAAAAAATAAAATGAAAAGGTCTATAGTCCTGCAAACAGTAAGGTATGCTCATATATTTATTGTACCTAAGAATGTTGTGAGATAATATCTCAGTAAGCTGGAACCCACGGTGTCTAGCCCAATCCATTTCATGCAATATAAATTAAGGTAGTGTTCAAGTGAATAGATAAGAAATAAATGAAAGAATAGATGAAAATGGAATGTAAACTACTAAACTAGTGACACATAAATATCCCCTCAAGGATCCCTATACAATATTGTCAAGATACTATAATATGTTAGCTATAAATAATGCATAGATAAACTAAACAACCTTAGCGTTAATCCAAACATTTCATACCACCATGGCCATGTCCTATATCCCATGTTCCATATCAATAAAAACCAATCCATTGTTACAAAGATACAAAAATTCAACTACCATGTCACATAAACAAAATGATAGACCATGATGTTCGGATCCAAGGCATAAAAGGCAAAGACATCCGCATCGAGTCCCATGAGCATCTTGATGGAAACTTGGTTAGGCACTGGATGGAGTCCTATGAGCATGTCATACTAAACATATCCTATGAGAGTCCACGAATACCAGATCCAAGTGGTTGCAAAGCCCAAGGTATCCCACAAAATCAAGACCCAAAGAGACTACTCTATCCAAGGCATCCACTTTTGTATCCCTGATCTAGGGAAAATTTACAAGTCATCTAAACAATCATTATTTTAAACCATTTAGTTTTTCATACAATATGAGTCTACCTACACATATAACAATTTCACATTCAAATACATCTCATATGTATACCCACTCATGTATCAAAATTCAAATTTTAAAGACAACCAATGAGTATACCCTCTCATTGTTCAAAATTCATATTTAAACGTAACACATGATTTTACCAACCCATTTCCACATTTTATTAATAAAACATTATGCAATTCAAGTTCAATATAACCATTTAACCTAAGATAATCAAAATATAAGGGAGGAAATACATAACCTTACTAAGAAAAACAATTACATTTGGTTATAATTAACCTTCACCTAACTAGGAAAGGATAGGAACACACCCCTTGGTTGGTTCAAGAAAGGGAAATTCAATTGAATAGGGACAAGATGGCACTAAGAAGGTCAAATAGGTCAATAACAATTTATAAGGGAAAACTACATTTTCTAATTCCACTAGAGTCCATGTCCTAAACATGCCTTATATAACAATATGTCATCAATGAATAGGGAAAACTATAAAGTATTATGCCAAGCATGTATTAAAAAACTAATCAATTCTTTTTAGTTTAGAAGGCAGCTTACCTAATCTGAGGGGTTTTATTATAAAATCATGACATTGTTTCTCAAAAAAATAATTTAAAATATTAAAAATTTCATCCAAGAATTCATTGTTAAATTTATCAAAGAAGAACCTAAGACATTTTTAAATTTAAAGAGTAAAAGTGAAAGGGATCCTACCTCAAAGGGAAGAGAACCATGCTGACCTCTTCGACTCATACTACTTTCATTGGAAACTACTTGAAGTTGCTTCTACCCGCCTTCGAGAATATGCACCATCAGATATACATAAGAAAATGTATCCACTAGGTACATATTCCCATGGCCATGAATATGTAAAAGGGGATCCGTTCATATATACTTGAATGCATAGACCTGAATCCACTTAGACCTCTAGTCATTTTTCATATATATAC
Organism: Viscum album; assembly: GCA_963277665.1. Lineage (NCBI taxonomy): Eukaryota > Viridiplantae > Streptophyta > Magnoliopsida > Santalales > Viscaceae > Viscum > Viscum album. Next base: position 405,573,806 of record OY728167.1, read on the forward strand.
ATAATAACACCTAACCCCATATATATATTCACATTTACATGGGTGGATATACATATAACAAGTGAAATTAAATATATATGTATTCCTACCTTTGAATACATAGTTAGTTACTTTTTACTATTGCAATATAACCCACCTAAAAAGTGATACTCACTATAGATATATCTAGTAACTCAAACTCACTAAAAGCCTAAAAATAAGATTATACTAGACCAACCACCAGGAGAAGAAATTAACTCAAGTGGTTAAAAGAAAACTGAAAAGGTATCGAATCACATTGCCTTCGGCGTTGATGACCAAAGCATACTCAATCCAACCCGATAGGCCATTCTCATGCCCTCACATTGGAATAAAAACCAAAGATAAGGTTAGCCCAAACCATAGAGTTCATCCGAACATCACCAAGCGATGTAGAGAGGGAAAATCATCCAGATATAAGGAAGAAAATGGAGCTAGGGGTCTTGCCTCTAAGGATTGAGCGAAAATTATGACAAAATCTTGTCAAATCCATTGATCGTAAAGGGAGTCGGAGAGGTGGTGTCACACACTATGAAGAAAAAGGGGGAGAGGGGTCTGGCATGCCCAGGTTAAAAGAGGGATAGATTTACATAGGTTCTTTTTATTTTTTTATTTTTAATTTAATTTATTTAATTCATTAATAATAACACACTGCATGGTTTGGGTCACATGGTTAAACAAAATGTGCACCAAAAGTATGACACCCCCTTCCTAAGGAACCACCTCACACAGTTTGTACCACACAGTTAGACAGACCATGAAAAATCGTGGATTGAATTGTGTGTAGGTACTACCTCAGTGGAAATACCTGTGTGGGCTAGGAAAATAGTTTTCAAAACCGTGCATAACCTATGTACATCGCCTATTTGCAAATGTTGTATGTTTCATGACTTTCTGCTAAGGCCCATATGGTTTTAGACAAACTGTACCACCCGTTCGGAGTCCAAAACCTTGACTTTGCAGATCATGTCACACATGAAAGTCAACAAGACCCTTGAGGGACCTATTAGGCCTTCACCCATGTTAAAACACATTGATGTGTCCCAAATCATGGAATTAAGTTCCAAAGCTCTCTTTGTAAAATGACCCGTCTGGTGAACTCAAAAATTCAAATTCAATTGAAATTGCATCCAATCCAAAAACACAAGACTCTACAATATTGATTTTTTAAATAATGAGTATTATTCTACATTTAATTATTCTTTAATTCCTTATTTAAATCCTACATTTGGATTACTTATTTAAAAAGGAATGTTTTCATGTTTATTATTATGTTTATGTTGTCTAGTAAATTGTATGATCTGTTATATTCTTATGAAAGTGACTGTTTATAGAACAAATTTCATTGTTATATATTATTCATTATTAATAATGTTCTCTTCCATTTTATTTTTGAATTGAAAATGGTATATTATTCGTTTCCACCATGAACATAAATGAATTATAGGTCAATGAATGACACTTAAACTTCAGTTAAGTGGTTTCATTGATAGATATGTAATAGATGGATTTAGTGGATTAAATGAGGATAATTATTTATCTCCATGGTAACTGAATTTATTTTAAATAATATATTGTTTGAATTAAATTTATTCTTAATTTCAACCATTTTCCCTTATGGTGTAGGTTATTAGGGTATCAAATCATGTCTAGGTAATTGGTATAAATTTATCCTAATAGGAGAATTAGGGAAACCCATTTAGAGTGTTATTATTTTTAGGCAAGGAATTATATTAAATTTATACTAATTTATACTCATAGTTTATTATTAAAAATTATAAGTTATATAATTACCTTGAAAATTCGTAATGCTTAACCTTGGTTTTTCTTGATATTTATTTTTTTCTTTTTTCATGTTATTTCTGTCATTTTCTTTGGATTATCCGTGAAGCTCTTTATTTACCACGCTTCTTCCACCATATCATTATGATGTAAGATATATTTATGTTAGTGTTTTTATATGTGGATGATTAGGTTATTTTCCTTGAATTTTTTCAGGGGGTGAAACATTATAGTGGTAATAAATTTGATGGATAAACTGTGGTTATCCAAAAGATATTTTCATGTTTTTTGTTTTTCTAGAAATTTCATGTATATTTAGTGGGTTAAATAAGGGTATAATATTATGGTTATTTATGGATGGAGAGGCATAATTCATGGGGTAATTAAGTTAATTTAATTTTGAAATGTAAATAATATTATTAATATTTTTTATATGTAATAGGATAGTGAGTAGTGAGTAACATGTGTTATTTTGTGATATTGGCCATGATATTTAGAGGAGACATCATTTGATACCACTAAGTATTGAGATTATTAGTATAGTAAGGACTAGTTTGTTTAGGGATAAATCACTTACCCATTTCTATATAATCTAGAAGTGTTTATGTTGTTATCCATATGGTGTGGCGTGGGATATAATCAAAAATAGGTTTTATTCTAAAAACCATTTTCATAAACTTTATATTTTATAAATTAAATTTATTAACAACTAGTTACCCCTACTATGAGTTTTATTTCCTCTTGGAAGTGATTCCTTAAGTTAAATCATGGTATTTATTTTTATTTATGGTATTAAATTATATAATTATGAATAAATAAAGAGATTTGACCCCAATTATGATTTCTAATAGCTTATACATGTCCCACAATTCATAATGGAGATTGAACATAGGCATATACCGATTACAAGTATGATTATATATATGGGTATCTATTGATAACATGATGTACATATATATATATATATATATATGATTTTTAAATTATTTTCTCTCACAATAGAGGATGTGTGTGTGTAATTATTTTCAATTTTATAGAATAAGTACATATGATATTTTCCCTATTTGATTTTATATCAATGATTTTATTTTTCTCAATTGTTATTTCAGTCATAGTAACTGAGTATGTATAGATAATACAAATGGTGGTAGATTTTTATATAGTACTTTTGTTATTTATCCTCCTTGTAGTGCCTAAAGAGATTATAGATATTCTTTAGTTTATAACTTTCTTGATTTAGATAATTTTTTACTAGGATATTTTTTTTTAAAATTGAAAATAAATATATTTTTAAATTCCATTGACACTTGTAGATTCTTGTACGTAATCAAGTTTACTTGTGGGATTTGAGTTATTCAATGGTTCCTACTTGATCATTCTACACACACCCTACAGGTGAACCTCATCGCATAGGTAGTTTCATATGTTACATTCAATGTCATAGAATGTACACGGAAAAAATAATAGGATGAATAATAGGAAATAAGGGTATTTGTGTAATAGAAAAGTACTACACCAAATTATGGGTTAAGGGTGGAAAGAATTAGTAACAGGTTTCCATGACTTATTTCTGTCTTTTTATTAGTTATATTTTTCCAAAATATATATATTATGTTTTATTTTTTTCTAGACCACTTCATTGTATATTTTTTTCCTGAGATATATAATTAGTTTGATTTCATATAACAGTATGTGGGATGCCACTTCTAGTTACTTATCTCTATTTCAATATTTTATGGGTTTTAGGGATGTCTGGTATATGGATAAGTCATGCCAGATTTTTGGTAGGATTTTTTATTGAACCATTTTGATTTAGTACACTGGTGAAAATTTTTCAATTGAGATATGTTGAAAATGTTAAGTATGATATTAGTTTATCTTTATGAGAATGAAAATTTATATAGAGAGGATTTTGTAATGTTTTGTATTATTATTAAAATAATCAAAGGACATTTTGGATTTCAATTGGAAATTAGCTTGAGAGTGATATGTGGTAATTTAAATATTTAAATTATAATATAGAGAGTGATCATTATGAGTGTTTTATAATGTTTAAAGTGAGTTTTCAGAGATGGGATGATAATTGGAAAATCATCGGAGTAGTAATTTGGAATTTTAAGGAAGGATGCAAAGGAGGTGGTCGATGTATATGGCTATAAGGTACCCAATATAGTGCCACACAGAACCTGATGAGAAAACTAGTATGGAAACTACAACTAAACTACCTCTAGATTGATAGCGGGGGCGCATAATTTACCTAGTAGATTCCGGTACTATTTTTTAGGTTTAAGTTTAGAATTTTTTTACAATTTAAAAACTCCATCATGATTTTATTTTCAAGTCATAAAAATAAATGGGTAAGTCCCCTCTCATCCACTCTATTTCAGCACCAGTTTTCATCTTCAATCCATGGAATCTATGAGAGTATAAATTTTCACTACTACAGTTTTGGGTTTATTCAGCACTAACTTTTATCAGTGCTAGTGAAAAGTGTTGATAATGGTTTCCTTTATTGGTACAATATTTTTAGTACTAATAAAATTTAACCATTATTAGATCATTTATAGTGGTGATAATGGTCCCGATCTTGCATGAAACTCCCACATCAAACTTGTAGACATTCAACCACTTAATTTATATTATTTTGATGCATTAAAACCTCAAAATCCTAGTGCATGGATGAGTTCCCTCACAAACTCTTCACACACCTAAATGGGTACTTTCCAACATGAACAGACCCTCTTGAGTTTTGGCGCAACCTATGCACGAGGTGGGATTTGACCCACCCTCTGCATAATAGGCCTTCCTTGTTGGGGTTTCCTAAATATATGACCCTTCAGGTTGAGGGCTAGCTGACTTCATAAATTTTTTAAAATTAAATTATTATTTAATATATAAAAATATATATTGATATATATGAATATAATAAATATTAATATATATATATATATAATTGGTTTATTTATAATTTTTATTTGTTTAATATTTTTACTAATTATTCATTTTCAATATTTATTTATATTTATCCATTTTCTTAAAATTTAATTATTATTTCATGTATAAAATTATATATTGATATATAGGAAAATATAAAATATTAATATATATATATATGTATGTTAAATTTGTTTGTTTCAATTTTCAATTTTTATGAATTTTTAAAATTAATTTGTTTTTAATATTTATTTATATTTATTCATTTATTAAAATTAAATTATAATTTCATATATTAATATTTATATTGATGTATATAATAATTTATTGATATATATTATATATTGATATATATTAAATTTTTTTGTTTTTTATTTCTATTTGTTTAATATTTTTAAAACATTATTTGTTTTGAATATTTATTTATACGTATTCACTTTTTTTATTGAATTCATATATCATATAAATATATATATATATATATATTCTTATATATATATATATATTCATATATATATTTATATATATATTCATATATATTTATATATACTGATATATATTAATAAATAAATTATATAAATATTTCTTGTTAAATTTAATATATATTTATATAGATCTATATATAAATAATTGTTAACTATTTTTAAAAAAATTATAAGTTACAAAGTTATTATATATATAAATAATTAAATAATTAATAAACATTTATAATTTTTTTTTCATTAATATTTAATGGTTTCGGTATGGTTTTAATTTATATAATTAATTTGTATTCAGTTACATTTTAACATATATAAATATTCATTTTTAATTTTTTAATTATCATTATTATTATTAGTTTTTACTCATATTTTAAATTTAATCATTATACTAATTATTTTTTTATTAATAGATTTTACATATTATATAATGTCATTATTCAGTTTAACAAATATCAAACTTATATATATATAGATTAATTTCACAAACAAAAATATTTACATAATTAATGAGATCATATATAGAAAAAGGCACACCTAATATTTTTTTAATTTATTCAAATTTTAATATTTATTTTTTAATTTCATTTCATAAATTAATATATTAAATATACTATTTTTTAATCTATAAATTTTATTATTTAGTTTTAAAATTATTTCAGTTAGTATTATTTCTTATTTTTTAAAAAAATTTATTTTGCAAGAATAGAATCATTTTATAATGTCTATTTATGCATATTTATTTACAATGTTTTATTAATTTAAATTTTTATTCATCATCATTTAAATATTTATCCATATTTTATTTTTTTAATAATTTGTATATTGTATAAAACGTATACATTTTTTAATATTTTTAAAGTCTACTCATTTTTAAATACTTAATTTCACTCACTTTTAACATTTAGGATTTTTAGATTATATATTCATTATTAATGTTAAAAATATATTTATAGATAATTAATTATAAATAAATATATTTATAAATGTATATTTACTATATTTATAAAATTATATATACATATATATATATAATTGTAAATAAATATGTATATTTTAAAACAAATTATATAATTATACATAAATATTTATATACTTAAATAACAATAAAAATATAAAAATATTATTTAAATAATCAATATATATACTATATTTGTAGTTATAATTATATTTATTTATTAAATATATATAATTATATAAATATATTTATAATTATATACAAATATTTATAAATATTTTTAGTAATATTTTTCTTTATAATTATAATTAAAAATATATATTTATAATTATATTTATCCATACATATTTATAAAAGTGATTTCCCCCACGCCGTTCAAGCTCTCGCGGAAGTCCATCTCTACTACCGCTCCACCTCAACTTTCTTTTTAATGAAATCTCCCAAATATATGGTATGTTATTATTTTTCCTCCTCTCTTTGTTTATGAGTGTCATCGATCACCTGTCTCGCTCATACATGGGCCATACAAAGCTATATGTTTGTGGGACTTATATCTTTAATTCTTCAGACTCTCCTCCCTATGTTTTTCCTTGGATGACCACCCACTATCACGAAGTTTCCCTTTATCAACCAAACCTTTCGACTCCCTCAACCGACTGATGCAACAAGCCTCCCCCTTTATTTTTTTCTTTTTTTGAGAGTATGCACATAATTTTCTTTTAGAAACAATCTGATCACTCCCCCCAAAAGTTTAGATATAATTATTCTATTTAAATTTAAACCATGATTATGGCATTAAGTGATTAAAAATTTATGACATTGAAGTATTAAGTGGAATGGTAAGATATAACCTTAGGTTTTTTATTCTAGTGAAAAAATCAAAATAAGGACTTTTGTTATTGTTGGTTCCTATATGCAATTGAACAAGAAAATCATAAAAATGGGAATAAATTAAAATCACAAGATTTTTTTTGTATTTTTATGTTTTCCATTTTTTAAATTTTTTTATGATATGAAGTATAATTTCATTCCAAACAAAAATTTTATTTAGAACCTATCCCTAAAAACATGCACAAAAGTTCATGATGATTTCTTTTTAGGAGAACATGGATCATTATAGCATTTTACAAGTTGAAAACCATCACATTTCTCCACAGGGAATTGTTTTCATCACATATGTATTTGGGTGAGTATTTATAGTAAAGTAATAAATAAATACTTTTAAATCAATATAAAGGGAAGAAATGAGGGGTTTCTTAACTTAGTTCAACACCCAAGATATTTACCTTTTCCATAGTGGTTTATTTATATAAGGTAAATGAGCTCAATTGACCTACCAAAATATCACATAAATATTTTTATTTTGTTGTTAGAAACCACTACTATGTACTAATATTTCCCTATCAGGATAAACCACATACATCCTAATTTTTCCACAACTACCCATGATGTTTCTTATCATGCCTTATATAGAAGCATGATTTTCTATATTGGAAGTGTGACATGTTCCCACTTTCTTTATAGACCAATCATGTGGTTTGGGGTTTCCAATACACGTAGGTGTTGGTTATCACTCATCTACAATCATCTATATAAATAATATCTAACTAATAATTAGTGATTTGGTGATCCTCTACTTTCACTCTTTCACTCAATCCACTATGATCATCTATCCTCAATATGGATGGAAGAAATATTTGATTAAAATGATATAATCATAGTCAACCACACTCATTGTAAGTAAAATGGTTGAAAATTAATTAAGACATAAATTCTGATAATACCATTGCAATGAAACTGGAGAGAGACTCTTAATCAAATATGAAAATAACGAAATATAGAAGATACAGGATTAATATATGTAAAGATAATTGGATGGACATTTTCAATATAATGTTATATCCTCTAGCTTGGGATCCCTAACTACTTTATCCACTTTAGGGAAACAGGGTTCTAAAATATTCTCTATAGGATTTCTTCATTTAGAATCCCATAAGGGGTAATATTATCCCCTTATTTCATCATATTGTTAATTGAATAATTTATTTTAAACCTTGAAATCAATTCACATGATATATATTATACTAGATATCTTCCAATATATATGAGGCTCTCCAAGGATAATTTTATTCTCCACTAGACCAATGTCAGCATAGATTCCAATGTCTTCCAAACGATCTTCACTCTCCTATAATGATATCCACATGGCCAACTTGTTATATCATTATATAATAGATCTATATAGGTACAAACAATGTTTTTTTATCCCCTTCGTCTTATGGATGTTTCCCACAAGGATCCTCTTCTTCATCAATTTCTATAAGATGTCATATTTCCTTCCTTATCCCTATCGTAACTTCATATATTACTTTTTAATTATTTTTAATCATTGGTGATTTTTATATGTATTATTTGAAGGTAGATATTATAATTTTATAAAAATATAGAATTTGGTTACTTAGATTCTAAACTCAATATAGTTTTTTAATATAGTTTTTTATTATTTTTTTAAATAATGAATGGAGTTTTGGAGTTTTGAAATTCAATAATAGGTTGGTAATTAAATTTTATTATTTTATAGTGATTTATATGGATTCATTTTTTATTAGATTCAGTTATTTTATTTTGAAAATTAATATTAATAGTCAAGGATTTTATAAAATTTATTTCTAAATGGATTACTTGATTAAATGAGTAAATGGTCATTTTTTTGTGAAAATAAACATTTCATTAAACGTTTTTAGAGTTAAAAATTAAAATATATTATTTTAAATGTTAAAACATAGTTTTGATTGAGACTATATATGATTTTAGGGGCTATTAAATGGGTATCTTATAGGGGATTAGGATGCGTTTTATTTAATGTATTCAGTATATGATCAAGTTTTTTAGTGGAGTATAATGCAATTGTATTTGTTGTAATTCTAATGGTATATTTTCTAGAGTAATCTACATAAAAATAGGTAACATGGAATACATCTTCACTTATATCATCAATAATAGTTTCTTCCATTGGTTTCATGAAATTCCAACCTCCTTGACCCTATGTTAAAATTTGGTGATTACATGACCTTGTATATTATGAAGAAGGACATTTTAAAAAGAAAATTGAAATATATATCACAATTATATGAAAATAAAGTACAACACCTTCCAAGGGAAGTTTTCCATCCAGTAATAAATAAATTTTGTTTTCCAACATTTTTATCAGCACCTTTTGTCCCACACAACATCAAATCAAGAACATATACCAAAATACAGATTTTTTACTCTAGGTTGTTTTTTTCCTGTCGCCCTTGTGTAAAACTATAACTTGTCTGGAATCATAATTGAAAAAATTCAATTGTTTGTTTCCCATTATTATAATTACCATTAACATTCTCATTTTATTATAAATTTCTTATGTGAATTAATTTTTTAAACAAAATTAATATTTTAAAAATTTAATTGGATGGATATTAATTAAAAACGGATACACACTAATCATATGAAAAAAGTTAATGAAGATGGAGATAAACATTTCATCATGTTTTCAATAGAGCATGTATAAAACTCTTCTCAAATCTTTTTTCTGTGTTTACATTTTTGGTATTCAATAAATAATTTTTGGAGTAGTTGGAATAACATTTGATGTGTCATGGAATATATTAAATCAATAAATGCTTCACTAAAAATGGGAAAAACAAAATATGAACACTGATTGGGATGATACTATGGCTTATGGATCATTTGATATGAATAACATTGTAAATGAAGATTGAAATTATACAGAGGAAATGAAAATTGAAAATGGAATTCAATACTTTTCAGAGTTGTTTGATAAGTTAAATAGTTTTTCTCAGAGACCATTTTATATCATTTGTACTGAATACACTACACTACCATGTATATTAAATTTATATAATTTGATATTTGGAAACATATTGAGTGAAAACATTTTTAAGAAACATCATGGTCTCCTGCATTATATGCTACAGGATGAAAATGAACTTCCTAGTTGAACATATGATGCAAAACTAATGCTACTTTCAATGGGAATGATCTCAAAAAAAATTATTGTTTTTTCAAATGATTTTATATTTTTTCCTTAGGACCAATAATCACTCATAAAATTACCTAAGTGTGGTGAGAATAGATATAAGAAAGATGAATCAAGTCCTTTAGAAGATGTATTTTACATTCCTATCATTACACAGTTTAGAAGATAATATGCATGTTCGGAAACTGTAAGATAATTGACATGGAATGTAGATAAAATAATTAAATATTGGAAACTATGACTTCCTATAGACTCCCCTCAGTGGAAGAAAAGTGATTATGAGTATCCTGAATTTGTAAATGTGCCTATAAAATTACATATTGTTTTTTCTTTATATGGAATAAATCAATTTGGTGTATATAGTGGTACTCTTAGTACATGGATAGTTATGGTGGTAAATTATCAGTTTCCTCTATGGATGTGCATGAAGTAAAAATACATTATGTTGTCTCTACCTATACATGGGACAAAACATCCTGATAATGACATTGATGTCTATTTTGATCCATTGATAGAATATTTGGTATTTATGTGAGATACATGTGTTAAAAATTATGATTCTCATAGTAGTGAAGAATTCAAATTAAGGGCCATGTTTTATGGGATGATAAATGAATTTCCGTCTTATGGAAATGTATCACAATATAAAATTTGAGGAATGTTGGGGAGTATAATTTTTGAAGAATGAACACAATCAGTTCGGTTAAAAAATTACTAGAATACTATTTTTAGGACATCATAATTGTTTACCTCGATGAAATAAGTTTTGATCCTATAAAAAAGATTAAATTGGAATACCAAACAGGGTAAAACACCATCTCCACTAACGAGTGACCAACTGTTAAATAAATTGATATATTTTGACACTATTTTTAGTAAATAATTTTTGAAAGAAAATAAAAAATCATGATGTAAAAGAGATCAATTTTATTTTAATTACCATACTGAAATTATTTTACATCAGAAATTTTCTTGATGTCATGTTTGTAGAAAAAAAATGTATTTTATATTTTCATTGGAATGTTACTAAAAGTTCTTGAAAAAAATGTAATGAAGGCTATTCTATACATGATTAACATTAGGATAAGGGAATATTTGACTTTAGTGAAGGCTAAAAGGTGTAATTGTATTTATCTTAAAATATACACTATATCTGGATAAGAAAATTTTAAAATTTTCAGTTTTAATATTGGTGTACAACATCCAAAGGGGTATTAATGAAATATCCTGAATGTCCTGTCAATGACTAATTTAAAGTTACATGGACTAAAATTTAAAAACATTCATGTTTTGATGAAATATTTGATCTCTATCATGTAACATTTTATTCTACCAAAAAATGTATGATGTGTATTAACCTGTCACTACTTATTTTTTAAAGACATTTGATGAAAATTTATAGACCCGATGAGGCTTTTAATAATGAATAAGGAAATTTCAGTCACATATTGTGAATTAGAGATGTTCTTACCATAATAATTATTTAATATAATGGTCCACATGATGGTTCACTTGGTTATAGAGATTCACTTATGGGGTCCTATCCATTAATGATGGATATACCCCCATTGAATGGTATATATATATTTTGAAAGGGTATGTCAAGAATAAAAAATGTCCATAAGTTTTTAATTAATACTGATATATTTTTGAGGATTCTATTGAATTCTATACTGATTACCTATCAGATGTGGACTGAATTGGTCTTCCAATGTCTTTTCATAGTGGACAGCTTAGGGATGAAGGTAATTCTGGAAGAGATGTTGTTACAATTACCATCACCGAGTGGGAGAAAAATCACATTTAAATTTTACATAATAGTAAAGATGTTGATCCATACTTTGAATCCCACAAATAAATTATTTGATATTTTAATCTGTCAAGGGATGTGTAATAGATATCAAATACACATAGTTAACAGTTTATGGGATGGTTCTGATATCATATATATAATGAGTAATCTAAAAATTTGAATTCAATTTTTGAATGACTTTGATGGATAGCCAGGGGACCAAATACAAATTTTATATCTTATAATGGTATATTAAGGTTCTAAATTTTATATAATAGTACATGATAACAAAAGTATGATGCTAAATAGTGGAGTTATGATTTTGGTAGAAGTGATGCACATATCTGGTTCCAAGTATAGAAATCCAATTTCATTGAATATTCCATATTTTGGCCTCATGAAATAGATATATGAGTTAGGCTATAAAAAATTTCAAGTATTTAATTTCTGTTTAAAATGGGTTAACAACAGAAGTAAATTCAAATTTTATGAAATGGGTTTTTTGAAGGTGAAATTCAGTGTGATATAGGAAAATGATGATCCTTTTATGATGGAATCATAAGAGGTGCATGTATTTTATTTCTCAAATACATCAAATAAGAATAGGTCATATGTCTTATTAGAAGCTAAAACAACTGTAAGGTAAGAGGAAAATTCAATCAAGGATGACCCATTCATTAGGGGATCATAATCATTTCATGGTGGTCCAAATATAGACAATAACTTGTACATTTGAGGGGTCCATAAAGAGGGGATTTGGAATCTCAGTAGAGGAGAAAAATACCTTCAACCTTTAATTAAATGAAAGATATTTCAATTAGCATGTTAAAGTATTTTTTTATATAATATTATTGTCCTATTAATATTATGTATTCGCTACTATATTAACATTATCTAAATTAAATATTTTACTACCCATACAAACTGTTAGTTTTTTACATGATGATGTCAATAATATCATGGAAGAATAGATGGTTGATGTTAAAACTATATAATTATTAAGGGATCAACAACATTTTGATAAAATAAAAATAATGATATAGAATCACGATGTTGAATAAAATTATCAGTGAAAAAAGTTGAGGTATAAAATTTGAGGTTGGATGGAATCAATACAGCCAACCTGTTGACCCCAACAAGTCAATGTTCATTTTTTATATTAGCACCATAATGAGAATAAATGTTTCATTTGATATAGATTCAGGGAATCATGTCCATCCTATAATAAAGTAAATCCTTTGGAAAGATATTAAGTTAATGTTACAATAAACTTTATCATTTTACATAAAATTATATATTGAAACATTGATTTACATTTTAATTTCCCTTAATGAGTCTTTTTATTTTAGAAAAAATATGTAATAAATTTTTGTAAATTACCATTTCAAAAGACCATAGAGGTTTCCATACACTTCTTACCATGTTTTAACATTGATTTGATGAGGGTAAAGTAAATCCCTATCAAAAAGTTACATATTCACACATTATAAAGGAGGAAAAATGGAATTCATTCATCAGTCATCGTGATGAGAAATCATTTCTGGTGCACTAAATTCGATGATATATTAGTCGAATTTATTTATTTTATCCAAATTTATTAAAAAAATTAATTTATGAAATAGTAAAGGAGTTATGAAAATATATAACATACATCAAAATAACGTACGTCTATCGCAAAGAAATAATGTGGTATGCTTCAATAGAGTAGAAAATGGTATCTATTTAGAATCTAAACTAAATGTTTTATGTGATATGAAACAACATATATTCATTTTTTTATATACAGATTGATGAATCAAAATCTGAAGCCACTTCCAACCCATTCCATGTGCTATGGAAAGAGACCCACATAAATAAAAAGTATAACTTGTTGATGAAAAAAAATAAGTATGAGAAACATGTAAAAGTATGTCAAAATAGTAATTATTTTTATTTATAATATAATTATATATGTGTGTGTGTGTGTTTAGTTTTTTATATGGTTTAGATACAAAAATTGATAGTGATTGTACCAGATGAAATTCAACTTTTAGTAGCTTTAAGGCAGCTAGAACAATATGGTCACATTAAAGGTGTAGGTTTTGGAGTGCCGCCCCAAAAATATTTCAAGAAGACAAAAACAAAATATGTTTCATATTAGATAATGAATGTATTCGAGGTTCAAATTGATGTTTTTCAAGATATTATTGTCTAATCCAGTTTTCTAGACAGATATATATGAATGGATCAAACCGAACTAGAAGTGGAACAAATATCATCCCATGAAAAACCAAATGAAACCACTAGCTTTGAGTCTTGTTATTGCCATCAACCACATACCTTACCCAAGATAATAAATTTTTTCATTACTCCTTCTTATAAATGTAATTTAAACAACATTTTATAACATTATATTAATAAAATTATGTAGGGAAAAGTTGAATATTAATTCTATCTATCAACACACACATAGATTTATTGTGATGGCTATGGTATATAATATCATTGGAGAAATTATACAAAATAATTCACACAAAATATATCATGAGAGTGAGTATTGAAGTATCTCAAGAGCCGAGCATTGATTCTCATATTCCACTTGATGATCCATATATTACAATGTCCAAGTATATTGTTATAATTTTTATGGAATAGACATATAATATTATAGAGATACAATAGGTGTGTCTTTAACAATATCTTACAAATGAAAAACCTATAAGAGTTGATTAAAAAAAGTCCTGAATTAAGGTATGGTGTTATAGATAGAGAAAAGGATGGGAAAAAATACGGTTAGATCAAGACAATTGAGTGAATTGACCAAGAAATCAAAAGGATATTCTAGTGAATCAAATTGCTCCCAAAATTTATGAAAACGATCCATAATTTATTTTTTACATATAAGAATTGACCACATGAAAATCTAACACATTTTGTGGTTAGTATGACCCTAAGTGTCTGTTTACAAAAATAATGTGTCATTTTGGTTTTTAATTCTGGTCACATAGCCAAAACTGGGAAAACGAGATCTGATTACTTTTAAACCTTAAGAAAATAATAAATAATTCATTTCTCATGTGTAGTAATTGACTGAATCTCAATATGAAACATGATGTGAACGATATGACATGAAGTGCGAGTTTTCAATACAAAAGTTTCATTTTAGTTAAAAACATGCATCAAATATCCAAAATTGAGAAAATGACCTTGGATTATTTTCAAACCTTAGGAAAAATGGTCCATAATTATTTTTTGATGTTTATAAATTGACTGGATATTAATTCTATACATGATGCTATCAATATGACTAAAAGTGAGTGTTTTCAATATAAAGGTTCAATTTTAGTTTAATACAAATTTCACATCACTAAAACGAAGGAAACAATCTCATATTGTTTTCAAAAATTAGGAAATTGGACTTTAATTAATTTTTCATGTATAGGAATTGATTAGTTTCCAATTTGACACACAATGCAAATGATATGGCATTAAATACAGGTTTTCAATATAAAGAATTCATTTTAATTTAAAATGAATCACATATCCATAACTGTGAAAATGGGATGGAATTTATTTCAAACTTTAGTAAAATGGTCCATAATTCATTTTGGACCTGTTGGAATTGACCACATGTCAATATGACACCAGATGTGTTCAAAAAGGCTCTAAGATAGTGATTTCAGTAAAAAGTATCCTTTTTTGTTTAAAACATCCATAATATATCCAAAACCAAGAAAAAAGGTCATATTATTTTCAAACCATAGGAAAATGTTCCATAATTTATTATTCACATGTAATAACTAACAGCACATCAATCTGACACACGATGTGACCAATATGACTCAATGTGCATGTTTTCAATAGAAAAGTGTCATTTTAGTATAAAACATGTATCACATATTCAAATATGATAAAATAAATCCCTTATTGTTTTCAAACATTATAAAACTGATCCATAATTCATTTTTCATGTGTAGTAATTAACAACAATCTAATTCAACACATGATGTTGTCAATATGACCTGATTTATCTGTTTTCAATATAAAAAAGTCATTTTAGTTTAAAATTCATCAAATATACAAATCCAATAAAACAAGCTTGTATTATTTTAAAAAATTTAGAAAATGGTCGATAATTCATTTTGTACCTATAATAATTAAGCACATGTCAATCTAACACCTAATGTGGTCGGTATGACTCAAAGTGCATATTTTTTATACAAGATTTTCATTTTAGTTTAAAACAAACAAAAAATTCCAAATATTTGAAAAATAGCTCATATTGTTTTAAAAATTAAGGAAAATCAATTTTAATTCATTTGTGATGAATAATATTTTATCTCACAACAATTTGACATAGGATGTGGCCGAATGACTCCAAGTTCTTGTTTTCTATAGAAAGGTTCCACTTTGGTTTAAAATGAATGGAGTATCACCAAAACATAGAAAATGACCTCTGATTGTTTTCCAAAATTATAAAAATTCTCCATAATTCATTTTCTATATGTTTAAATTGATCACATTCCAATTTGACACACAATGTGGTCGAGTTGATTCAAAGTATGTGTTTTTAATATAAAACTGTCATTTTACTTTATAACACATGACATCACCAAAATCAAGAAAATGAGCACGAATTTTTTTAACCATTAGGAAAATGGTCTATAATTAATTTTTACCTTTACAAATTTTCCACATGTCAATCCGAAAACCGATGAGGCTGGTATGAATCGAAATGCACGTTTTCAATACAAAAGTGTCATTTTAGGTTAATACAAACATCAAATATCCAAAATTAAGCAAAATAGTGTAAATTGTATTAAAACATTAGGTTAAGGGTATATAATAAATTTTTGAGGTGTAAGATTAGATCTCACATCAATTTGACACATTATGTGACAAATATAACTCAAAGTTCCTGTTTTCAATATAAAGGTTTCATTTTAGCTTAAAACATATGTCAAATCTCAAAAAACCAGAAAATAAGCTTGGATTGTTTTTAAACATTAAGATAATGATATATAATTCATTTTTCACATGTAGTAATTTACCCTACTTCAATACAACACATGATGTTGTAATGCCCAAACCCCAGAAGCCCAGAGCTGGTGCATTATTTTAATACATTGGCATGACTACAAGGAATCACGTCCTGAATGACCGATCTGTTTAGTAGTGTTGGAAAATAGATTACATACAAGAATGTTACATTACAAATTATAAAATAAAACACATCATAAATTATACTTTCAGAACTCCATTAATCCCCTAGCTTAACCCTGCATATCAATCATAATACACTTCTCATAATCCTAGGAAAATAAAACATAATAAAGGGGTGAGCTTAGATGCTCAGTAAGAGTAAGAAATTAAGAGGAAGATAACATAAATATTAGGCATGGTGAATAATTTAAAACACATTCCTTTACAAATAATAAACATGAACACCTTCTGGAAGGAATATGATATGAGTAAATAATTCCATAATAAAACATAGTCATGGGTATTATACTAGTCAAATAACCACATGAAATAACAATAACTAATCTCATAATAATGGAATTCATAATGTCAGACATCATAACCACATAGTCAAGGCCTCGTGCCAAGAATACAAATAAGATTTTTTCAAGGCCTTGTTCTAAGACACTTGTTTGTCTAATGAGACCTACCGATGCAGCAAGGAGCTATAGCGGGCTCCACCAGTCACTTACTAAGTCCAGTTCATTCCTCATATGAAAAGGATGAAACATAATCTACACATTCGTACTAAAACTAGCATACGAACTGTCAATAATTTAACTACAAACCATGAATGGTATAAAAATACCACATCAATAATCAAACATAAATCATCAAAATAAATATGGAATATTTTATTATAATAAATTAACCACAATTGACAATAATTATGATTATTGACATAGATGAAAATAATTATCAAAACTATTTGAGTGAAATATCCCCCTTTTTCTTGAAGATGTTTTAAAAGTCTCACTATTTATCAAGAAGCCATTTAAAATAGATTTTTGAATCAAAGTTTCCCATACAACATTGTAAATTTTAAAAGGAGTTTTAATTTTAAAAGATTAATTTCTATATAAATAAATCCTAAAAACCATTTTTAAAAGATGGATATTAATGAGAAAGATTTAGAAGAATTAATCTTT
Organism: Viscum album; assembly: GCA_963277665.1. NCBI lineage: Eukaryota > Viridiplantae > Streptophyta > Magnoliopsida > Santalales > Viscaceae > Viscum > Viscum album. The sequence continues at coordinate 405,591,957 of OY728167.1, forward strand.
AAAACATTTAAAATGATAATTTAGTTAGAGTTCTTAACCAAAAGAGAGACACTTGAATACAAATAATTGATGTGATAAACACATTATAATATCATTAGAATAAAGTGATTTATGATATACTATGTCAATGTACATGATATACACCATATAAAAGTGAATTAGCATATAACAATAAAGAAGTCTCAATGGAATGTAAATTGAGATGAAATCACTTATAAAGACTGTATCCTTAGGTTAAGGATATGTAAATGACATAATTATGTGTAATAAATATAAATACACTCAATATCATTGGATATTTAGCGTAAATAATTTATAGTACATTCACACATATTCTTTTAAATACAATACCAATGACTTGGATGTTTAACTCAATGAATGGAAATTGAGTTAAGATTACTCTAATCAAGTTCATATCAACGACATGAGAAATTATCAATGGAGTGATCAGTTGTATAAAAAGTATATCCAAACAAAGGGGATTGTAAATTACTACATAAATATTAAATAGTGATTACACAAATAATCATGGAGTAAAATAATCAATGATGTATGTGTAAAGCCCAATGAGTGGAAATTGAAATTTGAAATTGTCTTACCAATTTGGTAACTCAAGAAACATACACCCCATGAAAGAAGGATCATACAATGATGATGTAAATACCAATAAATTAAATTATATTACCCAAATAATACAATCATGGGTAGTTCATACACCACAAAAAGTGAAATAGTTGTTAATATTGCATTAATCTTACGGGAATAAATTGTGAGATGAAAAAACCCTTACCACGTTGAAATCAATCGAGTCATACGAACAAAATTTAATAACCACCAAATGAATCACATAATACCATGAATATAAAGAGAATCATGATAATATATATCAAATGTCATAATAAAATTCACCACATCCAATAAATATGTGGAGAAAAATGGAAATCACACAAAATTAAAAGTTAGATAAGAAACCCCTTACCTCGGGTCCGACTTGACTCATTCATTCTTTAATATCCTGAATAATAAACTAAAGTTAATTAGAAATTTTTTAAGAACCATTTTCAAGTTTATTATTCCTTTTATATCACTTATTACCATGTAATAAACATTATGTAATCATTTAAGTTAATAATAGTCATTTTGTCGATATTTGGTACTTGAGTCAAAAATGAACTTGAAATAATTACAAATTGTCCATGAGGTCAAAAGTATATTATCTCTAGTATCATATTCAGGATTTAAATATCATATATATCATATATATCTTGTATATATATATATATATAATTAGTTCATGATATTTGGAGATAAGAAATGAAATTCACCATTCATGGAGACTGTAAGCCGAAGGTACGCATGAACGCTACTTTCATTTCTTTTTAATATTCAATGAAATGAAAACATAATGATACATAGGTATATTATAATTCCATTATATTATCATATGATATATGTGTTTAATAATTTAATTAACTCCATCCTTTATACGTTCCATGTATGTCATAAATGAATCATATCACCTTGAGGGGGCGGTAGTCTGCACTTCCTCAAATGAAATTATCGCGTTCACACATATTGGAAAACATAATGATGTGTTTGTAAATGAAAATTATAGAAGAGTAGATAAAAAATAAAAAAATTATATATCATATATAAATACAGTGCCATAATAATGTCCACCATAAGAGGCGGTAGGAGATAATTGAAAAATCATCGTTTCGTGAGGCAGTAGTTCACCGTCCACAGAAACAGTATGTTCTTTTCCCCTTAGATGGAGGTGTGTGTAAGTGTAGCTCGAATACTTCTCATAAAAACAACCTATTATATTGAGGATACTTATTTTGTTAAAAAATAATGTAAAAAAATATTTTATGGGGTTGGAGAAGTAAAATAAAAGAAGAGAACTTTTTGGAAGACGTTGCTTTAAAATTGGGTAACTCCCTTTGGTTTGAGCCAAAAGGTTTTCTGGAAGTGTCTTATGCCAAAGGTAAGGCATCTAGGTGGAAGTTAAGAATCTTGAGAGTGTATTTGGATAGAGGATGGATGAGCTAAGGGGCTTGAGAGGTGTGAAGAATGTGTTATAAGTGGTGTCCTTTTATAATGGAGAGGAGGGTCTCTTTAGGAAAGTGTAAAAAGATTGTTTTATTATATAATGATTTTAGGTTTATAAAGGACCAAAACTAATTATAGTTGAATATATGGTGACTCATGGTCGAAATAAAATCATCCAATAAAAATTGGACATGTTTTGGATATTTTTTATAATCTTTATAATCTTATTGATTTAAATCATTCACTAATGGTGTAAACACTACATCATTATGTCATAAATAATTTTATTTATTTGATGTATAAAAATTATTAAAAAAATACCATGATGTCAAAAATAATTTCATATTTCCAAATAGTATTTATAGTCTAAAAGATAACTTATATAACCACATGTAAAAATTAATGTACGAAAAGATATTTGTTTATGTCATTTTTGTCTTTATAAGCTAATTAAAATAAAGTGTCATTATCACTCTTAAGTGGCCCTATAGGGTCCCAAAATCAACTCAAGGATGACCATGACTCATCAAATAGGATATGACAAGTGTTAAGGTAATTATTTATTATTATAATATTCTTTTTACCTTGAATTACCCTATTTACCTTTAATCGCAGTAAATAAGTCAAAAGTTACTATTCACCAAAAATTATTTTCATCATATTGAACCACATTTTAATTAATAATAACAACCATGTATGTAGGATTTTTGAAATTCAATTCACAGAAGTGGTAAAATTTCATTTAAAAGAATTAGTCAGATTTTTAACGATTACTTTGTGGTTTCACTATTCATCAAAAATTGATGTTTTTCTGAAAAATACCAAAAATTCAGCCTAAGATATATTTGATTTTCCGAATTCAAAAATTATGTCTATTTTATCAAATTAAAAACATAGAAGTTGGATTAATTAATTTAAAATTAATTCCCGTTGTCAAAGAAAAAAAGCCTGTTTTTATGAAATATTAACTATAAAAAAATTGACACTTGTTTATGTTCAATTTCAAAGTGAAATTACTTCCAATGACCTACATTGGATTAAATAGTAAAATATAATCTAATTACACTTCAAAACCAATTAAAAATATATTTTAACCATATAAATAAATTAGATTAAAAGGCAGTTTTGAATTAAAATACAATATTTTTCATTATACATAAAAAATGAACATTATTAGAAAAATACCAAAATTTCATAAAATGTAAATTTTGATATCCTGATTCAAAATAAAAATATTATTTTGTCAAATTGAATATATAAAAGTGTCAAATAATGGATTTAAAAATTTTTTTCCATTAAAAGGTGGCAAAATTGCATTTTTTTTGAAAAATAATTTTTTTTTTCTGAAAAATTGAATTTGTTCTTATAATATGTCTAAGAATGACATAATATATATGGTAAAATAATATGCAGTATAAAAAAATTCAAAACCAGTTAATACTATTCATAACCATTTTTTTGAACGTGTAGTTTCGTAAGTCATTGTGCGCTCAAACTCGGTGATGTGTGTGATGAAAGCTATTAAATTACTTTAAAGAGATAACATACTATGAAATCTTGGGGTGTTAAAATGTGATCAATATGACTAGAAGTTCTTGTTTTCAATAAAAAAGTTCCATTTTATATTAAAACACTCATCAAATAACTAAAACCACTAAAAAGAGGTCAGATTATTTTAAAACATTAGGAAAATGGTAAATAATTAATTTGTGACATGTAATAATTGGATGCACATGAATCTGACACATTATGCGACTGTTATGTCTTAATGTGTTTTTTTTAATAAAACAATGTCATTTTAGTTTAAAACACACATGTCTAACCAAAATAGAGAACATAAACATATATTGTTTTTAAAATTTATTAAAATGATCAATAATCTATTTTTGACATATAAAAATTGAGTACACATCAATTTGACTCATGATGTGGCTATTATGAATCGAAGTTCATGTTTTAATTATATATGTTCCATTGTAGTTTAGAACACGCATCACATTACCAAAACCATGAAAACAATATTAGAGTGTTTTCTGATAATTTTATCTAGAATTAATTAATTAATTTCCTTATCATTTTTTTATTTTAACTATTAAGTAATATTTCAAAGAAATAATTCTTGAAGACAAATAAGAAATAGTTTAATAGTTGAAGGCTTATTCTAAAAATGCAAGTCCTCTTGAATTGGATCCCATCCATATTGAATTTTATTTATCACCATGGATGGGAGCCAATTTAAGAAGACTATCTTTTTAAAACAACAATAAATTGTGTGAGATGTAAGAATAAACTAAAACTCAATTAGATACATGGTATTCTTGGAATGACTTAAAGTATATTTTTTTAGTTTAAAATTTTAATATTGTGTTTAATTTATTTATTTATAGTATCACTAACATAATAATTATTTTCTTTTATAGGTAAATTATTTTTATCAATCTAGGGTGATTATTTTAGGAACTAATAGCATGATCAATGGTTAGGTCCAAAGACAAAGAAACATTTATGTTTCTGAATGTTTGTGATAATTTTTACTTACTCATATAATTTTACAAACCAATGTTTAAAATATCTACAATATACTGTTTTTTCTTGTATTTTTTTGTAAATTTTATTTCAGTTAAATTAGGTATTTTATCCTATACTTAGCATTTATACTATAGTGGTTTGATGTAATTTTAACAGCACACTACATAAGTATAACCCTTTATCATCACTAGTAATAACACTAATAAAGGGAACCTTTATCAGTTCTAGTTAAGGTGTTGATAAAGGGATCCTTTATCATAACTACTAATATCACTGATAAAGGGATCCTTTATGAGAGTTAAACTACCACTGATAAAGGGCCTCCTTTATCAGTTCTATTTTGGTACTAAAAAGGATCCCTCTATCATCACAAAATAAAAGAAATGATAATTGGTGTTCTTTATTGATACTTAAAGAATCACTGATAAAGGATTCCTTTATCATCACTTTTTTCTTATGCTGATAAAGAGGTAGGTATTTTCATCACACTCTGATTGTCAGTGATTTTTTTCACTGAAAATGGCCTATTATAGCGCTATTAAGGGCCTTATGTGTAGTAGTGTGTACATTTAAAAGTAAATCGCATCCTCCTCTTATTATTCATATTCATCTCAACTTATATTTCCCCCTTATTGATTTCCATTTGTTAGGTTAGGGATTTTAAGTTGGATTTCATTAAGGTTTATTGAAACACATCTATATTGAATGCGTTTTTTATGTTATAGAAATAGTAAGAAATTTAAGGTTGATTTAAATGGATTGGTAATAACCCATGTTATAATGGTGTGAATTCATTATAATCTCAATCATTAAATGTATATTTTGGTGTGTTTTAGTTTTTTCAGTGGTGGGAGAGACTAGAATTTCGGAAATGGGATCAATAGTAAAAATATACCAAAGTTTACAGATTATACTATGTATCTCCTTTCCTAGAACTAGGGTATAAAGGTATAAAATTAATGGGGGTTAGCTAGAGTGGTCCATCGATTGGTTGGTGGAATCTCTTTGGACGGTCAACGGGATACCAAGAACTAGGAAGGGGTGAATCGAGTACATAGTTGCATAATTCTATATTCTATAATTATAAATTAAAATAATTATTTGATTAAATTAGCTATAATTAACTCATATACCCATATCCTAGACACATATTGATCAATACCCATGTCCATCATTATTTTACTCTCTTTTAACTTTGATATGTTTTTAATCTGAGTTTCAATAAAATCATCATTCATTCCATTGGATTACTAGAGGTAGGTCTATTTTTTCAATTTTTTGATTCTCTCTATCTAAAATCCCAACATTGGGGGTTTTTATTCAAATTAGAGATTTACATCAATTAGTATCAAATCATAAAAATATACTAGATCAATGTAAATATATTAATATGAGGTTTATGGTCTCTATGTTTCCTCAATGATTTATATGAGTTTCATGTGTTATGATATGTGTGGGTGTTGATATTTGTGTGGGAATAGCCTTGAATATAACTAAATTTGGTTTCCATTCTTTTCTAGTGATCACAGTGGTCTATCTATCCCATGATAATTCCTCTAAACTATACTCTTTAAATACCTGGCCATTCACAGACACGTTATAGTGAAAGATTAGTGAGATAGTTGGAAGATGGAATTATGAGAGGTTTCCTTACTCATAACTTTTTCTGGAGAAAATTATATGGTATCCTTTAGGATTTCTAATCCAGGAGAAACACATTTATGTTCTATGATATTGATAAAATATTATCATTGAGAAATTTGGAATAACTAGTGCCTAATATTGAACGACCCTTATAATATGGGTAATTATATATAATCCAAGCTCTATCAAGTGAGGATAATCATGACCAATGTACAATTAGGTACATAATGTGAGGGACTTAAAAAATATATTATTTAACATAAGTTTATTAATTTATTCTTAGATTAATAACATGTTCACTAATATTTATTAATTCTTAGATTGAAAACACATTCACCCTTGCTCATTGTTATATTATTAGTGATTATTCATTAACCCATACTATGATTATGTTATTGATGATTGTATATTAACAATATTTATGATTTTTTATTTCTTAATATCTATTTACCCATGATTATTTTTATATTATTCATGATAATATGTTCACCCATATTTATTAATTTTATATTATTGATTATCCATTCCCCCTTTTTTTGATTCTATTATTGGTCATTATCCATTCATCTATGTTGTGATTATGCTATTGGTGATTATCCATTAACCCATGATTTTTGTTATATTATTCATTATTACTCATTAACACTTATTTTTAGATACATTTTTTGTGATTATCTATTCACCCATGTTAAAATTGTTTTTTAAGTGATTATGCATTCATTTATGTCCATATTAGCAATGATGATTTACCTTTCAATTATTATGAGTTTAGTTGGTGATAACTGATTCACATATATTAGTTTCTGAGTGGTGATAAACCACATACACATACATATATGTTACTATAGTTATATCTCATTCACTCTTCTTGTTTCTATGGCGATAAACCATTCACCTATATTGTTATGGTGATAACTCCTTCAGTTTTTTTATTATGTTGATAACCTGTTCACTATTTCTATTATAGTGATAACCCATTCACCATTACTATTATTGTGATTATTACTCATTCACCTATGTATATCATTTAAAGAGGTGACAATTCATTAACCTATACATCTTCTATCAAGGACATGAACTTACTATTGATTCTATTCTTATTTATGATGGAGAAAACCAATTCACATATTTATATGGTATGAGTGGTGATGAATTTGTACACACTTACTATGTTATTGATATGAATACACAATTCACCTATTTTATTATTTTTTGAGGTGATAACCCATTCAATCTATTATTTTTATCAGACCATGGTGGTACACCACTCATTCCATCACTATCCAAAGAAATTATAACAATTTATCTGGGTGATTATATAGAACACCATGATATGTCAAGTGTTGTACCTATCATTTTATAGTGCTATATCTTGTTTTACATTCACTTATATAAACTAAATTTAGTTAAGGACACCATTTTTCATGAACCGTCCCCTCGGGCCCATGTCGTGACCACCCCAAGCCCGCCTTCCATATGCTAGGGGTTGGCGACTAGAACCGAAAAGGGTTATCCCTAAAATGGGAAGGAATTGTCTCAAAACTTGTACACACAAAGATAGGGACCACTACGTACAAGTAAAACACAATGGAAGAAGAAAATTACAACCACAACTGAAAACCACCACTGAGTGTAAAAGTAAGTACTGAATGTAAAGGGGCCAGTATACAAGCCCAACAGGAAAGAAGGTATAGAAAAATGGAAAACATTTCATGAGATCATTTTACAAGGATCCTACCTAAAGGGTAGGTACAACTAGTCATTGTGGCTCTCCACATCAACCGGTCATTTCCATACACCATCTAGTCCTGGTTCCAAATCTCGGTCAAATCTGTCTGTCATCCGCACATGACACAATAAGGTGCGGGCGACGCCCATGAAGGGGTGAGTATAAAAATACCTAGAAGAGACCCTGAGACCCCTGAAGGTCTCCCGGAATTCCACAAAGGAAAAACCATAAAGCATAATCTGAATCAAAAAGCAATAGTAAAAGACTAAGCTCAAACCATGTGTATAACTGAAACAACAGAAATGATGATGATTAGTCATAAAGATGAATCATCTTTTTCCGTTGAGAAGTTCCACTGTTGACCATGAAGAAGTCGTTATATTACCGATCCACACAGGGTCATAATATTCTAATCCATGAAGGGCCACTCTAAGGGCTGGTCCTCGTCGGGTTGCGCTATTATTGATCCAAATGGTGTTGTTAGTCATCGATCCACATAGGGTCATAATTCGTCGATCCACACAGGGTTGTAATATGCTGATCCATAACGGGCTGCTCTAAGTATAGTCCTCGTTGGGTCATGCTACTACTGATCCACCCAGGGTTGTAAGTAGTCGATCCATACAGGGTTGTAAGTCATTGATATGCCTAGGGTCATAAGTTTCTGATCCACGACGGTCCTCTCTAAGGCTGGCCCTCATCGGGTTGTGCTACTGCTTATGTTGATCGACACAGGATTTCTCTTTACTTGACAGCCAGCCACAGGATTCCCGCACTTGATGAACTTGAATTCCGTTGATTCTGCTCCTCAAGCCATCATTCCTACGTCAACTACCATAAATTCCCATGAAAAAGTATCTCTAAGATCCTCCATGTCATTATGGTTCGAACACAATAGATGACGCTTAAATCGGATGCCCGGTCTGTAAGTTATAGGAATTTTAGTGATGAGGGCTTAGTTGGATTTCAGTTCGATCCAACCCGGCCATACTCCAACTTTATCCAAAACCCAAGTGAGGTATCTCAAAAGTAACTCCTCGTCCTAAGGTTTCCATCACCGTAGAAGGTTCGTCAAATGGACATCCAGTTTAGAAGATAAGACCCATTAAGAGAAACTAGGCTAAAAAGGGTCTGAGTTCGATCCGAACCATTCAGACCGACCTGACCCGATCCACTGGGTCAGGCCCAAACCATATGGGCTCGGCCCAGCCCACCTGGCTGCGTAATGTCCATTGGGCTGTGGAGCTGGCCCAGCCCACTGGTTGGGTGTGGTCCTCCATCCCGAATGGACTTTGTCCGTTCGGGATACCCAAATAGCGGTGCAAGGGTGGCACTGGTCCACCTGAACGGTCTTCATGGACTGGTAAATAGCAGGACCCTTGGGCGCTGGTCCTCCCTCTACCATATCTCAGAGCCACTGCCCTCATCCGTGGAGCACTGTCGTGGTACACCGCCCGCTTCAATGCGGCTGGCGATGGTCGGCCACCCCCTTTTTCATATGTGGTGCCTTCGGGCGGTGCCAGCTCCTCGGGGCCAACGATGGACGACCACCATTGCCGGTCACCAGTGCCACTGCACCAGTGGTGCCGCAACATTAGAACTTTTCCGGGCCACCGATAAAGTTCAGGTGGTCCAATTTCATTCCTGTTTGCACCTACGGGCATCCTGGGACACCGGCTACATTTTGTGTCCCTCAGTTTAGCCTTTTGCCTTGTTGCTCAGTCGCCCATGAAGAATGCAACCAAAACAGGAGTGGAAGAGGGTCCGGGCCTTGTTCGTTTTGGCTCACGCCCTCCGTGTCAGTGTTATAACCATGGGTGAGTTCAAACATCATCAGGAAAATATGAATTCATGAAACTCTTAGAAATAAATTAAGCCAAACCCCTACCTTTAACTCATTGGAAGACGCTGCAGATGAGGAAGAAGGGTCCTCATTCGAATATTTTTCATCAATGTCCATTCGTTCCTTGTTCTTCATTGGAGTAGGTTTTCCCTGGCATTTCGTCAGAGCTTCCTCACGTCGATCCCCAAAACCCATGCCGTAGGTTTGTTTAAATATAGGAAAAGTAACCACCCACGTTGCGTTTTATTAATGTTGTTCATTAATGAGCCGTAATTAATATTCCATTAATTCAGTGAACGTCGTGGTCACAAAACCCAAGGGTTGTGTCCTTAAATGACTCCCATTCAAGCCTGATGTTACACTGTAGTCCAGACATCCTCTTCTCAATGGTGATAATTGAATAAAATAACTCATGGAGTTATTTTATTATTATTTTTTTGTAAAGTAAAATAATTAACTTTTTCATCTGACCCTTTCCAGTCGAGGTTAAGCTTCACCTAAGCGAATCGTGGCACTGCGAATTCAAAGATTATCTCAGATTTTTAATCAGAGTACTGGTTCAAAAGATAGAAATCAATATTCGCATGTTTACTGAATATACCTAAAAAAAGTCCAAACTCATTTTCGGGCTCTCTATGCCTTGAAATCACGTGCGTTCAATTTTTACAGACTCATAAAAATCCAAAATAATTTTTTTAATAAATTATATAGAAATTCCTAGTCATTACATCTACCCCACATTATGGATTTGTGTCCCCAAAATCCACAACAAAGATAGGGAATCAAATGGGGGTACTAAGCATGTATCTAAGCTTCCCACTCCCATGTGCTCTCCTAGAGGTTCTCGTGTTGCCACCAAACTCGCACTAGAGGAATCGACCACCCAAAAAGGACCCACTCCTTTCGATCCTCTATCTCCACTGGGAACTCTGTTAAAATCACCACATTGTCATTGTCCTGCTCGCCCCAGTCGATAACATGTGAAGGGTCATGCACATACCTACTCAACTTCCACACAAGGAAAACATTATGCACTCGGTGCATATGTGGGGGAAGATCTAGGTGGTACGCCACATCGCCTACTCTGTAGAGGATCTGGAAAGGTATGATGAACCTCGAAGATTGCTTGTCGCTCTGCCCAAATATTCACAATCCTCATCGGGGTGAGACCCATAAGAAGAAATTGTCTCCCTCCTCGAACTACAAGTTCCTATATCTCCTATCATCATAACACTTCTGCCAGCTCTGTGTAGTCTTCATCCGCTACTGGATGATCTGCACCTTCTCAGTGGTAGCCGTATTAACACTAGACCCATAAGTGATGACTCCTTTGGGTATGTCCAGCATAGAGGTGATATGCAAGGTTTCCCATACAAAGCCTCAAACGATGCCATGCCGATGGTGTGGTGATAGTTGTTGTTGTATGCGAACTCCACCAATGGCAGGTGGTTCTCCCAACTGTGGCCAAAATCAAGGACACAAGAATGAAGCATGTCCTCAAGGGTTTGTATGGTCCACTCCGTTTGACCATCTATTTGAGGATCAAAGGTGGTGCTCAAGCATATTTGAATCCCGAATGCCTCATGTAATCCCTTCCACAAACAGGATGTAAAACAAGAATCATGATATGAGATGTTCATTGATGGTAACCCATGAAGTTGTACAATCTCCTGTATGTAGAGGCATCCCAAGCACTATACTGATCACTATTCTTTGATGGGTAGAAAGTGGGATGACTTGGTGAGTCTGTAAACAATCACCCAGATGGAATTGTGCCCCCAGGATGTATATGGTATCCCTATCATGATGTCCATGGAGATACCATCCCACTTCCATTCTGGCACCTCAAGTGGTTGTGCTAAGCCGTTTTGAACCTCATGCTTGGCCTTCACTTGCTGACAAGTGAGGCATCGTGATAAGAACTCTGCCACTTCTTTTTTTATCCCTGGCCACCAGTACCGACTTCGAAGGTCCTGGTACATCTTCGCCACACCATGATGTACCGCCAAAGGGGATGTGTGGAACTCTCTCAACACCTCATCTTATAGCATGACTGGTATCATGATGTATCCTATGGAATGGATGACATGCTCCCCACAATCATAAAATAATGAAGGGAGCCCATCATGTGGATATCTGAGCACATAGGGCCTTGTAGTCAATGTCCCCAAGATGTGCCTCACTAACTCACTGAAGGAGTGGGGGAGTGACAGTCATATACTGGAGGTAAGCTGCTCCATCATCATCTAAGAAGGATGCAATGACCCAATGTTTTATAAATGGAAATTCCTTTCATATAAATATATCCTAAAATCACATGAAAGCACAACATAATTACTAAGTTACCTTTAAACATAATTTTGTCACTTATGTGTTTGGAATTTCGAAAATCTGATATACACGGTTGCAATTAGTATGTTACTTAGAGTCTGATATGAAAAAAATAATTTTTGGTGAATAGTAACATACCCTTATGAATAGTAACATACCCTTATGAATAGTGATATACACTAATGAATATTAACTTTAACTATAATAGTATACAAATAATATTCAAGTTGAAAGTATGATATACCTATATTTTAGAATAAGTAAATAAATGTTTTAAAACTAGTTTTTGATAATAAATTAAGAGTTTAATTAAATATTAAAATAATCATATTTAGAAAATTATTTTTGAAGAATGGATTTCATTTTTGAATTCTACACATCAAAAAATGGTTTGGGTGATTTTTTGGGATTTTTCTGAAATTCTTGAATTTTTTATCAATAGTAAAATCCGATAATTTACGATAAATGATAAATAAGGGATTTATTGAGTCATTGATGATGATCTGCTGATGTAATCCCAATTAGTTCAAATTCAAATGCATTTATTACTATTCTTGGTTAGGGAATACTTACTATTCCTTGTCTTGTGAAGAAATAATAAACTAATGATTAATTTTTTTTGAAAACCGTCCTCTCCTCCACTATAAACCCCCCCTTACTCCCTCTTCTCTTCACTACTCTCAAGCCATGTGCATTGCCAATATTTAGGCCAAATCTCTCCCCAAGATCCTCCCACAAATATAAAATCTCTTAGCCTCTTCAAAATACCAAAACATATCCCCTTAATATGTTCTCAAAGGCGGAAGTCTCAATGTGTAAATTCCTCTTTCGAATTCCTCCATTTCTTTTAAGTTCTTTTATTTTTATTTCATTCCTCACCTCCCTTCACCCAAATAGTATGAAAACTCTAGTAACATAAATTTAATGGAATTTTTTCATTCTCATGGGATATTTCATTATCTTATCTCCTTTCCCCACCTTTTAATTGAAAGAAATGAAAGCACCATTTGAGATGTGCTAATTTAAAACATTCAAAGACAACAGTTTATGAATTTCTGTTATCATCATTAATTTTGGTCATGAAACAATTTTTGTTATGTTTGAACAAGATTATTATATATGTAATATATTCTATTTTTGGTTTTGTAATCTTTTTGTAGATATGGTATTATTTTATAAATAAAAACATGTTTTTATAATCAAACCCACCAATTAAAAAACAGTTGGAACTATAGTTTTATAAAATAATTTAATTCACTCTAAGTAACCAAATTAAATTTAAAACCATTTAATCTCCTGGATGTTCATTAATAACATATAACTTCAATTTTGGAAAATCACTTTCATCCTACGTGTTTATCCGAACATGAACCGGTCATTAAGTCCAGGTAAGCAAACAGACCCGAACAATGAAATTGAACCTCATAACCAATCAAAATAGTTATAAATAAAATTTAAATTATTATAATAAACCAATTAAATATATAATATTTTCTATAATTATTAATTAATAAACATAATTTTTTTATTCAGGTCTTTAATAACAAGTGGAGAACACCGATGAATTTAAGGTAAGGGATCCTCTCCATTTCACTCTTAATCAAAAATGTCCTCTATGCTATGCATTTTTCTGTGTAATACCAAATGATGGGGTATGTTTTCTCACCTCCCCCATACATCCCTCATTATGTATAAGTTATGAGAACCCCATTTTCTCTCTCATCAAGCCCTCTTGGGTACACCCGACACCGTGCCGATAAAACCGTAACGAATTATACCCGAACCTTCTTTGTTATTTCGGGTTTCCTTATCTTTATTTATATCAAAATGGATTTATCTTATCTATTTATATAAAATATATAAATGATGTTTAGTTTTGAAAAATTAATTTATGATGACCCTTTCATCACTCTATTTTGGGTATATACATGTTTTTAAAATATCCCCCCCAAGAACATTCCGATAAGAAAACCTCTTTTAGGGGATCTTCCGAAATTGTTACCCAATTTCAAGTACACTCTATCCTATATTTTAATCCACCATTTTCCTTATAAAATCATTATTTTTATTATGAAAATAATCTTGGTTCAATTCTGGTTTTATATAAATTATTGTCCTCTTTTCTATTTTAAAATCTCTATGGTATTTTCCTTAAACCGCACAAAAATGTATTAATGCTAATGTTTCTCAAAAACATTTCTTATATGTTTTCACTTATATTTGACACCACCTACCATGTTATATGACTATTTTACCTTATGAACGTCCATTTATGTTCTATTCACTTTCTTTGATGGAAACTTTCATGATATGCTCATTGGTTATGCTTTATGTCATGATTGTGGTACCCAATTAATTCCATGGGTATCCTTAAGTTTATGTATTGTTGATTATGTATGATTATTTATGTGGAAATAATATTCATGAAAATGTTGAGATGGGTGTGCCTAGATATCCCTCTAATTCATTGGGTAAAGTTAAGTGTCATGAAATGCAATGTGAAATGGGATTGGCAGTTATCCTTGACCCGTACTAAAATGGTAAACGGGATTGGCAGTTTGCCTTGACCCATACTAAAATGGGAAACGGGATTGGAGGTTAGTCTTGGCCCATACTAAAGACATATTTTATGGTTATTCCACATTTACATGATTCCATTTGTATATTATCCCTTTCATATATGATATGATTTTATATGTTTCATGATTTGGATATCATTTTGCCATGCCTCATAACTCATGTGATTAAGATGCATCTTTATGTTCATTACCTTACTGGGATTTTTATCTTGTCCCTTTTCTCATGTGTTCCCTAAGGTACCCTATGCATATGTAAGGTCTCAAATGATGTTTGGAGATATTTTATGGAGATTAATTAAAGATTAATTTTTTAGCCCCATGTTTTCTGTTTTATGTACATAGTCTTCCAAGACACTAGACTTAACCATCCTTGGATTGTACTCTAATGTATAATTATGCTTAAAATCATATAATATTTTATGTGAAAGTATTGGGATGCTATATTCGGTATCAAATGATGTTCTAGATATTTTTGGAGATTAGGAATAGATCACCTTAGTGAGAACCTTAAGGATGAGACTAAGTATGTGAAAACATTTCTAAATTTTGGTTATTATTGAGTAAGTGATTTATCAAGAAATACATCCCTTCCTAGATATGAGTAGGTAGAGGTGCCTCTGGAATATATGTACCTAGGAGTTAAAATTTCAACAAGGATTTTCAGGCATGACTCGAGGTATCCTGGTACATGACAATGGGAATTGCAGCACTCTTTGTTACGACACTCATGGGGGAAATTATTTGGTAGATTCATGAGAATAGTAAAAACCATTATTAAGGAGCAAAAAAATCCCATAAGAATATAAGTTAATAAATAGAATGAGGATAACCAAGATATAAACCTATGGAATCACAAGTTAGGATATACTTCATTTTTATAAGATTATCCTTTTATGTTCAATGTTTCCTTTTTATGCTCAATAGATTAGTATTCAAGACCTCTAATTGTATGTTATTTTTTATAGTTAATTGAAGGAAACAGAATAACATGTTCCAACAAAAAATGTGATAGGAAATGTGAATATTGACGTAATGATATGCTTGACTTGACGGGAGGGGGTGCTCAAAAATTCCTGACAATACTTTCTCAGTTGGCTCGAGTTATGAATAATAACTTGAATCATGCAGAACACCCTCCTCCACCATGGAAATAGAAAGTTACTATAGAATCATTCATGTGGAAAAGGCCTCCCATGTTTAGGGGATCTTATGAGACCCTCCTTGCGGAATAATGGATTAACTCCATTGAAAAGATATTCTCCATCCACCAGTGCTCATAAGAAGTGAAGGTTGTACTGGTTTTCTATTGTTTTGATGGGGAAGCTGGTCAGTGGTGAAAACTAATCTTGAATACAAAGTCCAAAGAGGAAATTGAATTCATGGATTGTGAGGAATTCCAGAGGATGTTTTTCAACAAATATTTTCCTCAAGTCCTCCGTATCAAGATGGAAAGAGAGTTCCTCAGACTCAAGTAGACGGAAGATGGGTCCATCGGGGCGTATGAAGAAAAATTTACAAGGCTTTCAAGGTACACCTCTAGCTTTTTCATGAACACCAAAATCAAGGTGGATCGCTTCTTTAGAGGACTAAAGCTGAGTCAATGAAAAGTGTTGGAAATTCGAGACTTTGACAGTTATGAGGGTATTTCTTATTGTTCCCTCAAGGTTTAAATGGATATTGGAGACTCTCAACGGTCTCGTTGGCCCAATGAAAAGAAGTGGAAAATTGAGAAAAATAGGGGTGGTTCATCAAACAAATCCCATGATGGAAAGAAGCCTGAATTTCCCCCTTGTAAAATTTATGGGAAGAAGCATCCTGGTAACTGACTGAAGAGAACCAAGAATTTATTCAAATGTGGAAGGTTTGGTCATCTGGACAAGAACTACCTAAGGGATATGAAAAATAAAACTAATTTTAAAGAATAAAGGATGGTTTAGATCAACTCTCAGCCTATAGTGCAGTGTTACAATTGCAAGGAACATGGGCATTATACGTATAATTTTTCTAAGCTGAGGGTTATTGGAATCAATCAAAAATAACTCCCGAGGAAACAAGGAAGGGCATATGGTATCACTATTGTTGAGGTGGAGCCAGAAAATGATGTGGTGATAGGTACACTATTTATTCATTCAAGAATAGAGAACACACTATTTGATTCTGGTTCTATGCATTCATTCATATCTTGAAATTTTAGTCGAACTATTCAAAAAACCTCAAAATTTGGAGGAAAAATTATATGTGGGAACAAAAAATGTGTAAATTATTTCATCCAGGGTTTATAAATATTCCCCGATTAATATTTGTGGACTGAACCTCCCAGAAAATATCTTCATACTTATATTAGTGGAGTTTTATGCTATTTTGGGCATGGCTTGGATATCATTATACAAATCCAACTTCAACTGTCAGGAAAGGTAGATCACTCTTCACATCCCAAATCATCCTCTGATTCTATACAATTGTAAGGAGGAAGATGAATCTTTTTATGAATCTTCATCTCAAGTGTGCATATTGTTTCCTTGTGATCAGGCATATCTAGCTCAAATGATTGAGACAATGGAGAGAAAAATGATGGAAGACATGCCCATCATTAGGGATTACACTAATGTATACCCTGAAGAGTTTCATGGTCTTCCTTCTAACCGAGAGGTTGAGTTCTCAATTGAAATTATCCCTGGATCTCTTCCTAACTCAAAGACACATTATAGAATGGCCACCATAGAGCTGAAAGAGATGAAGAAGCAGTTATAGGAGAATATGGATAAGGGTTTCATATGCCCAAGTGCTTCACCATGGGGTGAACTAGTCCTCTTCTTCAAGAATATGGATGGATCAATACGCCTCTGCATTGATTATCATGAACTCAATAAAATCATGATAAAGAACATGTATCCCCTACCACAGATAAATGACCTGTTTGATCTGCTTCGTGGGGCCAGTTAATTCTCTAAGGTGGACCTTCAGTTGGGATATCACCAATTAAAGGTGAGGAAGGATAATATTCCCAAGACTACCTTTCAAATTAGGTATGAACACTATGAGTTCATAGTGATGCCTTTCGGACTCACTAATGCTCCAACAATTTTCATGTATTTACCGAGACAAATTTATGGTAGTCTTTATTGATGATATTCTAATATACCCCAAGAGAAAGGAGGAACATGAGGAGAATTTGAATACTGTGCTAAATACCTTGCGAAGGGAGAATTTGTATGAAAAGTATAGTATATGTGATTTCTAGATGGATGATGTATCTTTCTGGGGTAATGTTATCGTTAGAAAAGGGATATCTGTGGACCCTTCCAAGATGAAGGCAATTGAAGAATGGCCCAGGAAAACTTATGTAATGTAGATTCATAGATTTTTGGGTCTATTTGGGTATTATCGAGGATTTATGAAGACATTTTCATGATTTTAAAACCCAATGACCAGGCTGACACAGAAAGGAGTAATTTTTGTCTATAAAATGGAATGTTAAGACTGTTTGAAGTTGTTGAAAAAGAGTCTTATCACTGCGCCAGTACTAACACTCCCTATAATTGGAGAACTCTTTGTGGTGTATAGTGATGCATCAAAGAAGGGAATAGAAAATGTGATAATAAAAAATGATAAAGTGGTAGCCTACTCGTCAAGGAAGCTGGAAATCCATGAGAAAAACTATCATACGCTTGATCTGGAGTTGGCGGTGGTGATCTTTGCGTTGAAAATATGGAAGAATTATCTCTATGGGGAGAAGTGTGAGATATATACTGACCAAAAGATTCTCAAATATATATTTACATGGAAAGATATTAATATGTACTAGATAATATGGATAGATCTCATCAAGGATTATGACTTCTCAATCCACTATCATCCTGGTACGGCAAACGAGGTGGATGACACTCTAACTAGAAAGGATCATGCATCTTTATCAATGATGAGAATTGAAAAGGATACAATATTCTTATATTTTCAAAGGATGGACATGGTAGTCATTAAGGGAGGAACATCATAAATCCTTTCTCAAATGATTGCTAAACCATCCCTCTTGGAGAAAATAAAGGATGTTCAAAGAAAGGATGTGGAACTTCTGAAAAGGGTGGAAGCTGTTAAAAATGGGAAATCCCCCAATTTCAAAATTGATGAGGATGGAGTTGTAATATTTGGGATATGATTATGTGTACCATCTAATCCATAATTATAGAGGGAGCTTTTGGATGATGCAAACAGCTCAACCTTCTCTATCCACCATGGGAGCACAAATATGTATCATGATCTCCGAGAAAACTTTTGGTGGGACAATAAGAAAAGGGATATTGTTGAATATACATCAATGTTCCTGGTGTGTCAGTAAGTGAACTTGGAGAGGAAAAAGTCTAAGGGTATGATGCAATGACTACCCATACCAGCATGGATGTGGGATAACCTTACCATGGACTTTGTCACTAGACTTCTAAGGACATCTAGAGGAAACAATTATATATGGGTAATTGTGGATCGTCTTACAAAGACAGATCACTTCATCGCAGTTCGATAAGACTTCTCATTGGATCAACTTGAACGGATTTACATTATATAAGTAGTAAAAATTAATGGAGTACCAGTATCTATTATATCTGTTCGGGATCCGAGATTCACCTCAAAGTTATAGAAATGTCTCCAACATGCTCTAATCACTCAACTGAACTTCATTACGACTTATCATCCTCAAACAGATGGCCAATCTGAGAGAACAATTCAGACACTGGAAGACATGTTGACAGCATGTTCTATGGTATTCAAAGGAGGAGGGGACCAACATCCTCCACTGGTTGAATTCTCCTATAACAATAGTTTCCACTCAAGCATCTGAATGACACCATATAAATCCCATCATGGGAAAAGGTGCAGATCATCGACGTGTTGGGATTTAGTAGGTGAGCGTAAGCAGCTAGGACCTGAAATGGTTGAAGAAATGGTGGAGAAGGCGAAAAGAATTCAACATCATATCAAGGCATCCCAATGTTGACAGAAGTGTTATGCAGATAACCGTCGACGAGACCTTGAGTTCAAAGATGGAAACATGGTATTTCTACGCATATCTCTGTGGGATAAGGTCATGAGGTTTGGGAAGAAAGGTAAGTTAAGTCCTAAGTACATCGGCCCCTTCATGATCCTTGACTGAGTCGAAGTTGTGGCCTATCGACTGGAACTTCCACCTACCATGTCGAAAGTACATGATTTCTTTCATGTACCCCTCTTAAGGAAGTACATACCAAACCCTTCACTTGTACTCTCTTTAGAGGTGGTGTAGTTGGAGGATGATCTTTCCTATTAAAAGCAGCTATTTAAGATCTTGGATCATAAAGACAATGTTATACACAATAAGACTACTCATCTGGTCAAGGTACTATGGAAAAACCATAAGTATGAAGAGGCAACTTGGGAACTGGAGAAAGCAATGAAGGAAAAGTACCCTCACCTATTTTTGTATTAGAAAGTAAAATGAAAATTTAAGGGGGAAATTTAATAAGGGGGGTAGGATGTAATGGGCCAATTTTTTATAAATGGAAATTAATTTAATATAAATATGTAATAAAATCACTTGAAAACAAAAAATTAGTGCTAAGTGACCTTTAAACATAATTTTGTCACATATGTGTTTGGAATTTCAAAAATCTGACATACACAGTTGCAATCAATAATTAATTTGGAGTCCGATAAGAAAAACATAGTTTTTGGTGAATAGTTACCAACCCTTATGAATAGTAACATACCCTTATGAATAGTGACATAACCAAATGAATATTAACCCTACCTATGATAGTATAAAAATAATATTCTGGTTGAAAGTATGATATACCTATATTTTACAATAAGTAAATGAATGTTTTAAAACTGGTTTTTGATAATAAATTATGAGTTTAATTAAATATTAAAATATTCATATTTGGAAAATTATTTTTGAAAAATGGATTTCATTTTTTAATTCTACATGTTGAAAAATGGTTATGGTTATTTTTTGGGATTTTTCTGAAATACTTGAATTTTTTATGAATAGTAAAATACGATAATTTATGATAAATGTTAAATAAGGGATTAGTTGAGTCATTGATCATGATCTACTAATGTATTCCCAATTGGCTCTATCTCAAATGCATTTACTAATTTTTTTGGTCATGGAATACTTACTATTCCTTGTCCTGTGAAGAAATAATAAACTAATGATTAAAAAATTAGGAAAACCCTCATATCCTCTACTATAACCCCCCCCCCCTCAGTCCCTCTTCTCTTCACTCCTCTCATGCCTTGTGCCTTGACAATATTCTGCCCATATCTCTCCCCAGTATCCTCCCCCACATCCAAAATCTCCTAGCCTCTTCAAAATACCAAAACCTCTCCCCTTAAGAGGTTCATAAAGGAGTAAGTCTCAAGAGGTAAATTCCTCTTTCCAATTCCTTCATTTCTTTTATGTTATTTTATTTTTGTTTCTTTCCTCCCATCCCTTCAACCAAATATTATGATAACTCCAATAACATAAATGTACTGGAATGTTTTCATGCTAATGGGATATTTCATTATCTTTTCTCCTTTCCCTTCCATTTATTTGAAAGAAATGAAAGCACCGTTAGAGATGTCCTAATTTAGCACATTCAAGGACAATAGTTTATCAATTTCTTTTATCATCTTTAATTCTAGTTAAGAAACCATTTGTGTTATGGTTGAACCAGATTATTATATATGTAACATATTTTATTTTTGGTTATGTCATATTTTTGTACATCTGGTATTATGTTATAAAGCAAAACATGTTCTTTGTAATCAAACCCACCGATTAACAAAAACGGTTGTCACTATGGTTTTATATAATAATTTAACGTCACTTTGAGTAAAAAAATTAATTTTAAAACCATGTAATCTACTTTATGTTCACTAATAGCATACAACTTCAATTCTGAACAATCACTTTCATCACATGTGTTTATCTGAACATGAAGTGATCATTTATGCCAAGTAAGCAAACAGACCCATACAATGAAATTATACCTCATAACCAATCAAAACAGTTATAAATGGATATAAAATGATTATACTAAACAAATTAAATATAGAATATGTTTCGAAATTATTAATTAATAAACCTAATTTGTTTATTTTGGTCTTTAATAACAAGTGGAGAAGACCAACAAATTTAAGGTAAGGGATCCTCTCCATTTCACTCTTAATCAAAATTGTCCTCTACGATATGCCTTTTTATGTGCAATACCAAATGAGGTGTATGTTTTCAAAACTCCCCCATACAGCCCTCGTGATTTATAAGTGATGATAAAACCCTTTTCTTTCGCATCAAGCCCTCTTTGGTACACCCGACACCATGCCGATAAAACCGTAACGAGTTTTACCGGAATATTATTTCTTCCTTCAGGTTTCCTTATCTTTCTTTATATAAAAATGGAGTTATCTAATTAGTTTATATACATGTTATAAATGTTTTTTAGTTTTACAAAATTTATTTATGATGACCCTTTAATCACTCTATTTTGGGGATATGCTGTTTTTTAAAAGATTCCCTCCTTATAACTTTCTGATAAGAGAACCTCTTTTAAGGGAACTTCACGAATTGTTACCCAATTTCAAGTGAAATATATCCATTTTTTAAGCTACCATTGTCTTTATAAAATCTTTATTTTTATTATTAAATCCTTCTTGGTTCAATTCTGGTTTTATATAAATGAGTTTCCTCTTTTTTACTTTAAAATCTCTATAGTATTTTTCATAAACCGCACAAAAATGTTTCAATGATAAAGTTTCTCAAAAACATTTCTTATATGTTTTCACTTCAGTTTGACAGCACCTACCATTTTATATGCCCATTTTACCTTATGAGAGTCCATTTATGTTCTATTATCTTTCTTTCATAGACACTTTAATGTTACACTCATTGGTTATTCTTTATGTCATGGTTGTGGTACCCAATTATTTCCATTAGTATCCTTATGTTTATGTATGGTAGATTATGTATGATTATTTATGTGGAAATAATATTCATGAAAATGTTGATATGGGTGTGCCTATATAGTGCTAAAATGGATTGGGTAAAGTAAGTCTCATGATATGCGATGTGAAACAGGATCGGAGGTTAGCCTTGACCTGTACTAAAATGAGAGACAAGATTGGCGGTTAGCCTTGACCCGTACTAAATTGGGAAATAGGATTGTCAGTTAGCCATGACCCATGCTAAAATGGGAAACGGGATTGGGGGTTATCCTTGACCCTTACTAAATACAAGTTTTATAATTATACCACCTTTATATGATTCCATGTTTATATGATCCCATGCTTATATGATATGATTTTATAAGTTTTATGATTTGGATTTCATTATGTCATGTATCCTATGTCAGGTTCTTAAGATGTATCCTTATGATCATTCCCTTACTGGGATCTTAATCTCATCCCTTTTCTCATGTGTTCCCCAAGGTACCCTATAAAGATATAAGGGCTCAATGGAAGTTAGGAGCTCTATTATGGATATTAAATAAAGAAGTGTTTTTAGCCCCATCATTTATGTTTTATGTACCTAGTCTTCGAAGACACTAGACTTAACGATACTTGTATTTTACTCTAATGTATAATTATTCTTAAAATCAAGTAATTTTTTAGGTAAAATCCTTGGGATACTATAAAGGATATCGACATCATGACTAGCTGCTCCATCGCCTTACTCAGTAGCTGTAAACCAGACCTCCTACTGAGCGCGTCTGCCACCACGTCCCCCTTACCAAAAGTATAGAATATCTCAATGTCATAGTTCTGGAGTAACACCAACCATTGCCATTTTCTCAAATGATAAAAAGCCAAAGGGAACCTTTCCATCCACGTGAAAGGCTACCCCATTTAACTGATTGATGTTCCCATCGACCCTTTGGTTGTGGGTACTCATTATCCACGACCACTTTGTTAAAGTTCTAGTAATCCAGACATAACCTCGAACACGGGGTCTTTCTAAGACCTTCCTCTATAAGTCCTCCAACTATACTCTTAGCTCCCGAAGCTCCATAGGAGCCATCTGATATTTATTTGTAGATAATAGGATTGTGCTTGTGTACAAGCCAATGCAGAAGTCCCTCTCCCTGTTGGGAGGTAATCCTGGAAAGATATTATGAAATGATGTTATTGCACTCTACCACTACTATTGGGAACTGAAAACTGAAAAGACATGCCTCCATGAGTGTAAGGCTAGCCGAAACAAGAGTGATCGACTACACCATCCTAAGAATTAGTTTATCTCATGCTTCCTGGGTTTTATTTTTCACCAACCATGGAGAACACCATTCCAATGTTGCAGATATTCCACATCCTTTTTCCTAAAACAGTCAATCCGAGCATGAACTGTGGATGACCAATCCATACCCAAACTAACGTCGTAAGGCCTCAATGCTGCCACAAAGTGGTTCCAACTAAAACTATCACCTCAATTGTCCAATCACACCATCGGCATAAGTGTGATTATCGAGTCTCCTACCATAGTTATCTCTAGACGTAAGGGTCATGCCAACAGTTTATCCAGAAACTCTAGGTCTTGAACAGGATTCGTGACAAGAAGGAATGATTAGTACCTATTTCTATTAATATGGAATATAGTAGTAGATAGATTTTGTACCCAGAATCATTCCTGGAGCCCTTGGGAAACACTCCATGAGCGCATGAAGCTACTCCCTTCCCATGTCCTCCAGCTCCCTGAGCCTAGTGGGGAACACATTGGGGTGGTGGTTGTAACATGTCGAAAAGTATACCACCTCCTGCTGCTCTCCAATATCCCATTCCATGTATTCCACCCTACAGATTCATCTATCTCTATCACTTCCTCTGCCCGAAACATTTTACACGTCTAAGTCTCCGTGAATGAAGTCAGATTCCTACTTTCCCTCTGCAAACATTCATTGGCTTTATCTACTCGTCCAATGAACATTCAACCACAAAAGGTTCTCTCTAGAACCCTAACATAAGTAGTAATGAACAGAGGAATAGTGATGGCTTAGATGTACATAAACACATCTCACCCAGAGGTCTGAGCCCGGAAGCACTGGTCGTATCATATTCATCGAGTACCTGAAATGTTCGGTAAGCCTTGAAGAATACACAACTACCAAAATTTCGTCTTGTCGAAGATGTAGAATCTCTTGGGAACACATACCCCTTATATTTTTATGGAAGGAAAACCCTTCTTTGAGGAAGGTTATCAAGCTCTATCCATGGAAAAGTCACCTCATCGTATGATTTGGGTAATCTAAACCTTGTCGTCACCCTTCTGAGCCATGTAGAAGGCTCTCTACCAGGTCCTCCATCTGATCGTAGGGTTCCCTAGCTAGATAGAAACTCGGTCACCACCTCATGCCAGTACTTAGCCGCCTATGAGTTGGGCTCACCTCAGAACCTGAGGGGTATCTTTTACTAAAACATGTGTAAGGAACTGAGCCTACATGTGTCCTATATCGTTAGCGCCTGTAGTAACTACTAGCCAACAGACAGTGGTATCACTGGGACACCGCCCGAAGTTATCATCTCAGGAAACAATCCTTGTACTGAAGCCTCATCACTCTATGGAAAATCCTCCTGGTCACACATTGGAATCCTATATGGCTATCTGTGTGGAGGCATATAGAAAGAGAATCAAGATAAACCACTATAAAAAGGTCATACCTAGTGAGCTTACTCAAAATAGACCAATAGAAAAACATTTTCAAAACACATGGAAGTAGTGTTTTCGTATACCAAGTCGGAAAACATAATTCAAGGTCCTAGTGTATGGATACGCCAGCCTCCGAACCAACACTAGACTCCCTGGACTGAAATCCGAACTCAAGACACTTAACACTATTGCCTCCATTGAAAATATACACTCTTAGTACTTCTGGTAGAACCGACCTCCCTCTGATACCACTTTGTCACGACCTATCCCTCGGGGACCGTTCCATGACTACTCAAAGCCCGCCTTCCATTGGCAGGGGTTAGCGAATAGAACTGGAAATCCCTATCCATAAAATGGCAAGTCATTTCCTCAAAATCTGTACACGCACAAACAGGGCACACTACGCACAAGTAAAACACAACAGAAGAATAAAGGTACAACCACAATTGAAAACCACCACTGGGTGTGAAAGTAAGTACTAAAAGTAAAGGGGCCAGTATAAAAGACAAACTGGAATGAAGGCACAAAAAAAGGGAAAACATCTCCTAAGATCTTCTACCAAGGATCCTATCTTAAGGGTCGGTACA
Organism: Viscum album; assembly: GCA_963277665.1. NCBI lineage: Eukaryota > Viridiplantae > Streptophyta > Magnoliopsida > Santalales > Viscaceae > Viscum > Viscum album. The sequence continues at coordinate 405,617,905 of OY728167.1, forward strand.
GCTCGTCTCTGTGGCTCTCCACGTCAACCAGTCACCTCCGTACACCGTCTAGTCTTGGCTCCAAATCTCGGTCAAATATGTCCCTTGTATGAAAATGATAGAACAAGGTGCGGGAAAAACCCATGTAGGGGTGAGTATAACAATATCCAGTAGGGACCCTGAGACCCCCGAAGGTCTCCCAGAATTCCACAAATAAAAAATCACAAAGCATGATCTCAATTGCAAATCCCATGTAAAAGACTCAACTCAAACCAGGTACATAACTTAGAGAACATTAATAATTATGGATAGTATTAAGATAAATCATCTTATTTCATTGAGTAGTTCTACTACTGAACCATGAAGAAATCATTCTATTTCTGATCCACACAGGGTCGTAAGTCACTAATCCAAATAGGGTCATAAGTTGTCGATCCACACAGGGTCGTAAGATGTTGATCCATGATGGGATAGTCTAAAGTTGATCCTCATTGGGTCGCACTACTTTTGATCCACACAAGGTCATAAGTCATCAATCCACACAGGGTCATAAGTCTTCGATCCACACAGGGTCATAAGATGCTGATCCGCGATGGGTTGCTCTAAGGTTGGTCCTTGTAGGGTCGCGCTACTACTGATCCAAACAGGGTCGTAATTTATCGATCCTCACATGGTCGTAAGTAATCAATCCACAAAGGGTCATATGTTGATGATCCAAGAAGGGCTTCCCTAAGTATGGTCCTCATCGGGTCGCGCTACTGCTGATGTCGATCCACACAGGGTCACTCTTCACATAACAGCCAGCCACATGATTCCCACATTTAGTGCACTTGAATTCCATGGATTCTTCTCCATAAGCCATAAGTCATACCTCAACTAGCACAAAATACTATGAAAACGTATCTCAAAGAACCACCATGTCATAAGGGTTCCAACGCAATAGGCGGTGCTTCAATTGGACACCCTCTCTGTAAGTTATAAGAATTTTAGTGCCGAGGGCCCGGTTGGGTTCGAGTCCAATCCAACCCGGCCGTACTAAAATGTTCTCCAAAACCCATGTGGAGTATCTCAAGAGAACATCCTTGTTATAAGGGCTCCTACACCATATACGGTTCATCAAACAGACGTCTGGTTTAGAAGATAAACCCCTTTAAGAGAAATTGGGCCAAAAAGGGTCTAGGTCTAGTCCCACCCGGTCGGACCGACCCGACCCGGTCCACTATGCCCAACCTAAACTGGATGGGTTCAGCCCTGTCCATCTGAGCTCAGGCCGGTTTGTTGGGATGGGGTCTTGGCGCGGCCCACCCGGTTGGGCGTGGCCCGCCAGCTGGGCAAGGTCATCCTCCCCGAATGGGCTAAGTCCATTCGGGCTCCCCAAAGAGGGGTACCAGGGTGGAACCTCTCCATCTGACCAGTTTGTGTGGACCCGTAAATAGATGGACTCATGGGAACTCACCTTCCCTTCACCATGGCTCAGAGACACCTCCCTCTTCTATAACGCCCTGTCATGGCACGTCACCCGATTCAATGCGGTCAGTGATGTCTAGCAGCCCGCTTCAATGCGACTGACAATGTCCAGCCACCCCCTTTCTATTTCACAGTGCCTTCAGGCACCGCCACCTCCTCGTGACCATCAATTTCCAGCAACTGTCGATTGCCGACGCCACTTAGCTGGTGGTTCTACACCTTCGGAACTTCCGTGGGCCACTGATGAAGTTCTAGTGGTCTGATTTCAACCATATCTCCACCTACAGGCCTCCCGGGATACAACCTATATTGTGTGGCCCTCGGTTTAGCCTTGTCACTTTTTTTCTCCATCTCCCATGAAGAACGCATCCAAACCAAGAATGGATGAGGTTATTTTCTTTATTCAGTTTGGCCCACACCCTTTGCGTTAGTGTTATAATAAAGGATGAGTTTAAACATAATCAAGAGAAGATGAATTTATGTTACTCTTATAAATGGATAAAGACTAACTCCCACCTTAAACTCGTTGGAAGATGCTACTGATGAAGAAGAAGGGTCCTCATTTTGAGATGTTCATCGGAGTTTGTTCATTCCTTGTTCTTCATAGGATTAGGTTTCTGTAGGAACTTCATTAGAGCTTCCTCACATCGATCCCTAAAACACATGCCATAGGTTTGTTAAAATAGAGGAAAAGGAACCACCCGTGTTGCATTTTTTTAATGTGGATCATTAATTAACCGCAATTAATATTCCATTAATTCAGAAAAATTTGTGGTTACATAACCTAACGGTCCTATCATTAAATGGATATCATTCAAGCCTGACATTAAACTATGGTCACTCCATCCACCGCTCAATGGTAAGAATAGAATAAAATAACTCAAGGACATAATTTATTATTTGTTTGTAAAGTCCAAAAATTAACTTTTCCCTCCATCCCTTTCTGGTCAAGGTTATGATTTGCCTAAGTGAATCCTAGTGCCGAAAAATCAATGGTTCCCTTGGATTTTTAATCTGAGTACTGGTTCAAAAGATATAAATCACCGCTCGCACATTTACTGAACGTACCTAAAAAAAGTTCAAAATTCTGTTCTGGGCTCTTTGGGCCTCGAAATCATGTGCCATCAATTTTCACAGATTCGTGAAAATCCCAAATAATTTAAAAAAATTATATAGAAATTCAGGGACTTTATATCATTGTTTGTGGGGTACTATTTATTTTTATCAGACTGACACATGCACCTTAGTGGGCATACAGACTTAATAGTTAGAGATACATGAAAATCATTTCAATAATGGATTAGATAAATAAGGATAATTGTATTTTAATATGGTACATACTAAATCCTAAAACCTATTTTTGTTGTATGTATCTATTATTATATATATATATATATATTATCATTATTTATATACCTTCAACCCACTGGGTGACCCTGCACTTATGCATTACATGAATTAGACTACATTGGGTTCAAATTTTTCTACAGCAAGTAATGTTTTTATATAGTTGTATTATCACCAAATTAATTATGTGATGTTTTTATATTTTGGATGGGGGTTTATTATTATTAGATAAAGGGTAAGGACTCCCAATAGTATCGTTAAATCCTTATTATACTTGGAAACCTCTAGTATGTGAGGAGTTGTTCTTGAAGTCATGTGACACACCCATCTTAGAATTGTTTTGGATAAGTATGCCACAAACACTAAAAGGTGTTATCAAAACTATTTTATCTCTATTACTATTTGGTATATGGTACATTGAGATAGGATATTTTGAAACTTGAGATGGACCCTATTCTAGTACATAATTGTCACCTATAGGTAAAGAAGAAGTTATCAAGGAATGAGATTGTTTTTCTTAGTTTTTGTATGTCATAATTTTATGACTTCTAAGAATAAGGTGTGTGATTTATTAATTATTATTCTACACTTGGTATATAGTGGAAGAAAGGTGTTTTTTATTCAAAATATTTGATATGTAGGATTCATATGACATTTTCATGATTCATTTTATTAAGGATTTAAATTTTGGAGGAAAGGTTCATTATTTGACGTTTCAATAATAATTTATGCAACATTTTCCTACATAAGTTAATTCTACAAATTTACATAACTAAACCAATAATTATTACTTCCTTATATTAAAATTATTTGATGATTTATTATATGGATCTTAAGTGTATTTGTAAACCTAACCATTTGAGTGGATGGGTTGGTCTAGGGGATGACAATGTTCTATCAAAACCTAATGTTATTGGGTATATCTATTGTAGAGGAACACGTTTCACATTAATTATTTTCCTCAAATTCCATATTAATAGCTATTATAAAAAATTTTCTGAGCCATGTAGTTTAAATTTTAGTTATATGCTTCTCTAAAAATCTCTAATTAAGTATGAAGAGTGCATGGATGAGAATTCCACACTGAATGTTGTATAAGAATGTCATATGGATCTAGGGTTTTCTATAGATGAGTTTCTCATGGTGGTATTGTGCTAGTTATTTATCCTATATATCATAGTTCTTTGAGAGATAAGTAATCCATGTAAGATCTTGTGGGGGTCCCTTTATATAGTATTCAACCCTCTCTATTGGATTTCATACTTGATTAATCAACAAACAATACCTCACATTCATGTCAAATTAATCATGGTGTCAGCACTTACCATGATTTCACATTCACAATACCTGATGCATCCCCATGCCTAGTAGAATACATGATTACACCCCACCTATGTTTAATTTCTATAACTAAAAGTTTCTACTCCTTATGAATTTTTAAATCAATCAAAATACTATGATAACCCCTCTCCTGAGTTACCCACGTACATCAGAACACATCCTAATGAAAAAATGAATGCTCTCTTCTTCAAAACTATATCACTCGACTCACCAATATCTTGAGATAAATTTCAAAATAACATTTATAGGTAAAAATCCATAAAACATACCCCAATTTGAAACATCACATATAGTAACATTTGTACTCCACCTCAGATACCAATAGGTAAGTCACATTATATTCACCCACTCTTTTATACTGATCCTCACTAGTAATCCATGTAACATAGACATTACAGATAAATTAAATTCCAAATGCATATACAAACAATATCAACATTTGATGATCCAAATCAATAAAATTGTATCCCACTCATTTGGTTAATTATAATTCCCACAATAATTTATTTGGGGAAAAATATGCTATTGTTTGAACATTAGTTGACCAGAACCTATTATCATTACAAAAGTCACTATAGCATTCAAAAAAAAAGCATGAATATGTCATGTTATCATATGTTCCTGGTATGATACATGAACACCCACTCTCTTTCCACATCGAGCCAAGAGATAAACTTCAAGTCAAATAATCCAAGAAAGAATACTAAAAAATTATCAACCCAACACAAAAATAATAAAAAATAGTTATTTAAAAACCCTTGTAACTTTGACTTTGACTCTTGTGTATATTATATAGGCACAAACATAGCATAATACAAAGTTATATCTTGTTCTATCTTCTATATTCCATATCCAAAATATAAATAAAACAAAATAGGTCTATTATAACATTTTTTAATGTTTTGACCAGACTCACTCAATAATAAATGGACTAGAGAACCATGTAACCTTAGCAACACACCATTGTATACAAAAGTTTTCTAACTAGTAGAGATAGCCTACATTGAAACCATCGGGAGCTATACCCTTTGGTACAAAAATCCATAAATCATAGTGAATGTAATATGGAATCAATCATCAAAAAATAAATATAATTAAATACACCATTCTACCAAGACATGACCAAAATTAAATAATTTACCACCAGCTATAAAAGAATTATATATCGAAGTTTCACATGATTTAGAAAGGCACCAAAAAATATCACATCGGTAGATAATATAAAAATGATAAAGCTAATATTTTTTAAAATTTCCAGGTGTGTTTCATTGACTTAATACCTTATAATTAATCAATTTGATCTTTTTCGTCATTTTAGTATTTTTGGTGAATTTTGGGCTAAAATATCAAAGATTTATAATTATAAAATTTTAATAGTTTTTATATCATGTATCCAATTAGATTGATAATTTTTTAATATTCCTTTTTTAATGGTCTTAAAATTATTCTACTGGACCCAGATTTTATTTGAAATATAGAGGACCATAAAAATTAATCATTTTAATAAATTCTTCTACTGGACCGAGATAACATAAAATGAGGTGAATCTAGATGTATTCTGAAAGTTGATTCGAACCCTTGTTTTTTACATCAAATTTCATGGAGAATTTCTCACATTAAATTATTTATTTAATGCACCATATTGGCAGAAGTTGCAGAGTCACATAGACCCAAAAAAAATTTCTTAATTAATTAGATATTAACTTTTGTTACACTTATAAAAATAAGTTGAGATTTTTTAGGATCCTATCCAAGATATATAGGAAAAAATTTTATATAGACACCATACTTATAATATCCATTTATTAAGAAAAATAAACTCAAATTTTTAGTGGAAAAGAAATGGTGGGAAATTTTTCCACCCCTCAACCCCATAAATATGTGCATCCACTTCCATTAAAATGAATATAATAAGGAGAAAGAGGGGTTATACTAGAAAATTGTAATCTTTAAATGCTTTTGATTTTTTATTTATGATTTTATTGGTTTCATAAATATCTATTCTTCACTATTAAATTCTTTTTTTCTTCACATAGATGGGTAAAAATTTGTAGTGATCGGGGAAAGGAGAGTTTTCCTTTTATAATTTTGGAGTCTTGTGATTTAATATAAAACTCTATTTTTCTATTTCATGATTTATTTTTTTAATGGTGATAAATTCTCTTGATGAAATACTATTATGGGTGTGTGGTTTTATTCCTTATTTACAACTTTGGTTGAATTTCTTAAAAATCCCTCTACCCAGTGCAGTCTCTCTCGATAAAGGATATTTTGATAGGTGGTGAGTGTCCAAAGATCCCTGGTACATGTGCAGAATATGTGAATTGTTTGTAAATTTATAAGGAGAAAAAAATTACTTATTGGGACTTTCCTTAGTGGTTTGGGGATGATTTACTTATTTTCATGCACGAAGAAGTTTTCTCCATTTCTTCCTTAAAGAAAAGATGATTGATGACTCGATTGAGGATTATTTAATTTATATTTAAATAGGAAGAGAAGGATAATTATTTTTTGAATATAATGAAATTGTAATTTGTGATACTACCCTGAAACCATTTCTCGCTTCATCAATTTATGTTCTACTATTATTTTATTTATTTATTTCTTTTTTAGAAATCAATAAATTTCAAAAACAACCTCCACTTATTTCTCTAATTTAAAGTGACAAATCATATTTTTGTCCACTCCTCTTTGGAGATAACCATAGTTGAAAACATTATTTTATTTTTAACTTCGGAAAATATAATTTTTTTCTCACCCTATGAAAATCATTTGTAAAAATATGACTTCATTTCTAGGCAGGTTGTGCCAATAATCTAATTTTTAAAATTGAATTACCGGAGACACTAACAATGAACCTTACCCCCTAGATCTAAAAATTTAAAGAAACATGTTAAATAGACTTATAAGCAATAATTTTGAGTTTTAATTTGAGTAAATTTCTCTTGAAGACAAGATTGAAACATAAATAGTTAACTTTTTTATAGTCATCATGGATAGAAATCACAACCAAACCCTTAGAGACCAATGTATACCATAATTCCATAATCAAAAAAATCCTTTAACCAGGCCAGAGTAATAAAATAATAATCATATAAAATATAACATGATCCAATTTCTTCCAAAATTTCATGGTATGGTAGGATAAGAACCAAACGAATATATTAAGGAGTCCACGTATGTTTGATCTACTTTCAGAGCCCAAGGAGTAGCCGAGGAAAATGTAAGTATAGGTTATTAAGTTTTTTATTAGAAGGAGATTCCAAAGAGTGGGATTTATTTAATAAAACCAGGATATGGGAATGATTCAAATTATATAGTGATATTCTTCATAAAAGTTCTCTTCCCCACCTCTAGAATCAAAACTATTAGAAAGAAAATCTATGCTATTAGACAGTCATCTGGGGAAACCCTTTACACAAACTGGGAAGGATTTAAAAATCAATGTTCCATCTGCCAACATCAAGAAATTTAGGAACATCACTTTCTTATCTTCTTCTATCATGGATTACTACACAATGCCCTAAAACTTCTGGATGATTCATCTGGAGGTTTAGAGACTAAAAAGTCGCCAGAAAGAATCCAAGGTCTTGATTGGGAATATTTCCTAGAACTCACAATAGTTTGGTACAAGATATGATGGAATACGATTTATTCATGAGGTCATAGCTCCTCATACATCACTTTTATTAGAAACTTGTATGAAATAGTTTACTAGTTTAGTGAGATAGTTGGACCTGAAAAAAGTGATTGTGCAACAAGAACCAGATAATTTACTTGGTTTATTCTTATCACCTAATAATTTCACTAAACATTGTGAAAAAATACAAGGAATGGAAATTTTTCTAGGATCCTTTCAACCAAGGAAGTTCAAAAAATAAATTATAGAGAGATTTTAACCATGTCAAATATAGATTTGTAAATAATAGGAATCATGCAAGACCTCTATACAATAACCATTTCTAAAACCAACCCAAATTTTAGAAAAAATTCCATGACCCACCACCATTTCAGAAAAATAAATCTTATAACCAACCTTATTACCAAAAACCAACCAATTTATAAAATAACCTATTAGAAACTATACGCCATCACACAACCTCCAATGAAATAGCTATAGTCCATGTATGAACTCTTAGAGGATAAGTTTGATAAGTTGGAAAAATAGTGGGAAGCCTTGTTGAAATCTTGTCAAAAAACCCCAGAAAACTACCCTATCAAATGGTACCAAATCCTAAGGGTGAAGTCAGTGTGATAAAAAAAATAAGTTGAAAATATCTCTCACCACCAGACACCTGTGAACATAAATTTATACCACATGTACAAAGGGATACTGAAGTTTGAAATTCGTAAATTATGTAAAAATGCATCGAGAAGAATAAAATAAAGAGTGTGAGGAGAGGGGTAGATAAATGAGTAAGAGATAAGAAAAACCATTATAAAGATAGAAATTAGAGAAGAAATAAATACACTAACTATTCCCATCAAGGATGATTGAATCAAATAGAATTTTGAAAGCACTTCAAAAAGAAATTTTGGACATATTACATAAAGTGGAAATTAATATTGTTGTTCGAAGTGTAGTACTCAATGGGGGGTGAATTGAGTATGTATAAATAAATTCTATTTAAAATTTTCACCAATAAATTTAAATACATCCAAGCTAATCAAAGTAATACAGTAATAAAAGTTTGAAAGTTTAAATAACTTATCAAATGATTGATTAACTCTCAGTAATCTTAATACTAGTTATTAAAATTACTTTTGAAGCTATTCTAATAAGGAAAAATAGTTATAACATATATCCAAGACTAACTATCAAAGTAAATTTAGTGATTTCTTAATTATACAGTAAAACAGAGAAAAACTAAATTAAGTAACACAACGGATATAAAACAATTGGTTCAGTCTCAGGTCGAGACATAATCCACTCCACTTGGTGATCACCATCCACCAATCAATTCATATTAATAAACTTGATCCATGCCCTGGATCGGGGTTAACAACAGTACACAGGACATTCCAGGTCACCGGACCACTTCCACAGTTCTTCATAGGTATAAACTAGAAGGTCACACAAGGACCTATTCCACACTAATTATTGGATATACACAAGTGTAAAAATATGTTTGATAAAGTATATATTGTACCATCTAGTTTAATGTAGGAGACAGTGTGTGTTTTTATACAGCCACACACACACACTGCTCAATAGTTAAGAAATAGTACAAAACAGATATTAAGTATTGAGATAATGTTATATGTGCCCTGAGTGTTTGTATATATAACTTTGGACTTCTAGTATGAAGAAGATGTAGGAGTAGAGTCCTTATGTGGAAAGCAGAGTATTGAAAGTCAGCTAGATCTGGATTGTTTTATTTGTTTATGGGTTGTACTTCTCTTTTATTCTTGTATTGGATGTGTTGGAGCTGATAGGATGCATGTATTTTTCACCTCGTACCTCGTACTGTTAGGTGACATGTCTACAATAAAATATTAATTATGTCAGTGCATTTAAAAACATCAAATATGACTGTTAGAGATTAAATTGAAAACGAAAAAACAGATTAAGAAACGGTGTCACAGTCTGTCTGGAAATAGTGTCTCCATGAAGCAGTTTCTTCTTGAAACGGTGTCTCCTTATTTGCCTTTCAGTGATGAGATAGTCATGATAGCACAACTATATAGGGATCAGGAATTGGTATCATAGATTTGGTGTTTGATCACAGTGTCTGGTTACGGTGTCTAGATGGTCACAGTGTCTGGATAGTCATGGTGTACGGATTGTCATGGTTTCTGGTTGGTCACGGTGTATGGATGGTCAGGGTGTCTCAGACTTAGCCAGATATTTGTATTCATAATTAAATAGAGATATTCATATATTATATTAGACTTAATCATTCATCATAGAAATCATTATAAATTAAATTAAATATAGTGCACAATAATCAAACATAATGTATAACAACTAAGATCTTGTATAGGTTTATTTAAATCATAAAGATAATAATCATATGTAAACATTATTTTAGATAAAGTACACATGATTAACAAGTTTTACATAATGAATAATATTTTTGATCATTAAAACATGATTAACACATGAGAAGTCCAACAATATCCCCTTTTTGATGATCACAAATCATGTGAGTGAGAGATCTAGTCTTAGGGATTGTGGATCTTCCTTAGTGTGTATTTAGAGTATATATTTCTCCCCCTTTTGGGATTATCATGAAGTTTGAAATAAGAAATAGACAATAGAAGTTCACAATGCATTAGATGGATAAAAAATTTTCATTACAAACAAGAAGTAATAAGAATACAAAAATCATCTCTATCAAAAGATAGTAGTCACTTTTATTCAGTACTGGCTTGTCTTCTCTTTCCCCTTGGTAGAAGCATCAGAAGAAGAATCCATAGGAGTAGAGGTAGAAGTGGAATATGGGAGTGAACTAGTTGAAAAACAAGGTAAGGGGAGTCATTCCAAAATAGAAGGATCCAATGTAGGTGCAGTGGAAGATTGAGGAAACTGTTGATCAAGGATAACCAGTCTGATCTGGCTAATATCCTGAGAGACATACATTGATGTATAGGCAATATAAGAGGATGATAAGGTAGGAGAACCAGATCTTAATGGTGCACCAGTAGGAGAAACAACGGAAGTACTCTGTACATGAAGATAAGGCATCAAAATCTTGATGAAGTCAAAAATGATCTCTCCACCATACTGCATGGATTTCTCAATGTCATCCATGTTCTCCATAAACTTATCCTACAAAAGAGTGAAATATTTGATCTTTTGGAATTAATTTTTAAAATATTTTGTGACAGGAGGGATCCTCAAATTCTCCACGAGGTACTTGAAGTGGTTGGTCATGTCATTCTTATAGAAGATCCGATTGAAGTAGAAATCCACCTTTTTAGCAATTTCTTACCGAGCATCATTAGAAATCTTGGAAAAGATTCTCACCAAATCAAGAACTCTGTCACTGTTCTTGATAACATCAGATAGGGAATCCTTATCAAAGCCACTGAGCTTCGATTTAAGTTCTTCATTGACAACTGTTCTGAGCATATCACTGTCTAAAGTAGGCTGAGATGAATGTCTAGAGGTACGAGAAGCAGTGACCGCTGAGGTAAGGGATTTCAGTGAATTTAGAACATTCTGAAGACATCCTTTATACTCATCATTTAACATGTTAAGACCAATAACAAGAAAACACATATATTGAACAATTTCCTGATTTCTTTCTACTACCTTGTCAGTTAAATATGTTGGGTTAGGTAAAATCACGGAGGCTACTTCCTGTGGAATCTGACTAAGAAATATCTTCAATATGATGAGAAGCAGGTTTTGGTCTCGATTTCAGTACTCTCTGCATATCTTAGACCATACCTCATAGAGACTTGACATCATCACTTAACTATTTATTCTCAATTATGGTTTCTTGAATCTCATGGAGAATGTTTGGCTGAATCTACCATATAATATTTTCCAACAACAGGACAAAATCTTTTTCACTCAAATTTGTTATTAGAGCAGGTTGATTATTCGTGATCTTCTCAACCCCAACCAATAGGGTAGCTTCAAATTCTTTCATATCATCCTTATTTTTCAAGTTTGAAGGTTCTTGTGAAGGTCTAGGGATAGAAGCTGAGATAGGATCAGGTTATTTGGTATATATAACTTCAAGAGCAGATGATAGTTTCAAATGAATCAGAGTAGTCAGAACAATACTTTTTACTGAGACTTCCTGTGAATCATTCACATCAATATAGCTGGGATATTTATACCATATATCCACTTATCGTAGATCAATCGGATTAGGCACATAAAAAAATTCCAGACTGGGGGGCTACACCCCCTCAACAGGTGCATCATTCTCAGGACTAAGAGATTTACATCCTTGATCTATTTCCATGATTTCATCCCTAATTTCCTCGTACATTTAATTTCTAGGCAACTTAAAGGATTTCTCTATTCCATCTTCCGCATATGGGATAATTTTAGGAACAACTTGTTCCTCCACATGTTCCTCATAAGAATATTCTTGCAATAGAGAAAGAGCTTCTTCTATATGATCTTCTACAACATCCTTGTCTCTTTCAATAGAAACAGAATCTTGTTTTGAATAAGGTTGTTCTTCCAAATCAAAAACCTTTTTAGGAACATGTATTTATTTCTCATCTATGTCTTGAATAAAAAGTTCAGTTTCCTCCTCATTCAAAACAAATTCTATTATAAGTACAACAACATCTTCTTCTTCTTCTTCTTCAGAATACTCAAAAAATTCATCTGGTTCTAAACCAGGATTAGAAATATCTTTTGGTATCTAACATTGTTCCACTGGATTGAACTTTTCATAAATCCAATCATTATCTTCCACCCATGATTTTCTCAATGGATTCCAAATGATTTTCATTCCACTTACTATAATTGTTGAGATAAAAAACTCATAATCCTTGATAACTTCTTCACTCTATCCAACCAAACCTTTAGAAAAAATCATAGTCGAAATTAATCTTGAGGACAATACGGAGGTGGAATTGGAGGTGGTCTTTATCAACTCACAAATATGGAGTATAACATATTTTCATAGATTGATATTATGTCCAATTTTCATACGATGTATCAAAAATACATCTTGATACTTTATTATAAGGAAATAACCTTTTTTGGGGATAATTAGATTCTGAAAAAAGTTAAACAGAAGTCTGGTTTCTCCATCTAGCACAGCAGCTATAGCTCTCCTCTTAGTTTCATTTTCAGTTAAGCATCCCAATGCTTCTTCTAAAACAAAAAACTCACTTGTATGTGGAGAAATATCTGATAGTCCCCACAAATACCCTCATGAGATATCCTAAGGCATGAAGCCCATAACCTCAAAGAAAGTGTGCATCTATGGCCATTTATCCACCTTCTCACAATATATCCATCTACCTTATCAAAAAAAATTAAACATACTGATAAAATTATGAAACTAATTTCAGGTAAATTGGCTAATTCTCCTTTGTAAACCAATCCATCTAACATTAATATTTTAATAAATTAAATACAAGATACTTAATTGACATAAGACACTTGGGGAAAATCATCTTTTTAGGAACCACTATTCTATTTACCAGATTCGGATTTAGATGTCCTTCAGGTGATATCTTTGATGCGATTTTACACTTCTTATTTTCACTTCATTTCATAGGAGTTGACGATGATGGGTGTTTTATCCTGGGAATTTACCGAATGTTTGAGATAGATAGAGAGAAAAAAATGAAGGGCTGGGAGAAGGGTTTCGGTTTGAGATAAGAGAGCTTGACTGATGAAAAAGTGATACTTCTTTAGTTTTTATCATTTTGGGATACCAAGAATCACAAAAACAAAAGGATGGGAAAGTAAAAGGGTAAAATAAATAATTACCACGATACAGGTTCTAATTTGTAAATGAAATAATAAAGCGTCTTTACGGTGAGACAGTAATTGACTCTCACGGTGAGAAGGTAACTGTATTTCACGTAACAGGCATTCATGGTGAGACCGTAACAGTGTGATTTCTAAACTGTGTGACTGTATTATTTGAGATTGTAAGTGCCAGATAGTAACCAAGAAATAGTAACTGTGAGACCGTAAACATAAAATAGAAAGTCTTATGATAGTAAAACTATAGAACTGTTGGAGTTAAATAGTAATCTCAAGATAGTGACATGTAAAACCATAGACTGTGAAATAGTAAGATGTGAAATAGTATGATTACTACTTAAGGTTTATCATTCCTAATTCATGTATAATGTAGTCTATTCTTTAATAATTTAATAGTTTGGTGAATATATCAGGGAGCTGATATTCAATACCATTTAATTCCAAATTGATATCACCTTTTTGAAAATGATCTCCCAAAAAGTGATGTCTTACATCAATTTGTTTTTTCCTAGAGTGTGAAACGGTATTTTTGGAGATGTTAATAGAACTTTTGTTATCACAAATTATAGGCACATGCCTGAATTTATATCCACAATCTAGTAATTTGTGTTTCATCCACAAATTTTTTTCACAAAAACTACCAACAACTATGTATTCAACTTCTATGGTAGATAATGAAACATAGTTTTGTTTCTTACTACACCATGATACTAGTGACTTGCCTAAAAAGAGACATGTTCAATAGGTGATTTTTCTATCTAACTTACAACCACCAAAGTCAACATTAGAATAACTCACTAATTCAGATGATTGTCCTATGAGATAGAATAGTCCTCGAATGTGTGTATGCTCGAGGTATTTGAAGATTCTTTTAACAGAATTTAAATGAGATTCCTTAGGATTTTCATGAAAATGAGCACACATACACACACTAAACATAATGTTTCGGTCGACTAGAAGTTAAGTAGAGTAAGCTTCCAATCATCCCTCTGTAAGTGGTTTGATCAACATATTTTCCATGTTCATCAAGATCCAACTTACAAGTGGTACTCATTAGAGTGTCACTACTTTTAGTGCTATCCAAACCAAAACATTTTAAAAGATATCTATTATATTTTCTTTGATTTAAAATAATACCATCATTAATTTGAAATATTTGAAATCCAAGAAAGAATTTTAGTCCACCCATTAAACTCATTTCAAATTCATTTTGCATCATTTTAGAAAAATTAGTACACAACAATTTCTTTGAAGATCCAAATATAATGTCATCTAAATAAATTTGAACTACTAAATAATCATTGGAAATTCATTTTATAAAAAGGGTAGGATCAGTTGTTCCTTTTTTAAAACCATTAGAAATAAGAAAAGTACATAACCTATCATACCAGGCTCTTGGAGCTTGTTTTAAACCATATAAATATTTTGATAATTTAAAAATATTATTTGGAAAATGAGGATTTTTAAAACTAGGGAGTTTCTCCACAAAGAAATCCTCAACTATATTCCCATTTAGGAATAAACTCTTAACATCCATTTGATATAGTTTGAAATTCAGATGTGAAACATAAGAAAATAGAATTCTTATGGTATCAAGTCTGGATATAAGTGAAATGGTTTCTTCATAGTCAATTCCTTCTTCTTAACTATATCATTGTGCAAGCAATCTAGCCTTGTTTATAATTATATTACCAGCTTTATCTACTTTATTTATAAACACCCACTTAGTTCCTATGGTGAATGTTTCTTTGGGTATGTCAGTAAGTTTCGAAACTTTGTTCCTTTCAAACTGATTAAGTTCTTCTTGTATAGCCATTACCCAAAATTCATCATTTATGATATCATTAATGTTTTCAGGTTCAAGTTGTGACAAGAAGACTTGATGTTCAAACAGATTTCTAGCAGAATCTCTAGTTTTAGTTCCTTTATCTAAGTCTCCAACAACAACATCTAAAGGATGGTTCATAAGATTTTTAACAGCTCTAGAAAAGGAAGGACTAGTGATTTCAGGTTCATCAACAGGTTCAGGCACATTGTGACTTGAGTCTAAAGAATTTCCATAACTAGAAGTTTTAACATATTCCTTTAAAGGATGGTTATAGGATTTTAAATTAATGTCCAAATTTCATACATCATCCTCTAGGTTCTCTAGAGTGGTTTTAGGCTCATGTGGATCTGTTTCATCAAATTTAACATGGACATATTCGTCCACACATTTATTTCTTTTATTAAACACTCTATAGGCTTTACTATAGATTGAATATCCTAAAAATATTCCTTCATCACTCTTGGATGAAAATTTTTCAATATTGTCCTAAGTATTAAGTATATAGACATTGCAACCAAAAAAATTGAAGCAGCTAACTTTGGGTTTTCTATTCTTCCATAACTCATATGGAGTTCTTTTTAGAATAGAATAAATAAACACACTATTGATTATATAGCATGTTATATTTACAGCTTCAGCCCAAAAATAAATAGGTAGGTCATACTCACTAAGAATTGTTCTTGCAATCTCTTGTAGGGTTCTATTTCTTCTTTCTACAACTCCAATTTTTTGAGGTGTTCTAGTGGTAGAGAAATTATGACTGTATCCATTTTGTGAGCAAAAGGATTCAAACTCTTGATTTTGAAACTCACAGCCATAATCACTTCTTAAAAATTTAATTTTAAATCCACTGAGATTCTCTACAATTTTGGAATATTTGATAAAATGATAACATGCTTCACTTTTGTGAGAAAAAAATAAAGTCCAAGTATATCTAAAAAATTCATCTACAAGAACATAGACATAGTTTTTCCCATTTAAACTAGAAACTCTATATGGTCCAAACAAATCCATGTGAACCAGTTTGGGAGGTTGAGATGTTAACACTTATTTATTTGGTTTGAAGGAAATTTTTTGTTGCTTTCCCTTTCGACAATGATCACACACTTTATAATTTGGAAACTCATGTTTTGGTAGGTATTTTACTGTGATATTTCTAGTTTGATTTCTAAGAGAGTGAACATTACAGTGTTCTAGTATCCTATTCCAAAGCCAAGAATCTTCTGAAATACACTTAAACATGAAGCATTTTTAGAAAATAAAGAATCTATGTTAATAAAGTGTACATTTTTATTTCTTAATGCATAGAACACTAATTAATTTTTAGAATTAAAAACATAGAAAACATTATTTTGTAAGTTAACATAAAATCCATCATCACATAGTTGTGAATACTAAGTAGATTATATTTCAATCTATTAATGAAAAGTACTTTCAAAATTAGAACTGAGTTAGAGTTACCAATTTGGACAAGGATAATAATCATTCATCTCGAATTGTCACCAAAGGTGACATGTCCTCCATCAATCATTATTAAAATCTTGAAGAATTATTAGTTTCCTATCATGTTTCTTGAAAAACTACTATCCAAGTACCATAATCCTTTACAGGAACTCCTTAATAAACTTTCCTACAATATAGTTAAACAAAAATAGATTTTGGTACCCATATTTGTTTGGGTCCAGTAATATTAGTGACTAGTGCTTTAGAAACCCATATCTTCCTAAAGTTTTTCTATAAGCATTATGAAAAGTACTAGAAAAACAAACTCTATTTGGTCCAAATAAACATAAAATAGTATAGAGTGTATCATAACTTGAAATAGTTGAATTGTTTTCAGAACTCGGAGTAAATATGTATATCCTAGATTTAGAAACAAATTTAGTTCTTCCAAAATTACTTTTACCAAGTTGATAGCTAATTCCAGTAGTATATTTAGGAGCAATTTGTTTACCTAAAATTTGAGTAAGGGTATTTTTCCCATTTCTAAACTTTTCTAAGTCATTCATCAATTTCTCATTATACATTTTTAATTGATTGTTCTCCTTGAGTAGTTGAGAATTTTTCTCTTTTTCTGTTGTAAGTTTAGATTTAACAGTCACAGTTAGAGCATCTTGTTTCTTTAATGATTTATGTTTATGTTTTAACTCATTGCATGTCACTTAAATCATATTACCTTATTCAAAAATTTCTTCATTAGAAAAATTTTCACAGTCCCTCTCATCTCCAGAATAGTAATAATTGTGTATAGGAATTTCAATGTTACCTTAGATGTGTTTTTCATAAAACACATATTTTCTTTGTTATCCTGTTCATCATTTGAAGATTCTGAGTCACTTGAACAGTCCTCAAAAGCACTCCATGTTGCTTTCATTTCCTTTTTATACTTTCTATAATTTTCATCATATTTATTTTTGTGCTTGAGCTTTGGACAATCTTCCTTGATATGTCCCTTTCTCTTACATTCATAGCAGACAATTTCATCAAACATGTCACTTCTTTTCCAATATTTCTTCCAACATCCTTTTTGATCACATTTTCCCTTGAAGTCAAGCTTTCTAAAAAAAATATTTTTCTTGAAAAATATCTTGAATCTTCTGGCTAATTGAGCCATCTCCTCATCAATGTCCAATGATGATTGTTCACTACTATAAATTTCTTTAGAAGCTTCCAACTTCCCTTTCTCTTTGTGTTTATAAGTGGGGGTCTTGAATGCAACTAATTTTCTTTTGGCTTCATCCTGCTCTTCCATGTAGACTTTCAGATGTTCTTCATAGATAATCAGTTTCCCAAGGACTTCTTTTACATGTAGCATGATGATATCACATGATTCTTCAATAGAGACAGAGGTTCCTCTCCATCTGTTAGGTAGGCATTTGAGAATTCCCATAATCTGTTCTTTAGCAGTGACTTCTCTTCCAAGAGATATATTTGTGCTGAAAATTTCATTGAACCTGATATACATGTTAGAAATAGGATCATCATGTTTCATTTAAATGTTATCATATTCAATAGTATAAGTATTAAGTCTCATTTATTTCAAACTAGAAGTTCTTTAATGTGAAACAGACATGGTATCCCAAATTTCATGGACAGTTTTACATGCAGAAATTATATTAAATTCATCATCTACTAAAGAAAAATATAAAGAATTCATGGCTTTATAATTTTTATTATAGGCAGTTTTGGTAGGTTCATCCCAAGTGATTTTATCAGTAGTATGAATCTTATATTCATCTATAATTGAAGACAAGATTTCAAAATCAATACTTTCTAAATGCATTTTCATTTTGATTTTCAATTGAGAATAATTGGTTCCATTAAAGAGTGGTGGTCTTTTTTTGTAAGAACCTTCCAATATATTATCAATGATAAATAAATACCATAAAAGAGCTAGAAATTTAGAATTATCAGAAATTTAAAGATCTTTAAAGTAAAACTGCAATCACAGTTGAATAGGGTCAGAAACAAAGTCTTAACAAACAATCCTCTGATACCAAATGTTGGTCGGAGTAGAGTACTCAATAGGGGGTGAATTGAGTATCTATAAAAAAAATTATAGGTTTCACCAATAAATTTTAATACATCTCAGTTAATCAATATAATAAGGTTATGAAAGTTTGACTATTTAAATAACTTCTCAATTGATTGATTAATTCATAGTAATCCTAATATCTGTTATTAACATTACTTTTGAAGCTATTCTAATAATAAAAAATAGTTATAACTTCTTTCCAAGATTAACTGTCAATGTAAATTTAGTGATTTATGAATTATATAGTAAATTAGAGAAAAAATAAATTATGTAACACAACCGATATAAAATAAGTGGTTCAGTCTCAGGTCGTGACCTAATCCACTCCACATGGTGATCACCTTCCACCAAGCAGTTTATATTAAAAAACTTGATCCACACCCTGGATCGGGGTTAACAACAGTACATTGGATTGTCTAGGTAACATGAACTCTTACACAGTTCTTCATGGGAATAAAATATTGGGTCACACGTGGACCTCTTCCACACTTATTCGTGGGTATACACAAGTATAAAGAAATTTTTGAGAAATGATATCTTTTATCCTTCAGTTTAGTGCAGGAGATAGTGTGTGTTTTTATATAGACACACACACACTACTCGAAAGTTAAAAAATAGTACACAATAGAGAAGAATTGTTGAGATAATGTTATAATTGATCTGAGTATTAGTCTATGTAGCTCTCGACTTCTAGGATGAAGTAGATGTAGGAGTACATTCCTTGCGTGGAAAATAGAGTATCGCAAGTTAGCTAGATCTAGCTTATTTTCATTATGGTGTATGATAGTGAGAAGATTTCATCGAATCTAGGATTCGATTATGATTCATGTCTTCTTTAGTAGTGTCGAGTTACATGTGTTATTTATCTTCTCAAGAATTCTCTAAGTGTTTTTTTCGTTATTGTGCTCTTACACCCTTTCTTATCTTCTTGTTTCTAGGCTGCACTTCTTTTTTAATCTTGGAGTGGTTGTGTTGGGGCTGACATGATGCGTGTATTTTTCACCTCATACCTCATAATATTAGGTGAAATGTCTATAAAGAAACATCAATTATGTTAGTGCATTTAAAATCTTCAAATATAACTGTTAGAGATTAAATTGAAAAATGACAAAACAGATTAAGAAACGGTGTCACAATCTGTCTGGAAATGGTGTCTCCATGAAGCGGTGTTTTCTTGAAATGGTGTCTCGTTCTTTGCCTTTGATCAATAATACAGTCATGATAGCACAATTATATAGGTATCATGAGGTATCATAGATGTGGTGTTTGATCACAATGTCTGGTTACAATTTCTAGATGGTCATAGTGTCTGTATGGTCATGGTGTCTGGATGGTCAGGGTGTCTGGATGGTCACGGTCTATGGATGTCACGATATCTGGATAGTCATGGTGTATGGATGGTAATGGTGGCAAGATGGTCATGTTGTATGGATGGTCATGGTGTCTGGATGGTCACGGTGTCTAGATGGTCACAGTGTATCGATGGTCACGGTCTCTGGTTGGTCACAGTGTCTGGATGGTCACGGTGTCTCAGACTTAGCCAAATATCTGTATTTAGACATAAATAGTGATATTCATAGAATGTATTATACCTAATCATTAATCAAAGAAATCACTATAAATTAAATTAAATATACTTCACAATTATCAAAAATAGTGTATAACAACTAAGATCTTGGATAGGTTTATTTACAACATAAAGATACTAGTCATCTGTACACATGATTTGAGATAAATTACATAGGATTAACATGTTTTATAGAATGAATAATATTTGTGATAATTAAAACATGATTAACACATGAGGATCCAAACAAATATCCTTTTCTTGAAGCACTCAAAAAAATTTCCCAAGGAATTATAATTTTTTTTAAGGATATTTGGACAAATAAGAAGATAGATCATGGGAATGAGAGGATAAAATTTGGAAGAAGTGTCTCAACCCTTATCACACCATAGTTTCCAACCAAATTTCAAGATCGAGTGATGTTTTCCATTCTATTCACCATTGCCTATTTAAATTGATATAATTATTTATATGATCCAGGTTATTTAATTAATTTATTTCTTCACTTATTTTAGAACTCTTTGAAGATGGGAGTCTTGATTCCCACCTGAGTGTTAGTCCATCTTGCAAACAGATCCATAATTTTCCCGCCAAGTGTTCTGGGGGATGTCTTTGTAAAATTAATAAGATATCTTATTCCCAAATTACTTATATATACTGAATATGGTATAATAAATGATCCTATCAGACTCACCAATAATTTTTCGTATACCTTTCTTAAATTCATCCAAAACCATCATCAATTTACATGAAGGGAAAGTCTCCATGTAGTTTTGAGTTAGCACTGTCCACATTGATTTTTTTATTCCTTGGGGCACCCATTAAAATATCACTCACTCATTTCACATTCCCATGAAGTTGGTACTAAATCAATTAATAAATCAGGTATGTTCCAAGAATTATTATCCTTAGGAGATACTTTCTCCACTAAAAATATCACTAAACTGGTGAATTACCAAAACACTGGAGACGTTGATTTCATTTGTGATGAAGAGGTAAAATCTGATTTATTTGATAATTTTCTAGATTTTGATGATGTTGATATGATTTCTTTTGTAGAATATGTCTAGAATTTGGAATTAGGGAACCTAAATTTAATTTCATCCCTTGAGTAGTCCCCTGATTTGGAATTAAAACCACTCCCCAATGATTTAAATTATGTGTACCTTATAGATGGAGGGAAATTACCTTTTATAATTTCTAATAATATATCTAAAACCGAATAAAAATATTTGATTAATATTTTTATATATAATTTCTATGAAATAGGGTAGATCTTACATGATATCATAGTAATAAATCCAAAAAATATGTGCAAATAGAATGCTTCTTGAGGGGGATTCCAAACCTATCAGACAAACCCAAAGGAGGATTAATCCCACATATATGGAGTTTATGAAGAAGGATATGAAGAATCTACTGGATTGTGGATCATCTATCCCAATTCAAATTCACAATGTGTTAGCACCATTTATGTAGTTCAAAACAATGGCCTAAATACTGTGTGGAATGAAAAGAATGAATTCATCCCTTTGAGAATTCATAATATCTAGAGAGTGTTCATATATTTTAGGAAGTTGAATCAGGTCACTTAGAAAGATCATTTACCCATCCCCTTCATTGACTAGATGTTATAGATATTGGAATGGAGAACTCATTATTGCTTTCTGGATGAATTTTCAGGTTAATCTTAGGTAATTATTTCTCCCAAGGATCAAGATAAGACTACATTTACTTGTACCTTAGTAAATTTTTCATAAAAAAGTAATACATTTAGATTATGTAATGATCCAGGAAAATTTAAAAGTATCATCCTATGAATTTTTTTAATAACATTGAAGATTTCATGGAGGTTTTTTGGGAAATTTTATATGATTTTGGAAATTCTATTGACCATTGTCTCAAAAATTTATAAAATGTTTTGAAAACCTATATTGAAAAGAGTCTTGTTTTAAATTTTGAAAAGTGTAATTTCATGGTGGAGAGATGAATTTTCCTCAGGAATGTCATTTCACATAAGTCATTTAATTGGATAAGTAAAAAATTAAAGTGATAATTTCATTTCCTTTTCCAACTTTTCTGAAACAAGATAGATCATTTTTAGGATATGAAGGATTCTACAAGTGGTTTATCAATGTTTTTAGTAAGATTTCTCCAGCTCTATCTATATTACTTTTGAAAATGATGATTTGAATTTTAATAGTGTTTATAGGGAATCCTTTTATGAGTTGAAGATGAGATTGATCACACCACCTGTCATGAAACCACCAAACTTGAAAGATCTATTCAAGTTACTTTTTGATACTTATAACCAAAAAGTTGTAGCATCCATCTATTAATGAATTGAGGGTAGTCCAAAACTAATTTAATATTCCTTGAGAAGCTTATATTCATCATAATTCATTTACATAACCACATAAAAAATAGTTTTTAGTAGTTTTCTTTTCATTAGAATGATTTAGATCATATCTACTTGGAACTAAAGTCCCTGTGTTTTATAATCTTGCAGATTCTATGTAGTTGATGAAGAAATATGAAGCTAAAATGAGGCTAGTGATATGGATGTTACTTCCATATGAGTAAAATATATAAATCAAAGGAAAAAGGTAGTTGATAACCAAGTAGATGAAAACATTAATAGACTCCCCAACATTGTTGATGTTGAAATTCTAAACAAAGAACCACTGAATGATCACATTACCTGAGAGTAGTTTTATATGATTGTAGGAGAAGTGCCTTTGTATGATGACCTGGTCAATTATCTGGTAACATCTCATTTCCTATATCATTTTAATTCACACCATATTCAAAAACATAATTCTGAATCTAGATATTAAATTTGGGATAATCCATTTCATTGGAAGATTTACAATGACCAAGTGATAAGAAGATGTTTTCTTGAAAGTGAAATTGATTTCATCTTTGAATATTTGTCTAAATTTATCTTATGGAGGCCACGTTGTACCAAAAATTAATACAATGTGTGATTTAGAATCTAGAATCTATTGTCCCACTCTTTTTAAAAATGGTTATGAGTTTTGAAAAGGGTTTTAAATATGTCATCATTCCTGAAATGTTTCATAGAGATAAGAAATTCCTCAAAATCCAATTAATTTTTGTGATATTTTTGAAGTCATGGTATATATTTTATTGTAAATTTCTCATTGAAATTTATAAATTATTATATCTTTCTTTAAATTGATTATCATTCAAATTTGTGTAAGAAAAAGACACAAGGACTGATGATACTAATGTTTTGTATGATTTTTTTAGGGATAATATATTTTGTGGGATTTAAGTTCCCATATCCATCAACAGTGATTAGGGGGGGTCACTTTTTCATTATGATAATGCATTATTTTATTAATAAGTATGTGTTGAATCATAAAACATACAATCCCTATCATCCATCGACTAAAGGTCAAGTTAAAGTGTCCAATAGTAAAATAAATGAAATTTTTAAAAACACTGTTAAACTGAACTGGAAGGATTATATCCACATGTTTGAAGAGAAATAATGGTCTTATAGGATTTCCTATAAAACCTCAAATTGAATGAGTCCATATAGGATAATTTATGGGAGAATCTATCATTAACCCATGGAATTGGAGAATAATGAATATTGTGATCTGAGGAAAATGAATTTGGATATTGAAATTGGTAGGAAAGAGAGAATATTGTAGTTGTTGGAGTTGGATTATATTATAATGTAATCATTAGAAAATTCTATGATTTACAATGAGAGAAACAGAATGGATCATGAAAATCTGATCTAATAGAAATACACTTATTCTGGAGACACAATGCTATTATTCAACTCAAGACTCAATCTAATTATGGGTAAATTTTATTCGAGGCGGGAAGGTCCCTTTATAGTTACTTGTGTAAATAATTTTGGTGATATGAATATTATGAATGATGGATAATAGGATCCATTCACTATTAATGGGCACCTGATGAGGTAATTCCAAGGGACTATTCCACTATATCCAGTAGAGGAGATCACAATCCTCTAACCTATTTATCAATAAATTCCATCAGGACGTACATATCCTTTATATATTACTATATTTTGAAATTAAATTTCAAAAATTTTTACATGAAAAATCTACATTAATAAATTTTTTACACTACATCATTTATTTGTAGGATAGGGATCCTTTTTAGTTTAGGGTTTTTGAATTTTTTTATTTTTTTCTCTATTTTTCAAAAAAGAACTGTGTTTTTCAAAATTTTTGTGTGTTTATTTTTAATTTTTTGTGTATTTTTGAATCATGGTAGCTCAAATAATTATTATTAATTTTTTAAACCTACATGAGTGAGTGAAATAATTTGTTCCATGAAATTGAGCGTAAATGAATACTATAAAGGACTTTGTTTCAAGTTCAAATGTTTTCGAATTTCGTGAAAACATCCTC
This sequence comes from Viscum album, assembly GCA_963277665.1. Classification (NCBI taxonomy): domain Eukaryota; kingdom Viridiplantae; phylum Streptophyta; class Magnoliopsida; order Santalales; family Viscaceae; genus Viscum; species Viscum album. The sequence goes on from OY728167.1 coordinate 405,642,802, forward strand.
TAAATTTTGAAGGCCATACCACATCTCACATTTGTTATCATTGAAATCAATTTCATATGAGGATTATAAAAATATTTTACGCATTATTTACATTCACTTCACTTCTCAATAGACCCAAACCAAGATTTCATTAATAAAAACATTATTTATTCATATCAAAACTTGAGGGTTTTAGGTACTTGAGTTTTAAATTATTGATGAATTTATTTGGTTTTAAACCCCCTTTTTCAATATAATACTTCTATTTATCTTCTTTATTGTACATTTAATCATTGTGTCCATAATAATCCATGAACATCCTTTGCGGTAATCCAAACTGAAAGATAATTTTACCTATCTGACCTGCTCTTGAAGTGAAATTTAGTAATATTATTGCACATAATTGTGTGTGTGTTTGGGGGGGGGGGATCTATCATGTACTAGGATACTTCATTTAGAGATATTTTGGGTGGAAAATAAAATTCTTAAGAGATGATTTTTCTGCTGAAAAATTCATTTTTCTGAAACCTATTTCTTTTTGTGGCTTTCATAATAAAATAAGTTGTGCCTTTATGAGGCTTCTAAAAGAGAAAAAAAGTTATTCCTATCTATATCTTTCAATAAAAACTATGTTTTAGAATATTGAAATTTTTACTAATGAAATTATGACTGGTGTGTGCTCTCCTTGTGTTTTCATGATGATGTAGAAGATTTTATACGTAGGTGGGTGAGGAGGAGACCATACCAGAGTGAAAATTGAAATCAGGAAATTTTGATTCAAAAATAGCCAAACCCTATTTATTATACCTCATAATATTTTACATTTTACTTCAATGAACTGAAATACATAGAAAAACCCAAAAAATCACTCATGATAATCACATGTTATTTACTCACATCAGGTGGATATGATAGAATTTATCAATCCTATGGTCACTCTTTCATGGTTTTGGATGCGAAAATACTTTTTGAACATTGAAAATTGTGAGATGAGATAAATTAATGTGAGGTAGGTGTTCAGTGTTAATGGGAGGATAAATTAAGAGGAAATATATTGAATTTAAAATATAGATAAAATAAAATAATGGTTTTTGAGGAGGTTTGATATATTTTGTTTCTCGTTGTCAAAATGGTGGGTCTCATGATCATGTGTTTTGAATTTTCTTTGATTTAATTTTTATGCTTTCTTGTCTATGAGTCCAAGTGCTAAGTGTTGGGAAATTTAAAAGAGATAATATTTTCATAATTTTTCATTTGTGTTTTGATGATTTAAACCCTTAAAATTTATCAATTTTATATTTTCATCATTTTAGAATTTTTGGTGAATTTTAGCATAAAATGTGAAAATTTCTTAATTCTGGAATTCTAACTGTTTTCTACTACTTTTTTTCGAGCCATAAATTTTCAATATTGATCCAATTAGTGTAAATATTTTTTAGGATCCATATTTTTGGGATTAAAATTTTTCTTCAAGATAAAGATATAAATCAAATTACACATGCCGATAAAAATAAATCAAGTTGGAAAATATTTCTGGAAGACAAAATGGACCCCACCTCAGCAATTGAAACATAAATTAGGATAAAACCTCAAAATGAGGTTATTAAAAATTAATTTGAATTAGGAATCAAAACATAATTTTATATTTAAATTTCATGTAAAATATCTCTCATTAAGTAATCCATTTAATGCGCTAAAGTGGATGATGTTTAAGTGTCTCTTCAACCACAAATTGTTTTCTTGAGTAACCAGGGAATACATTTTGTGACACCTCTCCAAATAAGATGATATTTTTTAGGAACATTGATAAGAGATATAGGAATAAATTTTATGAATAAACCATCCCAAGAATCATCCATTTATTATACAAAATAAACTCAAAAATTTAGTGGATAGAAACTGGGTGGAAATGTTTCTACCACTCAATAAAACAAATATTAGCTTCCACTTCCATTCAGTGGTGTTAAAGAAGGAGAAAGATGTGTTTTTATAGATAATTGGAACCTTGAAGTGATCTGTATTTTATATTTTCTCTTTTATTATCTTCATAACTCTCTCTCCATCCCCATTCAACTCTATTACTCTTAACTTGGAGGGGTAAAAAATTTTAATGATCGGGTAAGGAGGAGTTTTCCTTCTATCATGTCTATGTTTTGTACTTAAATTTAAAACTCTATTCCTCTATTTAATGATTTATTTTTTTAAATTGATCCAAATTATATTAATTCTATATTATTTCGGGTTTTATTTTAATTCATTTTTTACCACTTTTATTGAAATTATTTAAACTCCCTCTTCCTAGTGTAGTTTTTCTTGATCGAGCAAATCTTGTTAGGTGGTGAGAGTCATTAGATTTTGGGATTGTTTTTGGAATAAATAAATTGTTCCTAGATTTATAAGGAGAAAAAAATTATCAATTTGGTATTTCCTTAGTGTTTTAGGTATTATTTACTAATTTTCATGAACACATGTGTGGTTTTCATTGCTTCTTTCAACCAAAGGTGATTAACAACTTGATTGAGGAGTCTTTCATTTATTGTTCAACAGGAAGATAGGGGATAATTTTTATGATCAGGATTAAATTTTAAAATTTGATCCTAACTTGAACCCATCACTCTAGTTATCTATTTTTTATCATCATTTATTTTATTTCTTTCATTCTTTTTAAAAAATGAAACAATTACAAAAACAACCTCAACTTATTTCTCCAATTTCAATTGAAAAACGTGATTTTTATGTACTCCTATATATAGATAACCTAGGTTGACCACTTTACTCTATAGTAAACTTAGGAAAGAATTTTTTTCACAACCACAATAGTCATGTGTCAAAAACCTAGACAAAAATAAAAAAATTAAAATTAAATTACACCTTTCCACAAGTCCCAACTTCCTCACATATCCTAACTCTGTAAAATCTATCTAGATCATCTATAGAAAATCTAGCCTCTAACAACAAAATTTTATGGAAAAACCGAAATTAAATTAATAAAATAACTTAAAATAATCTATATTACCTGAACCCTTAATTTTTCATCTTCCATGAACTTCCTTTGGGGCACCTAAAAAAAATCCCATATGCTCTTTGTGATTCCAACATGCTCTAGAGTAATTATCACTCATACCCTTTCCAAAATATATAAAAAATAATAACCAAAAAGTATTATAAGAACCAATTAAAAATCATAATATCATACTTCAAATCTATACAGAAACTCTTCAAAATATATCCTTCATTAAGAAAAAACCATGGAAGAAAACGAGGGGGGAGCTGAGAGAATGGAATTTTTTTAAGCCCTAAATTTAACTGAAATCATGAGAGGATATGACCTAGAAAAGATATGTTTTACCCTATTTTAATAAAACTCCTATAATCCCATTCTTATTTTTCTTAATGGGGTCATAGAGCTAGTCCCTTCATCTTGGGATTCATTACGGTGTGGCCAAATGGTCTATGATAAAATTCTACTACCCGACCTCCTGTTGCAGCACAACCTCAAGATCCATGGAATGAGAAAACACATGATTCAACTAAATACCCATAACTCCTTAGTTCCCCAATTAATATAAACCTTGGGCAGTGCTTTTATTCTTTTAAAACATAATAACTTCATTGAGCTGTCTTTCCTTCTATGAGTTGTTCCTTTCACCATGATCAACCCTTGTAGTGCAATCTATATTCCTACACTGTGGTCTCCCTATAATCCAAAAAAATAATATCACATAGGATCACCATGGTTAAATTCCATGAGTTCATGATGTAAAAAAGAACTTATATAATCCTGATACCACAACCTCCTAATCATCCTTTACAACCCAACCCCCTCATTATAACATGATCCACCCCTTAGGGCCACCCCTTGTAGAATAACCCAAACCCTCAAGAGAACCATCACAGTGAAAAACATATGTTGTGGGGTGGAAAACCACCAACAATTAATGGGTTAATCATAAATATCCCTCATTATTTCATGATATATTACTACATAGTCCTCATCGTAGTGAAACTTTCATACATTATTACATGAACTTCCTTGTCTCTAAGAAATAAATCTGACATAGAGGGTTTTTGGTGTTATTCATATCCTTCATGTCACAATAATGTCAATTTCTATATAAATTTAATCTTATGTATCATATTACATGATGAAACACCCCTTAATTATAGCATGATCTTTGTACTATCTCAGATTTCTATATAAGGGTCACCTTTACACTACTCAAACACTCACCTGATCACATACGACATAGCTTGAGCTTTAAAACACATCCAATAACACCTCCTAGATATGTTAAAGATCTTGTATTTTTTTTCTAAATACAAATGATAAAAAATACTATGTTCAATTATCAAAAATTTAAATTTACTCTAAATTCACAAAACATTAATGATGTGGTTCATTATATGGGTTAGCTTAGGTATCCCACCAACTAGTTGGTCACCCCTGACTGGGACGATAGTGGGATATTGGGTATGATGTGAGGGGTGAATTAGGTACCCAATGTACTCATACATAATTTTTAAAAATATTTAATTATGTTAATTTATTTATTTAAATATTATATAATTCACTCACCACCACCTATCATAGTCACATCTCTATTGGGACCTGTCTTTCATTTAATTTTTCACACTTCAAACATAGAGTTGTTCCCATTTTGAGCCCCAATCGGAGAGTTAGTCATACTATTGGACCTCTAGAGGTAGGTATAGATTCTCTATTCACTTTATTATAAAACACATCAATTTTTAAACATCCCTCGATTAAAAATCCAAGTATTGGGGGTTTTTATTTGAAATATATATTTTCATTGATTCCATTTGGAATCAATAAGAGATTTTCGAAGAGTGGGCATCCACTAATATTAAGAAGGTGGTCCCTATGTTTTCCTTATGTCTTATAATATTTTCATGTTTCATGTGACATACATGTATTTAATTGTGAGTGAGAGTGTTCAAGAATAGAACCAAATTTGGTTTCCTAGATTATTAAGGGATCACTATAGATTATATATCCAATGAAGGTTACTTAAAACATGTTTTATTGGACACATGGTCTATATTTTTCATTCCATCAAGAGAATGTGGCAAGATAAATAGAGTTTTGAACTATGTGTGGTTTCATTCAGTATGTCCATAGTTAGTGTTTTTTGCATAAAATATTTAATTTATATATAACATGGGGAAAATTTTCTATGGGTTAAGCTATTTGTGAATTGTCCTGGTTGTGGAATTTTATAACTAGAACCTAATGTTACTTGATCTTTTTATATAGGTAATTTTATGGGATCTAAGTCATGTCGAGGGAGGTTAGACATAATTTAAGTATAATTAGGTGTATATTTTGATGGAAATGGGTAACATGGTAAGTAAGTTGGATTGGTTTACTTATTCAAAGATTGATGAACCATTCACTCATGTTTACTCATTTATAGAGTGATAACCCATTCACCCCTGCTAATTGCTATATTTTTTTTATGATTATCTATTCACATGTGTTTATTGAAATGTTATTAGTGATTATATATTCACACATGTTATGATTATTATATTTGATATTATCCATTCACCCATTTAATTTGTAACACCCCGACCCTAGTTACCTATATTTGGTGAATTATTTTAATACATTAACATGATTACAAGGAATCAAGTCCTGAAGGACCGATCAGTTTAGAAGTATTGGAAAATAAATTACATACATGAACGTTACATTTCACTTTATAACATAAAACATAGCATAAATAATCCTTTGAGAACATAATTGTTCCCTTATCTTAACCTTGTATCTCAATCATTAAACACTTCTTGGGATCCTATGAAAATAAAACATAATAAAAGGGTGAGCTTAGATTCTCAGTAAGGGTAAATAATTTAGAGAAAGATATAAAATTTTTAGGCAATATGTGTAATAAAAACATTATCCTTTTAAACATAAACTTGAACATAATATGGAAAAAAAATTAAACATTACCATATTAACATTCACATGGATATTATACTAGTCGAATAATCACATGTAATAAATAATTTCATAATGAGGGAATGCATAATGTAAGACATCATAACCACATAGTCAAGGCCTCATGCCAAGACTAAAAATAAATTTTTTTTTCCAAGGCCTTGTGCTTAGACACTAGTTTGTCTCATGAGACCTACCGATTCATTGAGGAGCTATAGCAGGCTCCACCCGTCACTTACTACATCCAATGTATTCCTCATATGAAAAGGATGAAACATAACATAAACATTCATATTAAAACTAGTATACAAAATTTCAATACTTTAACCATGAACCATGAATGGTGTAAAAATAGCACATCCATAGTCAAACATATCACAAAACCTTAAATACAATATAGAAGATTGTATCTTTAATAAATCAACATCAAACAATTTTAAAATCCCTCAAAGGATGTTGATATAGATGAAAATGATTAGTAAAATTCTTTGAGAGAAATACCCCTTTTTTATGAAATCGTTTAAAAGTATCACAATTTATAAAGGAACTCTTTTAAAAGATATTTTTGAATAAAAGTGTCCCATGACACATTGAAACTTTTTAAAAGAAGTATCATTTCAAAACATTAATGTCAATATAAATAAATCCTTAAAATCACTTGGAAAACATTGACATTAATTAAAAGGGTTTTGAAAGATAAATTTTTACAACATTTAAAATGATGATCTTTTTAAACAGACCCTACCATAAAACCTTAAAAGATTAATTTTGAAAACATTTTTGTGAAATATGGGTATCTATGATAATTATCTCCTAGAAAATACTTACACATGGACAATCTCAGATAATAATGAGATTGATTAAATAACCCTTACCTTTCACTTTCCTTTGGTCGAGTGTACACTTAACCTCCTATATAAATACAATTGTATGTTATTAAATTATACCAGAACCATATTAATATTTATTTTATTATATATGATTTATTTATGACTTTATAATAATCATTTAAAATTATTTTCATGTTAAATTAACATTTCGGGTAACAATCACTTTCTTTATCATACTTGTTTTAACTTGTTATTCCTGGTCGTATCATTTAGATCATGATTTAAATACTTCCAGAGTATAATAATTTACTTAAATATCATATATATTTATAATATAAATATTTATAATAGATAGATATGTGAAATGGAAAACACCATTTATGGAGATGGTAGGCTGTACGAACGAATAAACGATATTTCTGTTTTCATATCGTATTGAACGGATGTAATTGAATAAGATATATGTAAGTACATACATACATACATATATATATATATATATCCAGTAGCATTATTATGTCATATATTAAATACTTATTAATAATATGTATTTTTATAATCATCGATGAATGGTGAACGTGGAAATGAATCTCATCGCGTCGTGGAGACAGTAATCCGTACGTACGCACAAGCGACAATATCATTTCCTTAATGATTAAAAGGTGTGGAATTGGATGGTATATTAATTTTAAAGAGACATTATAATGTTATTTTCATTATTTATATACATATTACTCATCATTAAATTCATCTAAATAACATAGTGTTGAATAATGAATTACACCCTGGTGTGGAGACGGTGAGCCGTACATACGCACCGCATGATGACATTATCATTCATTGGATGGATAGAACAATGAATATGGTTTTTAAATATTTATAATAACATCAAAGTATGTATAATGTATTGGAGTTATTATTTTGGTATGGTAATAAAAAAGAAATAGGAAGTTGAAGAAGAAAAGAACTTGAAAGAGGGTGGTGAAATTATTACCTATTCTTCAGGTGTTTCCTTTTGAGTTGATCAAAAGGGATCCTTAGGTTGGCATTAAGATCAAAGGAATCTAGGTTTAAGTGAAGGAGTTTGGGAGGATATTTGGGTAGGTTTTTGAGGAGCCAAATGGATTTGGAGGTGTGATTTGGAGAGAAGGGGAAGTGCCCTTTTATAAGAGTGTTGAGGGTCACTTTTGGAAAAGATTAATGTATTAATTTATTATACAATCATATTCTGTTTATAATGGCTCCAAATGATTTTATTTTGAGCCTTATGTGGTTATGGGTCTAAATACTCTCAACAAATTTCTTTTATAAATGTTTATGTTACCATTTTAACTTTATCTTTTATATTTTACTCTTATTTAAATAGTTTAACTTTTACTGTGTATTCTTGTATTCTTACACTATATGGTTAATAAACTCACTCTAAACATCCAAGATAACCTCAAGTGGTTCATTAATGACATATAAAATATTTTTTAAGACCTTTTTCTGAAATTTATATTTTTATGAATATTATATCAACCAATAATATAGTTTTTGTTTTAAAAACTATTTAATAGCAATTTTGACATTATTTGGTATTTGTTTTTTTAAATCATAACAGCATGATTACGTCAAAAAAAATTTGTTGAATCAACCCTAAAATTTCATATTATCCTATAAAATTATTTTAATTCATAAAAAGTATCAAATTACATTTATTTGGGTATTTATAATATCAATTATTTGAATCTTTTATTAATAAGGTAATTACTACATCATCATTGTGTCGTAAATAAATTTAATTCTTTAACTTCTAAAAATTATAAATAAAATACCATTATGTAGGAAATATATTTATCTTTATAATTAATATTTATATTTTAATTTATCTTTTGTATACCCCTATATTAAAAAAAATTTAGTTATGAAAACTTGAATTTAACACTTTTAACACTTCATTAAATTAAATAATAATAAATGTGCTAATCTAATCCAAGAGGACCTAAAGGATAATATTTTATTCCTAAGGTTTTTTTTCATCTAATTAAACTTATACAACTGAATTATGACATGTTTTAGGGTAATTATAATATCATTTTTACCCTTAATTTCCCTATTTACTTTAAACCGTGGTAAATAAAAGTCAAAACTTACTATTAACCAAAAAAGTATTTTCATCATATTGAACCAAATTTTACATACTGAGTTTAACTGTTTCTCTAGGACCTTTGAAATTTAACTCACAGAAGTGGTAAAATTAATTTTTATGAAAATTTTCAAATGCTCCTAGAAGGTGGGTAAAAGAGGGTAAAAAGTTCAATAAAATTTTATATATCTAAAATTATTATAAAATGACTCCAATTAATTAAATTTAAAATATATAGTTATTATGTATCTATTTTGACCTAAAATAAATTAAAATAAATTAACTAATTTCTTAAATAAAAAACATTTTTAAACAATAACGTAGTGTTTTTCACTATTCATCAAAATAGAAAGTTATCGGAAAAAACCAAAAATTTACCCTAAGATAATTTTGATATTCCAAATTCAAAAATGAAGTCTATTTTAACAAATTCAAAACATATAAGTTTCATTTATTAATTTAAAATTAATTCTCATTGTCAAAACCAAAAATCAGGTTTTTTAAAATGAAAAAAACTATCAAAAGATTGACATGTCTTTATGTCAAATTTATATGTGAAATTACTTATAATAACCAAAACGGTATTAAATGATAAAAATATAATCTAATTATACTTACAAATCATTCAAATTTATAATTGAACACTATAAATTATTTTGATTAAAAAAGTTGTTTTCAATTAAAATTTAGTAATTTTCACTATTCACCCAAATATGAAAGTTATCAGAAAACACCAAAAATTTATCGAAACTAAATTTTTATGTCCAAATTCTAAAGAAGAAATTTATTTTTTAAAATTTAATATATAAGAGTTTCAATTATTGTATTTTAAAAAGGGTTTTCCATTAAAAGGCGGTGAAATTACATTTTTTGAAAAATACTACTTTTATCTAAAAAAATGAATTTGTTCTTATATTATGTCTTAGAAAAATATAATATAGATTATAAAATTTTAAAGAGTATATAAAATTCAAAATTCTATTGACACTATTCATAACTACTTTTTGAATGGCTAGTTTGGTAAGTTGTGGTGCGCTCAAACTCGGTGTTGCGTGTTGTGCAAGTTATCTAATTACTTTGAAGAGATAACGTACTATGAAATCTCGGGGTGGTACATTATGATTATATTATTAGTGATTATCCATTCACTTATGATTATTCTTATCTTATTATTGGTTATACATTCAAACTTGTTTATTATTTTTTATTAGTGATTATCCAATAACCCATGTTATGGTCATATTATTAATTATTAAAAAGCTACAAATGCTATGATTGTGTTATTATTACTATCTATTCACCAATGAATGTTGTTATATTATATGTGATTATCCATCAACCCATATTTATTGTTGTGTTATTGTAAATTATTTTTCACCCATTTTAGGATTATGTTATCAGTGATTATTCACTCACCCATGTTATGATTAAGCTAATGTGACTACCCTTTCACATCTTATGAGATTAATATGAGTTAATACATTAAACTAGGTTGGATTATGAGTAGTGATGAACCATTCATCCTTATGTGTTATTATGGTGATAGCATGTTCACCCTTGTTATTATTATGGTGATGAACCGTTCACCACTATTATTATGTCGATGGACTATTCATCTATATTATTATTATTATGACATATTAAACACCATTATTAAAGTGATCACGTGTTCACCATTTTAACTATTATGGTTATAACATTTTCACCTATAGATATCATTTAGAATTGTGAAAACCCATTCACCCATAATTCTTTTGTTAGTGGTGATGACCCATTCACCTATGTTATTTTTGTTATTGATGATGATAACTTATTCAATTATTTATATTATATGAGTGGTGATAAAAAGTTCACTCATATTTTATTATTTATAGTGATACTACATTTACACATTTTATTAATATTACAGTTCAAAGTATATTTTGTGGATGATTAAGGTGGTTATCAAGAACCCCATGATATGATAGCTGATATAACTATCATTATTTACTAAAATTTCATAATTTTCATGAACTAATAAATTGTAGATTTATTTATGGACATTGTTTTTTAAGATATACCATGTACTTTTCTGACACCCAACACTTCTACTATGGTGGGTGTAATATTTTATGTTGAGGGATTTAGGAATGTAAATGTACCTTATGACTGATGGCTAAGCAGAGCATGGATAGCTAGATTAGGGGATGGGATCGAGACTCTAATACAGATTTTATATGTCTCTATTAATTTTTATATTGGTGGATCATATTTCATATATGATCAACCCATTAGGTGATCCTCCAATTAAGTATGGCTTGTATAATATTATAGTGGGTTCATGTTCTCTTATAACATGTGTTGTTTTACTATTGTAAGATTATCACTATAATTCCCATATTATTTATATTAAAAATGATGTTTCATTTTAATTTCAATTTTAATTATTGTCATATAATGAGGGTATAGTTTCCTCACAATATCAAAAACCGTCACTAATAGTTGACAACCTCTATAATATATGGAGGTGTTATTGAGGTTATGAGGTATTTGAAGATCAATATTATTTTTGATTAGTAGATCTGAAACACAACAATATTAATCATGATTTTGATTAATTTTAAATTATTGAAAATAAATTTTAGGGATATAATTTATTTTGATTCTAATTGGTAATTTCTTATGCTATAAATTATTTCGATTTTGGGTTTAGATGTGTTAGGAGATTCTTTATATCCAACTATAGGAGTTTTTGTTAAATTATTTTGAATCATGACCGATTATTTTTAGAGAAATTATTAGGGGTTCTCAAATTAGGATAATATAACCTCTGGGTTATTTAGGTAGGGGTTTCATAACCCTTGGTGTATTAACATGGTTTTTCCTATTATTTGTTATCCAATTATTTTATAAACACTAATTCAATTTAAATAATTATTCCTAGACTATATATGTGGGTTTCTAATTTTTATTTGATGTATAAAAGTATATTTTTTAATAGAAATATTGAATTAATTTGTGACTTATTCTCATCTGGTCTATTATCTTCCCAATATATTGAAATGTATTGTATATATTTGATAAATAATGATAACACATTTTGGTTTTTACTCAATTTAAATTATTAAGGTAAAAACATTGTCAGGTTGTTTTCATTTATGAATGATCGTTTACCAGGTTATGCTTATGTTTATATAATCTGGTAAATTCTTGGATTCAATTGGTATTTCCATCATGTGAAATATTTTTTTAACCAATTTCATTAGTATATACTATACATATTAAAACTTTCATACTAATCTATAGGTTATTATTAAAAAATATAAACAATTTATCTTTTCATATGACCTGAATAAATCATAATTCAATGAATGAAACCAAACCCTTATCTAGGATTTTTCATTAGAAGAGATGTATTTACTTCATTTTGTTGATAAAATTGGGGTGATTTGTTCTATCCAAATTAATAAAATTTATTTTAAAACAATAATTTTCTAAACTAATTTTCCTAGTTATGTCAACCTTCATTACTTGTTGTGTGGTTAATTAGAGTAACAAATCATATATGGGTAATTGCTCTAATATTATCATACTAGGTTACTTTTAAGGTAAGTTATCTTTTTTAATATCATTTATTTTTTTAACTTTTTATCTTATGTGAACTTTTATAGTCCATCATGCCCTTGAAACTTCATAATGGTTAAATTTAGTCATTTTAATTAGGAAAATTTCTTTATTTGGGGACATAACCGAAGAATATATGGCCCCACATGGTCTCTCATTATTTGTGTGAAACCTTTATCATAGCTCTAATATGATAAGTCTTATTGAATATCCTGGAGAGAGCATATTACACAACATATGAGTTTGTATCCTATATCAACCAATAAAAAATAGATATCTAATGAATAAAATAACTAGAAAAAATAGGAAATTTATTTAAACAATAAAACTGTAAACAATTCATGCATTTTATATAAAATAAATGTATAACATCGCATAAGAAAGTACCAATGGAACTATATGTCTAAAAGGCCTCAAAAACTGATAGAAATGTGACATTGAAAAGATTATCCTCTCTTATAAAATCACTAGAATGATCACTAGTCACAAAAATCATTTCCACTATCACAAACCATCATTATAAACCATGAATTTACTAGAATTTTAGGCATCAACATTGAAAAATAAATGAAAAATCAACATCCAAAAAAGACAACCTTTAATCCTTGTTTCGTCTACACAGACCCAACAAGTGTGGGTGCAACTCCCATGCAAGGGTAAGTGTAAACATAATCAGTAGTATGACCTAAAATCCTAAATAATATATAATATAATCATCTATCCCAAAACCCATGGTATGATGGATTAACCCTGAGGAAGAAAATAAAGGACCTAGATATGATCTACGACAATAATTCTTAGGGACACATATAACTCTTGGTTATCTCATCTTTAATCCAATAAAGTCATTTCCCATATTACCAAAAATCATGGAATGTATGAATTCAACATTCTAGATATTAGTCATATCATGAATGAAACTGAAGTATTCTTAAAGAGTCGCTAATATCAAATATTTTCATATGATCAAACTCTCTAATATCCATAACACCAATAGAAAAAAAACACATGACATGATTTTTTTTACTTAATTATGTGTGTCATTTGAGTGGGGTATCATACCCTATCATCTAAAAATTATGATACCAAGTCACATTCCTAAAATCAATAGGGGATTCCACACCTCGAACGATGATATATGTCAGCCAAGGGACAATAGAGTCATACTATCATAATTACCCAACTGTGAGAAGACACATACCACCTATTTGGAGAACTATTGGGGGACTCATGTCGCACTAAATGATAAGATGATACTAGGTCACCATTATTTAAACCAATAGGGTAACCCACACATTGAACTATACTAGATCTCTGGTAAGGGATTACTGATATGTTCTATCATAACCACACAATTATAAAAAACACACACCACCTCTTTGGAATAGTAGTGGGGGACTTGTAACTCACTGAATGATAAGAACCGATCGAGGTAATACCAAACCAAGTTGGTGATAATACACCTCCATTGATCTCTTAAATAAGGGAATCCCAATTATACAAATAGATAATATCATGTGTCGATCATGTGGGATAAATACTAGCCTTATCTAATATTCGGGTAGAAGATCCCATTCTATGAGTTGGTGGGTGAAATACCGACCCTATCAGAGGATGTACGGTACCTATTCCCTGATAAAAAAAATACTTCTAGGGGGTTGTTAACCTCAAGAACACTTGGATCATCATTCCCAAACCCATTAAATGTACCTACATAACAAAGGAGAACAAACTAATCATATAAACCTGCATCCCAAATCTAATGATGAAGAAAAAAACATCATCACATTCAACATAGATAAAACATAGGATAAACTACAAACATCTCCATATTTGAGTGCTAATAATGGATATATAAAAATCCACTAAGACTATAAAGTATGTAAAATTTATTATATGTTATAGTATGTGTAATACATGGACTGTCATTTAGTCACGTGCTTTCCAACAAATGGATTGTAAGTGAAAACTACATGGTGTGTTCTACCATGTTCACAACATGTCGCACCAACACGGGACTCAATGTGTGATTCTAATACATAAATATTCAATATATAAGGGTAAATATGTGTCTAGGGGTGGTACATGGTGTATAATACTCATTTAAGAACATGATGTGTACCCCTAGTTTGTCGACTCATGTAGTACCTTACTAAACTGTGTTTCTTATAAAACACACGATGTTCCATCCTTGATTACACTATGGCTGTGTAATTCCACCCATTATGTATCTTTTAATACATACATGGAGTTTATCGAATTTATTCCATTTGAATGCCATCTACTCAAAAACCATACACGGTTTGTAAATACTAATGACATTTGATTTTGAAAATCACCTAAATTGCTATCATTTTAGTATTGGGGTGCAAGAAATGTATTGTTTGGAACTACACATCTTAAAATTGGGATCATTACATAGAATTTTATATCCATATTAATTTTCATTATCACCAATAGATTTTAATTCCTTCCTAATTTTATCACCACTCTTCATCCTCTTTCCCGGAACTAAACTCACCACCATTATCCTGCACCCATGGATTTGGTTTGAATCTGCAAAACCTTAATTTATCATCATTACACTATGGGTTTTTTCATAACTATGACCATTCCTTAATTATGTATCTACATATTTATAAATATTTTACTCACCCTTTTGATCACCCCAAGTCAAACAATCAACCCAAGATAGAACAGTTGGTGATCATTCAACTCAAATAGGAGGAGAAATGGGGAATGGTTGTTAGTGCGAATATTGGACAACTGATAATCCAATCTCAGTGATCACCATTAAGAATGAGAGAAAATTAGAAGTTTAATTGGGGTGAAACATCATGAAAATTTCAATGGATATCATTATAGAGAATCGATTTTCCAAAGAAAATAAAAAAAATTAGAAAAATAACTTTTGAAAATCATTTTCAACAACACCAAATTCCAGAAAAAATAATAATAATAATAAGGGTTGCGAGAAATCATCCAATGATATTTCCAATATTCAATCAACATGAAGAATGTGGTAGGAATATAAAGTAAGAATACCAACCTCCTAAATTAATGGTTGTTTCTTAAATCTATTTTAATTTCTATAGTTTTCTCAATCATCTTCATCTAATACAATCATCAATGTCATTTCAGATCCACCCAGGCTCCACCAATCTCTTACCATTACTACAATGATCTATTTCCTTTTACACTCCCTCAATAAAGTGTTTATTGATGATAATTTCAAACAATCCTATAGAGGAGTCATAGTATAGATAAAATAAAAGAACATACAAGGTGTTTACATTAGTTAATTATTAATTAATTAATAATTTCTTGTATATAATTGATAAACCAATGATAGGACGAACTAGTATTTGAAATGAAAATGAAGGTCATATCACTTCTTAGGTAAACTATATATTTTAGACTCAACCATGTTATTGTTTTCCCTATCCATAGAAATATTCATGAGGGAGACCATTACATTCATGAATTAGCACAATGGGGCTAAAAATAAAATATTATACTAACATATTGTTATCGAGGCTCTACATTGTCTAAAAATTTATTTTGACTCATCTATTATCTAAACACCACACCCCAGGATTAATAAAACCATCATAAAATTTTATTAAGGTCTTTTTCTTGGGAAAATTTACTATTTTACTCTTGGTGTGGTCTTGATTCACTGAAGCTCAAAATTGAGTTATGTTTGGAATGGGTGGAAAATCAGTCACCACATCATCTCCACCATTAAATATTTTTATCCTCTAAAATAAAAAAAATCTAGCTATATGGAAAGAAAAACCACCAATCAATTTCATACCAAAAACAACTCACTACCATACACACATACATCATATTCAGAGATACAATCTCTAAAAAAACTTGATACAAAACCACCCTCAAAGGAAACATCCTCTCTCATAAAAAAAAGTAAATAACTCGAGCTCATCATGAAGTTAGACTATCATGTGAACCCACATCTAATATTTGAAATTATTAAAAAACTATACATCCAATATCAATCCTCATCCAAAGTCCAACCCACAACATTGGACTAAATGAATCCATGAACTACTTATATTCACATCAAAATGGTTCATTGAATAGATTATCATCAGTGGGAATTCTTCAGTCCCCACCTTTGAAGAGTGTTTTGGTGGTATTAGTATGAGAAAAACTGATCTATGATGCACTCCATCATTGATAAATTCAAAGATATTTTTCACTAGAACTGGTGGAGTTGCAAGGATGTATGCTTATCTAGACCCATATTGGCTTCTGTAACATATCCATGTAGAAGTTAATATTACCAAATATCATTATCTTTTAGTATAAAGTAATCATGGGCCGTCTTCCTCAACCTCTTTTCAAATATCTATATGAATCCTCCATTTGTATCCCATTCTCAAATAGTTTTGGATCCACCATTTAAGTCATCCTTTTTTTGTTATCTTTACTCTTTTAAACCTATCAAGTAGCACATCAAGAAAAAAACAGAATTCATTCAACTACTCCTCATGACCCCACAACCCATTGAGTGGATCCATTCACCACAATTTTATGTTTCTAGTCCTGACTATTCAGATGACACTTCTCTCTTGGCTTCATATTCTTGGATAACACCCGCCAAACTTAAGCATTCAAAATTCACAATCTACTGAAAAAACCTCCTCCTCCACTATATAGAAATATTTTACATGTAATGAGTAAAACCAATAAGATTAGATAAATATAACACACTAAGGGTCATGCTCTAATGGTGTGTTTATAACTCAATAAAACTATCCAAATATTCAATTCGAACACCAAAATAAATTCACCATTTTCTAAGGAAGGGGGATATGTGCTCTTATCCTTTAGTAAAACCCTTCAGGTTCAGATACTAGGAAAAATAGTCATATATGACCATTAAATAAATATTATCCTAACAGGAATCTTTCAAACAATGTAAGAGTCTGGGGCCACCACCATTGATCAAATGTGATAAATGTCTCCTTATCTATTCAAAAATCAACTGATCTGGCACAAACATCTTATGAACCACCTTAAGCATTCGAACATAGATTCATATATTTTATGTGTTAACCCCTAGATAATTAATATTCCACTAATATCTCTAGAACCACTATTAATTAAATTTCATCAATTCCAATACTACTCCAAGAATCCATATATCATAAAATTATAGTTTATTTAACATCTGATACTCTGATGATAATACTGTGGAAATTACATGAATACAAAATATGATTTTCCAAGAAATAACTCTAATAAGTATTCAACCGATATAATCCATCAAAACCACAATGGTGTTCATAACTCAACCAAGAAAAATTACACACCATTATATAAATGAAATATTATTCATATGTTAGTCTTTTGTAAAGGGGTAAACATGGGACACCCATTGCAAGTATTAACACATTTCATCATATCCATAAGAATTGAATTTTCATCCAGGAATAGATCTTGTAAATCTATTCATGTAATTTGGTGAGTATTCAACTATTGAGTAAGTGTTGTTTTCAACAATACATAATATTTATATTTAAAATGGGGATATTGTTTTGAAAAATACTCTATCCCTATGATGATTTTGATGCTCACAAATATCCTTAATTGTTTTCTAATGAAATTATTTTAAGTATATTTCAGGAATTTATAATTCATTATATTTTTTCTCCATGAAGAATTATTTAAGTTCTTGAACAAAGTGATTTAATTACTAAAGTATTCGCATTAGCGTGTTCTGGAAACACTGTTCATGCTATATATATTCAGGAATTGCTTAAGCATGTTCTAGAATCACTTTTCATACCCTACATGGAGAAACGTAGCGTAAGGATGAAATGTGGTGTATACTTAATGAGATATCAGAAAAGTATGGTTAAAAAACCATAAGTTATCAGAAAAGTATGGAAGAGGAACCCTACATTAAGAAGGAACCCTACGTTTGGGATATTGAGAATGTATGGAAGAAGAACCATACGTAAGTTTTAAATGTTACGTTTTGTTTCTCAAAAGTATGGTTCATCAACCTTACTTTTGTGAACAACCTTACGTTTTATAACATGTATGGTTCATGTACCTTATGTTTGGAAGCTTATAAAATTATGGATCATTTATCATACGTTTGATTGTTAAAAACAAAAGTATGGATGATCAACCCTTTATTTTTTATCAACCCTACATCATCAACCTTACGTTTGTGATCTACCTTAGTTTTAGAAGATGCATAATATATATTTCAACCTTACGTTTGGTGTTAGAGAATTAAAGATGATATTATTATACAATGGTCTAAAAGAGATTTATTAGGATGATTTAAAGACATATTTAAAGCTTATCTTAAAGTGCATCTTTGACTGATTCAAATCCGTTTTATCTACGATTCAAAGGATCAATTTAAAAGTAGATTTTTATGGCAAATTTCAATCAGAGTTATGACTGATCTGTTAATTCAAATGTTTGAATAGCACGTGTCAGAAGGTAACTTTTATGGATCTAAATTTCCAGTAGATGTGCTCGTCATTATTTTATATATAGAAGTGATATATACATAGAGAATAGACATATAAAAGTTTTTCTGAACAACGAAGAATATAAAAAAGGAGAATAACAGAGACTATAAAAAACAATAGAAATGATAATTACAAAGAGCGAAAAAGCTTTGTTTATTGAAGATGAAGAATCAAGATAAAAGATTTAATATTTCGTCATCGAAGATCTATTTTAAATCTTCTGCTACTAAAGTTGTGAATTTTATTTCTATATCTACTGCAACATGATCGACTCAGAATGACTCTTACTTTAAGATCATTATTTTGGAAAATGACGATCCATCTACTTTCGATTTCATTCTGTTGAAATTGTGAAGAACAACAAGAAAGTATTTTCAAATAACAAATAATTCTCTTTTTCTTGAGTGACTATCTTCTCGTAATAAGATGTATAGGTTTTGTTATTGAACCAGAAGGATCTGTTCTAACATAGATTGTAAAGGTGTCAACTTCCTGTACTCAGTTGTGGAACGGTATGTTGAAAAGAGGAAAAGACAGTGAAAATCACCAAGCTCATGGAGTATAGAGTTGTTGGAGTGGACTAGGGGAATTCTGTTCCCCGAACCACTATACATCGTGTGTCCCTGCTATTTGAATTTCCGATGCATTAATTCATCTGATTAAAGTAAAATGGAAGAACACGATTTCATGAACAATTTTTGAAAGAAACAATTCACCCCCCCCCCCCTCTTGTATATATTTGGTATAACATGATCCATCAATTGGTATCAGAGGTGGAGATTTCTGATAACGCCTTAACAAGATGAAAGTGATTATACACAGAGAAATATGACTGATACAAGAGAGGGAATGTATATGGTCAAGGAACCGTACTTCATTGGAGAAAATTATGGATGATGGAAATCAATAATGATAATATATCTGAAAAACCTTGGATACATAGTATATTCAAAGATTCTTGACTCCTTATGAAATACCTGAAAAACATGAGACATGGTGTGCAGTTACTAAAGAAGAATATGATATGAATTCAAAGTAAATAAATGTGATTATATGTGTTCAAGGACCTGGTGAATTCAACAAAGTATCTCAATTCCCAACAACATATGAGATGTGGAAAACCATTGTTGTTTCTTATGATGGAACTGAAAATGTTAGCAAAATGAGATATCCTATTGCTAAGATTAAATTCGACACATTCAGAATATTTGAAGGTAAAAACATTACTCAAATGAAAGGAATATTGACAGATATTGTCAATAATATAATAGCTTTGGGAGACCCAATCAAACAAGCTGATCAAGCATTAAAAGTACTGAGAGTACTACTTACTAAATGGAATGGAATCTCTGCTACAATTAGACAATCAACAACTGTCAAAGACTTAACCATGATAGAACTCATTGGAACACTAATGATGTATCAAGATGAGATGTAAGATGAAGCAAATGAGCATAAGGTTCTGATCAAGAGAGAAGACACTTACTTAAAAGTGTCATCTCAAGGTAAAATCCAAAAGCTAATGAAAAAATAAGTAAAGGTTAAATCAGAAAGTTTTGATTCATCAAGTTCTGATATAGAACTAGATCAGCTCGCCATAATGTTTAGAAAATTTTACAGAAAGAAGAAAGGCTTTAGAAAAAACAACAAAAAGTATGAAAAGGAAGTCAGATGTTATGAGTGCAAGAAGATGGGTCATATTAGACGTCACTGTCCTTAGTTGAAAGAAGACAAGAATAAGAAGTTCTTAAAAAGGAATGATTTTTAGAAATAAGATAATAAAGCAATGGAAGCAACATGGAGTATATCTAAAGACTCTAGAAGTCCTTCAAAATTATACTCAGAGAAGGAAGAATTAAATATGAAATCTAACATGTGCTTTATGGTAGAAACAGATGAGGTATAGTCATATTATTCTTCTTATTCTAATACAGACTCAAATTCAGAAACAAGCTATTCTAATGAAAAACATGCAGCCTACTGCAACATTCTTGAGGAAAAATTTGACTCACTTTTCAAGAAACATAAGTCTTAAAAGAACATTCACAAGGCTATTTCAGATCAGAGAGATACAATACTAAAAAAATTTAAGGAGTTAACTGATAATTATAATTCAATTAACATTAACTATACAGATTGTGAATCAAAGGTAAAAATGCTACAAAATGAAGTAGAAGCATATAGAAGTTCAGCCATTATTTTTACCAAAGGATAAATCACCTTGAATGAAATTCATGGGATAACAATCATTAAGAACAAAATATTTGGAATTGGTTGTAAAGGTGAAAAACCTAAGCTATACAATAATTATTTTGTTCAAGAACCAAAAAGATTAAATTGTAATTACTGTGGAACAAGGGGACATATTTCTAAAAACTATTTCTTAAGACAACCTCAAATAAGTGTTATTAAGAAATCTTTTATTTCAAATAATTCATTTGATTATGTTGATTTTAGGGGGAAAAAATCAAGTCCAGATTCCCAGATTTTTGCGGGCTAACACGACTGGACCCAAAAAATATGGGTACTAAAATAACTTGTTTAAATGCCTTTTTAGGGAGCAGGTCACAGAATAAAAAAAGATATATGGTATATGTACAATGCCTTTTCAAGGAATATGAGTGTAAGCTCATAAAATTTCTTTACACTCACTCAAAAAGATGGTGGACTTATCACTTTTGGTGACAATGTCAAAGGGAAGATCATTGGCATTGGAATAGTTAGAGATCCAAAAGCTGTCTCAATATATAAAGTACATTATGTACAAGGATTGAAACACAATATTATAAGTATCTCTCAACTTTGTGATGATGGTTTTCCTTTTTATTTTTCTAAAAATTGATGTTCTATTTTAAAAACAATCTTCTTAAATTTAAAGCACCAAGAACAGATAATGTGTATACCCAAGACTTAAATTCTGTGTGTAAACAACAAGTAAACTGCTTAACTTCTATGATAAATGAATCTTGGATCTGGCATAGAAGACTTAGACATTGCTATATATATGTTTTACATAAATTATACAAGAAACAATTAGTTTCTGATTTTCCCAGTCTCAAGTTTGAAAGTGACAGATTTTGTGATGCATTCAACTTGGAAAGCAGCACAAATCATCCTACAAATCTGTTAACAAAATTGTTACATCTTAACCTCTAGAAATTATCCATATGGATTTTTTTGGACCTTTAAGAGTAGAAATTTTATCTGGTAAACTATATGTATATGTTTTGGTTGATGAATATTCTAGATTTACATGGATTTTCATTTTAAAATTTAAAAATGAATCTTTTACATTATTTGAATTTTTTTGAAAAGATGTTCAAAATGAAAAAGTTTTTAAAAGAATTTCATTAAGAAGTGATCATGGTAGAGAATTTGAGAATCTGGAATTCAATTCCTTTTGCTCAAATATGGGTATTAAACACACCTTCTCTATACCAAGAACACATCAACAAAATGGAATTATTGAAAGAAGAAATAAGACTATTCAAAATATGGCTAGGACTATGATAAATAAATACAGTCTTCCTACCTATTTTTTCCAGAAGCTATAAGCACATCCTGCTATATAATGAATAGATTTTTAAATAGACCAATTTTGAAAAAGACACCCTACGAACTCTGGAATAACAGAAAACCTAAAGTAAATTACTTTAAATTTATGGATACACGGTTTACACCTTAAACACCAAAGACAATCTTGGTAAGTTTGATCCAAAATTTGATGATGGCATTTTATTACGATATTATGCTTCTAAATATTATGGATTTTTTAATAAAAAGTCAAGGATTGTTGAAGAATTAGTTTATGTGAAATTTGATGAAACTGATCCCTTTGAGAAAAAGACAGATCAAATGGACAAGCATGATTTTAATGATAACATGAGACTGGAGAACCTGAAATATTATTTTGAAAATGATATAAATACAACTCAGTCCTGTCCAGAAGATCATGACACTGAAGAACCTATAAGTTTACTAACTAAATAGTCAAGGACCCTGAATAATCACCCTTTAGAAATTGTAATATGAGACTTAGAAACAGGAATAAAATCTAGAAGGAACATAGGAAATAGTGTTGAGTTTTCTACCTTTCTATCCCAACTAGAACCTAAGACTATAGAATATTCTCTTGATGATGAAAGTTGGATGATAGCAATGCAAGAAGAATTAAAATAGTTCAAGAGAAATGAAGTTTGGAAATTAGTTGAAAGACCAAAAAAATATCCAGTTATTGGAACCAAATGGGTCATTTGAAAAAACAAGATGATCAAGGAATAATAACTAAAAATAAAGCAAGACTATTAGCTAAAGGATATAATCAGGAAGAAGGTATAGATTATGATGAGACTTTTGCACCTGTAGCTAGATTAGAATCCATTAGAATCATTTTAGCCTATGCATCTCATTTGAACTATAAATTATTTCAAATAGATATTAAGTCTGCCTTTTTAAATTGTTATTTAATGGAGGATGTTTATGTTGAGAAACCTCTTGGTTTTGAAAATTCACAAAATCCAGATTCTGTTTTTAAACATACTAAATCTCTTTATGACCTTAAACAATCACCTAGAGCTTGGTATGAAAGACTAATTTATTTTATTTTGAAAAATGATTTTACTATTGGAATGGAAGATCCAACACTATTTAAGAAAACATTGAATTATTATATTTTATTGGTTCAAATTTATGTTGATGATGTAATTTTTGGATCAACTAATAAATCTCTTTGGCATGAGTATTCAAATCTAATGCAAAAATAATTTGAAATGAGTATGATGGGAGAATTAAATTTCTTTTTAGGAATTCAAATTTATCAAAAAGATTTTGGAAATGTTTTAAATCAAATCAAATACATTACATATTTACTTAAGAAATATGGAATTGATAATAGAAAGACATATACAACTCCTATGCGTACTAATATAAAACATGATTTTTATGAAACTGGAAAATCAGCTAACAACAAGTTATATAGATGTATGATTGGTAGTTTATTATATCGTAATGCTATCAAGCTAGATATAATGTATTCAGTATGTCTTTGTGCCATATTTCAATCAAATCCTAAATAATCCCATATACCTATTGTTAAAATAATTTTTAGATATTTAAAAGGAACTATTTTTCAATCACTTATTTATCCAAAAACGTTTGATTTTAATTTAATTTCATATTCAGATGCAGACTTTGGATGTTTTAGATTAGATATGAAAGGAACTTTGGGTACATGTCACTTTTTAGTAAAATCCTTAGTGTCATGGTCTAGTAAGAAACAACACTCAGTTGCCTTGATAACAGCTGAGACATAATATGTGTCTGCTGGCAGTTGCTGTGCAAAAGTTTTGTAGATGAAAATTACTCTTATGGATTTTGGACTATTTTTTAACAGTACGCCTATTTTATGTGATAATACTAGTGCTATAAATACTTCAAAAAATCCTATTAATCGTTTTAGGACTAAGCATATTGATATCAGACATAATTTTCTAAGAGATCATGTTTTTAAAAATTATATATCTCTAGAATTTGTAAGTACGGAAATTGAATTTGTAGATATTTTTACCAAACCACTTCCCACTTCAAGGTTTGACTTTATTAAGGGGGAGCTAGGTTTATTTAATTTTAAATAAAGTTTTATTTTATTCATTTCATTATTATTTTTTTATTTTTTCTATTAAAAATAACTTTTTTACAAGAATATTTTATTAGATCTGTTTTTAAATGATTACAATTGTATTTATTTTTAAAATTTATGTAATGATTATTGATGACACCAGAATCAAGGCTATCAGAAAGCATTCAAATTCTAAATCATTTCATTTCCACCAAAAACCCTTTCGAACCTGCAAAACTTTACCGCTCTCTGTCCATCCGAACTTGAACCTTTGAAACCCTAATCCTTATTTTTTTAACCTTTAGAGTTTTTCGACGAAAATGGAAAATACCAAGAGAACCGATGAGGCTAAGACCAGCACTACCATCAAACAGCTCTACGAGGGAAGAAAATTTTTTCATGGAGAAGTCATAGACTTGGAATGGCTATTTTAGGTGAATCTTCTGCTGAAACAAGATATCACTTTGAAAAATCTGGAACATACCTTCAATGGTGAGAAGTATGAGTTTTTATATGAGGTAGAGATGAGATATTTATTTAAGTCTATACAATTTAGTCTGGGAGAAAATGAGGATACTATTGTAGCTAATATTGAAGATCGAGATGTTTCGATATCCTCTGTTGAGATCATTCAGATACTGAACTGCACATATGAGGGATTCTTTTATTTTTAATTGAAGAATATAGTAGATTTGGTACATACACCTAAAGTTATTTTCTCTTTTCTTTTTGGTTCTACATTTATAAGGAAGATGTTGGTAAAGGACTTAGATCCAGATCAGAAAATCCTAGTGAAATTTGGGGATACAGGTATTTCACTGAGGATGTCTGAGTTAGAGAAAGTCTTGTATCTAGATATGTATATAATGTATCTATTAATTAGTGATATAAGACTTAATTTTCCTAAGTACATGATAAGGAACCTTCATTATTGATATCAAACAGAAGCACGCATGAATTTTTATCCGTTTGGTTGATTCATATCAAAAATTTTGTCAAAAAGGATATGGTGAGGCTGGTGGAAGCCAGACTTAGATGTCATCATAGTAACACTTTTGTTGTTGGGACCCTAAGAAAAATTGGTTACTTCTGGAGCACATTGAAAGGAAAACTTTTTCCCGTAAGAGATGAAGAAGATGAAGAAAGAGCTCAGGCTCAGTCTGCTATGTCCAAGGAGGGACAGACTGAATCAAGAGTGAGCACTGTTGTAAAGAGAATAAGATTCAAAAGTGAAGAAACTCAAGAAGGAGGAAGTCAGGAGGGACTTCAGATTCAAAGGAAAATAAATTCTACTGAGTAAATTGTTTCACATCTTTTGACAATAAGAGATTTACTCTCTTACAGTTTTTTTAGAGAATCAGCTATTGAGAAGTCACAAGAAGAGGATAATGCTCAAATTAATGTGACTCCTCAATTAAAATCTAAAATTCAAGAAGAAGTTGAAACTGAGACTCAAGAATAGTTTGTAGTCGTAACTAAAATTGAACCTCAACTTGTAGCTGAATCTGAAATTACAATTGAAAAGGAAAAGGAGGCAAAGCCTAGTGAGGAAGTGTCCAGTCCTCGAGAAAATCAAGAAATTATTATTTTAGAAAATCCAATGGAAGAAATGATTACTTCTGTTTGTGATGATAATGTTTCTGAAGTTCAAACTGAGGTAATTCATGAGTATTTTTCTGTGGAAGATTCTAGAAAAGACTCTAAGGAAAAGTATGTGGGCAAGCCAGCATAGGAGGAAGCAAAAGAAAAATCTGATGTGGACCCTTTTCCATTAGTACTGCTGCATCAAGTACAAGATAAAGATGAGAATCATGCATAGGGTGCCTCTGATTCAATGAATAAGGAAGTAGAAGAACTGTACAGGAAGCTGTCCAATTTGGAATCTGAAAATGTTGCTCTGAGGAGAGCCTTATAGAAAAACAGTTGAAATTTTAGAGACTTAAAGGGAGTACAGTTTCATGAAAGGAAGTTGAAAATTTTAATCAAGAGATGTTAAAAGTGGTATACACGCTGAAATCCAAAATGGTGATGATGTTAGATCTGTTAGAGTTTACAGACTATATGGAGACACAGTTTGCATCTTTCAGGACTGGTGAAGTTAGTGGATCAGGTACTTCACCTGATTTAATTAGAAGATTTCAGGCTATCATAGCTGCAATGAGAAATATGAATGATATATTTCAAGGCCTTCAATGCAATAGTTCTCCTTTATCAGTCTTAATAGATAATCAGAGATTTTTGGACGACTAGTTGACCTCAAGTGAGCCAAGCATTAGGATTGTACTGACTCAGTTCACAGAAAAGTTAACCCTTTTTATGGAGAATGAAGAGAGAATTTATGATTTTTTGAGAGTAAACATTATAGAATATATTCATATGACTCAGGAGAATAGATATGTTATTATCTAATTGGGAGATGGAATGATTAAAAGACTGAGGGAGGAGTTAACAGAAATCAAGGTAGTAGTTCAGAGGAGATAGACCCTATCTCATACCCTTACCACACCATGTTTCCCGTGTTCATCCCGATTGTACCTATTCCATAATTTCAATTAAATTTAGTTTCATTTTATATTTGTGTGTTTTTATTTGTTTTACTGTCTCTGTTTAGATATTCCAGTAATCCAGATTCATTTATTAACAAACAGTTACCAATATCATTTACTTACGTTCAGTGCTACATTAAATGTGTTATATTCCATATTCTATCATTCTTTTTGATATCACAAATGGGGGAGAAATTTGTATGTAGACAAAAAAAAATTTGGGTGAAATTTGGATAAATAAAAACTTTTTATTTATAAATCTTTAAATCTCATTTATGGAAAGATTTAAGGGAGAGAAATTATGTTAAATCTAATATTGTATTTATCTTTTCAAAATTAACAACTATATGTAATTAATTTTGTAAGATGATTTCATTGGATATTTTATAGGTTTTTTGATCATCAAAAATGGGGAGATTGTTGAGCACATTTTTTTCAACAATACATAATATTTCTATATAAAAGGGGGAGATTGTTTTGAACAATACTCTATCCCTATGATGATTTTGATGCTCACAAATACCCTTATTTGTTTTATAATGATTTTATTTTATGTATATTATAGGAATTTATTATTCATTGTATTTTTTCTCCTGGAGGAAATATTTAATTTATTGAACAACGAGATTTAATTACTAAAGTATTAGCATTAGCGTGTTCTGGAAACATTGTTCATGTTATATATATTTGGGAATTTCTTAAGCGTGTTCTGGAATCAGATTTCATACCCTACGTGGAGAAACATAGCGTAAGGATAAAATGCAATGTATACTATATGAGATATTAGAAAAGTACGGTTAAACAACCATACTTTACCAGAAATGTATGGAAGAGGAATCCTACATCAGGAAGGAAACCTACATTTGGGATATTGAGAAAGTATGGAATAATAACCATACGTATGTTTTAAATGTTACATTTGTTTCACAAAAGTTTGGTTCATCAACCTTACTTTTTTGAACAACCTTACGTTTTATCAAAAGTATGGTTCATGTATCTTATGTTTGAAAGATTATAAAAGTATGGATCATTTATCAGATGTTTAAATGTTGAAAAGAAAAGTATGGATGATCAACCCTAAGTTTTTTTATCAACCCTACGTCATCAAACTTATATTTGGGATCTACCTTACATTCAGAAGATGTATGATATATTGTTCAACCTTATTTTTGGCATTGGAGAATTAAAGAAGGTATTATTATACAATGGTCTACAAGAAATTTATTAGGCCGATTTCAAGACAGATTTCAAGATGATTTTAAACCGTGTCTATGACTGATTCAAATCCTTTTTATCTATGATTCAAAGGATCAGTTTAAAAGGATCTTTTTATGGAGAATTTCAAGGGGATTTACAACTACTCTATAAATTCAAATGTTTGAATACTACGAGTCAGAAGGCGACTTTTATGGATCTAAGTTTGCAGGAGACGTTCTCGTCATTATTTTATATATAGATGTGATATATACATAGAGAATAGACATATACAAGTTTTTCTGAACAAAAAAAATATAAAAATGGAGAAAAATAAGGACTATAAAAAACAATAGATCTTCTGATTACGAAGAATGACAAAGCTCTATTTATTGAAGAAGAAGAATCACGATAGAAGATTTACTCTTTCATCATCGAAGATCTATTGTGAATTAACTGATGATGAAGTTGTGAATTATATTTCTATATCTACTGCAACATGATCGACTCATAAAGACTCTTACTTGAATATCATTATTTCTAAAGGTGATGATCCATCTACTATCAATTTCATTCTGTTGTAATTGTGAAGAACAACAGGAAAGTACTTTCAAAGAACAAATAATTCTTTTTTTCTTAAGTGATCAGCTTCTCGTACTATGATTTATATATTATGTGATTCGACCAGAAGGCTCTGTTCTACCTTAGATTTTAAAGTTTCAACTTCTGGTACTTAGTTGTGGAACGGTCTGTTGACAAGAGGACCAGATAGTTAAAATCACCAAGCTCGTGGAGTAGAGCATTGGTGGAGTGGACTAGGGGCCTTATATTTCTCGAACCACTATACATCGTGTGTCCCCGCTATTTGAATTTCCACTTCATTAATTAATATTATGAAAGTAAATGGGCAGAACATGATTTCGTAAAGAATTTGTAAAAGACAAAATTCACCCCCTCTTGTGTATATTTGGTATAACCTGATCCAACGTCAACTTCATCGTCAAGATGGTTGGATCCACTCATCACACATGGGGGGTTTTCTCATTACTAAAGGTTGAACCTCTTTCATTTAGTTAATCTTCAAAACCTTATGATACAAAAATTTTAACCAATAAATATTGAGTCACATACCATGATATCACATCGCTACCACCAATGGGACTTATGAAAGAACTCTTTATCAAATAAGGATCATCTTACTTTATTCAATTTCATGGGTAAAAGATGGTCACCATCAATGGAAATCCTTTAGCTGATAAAACATTGGCTAAGAGTTTCACTAGAATATAAACCTCTTTAATATATAATATAGTAATAATAACTTTATCCTATACCATCCAATATGAGGGTTCATGAAGATAGGACACAAATCACACAAAAAATGTCATTTATTGATGCATAATCGTAAATCCATTTGTAAATATTCTTATATTTTCTAATATCATCACCTCATGCATGATATAAACTAACAAGGGATGGTCATTGTGGGACTAAAAAGATGCATCATCCATATATGTATTCACTCTCACCACCCACTCATCCTCAAGATAGATTCCAAATAAGAAAATAAACCTATAATAAAGAGTTATCTAATCTCAACATTATCTCATACAAGGAAGTCCATCCATGAAACCTGTCTATTTTTCCTCAGTGTAAATTCTTGTTGGTTCAAAATAATTCTTTATACACTACATTTTAAAATCACAATACACATCTTTTTCGGTATTTATTTTATCTTATAATTGTTTAAAGATAATTTATCATGGTATTTTATGTTCTAATGAAATAGTCCTTCTATTCTAAATTAGCTTAACTAGAATAACCTTTCATAGAGTCTGTTTACCAGAATAAAAGGAATACATACTTTATCATTATTTACCATCCATATATTTTCATAAAGATTTTTGTTTGAGTCATTGTTTTCTAAAATTAGTGTCATAGATACACTTAAAAAACATTATCAATAAAAGAATAACAATTTTATATATATAAAAAGGATTAGTTGATGTTGTCGATGTATTTTAAACTAAACCTGAGAATCATAGAATCATAACTTTTGAGTCATTACAACCTTTGTATATAAATAGAACTTTATTCTTGAGGTGAATAAGTACATATGATGATGAAAATCTGTCTAAAGGATTGATTATGTTTTAAAAACAATAACTTTATTTTTGTTGACTACATTTTTTTATAATCATTTCCTTTTTTTGTTTACAGGAATCTAGTTATGATAATTTATTTTAAATTCTCATAAGTCCTATCATTATTCTTGTTCTTGTTATGATATGTGAGATTGACGGATCTCGAGGATAAAGAGATAGAATTCAATCTTATCATGAGAGATAAAGGGATTCCATAAGGAAGACAGGAAATCAATTTTATCAGGTTGATCAAGGGTGTCTAGTGTTTTAGAAGATATAACCACTGATAGGATTATAATTAGGGATACATAAATTTGGGTCTACCTACATTATTTTAACTCTAGGTTAATGTGAAGACCTCACTCAGTTGAGGTTTTGGATTTTTTTTCTTCCATTGTGGTTAAGTTAATTTTTTATATAAAGTCTCTTAGTTCCATTATTTTGGCCTCAAATTTATTTATTACTATAATATAATTTATCATTCCAATGGGTTTCACTCATTATTGGAAGGATATCATTATGATACTCTGTAATATCATGATTCCTTTTTTATAAGGGAGCGCTTTTTTAATTGTTTGAAAAACTATAGTTCACCAATGCTCCTGTAGTATATCTTTCATTAATTACTAAGAAAAAAATATAACCTTCACCCATGTCTAGGGTGATTCAATATCAAGAATCCACAATTTACAAATTCTTAATTTTTTTCTTTGACATAGGTTGTGTTACATAAAAAACAATGACAACTTGATAACTCTTCATTTGAAGTATCCACCTAAACCACTGAGCCTGAAAAATTCCATCGTGAAATATTTTTTGGGAATATATCCCAATGTCTTTAGGCCTTGACATGTACTCAAACACAATAATGTTTCCCTATGATGTTTCCAACATCCTTGGATAATAATAAAACTTAATAAAGTTCTCAAAATCTAACCAAAATAGAGTATCCCCATAATGGGATTGAGAAATACATCATCCACCAAAAACTCACTTTACCATGTAGGAAGCTTAATGAATGAATCTTTATCTGGTTAGAGAGGAATAAAACTACATTGAAAGATGTGTCTCAGACTCTATCCAATCATATTATGCTTGAGAATCAGGATCTACTTAAAAACCATGAGGAATTTATATCAAAATAAACATAGTATACTCAGAATAAAGGAATTCATGTCCAACTCAGTGGGATATTCCATTTTCTCTATATGATATATATTCACTATGGGTAAAGGGGAGGGAAACCACCTACGATCATAGGAAAATTATATTTATCCACTAGGTCTTAGAAACATAACCTCATTTCTCCCTAATTATTAATGATAAGTCCAACTATATGCATTGTCCTTCCATGATACTTCCTCTACACAAAAGTTGTATATCAGTTAGTAACACCCTATATTTAATAGAAGGAAACCGCATTGACTATAGTATATATACATGAGTTGAAATATTAAGGAAAATAAAAATCATATCATAAATTTATATAAGGTATGTACTAACTTCTTTATACCCTAAAATGATGCCTTATAGATTTAGGTCAACTAATAGGGTTGTAGTGTCCTAGATAAAGGATACATCATCCATTTCACCTATGTCGACCTCCATGATCTGAGAACTAAACTCAAGTCTACCTCAACATCATTGAATAAGGTAACCAGAAAATTCATTGTACGATTAACTCAGAACTATATCCCTTAGAATCAACATGGACCTAATACCACACTAACTTGACTCAACCCACCACCACCCCTGATCAGGATGAAGATGATCCAAATGTTACACTCCTAGTACACCTCTAATTGTTAAGAGTATAGTGACTAGCACCATGTAGGCATATCACACAATATAGGAGGTCTTATCCTATATCCACATACAACAAAAATATATATCCAATTCATTAAATAACCAAAAACACCATTATATATATACACACAGACACACAATTTATCTATATACAATGAATTCTTGGGAAATCAGTATAAGTACAACAACACCTAGTTGGATACCAAAGGAACTTTACATCCAATAAGAATTCAAAGTTGATAGGAACAAGACACTAGAATGAACCTCCTCACTGAATGTACTCCTAGATCAATCTCTGCACACAATTATCACTACCAACATCATGAACCATCACATATCACTAATCATCACCATTCATACATCAAATATCTATGATAAACGATGGGTTCTTATTGAGTCACCAGTATTTAATAAATTGTTCTTCTCAACCTAAACAATAGATGGACCACTGCTGAATTACTATAAAAGAGGATTTGTTACTTATTAAAGTATATGCATTATTCAAGTGGGGGTAGCACACTCCATCATCTTCAACTATTGATACCACATCTCCATTCCTTAAACATATAGGGGAAAACAAACATTGTCCTGGGGTAGATGTCAATCAGTGGTGTGTTGATCCACACTAACATCACTACCTTTCTATGAGAAAACCAATGTCACCTATATAGAATGTTAGTTGGATATATATGCATTTTTGAATGATAAGAATCAGTCAAGGGAGTACTGACCCAAGTGTAGGATCTCATTCCCCAACTAAGATCTTATATATGGGGAATATTGACTCCTAATATAGATAATTGTTTACCTAATGTATGTGGGGGAAATATAGACACCATCCAATATTTGGGTATATGATCATTCACCCCTAGTAAGTGAGGGGAATATATACCATATTATAGGATAGTGGTGAACCGATTCCATGAGACAAAACACTATTGAGGGGAGTTTCCAACCAATAAAACTATCTGATTTTCATTCCTAAACACAATTGACGACCCTATTGAGTAAGGAGACCAAACTACTCATACAAACTGGCATCCCACTTTTGATGATGAACAGATGCACAAAATTATGTTATACATGGAAAAAAATCACGATAGACTACACTTGTGTCAATCTCCATATCCTGAGTAAAGATATATGAAAATACACTAAGGATGGAAATTTATACAACATGTAATAATAGGTACACAACATGTAGCCCTTGATTAGTCTCTTTTCTTATTCTTACTAGCACATGGAATGAAAGACCAAACTATATATCCTCGAATACTATATACACATTGTTTGGTACTAATGGGTTACTGGACATGCGCTTCCAATACATAGGTTCAAAGATTTCATGGGTATATGGAATGTCTAAGGGCGTTACATGGTGTTTAATTCCCACCAAAGAACAATATGTGTAACTTGATTTCATCAAGTCACATAGTCCATGGCTAAATTAAGTGTCCCATATAACACATGGAGTGTCATCATCAATTCTGCCATGGTCATGTAATGAAACATAGGCCATTTCATGTTGTCTATATATGGAATGTTTCATGTCTACTGACCATGTGGATGGGTGTGTACTCATACACCCTTCATGGAATGTAAAACCTAAATAAATGTTATGTGATATTTATAATCCCTAAAAACTCTAACATCATATCCTGGAGGTAAAAAACCTATGTTTCTTTGAAATATATTCTATGTAGTCAGGTCCATTGCTTATAATTCTATGATCATCTGATTTCATTCTATCACTTCTTAGGATCTCTTCCTACCATGTAACCACACTATCTGCTGCCATCCAGGACCATTGGGGGTCCTTCCTAGCTCCAAACCCAAAGTTTTTCTCTTTCTACAATGGATTTATATTGAAAATTTCACCCCTAGATTTCCTAATATATCACCCATGGTTTATTCATCACCCCTTCAATGACCTGATTGAGTATCATGACAATCAAACATATTTCTATTTCCCTTCTGGTCACCCTAGGGTCAAACCACTATCCCAATCAGGGATCAGTGTGGATTTTACACTACAAAAAAGAGGATAGATAAAGAATGGTGGTTGGTAAAAATACAGAACACCCAATAATCCAATAGTAAGGTGCATCATAGGGAGTGTAGGGAAATTAGAAGAAAATGTAATCTTCATAGAGAATCGTTGCACCAATTAAAATATTGATTTAGAAAAATAAATTATAAATATTGTTCAAAAATAATAACAAATCCATAATAATAAAATGGGAAGTGAAAGTTATCATAGAGAATTTAAAATAATTAATCAACATGATTAATGGTGATATAATTCAATGAAATAATCCCTACCTCATTTTACAATGAACATTTCTTCAATCCATTATCATTACCATGGTTCCATTTATTTTCATCATAGGAACTAATCATCAATATCATTATAGATCCTTCTCAATCCATTGTTTTATTTTTATATCCACCCAGATCTGGTCTCATTCCCTCTCCATCAATCTTGGGTTTGGAAATGGAAATATCGGATAGCCCTTGGAATTTTTTGTAAAATGGATTAAATATATGAAATTTCAGGGTGTTTTCATCCAATAATTAATTAATTAATATTTAATTTCATTTAATTGGTTCACCAGCAATGGGACACCTCAAGGACCAAAATGTAAATAATTATTTTATCACCCCTAAGGTAAACCCAACATTATCTACTCAACTTAAATGTTAGTTTCTTGATAAAATTATTTTTTCAAGAGTAAAATAATTATTCTAATTATTTAAAATACAGGGAATAATACAGATATATTATCTTATTATATTTTAAAAATATATAATTATTGAGGCTCTAAAATTCCCATGACTCCTAACCAGCTCAATTTGGGAGTATACACCGCACCCTAGGACTAAGAGAAATATAGGAAAATTTTTCCAAGGATGTATGCATGGGAAAATTTATCATTGTACCATTTTGTAGTTTCTCACACTGTAAGACTCAATGTTGAGTTGATCTTTGACTAGGAAAAAACATAGGTCACTATATTTGGGATTCTTCATTCTCTCATATTCATTTATTTCTCCTTTGACCATTTTATTTGTTGGGATGGTTCCATTACTATATGTTGATGTGAGGAGTATTTATGTGATTGATTTTATGGATGGATGGTTTTATTAGTGACAATGAAATTTATTATGGGCGTTATATTGTAGTGGTAATGAGTTTGGGGATAAAAATTTTCAAAGTCAAATGATTATTTATGGTGTGTGTGTTTTATATAGATTTGTGTATGGTTAGTGGGTTATGTAGGGGTAACGGATTAAGGTTATGTATAGATTGAGTGATTGGATTAATTATGGAATCATGGTATATATATTTTGATATAGAATTTTCTTATTGTAATTTTTAGTGAATGGGGTTAATGTGTGGTCAATACGTTGTTTTAATTATTGATATGACCTAAGCGATGTTTAAGGGTACATCTAGTGATTTATTTTATTATTGGATATAGTGGTATGGAATAGAATAGTTTAAATAGGGCATGGGGACTCTTCCTATATTTTATGTTGTAACAATTTATATGTCAATATCCACATGGGCTAGTGTATGATATAAATAAAGATGTTTTTTCTTATAAACTTTTTTGTAAACATTTTATTTTGAAAATTAAATTTATTATCGATGGGTTACCTCAACTTTATATTTCATTTCATTATTGACATGATTTCTCTAGTTAAATTATTTTTTATAATTTTATGTATGCTTTGAATATTCTATAATAATAATATACGGAAAGTGGATCCCAAGTATAACTATTAATGGACTATGATGGTTCTATGATTCAAGAGGGAGTTTAACTATTTATATCTAATTATTATGAGTATTATTTCAAATATGGGTGTTATTCAATAACATTAATTGTATATATAGATTATTTATTGATTATTTTACCTCCTAAGAGAGGATGTATGTTTTTTTGTGTATAATTATTTTCATTATATTTAGGATGTTTTTTATGGGAATGAGATTTGATAACTACAATGTGAAAAATCAATTGCATGTATTATCGATAGGCCTCCATAAGTACAACATTAAGATACAAAAAAAGTCACACATTATAATACTGTAGAAGAAAACTAAATCTCCAGAAGTTTTTCCCCTCCAACCTTGTTTAATGAAATAAGGTAGTCACTAAAACCCACTCACCACAAAAAAATATTCCTTAAATATATACACACATCATTTCAAACATACAAAGTACCAACACATCCTATTGAAAAAAATGTAATTAATATTTATGAAAGCGTAGTGATTACATAAAATTTTAATGTGCTTTAAACATTTTTCCTACACATAGGGGGGAAACCACACTAATTTATGATTTTATTATAATTGGAGTATTATTGGTAAAAATTGATTACAAACAGAAATAATCCTCACCAACATCTCAAATCTCTAATAAAAGCCTTATGTTCACCCATATCTTTATATTGTATCACAATTTTCATTGAAAGTCCCATGTACATAAATACTAATCATAAATAATAAAATATAACATTCTCTCTTGAAAACTATTACAAAAAGACTTGACCCCTTAATCATGATTACCAACCTGATGAACCTAAATATTTATTGAACATCGAGACCACCCAATGATCTATTTTTGAACACTTTTTAGCTAAAAAATTACAATGGACCTACAAAAATTGGGTAAGAACCAACTCCACTACCTTTAAATCGATTCTAGATTCTTAGAACTGAATGAAATTCTGGTTAATGAAATTTCAATATTTGGAACATCCAATGCATGAACTATAACGACCCAAAGCTTGAGATACATGGACATTACATTACTTTTGTGGAAAACTTAATACATGACACAAAAATATGGCCAAATACCATGTTAGTTTAGTGTCTTTGGAAACTCAGAACATAATCATCTAATCATGGTGAAAGATCTTCAACATCTCCCATAATGATCTTCCCCTATTGTTTCCTTACCTAAAACCTTTCTTTATATCCTGTGGAAAAGAAAACATAAATAGGGTGAGCTCAAATGCGTAGTAAGGGTAAACATGGAAAACATAAAAACAATCCATAAACATTTGAATGTAAAAACATGAACATAAAACATCAAAATCGTGAGCAATGACATTAATCTTGGTAGTACATAAGGCATAGATCATAAAGGAACATTAATCATGATAAAATTGCATGGTAATAAAACATGTAATTGGGAAAAACCATAAATCACATGATATGATTTCCATATTAGCCAAGGCATTGCTGCCAAGACCATCATAGTGGACAAAGTCCATTAATGAATCAGGATTACTTGTCGTTCCATCCCTGTACTACTGAACCAGATATACTTGTCGTTCCAGCCATGTCTATCTCATGAGATATAAATCATTACCCAATGCATTTGAGGGATATATAAGTCCCACCAATCTTGTAATGAAATCATTCTTACGTGTGCCACAAAATAAACATAAATCATTCATCATAACCCAATGAATAAAATGGGTTTCATAAACATCATCCCGTTATATCATAATACATATAAAACAAATGGATATCATTTAAAAATAAAACCATTAAAATAATAGAGACATTATAATTGAACCATAAACATATTAATAATGTCATCCTAAATGGAAAATAGTTTTGATAAAACACTTGAAATGAATTCTTGTGGAAAATATCCTTTCTCCTTGAAAATCATTTTCCTTTATTAAAATTCCATGAAACTTTAAAAGAAAATAATTATGTTGGAAATAATAATGAAATATTATAGAGTAAGCTTCATGGAAATAAGGAATTATGAAACCTTAAAAATCAGTTCATGCTGTATATGTTAAAAAAACATTCTCCTTGTACTTTTTCTTGAAAAGTCATAAAGTACCTCATATGGTAAACAAAAGAAAGATTCCTTCTATACAATGTCGTAAAAGTACACAATGGGTAAAAATGACTTTAAACATACATGGAATAATAGTAAACACTTTATGTAAACGTTTTTATAAACAAAAGGACATGGATGATAAATAAAACCCCAGTAAATACTTACGAATGAACAATCTCGGATAAGAACGAGATTGGAATAATTATCCCTTACCTTAGGTCCGATTTCTTCTGTATGTGTCTGAAACTCCTATATAATGCGTTTAAAAATATTATTAACTTGTAACAGAACTATAATAATATTTATTATATCATTCATGATTCACTTAGGTCTTTATATTATTCGTTCATTTGTCAATTCCATGTTAAAGCAACGTTTTGGGTAATAATCATTTCATTTATCACACATGTTTGGACTTGTTGTTCTTGATATTATTACTTATACCATGATTTAGATACTTATGGAATGTAAAAAATGATTTATATATCAAATATATTCAGTATATATATATATAATAGATATATAAATGAAATGAAATACAACGTTCATGGAGACGGTAGGCCATACGTACGCATGAATGTTGTTTTCATTTCCTTATTGAATTGAATGGAAGTAAGTATATGAAATATATATATATATATATATATAAATCCAGTATCATTATTATGTCATATATTTCGTTATTATTCATTATATATACTTTATAATCATTCTTGAATGGTTAACGTGGAGAATGAATCTCATCGCGTCGTGGAGACGGTAATCCGTACGTACGCACGAGAAATGATATTGTTCCTGTAATTATTGAATGGAATTGGAGTGGATAATAGAATATCTCAGAAATAGTATCATTTTATAATAATAATATATAGTTATTATTTACACCATTATACCCATCCAAGTAAGATGGTGGTGGAAAACAGATTACACCACGACGTGGAGACAATATTCCTTACGTATGCACGCCCGGTGATTTCATTTTCCATAGGATGGATAGAAGGTGAAATAGGGTATTTTAATATTCATAATAACATATCAATATATGATAGATAATGATGTTATTACTTTATAATGAAACAAATAAATAAGAGGAAGTAGAAGAAGAAATAAATTTAAAAGAATTGTTAAAAGATATTACCTATTCTTCGACGCGCCTCTTCTAAACCTCCTCTTAGGGCAATAAATATGGTCTTTGAAGAAGACAAAAACCTATAGAATGTTTCTATGGAAGTGTAGAAGAGAAATGGATAGGTTTTGGCCGAGCTTGAAGGCTAAAAAATGTTGTGAAGAGGAGAGGGAAGAGGTGCCCTTTTATAAGGGAGGAGAGGGGTACTTTTGGAAACCACAAAAATATTAATTTATAATTAATTAATACCACACATAAAAACCTCCAAAAATGAATAAATTCGAATAAGAGATGATATATGGTTGTAATATAATAATCCAATAAAATTTAGACATGTTGGAAATTTATTTTAAACCTTATCAACTTTATTTATCCTTATTTAATCTATTTAAGTTTATCTTTGGTAATAAAATTCTAAATTTTAAATTGTTATAAATAATTACTTATGTATTTTGAATTGTATATAATTGGATAATTTATGAAATTTTAGACCATATAAATTTAAATTTATAATTTTTAAATATTTTTCTGATTTTTAGTCAATTTTATAATATGTTATTTTTATAAAATAACAATAGTGTCAATTTTGACACTATTCATTTATTTGATTTTAAATAAAATCCATACAGAATATATATTCAAAAAAAATATTTAATAGATTCCTAAAATGTCATATTCATCTATAAAATTTTTTTAGAACATTTATTAGTTCATATATTATTTTTCGTAATATTTTTAAAAACATTAATTTGATATTTCAATCAATAAAATAATTTCTACATCACTATTGTTTCATTATTAATGATAATTATTTATTACCTAAAAATTCTAAATAAATTCAAATATTTAGATAATTTTATTATCTTTCTGGAGAGAATTTATGTTCTAAGTTTTATAAAGTTTATCACTAAATTAAAATTATTACATTAATAAGATATAAGAGAGTGACATGTTGTCACTTTCTTTGGTATTAATAATAATTTCACCATTTTCATGGTAAAAAGTCCATGAACTTAATATATTCCAACCCCTAGGTGATATGGGTCGACTTATATTCATCCAATAGAATTTGTTTCAGGTGTTAGGGTAATTTTATAATATTATTTTTACCCTCAATTACCTGATTTACCTTTAACCGTGGTGAATAAAATTTACCGTAGTTACTGTTCATAATGCCCAAAAATAAAAAGTAGCCTATTAACATAATTTTTACCTAATGATTCAAAATATAGAATCCATTTTTACAAATTAAAAACATAGAATATGCATTTATTAATTTAAAATTAATCCCGTTGTAAAAAAATGGGTTTTTGTTTAAAATATTGCAAAATATTGAAATGATTTTACCCATGAATTCAATGTAAAGTTAATGAAAATGAAATTCATTACATTAAATGGTAAAAATATATTCTATTTATACTTTAAATCCATTCACTATTTTAATTTAACCATATAAATTTTCTTGATGAAAAAAAATCTTTTTAATTAAAATTTAGCGTATTATTACTATTCATCAAAATATGAAAGTTAACAAAAAAATATAAAAAAAATTATCCAAAGTAAATTTTTATATCTTTATTGAAATTAATTAAATTATTTTTCTTAATTGAACTTATAAACGTGTCATAAAATAGATTCAATGTGGTTGGGCCATCAAAAGGCGGCAAAACTGCCTTTTTCAAAAAATACTTATTTTACCTGAAAAAATTATTTTGTTCTCATATCGTGTTATAGAAAATGTGTAAGATGAATGATAATGTTATAAAACTAAAATTTTAGTTAATACTATTCATAATGGCTAGTTCATAATAATATCATAATTATATATCGTTGTTTAGTGAAACTTGGTATTGCTTATAACACATGCTATTGAGGAAGGTCGCTATTGCGTGTAATGCAAGCCAAGTTAGGGTTGTATGTAGTGCAAGATTCCTTTGGTGTTGCATATAACATAATCAAAACATATTTTATTTATACATTGATCAAAATCTATACATGGTATTGTGTAAAATGAATTTTTTTCTAAATAACTTGAAATTGAAACACAAGCCAAGAATAGTGTTGCGTATACTACAAGCTAATACAGTGTTACGTATAGTGCAAGATAATATTGGTGAAGCGTACAATAGAAGACATCAATGAAATAAAAAAGAATCTATCTCATAAAATCTCAGGGTGTTACATTCTTCCCGCCTTAAAATGAATTTCTCCCTCTAAATTAGTTGGGGCTATAAATGGTTTACTACTTGAAAGTTTCTTTCATAGAAACCCACATCGTAAAATGGAATACTAAAACTTAATTTTGAAAAGGAATGTTAGAAACATAACGGTCAGCCAAAGTAACTTAGCACTGGGTTTCCACAAAGAAGAATATAGGTGAAAAAATGGATATGGAGGAGAAATCTAACCATCATGTTCTGATAAAGAGTCGTAGGGAACATGTCTTTGGAAAAGACAACAATCATAAATCCATAAATGTGTGATGATTTAAGGTACCATCTGATTCATCGGATATGAGGTTACTAGTACAACATTTTTGGTTTTCAAAATCATTTCTCTAATGTTCAAAATTTTTTGAATTAAAAGAAATACTTACTTTATTTTGGTACAATCTCACCATTGTTCGTGCCTTGAATAATTTCCACTTCATCTCTTAATGAAATGAAGTTGAATTTGTCATTTGTGAAGTGTTAGCAGATCATGCGATAGAATGACAGGTTATTCCATCTGTCTCAAGCATAAGGTTATCAAAAATTATTAAATATTCATAAGTTCATCTATGGTGAGATTAATTGTATATGGTTCCAGACATAGACTTATACATCATCTATCATACCGCTTAAAACTAATTTCTAAAAACCAGGGACTTTTTGTAGGCCTGTGGTAGGCGATAAAGGCATGTCGCACTTCAGTTGTGGGTTCAATTCTCGCATCCTTGTCCAATGTGATGGTTTTCCGCTCGTCCTGCAGGTTGTCCCTTTTCTAAAAGTACACTATTATAACATTCCAGAAGTAATATAAAAAAAATTCTAGCCTTAAACAATACTATCTGATGTCCGTCCTAATCCATTCCAATCTTTAGGCTTATCCAAAACTCTTT
Organism: Viscum album; assembly: GCA_963277665.1. NCBI lineage: Eukaryota > Viridiplantae > Streptophyta > Magnoliopsida > Santalales > Viscaceae > Viscum > Viscum album. Next base: position 405,685,231 of record OY728167.1, read on the forward strand.
TGTCCAATCTCATAGTATAAAAAAAATGATTACTAGAAAGGTCATATACCAAGAATGTGAATACAATCATTTATCCCCCATATATCATAAGATATATCTTGTTGGTCACATTACAAACATGTGAATACCTTAATCATGTATTCTCTTGAAACATGAGTTACCATAGAACTTTACTGAAAACATAAATTTCATCAAAAGTTAACTCTTTTAAATACCAAAATCTCAAATTTTCTATATACTCAAACCATTATATCACTTTGTCCTTATATCAGTCATGAGCTCATTAATATTATCAAACATATTATTTTCTCTTTATCCCTTAATTATGTGCATACCATCTGCTTTCCAAAAATATTTCAATCACTTTTGATAGTTACTGGTACCATTCAACATATACATTATAATACCCAAGGAAAATCAATAGTGTAATAATCCTTAGATTTTTCTTTATTCCGTAGTACCATACATTATTCTTGATAAACTTGTAATCATTCCACTACCTTCTTAAACCATTGACCGAGCTTCATCATTTTATTACTCAACACTTCTTTCCTCTCATATATCATTTGTAGTCCCTTCATCATCATCAATGTAAATACTACCCATACAACCATGCTGATTCACCTCATGAGATTTTCCCTCAGGGAATTGATTTGCATAATGCCAGTTCATTCCATATTTAAAGCATTTAACCATTGTTGATGTCTTACCAATACCATTATCCTTATCCATTTTGTTAACCGAACCTTTTCCTTTGAAATTAATGGCTTTGTGTCCTTCTTTTCCACACCCAAAGCATATTCCCATTCCTTTGAAACATTCTCCTTCATTCCTCTTCCCACGTGACTTACATGAGGGAAATTGAACTTTCTTTCCTCTATGATCATTAGGAAACTCTATCTTTCTCTTATTAAAAGATTCAGGAAACTTACCAAAGTTGATATTATTGATCATATTATGATATTGCAGATTAGGCATAATAACGATGTTTTTCCTTCCAAATCCCATTTCATTTGGTTTCTCATGAATAATATCATTCCATTTTCCAAAATATTCTCCATTAACATGAATATTCATGATTCTATCCATTTTCTAAAACCCAAAAATAATAGTGTGAGAGGGAAAAATCATACATGGAAAACAACATAATCAAGGGGGATTAATTTCAATCTCTAATATCTTAGGTTTTATCCTAGGTTATTCATGATCATTATCATAATTCTATGACTGTAGCCTATAATTATACGTAACCTTAGGGACATCCCTAGATATACCTTAGAAATATCTCTAGGGATCTCACTAAAGTTTTCTCATCCTAGTTTCAAAAGGTGGACTAAAAATTCGCTCTGATACCAACTTTAACGACCCAAATCTTGATGTAAATGGAAATTACATTACTATTTTAGGAAAACTTAATACATGACACAAAAAGATGCCCAAATACCATATTAGTTTAGTGTCTTTGGAATCTTAAAACATAATCTTCTAATCATGGTGAAAAATCTTCAACATCTCCCATAAAGATCTTCCCCTTTTGTTTTCTTACCCGAAACCTTTCTTTATATCCTGGGGAAAAGAAAACATAAAAAGGGTGAGCTCAAATTCTCATTAAGGGTAAACATGGAGAACATAAAAACAATCCATAAACATTTGAACTTAAAAACATGAACATAAAACATCAAAAATCTTGAGCAATGACATGAATCTTGGCAGTACATAAGGCATAGATAATAAAGGAACATTAATCATGATAAAATAGCATGGGAAAAAACATGTAATTGTGTAAAACCATAAATCACATGATATTATTTCCATAGTAGCCAAGGCATTGCTTCCAGTACCATCATAGTGTACAAAGTCCATTACTGAACCGGGTTTACTTGTCGTTCTAGCCCTATACTACTGAACTGGATATACTTGTCGTTCCAGCCATGTCTATCTCATGAGATATAAATATTTACCCAATTCATTGAAGGGAGATATAGGTACCATCCATCTCATAATGAAATAATTATTACGTGTGACACAAAACAAACATAAATCATTCATCATAACCCAAATAATAAAATGGATTTCATAAACATCGTCCTATCATAACATAGTCCTTATAAAACAAATGGATATAATTTCAAAATAAAACCATTCAAATAATAGATACATTATTAATGAAATATAAAAATACTAATAATGTCATCTTATATGGAAAATATTTTTGATAAAACACTTGAATTGAATTCTTGAGGAAAATATCATTTCTTCATCAAAATCATTTTCTTTTCTCAAAATGATATGCAATTTTAAAAGGAAAGAATTCTGTTAAACATAATCATGAAATATTGTAGAGGAAGCTTCATGGAAATAAAGAATTATGAAACCATAAAAATCTGTTCATTCCGTATAATCTAAGAAAACATTCTCCTCATAATGTTGCCAGAAAATTCAAAAAGTACCTCGTATTGTAAACAAAAGAAAGATTCCTTCCATACCATGTGGTAATGGTCCACAAAGGGTAAAAATGACTTTAAACATATATGGAAGAATAGTAAACACTTTATGAAAACATTTTTAGAAAACATGGAAATGGATGATAAATATAACCCCAGTAAATACTTACGAATAAACAATCTCATATAAGAATGAGATTGGAAGAATTATCTCTTACCTTAGGTCTAATTTCTTCTGTATGTGTCTGAAACTCTTATATAGTGGGTTTAGATATATTATTAACTTGTAACAGAACTATTATAATATTTATGATATCATATATTATTCACTTAGGTCTATATATTATTCATTCATTTTCCAATTCCATGTTAATACAACGTTTTGGGTAATAATCGTTTCATTTATCGCACGTGTTTGGACTTATTGTTCTTGATATTTTTACTCATATCATGATTTACTTACTTTCAGAATCTAAAATATGATTTATATATCATATATATTCAGTATATATATGTATAATAGATATATAAATGAAATGAAATACACTATTCATGGAGAGGGTAGGTCATACGTACGCATGAACATTGTTTCTATTTTCTTATTGAATTGAATGGAAGTAAGTAGATGACATATATATATATATACATAAATTTAGTAGAATTATTATCTCATATTTTTCATTATTATTCATTATATATACTTTATAATCATTCTTGAATGGTTAACATGGAGAATGAATCTCATCGCGTCGTGGAGATGGTAATCCGTACGTACGCATGAGCGATGATATCATTCCTATAATTATTAAATTTAATTATAGTGTATAATAGAATATTTAAGAATTAGTATCATGTTATAATAATCATATATAGTTATTATTTACACCATTATACCCATCCAAGTAAGGTTTTGGTGGAAAACAGATTACACCACAACATGGAGACGGTATTTCGTACGTACGCATGCACGATGATTTCGTTTTCCGAAAGATGGATAGAAGGTGAAATAGGGTTTTTAATATTCATAATAACATATAATTTTATGATTGATACTGATGTTATAACTTTATAAAGAAAAAAATAAATAATAGGAGGAATAAAAAGAAATAAATTTGAATGAATCGGTAAAGGATATTACCTCTTCTTCAACGCGCCTCTTCTAAGCCTCCTATTAGGGCACTAAAGTTGGTCTTTCAAGAAGAACAAGACCTCTAGTATGTTTCTATGGAAGTGTATAGGATACATTTATAGGTTTTTGCAGAGATGGAAGGCTCAAACTGTTGTGAATAGGAGAGGGAGGAGGTTCCCTTTTATAAGGGAGGATAGGGGCACTTTTGGAAACCTCAAAAATACTAATTTATAATAAATTTAAAACCCACAATAAAACCTCCAAAAATGACTCAATTTAAATATGAGATGAGATAGAGCTGTAATATCATAAAACAATAAAATTTAGACATGTTAGGAATTTATTTTAAACCTTATCAACTTGATTTATCCTTGTTTAATCTATTTAATTTTATTTGTGGTAATAATATTATAAATTTTAAATTGTAATAAATAATTACTTATTTTTTGTGAATTTTCCATAATTAGATAATTTATTATATTTTAGGCCTTATAAATTTTAATTTAATATTTTTAAATATTTTTGTGATTTTTAAACAATTTTATAATATGTTTTTTTTATAAAATAACAATACTGTCAATTTTGACACTATTAATTTATTTGAATTTAAATAAAATTCACACAGAGGATATATTAGAAAAAAAATATTCAATGGATTCCTAACATGTCATATTCATCTTGAAATTTTTTTGAGAGCATTAATTAGTTGATATAACATTTATTTTAATATTTTTAAAATCATTTATTTGATATTTCAATCAATAAACTAATTTCTACATCACTATTGTCTCATCATTAATGATAATTATTTAATCCCTAAAAATTATAAATAAATTCACATGATATATATAATTTTATTATATTGTTGGATACTATTTATGTTTGATGTTTTATGAATTTTATCACTAAATTAAAATTATTACACTTATAAGATATAAGAGAGTGACATGTTGTCACTTTCTTTGGTTTTAATAATAATTACATCATTTTCATGGTCAAAAGTCCATGAAATGAATCTATTTCGACCCTTAAGTGATATGGGTCTAATTTTATTCGTCAAATAGAATTTTTTGTGGTGTTAGGGTAATTTTATAATATCATTGTTACCCTTAATTACCTGATTTACATTTAACTGTGGTGAATAAAATTTACCATAGTTACTATTCATAATGCCCAAAAATAAAAAAGTATCCTATTAACATAATTTAGACCTACTGATTCCAAATATGGAATCCATTTTTAAAAATTCAAAACACATAAGTTTTAGTAATTAATTTAAAATTAATCCTGTTGTCGAAAAAATGGATTTTTTTTATAACATTTCAAAAGATTGAAATGATTTTACCTATGAATTCAATGTAAAATTAATTATAATGAAATAAATTATATTAAATGGTAAAAATATATTACATTTATACTTTAAAACCATTCAATATTATAATTTAACCATATAAATTATCTTCATGAAAAAATATTTTTTAATTAAAATTTTGCGTATTCTTACTATTCATCAAAATATGAAAGTTAACAGAAAAATATAAAAAAAATTATTCAAAGTAAATTTTTATATCCTTATTGAAATAAATAATTTAATTTTTTCTATTTTAACTTATAAATGTGTCAAAACTAGATTTAAAGTGGATGTTCCATCAAAAGACGGCAAAACTGCATTTTTAAAAAAATAATTATTTTACCCAAAAAAAATTATTTTGTTCTCATACCATGTTCTATAAAATGTGTAAGATGAATGATAATGTTATAAAATTAAAAACATATTTAATACTATTCATAACAGTTAGTTCATAATAATATTATAATAATATATCGTTGTTTAGTGAAACTCGGTATTGCGTATAACACACGCTATCGAGACAGGTCGCTACTGCATGTAATGCAAGCCAAGTCAGGGATGCGTGTAGTGAAACCTTCCTTTGGTGTGGCATATAACATAATCAAAACAAATTTCATTTATACGTTGATCAAAATCTATAATTGGTGTTCTGTAAAATGAATTTTATTCGAAAGAACTTGAAATTGCAACACAAGCCAAGAATAGTGTTGCGTATACTACAAGATAATATGGTATTGCGTATAGCGCAAACTAATCTTGGTGAAGTGAACAATAGAAGAAATCAATGAAATTAAAAAGAATCTATCTCATAAAATCGTGGGGTGTTACATGAACTTCAGATGCTATGAATTTACTATGCATGAAAAAGGCATACCATCCCAACAGTATCTCACTTATAGACTTATTCGATGGAAATGCTTGATAACCCTCCAACATTGATCATTCGAGAGTGTTCTCATTTCATTCCTTCCCCTATTCACCCAATTCCCACTATGTCTTGATTCTACATCATACATTCTTGAACTATGATCTTGGTGAATATTTTCATCAGATTTTTTATTCTTGTTATCTTATGTACCTCAAAAACTATTTCCTCTAGAATATTTTTGATGCAATTTTAATTCAGGTCGATATTATTTTTCGATACCAAGAACAATAAATTTTTATCTAGGTGATATCATAGTAAATCACTACCCCTTCTTGATTCCTTCCTTCTATTGTACTCTCTTCAACCAATCCATTTATTTCCCATATTCCATTGCAGTAACATAGTCTACTACAATTTTTCATAATGTAACAATATTCTACAGTCATGACATCCAACTATATTTATCTCCTCTATATGTAAACATGAAACCTGTTGTATTTTTTTGAGTATCTAATTCTCTAGTGATGTCTGGGTCCGTGAAACCACTAATTGGATCTTCCCCTCCAATGAAAAGATCATCATATTATGATCTTTTCAAATACTAAAGGATTAACTTCATAGTATCCCATAGAACATTCCATAGTTTTTCCATATACAGATTCACAAATCACACTATATTCATAATGTTCAGATGAGAAAAAACCATCACATACATCAAAATTCTTACCACTCATTCATATGGAACATACTCTATATACATGGACTCATCACCAGTTGTTTGTGTATGTGACTTGTAAAAATTGATATGAGGAATAATAGGGGTTAAGACTACATTACATCCATTCATCACAAAACATTCCATAGTACTCTGGATATAATCATTTGGACATAGAACCAACACCCCAGTTACCTAATATATCATTATCTTCATCCATAAAATTTTTCATGCATGTCTAAGATCATTCATCTCAAATATTTTGGATATAACACAAAAATAATTTTTGATTTTTAAAACTTATGATCCATAAATCAGTATTTCATCCCCATAAAAAATCTATATGATGAATGTCCCATCTCTCCATTGCATTTTGTAATAGTAGTGATCTACATTACTCATGCTAAAACCTTCTTATAAGTTGTATGGATCGGATTTCTGATTCCACTATTATGTTGATGGCTTCAACGAATAGAGGATCTTATTCAATATACATACCAAATTATGATGTCCAAAATTAGTTAAACCAAATATACCTTTCATTTAAATCATATAATTCAAATCAAAATAAAGGAAATCTACCTATAGATCCATCTGCTCAAGATATATACTTTATGATGTAACCATGTTTGGCATTGTTATGATAGAAGAATATTTAAACATTAAATAGAATATTTTCAAGAAATATACTTCTTCCTTTAATTGAAACCAAGTCACTAACAATCATTCTTTGTACCATTTCATTATTCTATCTTCTTCCTTGATATGATAAACCCACTCACTTTAAAGATAAATTTTACCCTCTAGTGGTTTATCCATCTTCCATGTTCCATTGAACATTAATGGGTTAATAGTTTCATTCATGGGTTACTCCAACTTCTTAGAATTACTATGTAATGTTACATCCTCTATATTTACTTATTTTCTTACATTTTTTAGGATAATAAATTTCATGAAGGCCCCATACTGTTGAAGTGGTCTCTAGATTCTACTTGATATCCTCAAATGAATTGGTTGAACTACACTACCTGGATCAGTTCCTTTTATTGATACCTAAAGATATGGTACATAAACATCTGATTCATTTAATTTTAGTTATCTGACTCAATATTTAGATTCCCTTAAATATTATAGTACTTTTGATGGTCTTACTTCTAAAATTATGGTTCTATGAGCATATGTACCTGAGTTCTCTGGATTTTAAAGACTATCGGTAATCTTATAAACCTAGATTTATATATTGGATTATCCTTAAATATCCTATTACTCTAAGTTTTAGTCCATCGATAGTACATTCTCATCAAAGAAAACATCCCTGCCTCTAAGTATTTGTTTTATTTCACTATGCCATAAATGATATCTAAAATCATCATCCCAATAGCCACGGGAAAAAATATTTTGGATGGGGGTTCATGTTTTTTATTATTATTTAGTAGTTACATATACATATACAAAACTGAAAAAGAATATAATATGATTAAAATCCAATCATTTTCCAATCCACATTTCCCCTAGAAGTTCCCGCCCAACTGCTGATGTTGGACTTTTATTGGTGAATAAGTCCCTCTGCTGAGTGTCTCTTCCCAAATCACGTAAGGAATTACTAGGTATAACCTCAGACTTATTGATTAATATATCCAAGTTTCATTCAAGCTCTAAGATACTCTATTAATTTATAGAGTTCAAAACACTATATTATCATTCATAATCACTTCTAGGTTATAGAATATCCATAAGTAACATCTGGTTTACTCAACACTATTTTATGATTTTATTCACTTCAACTTATCACCCCATTCCTTTTGTACCAATGATTTCCCCAAAAAAACACCTGAGATACATTAGATATATTATTCATGAAGTAGATCCATACATTAGATGTAGCATCATTAATGAATGTTGGATGGTATAGGCTAACACCATTACAATAGATAGGGGAAAGTACCAAAATGATTGAGTGCACATTCTCTAAATTATAGTCCCTGAACTTTGGACTATCTATGTTTAAAGAAACTCTATTCTTTTTCCCCTATCACATAGATTTAAAAATTTCCTATATCTAAGTGTTCAAGCTTCAATATTCCCATAGACTTCGAAACATTCATGTTTTTTTACTAAGGTTACCAATCATGCAGTTCTGTACTTCAAGATCATCGGATATTGTACGTCTGATTCCTATACTCCAATATGAATTTCAATTCATATAAAGGGTCCCATGGTTGAAAAAAATTTCAGCCACCATAGATACTGAGGTAAACTTCCATACCCCATTTGTAAAGTTATTTCCATATCTAGTATCTTACAAATACCCAATGAAAAATAGATAGCTCCTAAGGCTATAGTTTTATTAAAATTTTGTTAGTTTATATAATCCTCCATTCTTCATTCAAATGTTAACATATCATTTTACAAAAACACCCATGGATCCATTAGTAGACAAATGCAAATTCATAAACATACAAAATACGTAGTTTTACTTGCATATTTGATCACATGTTTAATGAAAATATGCTCCAAAAGTCAATAACCCAAGCTTATATTAGTATGTCCTCATATAGAAACCAGTCATTATGAACTTCAATTTCATTTATTGAATTCAAAATTTAAATGTTTTACGTTCTTCCATTATTCACCTTATAAATTTTTCAATCCTTTTTGATATTTCCTTTCTTCCTCAACATCTAGAAGGATGGACCAAAAACATAAAAATTTCCTTGGATCTTCTATTATTTCTTTTGTTGAAATTTATCTACTGATGGCTTTTTATGATAAACCATTTTCTCATGGGGTGACGTACCACTTTGATTAGTATTGATCTCACTATTGTATGTTGATCGTACATTCATTAACTAAATTTACTCATTGAGTATCATATTAATGATTTCATCAAACTTTAGATTGGTTCTTTTAGTGGATTTATAAACTATAGTAACCATTTTATACCAGCTATCCAAAAGAGTTGATAAGTGAAGAAACACAAATACATCATCGTAAAAAGTTACATTTACTGATTGGATCTTTCGACGAATCATGTTAAAGTCATTCATATAATCTACCACTATCCTTCCTTTAAAAAACATTAATCCAAACGACTAATGAAACATGAAAAAAGTGTTTAGGGTTACCATTTTTTAACAAATTTCCAAAAATTATATCGGGATTGTTTCGAATGAAGGTGGGTGCTTGGTGTCAGGAATGGAATGGTCCAACAAGGACTGGGTAGTGTATCCTTTTTATCCTATGAAGAAAGTGTCATATTAAAGTCATTCACATCAGATTAACCATTTTTCTTCTAATAATTTACACCATAACATAATGATTGGTTCCAAGGTATTGAATTGTGTATAACCAATGACATTGAGTACAATGACTTGGAACGGTCACCAATAGGTTTATTTCATGGAATTGGAAACACCCAATGAATCTTATATCTGTGATGACTCATGGAAAAAAATTCAAAGGTAGGGGTTTATTGGGAAACATATCCAATGAAACTTAATAGTTCACAATGGTCAATAGGATGGAAGGTTAGGCTCATCACACCATTTTGTGAGGAAATATTTCCTCTTCCATGACTCTATTATAGATTTAAGATATGTTCATTAATCCTTTATTCATTCCCATGTATGCATACGTGGATTACCCTAGATTAACCATCCATTATAAATTATCATGGGTTTGAAATAATCTGTATATTTCTATGGTCCTTCATTGGTGGAGTCCTTTTTATGGAAAATTTAGAGATTCCTTGGTTGTTTCAATGATGATACTAGTTTTGACCCACATGGTGAGGCACTCTGGAATTAACTATCATCTTGAGAGAAAAAAAATTATTTAATATTGGGATCAAACCCATAGGATGGGCTTCCAATGTATCATTGTGAAAGGAATCAGAACCCTCATAGTTCGGTGCCACTTAACAGGGAACATCACCTTTTATTGTCATGTGACAAGGCCCAAACCATGCAGTTTATTATCATGTAGTAAGGACATCCCATGCAAAAGGTGTCTGGTCAAGGATGGTGTGAGGAATACACTAAGGTGGACTATGGGACCTAGATGTGATATGGTCTCCCAGGTGTACATTAACCTACTATGGATATATCTCGAAGAACATTAGGGTGGATTTTATTGTTGATTTTGGACATCAAGGAGGCTTCTTATGTATCTTAGTAAGTTGGGAATCAAGGCCCACATGGTTTTGTATGGGTGGGGATTACACCAAAATAGGAGGCCCATGTAAGGGACATGTTTGGATTCGGAATTATATTATGGTGTTTCCTTTCTGATTGGAGATTACGCATAGAATATTCCCATTTAATATGGTGTAATTGGGGCTTATACTCAGAGGATACATGTTTGAGTTGATGTGGTTGGGGATTAAACCATGTAAGAGGCCAATTTGATGGTTTTATTCATTTAGAATATAACCCTTTGAAGATACTGGATTGGTGATTAAATTTTATAGGAGTCCCATTTGGTGTTTGATGTTGTTGGGACTTATATCTATAGAGAAGTCCCAATTTAGGTTTGTTGTGGTTGGGACATATATATATGGAGAAGGGAAAATTGTGGTTTTGTGCAGTTGGAACTTATATCTATGGAGAAGGACCAATTGAGGTTCGGTGAGGATAGGACTTATATATATAGAGAAGGACCAATTAAGTATTGGTTTCATGTGGATTTCATGATCATCTCTAACATCTATTCCCACATGAGTCATGCTCAATATGAGAAACAAGTGGAAGTGGTAGTTCTAAATATTACACAATATGATTTTCTCTAATAGTGGACATGATGAAAAATCCCAAAGGGATAGGGATGGGGTATTGATTGTGAATGTATCCTTTTTTAATTTCATAACCATTATAGTCATGTCCAGGGATCTATCTGGCTAGGACTCAGGCTGAGTCGAAGAGGAGAAATATTGACACATTCCACAAGAAAGGTTATGGTGTGGCTCCAGGAGGGATTCCATGAAATTGATTTTTCAATAGAGGAGGATTTCATTTCCTTTTGAAGGGAAAGGAAAGAAATATCCTTGATCCATTTTCTTAGAATGGGTAGGTTCATGTGATTACCTCTGAGGTCAGAACCCATGTTACCACATGAATGTATTCCAAAGGGAATTATTTGGGCTTGTCTCATTGAAGAGGTTTCACACGTGACTCCTCTTACCATGGGTATGTTGAATCAAAAGGGAAGGCTAGTGTGCTAAATGATTTGATCATACATTTCAGGTGGATCTAAGAGAGGCCTTAGTATGATGCTGCTGGACTGGTTCATAGAGGGGACGATATAGGACCAGATGACATGATGGGATGATTTGACTAGAACTAGAGATCATAACACCATAGGAAGCCCCATTCCACAGAGCATGTTCTTAGACAGGATGAGGTTTACTCCGAATACTGGGTGGTTATTATGCTAAGGTTACTGTCCATGTATCATGGTTCTTCGTGGACATGAGGTCTTCCCATGTATCGTTTGGCTGTTCGAGGTCATCGTCTGCTCGAGTAGCATGTTGCTATACAAGACTGAGTTTCCTCCATGTAGTGTTTGACTAAATAGGGAAGGGTATTGTCCGTATTGTGTTTTTTATGTGAGATGCGGATCTGCAAAGGGTTCATGATTTATTCCCCCCTAGAGTTTTATCCACAACATGGTTTTGAGTTCACATTTGGAAAAATGATTTATTATTTCATCATTAATTATATACAGTGTATTCTTACCTGATCAGAATAAATGAATCACCGTTGGCTTTCTTGGTCTAATTTTATATCTCTTGATAATTTCATATTCTTTTTTGGTTCCGCTCGGAGTCATTTTATGTAAGAGAGGAGGGACCATATACTGGAATGGATGGTCATCTATGTGCTTATTGAAAGTAATGCCATAGCCTGCTAAGGACATTGTCTGCGGGGATTGAACATTTGAGAAGAGGGGTGTTATTTTTTAAGGGGGGGAATCACTCCCTTTCCCCACAAACGACACATGTTTTTTTGGGCATTGTCGGTACCGCCCCATCCTATAAACTGTTTATTTCATGGGGTAAATAATGTGCTTGGGTGGAAATCACCATCTGGACCTACAACTGACTATGGTTTCATTTGCAGGAGTTTACTGTATTACCCCCATCAATAAACTATTTTATTTCATGGGGTTATTCAAAAAGTGGTGGAACACCACATAGATCAGTAGTCCACGAAGGTTTTTCGCTTCGTAGTCTCGATCAATTTGAATGTTTTAATCAAATAATCCTTCAAGGGTTTGTTTATACCCTTTTTTGATCTTGATGTAATTTCCTCTTTTTCAGAGTTTTTAGGTCTCAAAAAATTCCCATGTCGGAATGGGTTCCAATTGGGAAAAAGAAGAGGCTATTATGATGTAGAAAGTGTTCTTAATTTGAAATGGTTTATGGTCCACAGATGGAACTGTGAGAGGGGAACATACCTATAAATTTGGGGGCCAACTCATTTTTCTTCTATCTGAATTCTCAGCCAACAAAGTGCTCTACATACTCTCAATTTTATAAATATTCTGTATATTTTATCCTTTGTGGATGACTATTCTGTGAACTAAAATTCATGCCCACAAAAAAAATGCTTTGACTAAGAATGATATTTTCCAAATATCAACATAGTGGGAAAATTATTCCTGGTTAGAATGTCAAATGGACCATCACTGGCCACCACTTCGTGGGCCAGCGCCTTTGTGAACTGATCCTTTGTGGGAGAATGTTTTCAAGAATTGGGACACCTTCATGAATTGAATAGTTACTAGGAGACTTATTCTGCAAACTGATTCTTTTTTGGCCTTCACACATTGTGAATTTTTAAATAAACTAATTATTTCCCTTTGGGATTTTGATGCAGAAAAATGGATAGACCATTCATCGGATACTCCTATTATTATTTCTTCTCCCGCTACTACTTCTCCACTCTTAGCTACCGATGAAATTAGAAATGATATGAATGATTTATTTGATAATGAAATGAATTTAAAAATTATTCATCAATTTATGTTGGTACTTCTTATAGACAATCAAAGGGGTTATCCGTTATCGGATAGGCTTCCCCTTTTTGGTTCGGGATACCATTGGATGTTGTAATCCCAATACACTACACAATAAATCAATAGGGTACATGGATAATTGAAAATAGAAATATTCCCTGGTATAAAATCACAGTAAGGGGAACATTCATTTTGGAGACCCAAGCATCCAGTTCACTTTTTAATTTTTCTCCTCGGTCTCTAGAAGGCACTTTGTGGGTGCATGATGATAAAATACACTATTACCACAACATTATGTGAAAGTATGCTGAAAGAGAGTAGCTAGTTTGGTCATCAAAGTGTGAATTTTAGCTGGGGGCTTGTTCAGTTTAGACTGGGGGTGGCCATTATGGGTCCACCAAATTTGTGATGAATTTAAAGTCAAGCTACAAGTCTTGGGGCTATATGAGGCATCTCGAGTATCATAGAACTATTCTCATCAGAATCAAAAACACATTTCAGAGCTACTTATATGGTTTTTCCCAAAGACTAATACCTTCCATTTTTTCATGTAATGGGTTTTATGAGTGTTTGAGATGATCGGTTGATCATGGGGGTACCCATCATAGGTGACATGTATGATGAGTTTATGCCACCCCCTTTTGCCTGGGAGGATACCAAGAGAACACCCCACCCCCACCAAGAAAATCATTTCCAAGGCCAAGGACATATCAAAGAGTGAAATTCAGACAAAGAAGGATGTACCATTGACTGATGAGATTATCACCTTTGTTACTAAAAAAGGTGAGGATCCCTATGTGCAGAGGCCAAGGACATTCCAAACTATGGAAGCCTGAAGGCGTATGGATGTATATTGACCCACACTTGAGGAGGGTTGATTGAATGAGTGGTTCTAGATTATATTCTTGATGATGACTAGTTGTTTCAAATGGAAACATTTCAAGTCATGTTCCTCAGTGGCTAGCTGCTTCTAGTGAGTGATTATAAAACCTAGGTTATTGTTACAACCTTTATGATGGTTGCTCAATTTCCCATTGGAAGGTGAATTAACTTGGATGTCCAAATTTTGGGGAAGATAAACCATTCTTTGGGATGGTTCAGTAAGGGAAGGCCATCATACCATCTGGTGGGTACCTTCCAGGTTATCCAGTGTTGGGTAGCATCCCATATTAGAGGCTATTGATATATCAACAGACAGAAGATTCCATAGGCTATTATCTAGCCATTCCCCCAAATTATATGTGGGGTAATTCCATCATAATAGAGAGATTGATAAATTATGGATGACTCAACTATCATGATAGTTTTACCAATGATCCTTACATTCTCCTTTCTGGTAACTTGATAAATTATGGATATGGGGAACTCTCCATGAGAGGATATATTATCTCCTTAAGGGAAGGTTATTTGGTCACCAGGATTGACAGATAACTCATATGGGAGGGTTATGCACCCGACAGATTCGCAGGTCAATTAAAATATGTCTAGAGGGAGTTTCCTCCAGCTATAAATAGTGTATGCAAAGAGAAATAAATAATGATAACTTGAAAATATTTGGCTAATGTTTACTTAAGAAGACACACGATGTAGGATGGTGCTTCCACCTTCTGTGGGTTTTATTCACGAACTTAGCGTATCCTATGGTGTAATATGGAACGGATCATATCATGAATATCAATTGGAAAAACTAGTTCTTATTTTAGAGACATAAAAGGTTCTTGAGGGTGGAGGGAATTAAATGATGATAGTAAGGTTCTAGGCCTGGAAATCATCGAAGGAAGTCCCTTGTTTCCAAATCCACATTGAAGGTCTTGAGATCTTGGTTTCACCTTCCAATGCGGATAATGTTTCCTATCAGGTCCAAACATTTATCCCTCCTGATGACTCTTTCCCATTAGCTTGGAGGGAATGGGATTTGATGAGAATTCCCCATCCAGTTGGCTCTATATGGATATTTTTACAAGAGAAGTAAGTTTAATTAACCACATATGGCTACATGTCAGTTCCCACAACCATCTCTTATGATGACAACTCAAAGAGGGTGGGTGTCTATCTTCAAGAGATTGATGACTCAATCCACTTGCAAAATAATTGACATAGATATTCATGGGGAGTTCTTTCCATGGTAAGATCTAATGTCAATGAGGAAGGTGAGGAGGGTTGTCATGCTTTTGGGGATTCTAATGAAGTTGACCCTCCCACCACTATTGGGGTTGGGGAATTTTCTCATTCTTCTCTGGGGTCTTGAAAAATCTTGTCTTAGAGGGTTCTAGAGTGGATGAGGATACTAGGAAGTAATTACAACTACTAGAAGTCACCTCACTTCCCGGAATAGAGATTCCAACACTATCTATTACAATCATGATAAAATTCCTAGAGGCTTGGAAAGCATGGGATTCTCTAGGATCATGCACATGTGTTAGAGATATTTTGGAGACTCTCCAAGCCAATCCCCTTGAACTTGAGAAGTTTGGATTGTTTTTCCCCCACATGGATCTCTTCTTGGGAACAACCATTCAATGTAGCAATTTATTTAGAAGAAATGGATACCTACACCCATTCTTATAAAGATGGACCATATTGGTCTAACTGAGAAGAGGACGTGGTGGTGATCACGAAGGGGCATGAAAACAATGATGAATAGGTAATGTAGTTATTTTTACCAACTATTCTTGTTATTATGTCCCCCAACACCTACTCCAAGTATTTATAGGTGTTTGGATAGATTTAAGAGTATTCTTCTCCCCATAATACCCCCTAAGGGGCACTACTACTGGGTATAATGTCCCTTTTGTAGTGAGAGTCACTATAGAGGGATCTCTGTGAATAAGGGAACATATGGAAGATATTCTCATAGATACCATCATAGAATTCCCATCCCCATCCCTGCTTGTTGCTTGTTCCTGAGGACCGTCTCCCTAGAACACCATGAAGCATTGGCAACCATTAGAGTTGGAGATATTCCTAAAGTCAGGGATAAAAGGTGACTGTTCCATTTCTTTATCTATCTATCATGTTATTTGTCTTCATTTATGGGATAATTGTTTTAACATAAATGAGTGAAAGACCAATCAGTAATCAAGAAGTAGTCACCTAGGGATTTGTACTTCCATTTCCTTTAGAGATGAATGTGATAACTCCATGTTTGAAAGTAGAACAAGATAGTGAACCCAGGATAATTGTGGCCAGTGGGGGATTCCCAATCCCCATGGGACATCCCCTCAAAATCAACCAAACTCTATCCCAATATCTAGATAGAACTCAAATATTAAATCGTTGGTCAAACATATTGATCCTGCCCTTATAGAAACATTGATATAGAGATGGAGAAATTCAAAATCATGGAGGATTAGAGTCTTATTTCATTCCCAGTTATGAAATGATTATACCTATGATTGCAGTCTATGTGAATGACCTTCTATAGATTGATGACCAATTCAAGCACAAGTCTACACCATGGGTACCCCTAGAGGAATCCATAATCAATATACAAACTGAGGATGTAGTATCTTCTCTTCCAGGTGATGATGTAACAACAATAGTTGGGGATATTGATGTACCTATAAGTGGAGAAAATTCTCTCATTATTCGAACCATTCCTTTTTTATTCAAGGTTTAGGTGTTAAATGTTTCAATATTCGAATTCTAGGATCACAACCACAAATTTATGGTTCTATGAATGATGAATTAATCTCCCCTCCTTCTATTAGTAAAAATGAATATGTTGTTGTGAGATCATGTCAGGCTGGGGTCATTGAATTAAGAACCTATATGGTCAAACTTATTACCAAATATATTATTTCATACAAGTGAAATTATGAGGTGGGACAGGAGGCTCTTTATGACCTTCATTTAGAAAATCATAAAATATGGAAGGATATTTGGAATCAGATTTCTCATACCCCCCTCTAAAACATACTGACGAAACTAAAAAACCACTTCACTTATTTTAATTTTTTGGTTATAAGGGTTTAATTATCACACTATTCATAACATAGTGAAGTAGTTAGTCACTGCCTGGGAGAAGACCACCATGCTTCATTATCACCTTTAAAATTATAGTCCATGCATCATCATTCCGTGACTAGACAAATCCTTTTCAATGAAGCTGTTGAGAATGATTTGGTTCATATAAGGTGATAGGGAGATGTTATAGAGCAATGGAATTTGACCAAGAGACTTCATCAAGAGGTGTAGAAGATGATCCATGAACTAGAGAAGCTCAAGAACGAGTTGGTTCACCTCGAGGAAACACATAACGAATGGAAGTGACTGTTACAAAATGAGGAAAATGTAGGGTTAAACATAACTGAGCAATAATACGCAATGTGTTCCGGTACATAATCTCAAAATAAAACCTTATCTGAGCTAGGATAATATACAGTTTAATTAGATTAGGAACTTTTCCAACATTATGAATTTTGTAAGGAGGCTCTATAATCTTGATTCTCTACTTTCATCGGGAGACATAAGTATGTGGGTGACCCTATTTTCTTATTTAATAGAATGAAATCCTTTCTTCATTCCAATGTTTTATCTTTTTTATTTTCCCTTAACACTAATCAATTACAAGTGTTCACACTTATGATGATAATATCCACTAGATATCAATTGTGATCGTAATATAGATTAACCAAATTGACATGATAATGTAATGCTCTAATTTTTTCCAAAGCCAAAAGACTCAATGAGCGTATTTCTGACTATTTTTAGAGTTATATGATAAACCCTACTATATTTTGTGTCTTTATTGTTATTTCCCTAATTTTTTCCAAAGTCCATTATGATTCGGGCATAACAGGCGTAACATGACTTTTTATTAGGCTACCCTTTGTTGGTTTTTTACCTACTAGGTTTTGTGTCTTCTTTTAATTTTTTTCTCAATTTTTTTTATAAACCTTGAATATGAGAGGTTTAGTGAGCTAGTACCCGAAATTTGTTCATGGTTCCTTTTGCAGGATTCTATCCTAGAGAATATTGTGTCTCTTTTTGCGGATTTTTAGAGTCATTAAACCCATACTAATGTGACTAGTGTTTTAAGTCAGATATATTTTACTATGAATCATGGGATGTGGGTCCCAATAGTACTTAGTGGCCGATGATGTCCCAAAATTTTGCAGACATGAATGAGGGATTTTTATTGACCAAGTCTTGTGGTTTCAAAATCTGAGACACGAAATGGGGAATGTAATCAAGGATTAACCACAAGAAAGGTTTCCGATATGATTTTTCTAAGGAAAACTAAGGTAGGAAAATCCTGTCATAAAAAATGTCTTTTTTTTACAAGACTTTATAATGGGAAACATATTCATATCCAACTGGGGAATATTATGCATAGTTAAGAAAATTTGACCTCAGGATAGTGACCCTCCATTTCTAATGGCCATGTATTTTTGGAAAATTTGTCTTTCTCAATAACATGAAGGGTGGATTATTAAAGGAATAATTCCTTAAAAATGAGGGCACCTATATCAACACTATACATGAATGGGATAACACTCCTATATAAATTTGGGTTGTGTAAATGGGGTTGTAACATGGTATAGTTTAACATTGTGAAACTAGGACATGTACCATGAAATTTAACGTCTTATGGAATGTAAATTCAAGGGATACAGTTAAGGTCGATTATCTTTGACCATGGGAGGAATGATTTTTCCTTTTTATGGTAATATATCCATGAATGTTCTATCATGTTCATGAGTGATGGGGAAAAAGTTGTATATTGTAATTTGGGGGGTTTCAAATATGAAGATTGATTTCGTATGTAAATATCATTAGGGAATATAGTTGTAGGAAAGTCCTCTCCTAAGGATGAATTTTTTATCAGTTGAAAGGAATTTATTATGGGAAAATTATGAAAATCCAAATAGGGAATATTTTATATAGTTAAGAAAAGGTGTTCTTATGACACTTACACATAATTTTTGATGGTATTGGTGGTTTGTGGTGATTCAGACCTTTCCAAACTTAGTTTTTTTATAAAATAAAATTACCTAGAAATGATAGGAGCACATAATGTCAAAACATATCGGGAATAGGTGGGAACTTTTTTCTTATGCAAATATGCAGAGGTCCCTTGTGTAGGTCTGACCCATGAACCAAGAATGTATATTTTTTTGTTTCTATTGGTTTTTTTGGGCCTGGGATTGAAGACCTGGGGATCAATACATACCCTATGTGGGTAATAATCAAGATAAATTTATTTCTAACAAGGATTCCCCACATGAATTGACTAAACTCTTGCATGAGAAAGGGGAATATTCTCTTGTATATAAGCTCATGGATTGAGTGATTCTCATATTAGACTCTCCTATATATATCTAGCTCATGTATAGAATGGGGGATTTTTTTTATTTTCTATAGACTGGGATATTAGATCCAAGTGTCTCTTTGTATCATGTCGAAGTGTGAATTGGGATATACATAGTTCTTTTTAATCATGTAGTTTAGTGTCGTGTGACTAGGACACTAGCCATACAATTCAGTGTCATGTGGTAAGGACAATATAGGGTCTTTTAGTTTTAGTTCATGCATGTAGTACCATATTACATGGAAATAATGAGTGATACGAGGCTTATTGAGTTGGGATTCTATGACATGCCTCATACATGAAGGGTAAAGAGAATGTAACCCATGATTCATGGGATTCTCATATCAGTAGAACTGATATGGTGCCTGTAATATATTTTTTTGTAACAAGTTAAAAAAAGAATATACTGAGGATGAATTTTTGTTTGGTTGATAGGTCTTTTGTGGGAAATTTATATAGATCTAAACAGGGGAATATTTTTCATAATCAAGTAAAGGTGGCATTAGAACATTGACCCTCCAATTATGATGGCCAAAGGAAGGTTTAGGAATCCAAAATTTCCCACAACATAGAGTATGATGGATGTAAGGATTGTTTTTGGTTATGTAAGAAATATTCATACCATAATTATCCATGGATTTTTAAATCCCATAAAATGATCTGACTCATATACAGGGGTCATTTTGGTTTCCTTAATAGATTCTTGAGTAAGGAAGCCAAATTGAGATCTCCTGCATAAATATTTGTTTATAAATAGGAGATGGGGAAATACATATATTAATATATATATATATATATATATATTACTTATATATGGGACTAGAGTTTTAGGTCTAGGAATCACTTTGTTTCTTGTGAAATGGAGAATCAATCCACATGTATTTTTTGAGAAACCATTCAATTTAATTTCATGTGGTAAGGATGTCCATTCATTGATGTGAGGTGGAAATAATCTGGTGTGACTTATAAGGTCTTTCAACTATGACCATGGAAATCCTAATGTTGATTAATATGCATTAATCATGTGAAGAATCTGATTTCATGAAACCCTAATCCCATATTAGCTATGTTCTGTGTGATAAACATGGGGTGGCTATGTTTTATTCCTCCACGTGAAGGATATGGGAATTTTTAATTTTGTGATGGATGGGCTAGGAGGTATGATCCATGTGATACTAAATATCTCATATTGATGATAATCAAACCATATGTAGTTCTTTGAAATATTCCTTGTGTAGTTATGACCCATAAAAATGGTGGGTGAATTGCAGTTCTTTTGTTTTCCAGTTGGACTTGGGATTCAAGATCCAGGAGTCACTATGTATATCATTAGGATGAAAAGCAAGGAACAAATAGTTCTTCAAATACCATTTAGTTTAATCCAATGTGGTGAGGATGAATATGAAATGATGTGAAATAGGGAAAACATTGTCGATAGGCCCAAATCTAGAAACTTGGGTGTCATCGTGTACCCTATGATTGCTTGAATCAGGCCACTCATAGTTCTTATAAAGTTCCATGTGTGGGTCTGACCCATGCAAAAGGAAAGGGAATTTTTTGAGTGCATCTAGACCTGATATTATAGATTTAGGTGTCACTACATATCCCATTCTAGCAGGAATCAAGCTGAACATAGTTTTGGAAAGATAAAGCTCCCTACATAAGTCTGACCCATATATAGAGGGGGTGATTTTTCTCATTTTTGTATTAGTTGGGTGTTTTTAAGAGTTTGTAAAATCAAGGCATCGTTATGTATCATATATGGATAGGAATCAATCCATATGTAGTTCTGGAGAAAGAGACTCCCCGCACGGATCTGACACTCACACAGGAACATGGTAATTTCATCTTTTTCTCACATATATCTAGCTCATGTTTAGTGTACTGTTGATTAAAAAAATTCCTATTGTGCTGTTTACCACCATGCAATTAGGATGATATGAATGGGGATTACACGTAGAATCTTCCTATATTTGAGAGACCATGAGAAATTTCTCATCTTGTTATATTTTGAGGGTTTCTTAATGTTGGATAATGGGGATGTTAATTAGGCAGTTTAACATCATGCATTGAGGAAGAATGGTGTCTTGAATTTTATCATCGAGTGGCTAGGACCAATAAAACAATGCAGTTTAATTTCATGTGACTATGATGATGTACCATGAGTTTTAATATCTTGTGATCAGGATGATGCACCATTCAGTTTAATATCATGTGATAAGGACATATAATTTCTTCCTGTTTTAGGTTGTACGGATAGGACTATTAATGTTATGAAATTTAACTTCATGCAATAAGGATAATGTTCCATAGAGTTTAATGTCATGTGATCAGGATGATGCACCTTATAGTTTAATTTCATGCAGTAAGGACGTACGGTGTCTTGCTGTTTTAGGTCATATGGCTTGGACCGTTAATGAAACACAGTTTAATGTCATGGAACTAGGATGATGTACCATTCATTTTAAAGTCATGAAATCAGGATGATGCACCATTTAGTTTAACATCATATGACAAGGATGTATAGTGTCCTGTGGTATTAGGTCATGTGTCTAGGACCATTAGTTGTATGCAGTTTAATTTCCTGAAACAAGGATGATGTACCATGACGTTCAGTGTCATGCGACTAGGAAAATAAACCATTCAGTTTACCTTCATGCGATAATTACATATGGTGTCATTCAGTATTAGGTAGTTCATCTAGGACCATTAATTCAACATAGTTTAGTTTCATGAAACTAGGATGATGTACCATGTAGTTTAATGTCATACAATCAGGATGATCACCATGTAGATTAAAGTCATGATAAGGATGTTGCACCATGAAATTTAAAATCTTGTGATAAGGACATATGGTGTCTTGCAGTTTTAGGTCATGTAGCTATGTCCATTAATGCTACATTGTTTAATGTCATAAAACTATGATGATGTACCATGCGGTTTAATTTCATGTGATTAGGACGATTCACCATTCATTTTATCATTTTTTAATAAGGAATTATGGTGTCTTGTAGTTTTAGGTCACGCAGCTAGGACCATGTGTCATGTGATTATATGAAATATTTTTTCAAGAACCATCCATTAGTGGGAGTTGTGGTGAGTCATATGTCCATCGTGATCAGAGAATAATCTCCATTAGAGTAAACCTTATTTATGGTGTAAGGTACCTCCCTTTTGGTTCAAAATTCAGAGGTTTTTTTCCAGGTATTATTTATGCCCTAAGGACCTACACCATATCTCTTTAAAGGAAAGATCATAGTCAAACCTTTTTGTTAAAGTCTCACGTGTTCCGGTTTTGATGGAGTTATAAATGATGAAAGGTATGTAATCATTTCTCATCTGGTCACTCAAATTCAAAAAACCATTTCTAGGATTTATCATCTATGGATAATTGATCACAGATATAAATGTGGTGTGAGGAAAATTGAACTTCGATGGGTAGGACCACATCCATCCCATACACTAATGAGTATGGGGTTTCCATGTGGTAGTGTGGGTCATGGTCTGGTAATCCCATAAGACATGTAGGAGCATGTACGACCAAGAATTCTTATCCTTATCTACCATATTCTAGAGTATATTTGATAGGGTCTTATTGAAGGCTTATATCTATCCTTTAGTCACTGCATGATAGCGGGATGAATGATTGGACTTTATTCCATACTCCTGATATAGCTTCTCCAATTTATCAGTGAATAAATTGGTTTTATTTTCCATTAGTTTTTTATGAGCAACAACCAATCTTGTGATGATGTTGGATTTCATGAAGCTAGAAATGTTCCTTTCCCCAAATTCCTTTAGTGGTACAGCTTCGACCCACTTGGAGATGAAGTCGGTTGTAGTAAGAATGTACTTAAACTTAATGGCTGTAGAGGGTGGTTATAGTCTCACAATGTCCATTTCCCTTATAGAAATTTTTTTGGAGTACTTGGTTTTGTGTAACAACTTTGGGGGCTGGTGAGTGGAGTTAGAATTAACCTTTCAGGAATGACACTTTTTGGTGAATTTGGTGCAATATTGCATTATGGTGAGCTAGTATTACCCAAGCCTTTGAATTTGGTGGTAAAGGTTGAGTCATGACTGGTGAGTTCCATAGGTTCCAGTATTCACTTCCTTCACAACTATTATGGTCTCTTCTCTATCAATGTAGCTGAGAATAACCCCATAAAGACTCTATTTGTAGATGACCTTTTGATTATTTTTTCCATCATACAGAACATAATTAATTGTTTGTATTAATATTTTCTCTCTCCGGGATCTGTTTGGAAAAAGATATCCTTTTTAAAGGTATTCCATAATGCGTGTCATCCAACTGGTGGTATGACCATACAGTTTGGGTATGGTAATAACTTCATCTATATCTTCAGTATAGGTTTTAATGAAGGATGAGATCATTTTTTGGTGTGTAACGATGATGATTGTTTCATCCCACTCTAGATCGGTTAGATCTATGGATGCATTTTCCATGGTGTCTTCCTAGGTGTTCTATGATCATGGCACGTGTGTCAATTTTGGTTCCAAATGAAATCACACAATTATTCCCCGGATGTTGTTTGACAGGGTAATTAGCTCTTTATTTTTGATAGCCTAATATCTATTAACCTACTCAATGACCAGTTTGGAATCATCCTTTATCATCAGGTGATTGAATTTTACCTATAGTGAAATCTCTAGCCCTATAATGATATCCTGATATTCTACTTCATTATTTGTGAACCCATCTAATATCAGGAATGAATAAACAAAACTTCCTTTTCTGGAGATATGAGTATGACTCCCATACCACTTTTTTGAGCTTGGAGTCTTATATCCTCCTCCCTGTCGATATTCTATATGCATCATCAAAATTCATTTCCATTATCTGAGAGGGCAATTGAATAGAGAAGTCCTATTTATAGGGTAATTTAGTATCCAATGAATTCATTTATACTAAGGGGATATCTATCATGAAATATAATAATTATTGTCTTTGACTACCTTCTGAGGCACAAAATGAATTTCAAACTATTACAGAATGACCACCCACAGTGATAGATTCCCGATCAGCATTAGAAAACTGAGAATTTATTTGAGTGGGTTTCTACCAGAGACCAAATGGACCTTGTGATAGTGTAGTTAGTTCCTTAGTTTTCCAAATATAATGATTATTTCTAGAAAGATCTTCTCAATATCAGAATAATGAGCCTCATCATTGATCATGGATGTTCTGAGTTAATAAATATTTTTTTCAATATTAACATCATTATTTTTCACAAAGAAGCCACCTAGTGATCGCTCTGGGGATGTCACATATAAAATGAGAGGCCTTCCTTCGATAGATGGAATTAACAATGGAGAGATCTATAGATATTTCTTGAGACTGTCGAGTGGTTCCTAAAAATCGTCCGTCTACTGATATATAACCACTTTTAATCAACCTAGTTAAGGGAAAACATTTTCCCACAAGGTTTCCTTTGAAGCACCTGATGTAGGATAAGTGACCTTGTAGTCATGTCAACATCATAAATTTATGAGGTTTTCACACTCCATGGATTGTATTTTTCTTCTTAGGGTCGACTTCGATGATACAATGGAGTATGAAAAAGATGTGAAATTACCATGAGGTAATAAAAATAACATTTCAAAGGGTTCATTTTCAGGATATGTTTTCATAGTTTTTTTACGATGGTTTCAAGATATTCTAGGAGTTCCAAGAATTATTGAGATTTAACCAATAGTTAATCAATACAACATTTGAAATGTTTTCGCATGATGGGTTTGAATATGCGATGCATGACATATTGGTATGTAGTTCAAACAATCTTTAATCCAAGGGTCATTACCTGATAAAACAAATACTCTCTATGGAGATATGAGGGTGGTGGATTCTTCATATTATTGGTCCATTTATATTTTATTATATCCTGAATATTTATCCATGTAGTAGAGGCCCTAATATTTGACCACCAAATCAATCAGGAATTCTGTGATTGGGACTCAGAATTCACCTTTGGGATAGTACTGGTTGAGATCCCTGAAATCGATGTAAAATAAGATTTTAACATTATTTTTCTTACAGAGATGATACCATCCAACTAGATGTGATATTGGATCTCCTAAATGAATTTTTATCTAACAATATTGTCATCATCAACCTCAATTTTGGAAGCATGTTTCGAGTGCACACTTATGGATGCCTGTTTATAGCCCCAATGGTCTTTTGGTAATCCCTGGTGGTGAGTGGACACATTGGGATCAAGGCCTAGAATCTCTTTTTAGTTATAGTATAAGACATCTTGATGTCGTTATAGGAAGTAGGTATATACCAATTATTCTTTAAAATACTTTTTCTTACTGATAAAGGTGGGTTGTGGGACTTCTTATATGCCCAGATATGTTTCTTTAAGATCAAGAATAGTTGTGGAGATTCCCTCTTAAAATGATAGAGGTGAATCCTTAAGGTTCTCATCCTATTCATCTTTTTTTCTTATTATTTTATAGAATAAAGTCTCAGGAAGTGATCTATAGAGATAGGAGGGTGGCTCAATATCATGACATCTCGAAGATAAAGAAACAAACACTTATCCAGTTGGAATTGTGTGATTTACTATATAGTCTATAAAAAAGGTAGTGGGGGATGGATGAGTTATTTTGACCACTTTGACCGATGATACATACTATTCTTCCTCATTTGGTGATGGATGGATTTATTATAGATCTAGTGATGAAATTAATGAATTTTCATCCAATATTTCACTACTGTTTTGGGATTCAACAAACATTTAAACATTTCTAGACTGAGTGGTCATGACTGAAATCATAAAGATCACTGAGTATGTGTCTGAGTTTGAAATCATACATTTGATCTAATTGATGTGAAACACATATTCATTATTGATCTACATGAAGGGGTTAGACGGGATCATTTTCAAACCATTTAGGGAACTAACCTAATCCATACCATTATCTTGGGGGTTTTACCATTTCTTCAGATAGAATCCTTCTTCTATATAATGTGATTCATAGGATTAAAATGGGTCCTTACAAACATAAAATGCACCAATTTTATATGAATACATCATTTGATTGAATGATGGTATGATGAGGGGATTACCACGTACTGGTGAAGCTAGGGCTTTCCAAGAATGATGTTGAAGGCCATATTCTTCCGAAACCCTAGGAATATTGTGCCGACTATAGTGTCTCCAAATTGGGCCTTGAAGTTTATTTAACACAGTGGATTTTTATCCCTTTTATCATATCCTGATAGTGTTATGTATAAGGTTTCTAGATTATTTTCATAGAATCCCATATGGGGATGTGCTCATACTGGAATAAGATTCACTCCATATTCGTTTTCAATAAAAATAAAATTAGATATTAAAATTATTTATCCTACCAGACACATAAAAGGGTCTAATGTGTCCCTATATAATTGTCTCTTCATTCTGATTTGGGATGGAGATAACTGAATGACGTTCTGTAGGATCGATCTTTGTTTGATAGACTTCAGCAGATGACACTTTAGAATCAAATTTTTGGGTCTTAGAAAAACCTCTATGAGTGATTCCCTGATGACTTTTGACAAACTCAGGGAATCCAGTATTGATGGCTTGGCTAGTATCGGGGCCAATTATTTCATGATATCATACTTCTTCACTAATGTATGGTGCTTCCTAGTATTAGGATTATAGTTTTAGAGAAACATTAGGGGCCTTAGTATTTGATTTAGATGAATCATCCCTCATCATAGGATTTGGAGGAACCCCTTTCAGTAGGGGATTATACCAAGAAGGTTTTTCGAAAAACCATGGGTTATATGACACATGTTCTTCTTCTAACAGATATACAAAAGGTTATAGGGTCCAGGTGACTTCTGGATGATTCTAGAGGATTTTCTTATACCTATAGAACATTTTTAAGGGATCTTCCATGAGTTTCTAAAATGTTGATGGTCTAAGAAGGGGAAAAATTGAAATCCTTGATTCTTCCATGGTTACACCTTCCCTGGCATCCTCAAATCATGTGGCCTCTTCTCTCGATCACCAATTAGGTGTGGGGAGATTGGGTTCATAGACATAATCATCACCAGAGAAGGGATCCATTAAATGAATTATATTAATGGAAGTGAATATAAACTCTTCTTCTGATGAATTTTCATGATTGACTATCTATGGTAGTGTTTTTTGGTGGGTTAGTTCCTGTTCATTCATATTTGGAACCATAAAATATGAAAGTGTCAAAGATGAATTTGGATTTTATGTTGGTTGATCCTCCTAAAATTCCTCATTATCCTTCAAACTAGATCACTTTTTGAAAGGATTTCCTTTGGAAACTTTTGGTGTTGATGACTTCAGTTGTATTGTAGTGGGATTGGTTGGGAACATATTTGGTTGTTTCAATTGTTCTAGGTGAATTCCATGAGCTCTATTGATTTTCTTCTAATTCATCCTACTGTTGAAGTTATATGTCCTTCTTCTAACAACTTCTTTCCACACACCTCCTTCTTTAGGGTAATTAGTGGAAACACATGCCACTTTTGAAAGAGGGCCTCACATCTTTACCTGCCCAGAATCTACCATTTTCTTCCAGATGTATTTGAAGGTGAACTATTCCTAAATGGTATGTCCCAATATCTAGTGGAAGGGAAAATAATTTGGATGGTATTTGAGACCTACATGATCATTACTTTACTATTCTAGTAGGTGGAGTAAATCAATTTCCATAGTAGCTATAAAATATCCACAGACTTGATTATCTCAGAATGAATAAAATTTATTCCTTTATTCCTCGAATTGATTCTAACATGCAACTTTTAGCTCATCATGGTAAGGTGATGGTTTCTATTGATACCTTGAGGGTGTTGCATGATAAATCATAGGCTTTGGAGATGTAGCAGGTATGGAGGATCGCATAAGTGTGATGGATGTTGCCTCCATGTTCTTATTCATTTCCCTATGACTAGTGGAATTACTCGGGACTTGAGACTTTTTTGTTTTATGGAGTCCTCCATTCTTTGGGAAATGGTAAATAAATCCTAAAATCAACTTGAATATTTCCCTAGAATAATTGGTTTTCATTCCTTTGTGTCAATATTATCAATGGAGAGAGAGAGAGAGAGAGAGAGAGAGAGAGAGAATATCCTCTTGGGGAAGTGGTTATTTCATGAAGTGGTTCAACCCTTTCCATCTGGAATTGATATTCAAGACTCTATCATTTACTCATTGTTTGAAATTAGAGAGGTCAGTGATTATCATATTCAAAAATGTTTAGTTGAATTGGAATACAAACTTCTAACAAATATCATTTCAACATGTTATTGACCTTGCTGGAAAACTGGTATACCATAAGAAGGATGGCCCTTACATGGTTCACATGAAGCATCTGAGTTTCTCTACTTCTTGTTACTCAGGATTTCCCATCATGGGATTACAATGAGACACATTGTGCATCAGATGTTATTCTCAGTCACCTGATCTATTGAATATCAGAAACGTAGGACTCTCAGAATTTGGAGGTGGCATGGTGTATCTCACCCAATCAAGTATGTATTTTCTTCCAACTGTATTGGTACATGTTTCTCCTCTAAAGCTTGAAATTTAGCTATCAATAACTCGATGGTTTCAATAATCCCTTTATGAGTGTTTGGTTGAATAGGATCTTAAATAGGTGCAACAATTGGAATGATTTCACATGTTGTTTTTCCATTATTTGAGAAAGATATCTAGCCAGGGAAATATTTTATGTATTTTCATGAACTCATTCTAGTTGACTCCTTAATAAAGGTAAGTCTTGATATCCATCCATGAATAGGTATCGTTGAACCGATGGACTAGGTGTTGAGTTTTGAGGATGTCTTGGTCTTCCTTAAATCCCTAAGATAAATCCTTGTTGCTGATGTACACTTGTTGGAAGTGTATGTTGAGGCTCTATATAGGGATCATATTTGATATGGATGCCTCCTCGGAGAAACTCAACATTGAGTCACCTCAACTCTTTCATTTCTTCCTCCTGCCGATAAAATATTTCTTTGAGCATAGGGAGCTCGTCCTCATTGAGGGGAGGTGGAAGGTTTTATGTTACCATGCCTTTATTATTCTACATGTTATAGATCTTATTATGAGGAAGTGAGGGATTTGTTGATGGAGTGCCCAAAGTTTAGGTGATTCTCTAATTTTAGGTATGCATTCCTTCATTCTCAGCATGAACTATATCTTGGGTTGAACCATCCTCTCCTCCTTATTCTCCATTTTAATTATTTCTAATGTCATCTTTAGGATTTACATTCATGATATTTATTTATTCATAACACATTTTGGGAATCATACTGTCTACAAAATGATAATAGGGTTTCTTTTACCATTTTTGGGACATCCCCCTTACATTCTAGGACCCTCCTTGGGTTCCTTGGTGAAAAGTGGCTCAAAGGGAACCTCTATACAGACTTGTTGTATGCCTCTCTTGTAGAGGAAATAGGTAATAAGATGGGATGAACTAGGATACCTATCTTCTTTTTATCCTCCTGAAATGGGAAAAGACAAATTTTTGTTGAGGGGTGATTGAGGTAAAAATTCTGTTATCCCTGTAGGATGGGGTTGATCCCATGGTGATATGGATTATCTTGCTATTATCTCCCTCTTTATCGCATACATCCTTATTTAAGTATAATCTGAACATAATTCCAAGTCTATATGTGAAATTTTTACTTCTGAGGTCATTATAAGCGCTTGATGATTGGACTACCTTACGAAAGAAGCCTACTAAATGTTATCAGGTTCCTGGTTTAGGATATTTTCAATGGATTACTATTGTTGGGTGTGACTCTTTTGAGAATTACTCATGAATGGTTCTTATTGAGTATTCTCTCTTTCCTGATCAAGAACTTTGTTTAATAAATTCCTTGGGATAATGACATTATAGGGTGTCATTTCTAATGGGTTCTACTGGATGGGCACGAGGTGAAATAAAAATATCCATTCTCCCTACCATCCTCATATGTGAACATCATGTGGGGATCAACAATTAGATAAAACAACTTATGAAATGTATAGAGGCAATTCAGTTGGAGATCTTTCTAAAGCCTCTTTGATTGTGTTCTCCACATAGACACGAGGGATTCCAATTATATTTTATGATGTAT
The DNA here is from genome assembly GCA_963277665.1 of Viscum album. NCBI lineage: Eukaryota > Viridiplantae > Streptophyta > Magnoliopsida > Santalales > Viscaceae > Viscum > Viscum album. The sequence continues at coordinate 405,716,184 of OY728167.1, forward strand.
CTATCCCAATTTTTAACATGGTCTGCATACTCGTCAAAGGGTTAGAATTTTTATTACAAGTAATGGAGAGTTTTATATAGATTTAGGTAGATGTTCTGAATGAATTCTTCTGAAAAAACCTATAGAATGTTGAATTGAGAATTTTCCAAGGTCCAAAACATGACGGGTAGGTATTCCTTGAAAAATTTCCTTCTCATAAGCAACATATCTTTCTATTATTCTATGAGAGACTCCTCTACTTTATCTTACAAACATGGACACTTCTTAACTGTTTCATCATATGTAGTAGGGATAGCAGGGGTCTTTTCAATATGGGAATTTTCTAGGAGTGGCTCAAAATATAATAATTTTCTCATTAAATATTATGATTGTGAAAGGATATCATTTTCCATTTATGGCTTATTCAATACATCTTAACCCATCTTTCTAAGAACCTCAACATATGGGGGATTTTTTGTATTCAACTCGGTAAGGGGAAAACCTTCTTATCGATATGGAATATCACTATGGGTAGGACCTTCACAGTGAGTGTTGTAATGGTGAGGAATACCATCACTACTTAATTTCCAACTGTATGATGACTCTATGTAGCATATACCCTAGGGATACCATCAAGGTGAAAAATAGTAAGGGGAGGACATTCTTGCTGATATAATATATCACTAAGGGGAGGACCATTGTAGTGAATTCCATAACAGTGAGGACTACCATCATAGATCAATGTCTAAAATTAGGGATATTTTATACAGTGTATACCCTGGGGTGGACCTTCCGGGTGGATAATAGTAAGGGGAGGACCTTCTTGCTGTTTTAATATCTCACTGGGGGCACCTATGTACTGAATTCTATAATGGTTAAGACTACCATTATAGATCGATTTCCAAATGTAGGGAGAATTTCTATATTTTATATCCTAGGGATAACCTTCAGGGTGTAAGAATACAAGGGGAGGAACATATTGCGGATATAATATGTCACTGTGAGGAGGTCCTTATCAGTGAATTTCATAATAGTGAGGACTACCATCTCATCTTGATATCTGACTCTAGGGAGAATTTTTGAAGTGTATACCCTAGGGAGTACCTTAAAGGAAAACAATAGAAATGGGAGGAAATTCTTTCAATTTTAATATGTCACATAGAGGAGGACCTTTGTAGTGAATTTCATAAAGGTGAGAACTACCATCATAGAATGATCTATGAATATAGGGAGAATTATTGCAATGTATACTCTCGAGAGGACCCACAGGGAAGATGATAGTAAGGGGAGGACCTTATTAAAAATATAATATGTCATTGTGGGGAGGACATTAATAGTGAATGACATAATGGTGGGGACTACCGTCACAGATTGATCTCCGATTATAGGGAGAATTTTCACAGCATATACCCTTGAGAGGACCTTCAGTGCAGACGACAGAAAGGGGAGGACATTATTGCTGTTTGATATTCTGGCCATGAGGAGGGATACCATGATTCTCATTAGGATATAATCTCCCATGACTGATAATTTTATGTCCATGAATGAATCCTTCATGGTGGACGCTCTAGAGAGGTCCTCTAGATATACTTGTAAACATGTTGCGGGGAGGACCTTCGTAACTAAAACTGACACATCCATTTTTTTAATGGATTGGAAGGATCCTAATCCACCATTAATATATTTTTGATGGCCTCAAGAACTCCATATTCCAGTAGAGTTGGATCATGATTATTCTCTTCATTTTCTATCTTCATTTGGAGCTTTTTATTTTTAGGCACTCTCTTGTTGGAAATTGGGGCCAATAGCTGTAGGTGATGGCCTTCATATATGTGTTCCTATTAGAGTGGATCCTATGTTTATTTTGGGATATTCCAAAAAGATTTTCGATTTCTAGAAGGGACATATGTCTTCATTGGAGTGGCCATCGAAGTGAATCGATGTCCCCCATTTGGAATAGGTATTTATTCCTGATCATGTAGTAAATTTATCTTGATATATTACGGATGAACCTTCTGGAATAGAGCATGGTTAAATGTATGATCCCGAGTGACCAACCTATTTTATCGAAGAGTCACCCCACTTGGGGAGGTGTGGTAGTGGGCGTGACTCCTTTCTATATTCCACAAACATGATTCAATATTGGAAAGTATATAGGATATGGTAAGAAATTTGGGTCTGGTCCTATGTCATTTCTAAGATTTTTCGAGAGACGTCATTGGTGGGAATGAAAATATATTCCCATTCTACTGCCAGAGTAGGAATATGTGCCAACTCTGATCCTCCATTTCCTTCCAGTGAGTACCAAAAGTCTTTTTGTGTAGAATTAGAGATATGGTTATGCCCCTAATTTACAATAGGGATACAATAATTGTTTTCTCAAATTGCCACAATATTGAAATGGTGGGATTGATATGAATGAGCATGAATTTTCATCTTCTTATTGGTTACCAATGTATTTGAATGATGATATTTGTATGCATCTACATGAATTTAACTCGGCTGGTATTTAGATGCCACATTATTTGTCTGGTGGGATTTTTATTCAGAATCAAGGATTCTCATATGATCATTTTCCATCATATTTGACAGATGGGCTTCATGTGTCTTGGTTTAGGGATGGGTTTTCCTATTATTTTATTCCTTATTTTTATGGAGAACTTGGTGATTGTATGCAAGAAGTTTCATTTTCTCATAGTTGGTTGCTACCCTATTTGGATGATGAGCTTCATATTCATGATCTGGGGTTTTATCTACTCATGATTGGTTATCCTTATATTTGGATGATGTTCTTGGTGAGTAGTTCCATTAATTTTAACATTATTTTAATTTTCCATCATATATGACTGACATACTTCATAACATGGAGTATGAATATATGTCTGCCAATAGTGTTCCATTGTATTTTCACGACTTGCTTCTTTAGTAAGAATGAGGATGTTATTCAATTCCTGGTTTGATGATCATCACCCATTATGGGATTCATTGGGGACCTGGTTTCGTTTGACATCAACGGTGACCCATAGGGTAGTATCCTCTTTATGATGAGGATGGGATCCAGTATGACGTTGGTGGTGAAAATTTCTGTCAGGGGCCCTTAAGAGGGACCCTTGTGCTTCCTGGATGAAGTCATTGGTGGAGAATTTATTAGAACCCTAATGTAAGGGAGGAACTTCTTATCACATTTCTGGGATAGGATCCTGAAATGGATTGTGATGGATAGTGGTTCCATCTGGTTTCAGATCACTAATCATCGTTGGGGGGATGTTAGAGGGGATTCTTGTACTGGATAGCCATCTTAGCTACCTACAAGTTTGCGACTGTACCATTATACTGGTACTATTGAACCAATGCATTTGACATACAACATTGAAGATACTAGGTGGGATGATGATTCCCTCTGTATGGTCAAGGACACAATTGCATATATAGTAGTTGATGCATGTGTCTGTGAAATCTGATGAGTCGCTATTGGATTAAAGAGAGTTATAGAAAATATTGCCAATAATATATGACAAAATATATAGAAAACAAACTTTTTAATGTATCATTTCATGACCACATGGGTATTTAATGAAAAAACACATCCCTTTTCCATTTTTAATATGAAAAGGGCCTGATGTGCGTAACACGACTACCATGGTAAAGAATTCTCGTTGGTTTCACCATTTTATTTCCAAAGAAGGTGGGTTCTTGGTGTGAGGAATGGAATGGTCCAAAAAAGACTATGTAGTGTGTCATTTTTATCTTGTGAAGGATTTTCCATATATAAGTCATTCACATCAGATTCATTTTTTTTCTTATGTGGAGTGGAACCTTCACTCGATGATTGGTTTCAAGGGATTTAAATGTGTAAAACCAATGATATCAAGTGAAATAACATTGAATGGTCTACAATGAGTTTTGTTCATGGATCCAGAAACTCCCAATGGCTCTTATATCCATGTAGAATCATGGACCTACCTTCCAAAGGCAAGTGTTTATTGGGTAACATGGCCAACAACACTTAAGAACTCACATTAGTTGATAGGATGGGAGTTAGGGCAGATCACACCCTTTTGGGGTGATCTATTGCTAATTCTGGGACTCTATTATTGATTTGAGATATGTTCATTAATCCTTTTATCATTATCAATTATTCATACAATTATTAACTTGAATTAATGATCCATTAAAATTACCATGGGTTTGGAATCATCTATATGTATTAGAGGTTCCCTCTTTATGGGGTAATTTCTATAGGCAAATTAGAGATTCCTTGGTCATTTCTAGGAAAACTCTATTTTTAAGACTTGTGGATAGGCGCTATGGAGTTAACAGTCATCCAGGGATATGAAAGTTTCTTTGATGTTTGGATCAAACCAATAGGATGGGATTCCTATGTATCATTTTGGGAGTAATCAGAACCCACATAGTTAGGTTCCATATAACGTGGAAGATCACCCTTTAAGGTCATGTAACAATGATCAAACCATGAAGTTTGACATCATTAGGTATATAAGTCCCAGGAGAAAGGTTCCTGATCAAGGATGGTGTGTGACTTATGTGAGGTGGCCCATGGGACCTGGAAGAGATATGGTCTCCTAGGTGGACACTACCCCACTGGGGACATAGACCATAGAACATTATGGTGAATTTTAGTGTCGTGTTTGGACCTTAGGGAAGATTACTTTATATCCCATTTAGTTGGGAATCAAATAACATATAGTTCAGTATGGTTGGGGCTTACACCCGAATAGGAGGCCCATGTAAGGGACATGTTTGGAATGAGGCTTACTCTTAGGGGATGCCCATCAGATTAGGGATTACGCATGGAAGCTTCCCATTTAATGGGGAATGATTGGGGTTTACACTCATAGGATGCCTATTTGAGTTGATGTAGTTTGGGTTTACATCATGAAGGAGGACCATTTGAGGTTTTGATTCATTGGGAATATAACCCTTTGAAGATGCGGGATTAGGTCTTACACCAAATAAAAGTCACATTTTATGTTTGGTTTGGTTCAAACATGTATCAATGGAGAAGGCCCAAATGAGGTTTGGTGTGGTTGGGAATTATATCTATGGTGAGGGCCCAATTGAGGTTTGGTGTAGTTGGGAATTATATATATTGAGAAGGACCAATTGAGGTTTGGTGTAGTTGGGAATTATATCTATGGAGTATCCCAAATATTGGTTTGGGATCATGAGGATTTCATGATCATCACTAAACCCAAATCCCAGGGGAGTCACACTCTGTGAGAGAAACAAGAGGAAGTAGTTGATCTAAAGATTGTGTAATATGCTTTTGTCTACTTGTGGAAATGGTGTCAAAGCTAAAAGAGGGAGGGATGATTTGTTGGGTGTACTCCTCTCATATTTTATTTTCATATACAAGATAGTCATGTCTTGTGATCTATTATGCTATGACCCTGGTTGAGATGAAGAGGAGAAAGAGTTCCACCTCCTATAAGAAATAATAGGGGCTTACTCCAGGAGGGATGTACTGAAATTTTTTTCTACAGTATAGGTGGATTTCATTCCATGTAGAAGGTAAAGGAAAGCCTGATCCTTTTCCCCTCTTCCTGTAGTTTTTAGGTTCACGTGAGTACCTATGAGGTTGTAACCCAGGTTATCATGGGAATGTAGACCCATTTATAACTTGTGGACCCACCTCGTTGAGGTGGTTACACATGTTACACTACTTACCACTGGTATATAGACTCAAAAGTGCACACTGGTGTGCCCTATTATTTGATGATACATGTTAGGAAGCTATATAAGAATTATTTGTTGGATTTGGTACCCTAGAACATACTTATACATACTTTATGATAACTTTTGTTCATAGTTTTGAATATTAATAAACTCTTTTTCACATCATGGTTGTTCTTCTTCCAGACATAGTATGTGATAATGTCCTAAGTGTAGTTGTCGCACTAAAGGGTGTAGTAGATCACTGCTATCATGAGAACCCGGAAGTTCTATGGCACTATTCTTGAATATATGTTCTGTAGTAGGATGATATCATTTTAGGGACACAAATGATATAGGTTATCAGGAGTGGATACATATTGGAATTTGAGTCACCTTCTCATGGTGTACACCCATGGTAATATTTGGTAAGATATTATGAGAATGAGACACACCAGTAGGGAATCCAAATTTTTATGTGTTATTTGATTTAAATTTATGGGGATTTGTGTATTGGTCCTTAGACTGTAAGATTATTATTAATTACTATTATGATTCATGCACTTAGATAGATTGATGAACATTGTGAAGAAATATGTTCATGATGCGGTAGGATATGTTTGGTGTGTCACGAGTAATATTACATTAATTAATAATTCGAGAAAGGATTTGTCTCTTCTATTTTATCATTAGTTGATATCTTAGTCCCTTTGATGGAAGAAATATAGCCTAAATTAATCTATGACCATGGTGTTCTATTGGGAAGTTCAATTTCAGAAAATTCAAAGAAAGGGAAATCGAGCACATAGGTTGATGGTAATAGCATGAAACCTGATAGATTATAGATATCGAGATAAATGGATTACCATAAAATACTAGCTTCTAAATGAGGTAACATATCAGTGTGGCATTAACTTCTTTATCTATGGGTTCCTTGGCATTTATCTAGATGCTAACCTTGGAATTTATGTTTCTTCTCCTAATGGCACTAAGAATGAGGCCTAGAGGGTCACACACTAAGTGTATCCAAAATCTTAGATAAATAATATATTATTATTTATTATCTAACAAGTTGAATAAATATTATTCCAGATCATGGTTTAATAATTCTTCATGTATTCTTGATTTTATATCCATCACCAGTTATTCGAGAGAATATAATATGAGTGGAATATTTATAAAATATTTATATTATATTTAGTGAATATAATATTTATTTATTTATTGGAAAATAATGCAGTGATATTTATTTAATAAATTAATAGGAACTATTCAAGGACAAATAAAATTTTTGGAGGAATGGAGGACCGATTTTAATGGTTCAGTGATGAATAATAAGTATTGAATGTTATTTAATTAAATAATATTTAATTTTAATTTTAAAGTTAATCACATGTCAAGAAATACTAATATTTTTTTATTATTTTACAAGGGGGTTTTCTAGGATTAAATAAATAAATAAGGGAACTTTTGAAATTATTTTATTCTAACCATAGAAATATAAATACCCAATTATGTTATTTTCTAATGATCCAATTCATTTATTTTGGTTTTTCATTAGAGAATACTCTCAAGCCTAGAGAGATCCATTCTCAAAGAATGCTCCCAATAATGGAGAGTAATCATCCTCCACCTGATCAAGTAGAATGCTTTGGAATCGGTTCTCGAAGTGATCAAAAGTGGAAAATGCAAGAATACGGATCTACCATGATAACACCCGGAAATTCCTTCGGTAATGTATAGGGATTTGTGGAACATGTGTGGATCACCGCGAGAGGAAATCTATAGTTTTTTCTACAATGTAATGACGGTGGACCATAGATCTGTCAACAGATTCATCAATGAAAAAATAATTCCTTAAATGTAATTATTTATATAATTAAATTAATTATAAATAATATATGATGATCATCTCTCTCGGTTCTGGCATAGTTATCCATTTTATATTTCCTTGATTCAATTCTGTTGATTAGGGCATTCATCATCTCATTGATCTCAGATTGATCATTGATATGGTAAAAATCCAAGCTGGAAACCACCAATCGCATGCTTCTGCTATGCCAGAAACATTCAAGTGTATCAGATCAATCAAATAATTATTTATAATTACTTAAAGATCATTGGTGGTTTACACATTTTTAATTTAGTTTTAAATTCAAATTTAATCGTTGTTCTAATATGAATTTTTAGATCTTCTTCATCCTCTTTATTTTCTTACAATTCTAATCGAGATGATTAATTTTTTTGTTAAAATAAAATCAAGAAACTCATCTAGAGGTGCCAAGGAATCTATACAGACAACAGAGTTGTACAAGGCATGTAATTAGTATTACACACCATGCACATATGTTCAATGCATTGGGAATTTATTTGAAAAATAATTAAAACAACATGCATTGATTACACGTGGTGCATTAGACATCTTATATCACATGTTGGCTGGCTGGGGTGGTGCATTGTAAACTGAAGTACACATTGTGTATCCCATGTACACAATGTGTAGTCCATTTGAGTCAAATACGAACCTTGTATTCCTAAAAATGTCCTACATGACTAGTGACCATGTAATTCAAAGATAACATGGCATGTGGCCCATTGGACATGTTGTGTAATCCATGTTACAATGTATGATTCATAGGATGATTCCCTTGGAATGTACCTCAGATAGATGGTGAGAGTCATACACACCGTGTTCTCTAATGTACATGGGGTTTACTTATACCAAATTACACATATTTCATTTTTTATTATATTATGTAAAACTTGAGATATGTTCCTATGTTTAGTCATTAAATTGATAGGACACTCCATTTGATGGTTTTTTAATATTTATATATAAAAATGTTTAATTGATATATGTATAATGTTTAGATCTACATATGATGTTTGTGTCATAATGAATAAACCCAAATCGACCTTTGGGAGAAGTTGGACGACGGAACGCTGTGAACCCTCGATGCTTCTTCGCCCTCAGTGACGACGGCGGCCGCCATGGCGGCTCCTCCCCCCTTGGTGGGGGAGGGGGAATCGTCGTTACATGCGTGTTCAAGACCCTTCCAGCATTTCTCCAACCCGGACTTTCTCCCCCCCCCCTTCCGAAGGCAACGCTAAACCCTAAGGTTGCAGATCTAATCGATGGGGCTCCTAATCTTCAAGTTCCACTTCTGAGTTTTCTGAAGCTTCGGGCTTGTTAAATCTTACACTGGTGGCTTGCTTCAACAAGAAGAGGCCCTCAGTTGATGCCTTCTACTGTTTCGTCTTCGGGTCTTGGTATCTCCAGGAACGAGCGGTGGTAGGTTTACTGGATAGTAAGCAAATTATGATTTGGTTCGAGACAGAGGCTGATTTGATTCAGGCATGGGCGAGTGCTCCCCGTGTCTTAAACGAAACTCGTTTCCTTCTGCTCCGGTGGTACTTTGACCTACACATGAAGTGTGAATCGCCCTCCATGGCAGTTTGGGTAAGTTTTCCAAAACTTCCATTGCCATTTCAAAACCCCTCGATAGTTCGTATATTGGGGAATCTGGTTGGTCACTTTCTTTGTTATGATAGTCACACGGAGGCTGTCTATCATCCAGTGAATCCTCGGGTATGTGTTGAGGTTGATGCCTCTCACGTTCCATTCTATTTTGTATGGATCACGATTGGAGAGGAATACCATTGCAAGCAATGGTTTATCTACGAGAACTGGAATAACTTCTACGGCTCCTACAAGAGGATGGGTCACTCGGTTGACCGATGCCGAGGTGGTTACATATCACGGTTGGGAGAGGAACATCGTAGGAAAGGATCTCTTGGGATTCCAGGTGTTAATGTTAGAAGCAAAACTGTGGGGGATGTTTTGGTGATGGACAGGGACGAGAAATTGGCCAATCCTAGTGTAAAAGGGAAGGTCTCATGTGAAGCTGGTTTGGCTGTGGAGAGTAATGTTACAAGGCCTACCAGGGATGTTTTGCAGGATGTTATATATCCTCATGGCTCAATGATAGAGCCAAGTTTAGAGCAGGCTAAGGTTGAAGGGGCTGCAAATACAGAAGAAGTGGTTGTCATGGCAGGTGATAGGAATTGTTCCAACTTGGACCCTTTGGCTACCCCTTTTATTTCATTAAGTAACGGGTTTAATGGTCTGTCCGAGGAGTTCTTGGCTGATGAAATTGAGGAGGTGGAGACTTCAGGGAAGGGGGATGAGTTGGTGGTTTTGGGTAACCAACAATCTGGTGTATTGGTTGCTGAACAAGATAGCTAAGGTAAGGAGCTAGAGGAGGTTCAATCAGGGGATGTCTTGGGTCAGAATCATGTTGTCCATAACATCCCCAATATGGCCAGGAGAGACTCTCTGGTGGTAGGTGCAGACCAGAGGTCTGGAAACCCACTGGCTGGTGGTTTTGGGATGGAGGCACACTCCATGGACGTGGTGGACACTCCTTTAGAGGATGTGCGGCTACCTTTGAGTGAGAATAGAACGTCAGAACAAAGGAGGGACTGCATCTTTGAGCAGCCTGGAGTGGGAAAGGAGAATTATAAAGGTAAGGAGATCCAGAGTGCTCCAGGTGGTTGGTCCTTCAGTGAGATTGTTCAACAGGGGACTCAGAAAGAATTTGCAGGGGAAACAATGTTGGCTGTAACTACAAATAGGTGATCAAGGAAGGACTATTCCTATATCCCACGCCCAATGCGGACCCGGTCTGCTTCAAAAAGGGATAAGTAGGTGACTCTTGCAATCAATAAAGGCAGCGGGATTAAGAAGACTTCGCCAGACATGGCTGCCCTGGAGAATCTTAGAAATTGCGTTCATAGTGCAAGTTTCTGGAGAAGCCCGGAGTGGGAATCAGCCACTGGGGAAGAGAAATCGAGTTTGGGTTATGGTGAAGACTTTAGGTACTATGACTTTTAATTTTGTGCTCCTTAGTTGTACTCTTTTAATGGTTTGCTGGATCTATTTTTCTGGGCACCGGACACCCCTAAGCCAGCTTTATAAAATAAAAAAATAATTTTCATGGACATATCATGGTTGTGTCTTATTATAGTTGTTACTCTATGTGCATTGAATCAAAACACATGACTGAAAAATCATGTAATTCATTTAATCATTAAGTTTATAGTACACATCATGAATGTACATGATATGTCGTGTATTCCATATGTCACAAAAGTAAAACTATATATGAGTATAAAAAATGTATGGTAGAATTTGAAAGGTATTCACTGTGTTTCCTTCATTTTATATTTATGTACGTAGTTAATTTTAAATGAATTTGTTTAATTTGTTTAAAATCATAATGGTTGAGAATCTCAAGGAAATATGAATAATAATTAAGATAAAAGAATTGATTAAATAATGATAATAATTCATTTATTCGAGTAAAATTTATCTTAAAATAATGATTAAGAATCTAAAACTAGTTCGATTAATTGCATAATTAATTGCATGCATGTGTATGATCATGATCTAGACCAAACCTTTGTATGTGAATTGGTTTCATTTAATTTATTATTAAATTAAATTTTTGGAATATGTGCCTTCTCTCCTCTAATTATGTATGGCCTGCGTTCCCATGATTTCTTTTACATAATCCTCCATTTCCCCTCATTTTTGTGTTAGTAAAAGGATTATGTAAAGGCTGGATCTTCCAAGAAAGTGTAGGGAGTTCATGTTTGGATCCAGGGCGGAACTAATCCAAGGAGATACATAGGTAGACAGGTGGAAATCTATAGAATGAACCTTGGTTCAAGATGTTTTCCCACTAGGTCAATAGTTAGTTTATTAACTTCTATATAAACTAACCACTAGTAAAAGCTCATTATTATACTGATTTATTATATTATTTCTGTCAGTTTCATGGTTATTTAATTATGGATGTCTTGTCATGATCACATAATTATGGAATTAACAAGCTATAAGGTAGAAATAAAATAAACTATCTTATGTATAAATATTATCTAATACACGTTTAATCACTTTAGTAAATCAAATTAATAATAAAAATAATCTGATAAAGAAAATAAATGGAAATTTTCGCACAAAATGATAAAATGCCTCAATAAAATATTAAGTCAATATATCTTTCCACCACTTCAGTTAAAATTCAACCATAGTTCAAAGGGCTTGACCATCCCAAGTTTGGGTGTTTTCAATTATCATGGAATTATAACTTGAATTTTATGGTTGACTTAACCTAGTCCCCTTCAAGGGTTGAATGCCAATGTAGGACTTAGTTTAAATGAGAGGCAAGGGTTGAGGAAATATATATTAATGATTTCAAAACATAGGAATCCACTAAAAATATCAAGAAATTGTGAGTTAATGCATTTGGATTTTGTAATGCCTACCTAAAACAATTCAAGTTTCTTGAACAACCCAAGTTGGTGTAATGAGAATGGGGATATGGATCCTTTACACTAGAATTTCCAAGAAATACGATATTCTGAAGCCAATGGTGAGGGATATTGGTTTTAGATAAAATAGTGGGGGATAATAAATATAATATTTATTTATTTGTCTAAATTTCATCAGAAAAAATAATAAAATTCTAGTTATCTTATTAATATAGAAAAAAAATAAAACGAAATAAAACCTGTCATTGTGATCCATACTTGAGAAGGAAAAACTTCCCATCAGCAAAAAATTCCAAGAGTGGAAATGGATCTTATGTTTCTTCCACCATTAAAGAAAATTATATGCGTCGAAAGAACCTTTTCTAGTCATGTCTGGTAATCAGGCAAGTGATGAAGAGATATCCCACTATGAGAAAAATCTGAATGATCCTATATACCTTCAATTATTTATTCTATCATTCATGTCTAATGAGATTTTGAAGAAACATGAATATATGGATGCCTATATAATGATGTCTCACCTTCAGGATCTGTATCAAGAAAAGGTGACACAGGAAAGGTATGAGATATCCAATCCTTTGTTCACTTCTAATCATGGAGAGTCTACGCAAGTTAAACCTCATGTATTCAATCTTATTTTCTATTTTGAACACCTATACATCTTCAATATTAAATTATTGGATGAGTTGAGTACAGATCTCATACTCTTATCACGTCCCAAGGCCTTCTCCAATTTTATTGTTAATTATAATATGAGAAATAATGAGAAACTTATTTTGGAACTTCGTACTTTAATTACCCGCATTGATAAGGACATGGGTGTGACAAAACCAGAGTACTTATGATTAATAAGAAAATGAAGAATAAGGAAAATGGGACCAAGACTTATAAACAGTCTAAAGCTCTAAATCACCATCCTTCTATGAAGAATAAGATCTAGAGGTATTGCATGGAAAAAGAGTAAGTATGTTTCTTATGTGGAAAGTCAGGACATTGGAAGAGGAACTACTCCAAGAATTAATGGGAAGATAAAGGCTCATTCGTTACCAAGTGTAATATTTCAATATCTACACATTGGGTAGTAGATAGAGCTTGTGGTGATCAAATCTATATCCAAATGCATGAACCAAGTAGATTCCAAAACATTTCCGTAGGAGAGGTGTATCTGAGAGCTGCTAATGGTGAAAGGTTGGATTCAATGGGCATTGGTGACCACATCCTCGCATTGACAAAAGGAATGATTTTGGTTTGGAAAGATTGTTATTATGTATCTATAGTTACTGAAAACATAATTTATGTATCAAGCCTCGATACAGATGGGTTTATTTTTATGTTTGGAAATAAAAGATGTTTCTTTTATAAGGAAAACATATTTAATGGTATGGAACATTTAAATAATATACTTTATGTATTAAATTATAAAAACAATTTTTTTTCAATCGATAACGAATCGTGTTCACACAACTCCTATAACACCTTGTGGTGGAATCACCATCTTGGTCATGTAATTGAGAAGTGTTTGAATGAGATATGTCAAGATGGTAATTGAGACTATTCTGAGCTAAAACCACTTGATATATGTCATTCTTACTTACAATTTAAAATGATCAAACTATCCTTTGGTGGACAGGGCAAAAGGGCCACAGAGCTTCTATGATTGGTACACAAGGATGTGTGTGTAAAATTTCAAGTAGAATCATGAGGTGGATATTTTTACTTCATAACATTAGCTGATGACTTGAGTAGATATTTATAAGTCTACATAATAAGGTATAAGTCTGATTACTTTGAGAAATTCAAGGAATTACATAGTGAAGGACAGAATAAACTTGGTAAGAAGAAAAAGAAACTTTGATCAGATCGAGGTGGTGAATATATTAACCAATAGTTCAACACCTTTTTATGGGAGTTTGGGATTCCATCTCAACTCACTTCACCTTATAAACCACAGTGGAATGGTGTTAGTGAAAGGAGGAATAATACCTTGGTTTACATGGTAATGTTGATAATGATTAATGTAGATATTACATTATCCTTTTGTGGATATGCATTACAAATTATGTCACACACATTAAACTGAGTTCCAAATAAAGCATAAAATGGAATTATCTTCAATATATGGAGTGGAAAGAAACATGTTTTGTCACATACACATGTATGTGGTTGCGGTTCATTTGTTAAGGCCTCTTCGGGAACAAACTTTCACCCTAGGGAATGATATAGGGTATCCAAAGGAAACATAGGGATACTACCAATACAACCCCTCAAACATGAAAGTGAACATCACCAGAAAAGACATCTTTTGTGAGAGGGAGCACATCCTCAAAATGGATAGTGGGAGAAAAATTGAATTTGATGAAGTTGATTATCAAGATACACAAAAGTTGGAGCATGAACAAATTCTGCAGGTCCCCATGGAAGAAGAAATTCCAAAAACATAAGTACTATATAGGATCATAATAGAGGTAAGAAAACTAGAGAGATGGTTTTCTAGTCATTGAAGATGGTGACTCATTATTAGTTGATAGTGATGAACCTATATCCTACAAGAAGGTATTAGAGGGCCCTAAAGCTGAAAAATGGAAATAATCCATGAATTCTGAAATGGATTCCATGTATTAGAACCATGTTTGGGTTCTAGTTGATGACCTAGTTTATGTAGTGCTTCTTGGGTGAAAATGGGTATTCAAGTGGAAATTAAACATGAATGGTAATGTAAATACCTATAATAAGGATAGTGGATAAAGGGTTTAAAAACTTCAAGGAATTGAATATGATGGAACCATTTCACCAGTTTCTATGTTTAAATCCATTAGAATTCTACTTTTTGTATAATCTTACCATGACTATGATATTAAGCATATAGATGTCAAAACTGCATTCCTTAATGGGAACATTCAGGAAGATATCCATATGTCACAACTAGAAGGGTTTGTGACTCCAAGTGATGCCAAATTTTTTTTAATGATATAGAGATCAATTTATGGATTGGAGTAAGTATCTAGTTCATGGAAAATTCGATTTGATGAAGCCATAAAATAATTTGGTTTCATTAAGAAGGAATTTGAGTCGTGTTTTAAAAATAGGTTTAGTGGGGATGTGGTAATTATCATATTTTTATACATTCATGACATAATACTTATTGCATGTGACATACCCATCTTACAATCAGTTAAGGACTGGTTAAACAAGTGTTTATCCATGAAGGACTTAGGTGAAACAACCTATATTTTAGGTATCAAGATCATTCCTGATAGATCCAAGAGGATACTTGGAATAATTCAAAGTACATATATTGACCAGATTCAAAATAGATTTAGTATGGAATATTCCCATAGGGGATTGTTTCTAGTGTCACAAAGTTTACATCATTCTAATAAAATGTGTCCTCAGACACAATAAGAGAAAGATATAATTATAAAGATCCCATAAACATAAGTGATAGGATCAATAATTTATTCCATGTTATGTACTAGACATGATGATTCCTATATACTGAGCATGGTAGGAAGATATTAATAATATCTAGGAGAAAAACATTGGACTTATTTTAAGGCTATCCTTAAGTATCTGAGAATAACTATGGATATGTTCCTAGTGTATGGAGGAGATGAGGATTTTGTCATCAGGGGTTATATTGATGATGGTTTTAATACATATTAGAATGATCTAAAATCACATCCAAGATATGTTTTCTATCTCAATGGAGGATATGTGAGCTAAAAGAGTTCAAAGTAGCCAGTTTTCGTCAATTCTAAAATGGATTCTGAGTATATATAAGCTTATTGTTTAACCAAGGAAGCAATTTGGATTCGAAATTTGTCTTAGATCTTGATGTGAAACCTAGTATTAAATACCCTATACCATTTTATTATGATTATATAACCGTGGTGAATCTTTAGAAAGAGCAAAGATCACACCAACATGAAATGAACATACTCTAAAAGTATCACCTCTTGCAGTATTTTTATTAGAGGGTTTGAGTTGCAATAAGAAGATTACACAAGGAAGAGAACACGGAATATCTCTTGACTAAAGTCTTATCTTACCAAAATCATGAATATTATGTGGGAGCTAGCGGGATGAAGGTGGCTAGGAGCTGGATCTAGTGAAAATAAGAGTTTGTTCCATTTGGTTCCCTATAAAAAATTATATGTACTTTATGATAAATTTTATTCATTATTTTTAATATTAATAAACACCTTATTTCATAATTATTGTTCTTATGTGAAACATAGTATGGACAATTTCCTAAGAGTAGATGTTTCATTAAAAGGTCATAACAGTTCCCCACGATGATGAGAACCCAAAAAATCTATGACACTATTCTTGAATAGATGTTCTATAGCCAGATGATATCATTTGAGGGACATAAATGATATAGGATATCAGGGGTGGAGACTCATAGGACATTGAGGCACCTTCTCATAGAGTACACCCTTGGTAATATTCGGTAGGATATTATGAGAATGAGACCTGCTAGTAGGGAATTAAAATTTCTATGTATCATTGGATGTTCTTATCTGCGGATGTGTGTATTGTTCCACATAATTTAATAATATTATTAATGATTATTATGAGTGACACATTAAGATGTATTGATGAAAACCATGATGAAATATGTTCACGATGAGGTAGGATACGTTGGGTGCATCATAAGTAATATTGCATTAATGAGTAATGGAAGAAAGGATTTGTCCCTTTTGTTTTAATAGAAGTTGATATCTCAGGTACTTTAACAAAAATGATATATCCTAAATATATCCATGGTCATAGTGTTCCATAGGAAAGTTAAATTTCTAGAAAGTCAAAGAAAGAGAAATAGAGAACATTGGTTGATGGCACTAGCATGAAACCTGATTGATTAAATATATTGTGATAAAGGGATTGTATTACACAGTAAGAATCTTTATGAGATAACAAGTCTTTATGGCATTAAATTCTTTCACTATAGGTGCTTTGGTGTGTTGATAGATGCTAACCATTAACTTTAGGTAGATTTAAGTAATGACACTATGAAAGAGGAAAAGTGGGTCACACACTAAGTTCATCCAGAATCTCAGTTAAATAATAAATTATTTTATATTATTTAATAAGTTAAATAAATATTATTCCCTAGCATGGGTTAATAATTATTCACGTATGCTTGATCAAATATTTTTTATCAACAGTTATTCAAGAAAATATAATTTGAGTGTAATATTTAATAAATATTTATTTTTAATTTATTGAATATAATATATATTTATTTATTAGAAAATAATGAAGGCATATTTATTTAATAAATAAATAGACATTATTCATGGCCTGATAAATGTTTTGGAGGACTGTTGGACTAACTTTAATTTTTTTTTGAGGAATAATAAATACTTAATATTATTTAATTAGATAATATTTAATTTTAATTCACTAGTTAAGTGCATGTCAAAAAATTATAATATTGTTATTATTATTTGACATGGGGTTTTTTGAGGATTAAATAATCAATTAAGGGAACTAGTGCAATTATTTTATTTTAACCCTAGCAATATAAATACCCAATTATGGTATTTTATCAATGATACAATTAATTTATTTTGGTTCTGTACAATAGATTTGAAGAATACCCGCAAGCCTATAGAGCTCCCTTCTCAAAGATTACTCCAAAGAATGGAGAGAAATCCCCCTACACCAGATCAAGGAGGACACTTTGGAAGCGGTTCTCAATGATATCAAAGGTAGATGAAACAAACACAATGATTTTCTATGCTAGCACCTAGATATTCCTTCGGCAATATCTGGAGATTCTTGGAACACATTTGGATCATCTCTAGAGAAAATATACACTTGGTTTCTATAATGAAATGACGGTGGACTGTAGATCATTCACTTGATTCATCAATGAAGAAATAATTCCTTAAAGGTACTTCATTATTTAATTAAATTAATTATAAATAATATGTCGTGATCTTATTTTCGGTTCCTGTATAATTATCCAATGTCCATTTTCTTAATTCAATTCTGTTGATCAAAACCATCATCATTGCATTGATCTCGGATTGATTGGTCACCCCCCCTTTGAATCCTTCTGTTGCACTCAAAACCTTAAATCATTGCCCGATACCATTGGAGGAGTTCACATAGGAGATGATATGGGATGTGATGACACGATTGTAGGATTTGACTGGAAATTGAGAGAAGAACAGCCTAGGAGGCCCCATTTTTCATAGCATGTTCTTATGTGGGATGGTGTTCTCTCCATATACTAGATGGTTATATAGTAAAGGGTACCATCTATCTAGCATGGTACTATACAGACCTAGGGTTTTCTCAAATAGCATTGGGATGTGTGGGGCTGGGTTCTGCCTATGTATCATGTTGCTACACAAGGTTGAGTTTTTTTTGTGAAGTTTTTGGCTATACAGGGATGGGTTCCACTCGTATAGTGTTTTTCTATGTAGGATTTTGATTTTCAAAGAGAACATGCATTGCCTAGTATTGATTGGTATCCGTGAAGTGGTTTTGAGTTCACAGTTTTCCGAATGATTTATTATTTCTACCTTATTTCTATGAATCATATTTTTACTTGTCAAGAATTGATGAATATCCTTTAGCACTTTTGGTCTCCTTAGGTGTCCCCTAGTGATGTCATCATCTTTTTCGGTTCCCCTCTAGGCCTTTTTGTAGAATACAGGAGGAACTATATACTTGCAATGTTTTTCTTTCACGAAGCTTCTTTCACGAGAGCCTAAGAGGAATTCCATGGCCCGCTAATGACATAGTCAGTGGGGATAAATTGTTCATGAAGGGGGCATTATTGTTTTCAGGGGTGAAAATCACCACACATCCCCTCAAACGACACTTGTTTCATTATTGATCACTGTCAGTACTACCCTATACCACAAACTATTTTCTTATAGGGTTAAATCATTCATGGGTGGCAGTAATCATCATCTGACCCCATAAACAACTATGGTTGTATTCATGGGAGCTAGCTATACCACCCCTTTACAAAACTATTTTATTTCACAGGGTGCTTCATGAAGTGGAGGAAGACCACAAAGAGTGTCTATCCAAAAAGGATTGTTGCTTCATGGTCTTGATCAATTTGAATGTTTTGATAAAATTATCCATATGGGTTTTATTTATACCATTTTCTGATATTGATGTAATTTCATCTTTTTTGGAAATTTATAGGACCCAAAAAGGACATCTACTGAAGTATTTTTCTCCCAAATGTTGAACACAACATTCATTTCAACAAAAAATCATAACAATGAAAGAAATATCTAATACAAGCACTCCCATTCACCTTTCACCATCAATACTGGCTTCACTCCTTGAAAGGGAACCTCTATGCCTTTATCAACTATATAGTCCTCAATTGAATTCAACAAAATCTAAAATCCAATCAATCAAATTTATCGATATGGATCATCCATTCATCTGATGTTATTCCTAAATGGATTCGGGTTTTTTGAACCTTGTGCATGAAACCTTTTTTGATACCACTTGTAAGAGAATTCATTTCCATAAAATCCATTATGAAAAACTGCTAACTTTTACAACTGATATCCCACTACAATTATGATTGATGGATCAACAAAAATTGCCCACATAGTAAGTTTATAGAAGAAAACTAATTCTTCTAAATTGTTCTTCCCCTCCAATAGATTGTATTGGTAGTAGGTATTCATTATAATATTCCCACCACATAATTCCATAATTTCACAAATACAAACCTCAGTTCAAACGTACAAAGTACTGAAACATCGAATGGAAAAATATACAATGAAAGGGAAAGAAAGAAGAGGAAGATGACAAATTCTTAATGTTCTTCATAATTTTATCCTACATAAACAAGGGAAACAAAACTACTTATATCTTTTATTATAACTATAATGTTATAGGTGAAAATAAATTACAAAGTAATGTAATCCTCACTTACTTATTAGCTCTCCAATAAGTGCCCAGTTTTGAACCATGTTTTCACTTTATATCACAATTTTTGTTAAAGGTACCATGTAATTAAATACTAATCACAATAAATAAAATATGTTAAACCTACTCTACTGAAAACCCAGATCAGAAGACATGACTTCCTAATAATGTTATCCAAATGGGTAACCCATCATCTTTCTTGAATTTTTTGACCACCTAAGGCTCCACTATAGAACTATTGATAGTTTTTAAATTATATTTGACCTATTACCATTGAAGAAGAAAAATTAACACTTCCTTCACATCAAGTCATGTTTTCAACCACTGATTGAAATTTATTTAAATGAAATTCTGATGTTCTAAAATTTCTATTCATGAACATCAGATGTTCTAAACTTCTAATGCATGAATAAGGCATTGCATCCCATCAGTTTCTAAATGATATTTTCCCTACATTTTCCTTAAGTATATTTAGTTGTTTCTGTTAGTATTATAGTATTTTTCTTAAAACAAGTATCCAAAAGGTGGTACATGTGTTTTTTTCAAATTATTTTATTATCAGTCCCTCATGCAGCATGAGATGAGTCATCTTTTATTCTGTAATTTATAATTTGGGTGATTTATATCATGTTATATTTAGTTATTTGTTTTCTATGAATAATAATAATTATATAATTATATATATATTATAAACAAATGCACATACATTTAATTAATTGGATACACCTATGGGATTTTAGATTTTTAATGGTTCCAACTAGGTCATTTCAATCACATGAAACATGTTAGCATTAGGACACATGAAATTTCACCTGTCACATTACCTGTATGAGTTGGTAAATATAAAACTACATTGATAATTTGGGAACTATAAATATGTTAATTTAATATAGAATCAATATAAAGGGTTATGTAGTGAGCGTGGAAATCATTGGTAAGAGTTGTCAAATGAATATCTCCATATTTATTTTAGTTTTATTTGATTGAATTCTATCTAATATTTTTATTTTGTTCTATAATTATAATTTTCATATTGGTTTCAATATATAAATAGTTACTTTTCTTTTACATACTTGACTTTGGGATTAATGTTTTTATTTATATGGGTTATTCGTTTTGGGGATTCGAGATATATGGATGGGTCATGCTGATTTTTTTGGAAAAAATAATAATTTATCATGTTTGATTTAAAAAGGAGGTAATGTTTTCTAGGTATCTACACAGTCTCTCAATTATAGAATTCCAAGGATATGTAGTGGTCTAGTTTGGCTGGATGTAATATCTTGGTTAGGTCACCAAAAAGGTGATGAAACTATATGACTTGTGAATTATGGATCACTTCAAATTAAGTGAACAAACAGAGAAAATATTAGAATAAATGATTTGAGAAAGAATAATATACATTATATTGAATGCTCAAGGAATTTTTTATAATTATAAGTTAACGTTGCTACTCTATATATTAATTTCATTTAACAAAGAAGACTTGAAAACAATGGAATAGATGGGGTAGTTTTAATGAAGTGAGGAATAAAAAGTGGCAATATATATCACAGAAATAATTCAAAAGACACTTGTTGTCTCTTAAAGAAGTATAAAAACATATTTTGAAATAAATATCTTGTACACATAAACCAAAAAAATACTGTATGAACTAACTAAAAGAGTACTAAATTTAAAATACTCAATTGATTAAAAGATATCAAAACTATAGTTTTGGATCTATCTAAAAGAGAAAAATAATCAATAATACATATATGTAAAATAATTACTAATCCAAATACTTTTTTGAGATGGTACATATTTATATTTATGTTATAATTCAGTTAAATCATAATGGGGTTTCAATGTTTTATGTTCTATTCATTGATGACTATATTATAAATTCTTGGATTCCAATCATTAAATAGAAAACATAGTTGCTGGATTTCATTAATAGGTATAAAATTTCATTTAAATGGGTTTTTGGAAATAATTTACTCACATTGAGAACCAAAAATTTCTTGTAAATCTCAAATAAAATGGTGGAATCCTATCTTGGAATCCATAAAATGATTCACAAATCCTCAGTTGTGAAGAAGCCTTAACTAAAATGGTTTTTTATCAATGAAATCTAAAAATCTACAATATGTATTCAATTATAATGATTATAAAAGAAATCTTCTATATTTTATAGAAATACATTATCTTATTTAATTTCCTTATATCTAATATAGTTTCAAAATAAGAGAGTTGGGCCAGAGACAATAATAAATTACTTGATCAACATAAGAATGTAAAATCTTATGAACTTTTTATCATTCTAATGGAAAATATTTTAAAAATATATATATATTCTTAGAAACAAGTTAAATGAATATAGAAAGGCAATAGGGAAA
Organism: Viscum album; assembly: GCA_963277665.1. Taxonomy (NCBI): domain Eukaryota; kingdom Viridiplantae; phylum Streptophyta; class Magnoliopsida; order Santalales; family Viscaceae; genus Viscum; species Viscum album. The sequence goes on from OY728167.1 coordinate 405,738,470, forward strand.
AAATAAATAATTGTGTGCAATTAGTATTCCTCATATTGAATGTTTCAATATTAATAAACATGTTCCCTTAGGTAAAGGATAGAAATAATAAATCTTCACCTATGAGTTTCTATATAAAATAATTTTTAAAAAATAAAATTAATTTAAAATCACCTTTTCAATGGATTATTTGATAAATAAATTTATATTAATCAATTTGATGTTTTTTCCTCAATTAAAATTTTAATATGTTATAAAACCTGAAAAATTCATTATACATATTAAAAAAAGTTATAAGGGATTGTTAATAAAGGTTTGATCATTATTTACAGAATTTTTAATTCATACAAGGAGAAGTAGATCATAATTTAAATGTAATGAAGACATCCAGGGAATGAATTACTGTGATGGATTATGTAGATGAAATGATTTAGAGTTCTTTAATTTTTTAAATATTCATGGATTATATTGGGCTATTGGAAAATGAAATTGAAGATTCTATGATTAGTGATGCAAACTAAGCCAATGACACTGAGTTTATTTCTCATGGTGAAGAGTTTTATTTTAAAGGGATAATGACATGTCGAAGAATTTAGAGTCTACAGGATGCAATTGGATCCCATATCACTATATTAAAAATATATTGTAACTCACCTTTCATGGATGAAGAATATGGGAGCATAATTTCAATTTTCCATCACCAAATTTACTAACAAATTCTATGATAAATGAGTCCAAAGATTTGGAAGACCAACCGCATTATAAAATCCCCAAATCCATCCAGTGGGTTAAAAAAGTCAACTTCTATGTGCTATAGAAATAAATTTAAGATCTATGTGTTGAAAGAATCTTCTACACCACTATGAAGTCAAAATTCATTCACTAAAACCATGTTTTACTAATAGAAAGTTATCATTAAAATTTAAAATTTTGTATTTCAGTGTACAAGTAGGATTGTTCTTTATGAATTTAGGTTATTAGACCCTTGAAAATTATTTCAATATTATTCAATAAATTCTAATGACGTATATTTTTTATTGTATCATGTTTTCATTACTCAAACTCTCTATGTTTGTTATCTGAATTTTGAGAAACCCTATTTTCTATTTCCCTCACTTATACATTCATTCATCGTCATTCTACTCATTAAATCGTTGATAAAATAATATAAAGTTCCCAATTTTATGCCTCAACCTCTGTAAACTATTTTATGGATTGTCAATCACATCCCTCCCTTGACTGTGTTGTCTAAGTAGCTGGACACACTCCTTATAGATTTAATTCATTAATTTTATCAACCAGACCACTATACATACCCATCATCCATCATGTATCCTGAAACTAAATCCTTCATCCATCATCACATTTCTTGAAGATAGGGTCATCCCATGTGTCTCACATTAGTAGGAATCAAATATCTATTTTATATTGTAAGAAGCTATCCATTCCTTTAAATTTCTTCAACAAATTAACTATCTTATCTTCCTATAATATTAACCCATTAAAAATAATTTTATTTAAAACCTTCATAATTTGGCCCATATTGTGAATGATTTAAATTATTTTATTAATACAATATTTCATAATTTTATATTTCCATTCAATTTATTTAAATTTTAACTTTAAAAAATCATTTATATCTATGATTTATTTTGAGCTTTACCACACTAAACTCAATCATTTTATGTATATTAAAAGAAAATTAAAAAAATATATCCCAACCCTTGATATTAAACTTAATTAAGTATACTTATTTTTTGGGGTGCCTAAAAAATAAATAAATAAATCATGACCCATTTTCATCTCTCTAGGAATTTAATTTTTTCCACATTAATCTAAACTCATCTACAACATAATTTTCATATGACTTTTTTCACCACCATATTTCCAATATTTGGATCTTATTTTCAATAATTTTTTATGTATTAAAACTATTTGGAAGACCCTAAAATATAAAATTCATCCACCCCATTCTTCCTTTTACAAATTTTTTGTACACTTCTTATCCACCCTTTATGGTCTTCTTATCTTTTTAACTCAAATAGGTTCAATTAACCAATTCCCCAACACCAACACAGTTGATAATGGATTGGTGTCATGTGGACTCAAAAAATAATGTATTATATTACATAATATCTTTAGAATTTATTATAGTGCTAAAAATATACAAAAAGTAAAAAAAAATCTTGTATATCATTAGGTGAGTATTTCACATCTTCTGGTTTGTGTGGGTGAACATATTGCGTTCTTTTTTTGTGTATACTTATGGGTGTGTTTAAATATCTTTGTGTTTGTTTGTGTCTTAATATTTAGGTGTGTGAGTGTTTATTACTTCATTTACATGAATCTTCACAAGTGTGTGTGTGTGTGTGTGTATTAATGAGTGTGTGTGTGTGTGTGTAACTCCATGTGAGTGTGAAGATCTTTGAAGTGTTAATGTGTGTATTTTTGTGTGTATTTTCCTTGTATATTTGTTCAATTATTTGGGTTATTCTCATGGAATAATATTTTGGGAAATAAATTTCTCATGGAAGTGATGGAGAAATCCGAAGTAGATTTCCCACACTAGAAGCTGTGACAATTAAAATAAAATATTTGGTGATCAATTTTTAGAAGCTTATTAATAGGAATATAGATGTGTTACATTAGAGGATTTATAACTTTTATAATCAAAAAATCCCAAGTATTAAACAATATAACTCATGGAATTATTTGACACCATGTATCACCCACACTAGAGAGGTGGATATGAAAAATAATTAATGATGATTGAAGAATTTCCTATAATGAAGGTGGCTGTTCTAAAAACCTATTGGATTCAAAAGGATTCCATATTATGATAACATAATTGTAGTTATATAAGAGATCTTGATATAAAGGATTCCTAGTCCATAATTTGGAATAAATGATGGTTTACATGAGGAATTTATTTATTCCCTCACACTATAATAAGAATCTCTATGAAAATATTCAATGCCTCACCCATGGGGACATGAGTTCTGAATACTACTACAAGGAGATGAAAATTTCCATGATATGATAAAACATTTATGAGGATTAAGATGTAAATATGGAATAATTTTTAAATGGGCCCAATCAAGAGATTTCTAACTAGGTGCCAATTTTCGACCATGTGAAGATACTATAAATGTCCTACCAGGAAAAAGTAGATAACTAAATAAAAAAGAGGAGAAACATTAAAAAATATTATATCCATTTCACTACATAGATAAATGTAAAGAGGGGGATTTTGGAATAATAAAAATAAAAGGAGGTGGTTGATCATAAGAGTGTCAAGGAAACAATTATTCCTAAGAAAGTTAATTTTGAGGATAACCCCTCAATAAACACGGAAATTTTATGTTTCAAATACCAAAGAATAGATCAAATAATAGGTGAATACCCAAACTTGTGCACCAGGACCATAAACAAATTAGATAATGGGAGACTAATAAAGAGAGTTTAATGGAAGGGGAGGATGATACATAAAAATTTGATGATGGGTAACTTATGGATGAAGGTGAGGTTCTCATAATAAGATGAGTTTAAAATGATCAAATTAAGGATAATGAAAATGGGGTAAGGTAGAACTTTTTCCATAAAAAATGTTATGTCCATTGAAATGTATATAGTGTGATTACTAATGGAGGATGATGTAGATATTGGGAAACCACTGACTTGTGTAGAAGCTAGAATTCCCAATATTGAATCACAAAAATCCATGCTGGAAAAATTGTTTAAATTATTGTGGAAAGTTGAAAGTCTCCAAAGAGATGAAGGTGTCATTTAACATCATGATTTATAAATATGAATTACTCTATAATATATTATTAGTGAATTCATTTCACTTACTTTTAGATAGAATATGTAAATATGATCTATGTGTCACTTGTGAAGGTTTCCTAAACCATCACTCTTTTGTACACTGAGTGGAAGATATAAAACACATCATAATGTCCCCAAAACAAACATTAGATGATTATAGTTTTATAGAGAATAAAAAAATCATGATCAATATAAAATAATATAAAAATAAATGAAAAGTAAATAAAAAAACAAGAGTAATAAAAGATATAAGGGAGGAGACAAGTACCATGTTTTGAAAAAAGAGTGAGGTTAAGGATTATTAAATGTTTTGGTAAACCTTTTAGTATATATATATAAAAAAGTGATTTTGAACTTTAATAAATTGACAAATCCTATTCCATATGTTATTGAGTCTTTTTTATATGAGTTTGTTCATTTGTTTCCTAAATATGTACCATCATCCTTCTGTCCCATTAGATATATTTACCATCATATTTATCTCACACTGTGATCATCCCTCCAAAATCATCTGAGTTATTACATCAATTGTGATGACATCAAAATAATTGAAATAAATGTCCAAGAACTATTATTAATGGGAAATTATAGAGAGAGGAACAACCCTTGTGATGTATTAGTGTTTCTAGTTCAAATAATGATAGTACATAGAGAATTGTAACCAATTAAAGATACATCAATAAAATTACTATAAGGTGTCTTCATCTTATCTACAAAATAGATGACATTATTTATGAGTTAAATGGTTCAAAAAATTTCTCCAAAATTTATTTAGTAAGTTGTTATCACCATATAAGAATTAAATTGGGAGAGTATTGGAAAACTACTTTAATAAAACATGGCCCTTATATATTTCTAGGGATGCCTTTTAGTCTCACCAATTCCCCTAGTACATTCAAGTGATTGATGATTCCTAATTTAAATGCATACATTAGATAAATTTGTGTTGTGTACTTTGATTATAATATTTTGAATAGTAGAACATTTCATGGACATGTGTATAAATTAAGAATGTTCCTAGAGGTTTTAATGAATTAATATTTGTCAATAAACATAGATAAAATGAATTTTTCTTTGATAAATGAATGGAGATTTCGTGGGAGTTCTCAAGTGAAGTGTTATTTTTGGGCACTTAGATGAAGCAGAGTGGTTGACCATGGTCGTCTCTCAAAGGAGGAAGTAAATTTAACAACATATTAATGATATTTTAAAAATAAAATAACGGGAATAATAACACTAATTAAAATGATGTGGGGTTTTGTCTTTTAAATCTACAATAAGTATGCTGGAATAATATTGTATTTTTTTTTTGAAAAGAAATTTGATTAATAAAACACAATGAGAAGATTTTTATTTCATAAATATTTTTAGAAGGCATAATAAATCTAACTCTACCTATTAATTTAATTATTAATCATAATCCCTAAAATTAATATCCACTTAATTTTGATCCCCCTAATTTCTAAACCCCTGAACCCTAAGATAATTGACTTTACCTCAAATATGATGTGAATTAAACCCTAGGCTAGCTTCAGAACATGGAATCACAACACCCTAATTTGATTAATTTTCTAAGGATATTCTATGGTTAGTGGTACATTATGGAACATAAATGTTCTTTAAATGAGTAATAATTTATTATAGGGATTATATTTGAAATCTACAAATTGATCCTGTATGGTCTTGCAGTGCCGATTAAGATCGCACTCTCACAATACACACAATTCTTGACCTCACATGTTTTTTGTTTACTATTCAATTTCATGTTAGTTTAATTTAAATTAAAAATTCAATTAATAGATAATATAAAATAAATTATAGTATCTCATTTATTCAAAATAAATGAATGAAGAATGTTAGAGGTAGATTGATTACTAAAATGAAATACTCTTCCCTGGCCGGTGTAGTCATCGTAGAAACATTTTCCATGCGCAAATGTTTAGGAAGGGTATAACCAAATCTCATTTATACTCTTGATTACATACCAAATATCATGATTAAAGAAGAATATAACTGAACAAAATATAATAAAAGTTACGAAATAAAATAGGAACAAGGAAGTTTATTATGAAAACACAAACATTACAACTTGAGAAAGAGAGGAAGGCTTTGGTGAAGGGATCCTTGCTTCAAGAGATCTACCTATGAGTGTAGAGAGTTCCAGAACCTCCAATTTTATGAGACTAATCATATGGAACTTCAAATTTCAGCACTTCACTCCTTGTAAGAAATTGAAAATGGGGTGTCCAAGGTGCCAATTTATCGCCAAAATGGGAAGTGGTTTTGGGCACCCAGATTTTGAGATACCACTTGTTCCTCATTTTTGGGTTAGTAAATTGAATTATCTAGACTTGAAAAAAGGGAAAAGTTGTATACCATAATATTGAATGACTACATGTACTATTTTTCCTCCAATGGAAGATTACAACATGAGATATGGCCGAAATACAGAACCCAATCATTTACTTTGTGTAGATTTTTTCCCCAAGGCAGATTGGTTCGAATGGCCCCATTAATAGGTGAACTAGTATTTAGCTTCTTGAGATTAGTTTTATATGATAAATTTATAGATGGGACCAAAAAAATTCAGCACATTTTGAGGAATTTATTTCTCAAAATGTGAAAAACAGCAGACTGATGTCCTTGGGCTTCAATGCAATTTGACCCATTTTCCTTCTCGATCATCTCCGACCCTCCAAATCACCTCCTCCTGACGAAATTACCAAACCAAGAATAATTTCACTTTTTAAAATTGAAAAAAAAAAAAATTTAATCAAATGGTAGTTTCAGTTTTAGATAATATTTGTAATTTTAAATAAAAAACATGTTTAAAATAGTGATTTAAGGGTGAAATAAATCAATGAATTGTGATGCGATCACACTCCCACACTTACCTATTTACACTCCTTGGAAAAACAACATATCATGTATTCCAAAAAAATTTGACAATATATTCATGTTCATATTACTCAATCCATAGTTGAATTATGGGAAAATTAATAATCCCATCAAAGGTCGATATCAATAAATTTTTAAGACATTGTCTCATAAATTATATCAAAACATAATCTAGTGAGATTAATGAAACTAATCATAGGGATACAATTCATGGGTCCACTATGATATTAATTCACCATGTGTGTGTTACAACCATTTCAAGCTCATATATTCACCCTTTATTCAATATATTTAGGTCAAGTAAAATAATTCTTCTCACCTGGTTTAATTCACTGAACATGTTCTACATTCCTTTGCAATCGAATTTCAATACCCACTCACTTAAGAATTCCTGAAATTAAAACCTTAAAATCCTGATACAGATATCCCAATATGTTGTACATTTCATCACTCCCTCATTTATTATTATTTTTTTAATTTTCACTTGGAAAAAATCTCACACTCATCTCTCAACCTGTGTTGGATCTCCTCAAAACACTAATTGTAACAGTTATACCAAGATCAAAAGTTGAGGAAGAGTGGTTTTTGACATTCCCAAGACACAAAAAATATTTTTCATTTTTTGAGGGTTTTAAATAGTTGAATAATAGGTACACACACATAGATCAATTTGGTATAGTAATGAAATCGATCGAAATAGAAAGAACGTATAGAACAACCATTGATAGAAGATAATTTTTTAACCAAACTTTTCTACACCTTAATTTGAGTAGGAAATATTTCAAAATTTATGGGTGAGTGAAATGTTGTGTGGATAAATCAATGAAACAATTTAACATGAACAAATATAATAAATAATGGTGTCAAAATATAAATGGTTTTATAATGAAATAACTAATCATTTCATTGATGACTTCCATTTTTATAAAAATAAACCTTTGATGGTGAAATATTACTCATGCTTATCATTATACCAATTAATTTTAAAAACAACCATTTTAAATATGTTCCACATGAGAATGATACATGATATCTCTTTTTTTGTTTTTTTTTTAAATTTAATTCAAAACACAACAAAAAACACACAAAAAATAAAAAATATGAAAAATATGAAAAGAAAACTACCCCAAAATGTTGTCCCCTCCCCCACACTTAATATATAACAGTTTCCTCAACATGAACCCATGAGATGATATGTTCACATGAAATTAATAAGTTTCAATATGAAAAATAATATAAATGTGGAAGGGTTAGTAACTTCCAAATATTCTCATGTGATGATAGGGTTATACAGTGTGATAAAATCCACTACATCAATAGAAATTCCTTCAATGTATTTCTTAAAATGTTTCTCATTTACTATAAATCTTCTTCTAATGTCCTCTTGTGTGATCCCCACTTCACTATAAGGAAAAAAATTAGATTAAATATAAGGACCTAAAGATCTGGAATGCAACTTACCGAGCATCAGCTTTAGTCATTAATTGTAGAGTACCACTTTCTCTCCAACATGAAACTCTCATTGTTGGACCATTCTCTCATGAGATTTTTTTGATATTTCCTTATAGGGCCTTGAGTTCTCATATTATGACAATCAAATCTCCTCAATCTCTTGAATTTGTAGATTCATTTGAATTCTAGATTTGGATAAATCCATGTTGCATATCTTTATAGCCCAATATGGATGATGCTAGACTTTCACTAGGAGATGACATGATTTCTAAAAAACAATCCAAAATGGGGACATACCAATGGTTGTCTTGAATGTTGTTCTATAAGCCCAAAACACATCATACAAGCACATTATCCAATCCTTCCTATTTGACTGTAGGATTTTTTCCAAAAAAAATTTGACTCTCGATTTAAAACCCCGTCCTTTACATTTGTTTGGGGGTGGTATGGTGTTGATGTTTTGTATGTCATCCCACACTTAAAAAGTAGGGAATCCAAATTTCGATTGTAAAAGTGTCTACCTTGGTCACTTATGATGGAATTTGGTAATCCAAACTTATAAAAACGTTATTTCTTGAGAGAGTCCACTAAAACATCAGAATCATCAGTCATGGTGGCCTTATACCCCACCCATTTACTCACATAACCACAAAAAACCAAAATATACAAAAAAAAGTTGAACTAGGAAAATTACCCATAACATAGATGCCCCATACACCAAAAATATCATAGAATAATATGGGTTATTAGGGCATCTCGTGACTCCTAGAAATGTTCCCAATGTGTTGGTAATTTGAGAATGACTTACAATACATATGAGCATCATGGAATAATCTATACAAATATAATCCATAGTGTAAGACTTTCCTAGCTATTCATTGGGGTCAAATGTGTCCACCACAAGCAAGTTTATGAAAAAAATATAAAACTGACCCAAAATCATGATCAGTAACACACCTATTAATAACTTGGTCACTAAAAATCACCATAGGTTGGGATTATCCAACACATAAAATCAAGATATAGTCTTCAACTTTTAGACTTGATATTTCTTTAAATTTTATAGAATTTCACAGGAAAAAGGTAGTTAAATAAATAAGCATACCATGTATGTATATCTAAGATGAGATAATGTTGCTCATTGGGGAAGGTGTCCTGAAGTGGTACCAGGTCCAAGGTGTCATCCTATAATGTGTGAGTAAGCCTAATCATGTTGTCCGCCATAAATTTTTTGGACCCCTTATTTTCCTTTATCTTAATATCTAATTATTGAAGAAGGAGAATTCATTAGATATGTCTGGGATTTTCATATAGCTTCCTCAATAGGTACCATAGAGTTGTATGGTCAGAAAAAACAACTATAGAGACTAATAAATATGAATGGAATTTATCTAAAGAAAATATTATGAAAAGAAACTCATTTTCTGTAGTTGTGTAGTTTTATTGGGCAGAGTCCAATGTCCTCATAGAAAAGGAAATCACTTATGAACGTCCCTCCACCCTCTGTGATAAGACTGCTCCAACTGTGAAGTTTGGAGCATCACACATAAACTCAAATAGAATGTCCCACCCTGGGGTATGTATGATTGATGCAGTTTCTAGATATTGTTTGAGATCATCAAAGGAAGTCCTATAGGAATCATCAAACATAAAATCAAAATCCTTTTGAAGTAATCATGACATTAGAAGATAAATCTTTCTAAAATCATTTATGATACTCTAATAAAATCCTGCATTCCCTAGGAAAGATCTAACATCATGCACACCTGAAAGATAGGGTAAGGATGAGATAATATCTACCTCAGATCTATCAACCACTATCACATTTTTTGATACTATATTCCCTAATACAATCCCATTCCCTACCATAAAATGACACTTTTCAATGTTCATGACCAGATTCTTCTCAATATAATGATTCAACACCTTTCCTAAAGTAGATATACAATCATCAAATGAAGAACCATGCACTATAAAATCATCCATAAGTACCTCTATGTTGGTCTAAAGAAAATAAAAAAAATACTCACCATGAATCTCTATAAGGTACCTGAAGTGATGTAAAGTACAAATGGAATCCTTCAGTAGGTGAATGTACCAAATGAAAAAGTGAATGTTATCTTCTCTTGATCCTCCAAAGCTATAGAAACATGAAAATATATAGAAAATCCATCTAAGAAATAATAGTGTGTTTTCCCAACTAGTCACTCAAGCATTTGGTCAATAAATGGGATGGGGAATGGTCCTTGTGAGTGGATTGATTTAGATTCCTATAATAAATATGTACACACCAACTATTTCTCGCCCTCATTATAACTAACACCTGTTTAACATTTTTAACAATAGTAAAACCAATTTTCTTAGGCATAACCTGAATAGGAATTACACACTGTGAATATGAAATGGGATAAATTGTACCTTCCTTTAGAAAATTCTCAACCTCTATTTTAACAACTTCGAGAAGGTTTGGATTGAGTATCCTTTATAGATGCCTAACCGGTTTATCCCCATCCTCTAAAGGAATCATATGCATGAAATGGAGTGGATAATACCTGATAATTTATCCAAGCTGCACCCAATTTCCCTAATGTTCTCCCTTTAAAGATTTAAATTTCATTATTAATGTTCAAAAGGGATATTGTTAGAAATTATAACTGGTAATCTATCAACAAAAAAAAGTTTGAGTATTTGATATTTGGTGGAAATGGCTTGATTTCCAATGTAGGGGGTTATGTAATGATGGAGGAACTAAAATATGTGGACAATTAACATCAGTATCCTAATATAAATCATCAAAATTAGAGAATAAAGAATCAAATCCATCATCATACACAATAGACATGTCATAATATGATTTTTCATAATCATAATTAGAATATGAATCCATTTAAAAACCAAATATTAGAGAGGTTTGTGAATTATAAAATGGTGGGGAAGTGCTATTACACATCAAACTAAAACTAATTCTCATAATCTCTCTAAGAACAGGACAATAGAAATCACTGGGTTCTTACATGGTGGTTCAAAATGGGAGATAAAAAATTTAGAATGATCCTCTAAGGGGCACTTTATGGAGTCTATAACATTAAATATTAGAACTTCCTCTCAAAACTCCATGGAAAGTGTGCCCTCATTAAAATTTATGATAGTTTTTTTATTTTTGAAGAAGGTCCTACCTAGGATAATGGGAGTATGAGAACTTATGTGATCATACTCCATGTTCATCATGTAGAAATCTATTGGAAATATCATGTCTTTTACCTGAACAAGTACATCCTCAAGGACTCTGACTAGATATGTTGTTTCTATATTCGCTAACTACAGCACTACTCTCATTATCTTCAACTCACCAACCTGTAAAGAAGAGAATATAGAGTGAGGTATCACATTTATGGAAGCACCTAAATCACATAAATCATCATAAAAGTGTAAATATCCAATGGTGCATGGTATGGTGAATGTCCTAGGATCATGCACTTTGTTGTCATTTCTATAGTTGGTGTAATTAGTGATGGAACATTCCTTCCAATATTGATCCTATAATTTCCCTGAATCCATATTCTATTGATACAATGTTCTTTTATGAATTTGGTATACCTTGTGATCTTCTTTATAGCTTCAAGTAGAGGGAAGTTGATCTCGACATGCTTAAATGTATCCAAAAAACTCTTTTTTTTATCACCTCTTTATCCATGTTATTGGTTTGAAAAAACGTATTCGGAATGGTAAGGGGTTTAGGAGGAACATCATCAATATTTTTCTTACCATTTTAATTCTCCTTGGGATTTTCATTAGTGGTTCTTGAATATGGTTTCTATGGATTTGAGGTGAATCCTGGTGGAATGGTAGGTGTATAAGTATCATATTGTTTCTTTATGCTTCTTAATATGATGGAACTAACATTCCCGTTGGGATTTTGAGTATGTTGGGAAGGATTATTTCAGTAGTTCTTACTTACAAGTTCATAGAGGGATGTGTAAATCTAGCTCATTTGATTATTCAACTCCCTTGTCAATTAACCTTGACTCTTTATCTCATTTTGTTGATTAATAGAAATTTAATTCAAAATATCATCAGTATTAGAATGTTCCTTTGGTTGAGAAGTCCCTTGTTGTTGAATTTTTTATTCTTATTCTTCAAATATCCTTTGGGTTATTGGAAACCATATTGGTAAGGTAGAGGCTGCTGGAAATTTTGTTGAAAAGGTGGATTTTGTTTCCTTCCAAAACCATACCTCATGTCCGATTTATCCTTACATCCTTATTTTTATGTTGTAGAAAAAGAATCATAATTATTTTGGGTTGTGGCTGTGGTTGTTACTGATATGGTCTCCTAGGGAATACTGCCATGCAATCATTTGTCTCTTGTAATTGGGGGTAACAATAAGTCAGGTGGTCTATTTTAGTACAAATGACATAGGGTCTCATTGGAGTGGTTTGGGATGTATTTCGTACCAAATAAATATGCCTCACCATAGTGTTAAATTATTACAACTTGGTATCAATTAAATGACTTTCAAGAAAAGATTTACTTACAAGATGTACTCCACAAACCTATTGAATACCTTGATCGCAAAATTGTTGGGAGTTTTGTGGAATCTTGTCGATCAAAAAATGTGCATTTGTAGGTGTTTTGTTGACCAATTCCCCTCTAGATATGGCATCCACCATGATTATCTCCATAGGTGTGAGTCCTTCATAGAATTATTGGATGAGGAGTTTCTCACTAATTTTGTGGTGTAGACATCTTGTACACAACTTCTTGAATCCCTCCCAGTACTGATACATTGAATTCACTTGTGTTTGCTTGATCCCAGAGGTTTCCTTATGAATGGATGTCATCCTTGATGCTGGAAAAAATATTTGTAAGAAAATATGTTTCAATTCGTTCCAACATGTTACATCTTCATGTTGTAAATAATACATATAATCCTTTGAAGATCTATTGAGGGAAAATGGGAATGCTCTTTAGTTGATTTGATCTTCAGAAACATTTCTTGGTTTTATGGTTGAGAAAACCATATTAAATTATTTTAATTGTTTGTTGGGATCCTCACCTGATAGGCCATGAAACTTTAGAAGAATGTGAATTAACCCAGATTTCAATTCAATGTCTGATTCAAGATTTTTGTATGTAGTATAATTTAGTTGATAGTTAATATCTGGTATAGCCTATTCTGGAATGGTTCTATTAATTTAATTAATGTTATTTTCAAAAATTGGTTCTTTTATTATGGTGGGTAAGAAAATATTTCCAATTTTATGGTTTTTAGAGTGTAGGAATTCCCCAGTTGGGTAAATGTCGACACTTCCCGTAGACCTAGATTTTCAATTTCAGCCCTAAGGCTGCGTTCAATATCTAGGTCTAGATCAAAGAGATCCTTTGGATGGGATTGTTTCATAAATCACAGTAATTGAGAAAATTATACCATAAAATCATGAGAATAAGTTTCCATTGATGGTATAATATATAATAATAGAGAGAAGAATAAGAAAGAGGGAGAAAAAACAAAAAAACTGAGAATGGGAAAGAATAATGAAGAATGAAGATAAAACAAAAGGTTAAAATAAAATTAAAAAAATACCTCTAATTTTTTGAATAAAATAATTCCCTCCCCAAAAATGATACCAATTTTAAAGGATCTATCGTGGGCGCTCTCAAATAATGTTTGATTTTTGGGTACTTAGGTGCAACAGAGTGGCTGACTAAGGTCATCTCTCAAAGGAGTAAGTGAATTTAACATCATATTAATGTTATTTTTAAGATAAAAAAATAGTGAAAAAGAACACTAATTAAAAGGATGATGGAGTTTTAGTTTATAAATATAGAATAAGTATGCTGAAAGAATATTTTATTTGTTTTGTTTTTGTTTTTGAAATGAAATTTGATTAATATAACATAATGAGAAGATGTTTTTTTCGAAAATATTTTTTACAATTCATAATCGATCTAACTCTACCCCTTCATTTAAATATTAATAATAATAATTTAAATTAATATCCACTTAATATTTATCCCCTAATTTGTTAACCCCGGAACCCTATGATCATTAACTTTACCAAAAAGATGATGTGAAATAAATGCTAGGCTAGCTTCGGAACATAAAATTGCAACACCCAGGTTTGATTGATGTTATAAGGATATCTTATATTCATTGGTGAATTAAGGAACATATATATTCTATAAATTTGAACTAATTTTTTATAGATATTATATTTAAACTCTATAAATTGATTATGTGTGGTTTTATATTATTGATTAAGATCGCGCTCTCACAATTCACACAATTATCAACATCACGTGTTTTAGGTTCATTGTTCAATGTAATTAATAGTTTAATTTAAATTAAAAAATAAATTAATATATAATGTTATGTCAATTAAAATATCCTGTTGATTCAAAACAAATTAATTAATAAGGTTATAGGGTGATCGATTACTAAAAATAACTACTCTTCCATGGGCGGTGTAGTCAATGTAGAAACGCTTTGGATGTGAAGATGTTTAGAATGGTATAGAACAATATCATTTCTACTCTTGATTCCAAACCAAAAAGGATGATAAAATAAGAATATAATTGAACAAAATAGATGAAAAGATAAGAAATAAAAGAGGAACAAAGAATGTTATTATGAAAACACAAACATTACAACAGGAGAAAGAAAGGAAACCTTCGATGAAGGGATCCTTGCTTCAAGAGATCTCCCAATAATTATAGAGACTTCCAAAACCTTCAAGGTGATGAGAGGACTCCTCTAGAACTCCAAATTTTCATCACTTCACACCTTGGTCGAACTTGAAAATGGGGTTCTCAAGGTGCCTATTTATAGCCAAAATGGGAAGTGGTTTTGGGGACTCAGATTTCGAGATACAAATTGTGTCTCAATTTTGGGTTGGTTAATGGCATTATCTCGTCATGGATAAAAGAGAAAGTTTATAGTCTAGAATCCTTTCTATATTCATGTCACATTTGGTGGCCAATAAAGTATTACAACATGAGATATGACTGAAATACATAATTACATATTTGACATCATGTAGATTCTGTCCCATAGAAAGATTGGTTTGGATTTCCCCATTAATTGATGAATTTGGATTTGTTTTATTGATATTAGTTTTATAAAATGATGTTATGGAGCATCCCAAAAAAATGTATCCCATTTTGTGGTATGGATTTCATGAAACTTGAAGAAGAGTGGAAATATGTCCTTGGGCTTCCAAGCAGTTTGGCCCATTTTTCATCTAGATCATCTCCGATCCTCCAAATCACATCCTCCTACAATGAAATCTCAAAAACAAGAATAATTTCCATTTTCAACTATGATCAAATGGAAAGTGAAATTTGAGATAATATTTTTAATTTTAAATACAAAAAAAAGATTAAAACTGTGATGTAAGGGTGAAATAAAGTGGTGAATCATGATACAATCACACCCCCACACTTACTCTTTTTCCCTCTTGGGAAAAACCTCAAATAATGTATTCCAAAACATTGTTACAAGATATGAATGTTCATATTCCTCAATACAATATTGAAATATAGGAAATGTACTAATCCCATCAATGGTCAATATTGATAAATTTTTATGTCATTGTCTCACAAATTATATCAAAACATAATCAGGTGAGTTTAATGACAGTAATCACAGAGAAACAAGTCATGGGTCCACTATGCTACTAATTCCCCACATGTGTGTATTCCAACCATTTCAATCTCATATCCCCACCCTTTATTTAGTATATTCAGGTCATGTAAAATAATTCCTCTCACCTGCTTTAATTCACCAAACCAGGTCTATATTCATTTGAAATTGAATTTCGAGGCCCACTCACTTAAGAATTCCCAAAAGTAAATCCTTAAGCTCCAAACCCAGATATCCCCATATTTTTTACATTTAACCACTCCAATAATTTATTATTTTTTAAATTTTCACTTGGAACAAATATCATATTCCTATCTAATCTCGTGTTCAATCTTCTTATAATACTAATTGTAATAGTTATAACAAGATAAAAGGTCCAAGAAGGATGGTTTTTGACCTGCCCAAGACACAACTAATATTTGTGATTTTTTTAAGGTGTAAAATAGTCAGATAATAGAAACACATGCATAGTTCAATTCAGTATAGTAATGAAATTAATTGGAAGATAAACGAATGTATGGACTAACCATTGATATAATCTATTTTTTACCTAACTTAGACATACCTTAAATTGAGTAGAAAATATTTCACAATTCATGGTTGTGTGAAATATTGTGTGGAGAAACCAATGACACTATTTACCTGAAAAAAAATATCACAGAGAATGGTGTAAAATCTAAAACGTTTTATAATGAAACAACCAATCATATCATCAAGGACTTCTATTTTTATAAAAATCAAACCTTGATGATGAAATATTACTCATGATTATCATTCTGATAATGAATTTTGAAATCACCAATTTTACATATGTTCCACATGATAAGGTTACATGATATCTTTTTTTTTGTTTTCTTTTTGATAATTTAATAGAAAACATGACATAAAACTCAAAAAAATCCAAAAAATCCAAAAAAAACTAATCCAAAATGTTGTCCCCTCCCCCATAATTAAAATATTTAATTTTCCTTAATTTGAACCCATGATATGATAGGTTAAGTAGAAATATATAATTTTAAATGGGAAAAATAATATAAAAGTTAAAGGGTTAGGAACAACCTAATATTATCAAGTGAAGATGGGGTCATGCAGTGTGATGAAATCCACTACATCAGTAGAAATTCCCTCAATGTATTTCTCCAAACATTGGCCATTGACATTAACTATTCTTCTAGTTTCCTCTTGTGTGATCTCCACTGCACCATAAGGAAAAAAAATTAGATACAATATAAGTACCGAACATTCTAGAATGGAACTTACTGAGCATCATCATTCGTTATGAATAGTAGAGTAGGGATTTCTCTCTAACACGAAACTCTATTTGTTGGATCATTCTGTCATGAGCTGCTTTATACCTTTCCTTATCGAGCCTTGAGTTCTCATATAATGACAATAAAATCTCCTCAAACTCTTGAATTTTTAGCTTCCTTTTAATTCCATCTTGGTCCAAATCCATGTTGAATTTCTTTATAGCTCAATATGCTCGATGCTCGACTTCCATTGGGAGGTGACATGCTTTCCCAAAAACAATCTGAAATGGGGACATTCTGATTGGTTTCTTGTATGCTATACTATAAGACCAAATCTCATTATCCAAGCTCTTTCTCCAATCCTTCATATTAGGCTGCGCAGTTTTTTCCAAAATTTGATCTGACTCCGGATTTGAAAACTTAGCCAGACCATTTTTTTGGGGGTGGTATGGAATTGATGTTTTGTGTGTCACTCCATAATTTCAATAGAGGGAATCCAAATTTCTATTATAGAAGTGTGTCCCTTGGTCACTGAGGATTCCCTTTGGTACTCCAAACATAAAAAAAATCTATGTCTTGACAAAGACCACTACAACATGAGAATCATCAGTCCTGGTGGCTTTAACCTCAAACCATTTACTCACATAATCAACAACAACCAAAATATACAAAAACCAAATTAACTCAGAAAATGAACCATAAAATTTATTCCCCATACATAAAAAATTTCATAGAATAATATGGGTTTTTGGGTCATCTCGTGTATCTTAGAAATTTTCGGAATGTGATTGAAACATGAGCACAACTTAGAAAACCCATAAGCATCAAGGAATAATCTAGCACAATATAATCCGGAGCCTAAGACTTTACTAACTCATTGGGGTCCAAATTGTCCACCACAAGAATGTGTATGAAAACAATATAAAACATACTCAAACTCATGATCAAGAACACACCTCCTAATAATTTGGTCACTACACATGAGCCATAGGTAGGGATCATCCCACAGATAAAATCTAGACTCACTCTTTATCTTTTTGAATTCTGGTTTTTTAATTTGATGGAATTTCATAGGCAACAATGTAGTTAACTAAATAATCATACCAAGGATGCATACCTGAGATGGAATACATATGCTCATTGGGGAAAGTGTAGCGAAGTGGTACTAGGTCCAACGTTTCAACCTCTAATGTGTGTGCAAACCTACTTATGTAGTTCTCCAACATGTTCTATAACCGCTTCTTGTCCATTATCTCAATATAGAATTCCTGAAGAAGAAGCATCCATTGGATAAGTCTGGGCTTTGAATCATGCTTCTTCAAGAGGTTCCTCAAAAATCCATGGTTAGAAAAAATAACTACTTTAGAGCCCAGTAAATATTAATAAAATTTATCTAAATAATATATGACTGTAAGAAACTCCTTTTCAATACTTTTTTAGTTATATTGGGTTGAGTCCAATGTCCTTGAGGCAAATTCAATCACATGTGAACGTCCCTCCACCCACTGTGATAAGACTGCTCCAACTGTGAAGTTTGAAGCATCACACATCATCTCAAATGGAATTTCCCACTGCGTGGATTGTATGATTGGTGGAGTGGTAAGACATTATTTTAGCTCATCAAAGGACGTCCTACAAGAATGATCAATCACAAAATCAGAATCCTTTTTAAGTAATTGTTACATAGGAAGAGCAATCTTACTAAAATCCTTGATAAAGAACCGACAAGATCATTCATTCCCTAGGAAATATATAACATGACGCACACATGAAGGATAGGGTAAGGATTAAATAATATCTACTATAGATCTATCAACCTCTATCCCATGTTTTAACACTATATTCCCTAAGAAAATCCCATTCTCTACCATAAAATGTCACTTTTCAAAGATCAAGACCAGATTTTTCTCAACACAACAATTCAAAACCTTTCCCAATCTAGAGATAGAATAATCCAATGAAGAACCATACACTGTAAAATCATCCATAAATAACTCCATGTTTGTCTCAAGAAAATCAAAAAAATACTCACCATGAATCTCTAGAAGGAACCTTGGGCGTTGCAAAGTCCAAATGGAATCCTCCGAAAGGCGAATGTACTGAATAGAAAAGTGAATTTTGTGATATATTGATCTTATAGAGCTGTAGGAACCTTAACATTTCCATAAAATCTATCCAGGAAACAATATTTTGTTTTCCCGGATATTCTCTCAAGCAATTTATCAGTAAATGGGAGGGGGAAATCGTCTTTCTGAGTGGATTGATTTAGTGCCCTATAATCAATACACACATGCCAACTATTTTTCACCCTCATTGGAACTAACCCCTCTTTAATTTTTAACAACAGTAACACCACTTTTCTTAGGCACAACCTGAATAGGACTTACCCACTATGAATATGAAATGGGATAAATTATACCTGCCTTGAGAAATTTTTCAACCTCTTTTTTAAAAACTTATAGAAGGGTTGGATTGAGTCTCCTTTGTGGATTCCTAACTAGTTCAGAACCATCCTCTGAAATAGTCCTATGCATTAAAATAGAGGGGATAATATCTGATATGTCAACCAAGTTCCACATGATTTCTCGGATGTTCTCCCTCAAAAGATTTAATTTTTTTTCTACATTTTAAAAAGGGAGATTATTATCAATTATAGCAGGTAATATATCACCACTCAACAAGTTCAACTATTTGAGATTTGGTGGAAATGGGTTGAGTTCTAATGTAGGGGGTGATTTATGGATGGGGGAACTAAAATATGTGCACAATGAATATCAGTATCATATTATACATAATCAAAATTAGAGAATAAAGCATCAAATCCATCAGCGGACTACACAACCATTTCATAATCATAGTCTACATGATCAAAATTAGAATATGAATCAATTTGAAAATAAAATATAAGAGAGGTTTGTGAATTATAAATTGGTTAATAAGTGAAATTACACATCAAACTAGAACAAATTATCACAATCTCTTTAAGCATAGGACAATAAAAATTCATGGTGTATTTACTTAGTGGTTCAAATTAGGAGATAATAAAAGCAGAATGGTCCTCTGTGGGGTACTTTATGGAGTCTATAACATTAAATATCACAAATTCATTTCCAAAATCCATGTAAAGTGTACCCTCATGGACATTTATGATTTTTTTTCATTTTTAAGGAAGGTACTACCTAAGATTATGGGAGAATGATAACTTACCTAATTATCCTCCATGTTAAGCATGTAGAAATACGCTAGAAAGATCATGTATCTTACCCAAACAAGTACATCCTCAAGGACTCCAGAGAGGTATGTTTTAGATCTATTCACTAAATGCACCACTAATCTCTTCAAATTCAACTCACTAACCAGTCAAGAAAATAATATAGAGTGAGGAATCAAATTTATGGAAGCACCTAAATCACACAAAGAATCAGAAAAGTGTAACTCCCATATAGTGCATTATATGGTGAATGTCCAAGGATCCTTGCACTTTTTTAGAATTTATAGATTTGGTGTTATGAGTGATAACACATTCCTTCCAATATTTATCCTTCTATTTACCTTGATCCCTATTTGATTGATATAAAGTTATTTTAAGAATTTGGAATACCTTTTAATTTTTTTGATGGCATTAAGTAGAGGGATGTTGATCTCAACATGCATAAATGTATCCAAAACCTATTTTTGTATCACCTATTCATCCATCTTCTTGGTTTTCACAGCCCTATAGGACAATTTAAGGGGTTTAGGAGGAATATCATCAATATTTTTCTTACCTTTTTCATTCTCCTTGGGCTACTCATTAGTGGTTCTTTAATAGGGATTCTCCATAGTTGAGGTTAATTCTGGTGGAATGGTAGGTCAAGAAGTATCAGTTTTTTTCTTCCCACTTCTTAATGTAATGAAACAAACATTTACCTATGGATTTGGAGTAGGTTGGGAAGGAATATTTCCATTGTTATTACATACCAGTTCATGGAGGGAAGTTTCAATTTGGATCATTTGAGTCTTTAACTCCCTTAGCATTGAAGCATGACACATAAAATCATTATGTGGATTAAGAACAGTCTTTTCAAAAGATCATCAGTATCAGAATATACCTTTGGTTTAAAAGTCCCTTTTTGTTGAATTTTTGATGGTTGAGCTTCAAATATCCTTGGGGTTTCTTAGAAAACCTATAGGTAAGGGGGAGGATGCTGGAAATTTTGTTGAAAATGGGGCCTTTGTTATTTTTCCAGAGCCATACCTCATGTCCGATTGATCCTTCAACTCTTGGTTTTATATTGGATAAAAGGAATCATATTCTTCTTGGAATGTGGCAGTTGTTATTGCTGATATGGTATCCCATGGAATAATGTTTCTCAATCCTCTATCTCTTTCAATTTTAGTAAACAATCGGTTGGGTGGTTTATGTTAGTGAAAATTCCACAAGGTCTCATAGGAGTGGGTTGGGATGTCTTTTGAGAAAAATCAATTTGGCTCACCATAGTGGTCAATTAATCCAACTTTGTATCAATTAAATGAAATTTAAGATAATATTGACTTACCTGATGTACTTCCCTAACATGTGGCATACCTCAATCACCAAAATGATGAGAGTTTTGTCCCATCTTCTCAATCAATGCATGTGCAGCTGCTAGTGTTTTTTCGACCAATTCCAATCTAGCTGAGACATCCTCCATGCTTATCTTTATAGGTTTGATTCCTTCATAGATGTTTTGGATGGGTATTTGTTCCCTAATTTGGTTATGTGGACACCTTGTGCACAACTTCTTGAATCTCTCCTAGTACACAAACATTGACTCCCGGTGTTCTTGCTTGATCCCTAAGATCTCCTTATGAATAGAAGTGGTCCTTGATTCTCGAAAACATATATGCAAGAAAATATGTTTCAAGTATTTCTAGCATGTTACATCTTCAGGTTGTAAATAATACATCCAATCCTTTGCAGCTGCGTCAAGTGAAAATGGTAATTCTCTTATTTTGATTTAATCTTTAGATACATTAATATGTTTTTGGGTTGAGAAAACCACATTAAATTATTTTAAATTTTTATTTGGATCATCACCATATAGGCCATGAAACATTGGAAGAAGGATAATTAACCCATATTTCAATTCAATGTCTGATTCAATATTTGGGTTTTCAATATAATTTGGTTGATAGTTAATATCTTGTGCATCCAATTCTCAAATGGTTTTATTAATTTCATTATTATTATTTTCATAAATTGGTACTTTTTTTATGTTATATTCATATGTGTTTAAAATTTCAATTTTCATAGAGTGTAGGAATTCACCAGTTGGGTAAATGTCGACACATTCTTTAGACCGAGGTTTCCTAATTCAATCCCTAAGGATGTGTTTAATATTTGGGTATAGATCAAAGAGATCCTCAGGCTGGTGTCATTTCATAAATCATATAAATTGAGAAAAGTAGAACATAATATCATGAGAATAAGTTTCAATTGACGGTCTAATAGATAATAAAATAGAGAGTAAGAACAAAGAGAGAGAGAGAAACAAACATACAAAAATTGAGAAAGGGGAAAGGATAAGGAAGAATGTAGATAAAACAAAAAGGATAAAATAAAAGTAAAAAAATTCCTATAATTAGTTGAATAAAATAATTTCCTCCCTATAAATCGATCCAATTTTAAATGTTATTTCATCAGTTCTCTCAAATGATGTGTGATTTTTGGGTACTTTGGTGCATCTGAGTGGCTGAGCAAGGTTGTATCCCAAAGAAAAAAGTAAATTTAACAACAAATTAAAGGTATTATTAAAGTAAAATAAAAAGTAATAAGAACACTAATTAAAATTATGGGGGTTTTATTTTATAAATCTATAATAAGTATACTGTAAGAATATTGTATTTTTTTTGAAATGCAATTTGTTTAATAAAACACAACGAGAATATTTTAAAAAATATATTTTTTAGAATGCGTAATAGATCTTACTCTAATTCATTTACTTATAAATAATTTTCATTTAAATTAATATCCACTTAATTTTGATGCCTTAATTTGTTAACCCCAAAACACTATGAGAATTAACTTTACCGTAAAGATAAAGTCAAATAAACCCTAGGCTAGCTTCAGACCATGTAATCGCAACACCCTACTTTGATTGATGTTATAAGGATAGATTATGGTCAGTGGTAAATTATAGAACATAAAAATTATATAAATGAGGAATAATTGAGTTTAGGGATTATATTTCAACTCTATAAATTGATCATGTGTGGTTTTGTATTAGCTATTAAGATTTCCCTCTAACAATTCACACAATTCCCGACCTCGCCTATTTTGTGTTTATTATTAAATGTCTTTCTTAGTTTAATTTAAATTAAAAAATCAATTAATAGATCATGTTAAGTGAATTAGAGTATCTCATTAATTCAAAATAAATGAATTAACAAGGATATAGGTATATTTATTACTAAAAAACTACTCTTCTAGGGGTGTTGTAGTAATTGTAGAAATGTTTTTCAGGTAAAAATGTTTAGAAATGGTAGAACCCAATATCATTTCTACTCTTGATTACATAATAAATAGCATGGGTAACGAATAATATAACTGAACAAAATATAATAAAAAATAATAAATAAAATAGTAACAAATTATTTTATTAATAAAACAAAAACAATACAACAAGAGAAAGAGAGAAAGGCTTCAAAAAGGATCCTTGCTTCAAGAGATATCCCTATGGGTATAGAGAGTTCCAGAACCTCCATGGTTATGATAGGACTCCTATAAAACTCCAAATTATAAGTACTTCACTCCTTGGTCAAACTTTCAAATGGGGTTCTCATGGAGCCAATTTATAGCCAAAATGGGAAGTGGTTTTGAGCACCCAGATTTAGAGATACCACTTGTGTCTTAGTTTTTTGTTGGTAAATGGCCTTATATCGACTTTAAAAAAATAGGAAACTTATAGGAAATAATTTTTTCTTTATCCATGTCAAATTTAGTAGCCAAGGGAGTATTAGATCACGATAAATGGTCAAAATATAGAATCAAGTCTTTGACTTCATGCAGATTTTTTCCCCTACACATATTTGTTCGGATGGACCCCTTAATTGAGCAATTTGGATTTGGTTTCTAGAGATGAGTTGTAGAACATGAATTTATGGAGAGACCCCAAAAATATATCCCATTTAATCACACAAATTTCATGAAATACACAAACCAATGGATAAGTGTCATTGGGCTTCCATGCAGTTTGGCCCATTTTCCATCTGGGTCATCTCCGGCCCTCCAAATCACCTCCTCCTACAAAGAAATCACCAAATCAAGAATAATTTTCATTTTTAATTGTGATAAAAATTTAATAGATTAATCATATGGGATATGAAATTTCTGATTTAATTTGTAATTTTAAATACAAAACAAGTTTAAAACTGTGTTGTAAGGGTTTAATAAAGCATTGAATCATGATGCGATCACACCCCCACAATTACCATTTTTCACTCCTAAGAAAAACATCATATCATGTATTACAAAGAATTTTTACAAGGTATTAATGTTCATATTCCTCAATCCACTATGGAAATATAGGAAAATTATGAATCCCATTAAGGGTTAATATCAATAAATTTTTATTTTATTATCTCATAAATTATATGGAAACATAATCGAGTGAGATTAATGACACTAATAATAGTGAAACAAGTCTTGGGACCACTATGAAACTTATTCTACACGCGTGTGTGTTCCAACCATTTCAAGATCATATCTCCACCATTTATTCAGTATATTCATGTTAAGTAAAATAATTCTTCCCACCTGGTTTAATTCACCAAACTTGTTCTACATTCCTTTGCAATCGAATTTCAATACCCACTCACTTAAGCATTCTATAAATTCAATTATTTAGCTCTAAACTACTATATCCTGATATGTTCTAAATTTCATCCCTCCCCTCATTATTTTACGTTTCACTTAGAAAAAATCTCACATTAATCTCTCAACCAAAGTTCGATCTCCTCACGATACTAATTGTAATAGTTATAACAAGATCAAGGGTCGAGGAAGATTGGTTTTTTACCTTCCCAATACACAACCTAATTTTTTTATTTCTTTGAGGGAATAAAATAGTCAAATAATAGGTACAGATTCATAGTTCATTTTAGTATAGTAATGAAATTGATTGGAATAGAAATGAACATATGGACCAACCATTATTATGAGATATTTTTTTACCTAACTTGGTTATACATTCAACTAGGTAGTAAATGTTTCACAATTCATGGTTGAGTGAAAGGTTCTGTAGAGAAATAAATGAAACAATTTACCATTAACAAATATCAAAAAAAATGGTGTCAATATCTAAAAGGTTTTATAATGACATAACCAATCATATCATCGACAAGATCCATTTTTATAAAACCCATACCTTGATGATGAAATCTTACTCATGATTATCATTCTTCTAATGACTTTTTTGAAACATGAATTTTAAATATGTTCCACATAAAAAAATTACTTGATGACTTGTTTTTTGTTTTTTTGAACATTAAATAGAAAACATAACAGAAAACACACAAAAACACAAAAAATGAAATATACTAAAACAACTACCACAAATTTTTTTCCCCTCCCCCACACATAAAATATTGAATTGTAATCAATGTGAACCCATGAGATGATATGGTCTCATGAAATACATAATTTTAAATAGGAAAAATAATATAAAAGTCAAAGGTTTAGGAACAACCTGATATTCTCAAGTGATGATGGGGTCATGTAGTGTGATGAAATCCACTAAATCAGTAGAAATTGTCTCAATGTATTGCTTTAAACATTTCCCACTGACTGTAAATATTCATTCAGTGTCCTCTTGTTTTATATCCATTACACCATAAGGAAAAATATTCGATACAATATAAGCACCAAACCTTCGGGAATGCATCTTATCAGGCATTAGCTTTAGTCATGAACTATAGAGTATGACTTTGTCTCCAACACGAAACTCCCTTTTGGGGATCATTCAGTCATGGGATGATTTTGATCATTCCTTATAGAGCCTTGATTGCTCATATGATGATGATCAAATCTCCTCAGGCTCTTGAATTTTCATCTTCCTTTGAATACCATCTTGGTCCAAATCCATGTCGCATTAATCTATCGCCAAATATGTTTGATGCTCGACTTCCACTAGGAGATGACATGGTTTCCCAAAAACAATCCAAAATGGCGATATAATAATGGGTGTCTTGTATAATGTCTTATAATCCCAAAGCGCATCATCCAAGTTCTTGATCTAATCCTTCATTTTGGGCTGCATAGTTTTTCCAAAAGTTGTTTCAACTCTTAATTTGAAACCTCAGCCTGACCATTTCTTTGGGGTTGGTATGGTGTTGATTTTTTGTTTGTCACCCCATAACTTCAAAGGAGGGAAGTGGAATTTAGATTGAAGAAGTGTGTCCCTTAGTCACTGATGCAAACTTTTCATACTCCAAACCTACAAAAAACATGTGTCTTGACAAAGTGCACTACTAAATGAGTGTCATAAGTCTTGATGTCCTTAGCCTCCACCCATTTACTGGCATAATCAACATCAACAGAAAAAACCAAATGAACTGGGGAAAGGACCAATAAAATAAATGCCCCAAACATAAAAAATCCCATAGAATAATATGGGTTGTTGGGTCATCTCAGGTCTCCTGGAAATGTTTCTAGTGTATTGGTAATGTGATCATGACTTACAAAACACATGACCATCGTGGAATAAGATAGGACCATATAATCTAGAGTCTATGATATTCCTAACAATTCATTGGGGTCTGAAGTGTCCACCACAAGAATGTGTATGAAAAAAATAAAAAACAAAATCAAACATATGACCCGGAACACACCTTCCAATTACTTGGTCACTACACATTCGCCATAGGTAGGGATCATCCTACACATAAAATATAGACTCACCCTTTAACTTTTGGACTCAATGTTTCTCAAAATTTGTAGTAATTTTAGAGGAAAAAAGTTATTTAACTAAATCAGAATACCAAGTATGCATACCTGAGATGGAATAAAGATGATCAATGGGAAATGTGTCCCGAAGTGGTACCAGGTACAAGGTGTTGGCATATAATGTGTGATTCATCCTACTCATGTGGTCCTCCACCAGGTTCTCTAAACCCTTCTTGTCCTTTATCGCAATATATAATTCTTGAAGAAGGACCATTCAATGGATAAGTCTGCACTTTGCATTTGGCTTCTTCAAGAGGTACCTCAGAGCTTCATGGTCAAAAAACAACTACCTTAGAGACCAAAAAATATGAACATAATTTATCTAGAGAAAATACAAAAGTATGAAAGTCATTTTCCATAGTTTTTTAGTTTGATTGGGCTGATTCCGTTTTTCTTGAGGAATAGGAAATCAAATGTGAATGTCTCCCACCCTCTGGGATATAACTACTGGAACTAAAAATATTGAAGCATCACACATCAGATAAAATGGAATGTCCCACAGTGGGGGTTGTATGATTGGTGGAGTGGTCATACACTATTTTAGCTCATCAAAGTAAGTCTTGATAAAAACATCAAATACAAAATTATAATCCTTTAGATGTAATCGTGAAATAGGAAGATAAATCATACTAAAATCGTTGATGAATGACCGATAAAATAATCTATTCCCTAGTAAATACTTAACATCACACACACATGAAGGATAGGGTAAGGATGAAATAATATCTACCTTAGATCTATCAACCTCTATCCCGCGTTTTGACACTGTATTCCCTAAGACAATCCCATGATCTACCATTAAATGACACTTTTCAAAGTTCAATACTAGATTCTTCTCAATAAAACTACTCAACTCCTTTCCCAAACTAGAGATACAATCATCAAATGAAGACCCATACACTGTAAAATCATCCATAAGTACCTCCATGATAGTCTCAATAAAATCATAAAAAATACTCACCATGAACCTATGGAAGGATCCTGGTGCACTAAAAAGTCCAAATGTCATCCTCTGGTATGTGAATTTATTGAATGGACAAGTGAATGTTGTCATCTCTTGAACCTTTAGAGCTATAAGAACCTAAAAACATCAATAAATTCCATCCAAGAAACAATAGTGTGTTTTCCCACCTAGTCTCTCAGGAATTTGATAAATAAATGGGAGGGGAAATGGTCCTTGTGAGTGTATTTATTTAGTTTCCTATAATAAATACACACACACCAATTGTTTTTCACCCTCATTAGAACTAAATCTTCTTTATCAATTTTAACAACAATAATACAACTTTTCTTATGAACAGCCTGAATAGGACATAACCACCGTGAATATGAAATGGGATAAATTATATCTGCCTTGAGAAAATTTTGAACATATTTTCAAACAAATTCTAGAAGGGTTGGATTGAGTCTCCTTTGTGGATGCCTAACTGATTTATACCCATCCTCTAAAAAATACTATTCATGAAAATAGATGGGTTAATACATGATGTGTCAGCCAATCTCCACCCGATTTCCCTGACATTCTCCCTCAAAATATTTAAATGTTTTTCTTCATGTTCTAAGGGGATATTGTTAGCAATTATAAGAGGAAATTTATCAGCACTAAACAAGTATGAGTATTTAAGATTTAGTGGAAATGTCTTTAGTTCCATTGTATGGGGGTGATGTATGGATGGAGGAACTGAAATATGTGCACAATGAATATCAGTATTATAATATACTTCATCAAAATATGATAATAAAGCATTAAATCTGTCAGAATACCCAACACCTATGTCATAATCAGTGTTTAAATGATCAAAATTAGAATATGAAGCCATTTCAAAATCAAATATAAGAGTTGTTTATGCATTATAAACCAATGTGGAAGTGTTATTACATGTAAAACTAGAACCAATTCTCATAATATCTCTAGGAAAAGGAAAATCAATATCCCTATGGTTTTTACTTGGTGGTTCAAAATGGAAGATAATAAAAGCCTAATGGACCTCTTAGGGATACTTCATGGAGTCCATAACATTTAATATAACAACTTAATCTCCAAAATCAATGGAAACTATACCCTCATGAACATTTATGAAAATTTTTACTATTTTGAGGAAGGGCTTACCTAAGATAATGGGAGCATATGACCTTAACTGATCATCCTCCATTTTAAGCATGTGGAAATCTGCTGGAAAGATCATGTCTCTTACCCAAACAAGTACATCCTCAAGAACTTCTTCTAGATATGTTGAAGGTCTATTTTCTAACTTCACCACTACTCACATCGTTTTTTACTCACAAACCTGTAAATAATAGAATACAGAGTGTGGAATCACATTAATGGAAGCAGCTAAATGACAAACAAGCATCAGAAAAGTGTAACTCCCCTATGGTGCATGGTATGGTGAATGTCCCAGGATCCTTTCACATTTTTGGCATTGATAGATATGGTGTAATGAGTACTGACACATTCCTTCCAAGATTGATCCTCTCATTTCCCTTTATACCTCTTAGATTGGTACAATGTTCTTTTAAGCATTTGGTGTACCTTGGGATTTTCTAGATGGCTTCAAGTAGAAGGATGTTGATCCCAAAACGATTAAATGTATCCAAAAACACTTTTTGTATCACCTTTTCAGCCATATTCTTGGTTTAAATAACCCTATTGGGAAAGGGAATGGGTTTAGGAAGAACATAATAAATATTTTTTTTACCTTTTTTGTAAAGTCCCGGAAATTTCAAGGAAAATTTTTTCTTAATTTGCTTTGGAATTTTACAAGAACGCAGTTTCTGACGGCACTTGATTCCGAGGCCCGGAGTGCCCGGAATCAATTTCTGAAGTTTGGCTTGGGTACGTTCAGTGAACGAACGAGCGGGTTTTCCTATCTTTTAAACCGGTGCTCGGAATTGAAATTCGATGGCACTGATGAAATCGCAACACCGGTAATCGCTTAAGGGAACCTTTACCATAGTTGCGTTTGTGCGGGAGAAGAAGTTAATTTTTGGGGATTAATTAAATAAAGTGAATAAAATTGTTGAATCAATTTTATTTCATGTTGTGTGGTTAACTTATCCCATGGGAAGTTGGTGGTGGGCCCACATCCATCCAACTTCCTATGTGTGGATATTTGAAAGGGTGGGGCCCACACGAACCCCCCACCTTTTCAAATTCCTTAAACTCCCTAACCCTCTTAACCCCTCACTTTCCTAACCCCTCTAAACCCCCCCCCCCCCATTTAATTTTTGTTAACTTATAACCTCATTAATTTTATAACATCTTATGTTAATAAATTAAGTGAGTTAAATGTGGGTTTTGAATTTTAAAACTCTTTAAATTCAAATGGTTAGGTTGTGTTAATAAAATAATACTTGGTATTATTTTATTATTGTTAGAGTTTTTCAACCTTGAGAGGATTGTGGAAACGATCTTCTTCTTCTTCAACCTCGACAAAGAACGTGAAGAACACCGTTCTTCAATGAAGAACTTCTCCGCCGAAGAAAACGGTTCTTCCACGACGCCGTATCCGTGACGTGACGTTCTTCTTCTGCGTCGTCTCTTCCGCGACAGTTTTCCGCGACAAAATCGTCGTCAACGACTTCGAATCCTCGCTTCGCGACGTCGATGTTCTTTTCCCGCGACGCCCGACCTCCACGACGCTCATCTTCCGCGGCTCGTTGATGAACACAATTCCTGAACCGAGGTAAGGGATTATTTTATATAATTAATTTTCCGTTCATGAATCTAGTTTCTCAATTATCATGGATTTTCGACTAGATGATATCGTTTAACGAGAGGGGGGCCGGACCGCACAAACACGGCCGAACCCCCCTCCTATGTTCATGTTTGATTCTTTGTGGATGGAACGGAATGGCGAGGTGTCGCCGCACCACGTGGGAATCACACTGCAAGTATTACGTGACGCTGTTGCGCCGCCTCGAGGAAGGAAGATTTAGAACGCGATGCTGTCGCGCCGTGTCGAAGAAAACCAAATAACCACGGTCGGAGTCGGGCCACGGCGAAGGGGCGTGGTGCCATCGGGTCGCGCTGGAAAACTACAAAGACGACGCTTTTCTTTTTGACATGCGGATTGACGGGCGACGACGAAGCATTCCTTTTTGGCGTTTTAATCCCTTCATAGTGAAGGTGGGACCCGGGGGGACCATAGGCGAAGACGGTAGGAGGAACGGACCACCGGAGCGCGTCCGATGGTCCGCGGAAGGAGGCGGCGGCGCGCCGTCGGAGGGTTGGCGGTCGGCGGATCCGCCGCCGGCCTCAATAAGCGGCGGGCGGGGGAGTCGCGCACCCCGCTCTGCGAATCGGCTCGGCCACGCTAGCCGAGCCACGGCCGGCCGGTCGGGCCGGACCGAGCCGGGTCGGGCCGGGCCCATCCGGGTCGGCCCGGGCCCAGACCCCCGTTTTCGGACCACTTTCTGTCAAATGAAAATATCTTGAGTTGTAGACCTCTGATTGATGCGTCGTCAGCGGCAACGCGATCCTAGGATCGAGACGGTCGTTTCGGTATATTACACTCAAGGTTTCGGAGAACTTTGGGTTCGGCCGGTTTGGTTCGTACACGAAACCAACCGGGCCCTCGGAGCAGAAACGCTCGTAACTTGAGCTCCGGACGTCCGATTGACGTGTCGTCGACTATGTTGGATTCCTCTTAGTGAGACGGATCTTTTGGCTTACTCCGCTCGAGGTTTGGATGTCGTGGGAGTGCGGTCGGGTTGGTTCACTCACAAAACCAACCGGGCCCCTGGAACGAAAAATCCAATAACTCATAGACCGAGCGTCCGATTGACGCACCGTTTGTCTCATTGTTTTCCTCTTGATGAGACGGAACTTTTGGCATACTTCGCCCGAGATTTGGATACAGTTGGATAGTGGCCGGGTTGGATCGCACCCAAAATCCAACCGGGCCCCTAGAAAGGAAAAGCTGATATCTTTCAGACAGGACGTCCGTTTGACAAACCGTCAGTGGCGGTGTTGATCACGTTGAGAAACGGTCCCTATGAGCATACCTTATGAGAGTTCGAGGTACAGTTGAGATGCGGACGGGTTGGTTCGCACACGAAACCAACCGGGCCCCTAGGACGAAAAGGCTAGTAACTCACAGACCGGGCGTCCGATTGACGCACCGTCTGTTGCGTTAAGACCCCTATGACGAGGCGGTCCTTTGAAATACTTCTTCGTGGGACTTTGAGATACTTGGAGTATCAACCTGTAGCTCGTGGAGCAGACCCTCCCGGAGACGAGCGTGCGGAGTACGGAGACCGTGTAGTCGACTGAGACCTGACGACTGCTTGACAGACTCGACTTGGAGTGAGTCGACTAGCCCAGTGGATGGAGCACTACTTGTGAGGTGCAGACCCATGGCGGACGGAGCACTACCTGTGTGACAGTGCAGACCCGCGGTACTCGTCCGGAGAGTACCTCAGCAGGCTACTAGGGGGTGTGCACTACTGTGTTTGGGTGACATACCTCGGCGGGAAGCACTACTGTGTTTGGGTGGCTGACCCGCGGTACTCGACAGTAGGAGTACCTCAGCAGTCTTAGGTTAGTGAGCAGTACCTCGGAGTCATGACAGGACCACTGTACACTCCAGAGACGGAGCTCTTCAGCAGTTACTGTTTTGATAATGAAAATCCTAGTTTGAGCTGAGACTCTTGACCTTTGTGTATACCTCATGATTGAGATGGGTCACTTGATAACTTAGGTATATGTATGGGGATATACCTGGGTAGTGTTTATCCGTTGATTTCATGATCCTTGTGTTTCCTCATGCTTGAGATGGGTTACTTGATAACTTAGGTATATGTATGGGCATATACCTAAGTAGAGGTTATCTGTTGAGATATTCTTTGTGGTTATCCTTGTTGGTTTTAGAGAGACCTTGAGGGTCTCGGGGTCCCTACTGAGTATCGTTATACTCACCCCTGCACGGGCTATGCCCGCACCTCATTGTGTTGGTTACAGACGACGGGCAGTGCTGACAGAGGTCGAGTGTTCGAGGATGGGACAGTACCCGGAGGTGGACCACATGACGAGTCGGTATCTGGAGGAGGAATTCATGGTGAGACAACACATGGAGGTGGTTGACGGGCGAGAGCGTTGAGGAGGCTATCTGTACCTACCCTTCAGGTAGGATCCGTGGCGGGCGATCCAGGAGCTGCGCTATCTGTACCTACCCTTCAGGTAGGATCCGAGGAGGATAACCCAGGAGCTGCTTCCTTCTTCCAGCTGTTGCCTTTTTCTGTTGTACTTTCGTTCAGTTGTAGTTGTACTTTTTTTTGGGTTTGTATACTGGCCCATTTACTTTTTAGCACTTCTCTTGTACTTAGTGTTTACTTTTTCCGCTTTCTTACTCTGTGGTGCTTGTTTTCTTTTATAAAGTCAATTCCTTCCCAGTTATCGGGATTTACGCCTTTGGTGATAGTCGCCAGCCCCTGGCCTATAGAAGGCGGGATTGGGGTAGTCACGGCACGGGCCCTGAGGACGGTTCGTGACAAATTGGTATCAGAGGAGTCGGTTCTACCGCAGAACTTATAACTCTGATATTTTCTTTCTGTGAAGCAATAGTGTTAAGGGTACCGAGTGTGGTCTTCAGTTCAGGGAGTCCAGTGTTGGTGCGGGCGGCCGACGTATCCATACACTAGGACCCTGATAACTGATTTCTGACTTTGTGCACGAAAACACTGATTGCGTGTGTGTTTTCAAAGGTTTTCCCTTAAAACAGCTCAAACCAGGTCAGATCACCAGGTATAATCGTTTGACCGTGTTACGTTGTTTCTTTCAGGATGCCTTTTCTCAGACGACCAGCTAGAGCCCTGAGAGTGGTTCGTACTGACATCCCGCCGAGCGACGTGGCCTCAGTACAGGGCCCTTTTCAAGTTGAGGCACCAACGGAGGCACCAGCGGTACTACTACCCGTTGGGCCACCGATTCCACCAGCCCTAGCAGCAGAGGGTGCACGTCGCTTGAGCGCACTGCACGAGTTCCAGCACCAGAGGCCACCCAGGTTCCGGGGAGAGATAGACCCGCAGGTGGCTGAGGATTGTATGGAGGCTGTGGTGAGAGTCTTCAGGCTAGTGGGGACGTCGGCAGACTTCATGGTGATCTTTGCTGCCAGCCTCCTTCAGGCAGCAGCAGGCAGGTGGTGGAGCCACTTGTTTCAGTTTTGCGACGGGATGACCTTCGCATGGGAAGACTTCGAGACCTTCTTCAGGGTGGAGTTTGTGCCAGTATCTCTACACCCCAAGCGTGTACATGAGCTTCTACCATTGCCGCGTGTTTTTCGATCAGTAGCCAAGTCATATGTGGGAAGTAGACAGATGATGCAGAGGTCCAGGAGGACCAGACCAGAAGTTGGATGATCTCGGGATTTACGCCTTTGGTGCTAGTCTCCAGCCTCTGTCCTATGGAAGGTGGGATTGGGGTAGTCACGGAACGGGCCCAGAGGACGGGTTTGAGGACCGGTGGTGCGGGGCACCCGGGGTGGGGTCAGAGCCAGGCGTGCCAGAAACAGACTGTGTTACTCATGCGGCGGGAAGGGTCACCTGGCACGTTACTATCCGACTCCTCATACAGTTGATCTGCAGGCGTTGGAGGAGCCACCAAGGCAGTAGAGCTCCGGGAGCAGGTGGACAGGAGCGGAACTAGTGGATACGTACCTTGTACTTCTAGTTCCATGTTGTTTTTGTATTCATGTCTTTGTACTATGAGCTGCAATATTAAAAAGACACTTATCTTTGTTTGCTTTCCTAACCTTTTGTTTGGTTGATACTGAGTGGTCCCGGTTAAAACTGTTGACTTGACCCTCACTTTCGAGATTTCTACTGGAGGAGACCCAGTGACCTCACACTGATGCCGACAGTGTAACTCGACCCTTGGAGGCGAGAGTGACAGTTGGATCTCTTAGTAGTTACGTCGAGGCTTTACGACGTCATCCATGGCATTAATGCGTCATTCATGTCAGGATTGACTGTATTAGGCAATGGGCGTGGTTCATCCAGGGGATGAGACCGAGTTTCTCTTTTCGGAAAAAGAGAAATTTTAGCATCTCTTTCAGATCATAGGCAAAGCAGGTGCAGATCATCCAGGAGCGGATGAAGACTGCACAGTGCATTAAGAAACAGGAAATCGGCTTCAGTCTTAGAGACTCGAGCGTGTTAAATGTTAAAGAAGAGGAAGCTTAAAGGAGAGATGAGTCTACGAAGCAGCAGACGTGGAGGCAGAGCTAGGAGAGCAGCACGAGGTGGTGTACATCCTAACATAGTACAACCAGCCGCCTTAGTTATTCCCGCCAGGCTCAGGGAGCTGGAGGGCGGAGGAAGAGTGCGGCTGCATGCGGTCAAGGAGTGTGACCCAATGGCTCTAGAAATAATTCGAGGGACAGTCTGTGTCCACTAGTAGCTGTTGTAGTAACGGACGTCAATATGAATCATTCCTTGCTTTCTCAAATCTTGTTCCAGACCTAAAGTTTTCGGAAATCCATGGACTTGACCCTCACGTCTGGAGATACCTTGGGAGGAGACTCGATAATCACACTTACGCCGACGGTGTGGTCAGACCCTCGAGGTGAGAGTTCCGGTTCGAAATATCTTGGTGGCAGCGTCGAGGCCTTATGACGTTAGTTTGAGTATGGAATGGGCAATAACTGTTCATACTCAAATTGACGGTTTTAGGAAAACGTCGGGATGGGTTTTCCTTGGTCGGTGAAAAGGAAACCCTGGGCAGCACAAGTTTAACTCATGCACGGGAGGGTGAGACCGATCACTCTTGAGTTGGTCAACCTTACCCTCATGGAGGCAGTCATTTCGAGTTCCAGTTATAACAGGAATTAGAGACCTCTAGAGTTCGAGGATGACGATCACTTCCTTATACGGGTCTCACCTCGACGAAGTTTACGGAGTTGTGGCCAAGGCGGCAAGTAAACTCTGAGGTTCAACGGACCTTTCTAGGTCCACAGATGGGTAGGAGAGGTGGTTTACCGCTTGACCCATCCACCTCAGTTGCACCAAGTGCACGATGACTTCCACGTATCTCAACTGAAGAGATACGTGCTCCACCCTTCGCATATCATTGAACATGAGGAGCTGGATGATGGCGATGAGGTGTTTTCCACGAAGGTTCTAGTGGGGATCAAGGATCGACAGGAGTGGATCCTACGAGGATGATCGATTCCTCGGGTGCACTTTCTCTTGCAGTACGGAAACCTCCGGGTGAGCACATGGGAGCGGAAGGCTCAGATGCGTTCTCTGTACTGCTTTTGTAACCTTAGTTTGTGTTAAAGCATTACGAGGATGTAAAGCCCTGAGGTGGGAGTAATTTAAAGACCCGTAAATTTCAAGGAAAAGTTTTTCTTAATTTTCTTTGGAATTTTACAAGAACGCAGTTTCTTACGGCACTTGATTCCGAGGCCCGGAGTGCCCGGAATCAATTTCCGAAGTTTGGCTCGGGTACATTCAGTGAACGAACGAGCAGGTTTTCCTATATTTTGAACCAGTGCTCGGAATTGAAATCTGATGGCACCGATGAACTCGCAATGCCGGTAATCGCTTAAGGGAACCTTTACCGTAGTTGTGTTTGTGCGGGAGAAGAAGTTAATTTTTGGGGATTTATTAAATGAAGTGAATAAAATTGTTGAATCAATTTTATTTCATTTTGTGTGGTTAACTTCTCCCATGGGAAGTTTGTGGTGGGCCCACATCCATCCAACTTCCCATGTGTGGATATTTGAAAGGGTGGGGCCCACACGAACTTCCCACCTTTTCAAATTCCTTAAACTCCCTAACCCTCTTAACCCCTCACTTTCATAACCCCTCTAAACCCCCCATTTAAGTTTTGTTAACTTATCACCTCATTAATTTTATAACATCTTATCTTAATAACTTAAGTGAGTTAAATGTGGGTTTTGAATTTTCAAACTCTTGAAATTCAAATGGTTAGGTTGTGTTAATAAAATAAGACTTGGTCTTATTTTATTATTGTTAGAGTTTTGCAACCTTGAGAGGATTGGGGAAGCGATCTTCTTCTTCTTCAACCTCGACGAAGAACGCGAAGAACATCGTTCTTCAACGAAGAACTTCTCCGCCGAAGAACACGGTTCTTCCGCGACGCCGCATCTGTGACGCGACGTTCTTCTTTTGCGTCATCTCTTCCGCGACGGTTTTCCGCGACAAAATCGCTGTCAACGACTTCGAATCCTCGCTTCGCGACGTCGACGTTCTTTTCCCCCGACGCCCGACCTCCGCGACGCTCGTCTTCCGCGGCTCGTTGATGAACATCGTTCCTGAACCGAGGTAGGGGATTATTTTATTTAATTATTTTTCCATTCATGAATCTAGTTTATCGATTATCATGGATTTTCGACTAGATGATATCATTTAACGAGAGGGGGGGCGGACTGCACAAACACGGCCGAACCCCCCTTCTATGTTCATGTTTGATTCTTTGTGGATGGAACGGAATGGCGAGGTGCCGTCACACCACGCAGGAATCACACGGCAAGTATTACACGACGTCGTCGCGCCGCGTCGACGAAGGAAGATTAAGAACGCGACGCCGTCGCACCGCGTCGAAGAAAACCAAAGAACCACGGTCGGAGTCGGGCTATGGCGAAGGGGCGTGGTGCCATCGGGTCGCGCTGGAAAACTACAAAGACGACGCTTTTCTTTTTGACATGCGGATTGATGGGGCGACAACGAAGCAGGACATTTTGGCATTTGAATCCCTTCGCAGTAAAGGTGGGGTTCCGGGGGGACCATAGGCAAAGACGGCAGGAGGAACGGACCACCGGAGCGCGTCCGAGGGTCCGCGGAAGGCGGCGGCGGTGCGCCGCCGGAGGGTTGGCGGCCGGCGGATCCGCTGCCGGCCTCAATCAGCGGCGGGCGGGGGAGTCGCGCACCCCGCTCCGCGAATCGTGGCTGGCCGAGCTGCGGCCGGCCGGTCGGGCCGGACCGAGCAGGGCCAGGCCGGGTCGGGCCCAGCCGGGTCGGCCCGGGCCCAGACCCCTGTTTTCGGACCACTTTCGGTCAAATGCACATATCTTGATCTGTAGACCTCTGATTGATGCGCCGTCAGTGGCAACGCGATCCTTGGATAGAGACGGTCGTTTCGGTATATTACACTCGAGGTTTCGGAGAACTTTGGGTTCGGATGGTTTGGTTCGTACACGAAACCAACCGGGCCCTCGGAGCGGAAACGCTCGTAACTTGAGCTCCGGACGTCCGATTGACGTGTCGTCGACTATGTTGGATTCCTCTTAGTGAGATGGATCTTTTGGCTTACTCCGCTCGAGGTTTGGATGTCGTCGGAGTGCAGTCGGGTTGGTTCGCTCAGGAAACCAACCGGGCCCCTGGAACGATAAAGCCAATAACTCATAGACCGGGTGTCCGATTGACGCACTATCTGTCTCATTGTTTTCCTCTTGCTGAGACGGAACTTTTGGCATACTTCGCCCGAGATTTGGATACAGTTGGATAGTGACCGGGTTGGATCGCACCCAAAATCCAACCGGGCCCCTGGAACGGAAAAGATGATATCTTTCAGAGAGGACGTCTGTTTGATGAACCGTCAGCGGAGTTGTTGATCACGTTGAGAAACGGTCCCTATGAGCATACTCTATGATAGTTCGGGGTATAGTTGAGATACGGACGGGTTGGTTCGCACACGAAACCAACTGGGCCCCTGGGACGAAAAGGCTAGTACCTCACAGACCGGGCGTCCGATTGATGCGCCGTCTATTGCATTGAGACCCCTATGACGAGGCGGTCCTTTGAGATACTACTTCGTGGGAATTTGAGATACTTGGAGTATCAACGTGTAGCTCGTGGAGTGGAACCTCTCGGAGACGAGCGTGCGGAGTACGAAGACCGTGTAGCCGACTGAGACCTGACGACTGCTTGACCGACTCGACTTGGCATGAGTCGACTAGCCCAGTGGACGGAGCACTACTTGTGAGGTGCAGACCCATGGCGGACGGAGCACTACCTGTGTGACAGTGCAGATCCGCGGTACTCGTCCGGAGAGTACCTCAGTAGGCTACTAGGGGGTGTGCACTACTGTTTTTGGGTGACATACCTCGTCGGGAAGCACTACTGTGTTTGGGTGGCTGACCCACAGTACTCGACAGGAGGAGTACCTCAGCAGTCTTAGGTTAGTGAGCAGTACCACGGAGTCGTGACAGGACCACTGTACACTCCAGAGATGGAGCTCTTCAGCAGTTACGGTTTCGATAATGAAAATCCTAGTTTGAGCTGAGACTTTTGACCTTTGTGTATACCTCATGATTGAGATGGATCACTTGATAACTTAGGTATATGTATGGGGATATACCTGGGTAGTGGTTATCCGTTGATTTCATGATCCTTGTATTTCCTCATGGTTGAGATGGGTTACTTGATAACTTAGGTATATGTATGGGCATATACTTAAGTAGAGGTTATCTTTTGAGATCTTCTTTGTGGTTATCCTTGTTGGTTTTAGAGAGACCTTGAGGGTCTCGGCGTCCCTACTGAGTATCGTTATAATCACCCATTCACGGGCTATGCCCGCACCTCGTTGTATTGGTTGCAGACGATGGGCAGTGCTAACAGAGGCCGAGTGTTCGAGGACTGGATGGTACCCGGAGGTGGACCACACGACGAGCCAGTATCTGGAGGAGGAATTCATGGAGAGACAACACACGGAGGTGGTTGACGGGTGAGAATGTTGAGGAGGCTATTTGTACCTACCCTTCAGGTAGGATCCGTGGCGAACGATCCAGGAGATGCGCCAGGTAGGATCCGAGGAGGATGACCCAGGAGATGCTTCCTTCTTCCAGCTGTTGCCTTTTTCTGTTGTACTTTTGTTCAGTTGTAGTTGTACTTTATTTTGGGTTTGTATACTGGCCCATTTACTTTTCAGCACTTCTCTTGTACTTAGTGTTTACTTTTTCCACTTGCTTACTCTGTGGTGCTTGTTTTCTTTTATAAAGGTAATGTCTTCCCAGTTATCGGGATTTACGCCTTTGGTGCTAGTCTCCAGCCCCTGGCCTATGGAAGGTGGGCTTGGGGTAGTCACGGCACGGGCCCCGAGGACGGGTCGTGACATTTATCATTCTCCTTTGGCTGCTCATTTTCGGTTCTTGAATGGCACTTCTCTGGACTTAAGGTGAATCCCGATGAAATGGTAGGTGCAGAATTATCAGTTGTTTTCTTTCCACTTCTCAATATGATAGAACTAACATTCCCGTTAGAGTTTGGAGAAGGTTGGGAAAGAAGAGTTCTGGGGTTCTTACTTACAAGTTCATGGAGGGAGGTGGCAGTATTGCGTATTTGAGTCTTCTACTCCCTTAGCTCAGATCCTTGACTCTTGAGCTCATTATTTTGATTAAGAACAATTTGTTCCAAAATATCATCTATATTAGAAACTACCTTTGGTTTACAAGTCCCATGTTGTTTAGTTTTTGAATCTTTATCTTCAAATCTCCTTTGGGGTTGTTGGAAGCCCTGTTGGTAAGGCGGTGGATGCTGGAAATTTTGTTGAAAATTAGGCCATTTTATTGTCGAGAGCCATACCTCGTGTTTGATTGATCCTTCCACCCTTGTTTGTATGTTGGAGAAAAGGAGTCACTCTTCCTCTGGGGATGTGGCTGTTTTTTCTACTAATATGGTCTCCCAGGGAATAATTTCATTCAATAA
Source organism: Viscum album (assembly GCA_963277665.1). NCBI lineage: Eukaryota > Viridiplantae > Streptophyta > Magnoliopsida > Santalales > Viscaceae > Viscum > Viscum album. The sequence continues at coordinate 405,779,148 of OY728167.1, forward strand.
TCTTTCTCCAGTAATTGGGGGGAACAATTAGTAGGGTGGTATGTTTTAGTGCAAATTCCACAAGGTCTCGTAAGAGTGGGTTGGGATGTATTTTGAGCCAAAGAAATCTTCCTCACCATAGTGGTCAATTCTTCTAACTTTGTATCAATTAAATGAATTTCAAGAGAATATGGACATACATGATGTACTCCCATAACATGTGGCGTACCTTGATCACCAAATTGTTGGCAGTATTGTTCCATCTTATTGATCAACACATGTGGATTTTCAAGTGTTTTGTTGACCAAATTATTATACAGTGGTGGAATCCACCATGATTCTATCCATAGGATTGATTCCATCATATAAGTATTGGATGGGGAGTTTCTCACTAATTTGGTGATGTGGACATCTTGCACACAACTTCTTAAATCTCTCCCAATACTCATACATTTACTCCCCTTATGCTTTCTTGATCCCTGATATATTCTTATGAATGGATGTGGTCCTTTTTGATGAAATAAATCTCTACAAGAAAATATGTTTCAAATATTTCCAACATGTTACATCTTCATGTTTTAATTAATACATCCAACCCTTTGTAGATCCATCAAGTAAAAATGTGAATGATCTTAGTTTGATTTTATCTTCAGATAAATTTTTGGTTTTAGGGTTCAGAAAACCACATTAAATTATTTTAAATGTTTATTTTGATCCTCACCAAATAGTCCATTAAACTTTGGAAGAAGTTGAATTAACCCAAATTTTAATTCAAAGTCCGATTCAAGATTTGGGTATGCAATACCGTTTGGTTGATAGTTAATATCATTGGAAGCCAATTCTTGAATGGTTCTATTAAGTTCATTATTATTATTTTCATCCATTGGTTATTTTTTATGTTTTATTTAGATGGGTTTCCATTTTTAATGTTCTTAGATTGTAGGAATTCCCCAGTTTGGTAAATGTTGACACTTCCCGTAGACTGAGATTGTCTGATTTGAGCCCTAAGGTTGTGTTCAATATTGGGGTCTAGATAAAAGGGATTATCAGGATGGGATTTTGTCATAAAGAGTAGAAATTGACCAAAGTGGACCATGATATCTTGAAACTAATTTTCAATTGATGGTTTAATAGAGGAAAAAATAGAGAGGGAGAAGAAAGATAGAGAAAACTAAAAAACAAAATTCGAGATAGCGAAAAGAAGAAAGAAGATAAAAAAAGGATAAAATAAAAGTAAATAAATACCAATAATTATTTAAATAAAATACTTTCCTCCATGGTAACAGTTACAATTTGAAGGGCTTTTTCATGGGTTCTCTCAAATGAAGTGTCATTTTTGGGTACTTAGGTGCAGTAGAGTGGCTGAGCAAGGTCGTCACTCAAAGGAGGAAGTAAATTTAACAACATGTTATAGGTATTTTCAAAATAAGATAAAATTGAATAAAAACACTAATTAAAATTATGGGTGGTTTTATTTTATATATCAAAAATAAGTACGTTGGAATAATATTGTATTTTTTGTTTTTGTTTTTGAAATGAAATTTGATTAATAAAACAGAATGAGAATATATTTTTTAGAAATTTTTTTTAGAGGGTGTAATAAATATAACTCTACCTCTTAATTTACTTATTAATAATTATAATTTAAATTAATATCTACTTAATTCTTATCCCCTAATTTGTTAACCCCCAAAACCTATAATAATTAACATTGTGAATAAGATGATGTGAATTAAACCCTAGGCTAGCTTCAAAACATGGAATCACAACACATTACTATGATTAATATTATTTGGATATTCTTTTGTTTAGTGGTAAATTAAGGCACATATCCATTCTATAAATCATTAATAATTGAGTTTAGGGATTATATTTTAACTCTAAAAATTAATCTGGTATGGTTTTGTATTACCGATTAAGATCACGCTCTCACAATTCACACAATTCTCAACCTCGTTTGTTTTGTTTTTATTATCAAATTGCATGATTAGTTTCATTTAAATTAAAATCTCAGTTAATATATCATGTTAAATTAAATATATTAGCTCATTTATTAAAAATAAATGAATGAATAAGGTTATAGGTAGATCAATTAATAAAAATAACTACTCTTCCATGGGCGGTGTACTCATCATAGAAATGTTTTTCATGAAAAAATGTTTAGAAATTGTATAACACAATATCATTTATACTCTTGATTCCAACACAAATAGGATGAGTAAATAAGAATACAACTTAACAAAACATAATAAAATAGAATAACTAAAATAGGAACAAATAAGTTTATTATGAAAACACAAATATTATAACATGAGAAATAGAGGAAGGCTTCCATGAAGGGATCCTTGCTTTAAGAGATATCCCTCAGAATATAGGGAGTTCCAGAACCTCCAAGGTTATGTGAGGACTCTTATATAACTCCAAATTGGAATAAATTCAATCCTTGGTCGAACTTGCAAGTGGGGTGCCCAAGGACCCAATTTATAGCCAAATGGGAAGTGGTTTTGGGTACCAAGATTTTGAGTTACCACTTGTGTCTCAGTTTTGGTTTGGTAAATAGCCATATATAGACTTGAAAAAAAATTACACCAAAATATTTAATGTCTCCTTTTCAAATTTTGAGGACAATGAAGGATTACAACATGATATATGTCTAAAATACAGAACCAAATCATTGACTTCATGCAGATTATATCCCCTAGAAAGATTGTTTTTGATACGCCCTTAATAGATGAATTGGGATTCGGTTTCTTGAAATTAGTTGTATATCATGATTTTTTGGAGAGGTCCAAAAACATTTATCCAATATTGACGTATTTATTTTGCTAAATGTTCAAAATAGTGGAAAGATGTCCTTGGGATTCCTTGCAGTTTGGAACATTTTATTTTTGGATTATCTCCGACCCTCCAAATCACCTCCTGATACAACAAAATCATTGAAACAAGAATAAATTCTCTATTTAAAATTGATACACATTTAATAATTGAATAAAATTGTATGTTAAATTTGAGATAATATTTATAATTTTAAATCAAAAAAGTTTAGAACAGTGATGTAAGGGTGAAATAAAGCAATGAATCATGATTTGATCAATAAAATTGTTTTCTATTGATTTATCATTAGTGGAAATGATGATAAAGTTGATAATTATGAGATAAAATACATAAAAAAGTGAAAAATATATAATTTATGATGGGTATGTGAGAATTTTTCATGGGATTTTTATTTTTTATATGATATTTATGAATGTAATTAGATCATTGGTGTAACCCTTGAATGAGTGAAAAACAAATCCCCTTAAAGTGGGGATTAAATCAATAAAAGGATTTATATTCTCTAAAGAATAAACTCCCTCGTACCCATATAATTTAACTTTAAAACATCTTTAAGACTTTTTAAATTCAATTTCTTACAATTGGTATTGTCATAAGTGGAGTACTCATAGAAGTTGGTAAGTAAATTTCATTTTTATTGAGAAGTTAAATGACACAAATCTAAAATATAGAACTGATGTTATGGAATTATATTTATTTTTTAGTGTATTACAAGTATCTGGACATTAAATTTATAGAAAAAAGAAAATATGGATGCTTAGAGGTGTAAAAAAATTTATGGTACTCTTAAAAAAATATAATAAGATCATCTAGAGATTGATCTAGAAATACATTGAACATGGAATCAAGGGTCATAAAAAGTGTTGTTCAAGCCTAGTGACTTAGTATGGATTCAAATATTAATAGAAATATTTCACAAAAAATGGAAATAAGAACACCTACAATGTAAAGATGGGCCATTTCAAGTGTTTGGGAAAATAAATAACAATTATTAAAATATTTTACTCTAAGGTATGTGTAGTGTTAGTGATATATAATATATCTTTGATATTTATCTCTATTTAGTTTCAGTTGATGAAGATTAAAGGACTAATTTTTCTCAAGAGGGTGATGATGGTAATCACCAATTTAAATAAATTTATGTGATTACCCATGGTGAAGATTTGGATATGAGAGGCATAATGACATGTGGAAGGATTAAAATTTTATTAGAGACAATGAAAGTCCATTTCATTATATTTAAAACCCAAATCATTTCACCTTTTATATATGGAGAAAATTGACCCTTAATATAAATTATTTAATCCCAAAGGTGATAAAAACATCCATTTTACATGGTTCTATCAATTTCGATGTCCAACCACACTTGAGAATCGTAAAATTCTTCCATAGGGAAAATAAAGTCAAGTCTAGTGGGATATGAAAGTAAAGTCAAAACCCATATTTGGTAATCATTTTATAAACCTACATGTATTAAAAATTCATAGGCTAAAACCGTGTGATACTTTTCAAAAAGTCTGTAACACCCTAAGATTTTTGAATTATTTTTAGGAATTAATTTAACCTTTTTGATATTTTTCATTTCACGCAACATTGAAAATAGTTTATTTTATATTAAATAAATACATTTGGATTTAATTATATGAAACAACAAGTTCATCATGCACTACACACAACATAAATTTTATCTTGATCTTCACGGAACACCGAGGTTAGCTTGCGTTACACGCAATAATGAATTTCCTAGATGTCTTGTGTAACACTCAAGACCGAGTTTTATCAAATAATTGTATATCATTAAAATATTTTTATTTATTATAATAAAATATAAACTAGTTGTTAAATTAGTATTTATGAATATTATTAGCAAATTTATGAAAATATATGGTTTAAACAAATATAAAATGAATTCACAGGTTTCTAATTAATTAAAAATGAATATGAAAACCGATTGAATAGAATGGAAAATATTATTATTATTATATGTTGTTTTACCATAACAAATATAATTAATTATAATGAGTGAGTGATATTAATTAAATATATGTGTTATATATTAAATCAAATATTTCTTTTATTAATCCAATATATTTTATAGATATAAGCTATGAAAAAACCCAATTTTTTGTATAAAAACCTATATTTTTTTATAAAGGTAGTTTTGCTACCTTTTAATGGAGAACTATTTTTAAATAAAATTTTTGGAGCTTTAATTGATTTAATATGTCAAAATACACTTCATATTTTAATTCAAAATAGAAAATTTTGTTAAGGATATTTTTTTTATGTTAAGTTTCATGTTTTATTGAATAGTTAAAAATACTGTATTTTAGTTCAAAACTATTTTTTCATATAACATACTTATAATTTTAGATTAAATTTAAAATTATTTTAAAATTTTAATTAGATAATTTTTTGTCAATTAATCCAATGTAGGTCATTGGAACCAATTTCACATTGAATTTGGATATAAAAACATAAAAAAAAATTGATCATTTTTAATTTAAAAACTAGCAGTGTCGTCCCATAAGTGAGATTAATTTTAAAATATTTTATTCCACTTCTGTGATTGGAATTTTGAAAAATTAATTCCATATTTGGAGTAATAATAATTTAAAATTTTTAATAAGTTCAAATTATTTTGGGACCAAAAATATTAGTGAATGTAATTAAAATTAATTATATCAATTAAGGTAAAGTAATTCTTAACTAAGGACTAAACATTAAATTTAAGACTCATAAAAACCTAGATAGTTGTCCAAGAACCATTTTATAGCCATATTTAGAACCTATACTTTCTTGGATTGAATTATGTCCATTATTGTATCCACTTTACATGTGAAAAATGTGTATGGGATTCCTTTGTCAATATATTACAAGATTATCACTCCTCCTCTAATATAAAAAATCCTCCTCTCCTCCCAAATCATCACACCTCTCAATTCCCTTGGATCACCAAAACTCTACTCAAAAAAGATCCCAACATCCCTACTTTCCTCCTAGAAGCCTCCCCTTTTGAAAAAATCAATCCAAGGAATCCTTTTAAAACAATCCTAAACTAGTTACCTGATTAAGAGGTGATGCCTTCTCTCAAAATCCTTTCATTTATTTTCTTTCTACACCTCTTCCACTATCATTATTACATTATTGTATAAAAACAACAGTATCTAAAATTTACTAGTATATTGGCATTCTAAGGGTTCGATCTTGTCACGACTCGTTCCAGAGGGGCCTGTTCCACGACGACCCCAAGCCCGCCTCTGATAGGCCAGGGAATGGTGACTAGCACCGAATAAGATTTTCCCATATAGGGGAGGCATTATACTAAAGTACCAACACACACACATCTCCAAGACACAAAAAATATGAAATATAAAAAAAATTGAATGGATGCATTCATACAACTGAGATCCCCCTACTAAGGTACCACATTAAGTAAAGGAAAAGTAAACAAGGCCAAATACAAGTTCACCACAAAGTTTCATACACAAGTCCTACTGAAACTATTAAGAGTCCAATCTAGTCTTAGGGATAGGACTAGGTTAATCTTATGATCCTATTAAACACCTCAGTCTTCCTAGATCCAGCTATTCTCCACCCACTCTTGGTCCTCCCAAGACATCATCAAAATGGTCACCGTCTACATAAGACACGACACGTGCGAGTAAAGCCCATGCATTGGCGAGTATAACAATACTCAGTAGGATAGACCAAAAACACTAAACACGAAGCACCATGTATAGTTAACTCAATACAATATTTAATAATGGATAACAGATACAAGAAGAAGAAACCCAGATATACTCAAGAGAGACACCATGCCATAAGACAGTCATGACCAACTGCCAGCCACATAATTCTGCTTGAAGCATGATCATTCTGGGAGAAATCACTTCTCGAGCCATGATATCATCAGAGACACCCGAAAAAGAGGTATGGGTCATTTGTCCCCATAAAAATAGAATGGATTGGTCAAATAATACTATGATATATAAAGAGGGGGTCACACCCAAAACTGTTGGGGGGAAACCACAAACCCCATGTGGATCAACCCGTTACATAGGGGATCATATAATAATGATTCAACAAACCCTATCGATGCCCCTAATAGATAAGGGATCAAATTCATACTCTGATAGGTAACGGTCATTCTAAAAAACTCCACTAGGGATGATAGAGAATCACAATCCAGACTTGCAGAGGGAAGCCACAACTCTATCTGATACTCGGCCTATAGCAAGCTGGGATAGGTCGGCTGGTTGGGTCAGGCTAGTTGATTGGGCCAAAAAAGGTGGACCTGGAGAAATGTAGGAAGATCAAAGTTATGTTATATCGCCTGTGGACCATTCATGCAGCCTCTATACCCATGGCAGCTCGAGCATCCATGAAACCACGGTCGACCATCATGGTTAAGCGTAACTAGACTCTGCCCGGGTTTCCCCTGATTCAACCAGCGTACCCCTCGCCCAACTCATCTCAAAATCCTGACCTAGCCCACTGACCTGGCCTTGCCCACCGACCTAGCCCGGCCCACCGAATCGAATGGGATCACTCACACATAGCCCGCATGGCCCGACCCGCTCCGCATTCGCTGTTGCAGATCCCAACTGCACCATGCCTCCAAAATCGCTGATCTCGGCTACCGACGACTCTGCTGCCCATGACACCAACCACCTCCACTGACCACCTACACTTTCATGTGCCATCTCCCACCACCACAATCTACCAAGCACCTCCACCTAAACCGGCCACTGCTGCCCTTGCTTTTGCAAGCCTCTCAATTTCCACAAGAACCTGAAAATGAAAATTATCCTCGATCTATGATCCTTAAACACCGATCGACGTTTATCCAGTTTTGGTTGTGAATTTTCCACAAATCTGTGGGTCTGATGAGGTCCAAAAACACCTGGAAACATTGAACCGGGAACCGTAGGGTTCCAACGGTGAAGAATGCGAAGAATGGAAGAATAAAGGCTCAAGAGAAAAAATTTATCATCATTTTTCAATCATTCTTGTCCAGCGATCATGAATAGTGGATTTAGTTTGGAAAAAAAGATCAAATAAATCTTGTAGAATAAATCCCATCTCATAATATGCATGATCTATGAATCAATCTGTTCCATGATTTATCCATGTTCGTCTTTGAAATAAGGAATGAGGAATAAATAAATTCAATCCCATACCATACCTCAATTTGGACTTATTGCTGATGAAGAAAGAAGATTCATTATTTTTTTTTGGGAAGATCCTTCAGAATCGATGTGCATCGATCGTCGATCCTCAGTTTGTTATCATTCATCAGAAAGGATTCCCAGATATTTCTCTATAATAATTATTCAAAAGTTCTTGGGTTATGCGGCTAACCCTATAATTCTGACATAAGGATACATTTAAAGAAAAACAATTTCTACATTAACATTAGTAATTAAAATAATTTTATTAATAGTTTTATTAATTTTTTTCCCACTACAACATTTTCAAAAATGACCCATGTCAAAAAATGTTAGGTCACGCCTAGGGTAAATTCGTCAATTTGAGCTCAATAGTGCCCTCTTGTTTTTTATTTGGGCACCTATTTAGGAATTATTATAAAGGACCAGTTTGGGATATACCTAACAATAATAGGGGTGAATTAGTGTTGGGAAATTTTTAATCCAATTTCATCCTTTTATCCCTGTACCTATTAGACCTATTAGGATCTTGATTCTCTTATTCTATTTTCCATGTCGCATGAAAGTATATGAAAGATGTAAATATAGCACATGATATTTTTCCTAGGTTCACTGCTCAACAAGAGCAGCCACATCCTTAAAATGGTATAAAATAATCTTGACCACATAACTAGTAGAAAATAATCCTTTTGTGTGCTTACAAGGATTAGGATATACCCTTACGCTTGTGAATCACTTTGAAAATAGTCCAGTAGTCCATGTTTTACAGCTCTTGTCTGGATCGTTATACTAACTTCCAAGATAGTATTCTCCTTATTGATGAGTATTTTTTACACCAATAAAGTCCTCCTCTAGTTGATTCTCATCCAATATCACAGTTATTCTTTGTTCTTCAACAAAATTCTTCTTCACTTTGGTACTTTCACAACAGCATTCAAGAAACTCCTTTAATCTCTTCCCAAAAAAAAAAACTTGATAACCGCACAATAATCTTCTTCTATTAGTCTTAATAATATGCATGTGTTTTAGACTGATGATCAGAATTATCTCTGACCCATATTATAATCAACTGATATCAATTCGGGCATTCACTTACTCTTCCCCCTTTTATTTGTTAACAAAAAAGATATTGAATAGTTTATAGAAGTGTCTTGATCTCTCTTTCTTCTTTAGTGCAAGGCCAACTACACTGAGATCTATTCATATTCTTCTTTGTCGAATAAAGAAATTTCTTTTTTGATTATTATATCCATAAATATCATCTCATCTTAGAATCATGAAAATTAATATGGCCTAAAAAACTAAATATTGATCGGCCACTCTCTTCTTCTTGGGCAAACAATAATATGAAATAGCTAAGTATTTTCTTAAAAAGAACTGGTTCACACAAACCCTACATAAAAAACCACTATTCATGGATCACCCTCATGAATCTCATATCCTTCATGAAGAAAACTCCCATCATGAAGCTAACTACCTTCGTGGAGCTCACTGCCTTCGCGAAACTAACTTCCTTCGTGGAGATCTCTGCCTTCATGAAGCTAACTGATTCAGTGAGAAAAATATCACTATCATGATTTACCCATTAATTAGAACCTTTGGATCAGTCAATATTTTAAAAGTATTTTAATGATGCTCATGATCATAAAGAAATACTACTTTATTGAGCTCCTTTACCTTCAAAAAATCAAAGAGATTTCAGATTTCTCTGATTTTTCATACATAAAATGAGGTTGGGGTCTCCTTATATTTATAGTCTCTCCCATTCATGATGCTCCACCACCTCCAGCATATTTTTTAGATTACTCAAATATATATTCTCAACACTCCTCCATTAATGAAAATCCATTGATATTTTTCATTATTATGGAGATCACCATCAAACCATCATGTGCTCATGATGATCCATTTCTCATAATCACAAAGATCACTGTCATTATATTCATGCCTTTGCGAAACACCCTTCACAAATCCCATATTCTCATAACTCGTGAATTTGATACATTTTCATAAGATCTTTAAGGAAATCCATATTTCACAATTCTCACTGTCCTCTAAATTTTGGACCCCAAAATTTTTTCAAATACTAGGAAACTGTACCACCTTAAAATATGCTTCAAAGAAACCAAACATGTTGAGTTAGAGCCATCCAGTAACATATTTATTTACAATCAAATTGGAAAATTATTGGTAGCACATATTATCCCCCTTAAAATCATAAGTCTGGAATCACATGTTTTCCGGAAAACATATGATATTTTTAAAATATAGACCAGTAAACCATCGTCATATTTACAAAGGAATGTATTCTAAAATATTTTTCTTCCTATAAAATATTTCCTTCCAATCAAATATTAATATGATTTGATGAATCTTTTCAATAAAAATATTTCAATCCCGTCAAACCTGAATAAGATTGGAAGAACAAATTGTCTTTCAAACTGATGCTCAATACAATTGTCAGCACCAACTCTCTCCCCTTTCCATAATAGATTCATTTCACATCATGATTTGTATAGGATTTGTTCAGAATCCAATTCTCATCATCATTACAAAAATAACCTCATTCCGAACCCATTGTGTGTTTGTTGAACCTATACGAAGGTCTTTATTTTGCGCAGTGAGTCTGATTTCATGATAAACTTCTTCAAACATAAAAACTCTTTCTATATAGATCATTATGAAACTCAAAATCTTAAAACCATTCCCATGACTCTTGGAATTTCAAGACTTGAGGACTTAATCCATGTTCCATTAACTTTGGAAAAAATTCATCACATTGAAGACATATAGATCTTATTATCTCATCAATAACTATTGACAACCAATGGAAATCTATTGGTAAAAAATACAATCTATACACAAAGTGGGCACACCATTATTCCACTTTTTCAGAAACACCATACATGCGTGCTATTAAATATTTTAATATTTATCCAAAATTGGTTTTGTAAAAAATAGACCTCATAATCGCAAGACATATCAATTCTTGGTCATGAAAATAATTCATATAATATCTAAAAATATGATATGGGAAATCTAAGATGTTACATTCTCCCCACCTCGGGGTTTTATGTCCCTAAATAGACCAAACAAGTGCTACTAAAAAATATGGGGGTAATGAGCATGAATCTGAGCCTCCCACTCCCATGTGCTCGTATAAACATTCCCATGTTTCCACTGAATTCACACTAAAGGGATCAATCACCCCCAAAGGATCCCCTCTTCTGATCCTCGATCTTCACTAGGTACTCATTAAAGGTCGCTCTATCCTCGATGTCCATCACTCCCTAGTCGATAAAATGCAATGGGTCATGCACGTACCTCCTCATACGCGACACGTGGAAGATGACATGTACCCAGTATAACTAAAGAGGTAGATCTATGTAGTATGACACCTAACCAACTCTACAGAGTATTTGTAAAGGGATGAAGAACCTTAGAGATAGCTTGCCGCTCTGGCCAAATATCTTTAATCCTTGTCAAGGTGAAACCTAAGGGAACACATGGTATCCTTACTATAACTCCAAAGGCCATTGTTTACGAGTCATGATGGATCTATGATGTATTTATTCACCCTTGTATGATCTAAAAATTCTATGTAGTAGCTTGTACCAACCCCAGTCCTCTGAGTGTTGACTCTCCGAGGTCATTCCAACAAAGTGGTGACTTGTAGGGTTGCCCATACCAATCCTCAAATGGGGACATACCAATGGTGGAATGATAGATTTTTTTGTATTAAAACTCCCCTAGTTGTAGGTGATCCTCCCAAATATAACCAAATTCTAACATGTAGGCACACAATATGTCCTCTAGAATCGAAATGGACCGCTCAGTCTGGTCATCTGACTATGGGTGAAATGTTGTTCTCAAGCGTAGCTGGGTCCCGAATTCCTCCGGTAATACCTTACACAAACAAGATGTAAAGTGAGCATCATAATCATAAAAAATCTTCGATGGAACTCCATGGAGTAAAATTATCACCTACATGAAGATGCGCCCCAAGATCTCTACTAAAATTTGCTCTCAAATAGCTAGGAAATGGGCCGACATGGTGAGTTGGGCAACAATAACCCAGATAGAATCATTTTTCCTAGATTTATGTGGTAAAACTATCATGAAGTCCATTGATATACCATCCTACTTCCATTCTGGAACCTCAAGTGGTTGATCTAAACCCGATGTAACCTGGTGTTTAGGATTCACTTGTTGACAAGTAAGGCATCGAGAAACAAACACTGAAACTCTTTTCTTCATCCATGTCCATCAAAACTGGAATCAGAGGTCCGGGTACATGTTCTACACACCTGTATGTGACTCCAAATGGGATGTATGAAACTCTCTCAAAAACACCCCATGCAATGTAAATGGTACCATCATGCATGCTCTGAAGAGAATGTTGTGCTCCCCACCTTTTTAATATCCATTAGGAGTATGCTATGTGTACATCTTTGAACTGAGGGTCTCGCAGTCGTTATTCATAATATTTACCTCCCTAACTCACTGTAATAGTGGTGAGGTGACAACCATCGACTGTAGGTAATATGATCTATCTCCATCCATTAATGAAATCTATAATAAGGCCAATAGCTCTGATGCCTTGTTCAAAAATAGTGAATTGTATCTCCCACTGAGTTAATATTCCACCATGTTCTCCTTCCTAAGAGTACAAAAAGTCTCAAAGTCACAGTCTTTGAGAAACTCTATCCATCACCACTATCTTAAGTTAAGATCTTTCTGTGAGAAGATATACTTGAGACTCTTGTGATCAGAGTATATGTTAAACCACTCACCCATTAGGTAGTGTCTCCAAATCTTCAATGATAAGACTACCACTACTAAATCAAGATCATGGTTCATGTAGTTCTACTCATGTGGTCTCATCATGCATGAACCATAGGAAATCACCACTTTCCTCTTCATAAGGAAACAACCATGGTTGATCCCTGATGCATCACAAAGCACCACATACTCAATTCCTTCATTCAGTAACCTCATGATGGGTGAACTCATAAACCTCTACATCATCTCCTTAAAGCACCGTTGAAACTTTTTTTCCACAAAAAAGGCTGCCCATGTTTTTCAAATATTTCATGGGTGCTTCCACTCTATAGAAGTCAGGTACAAACCTCTAATAGTACCCTTCCAATCCAAGTAAACTCTATGCCTAGGTTACACTCTTGGGTGTCTCCCAAGTAAGAAATACCTCATCCTTCAATGGATCCACTAAAACCCCAGCCTATAAGATGACATGTTCAAAAAAATAGACCTCTATAATACAAAATTGTAACTACAATAGATTCATGTAATGTTGGTGCTCTCGGAGTGTGTTCAAGACCATCCCCAAGTGTCTTGCGTGATCCTTCTCAACTGCCAAATACAATAGGGTTTCAACGAGGAAGACTACAACAAACTGGCCTATGAAAGGATTACAGATCTAGTTCATGAGTCACATGAACACTATTGGGGTGTTCATCATTCCAAAAATCATTACCAAGTACTCATAGTGTCTGTAACAGCATCTAAAGTCTATATTCGGTATATCCTCATCTCATACTTGTAGCTGGTGATAGCATGATCTGAGGTCAATCATTGAGGACCATCACGCTTCTTTCATCTTATTTATTAGGTCGACGATCCTCAGTAGTGGATACTTGTTCTTCACGATCACCTGGTTTAATAACTTTTAATCCACACATAACCTCAATCTCCCATATACCTTCTTGGAAAATAAAACTGGGGATTCCCAGGGTGGAACACTAGGTCTCATAAAGCACCTCCTCTATAAGTCCTCCAACTATATCCTCAGCTCATGAAGCTCTGTGGGAGCCATCTGATATGTAGTTGTATATATCAGTGTCATCTCGGTTTATAGATCAATTTATAAGTCCATCTCCTGGTGGGGTGGTAAACCTAGAACATATTCAGGAAATATATCCTTATAATCCACCACCACTACATAAAATTGGGGACTCATATCATTCACTGCACTGAGGGTGAGAATAGGAAACTCATCAGTAATCATATTCAATCTCTTATGTGTGACTTCATCGTATGCTTCCTAGATTTTCCTTTCACTGAAAAGGGAAAAATTGGATCCATCACTAGGGACACACCACACTCTTCGCCGAAAACAGTCAATCTAAGCATGAACTGTGGATAACTAGTCTATACTAATAATGACATCATAAGTCATCGACACCCCTACCATGAGATCCAAACCCAAACTCCCATATCCCAGATTCAGGTCACACTATCAGCACCAATGAATGATCATTGTGTCTCCTCCAGTAAGAGTCTCCAAGCGTAAGGGACAAGTCAATGGTTCAACCAAAATTTCCGAGTCTCAAACAATATTCATGTTGGGAAAATAATGACTTAAGCATGTGTTTATTAATACTGTATCTAAGTTAGAAAAGACACAGATCATCCCTCATATCATCCCTGGAATGTTGGGGTCATAAGAATCCATATCTTGCATTTGGCCACGTCCCTATCCACCAGCTCCCTGAGCCTAGCATGGACCACCTTGGGGTGGTTGTGGAAATAGGTCGAACCCAAAACCACCTCATGATCCCCTAATAGACCCTATTCCTCATTTTTTTTCCCTTTAGACCACCCTGATCCTATCTCTATCTCTATCTAGGGTGTCCATCGACCGTTTCCCAATCAACTATATGGTGGGTCGAGGAATCTCGTGCTAGTTGTCCCCAACCATCACATGAGAAACACTACCTGTGCCTTGGTTGATTCGAGCTACACTAGAAGCCCTACACTACTCACCTTGAGTCTTGGGATTTCCTCCTAAAGCACCTAACCCTCTTGGATCCCTATGAATACCATCTACTACATACATCGAAGGTCTTAAATATCAAGTTCCCACTACTAGGTCCCACTATTGGTGTCTTCTCAGCCAGAAAACATTCCACTAATAGGGATCACTGAAGTACCCCTAAATTAATAGAAATGAAAAGGGAGAACACTGATTACCTAATTTCCTAGTATAATCCATGCAAAAATTTACATACCTTGAAGAACTGGTCCCACAATACGTCCAAGGAGTAGTTCAAAAGATCAGTAAACTTTAATGAATATTATTCCACGGTCATACTTCCCTCCAATAGATACAAGATCTCATGTATGTGTACTGATCACAATGTGGATGGATGTAACTCCTCTATGAGGAGACACTCAAATTATATCCAAGAGAGAGCTGTATCATCATGTGATTGGGTCACCAAGCTCCACAATCGCCCTGTAGAGCCTTGAAAAATTCTCATGAAAAGGAATACCATCTGGTCAGCAGACATCCTTCTAATGAGAAAAACAGGGTGAATACCTATAGCCAATCCTCATCTATCTGGGGTCTGGCTCACCCTAAAACATGGGAAGTCACTGCCTCTAAAACTCGTGCAACACACTTAGCTTGCATGCATCCTCAGCTGGTAGTGCTGGTAGTAGCTACTACTCGATGAGTAGTGGTAAAACTGGTAGACCACCAGGAGGTGCTATCTCCGGTACAAGCCCATATACCGATGGATCATCAAAAATAAAATCATACTCATGATCACATGGTGGAATCCAAGATGGATGTTAATGTGGAGACATAATAAAATAAGATATAAAACGGTCAATAGAGTATATCTGGGGAGATGACTCATGTAGGACATGGAATACACAACCATTCCTATAAGATGTATATACCATTGTTTTTTCCTGTAACTAGTGTTTTTATATACCGAGTCAAAAATAAGGTAATCAAAGTCATAGTGCATCGATATGTCGGCCACTGCACCAACATCGGGGTCCCTGGCCTGAAAGCTAAACTCAAAACACTTAACACTGTTGCACCAAACTAACCTCACAGAATCCTAGTCCTAAATTAAAACTAACTCACTCTAATACCACTCGGTCAAGACCCATCTCATATGGGCTTGTTCCATGACTACCCCAAGATCACCTTCGATAGACCAGGGGCTAGTGCCTAACACCAAGTACACGTTTCCCATAAAAGGGAGGCATTAACCTAAAGTACATGTACACACGCACACATCTCCATTCCACACAATGCTAAAATGTAAAAAATAGAAAGTATGAATGCGTACAACTAAGATCCCACAACTAGAGTAAAAAAAGAAGAAAATGAAAAGTAAATAGGTCCACATACAGGCTTTCCAAAAATATTCTATACACAAGTGCAACTGAAACAATAAAGAGTCCTACCTTCTCCAAGGGAGTGGACTACGTCAAAGGTATGGTCTTGATAAACACCGTGGTCTACCCATCTCCAACTATGATCCACCTACTCCTGGTCCTCCTAAGACACCCTCAAAAGTGCCAAATTCTACACAAGATATGAAACATGTAGAAAAAACTCATTCATGGGTGAGTATAATAATACTTAGTAGGAAACCGCATAAACAATAAGCATGAAGCACCAAGTATAGTCATCTCAATACAAGATGTAACAATAGATAATAGTTACAAGGAGAAGAATCCAAGATATACACAAGAAATACACCATGGAATTAGGCGATCATAACCAACTGCTAGCCACCAGATTCTACTATAAGAATGCTCGTTTTTGGAGAACTCACTCTTCAAGCCATTATATCATTGGAGACACTCGACGAAGAGGTCTAGATCATTTGGGCCCTGAAAAAAGAGAACCCATTGGTCAACGTTAGTTCATTCATAGGGTAAAATCAATATTATGATCTCAACATTTCCCTCATATGTTTCATCCAATAACCCATTTAGTAGTTATTCCAATTTTTCAGGAACTCTGGACATGCATGTTATTAAATATTTTAAAAACAAATTCAACATTTTTTCGAGCACACTAAGACTCAGAATCAACCTCTGTCTCAGAACCTAGTCTCAAAAATAATCCATATAATATATAAAAATAATATATTCAAAATCCAAAATATTATAGACCTGTAGTTACACAAACATCCATCTAATTGGTTAATAACACAGTGTTTATTTTTACGATGAACTACTGCCTCACAAAATGACGATTGTTCATTTTTTTACCATGTGTCATGGAAGGAATTATGATGTGTAAGTCTGTGTTGGTTGTGTTTCATGAGTTTGTGGTTCTCTTGTTTATGTTGTGTTTGTATGTTTGGGTATCGGATCCCATAAACCAGATTCTGATAATTAAAAAAATGATTTTTAGTCAGTTCAGTCAATCCTTTTAACACACATATATTTATACATTATATTTGATGTAAATATGATAATTTCGTTTGAGGAAGTGTGTACTACCTCCCCTCAAAGTGATTTGATTCATTTACACACTATATGTAATGTATTAAGGATGGGTTTAATGAACTTATAAGATATATATGATATAATCATGCTATTGGAATAATTATATATACACATATATATACACATATTTAATTTAACTTCTTTCCTTCAATACGACAATAAAAATTGAAATAACGTTCATGAATAACCACGACTTATCGTCTCCATAAACAGTGTATTCCATTTCATACTTTATTATTATATAGATTATTATAATATAAATAAAATAAATATTAATTATATTTAAATCATGGTTTACATTCTGAAAATCATGATATAATTATAATGACCAAGGATATAACAAATTAAGACACAAGTGAAAAAAAGCGGATATTACCTGAAGTGAAACCTTAATATAGGGTGCTTAAAAAGAGGGTAATATAAGGTAATAATAAAACCATATATGGTATTAGATATAATAATTTGGTTCATTAAAAGATTTATAATACATTTATATTTATTATGTAGGTGGTTTGAGTGTGTACAACAGTAGTCAAGACAAAATGTAAGGGAATTCCATATCACTTTTTATTTCTGTGAGATTCATGCTTGATTCACCACACATTCCTTTTGTGTGGCATAAATACTTCCCATGGATGTATTCTATGATTCTTATACTAAATGTTTTTGGTATTTTTATATCAATTTTATGACATTTATTTCATGGTACTTTTTTTTCAAATGTTACCAAATTATTAAAGTATTTTTTGTCTCAATTTTCCTTCTTTGAGAATCATTCCATATTATTCACCAATATTGTTCCATGAGGTGTATATAATGCCTTTGAAATTTTATATCCTAAATCTCATTATTTTAATTATATTTTATGATTCATTAAATTTCATTTTCCTACATGGGAATTATGGTTCAATGTTTACATGTGGTCAGAGTTTATTGAAACAATCTCATCACTTATCAAGATTGTTTTAGTTTATGCTTCCTTTGATGAAATAATTAGATCCATATCTAAATAACATTAATGAATTAAATTATCTGCTAGTTATTCATAATTTATTCATGTATTTGTCCTAATTTTCTACTCTTTGGTACATAAAATAATTAAGAAAGGGTTTTTAATAAAGCTCGAATTTACCCTATCTTCAATCGGAAATCAACATTTCTCCAAAACCATGTTTTCTAAAAAGGGTTTCCGAGATTATTATACTATTATAGTATAATCATTAAAATAAAATATCCCCTTTTTTATTTTACCAATTTTTGCAAAGGAATATTCTTATTTCTTTTCGAACAAGGCACTTTTCTAACATTTTTACCATACAAAAGGAATGTTCTTTTTACCTCGCATGACATGTACAGATTTACCCACCATCATTCCTATGAAGCTAAATTTTCATTTTTAAATGATTAATTTTTAAGAAATTGTTTTTAAAAGTATTTTAAAATAAATATTTTTCAAATAATTTTCAATCATCATTTATAAGTTTTCATGGAAAATGGTTTTCAAAATGTTTTCAAGAATTATTTATAAGTTTTCAAATAATTTTCAAAAGAAATGGTTTTAAATAAAAATAAATATTATTTCATAATTTTTCAAGTAAAAGGGTTTCAAAAACATTTTCATGATTTATTTATATGTTTTCAGTGTTATTTTAAAAGAAATTGTTTTCAAAACATGTTCAATCCTTCTTTATAATTATTCAAAATGTTTTTAAGGAAAATGGGTTTTAAAATATATTGAATATTATTCTATAATTTTTAAAATAAAAATGCTTTCAAAATATTTGGAATATTATTTTATAAGTTTGAAAGGAAAAAAAATTTCAAAATTATTTCAAGTCTTCTATTTTCGTTTTGAATGTATTTTCTAAGAAAATAATTTTTCAATGGATTAATGTATTACAAATATTGTTTCAAATAAGAAATGATATTTTACTAAATAAAATTTTTTGAAAGTTATTTTAAAATTGTTTTTTATCAAAGATAAAAAATTTGATGTTACTTATATATTTATGGGAAATGATCGTAATGTTTCATTCACATTCTTTCTCTGAATTGGTTATTCTTAATATCATTGTCCTTATGAAACCCATTTCTCTTCCATGGGTTATTTTTTTATGAAATTCATTTGTCTTTCACGGGTTATATATTTATGAAATCTATTTATCTTCCATCGGTTATATGTTTAGGGAATCCGTTTCTCTTCTATAGGTTATGCTTCTAATGAAATGATTCTGAAACCTGGACCTTTTTCCAGAGGTTATGTTATTATTGCATGTTTATGATTCGAATTTCATTTCATCAATTATGATATGATTGTTTATGATTTTTTGGAACTTGTATGTATGATTTTATTATAAGATTGTTGGGACCTATATCTCCCTCTAATGTATTGGGTAAAGATTTATATCTCATTAGATAGACTTAGATGGTCTTGGGAGTAAACCTCAGCTACTAATATGGCCATGAGAGTGAACAATGATTGGAAAGATAGTATGAGGAGTGAACTAATTCTACTAATATATCCATGGTAATAAACCATGAATACCAAGTTGGTATGTGGAGTGAACCTGTACTACTAATATGGTCTTTCCAGTAATGCCTTGGATACTGTGTAAATCATATTATATGCTTAGTGTTTTCCACAATTCCTTGTTTTATAACTATGTTATGATTTTATTGATTATGTACTTTATTTACTTATGATTAATGTCATATGAACTATCAAGATTTATTCCATGATACATATTTATGATCTTTGATATTCAGGGTATGATCTTCAAATGTTTTTATCACATTCTCATACCCATATTATCCTGTTTATACTTACATGTATCCCTTATTTACCCTTACTGAGAATTTGATCTCACCCATTTTTATGTTTCCTTCACCCTAGGTTATGAAGATATGTATTATGTTTGATGTGTCTAATAAGGGTTAAAGTCATCAATAACATAGTGAGAGATAATGTTTCTCACTTATATTTCATTGTTTATATTTCCATGTTTCCAAAGGCACTATACTAGTATGGTCTTTGGGTGTCTGTTTGTATTATGTTTTAGGTATTTCAAAAATGTGATGTAATATTAATTTTTGAAAAGATAGGGACACTAAAAATAACATTAGAGGAAAGGTTAAGTAAACATTTGGAAACTAGGATGGGAAAAATTTAGTGAGGTTCCTAGATATATGTATAAGGATATTTATAGGGATGTATCTAAGGATAAGTAAAAGGATGATTTAATGATTTGCAAAATGTACTAGAATTTTGGTAAAGGATATAGTGAGTAGATTCCTATAAATACATAATTATTTGGATACTACAAGTGGATGTCACTCTGGCACAGATGTACCTAGGGGTAACAATTCCGAAAAGTTATTTCGGACCTGACTCGTGGTAATCTGGTACATGAAAATGGGCCTTACTTCACAAATGGTTTGACAATCTCTGGGGATATGCTTTGGAAATTCAAAAAATATTCATGAACCATAATCAAGTATTCAAATATATGTTGGGTATGAGTAACCTAGGATAAACCTAGGGTGTCATAGATTATGGAATTTGTGAGGATTTAGACATCCAATAAGTATATATTTTCATGAATTTGTGGTTTTCTTCTATGATAAGTAATGCTCACACATTTCTTTTGGTTTTAGTCAATGGTGGGAACTAGAAGGAACTGGATTAATATTGAATGTGATGGATTATTTTTTGATGATTAGTCAAGTGGAATGATCACCGCAATTAAATATATTGTAATCATACCGAATAAATTTTAATGGAACATGATTAACAACCTATACCTTATCCAACTCTTATACTCACCAAGGAAGAGAAATAAGGAGTTCGATGAGAGTTCAGGTAATGGAGACCATGGAGGAAAGAAGATTCAATTTCTAGTGTCTCAAGAATTTGGAGAGAATCTCCTAATTAAATGTCTTAGAGGAACATTAAGATGTTTTGACTGTGGAAAAGGACATAAAGAAAGTGACTATAAGGGAAAAATAAAGAGTTTGGTTAATGAAATGGATGATAATATTGAAATCTATAAGACACCATAGAAGGTTAAGTGTTTTAGGTGTGGAATATATATTCATTATGAAACTCAATGTCCCAAGAAAAAATCTCCTGAAGATAATCAACAATGTGGTGTCAGTGATGAATCCATTTCTGATGATGAAGATACTACAAATAAAATGTGAAAGTAAAGAGGTTTTATGTAATAGTATGAGGTATCCTTGTTAATGGAATAAGGATAAAGTCAAATAATCAATGTTTTTATGTATTTGTAATAAAAAATTATATTATATTAATGGTGAAATATACAAGGACTGTTCTACTTATGTTTTTCGCTCAATATTTACATGTTTATGTTTAATGTTCCCAATGGACTGGTGAAGTGATTTAATAATAAGGTGATATTTTGACTAAGAGAAGTTAACCCTTAATATGTTCATTATGTTAAGATAATGTTTTTTGGACAAAGATATGTATGTTATGGATAAGTAAAATGGATGGTACATATCACCCTGGAACTAATTATTGACAAAGTGTTCTCTGTTAGTAACGGTGAAGCTTAAAACTTCTTAAATTTAAAGAATATATCTAGTAATCATTGGAATAAGGAAGAATTCATGGTTTCTAAAAGGATTTATAGTAATTAAGTTTATTACCATGTTTCAAGGGAATATACGATAAGGGAATTAACATGTTTGGAATGTGAAAAAAAGTGGTACTTTGTGAAATATGTGGGATTAATATTAAGACTCTTTCATGACTTTATTTCTAAAGCTTTGAATTTTCATCTTTGGGAAGGGTTATAAAGTTAACCATCCATTAAAGGTTTTTGTTAAAATTTAGAGGAAGTATTTATATACTGAGTTTGTATTAAAAAACATGGTTAAAAGGCTAGTTAGTGATTAACCTTATTTTAGGGATGTTCATCATATTTATTTTATAAATTTTATTATTGTTGGTTTACAAAAGGACATCATGTATTTCAGGTGACAACCAATCATGTCTGACATGGATGTGGGTCTTGAACCCATGACTGAAGGACGATAAGTGTTCCATGCCCACAACTGGCCTATGTGTTTTCCCAGTTAATGTGTAATTATTATTTTTGAATAAATATTAATAATGTACCATTGGAGTTACTTTTTATATTTAAAGATTAATTCATTAAATATATTGATTGTGAATAATAGTTACAGGCAAGTTTTTATACATTTTATTCTTTTATGGACCTTAAGATCTGTATTTTAGCACTTCAGGCATCAAAGTTTATTTCTGGACATCCATTTCATGATGTAATGGATGAATTAGAAATAGATAAAAGAAAAAAATAATGAATTAAATTCTATATATAGAAATATATAATGTAAGTATATTTTCTTATATTCTTGTATAATAAATGAATTTCTTAATGTTAAGATAATGATAAAAAAAATTTTGTCCAGATACCTTAAATTTTTTTGAACAAATGAACTTTTAAATCATCATAGATTTATGACTTTGAGTCCCTAAACTTCTCTTGATCATTCACTTGTTTTTTATTTATGACCTCAATCACTGCCTTTAAATTATTACGTTTTTCATCTAAGTTCAATGTTCACTCACAACCTATGTTCTCCAATGCGGAAACCCAACTATCTATTACTTTTGGTAACTGTTATGGTTTTGAATTTAACTTTCTAAGGGAAATTTTAGTATTCATTTTTACGAAGTGGGTTTCTATGAATTTAAATTTCAAGTATTAAACATTTGATAACCCAAAAAAAATTTATGGAGAAATTCATTTTAAGGGGGTTATAATGTGACACCCCACGATTTTTTGAATTATTTTTTTGAATTAGTTTATCCATTTTGATATTTTTCATTTCACGCAACACTAAAAATAATTTATTTTATATTAAATAACTATGTTTTTCAAGAATTATACATAAAACTAAGTTAATAGTGCATTACATGAAAAATAAATTTTATCTTTCTATACACGAAACACTGAGGATAGCTAGCATTACATGCAACAACAATTTTCCTCGATGTCTTGCATAACACGCATGACCAAGTTTTACTGAATAATTGTATATCATTAAAATGTTATTATCTAATATAATAAATTATAACCTATACATTAAAGTAGAGGTTATGAATAGTATTAAATAATTTATTGAAATATATGGTTTACACAAATATAAAATTAATTCAAATGTTACCAATTAATTAGAAATTAATATGAAGATTGATTGAATATAAAGGAAAATGTGATTATTATAATTATAAGATATTTTACCCTAATAAATTTAATTAATTATAATTATTTAGTGATATTAATTTAATATATATTTTATATTTTCCATCAAATATTTTTTATATTAATCCAATATATTTGATAGACATAAGGTAAGAACAAACCCAATTTCATGCATAAAAATGTATATTTTTTGTAAATGTAGTTTTATCGTATTTTAATGGAGAAACGTTTTTAAATACTAAATTTGGAACTTTAATAGATTTAATAAGTGAAAATAAACATCATATTTTAATGTGAAATGTGAAAATTAGGTTAGGATAAATTTTTCTTATTTTTATGTTAAGTTTCATTTTTTACTGAATAGTTAAAAATATTGTGTTTTAGTTCAAAACTACTATCTAATTTATTTATAAAGTTAAATTAAATTATGAATTTTTTTGAAAGTTTAATTAGATTATATTTTTAACAATTAACATTATTTAGTTAATTTTAATCAATTTCACATTGAAATTGGATATAAAAACTTAGTAAACTTCTGATCATTTTTACTTTAAAAACTCGTCGTCTCGTCCCATCAGTGGGATTAAATTTAAATTAATTTATACCACATGCGTAATTGGAATTGGGAAAAATGAATTCCATATTTGGAATTGGAATAATTTATAATGTAAAATAATATAAATTCATTTTTTTTACCAAAAATATTAGTGAAAGTAATTAAAATTAATTACATTGTTTAAGGTAAAATTAAAGTTAACTAAAGACTAAACCACACAGTTATGACTCAAAGTCAACCTAAAACCTTTCCAAGATCCATTTTCTTGGCATATTTAGACCCTATAATCCATTTTACATAATTGGGTCCATTATTTGATCCACATGACAAGTAAAAAATGTGTATGGAATTCCTTTTTCAAAATGTTACATGATTTCCACTCCTCCTCCACTATAAAAAGTCCTCCTCTACTCCCACTTCATCACATCAATAAATCCAATTGGATAACATAAACTCTACTCAAATAAGTTCCCAACATCCCCCCATTTCTAATATATGCCTCCCCTTGGGAATAATTATATCCAATGAATCCTTTTGGTACAAACAAAAATGAGTTACCCGATTAAGAGGTAACGTCTTCTCTCAAGATACTTTCTTTTATTTTCATTCTACACCCCCTCCATTGTATTTATTTAATTATTGTATAAAACAATTTCTTAAATATACTAATATTTTTTTATTCTAAGGGTTAAAACAACACTTACACACACCTCTATCTAATGGGTAACAAACATACTGTTTATGTGTACGATGAACTACCGCCTCACAAAATAATGATTGATCATTTTTCCTTACCGCATCTCATGGTACAAATTATGATGGAATCTATATTTATATGTGTTATATATTAAATTTATTATTATTTATTATTATTTAATACTTTTAACATTGATATATTTATACTTTCCAATTGGTTTAATAATTATAATTTCATTTGAGGAAGTGTGGACTACCGCCCCCTCAAGGCTATGTGATCTGTAAACACACTACATGGAATTTATTAAAGATGGGTTTAGAAAAATTATATGATATAATAATGAATATAAAATAATTCTATATATACATATATATATATATATACATATTTCATTTACCTTATTCTATTAATATGACAATAAAAACAGAAAAAATGTTTACGCGTACAAATGACTTACCATCTCTATGAGTGGTGTATTACATTTCATACTCATATATTATATGGATTATTATAATATAATTATACTTAATATAAATTATATTTAAATCATGGTTTACATTCTGTAAAAAATTATATAAGTATAAGGTGTAACACCCCAAGCTTTCAAAATACGCTTCTCTTTCAATAATGCAATAGCTTGCATTGTACGCAAGTTCGAGATTCTAACACACCGCGACCAATAAAAGTAGCAGTTATGAATAGTAATACCCAGTTTTTGAAATTATATAAATTTTATATTTCAAAATTGACTTCATTTTTGTATTCGTAATATCGAAATTATCCTATGTTGAATTTTTTTTATTTTTCTGAGAACTTCCAAATTTCTATGAATAGAGAAAATACATAAAAACAACTTTTTTAATAAAAATAATTTATAAGGATAAATTATACTATTGAGTGGTTTTAAAGTATAATTAGAATATATTTTTACCATTTTATCCAATGGTGGTCATTAGAATTAATTTCACTTTGAAATTGGACATAAACAATTGTTAATCTTTTGATATATATTGTTTCTTAAAAAACGCAACTTGTTGTGATAGCGGGAATTAATTATAAAATTAATTAATGCAACTTATATGTTTTTAATTTTGTAAAATAGACATCATTTTTGAATTCAGAATATCAATTATAGATTAGGGTGAATTTTTGGCATTGTTTTGAAAAACTTCAATTTTTGATGAATAGTGAAACCATTAAGCGGTAGTTAAAAACTGATTTTTCGTTTAAATGAAACATTACCACTTCTGTGATTTGATTTTCAAAAATCCGACATACATGGTTGTCATTAGAAATTAAAAAGTTTTTCAATGGGATTAAAATAATTTTTTGGTGAATAGTAACTTTTAAGTTTAATTAATCGCGATTAAAGGTAATTAGTGAAATTTAAGGGAAAATGATATTATAAAAATATGAAATTACTTTTACACTTGCCCTAAACTTATTGGAAGATTCGTGACCGACCAAGACAATCCATGGGTCAACTTGGGGACCCCATGGAGCCACTTTGGTAAGAAAATTACATTAATTACTTATTATTTAAAGTAAAAAGAAAATTGTCACAAACATGTGTTGTTTTAATAAAACAATTATTACATGGGGTTATATAAGTTAAATTTTTTAATATAAATATTCATTGGAAAGCTAAAAATATATATTACATCGTGGTAATTTTTTAATACTTTTTAGATATTAAATAAATTAAATTTTGTATGACATCATGATGATACAGCGATTACCTCATTAATTAACGATTTAAATAAAATGAAAAGATAATGTAAAATCTAAGACTTATACTTGGAAAAAACCTATTGGATGGGTTTATTTAGAACCCTTATCACCTTATCCCCGAAATATATAATTTTGGGACCTTTTAAATCCGAAAAATACCTCATAATAATGTAACATTTCATTACTTTCCAAAAGTGCCCCTCCTCTCTTCTTATAAAAGGCCCCCCACCACTACCACCTTATTCACACATTCCAAGCCATTTGGCTCGGCCAAACTCTTCCCAAATACTCTCCCAACTTCCCTATATTAATCCTAGAAGCCTCACTTTGGGAATAAGTCTTCCCAAGGAAGCCTTTGGCTCAAATCAAAAAGAGTTACCCGATTTTAATGTAATGTCTTCTCTAATGTTGTTTTGTTTTATTCTCCAACCCCCTAAACTCGTTTTATTATTTTATTTTGTAACAACACCAGTATATTAAATATACTAGGATGTTTTTATGAGAATTATTTTATTTAAACTTACACAAACCTTCATCAAATGGTTAAAGAACATTCTGTTTCTGTGGGTGGCGAACTACTGCCTCACAAAACGATGATTGTTCAATCTTCTTTTAACACCTCTCTTGGTGGCCATTATGATGACACTATTTTTTATATATGATATATATTATGTTTATTTTTCCTTATGATTTTGTATTTTTCATTTATGGCATACCTTTATGATTTCCATTATGGGTAAACACGATAATTTCATTTTAGAAAGTGCGGACTACCGCCCCCTCAAAGTGATTTGAATCGTTAATGCCATATGTGGGATATATAAAGGATGGAGAAAATGATATTATATATGATATTATACTGTAATTATTATATACCTTTGTATCATTATAATTTCATTACATTAAATACGAAATAGAAATGAAAGTAGCGTTCATGTGTACGTACGGCTTACCGTCTCCATGAACGGTGCATTTCATTTCTTACCTCTAAATGTTACGTAATATTATGAATGAATGTATATACTGGATATATATGATATATATGATATCTAAATCATGAATATAATTCTATATATAAGGGATATTTCACCACATGAACAACTTGTAATTATAAGAAGTTTATTTTTGACTCAAGTACCAAAGATTGAAAAAATGACCATTATTAACTTAAATAATTACATAATGTCCATAACATGGTAATAAGTGATATAAAAGGATTAATGAACCTGAAAAGTGTTCTTAAGAAAATAGAAATTAACTCTAGTTTATTATTCAGGAGATTAAAGAACAATCGAGTCAAGTCGGACACGAGGTAAGGGAACTTCTTAACCCAATTTCCATTCATTGGGTTAATCTCCTACTTTCAAATTATGTCATGATATTATTATGAACTATCTTATATTTTTAGTTTCTTTATGTTTACTTATATTGAATAGACATAATACCTCTATTTTATTTAAAAAAATTATCTTTTTAAGGGACTTCGTCTCAATCTCCATTCATTGAGGCATATTTTGTTTTATACACAAATTTCTTTTATACGGTGTATAAACCCCTTTGACTTTTACATTTATTCAAAAGGAATATTTTTATACGAAGCGTTTTACTAAACAAAAAAAAAGGAATGTTTTCTTATCGTACATATGCGGTGACAATGACTTCTCCGCCGTCGTGACCATTATTTGAATTTTGGCTTCCTCTACAAGCCATAACTTTTTTTAATTGAAAATTAAATACCAAGTTTTAATTTTCTATTATTTTGGTATTTAAAATGGTTTGGATAATGTTTTTATTATAGCAATGTGTTGTATTGATATCTTGGGATTGGAATGTGGAAATGTTATGTTTCCTTTATGCATGTTTTATGTGATATGATTATGTTATGGTTTATGATATGTTTAAACCTGTTATATGAGGAATGCATTGGACTTAATAAGTGATGGGTGGAGCCCGATATAGCTCCTCGATGCATAGACAGGTCTCATGACACAAACTAGTGTCTTGGCACAAGGCCTTGACAAAATATTATTTGTATTCTTGGCACGAGGCCTTGGATACGTGGTTATGATAGTCTGGAATTATGCATTCCATCATTATGAAAGTGGTTATTGATATTGCAATTGATTATTCGACCAGTAGAATATCCATGTGAAAAAGTAAATGGCATTATCTCATTTTAATTTTTCCATATTATTTTGAAGTTCAAGTTTAAAAGGCTTTTTTGTTTTAGTCATACATTTCCTTAAATGTTTATGTTTATTTATGAAAGCTTCCGCTATATTTTTATCCTTACTGAGCATCCGAGCTCACTCCTTTCAATGTTTTAATTTTTCCAGGATGTGATGAAGTATATTATGAATGACCTGTAGGGATATTATGAGGGGATATGAAGACAGGATGTTTATTTTAGTTTTTTTTTACTTTATGATGTAATGTAAGACTTATGAATGTATATAGTGGTTCCAAGACTACTAAACTAATCAGTCATTTTAGACTTGATCTTTTGTGATCATGCCAATGTTATGCAATAATGCACCGACTCTGGGTAATTAGGGTCAGGGCATTATAGTTGGTATCAGAGGCAGTTTATTACTAACCTTGGAAGCTAGATTTTGATAAACTCTGATTAGGGAACATATACCTAATATAAACTTTGAGGATAAGTATAGAAGAACTTCCTAGAATTTTGGTATTATATAAATTTTGTGAGTTTTTCGAGCAATACATCCTTGTCTGGATACGAGCAGGTAGAGGTGGCTCTGGCACAGATGTACCTAGGGGTAACACCTGAAGACACCGCTTTGAGATAGACTCGAACGGGAACTGGTGCACGACAACGGGCCTTGCTGCTCTCTTGGTTACGACACTACCGGGGGATATGCTTAGGATAATTCCCATTTTCTTTACAAACCACTATGAAGGGTTATGAGTATATACTTCCTCAAAGAAAATATTTTTATGATTATGGATTATATCCATAAATAGTTCAATTTATGTTAAGTGTTTTACAAGTATGTAATTATGTATTTATATTCATAAACTAATCTAGTTTATGGCATTATTTAGAAATGGTGCCTAGTGGGAGGAATGGAAACCGTATAAATGTACGCACTCCATGTAGGGATTGCCATCCTGCTCAAGATAATTATTGTGGAGTTGGAGATAAAACTGGTGCTGATCAACATATCACCATACTGGGACAACTCACTCAGGTTATGAATAATAACCTTACTCGTATGGAGCACCCTAATCCGCAACATGGAGGATAAATGTTAGACCACTTTATGAGGAAAAAACTGCCAACATTTAATGGGGGTACATATCCATTAGTAGCTGATAAATGGATAAACTCCTTAGAAAAAATATTCCACACCTTGGGGAGTAGTGAAAGGGAGAAGGTTGTCGTGGCAGTTTACCGGCTCACTGGAGATGTCGATCAATGGTGGTCGCTGATTCAAAACACAAAGGAAGATGAAGAAGTATCAAGTATGGAATGGAGGGAGTTTAAGGAAATTTTCTAAGAAAAATAATTTCCTCATGACCATTGAGCAGATATGGAAAGGAAATTTCTGATTCTGAGGCAGAAGGAGGGTGAGAATGTCACAAAGTATGGGGCCAACATTACAAGGTTAGCAAGACATGCTGCAGATTATATACGTAACCCAAGAAGTAACATTGATCATTTCTTTGATGGGTTAAAACCTTTTCTCCGTCAAGCTTTATTATCACAATATTTCTCAACGTACGAAGATATAGTCTCATGTTCTATCAAGATAGAAAAGTAATTCTCTAAATCTTATGACAACAAAGTAAAGCAAGAGAAGAAGATAACGGTGGAACAAAAGATAGATAAAGAGAAAAAGGGAAAGAAGTATTTTCCATTATGTGATAATTGTGGGAAGAATCACCCTGGTACTTGCCTAAAAGGAATGGGAGTTTGTGATAAATGTGGAGAAAAAGGTCATCAAGCTTGTGATTGCAAGGGAAAGAAAGAGGTTATCAATGTTGAATGCTACAATTGTAGAGAAATGGGGCATTATGCAAATGAATGTCCTAAGCGTCAGGGAAACTTACCTCAGAAAATTCCAAGGGATCAAGGCCAATCATATGATGTTACTACAGTTGAAGTGGAATAATTATTGTATTTGTGTTTTCAGACTCAAGAACTACATTATGGTTATAAGAATAATGTGATATATATAAGGATTATACGGCAGTACCTGTTGTTTTCATTATAGTTTTAATAGGATGAAGGTAATCATATTTTTAGTATGTGATAATAAGAGAAACATTACTTTGTTTGGGGAATCTTATTTTACAATTGATTTGGGAATTTAGAGACCTTTTAGAGAAAGTTTGGACATAGGTATTTAGGATAACTATAAAGTTTGGAATGGATTATGTTGAACTTTGGAAAGTATTGTTTAAGGCTAAAACATTTATGAAGATTATTTTTGGAATATTATAATACTATAGTTTTAGGAAAAGGACAACCTGCAGGTTGGGGGATAACCCGTCGTGTCGGACAAAGCTGTAGGAATCAAACCCACAACCATAGTGTGACATGCCTTTATTACCTACCACTAGCCTACAGGAAGTCCCTGGTTATTACAAAAAATATTTCCTAATCTAAATGGTATGTGTTAATATTTGGAACCTTATAAAATTATGATAAATAGAATATTTTTGAGTTCAATTACCTTTTGGAGTGAAAGATGGGTTTGTGGTAAAAATTTATTAAAGAATGAAAGTCTACATGACAAGTAAGTATATTTCCTTACGTTCTTAGTAAATCTCCTAAATAAATTCCTCAACTTTATTAAAGGTAACTTAAAATAAAAACGTTGTCGGTTAACTTTTCTAACTGGGGATTCAATGACCATTTAACCAATCACAAGTTTGTGATTTTCTTGTGGTTAACTTTCTCCTAATCATGTTTTCTACAACTCTCCATCATACCTTGATGGTTTTTTTTCCTCTATATCCATATTTTCATAGAATCCTAGTGTGGGCTATCTCAGGTGACCTTTGTACATCTCTTTCCTTCTTTTAATTTCATATTTTTATTAACCCTATTTCCGATGTGGGTTTTCCACAAAGGTATTTTATATTTTCAACCTTTTATTTTTGAAGAACATTTTCAAATTGCAAGGATGCAATTTATTGAAGGAGGGGAAAATTTAACACCCCAATATTTCACAATACGCTTCTCTTTCAATAATGAAATAGCTTGCATTGTATGCAAGTTCGAGATTCTAACACACCGTGACCAATCAAAGTAGCAGTTATGAATAGTAATAACCACTTTTTGAAATGATATAAATTTTATATTTCAAAATTGACTTCATTTTTGTATTCATAATATCGAAATTATCCTAAGTTGAATTCTTTTTAATTTTCTGAGAACTTTCAATTTTATATGAATAGAGAAAATACTTAAATACAACTTTTTTAATCAGAATAATTTATAGTGATAAATTATACTACTGAGTGGTTTTAAATTATAATTAGAATATATTTTTACCATTTTATCCAATGGTGGTCATTATAATTAATTTTACTTTGAAATTGGACATAAACAATTGTCAATATTTTGATATATATTGTTTCTTAAAAAACGCTATTTTTTGTGACAGCGGGAATTAATTATAAAATTAATTAATGAAACTTATATTTTTTGAATTTTGTAAAATAGACATCATTTTTGAATTCGGAATATCAATTATAGCTTAGGGTGAATTTTTGGCATTGTTCTGAAAAACTTCAATTTTTGATGAATAATGAAACCACTAAGTGGGAGTTAAAAACTGATTTTTCGTTTAAATGAAACATTACCACTTCTGTGATTTGATTTTCAAAAATCCAACATACATGGTTTTCATTAGGAAGTAAAAAGTGGTTCAATGGGATTAAAATAATTTTTTGGTGAATAGTAAATTTTAAGTTTAATTAATCGCGATTAAAGGTAATTAGTGAAATTTAAGGAAAAAATGATATTATAAAAATATGAAATTACTTTTACACTTTCCCTACATTTATTTGATGAGTCATGGACGACCAAGAAAATCCATGGGTCAACTTGGGGACCCCATGGAGCCACTTGGGTAAGAAAATGACATTAATAACTTTTTATTTAAAGTAAAAATAAAATTGACACAAACATGTGTTGTTTTAATAAAACAATTATTACATGGGGTTATATAAGTTAACTTTTTTACTATGAATATTCATTGAAAATCTAAAAAAATTCATACATCATGGTAATTTTTTTATAATTTTTAGACATTAAATAATTTAAATTTTGTATGACATCATGATGATGCAGCGATTACCTCATTAATTAACAATTTAAATAAAATGAAAAGATAATGTAAAATATAAGACTTAAACTTGTCAGAAACCTATTGGATGGGTCTATTTCGAACCCTTATCACCTTAGCCTAAAAATATATAATTGTGGGACCTTTTAAATCCGAAAAGCACCTCATAATAATGTAACATTTCATTACTTTCCAAGAGTGCCCTTCCTCTACTCTTATAAAAGGCCCCCCACCACTACCACCTTATTCACACATTCCAAGCCATTTGGCTCATCCAAACTCTGCCAAAATACTCTCCCAACATTCCTCTCTTACTCCTAGTAGCCTCACTATGGGAAGAAGTCTTCCCAAGGAAGCCTTTGGCTCAAATCAAAAAGAGTTACCCGATTTTAAGGTAATGTCTTCTCTAATGTTGTTTTGTTTTATTCTACAACCCCCTAAACTCTTTTTATTCTTTTATTTTGTAACAACACCAGTATATTCAATATACTAGGATTTTGTTATGAGAAGTATTTTATTTACACTTACACACACCTTCTTCAAATGGTTAAAGAACATATTGTTTCTGTGGGTGGAAAATTACAGCCTCACGAAACGATGATTGTTCAATATTCTTTTAACACCTCTCATGGTGGCCATTATGATGACACTATTTTTTATATATGATATATATTTTGTTTCTTTTTCCTTATTATTCTGTATTTTTCATTTATGGCATTCCTTTATGATTTCCATTGTGGGTAAACGCGATAATTTCATTTTAGGAAGTGCGGACTACCGCCCCATCAAAGTGATTTGAATCGTTAATGACATATGTGGGATGTATAAAGGATGGAGTAAATGATATTATATATGATATTATACTGGATTATAATATAACTTTGTATCATTATGATTTAATTCCATTAAATATGAAATAGAAATGAAAG
Source organism: Viscum album (assembly GCA_963277665.1). Lineage (NCBI taxonomy): Eukaryota > Viridiplantae > Streptophyta > Magnoliopsida > Santalales > Viscaceae > Viscum > Viscum album. The sequence continues at coordinate 405,812,899 of OY728167.1, forward strand.
TAGCACTCATGCGTACGTACGACTTACCGTCTCCATGAACGGTGCATTTCATTTCTTACCTCTAAATGTTTTGTAATATTATGAATGAATGTATATACTGGATATATATGATATATATGATATCTAAATCATGAATATAATTCTGGATATAATGAATATTTCACCACATGAACAACTTGTAATTTTAAGAAGTTTATTTTTGACTCAAGTACCAAAGATCGACAAAATGACCGTTATTAACTTAAATAATTACATAATGTTAATAACATGGTAATAAGTGATATAAAAGGAATAATGAATATGAAAAAGGTTCTTAAGCAAATATAAATTAACTCTATTTTATTATTCATAAGATTAAAGAACGATCGAGTCAAGTCGGACACGACGTAAGGGAACTTCTTAACCCAATTTCCATTCTTTGGGTTAATCTCCTACTTTCAAATTATGTCATGATATTATTATGCCCTATCTTGTATTTTTACTTTCTTTATGTGTAATTATAGTGAATACACATAATATATCTATTTTATTTAAACAAATGGTATTTTTAAGGGACTTCGTCTCAATCTCCATTCATTGAGGCATATTTTGTTTTATACACAAATTTCTTTTATACGGTGTATAAACCCCTATGAATTTTACATTTATTCAAAAGGAATATTTTTATACGTAGCGTTTTACTAAATGAAAAAAAGGAATATTTTCTTGTCGTACGTATGTGGTGACAACGTCTTCTCCGCCGTCGTGACCATAATTTGAGTTTCAGCTTCCTCTACAAGCCATAACTTTTTTTAAATGAAAAATAAATACCAAGTTTTAATTTTCTTTTATTTTAGTATTGAAAATGGTTTTCATAATGTTTTTATTATATCAATGTGTTGTATTGATATCTTGTGATTGGAATGTGGAAATGTTATGTTTCCTTTATGCATGTTTTATGTGATACGATTATGTTATGGTTTGTGATATGTTTAAACCTGTTCATATGAGGAATGCATTGGACTTAATAAGTGACGGGTGGAGCCCTCTATAGCTCCTTGATGCATCGGTAGGTCTCATGAGACAAACTAGTGTCTTGGAACGAGGCCTTGATAAAATATTATTTGTAGTCTTGGCATGAGGCCTTGGCTACGTGGTTATGATAGTCTGGCATTATGAATTCCATCATTATGAAAGTGGTTATTGATATTGAAAGTAATTATTCAACCAGTAGAATATCCATGTGAACAAGTAAATGGAATTACCTCATTTTACTTTTGCCATATTATGTTGAAGTTCAAGTTTAAAAGGCTTTTGTTTTAGTCATACATTGCCTTAAATGTTTATGTTTATTTATGAAAGCTTCCGCTATATTTTTATCCTTACTGAGCATCTGAGCTCACCCCTTTCAATGTTTTAATTTTTCCAGGATATGATGAAGTATATTATGAATGACCTGCAGGGATAATATGAGGGGATATGAAGACAGGATGTTTATTTTAGTTTTGTTTTACTTTATGATGTAATGTAAGACTTATGAATGTATCTAGTGTTTCCAAGACTGCTAAACTAATCGGTCTTTCGAGACTTGATCTTTTGTGATCATGCCAATGTTACGTAATAATGCACCGACTCTGGGTAACTAGGGTCAGGGCATTACATAAGGACCAAAGATAAAACAAATTAAGACACATGCAAAAAACAAAGCGAATATTACCCGAAGTGAAACCTTAACTTAGGATGTTTAACAAGATGGTAATATAAGGTCGTAATCAGACTATATATGGTATTAGATATAATAATATCATTATTTAAAATATTTTTAATAAATTTATATTTAATATTCAGATAGTTTAAATGAGTATAATGAGAGTTAATACACAGGGTTAGAGAGTTTCATCTCACTTTTTATTTTTGTGAGATACATGTTTTATTCACCACCCATTCATTTTGTGTGGTATATATTACAGCCATGGATGTATTTTATTATTATTATAATTAAAATTATTGTTATTTATATATCCATTTTATGATATTAATGTCATAGGAATTATTTCTCAAAAGTTACCAAATCTGTAAAGTAATTTTGTCTGAATTTTCCGTCTTTGTGACACATTCCATGTTATGCACCTATATTTTTTCATGAGGTGTATATACTGAATTTGAATGGTTATATAATTAATATCCTTATTTTCATGATATTTTATGCTTTATGTATTCTCATTTTCTTACATGGGCATTATGGTTTAAAGTTACCAAGTGGTAAGAGTTTATTGAAACAATCTCATCGCTTATCGAGATAATTTAAGTTTGTGATTCATTTGATGAAATATTATGATCCATATATCAATAAAATTGCTAAATTTTATTATCCTATATTTATTCATGGTTTATTCATGTATCAATAACATTTTTCTACTCTTTGGAACATAAAAAAGTTATGAAAGTGTTTTTAAGAAATCTCGACTTTACCCTATTTTCAGTCGGAAATCTATGTTCCTTAAAAAACATGTTTTCTAAAAAGGGTTTACAAGAATATTATACTATTATCTTATAATAACAAAAATAAATATTCCCAATTTTTTTCTTTTACCAATGTTTTCAAAGAAATAATATTGTCTCTTTCTAAACAAAGAATTTTTCTACCATTTTTATCGTGCAAAAGAAATGTTATTTTTACCTCGTACGACATGTACAGATTTACACACCATAATTTACTTGAAGATTAATTTTCATGTTTAAAAGGTTAATTTTCTAGAAAGTGTTTTTAAAATTATTTTAAAAGAAATGGTTTTCAAAACTTTTTCATGATCATTTTATAATTTTTCAAGGAATATGGTTTTCAAAATTATTTCAATCATTATTTGTATGTTTTCAAAGAATTTTCAAATAAATTGTTTTCAAAATTTTTAATGATTATTTCATAAGTTTTAATTTAAAATGGTTTTCAAAATTTTTTAAATATTTCTTTATATGTTTTCTAATTTAGTTTCAAATAAATGTTTTTCAAAACATTTTCAATATTTCATTATATGTTTTCAAAAAAAATTATAGGAAAAGGTTTTTTAAATTTTTTGAAGGTTATTTTATAAGATTTAAAAGAAAAAGTGTTTTAAAAAGTTTTGAATGTTATTTTTGTATCTTTTTTAGGAATTTTTTTTTCAAAATTATTCCAAGTATTATTTATAATTTTACATGGTATTTTCTTTGAAAATGATGTTTAAATGATTTTATCTAATAAAAACCATTTTTCGAAGAAGAAATGATTTTTTCCTCAATAAATGTTTTTAAAAGATATTTCAAAAATTTTCCCATATAATATGACATCCATTTATGTTACTCATGTATTTATAGGAAATAATCTAAATTTTTCATTAATATACTTTCACAACATTAGTCATGCTTAATGTCATGGTCTTTATGAAACCCATTTCTCTTTCACAGGTTATATGTTCATGAAATCCATTTTTCTTTCATGGGTTATATTTTTATGAAATATGTTTCTATTTCATGGGTTATATGTTTATTAAATACATTTATCTTTCATGGGTTATGCATATAATGAAATGATTCTGAAACTTATATCATTTTCAATAGGTTGTGATATGATTTCATGTTTTTGATACCCATTTCATTTCATGGGTTATGATATGATTGTTTATGATTTTATGGAACATGTATGTATGATTTAATTATGAGATGAGTGATACCTATATCTCCCTATAATGAATTAGTTAAAGATTGATATCTCATTAGTTTGACTAAGATGGTCTTGGAAGTAAACCATGGCTACTAAGATGACCATGGCAATGAATCTTGATTGTCGAGATGCCATGAGGAGTGAACTCATTCTACTAATATGTACATGGGAGTGAACTATGACTATGAAGATGGTATGGGGAGTGAAACCATACTACTAATATGTTCTTGGTAGTTATTCTTTGGATACTATGGAAATAATATTATATGCTTATGTTTTTCCACAATTCCATGTTTTATACCTGTGTTATGGTTGTATGGATTATGTACTTTATTTCCCTATGATTAATGTCTTATGAACTGTAAATATTTATACCATGATATATATTTATAATATTTTATATGAATGGAATGATCTTAAAATGTTTTTATCACATTATCATAAACCTATTATCAAGTTTATTCTTACAAGTATCCCTTATTTACCCTTATTGAGCATCTGATCTCATCCCTTTTTATGTTTACTTTCCCCTAGGTTATGAAGATATGTATTATGTTTGATTTTTCTTAGAGGGGTTCTATTCATAAAGAATATATTGGGTGATAACGTATTTCACTTATGTACCAGTGTTTATGTTTCCATGTTTCTAAAGGCACTACACAAGTACGGTCCTTGCACATCTGTTTTTATTATGTTTTAAGTATTCCACAAAAGTTATGTAATGTTTATGTATGAAAAGAGAGTTTCTCTATAAATTATTTATTCAACATTATTTTTTTTATTTTAAGGGAATAATTAAATTTAGTATTTATGAATTTTGGCTATTTTCCCCAAACTATTGTATCAAACTCTTTCAATAAATATCCAATTCCAGGGATCTTTTATGGAATTCAATTTTTTATTAGTGAAACTCTATGAGTTTTTATCTAAATTTTCGGGGAACCCTATTTTATATTTCCCCTATTTTTTTGGTTTGTTACCTTTTATCTATACTTATTACATTGGTGATCTAAGATAAAAAAACCCACAATTCTATGACTCAACACAAGTGAATTTTTATGGATTTTCTGTCACTTCCCTACCTTGAGTACCTCATCTAATAAGAAATTCGACCCCCTTATATAATTGAGTGACTACTAGGATCCACTGAAAAATTTACTTATAAGTTATCAATAACTTATCCCTAAACTAAATTGTAAATTTTCCATCATATTATATGAATATAGGTTCATCTTTTGTGTCTCACATAAATTTTTTAGATTATAATATTTCTCATATTAAAAGTTATTCTATGAAATGAAAGAAGATTTATTTCTCAATCAAAATATAAAAAATAATTATTGAAACACTTTCACATAGAATAGAAAATATCTATGTTAAAAATAATTAAAAAATGATATAGTTAGTAAATGATTAAGGTTGACATGTATTCAATGGCACAGAGTATAAAAAATATCATTAGACTCCCACTCTAATTAACAGAGTCACTATTAAATTTAAAGTAACTTATAATACCCAAATAAAATAGAAGGAAAAAAATAAACTACGATATTTCAAATTGAAAAAATGTTAACATATAAAAGAAGAATAATAATATTGTACCTCTCTATACATGATTTATCTTTCATAACTGTGTTTTGGAAGAGGAAAAATATGTAGAAATCAACTAAATCATTCTTAACATGATATTCACTAGTCTATGTAACCAACCAATGCTATAGAGTGATTTATCCACCCAAAAAATATTCTATCATCACCCAGTATCAAAGATAAAAAACTAACATAAAATAATAGGTTTTACGTTTTCAAGATCAAAAAATACTCAATGAGGCAAGGAATACATCCATTTATTTAATGTTTCTTTATTGAAGTATAAAAAGCTAAAAAATCATAATGTGTAGCCGACCATAAGATTTTAAATGCATTATATTTATTATAAATCATACTAAATTCAATTAAGTGATTTTTGAACCTTTTTAATGATTAATTTATCATAAATGAATCATCACATGTTATGTTAAAATATCAATAGTATGATAAACATATATGGATATGTTAGTACTAATGTATTGGTGTAGACACTTGAGAGGGGGGCTGAGTGAATCTGGGGTTTCTAACATTTTACCAAATCCCAAATATACCTTTAACATTTTTTATGATTTGTTATTTGAAACCCTGTTTTTTAGTTTGGATATGGATTTTTCATTTTATCTTATAACAAACATTCCACAATCATATGCAATGTAAAATATTAACAAAAGATATAAATGTGGTAGACTTATAATGTTCTCCCACAATAATGGAAACTTACTTATACATAAATTCACCATAAATAATTACGACAAAAAATTAAAAGTGGGTGTCCATGGATCATCATGAAACCAGTCACACCACATTATATAGATTTGAGTTCACTATATTTTACAAATGAACAATAATTCTCCCATAGGTTCTTTTTGTTGGAATCAAACTAGTTATATTTAACACTTACAACTCCTAAAGTAAATCACCATGTTTGTATATGTATGTCATTTAACCCACTAATTTAATGCACTACCTCAACTAAAAGAGTCTTCGACTACCTAAATGAATTTAAGAACACATACATGAATCTGAAACTCTACAAAATTATATAACTCAAGGAACTCAATAACAAATGAATATTCCTTATAAAATAAAATTTTCATCCTTACCAAGTCATCTTAAATAATCATACCTATCAAATTCTTACATGGTAAGTGTACATAGAATAACATCGATCTATGTTTTTTCTTGGTGATAAAAAACTAATATTATGTACGTTGCTTCTCCCTTATGTTCTTCTTCTTCCTCTTCCATGAGAGGACTACTTCTATCATCACTATATTCTTCCTCAATAGTTTCTCAACACTATATTTTCATCCTTAATATGTCTTCTTAAAGAATCATACCTAAAAAATTCTTATATAGTGAGTGTACACAGAATAACATCGATATATGTTTTTTCTTGGTGATAAAAAAACTAATATTATGTATGTTGATTCTCCCTTATGTTCTTCTTCTTCTTATTCCAGGAGAGGACTCATTCTATCAGCACCTTATCCTTCCTCAGGATTTCTCAACCATATCAAGTCACTCACAGCTGCACACAAAACATAAATCATGTATAAAAACTATTTTTCTACCTTCTTTTTATCAATAAATAAGAATATAATTTAATTCATGTAATTTTTATGTTTCCACAAATATAAATATTTAAGACATTAAGTAAAATAAAAAAAATGATCTATTATATGCACCACAACATCTATCACTCTCCATTACCTCCTTTTTCAACAACTTGACATGGATATGTCTCTTATTTTATTCAGGAATACTATATAAGGAGGATCTATCTCTATTTCTCTTTTTTAAAAGAAGGAAAAATATGAATTTAGATATTTATCCTAGAGGAGTCAATTTTCTTTCTTCTCAAAATATTCATCAATAATTTTCAAAAAAATCTATCTTTCTAGATATATGAAATCTATAACTTCACTAGCTTGTAGTGTGAAGCTTCTTCAATACAGAATATGTTCTTCCCAAAAACATATATAGAATCTATATTGAGTATCTAATTTTTAAAATTCATCTCAACACATTCATATTCTCATATATATTGAATAAAAAATATTTCTAATATTTATAACACCAAATGAAATTATAATAATCTTTACATTTTCCAATTAACATTTACATATTTAAATAATTTGGAAGTTCCTTATTTCTGGGATCTTTAAATTCCCATAATTTACTCTTATCATTCATCTTCCTTCTCAGATTTAAGATCATATTCCTTATTCAAAAATCTTGAATCTCAAATGTTTTTGTGATATTTTAAACACTAAAAACCATCACCAACATTATCTGATTATTTTTCACTCTGTTCACCAAGATACATTTTCAAGTATTCTCATTTGAAAAATCCAATATAAATTATAATAATGATATAATCACCTTTATATCCATAAATATTTCTCAAAAAATGCTTTTATCATGGAGTAGGATAGAATAATGGTGTTTGGGTCATAAAATAATGGATATGGCATCACTACATTAAATTTATTATTCAAAATATAAATTCAGGAAACATAAATTTTCAATTAGTAGATTCTTAGATATTTCACTAAATGTTGATCCCTATATTGATTTTAAATGATCCTTATTGTATAATATTTCATACCTACGTATATTATTCTTATACAGTGTCATATGGTCTTTATGTGGACAGGAATGACACTTATATCAACACGCAATTACTAATATTCACCATAGAGTCAAGAATGACTCCAACAAATCTTTGAATGATTTTTACATAGTGTTAAATGACTCTTATAATGATAGTCCATTTCTATTTTCTTATCATAGTGGATCTAAATTATCCTTACATATAATTATAAAACACTTATACATATATGCCTTTACATTAGAAATTATTCATACATATAGTTCTAATGACTCATACTTATATTCTAAAAAATAGCCAAATTTAAAATTTAAACACCAAAAATTATAATATCTTCACATTAAAAAATAATAATTTAAAATTAACTCTTGGAGTCTCCAACACATTAAACCACCTCAGAATAGCCCCAAATAATTATAGAATTTATTAAAAAAATTCCAATCTTCATCAGCACATATCCATAGTATTTGTCAGCATATTAAATTGTGAAGTAGAGTATTTCAAGTTCCCAAAAACTTTAAATTATAGACTAATTATCAAAAAATTTATGATTTATCAAAGATTATTAATCACTGGTTCAATATCCTTCATGAAATATAACTCATTGAGGGATTATCCATAACTCTGTTTAGCTTCCTAAAAAACATTAAACCTATTTTAATCTTTTAATTATATATAAAAAGTGTATAAGTTAGAATGCTACACCATAAAATTAATATCATCCATTATAAACATGCTATAAATGGTTCTATTTCCACAAGTCATCACTTTTATTTAACTTTATGACCCTCCCAACAATCAATAGGTTTTAGGGGATTCTTAAAATTATTCCATCTAGGTCTTCCATAAAACTTAACTTCATATTTTTTACATTCATGATGGAATCAACTTCAAATTTATTTTTCGGGTGGAACTCACTCCATTATCTAATTAATCAATAAAAATTGACATTATCACAGTAAATCCATTGATAAAAAATACAACCACAATACAAAGGGAAGTTCAATCACCCAATTTTCATTTTCAATTCATTACATATTCACATATAAAAAATTCAAAATTCATTTTTATTATTCTCTCGCTAATTAAAAATAAATTAAATGATGAATTTAGGGATACCTCTCCATATTGATATTTAATAAAAAGAAAGAAAGGTCGCCCAAGGTAATGTTCTTCTCTCCCTATACTCTTTTAATTTTATAAATCTCATATTCTCCCATTTTTACACCTCTTTTCCATATTCTCCACTTTATTGGGAGATTCACTCATCTTTTATTTGAGATAAGTGAGATATAAAATTATTCTTTGAATTCTTCCATTAATAAAACTACTCTTAGTCTACATTGGATATCCTATTTTATAATACTATACCAGTCAATAAAGATAACCAAATTGTCTATAAAATAACCACAATGTCATACTAACTTGATAATTTTTCCTCTTACTGTTATTCAAATAGTATTTTAGAAAATTTTATAAACATGAAATTCAGATAAAAAAATAAATTAATACATTTATAATTTAATGTATTTTCATACCATTTTTTCATAAAATCCATCCCCCATTATAAACATATTTAATATTTATTGAAACAGTTGTGTGTGAGTAAAAATCAAACATACACATCATATTTTACAGAGTATTTCAAGATATTTATATCTATAATGAATTTGATGAATCTCGGGCAGCATGACTTCATTGATATCCACAATCAAGTGAAGTTTTGCATACTTAAAAATGGATGATTTCAATTATTTATGTTATAATTTAGATAGTGATATGAATTGTGTGATTAATACCAATGTGATTTTCTATGATGGATTGATTTCTAAAGCTATATTAACATCGAATCCTTCATAATTTCTCCCATTTAAAGCATTAATATCAATTCCATCTTCCATGACATAAAAAAATATAATATAACAATATTTTTGGTCTTAATAATGTTCTTAATTAGAGAAACAAGGATGATACTTTCATCTCAACACAAAAACTCTTTACCTTGAAGCTATAAAGTGTTTCTATCTCTTTATAATTATGCCACATTTGTCTTTTAAAACCTATTCTGCTTTGGTAAATATGGTATTTTTGTCTTTATAATTTTTCTTCTAAGATAAAATGGGCTATTCCACTATATATATTATATCCATTTATTTCTTTTTCAGATAATATAACATCTTAGCCTCTTCTAACTGAGATTTCCATATAGTTTATCATTATTTCTTCACATTCTCATACATCTTTTATGTGTGGAATCCATCCTTGGAAAAGAATATTTTGTCATAGGTGGAATTGGGCCTTTAACTTTTTTCTCAAATAATTTCTTTTGACCAGGAATCCATTTAAAACATTTTAAATAACCATAAACTACCCACTTTTATCCTCCACACACCATTTAAATAGCCATTGGTGTACCATTTTTTTGGCATAATATCAAACTCTTTAGTTGTAGTCTAAACCACCAAGCAAATCCCATTATCTCTATCTTAGATTTATTATTTTATTATTGATTCCATATTACTCCCATATTTCTTGAAATTCATGGATATATTTCAATGGTCTATGATGTGTCCTCTCTTACCATAGTATAATAATCTTCCACTGTTATTAACATCGTTTAAAAATTTCAACATAAGCTTATTCTTTTTTTCCCCTCATCCATATTATTTGATTTTCTCCTCAAGGTGGAATAGTTTTTTAACAAACGTATTATTTATTTTTGTCCTTTTATAGAAATATACCTATGAATTTTTCTCTATTATATATCATCACCCTTCAAAAACATTTTCAAAAATTCTTTTAATAATCACATAAGTTAATAATGTATTCAAATATTTTTTATCACATATTCTTCTTCCTATGTGAATTTTTTATTCTTTCCATAAGTTTTGATTCTAATTTTATCTCTAATAACATTTATTTAGGACTTCTATGATGTGAATAAGTTTATATATTGTTACAGTAACCAATTTGAATGTGTCTAAACTTTGGGAATCACCATCTGTAGCCTACAAATATATTTCTTTGGTTGTAAATTTTTTTTGGATAGAATTTCCTTATATTATAGCTTGTTTTTTATGGAAAAAATAATTCTATTTTGAGATCATTTTTGGAATATTATTTTCTTTGAGACTCTCTAATATATCCTATATTATGTGGTGGGTTTTTTATAAGTTTTATCCATCTAAATTTGAACATTTTTTATCTGAATTTTTTTACACCTAATGAAAATATATTATTTATAGACAAACTCATCTTGATTATGGGTCACCTTTTAGTGATATTGAATTAGATTATTCTTTATATTATTCCATTTTCTTATTGTTGACAATATTTTTCTTCTTTGATATAACACTTTCATAAAAAAATTAAACACTTCTTTTCTCAACTTGTTGGGAACATCAAATTTTGGCCTCTTCTAAAATTTTCAATTTAATTTATTTTTCAAGAAACTTCAGGTTGATATCATTTCTTCATCGATATATTATCTCAAATTTAATTACAATTATTTATTTATATTATGATTTTGATCTTATTTCACTAAATTTTCCTCTTCAAACTTATTTCCATCCCCTTTTCCCATATATGCCTTGATTTCTATTTGAGAAAATTTTACATATATTTAATTTTATAGAGATTTCCAAATTCATAGATATGTTTTCTAACAAAATTATTAAACACTCATCTCTCACAAATGACTATTTGGAATTATTCTTCAAATAAATAAATTATTTCCTTTCCAATTGAAACAAATCCAACCTTATCATTTATCATTTTTTGAGGGTACTACAACTACTTATAATTTTTTCTAATGATCTTCCATTGCATCTGCCACTTGTTTTAGATGTAATTTTTCATCATGTAGTCCCTTTATTAACTTGAATATATAGCTCACCACCTAAATTGGATAATTTTATATTTGACCATTAAAATTAATGTAGAGGTATTCATCAAATTCAATGAAACCATTCTCATATCTTTAACCTGAATTATTATAGGAATCATAATAAACATATCTATCATAACAATCACTGTTCTAGCTAAATTCAGATAATAGTGTTTCCTTATTCACTTCTGATTTCTTTCTCATATTATTAACCTCTTTATTCATCATATTTCTCAAATTATCTTTTGAATCTTATAAATCTATTTCAATAGGGATGTAATTTGATTTTTTTATATAAGGAACTTCCATTCCAAATATACACTTCATGTGTTCAAGTAAAAACCACATGGCCTTCATAAGAGATCTAATTAGATGGTATCTTGGATTTCATATCAATTTTTAATTCTAGTCGATCGACACAGACACATGAGAAAGAGGTTGAATCATGTGTTGCTAGTTTTTTTCTAAATCAGAAATAAAAATTTAACCTTTCCCCACTATAGTTTTTTAAAAACTATTATCTATTAGGATATGAATGTGTTATTTTATGTTTTACACAACATTCCACAACAACATAAAATGGAAGATATAAAGGTTCCCATCAGGATCTTAATTAAATACAACTTTATTTCCATATGAACATATAAAAGAAAAGATATACCTATACACACCATATTTAAACTTTTAGAATACATATGTACATAATATCAAAGAAAGGATTTTGATTTACCAACTCCCTTACCTTTAGCCCTGATTTACATAGAATTTTTTAACCAACTATTTCATAAATATATACACATTAATTACTTATATCCAAACATTATTCTCATATAATTATATTTATACTCTTCATTCATAACAATTTCCTCCATGTATTTAATTTTTGTAATCTCTTTTTAACATTTGGTGTTTACAATCATAACAGTTTTGAACTAGTTTCATAAAGGTAATGTTAGTATTCATTTTTATCTAAAATATAGTCATTTAAAAACCACTAATGTCTAATTAATTATTATTTTATAAATAATTATAAGATTATAATTCAATTACATGGGATTTAGGTTTATGTTTTGTGAAAATGAATGCAATGAAGAACTAGTTTCAGGTTTTTACTAATATTGATGGATTACATTATAATAATCATTAAATGTTATGTTATTAAAAAAATTCATATTAATGATATGTATTAATTATACATATAATATATATTAATTTAATATAAACAAAAACCACCCTTTGTATGTGAATGAAAAACAAAATATGAATATTTGTGGAGTCGGTAGTTCGAACAACACATGATTCACATTTTCATTTTTCTTAATGGAAAATGTGTGAGAGGTTAATGAATGAACCATCATTATAAGAGAATACAAGTAAAAAATTATATAGAATTTATAATTTCAATATAGTGAAATTAAATTTTATCATTAATAAAATCATATAAAGAAATAGAAAATGAAAGAGAGTTCTATGAACCTATACCCCACTTCTTGGATTATCGCCATAGTAAAGGGGATTAAACCTTTGATGAGTGGTATTTTTGAAGATAAAAACCTTATTAAGGTGTATAAGAGTTTTTAAAAGTGTTTTTGGAATATTTTGGTCCCAAATTAAGGGTTTTGGAGGGAGGATAATTGAGGAGAGTAGTTCCCCTTTTATAAGTGAAAAGGAGTGGAATTTTTGTAAAGACTCAAAAATATTCAATAATCAGAATTTAATCTCAATAAAATTCACTCAAAATTAATAAATAATATATTATATTTAATATAAAGTTGATAAACACCTCTAATATTGAAAATATATATTTTTAAACATTTTATTCCCTTTACATTTAAGTTTTCTCACTTTTACCATTTCAATTTTCACCACGACAACTTTTTTTTACATGGGTAATATATCCCTTAATACTAAAAATAGAGTGATAATTATTAAATAATTTGTAACCAAAGATTAAAAATATTAAATTGAATTTATTAAATAAAAAAATTATGTTTTAGGAAAATTAATTTTAACAGAGACTCTAAAAAACCTGTTTTTTGAAGAAGAAAAACATTTTTACAAAAACAATTTATGATCAGTGTATAATTATCAATGCCAATGACAAAAATGAATTCAAAATAATTAATATTATTAAAATATCATTTATTTAACAGTAAAATAAATCAATACCTTAATTTCAGCATGTTATAATTAATTAAACAAAATATTCTACAAATAGTTTGTATTAAAATGCTACATAAATTTTCAAAATGTTAAGGATGAGTTAATAATTTCAACATAGTATTTGGAAAATATTAATTCTACTTGATAATATATAATTTTATTTGAATTAATTTTTAAAAAACTATTAATGTATTCATAAATATTATAAATTCATAAAATTGATGACATTATAAAATCAATACTTTAAATTTTCATTTAAAAATTAGTTACATCCAAAAAATCCCAAAATTTCATTTCAAGATAATATGATCATGATAAATAATTTTTTTATAAACATAACATTAAAATAAAATCTTTAAATAACATGAAAAAAAAGCTTTTACAAGAAATTATATTTTTTTATTAACTATTATTTTAAAATTGGGGATACTCATAAATATATCTAACTTGAAAATTATACCTTTTATAAAATAAATTTTAGGTATAAGAATTGATTTTAACAGTTTCTTAATTATAACAATTTTTCTGATAAATAAAGTAAAATTAAATTTATTTTATTATTATTTTTATAATAATATTTATTTATATATATTTCATAATTCATTTACTACTATCTATAACTGATAATTTCATGTCTTCCATATATAGATCTATATTTGTTTGGTTTTGTTTTTGCGTGTAGATAAATTCATCAAAGACATTATTTAATTGATGAAAAACTTAGTTCATTACATTCTACCCCTTAAAATGATTTCACCCTCAAATTTTCTTTACATTAAAGAAAAAAAATGAGGGTACTTTTCTCCCATCACATCCTCAACTTCCCTCGTAGCCTCCTCAAACTTATGATTTCTCCATAAAATATTGACCAAATGAGTGGTCTTGTTCTTTAGAAACTTATCTATTCAACCCAAAATTTCATTTGGTCTTTCATAATTTGAGAGATCATATTCTAGTTTTATAGACTCAGATATTAGTACATGTGAAGGGTCTGGTATGGAATTTCTCAAAAGTGAAACATAGAACACATTATGTACTTGGGAGAGGTTTGGTGGGAGTTATTAGTAATATTCTACCACCCTAAAAAGATCAAAGATTTAGAAAGGCCTGGTGTATTATGGGATCTACATACCTTTCTTCCTAAATCTCATAACTCACTTCCATAAAGATATTTGAAGTAATATCTTTTCACCATCTTCAAACTCTAGATCTCATTGATTATAATCTCAATATTCCCTTTATATACTTTTCCCTACTATCATATGTCACAAAATGGTTTGAACCCTCTCTTTTATTTTTTAGAAAATGTTAGTGCTAATTATCCTCCTCTCTCCAACTTGATCCCAATATATTGGATTCATGTATCTATTCCCATACAGAGCCTCATATAGTACAATGTAAAAGATATAATAGAAACTATTGTTATATAAGAACTCTAATAAAGGAATAAGTTGATCCCAAAATCCTAGGAAATCTATTGAATAAGGTCATTACATGTCCTCGAGAATTTGAATTTTCTCCTCATACTAACCCTCTGTCTAAGGATAATATGATGTTCTGCAATTCATCTTCTTATCCATATCTTTCTAAATATTTTTCTATAATCTCAAGGTAAACCTTGGATCCCTTTCAGATAAAATTGATAGTGGTACTCCATGAATCCTCTTGTCTTCTCTTATGTATATCTTGGTGTTCTAGTTATGGGTGAATTATTCTTTAGTAAAAATAAAATGTAATTTCTTTGTAAGATGATTGACTAAAACACAAATATCATTATGTATTTAGAAGTTTTATTGGGTCTTAAAATGAAATCCAAGTGAATGTTTTCCCATTTTCATAATAGTATGGTTAATGGTTGTAACAAACCCTTATAATTTTTTCATTCAACCTTAAAATTCTGACATACCAATCATCAAGATATGTATTCTAAAATATATATCATAAAACTATCCCACTAGAATATTTTCATCCAATATCTGTACAACTTTTTGCATCTAGGATGTATGTAAAAGGATGAGCTATGAACATGATCCAAAATTTCCTTCTTCAACTTTATCTTTTATTGGAGACACATCCTAGTTCTAAATATTATACATCTTTATCAAAGTTTGACTTTGAAATTTTCGATACCTTTTTTGTATCTCTATATAATACTTCAAATATTTTATTATCTTTATGTGAATAAATGGTTTTGTAGTTAATTGGGAATGATATTATTTATCTCCCCCATTATTACTTCACGGTTTATCCTTTGTAAATCGATGAGTTTTTTGTATTTTAATTCCGATAGAGTAGCAATATATTTTATTATCAGAGAATAAAACACCTTAAATTCCTTCTTTATGTGGTAATGTATTGGGAAGTATTGAAAATTTATCAACTCTAACCATCTAATTTATTTCACATTCAATTCCTTATATGTGAATATATATTTAAACCTTTTTATTTAGTACATATATGACAATTTTCACCATAGATATACTTTCTCCAGACATTCAATATGAGGATCACTAATGTCGACTCTAAATTATGAATTAGTTAATTTTTATCAAGAGCATTAAATTGGTGTGATCCCTATACGACTACCTTATCATTTTGTATGATAATGAAACCCAAACCCTTTTTTTGAATAATCACTATATATTAAAAACACTTCCCCATTGTAGGGTAATATACGTATTAGAGTAGTGACCAACCTCTTCACTAGTTCTTTAAAACATTCTTTATATTACTTTATCAAAGTGAACTTTACTCCCTTATTTTTCAATTTGGTTTGTAGATTTTATAGTCATGAAAAATTTTCTCACAAATAATTAGTAATATCACACCAACATAAGAAAATTATGGATATCTGTTATGGTGGTCATTCTAGGTCATTTCGTGATAACTTACATCTTTGGTGGATCTACTGATATGACCTTGATTGTGATTACATGACCCATGAATGACACCTTTTGAAACCAGAATTCACATTTTATTAATTTGGCATATAACTTATCTTTTCTCATAGTCTTAAACACAATTTTAAAATGATCTTCATGATATTAATTTATCTTTGAATATAAATGAATATCATCTATAAAGACCCACATAAATTGATCAAGGTAGTCTCTAAAGACACAATTAATTATATCCATGAAGATATCATGGGAATTTTTAGGTCCAAAAAACATCACTATAAACTAATAGTGTTCATACCATGTATGAAAATCCATATTACATCTATCTCTCCTTTTAAATGTTAACCTATGGTGTCTAGCTCAATGGGAAAACATAAATAGTTATTGTGATACTTAGATTTGACTGAATTTATCCTCGATACGAGGTGGTGGATACATTTTTTATCACTATTTTATTAATCTCATGATAATCAATGAAAAGATACATTTATCAATCATATTTTACAAAGAGGACTCGAAAACCCCATGGTGAAGCATTGGGGTGTATGACACCCCTGTCAAAATTTTATTATAGATTCTTCTTAATCTCTCCTAATTCAATGGCTATACAAACTCTTTGAGATAGGAAAGGATCTAGGTACGAGTTTGATTGGAAAATAAACCTCACACTCCATTGTAAGACCAGAAAGTTCATCTAATAATGAATTACAATATTACCATACAATATGTACGTTATCAATATTGACTTCCTCCATAATAATTTGAGACATGTGTCCCTCCTTGTTTGGTAACATAATCCACGTTAAATAATTATCTTTTGTAGGGGGTTCATAATCATCATTTCATCAATAAATGATAATAGGATTATTTAGGATATGAAATTAGGCTTCCTTATCCCAATAGTTGATGTGATATTTGTACATGTAAACCCAATCCATACCTAATATTATGGTAAATTCAATCAAATGAATAATAATTAAATCCGTAGGAAGTATCCTCCCACAAATCCTAATTAGAGCTTATTTGTAAATCTTAGACATGATCATTATTTGACCAGGTTTTTCACTGATATTTATATATCCATTACTTAAGGTAGTGATTCATATTTATTAGGAAAACATTTTTATATAAAAAAATGTGATGAAACATAATCATATAAGGAATTAATATACTTATTAGAGAGATTTAGTGTACCACCCAACACTTTATTATCATGATCTAAATCAGCGGTATCTACATCAGCAGTAGTGACAAAAAATTACCTTCCTTTTCTCCTTGGTTTGGGAGGTTTTTTGGGAATATTTTATTAATGGGAGAATGTTTTGGGGAATTTATTCTCATAATTTACAAACTAATTTCAATTGAATCATTATAGTGTGGGTGGATCATTATTAGGACCTTATTCTCTTCTATGGTGTTAATTATAATCATAGCCTTGTTTATATAGGTGTGGGAATTATGTCTTGATTTACCATACATAAAACAATTCCTTGATTCCTTGAGATAATTACCCATATTCTTCATCCCGCATTTATTTAATGTTTTAAATAGATCTTTCTTCCCAACATGTTTCTTATCATCAATTCTTAAAGGATACTCTACTTTCCTTTTCTTTTCCGCTGAATATTAAGAGGTTACAGTTTCCATATTAACATTAATAAAACATCTAAATATCTATTCATAACATCCAAAGTATCTTAAGGGAAAAACACTTCCAATAATTGAATTTATGTTGGTAAAGAAATAGTAGATTTTACTATCAGCGTTAGAGATAAAACAGAAGGAAAACCTATAAGTTCATGTGAAATTGGCTTCATAGGATCCAATAAAATCATCATATTATTGATTCAATCCCATGAATTCCTGATCCATCCTTGTGTGAAGTTAATATGGAGAATAATTATTGAAAAATATATTCTTCAACTCCTCCCATTAAATTTAGTATAAATCCTCCTTTTTCATAGTGTTCTAACTTAGAATACGCCATAGTCAAAATCACCTTCAAAATGATAGATGGAAAAACCACTTTATCATGCATTGAGAACTAGATATTTGAAAATATCATTTCCATTGCATTGACTGACCACTCAAAAACTAATGAATTAGAAGACCCAAAAAAATTGGGTAACCATTTCCACATAAATGAATCTCTAACAAGTTGATCAATCCTTATTGAGTTTGAGAGATCAAAATGATTTAGTTTTTTTCCCACATCGTGATATAGTTGGGTGATAATTCTGATGATATTTTTTATTCCATCCCTAATCTCATGAGGTTTCTTATTTGTAAAATATCTACATTTTACATTACACCCATTATTAACATCATTATTTTGGGTTCCAACTAAAACCTTAAAAAATAAAAAATGGTAATGATTATTTTTAAATTTATGATGGTACATAAAATAAAACTATAAAATTAGAAGATGGATTTTATAAATGACATGCATATTCCAACCTATGGTTCTCTAGGTTTTAATCTAGGTTTTCCATGATTGAGTTTCTATCAAAACTTTTTATTTATATTAAAATAATTCAAAATGGTTTTTAAGGATAATGTGAATTACCAAATCATATCTCCTAGGAGTCTCAAAACAGGTTCTCAATAACTGTTCACTCACTTTTCCCTAGCATGATTGCTGAGATATACTTGACCAACTATTTTTAGGGTTATTACCCATTGGATCATATGTACCAAACAAATGAATTTTAGTATATATATTTGTATTTATTTCTAAAAAACACATAATACATACATTTCCAAAACATTAGGATGTTATCATATACTTAGAATAACCCGTAGCACTTTTCCTAGGATTTTTTCCTAAGATTCCATAAACTAATCTCTAAAATGACTAAAATAATCTCAAAAATAACTAATCCCTAATTTGATACCAAATATAGTATCCTAGGATAAACATAACATAAATAATACATTAACCACACAATTTCATTTATACATCACATAATAGTCTTGTAATCCAATGTCTAAAATGTTTAGATTATTGGAAATTTGTTATATAAACATCTTATTTTATTAAAATTAAAAACATTTTCCAATAACTAATCTCATATATACCATTTCTTAAACATGTAAAATGATTTATTCATCTTCATACGATGGGTATTGTAAAAATAAGAAAGGGGTGAGCTCAAATGCTTAGTGTGGGAAAAATCATAATGTATCACATCATTAACATAAGAAGAATATGAGGAAAAAATAAATATCTAAATAATAGATCATTAAACCATTTATGATAAAAAACATGATGGATACACATGATATCATAAAAATATCATTAAGGAAACATGAAATATAAAACAAATAATATGTGAACATGACATAAGGTGCATGATACTTGGGAATGTATAACCATGAAAAGATAGAATTTATTAGAATTAAAATACATCTTGAAACATGGAATAACGTGATAAAAAACTTTTATATATGTCAT
Organism: Viscum album; assembly: GCA_963277665.1. Lineage (NCBI taxonomy): Eukaryota > Viridiplantae > Streptophyta > Magnoliopsida > Santalales > Viscaceae > Viscum > Viscum album. Next base: position 405,833,185 of record OY728167.1, read on the forward strand.
AACTTTATAAAATTAAAAATTTTGAACATCTATAAGCATATTAAAACATTATTTAGAAAACCCATTATTCCCGTGCCTATGTGAATAAACTTAATATTACCACACCTATAAATGTGAGCTATCCCATCATGACCATGCCTATCCTAACATACCTACATCACCTATTCTTGATAGTATAATTATATATAATCTTATACCAGTGAATTAGAAGGTGATATAGGATCCCACCCTCATCATCCACACATATGTGTTCCATTTAAAAACAATCATCACAATAACATAAATAACCCATGGAAAAAATAATAGGTTTCTTAAACATATCACATTACATGAACATAAGAAATAATAGGATAAAAAGATATCATTATCCAAAAATTATAATAGATTATTAAAATATAAAACATAACTTCACGAGAGATATATCATTTTAAGGTAATTATAATTAAATCATGAGTAGAGGTTTTTGATAATATTTTGTATTCATCATTGTAAAAGTCATAATTATGATTCCCATTTCAAATGTCCCCTTTATTTTTAAGATAAATGGAAATAATACCTTAAATGAAATTTATTTTTTTCCAAATACTATTTTTACCAAGAAAATATGAAATAAAATAAATCAAAATATAATTTATTTTAAAAATTATGTTCAATAATCAATTTTGTATCTCAAAGAAACGGTTTTAAGTTACCAAGTCCATTACATTTACCCTTGATTTATAAATAATTCATTGACCTCCTATATCATATATAAAAATATTAATTAATTATTTTAATACCCTATTATAATATAATTCTATTTATACACTTCATTAATAATAATTATCTTCAAATATGAGATTTTCATAATCTCTTTTCAATATCAATTGTTAATAATATTAACCGTTTGAGACTGGGTATGTAAAAGAGGTGTTGATATTATTTATTATCACAAATAAAATAATTTAGAAACTATTAAAGGGTATATAATTTATTTTTATAAATATTTATAATGTTATAATTCCATTTCATAGGAATTTTGGTCAGGTTTTGTGAAAACACCAATAGTGAAAAACGTCTCTCATTTTTTTTACTAAAATCGATGGATTACCCTATAAAAATCATTAATTTTTAGGTTACTAAAAAATAAAAATATCAATGATATATATTAATTATAAATATCATATATAATTATAATATATAAATTAAAACCATCCTTTTTGGAATTTAAGGAAAAAATAAAACATGTTTATTTGTAGAGGTAGTAGACCACACAACACATGATTCACATTTTACTTTTTCTTAATGGAAAATGGTAGGGGTATTAATGCATGTAAAATCATTATAATAATATACCAGTATAATAATTATTATTATCATATCATTTTATGATACCAAAATTAAAATTTAGGATTAATAAAAGCATAAAAATAAATAGAAAAAGAAATAGAGGTTTTTTAACAAATACCTCACTTCTAAGATTATCATCCTTGTGAAGGGGATTAAACCTTTTAGGGGTAGTATTTTAAGAAGAATGGATGCTCATTAAGGGGGATAGAGGTTTTAATAATAGTCCTGGGAATATTTTGGGCTAAATTTTAGGGCATTGTGATAGAGGGTAAGTGAGGATATAATCTCCCCTTTTATAAGTGAAAAAGAGTGAAATTTTTGAAAATACTCAAAATAGTTAAATACTTGGAAGAAAATCTCAATCCTAGGGCATAAAAATTGATAAAAAATGGATGTTAGGGAATATAAGGTATATCCATGCCTCCACTCTTAAAAAAGAAACATTTTTTAAACATTTTATGCACTTTACTTATAAGGATAATCAGTGTTACAATTTTAGTTTTCACCACGCTAACTAGTTTTTTCCTAGGTAATTTATCCTTTATGCCCAAACAATAAAATAAGAGATTATTAATAATTTTTAAACTCTAATTATAAATATTAAATCAAATTTATCAAATAAAAATCCTATGTTTATGGAAAATTAATTTTAAAAAAAACTCACACCCCCCCCCCCTTGAAAAACATAATTTTTAGGGAAAATGACTGATGATTACGGTAGAATTATCAATCAAATTGATTTAAATAAAAATAAAATAGTAAATATTATTCATATTATATTTATTTAACAATAAAATAAATCATGAACATCATTTCATCATGTTATAATTAATTATACAAAATGGTCAAAAAACAGTTTTCATTAAAATGTTGATAAATTTTAAAAATGATGAGCATGAATTTATAATTTAGACATAGGATTTTAAAACTATTTAATCTAAATTATAATATATATTTTTATATTAATGAATGTTTCTAAAAAAAATCAATTTATTTATATAATAAAATAAATTCATAAAAGTGATGACATTAAGAAAATTAGTTTTTGACTATTCACTTGAAAATTAATTACATACGAAAAATAAAAAAATTCATCTGAAGGTAATTTTATCATTGAAAATCCTAGGATAGCGTGTTTTTTCAATTTATCTTTTTAAATTTTATAAACATAACATTAAAATTTAATCATAAATTATAATGAAAAACATCCTCCATAAAAAAATTATTTTTCTATACTAACTATTTATTTAAAATTAGGTTTAATCATAAATATATAAAACTTGAAAATATCCATTTTATAAAATACATTTTAAGAATTATAAAATATTTTATTACTATATTAACTGCACTAATTGTGCCAAAATTTAAGGTGAATTTTATTATGTTTTGTTTCGTTTATATATATATATATATCATAATTTTGTTACTACTATTTATCCCTTATAATTTTATGGCTACCATATAACTGTCTATATTTTTTTGGTTTCAATGTTGATTATGGTGCAAGTCATGAATCACAGTATTTTATTATGTAGGGAAAACATGAGTATTTAAACATTGTATATGTCAATATTGTGTAAGAAAACTCACACATTCTTGGTTCTTTGATGTTTACTCAGCGAAATAAATAAATATAAAATATTTCATTAATATACATATATTTGAAAATCATATGTTTCTTAACTACCCATATCCACATATTTTCTATTTCCAATTAAATTGAGGTCAAATATATAATAACTATCATATAGGAGGAAAAAAATTCTAATATGGTTAAAACATACCTACCACATAATCAGTAAGATAACTAACTACTGATAGGTTTGATGGGATCATTAATGATTATTGTCTATAGATGTAAAAACCATATATTATCGACATTTTATAAACAAAATTACAATGAATATTAATTTATGGAAAAATAACCCATAGAAAAAATGTATTATAGCTCTAATAGTCTCCATTTTGATAGATTAAGCTTGATGGTGATCACCATAATATAATGAAAGGATTATTGTCTATGATGGAATAAACTAACCAAGGATCATAGATTGTATCTTGAGGAACTCAAAGAACATAAGGGGTACTAACACTATAACCATATTACAAAATATACTTTGATAAGAAGAGATATTTATTTATATCAATTGAAACAAGTAAAACCAAAAGATTGGATCTTATCCTATTATATAGCTACCATGAAACTCTTCATTAAATGAAGAGTGTCAACCAAATTATGAGTATCTAGTTCCAACTCATGGAAGTTGTACGTTACATGTTTTATTGGTGTTCTTTATTGAAAAATTATTTAAATGATTTTTAAAGCCTTAAATGATCCATCTCATGGATTTTTAATTCAGGAAAACTATGGAGGTGTGAACCTGGAAGTTCCACGCACAAAACACGCATTATTTTGGGAACAATATAGTCTTAGGTTTCAACACATGGACTAAAAATTATGTTGGAAACAACATAAGATCAGTCTTCTACTTAAGGATTCATTATAAGTACCATATCTTTAATATATAGTCATCACATGAATATAATTTTGGTTCACATCCAGAAGTCTCAAACTCATATAAAAATCCCTAATGAAATTAATAAAAATTTCACAACTCATTAAGAATCCAATGAAAAGTCATTTTGGATAATTTTTATAAAAATATCTTTCTTTTGGAACAAAACAAGTTATCCAACACTTAATCATTATCTAAAGGCCTAACCATGTGAAATTTTCCACATTAGTAGCATTGAAAAAATAATATAAAATTCATATTTCATAGATATAAGAAAAGTGTGGCCTCTAGAAAAGCCCGAGTTTTACTCAATATATTAAGGGGTCTTGTGTGATCTTTATGAAACATACTCATATCTCTATATGTACATGTCCACCACATGATATATCATATAAACCGTATGTATACCTACATAATCTATTTTTTCAAGACATTATGTAACCTCTAGACATATAACAGTGTCAATCTAGTATATTCCAACTCAAATTTTCTTAATTATCAAAAAATAATTGTCCTGGTTAATGAGTACATAAAATTTCATTCATCTAAAAGATGAGAAAATCATACCCCCTTATCCAATTAGTTAGACACAAATCATTTGAATTAACTAATAATGGACCAGAATTTCCTCGGTCTAATTAAATTAACATCCATATGTCTTTAATTGCCTACAATTGGAAAAAATATCATATTGGTTATTCTCCAAAAAAATACATGATCAGCAACATAATCAACCAACACTGATTAGATAATAAAAAATGAATTATGTATGAAAGGTATCAAAGTATAAAGCTTATCATTCTAGGTATATCTCAAAACTTAGGTATGAATGAATTATAGTAAGCATACACCCTTAAGTATATCGATAACTATATGATATTCTATGGGATCGACTTAGAAAGTCAGTAAAAATAATAATTCTTCACTTATTTTCTCCTGATCCTGCTACTAAAACTAAACTTAATATATCATAAAAACACATACTGCTCCATGATGATAATTTATTAGGGAAAAATCAAAGTTGTACTTCATGGGGATATAATAATTATAGCATTCATATAAATAAATTAAATCAAACATGAATGAATGATAAATAGAGATTTCCTATATTATAATTACATGATATATTAGGAAACTATTACATAAATTTCTTAAGTATCATATACCAAGGGAATATATATGACCCTCATGGTTTTTCGTTAAAAATATTTCTGTTAATGGATCAACTATATTTTCATCTATATGAACCCAATTGATCCTTACATAAACCCTCATAGGGATCTCTTATCATAGAGGGTATTTGGGGTGAAATTTTTTGGTCCATTGGTGAGACCAGGATTTATTTACCTAATAAATAGTTCTATTATTGACATATAAAATCATGATATCTTCCTCAATAATAGGAAACACCTCTTGTTCAATGACGAACATCAGGATTAAAACAACTTCTATTGTATCATTTAATGTATTAATATACTCTGCCTCTATTATCGAGCCTTCTATGGTGGTTTGTTTAGGACTCTTCCAACTAATATCTCCACTATTTATAAAAAATGAAACCAGATTGATATTTTGTAGCTCCTATTTTAGATAAAATGATACCATCTGTGTGACCCTTTACATTGAGCTTATCCAAACCTCCAAAGATCAAAAACATGTCACTAGGCCTTTCAAGTATTTAATAATGTTCTTAAAATGAGTCTAATGAATCTCAATAGGATTGTAATAGAATCTAGAAGTAATTCTAAGGTAATAAGAAATATCATGTCAATTACACAATAAGTAAGAGCCTTATGGAATATTATCCATCATTTTTATCTCATTAGAATGATCCTAAATATTCTTGATATTCATGACACATAACACCGATAAATAATCATTTTAGAGTTATTAATAAAAAACATCTTTAACTATTTACCGATTTATGTTTTCTGATTAAGTCCATAAAGCCTCTTTCAAACCTCATATGTTGTCAACTTCACCCATTTCTTCCATTTAGAAGAAATTACCCATCCACATCTTTTTTGAGTGAAGTTTATAGATGTAATTTATGATAAGGGGTATTCCATACAAATGAGATATTATAAATACTAAAGCACTCCCACTAATCTGATTATATACAAAGGATTCATCCTTGTTTTTTATGAAATAAAACTCTCTGATTTCACCATTAAACTGGATATTCCATCTTAGATAATCATACTTTAATCCAAAAATGTATTATTACATATTGAGTACCTAATAAATATCATTTAGAATATAAAAAATTTCAGGATGTTTCCTATACACAACCTCAACAAAATTCCCATCAAGGAAAGAAGTTTTTACATTCATTTGATATATCTCAGAATCAATGTACTCTACTGTGAAAGTAATATAGGAATGAAATTTATCATTTCTAGAGTGGAAAATTTTTCTTTATAGTAAATAACATGAATTTATTTGTAACCATGTTCCACAGATTGTACTTCATAGGTACACACTCTACCACCCATGTATGTTTTCTTATGTAAAACCCTCTTTAACCCTATGTGTCTTTACCTTTCATGTGCATCCAACAAGTTTCAAACAAGAGCGGTCTGAATCAATTTTATATTACACATATTTTATCCATTCCCTAGAATAAAAAATCTATATGGCATATTGGTATGTGGTAGGTTAATCTATCCTAAACATTACCTCATCATATTTTTCTATAATATATCAATATCTCATAGGATCTTGATGAATCCTATTAGACATTTGAGATTATTTTGTAACATGAATCAGTTCTTTTTCCAAAACTCTTTATGGGAACATCTCAACATCCACCTCAAAACACTTACCATTAGTTGGTCTTGAAATTATCTTAGATCAACTAAATCCTTGAATCACGATATCCTTCTTAAGAAAAACACCACATCAGGGCACAACCACTATGTGATTAGTAGGGTTATTAAAATAATAAAACATTGTTTCCTTGAGATAGATGACAAATAAGAATTTTTAATTATTAGAGTCCTGATTAACCAAAGCTAATAATCATTTTAAAGAATATCATGACCAAATATTTAAAAATGTTATAATGTGAGGTTTTATATCCTATATCTAAAATGGTGTCTTTATCACTACATTAGATAGAAAATAGTTTAGTAAAAACGTATCATCCTCTAGATCATAACTCCAAAATTAAAAAGGAAGGTCACATTGAATCATCATCAATGGAACTAGGTCTAAAAAGGTATTATTTCTACCCTTAGACACACTATTCCATTATGGTGTGTCAGGTTGTGTTAGTAATGAAACAATTCCACAATCCCTCGGATGATCAATAAATTATTGGCCAAAGTATACATAACCAGGTTTTGATCAGATGATCTTAATACATTTGCATGGTTTTTATGTATTTTTTTCAGAAATTATTTAAAATATTTTAAAAAATTATGTTATCTCATTATAAACCCATATCCATAATTACTAAGATAATCAGTAAATGTAATTAACTATCTAAAACCACCACATTCTTGTGTACTCATTGGTTCACATACAACACCATGTATGAGATCCAATAATCCACTAGCCCTTTCATCTTTTCAATTTAAAGGTTCATTTTTCATATTTCCTAATAAACAAGTTTCATAAATTTCAAATTATTCAAAATGGAATGGATCCAATAATACATATTTAAAGACTCTTTCGATGTGTTACTCATTTATATATCTGAGGTTAATTCCAATGGTAAATGGGATCATAATCAGCACTTACCTTTTTATTCTAAACATTATATATAGGATTATCCATATCAAGAATATATAATCTTTTATTTGTATTACCAATACCAAAAGATATTTCATTGTTATATATAGAACAACCCTTGTTCAAAATAATGAATGAAAAACAAATATGGTCAAAGAAAGATATAGAAATAATTTTTTTTGTTATGGATGAAACATAATGACAGTTCTTTAAATCTGGTGTTAACTCACTTGGTAAAATCAGATCATAACTGAAAACTACACAGGAAACAACTCTTACATAATTACTATTAAAAGGATCATTTATATCCTTTTTTAATTCCCATCTATCTCAGATTCCATGTTTATCATCACAAATGTTCTATTCACACCCATTATCCAATACCTAAGGCTTAGATTTAGTGAAGATGAGTTCTATAACACTAATATTTATATTCATATAATTACTTCCATTGAGAACACTTCACGAAAATAAATACTAATAAATAAATGTCCTATAGTTTATACTATTGAGGAATAAAAATATTATTATCATAAGACAAACCATAACCTGAAAAAGATACACATCTATGGGTGAGTATCATGTATTGTATTTTTTCATCAAGTAATTTTAACGAATACGTTTCAACTAAAAATGAGGACCCCACACATCTTATCATTTTAATGGGAGAATATCTATATTTCATCATGACTTACATCGGTTCAAGATTGTAAACAAATAGTGACTATATCTGGTTGAAAACATTCGTGCCAACCATATCATATATGATTCTCAAATAACTATGTGGATAAAAACATTATCCAAGTTAATTACATTGAATCACTAAACTCAATTCCTATGGTACCCAAACCATTGGGGTTTCTCTATTAGTGTAACCCAAAATAAATAAGAAAAAATATGAAACTTAACAGCTAGGGTCACCTTATTACCTGTTTCCCAAATAAAAGTTAATTCATGGAAACTTGACCATTAAGGTCACTCGAATTGAATGATCAAGGTCTTCACAAGTAACATTTTGGATAGAATCTTAGTCTTATTGTTTTAACAGTTTTTATTTTAAAGTATAAGCATCCTAATATACATCATATTCATATTAAGTTCATAGCTATTTCATGTTTTAATTATTTGTGTAAATATAATTTTCATGATTTAGATTTGGAATAATTTTTCTATCCACCAAATTAATTTGTTCACACAACATTAATGTGTAACTATTTCTAGAACACACAAGTTTGTGTTACCTATCAAAACATAGAAGTTAGGTATATTCATACATATATAAATTCATCTCCTGAATAATTTATATGAAAATTTTTATACCAATTAATTATGTTATATGATAATTAATGTCTTAAAATGATTAAGTGTGGAGTGATAGATAACCAAAACCACTCTTTTCTATAAAAAGGGTTAACCCTCTACACCATGGGGTAGTAGCCTAACCCCAAATACCATCCCCTTAGTTTAAATTACTCAATAGTGAATTCAATTCATGATATATCTCACACCAAATATACAAAAACCATATTCAAAAATTATTCTCAATATTGTAACTAAAAAATAAATCAAGGTCAAGGTAGATGAAATAAATAAATCATATGATATCTCTCCTAGTATGTAATGAAAGGATCTCTATCCTAGAATCAATTTATCATTTAAATAAAGAATCCACAATATTCACATTCTATAAATAGTATATAAATATGAATATTACAAGGAATAAATAATTAAATAAACACTTTAATTAACATGGAATCCTAATATAAACTTTTCATATTTAATTTATGATTTTTAAAATACATTTTATAAATATGAACACTTGTCATATAAAAAATAATTATAAAATATAAAAATACTAAATATAGAAATTTATTTAAATAATTTAATTTAATACTATCCCTTGGAAATATATTCATCCTACATGTGTTATCAGGTTTAGTGTAGAGAATCAATGCAGTTTGGCAATGTCAGGAAGAGAACCACCATGTGGGGAGACAGAATGATAGTGTTCATATAACTAGATGATTGCATAGGAATTCAACCACACTCTTCAATGTGCTCTATCTAGTGAACAAAAACACCTATTAGGCAAAGTCCAATGTGGGTATAATATTTATCAGGAGCTATTAATCATTAAAAATGTACATTATAGACCACCCTAGACAATATGTTTTATCATAGTGTAATGTTAATACCACTCCCAACAATACATTGACACTCAATGCAATGTGAGGAAAGGGAAATATAATGATTAGTATTTTTATAGTTTTAATGTAAGAAACATTTATTGTCAAACATAAATCATTCATTCTACTCCACATTATGTTAATATATTAATATAATGTCACCTCACACTCTATAAAATTTTATCTACTTAACATAATGTCAAGTGGAGGACCCTAACCTTATAATACCATATAACATAATATTTAGTGGAACAAGATCAGTTTCAATTTCATGAAATGCATTCTTCATTTAATAGTAATATAAATATTTTTATTCAAAGAAAAAGATGGATTTAATACCACTAATGGTTTTGATGGGATTATATAATTATTGAAGATAGTGGAATAAAAAATTATATACTCCTAATCTATCATAAAAAAATAAGTACACAATGAAAACAATGAAAAAAATAGTTGTGTAATACCTATATTATAGTTGTAGTGGTCTCCACTTTGAAGGATTATTCTTAATGATTATTACCATAGAAACAAATAAAAGGCTTCTTTCCTTCAAGGTATTACACTAGCCAGGGATCTGAGATCATATCATAAGGACTTGGAAGCTCATAAGGGGGTTTATCACCTTCACCTTATGAAAAACTATTTTTTTAGGGGAATAGAGACCCAAATATATCTTATGAAATAGGGAAACCCAGTAGATGGGATCTCATCCGTTTATATATCTATCTCGACACATTTCATTAAATGAAGAGCACTGACCATGTTGCGAGTATTGGGTTCCATCTCACGGAAACCATACAATATATTTTATTGGTGTATTATTCGTTGAACAATTAAATAAATGATGTGTGAATTCATAAATGATTCATATCATGGATTAATAATTCAAGGAACCCATGGGGATGAAAATGTAGAAATTCCATGCACTAAAAACACACTACGTTGGGTGAAACATATTCTTAGATTAATTCGCATCCACTCTATACTACACCAACAATAACATAACATCAAGATAATAATTAGAGATATATTGGAATAAATGTATCCTTATGTTATATGAATCACTTTCATATAATTTTTGTGAACATATAATAAATACCCCTTGATTATATCATCCTCAATTCTATCTTAATAAATGTATCAAACTATAAAGGTTCACATGAGATATAACTTAATAAAATTTAGTCATAAAGATTAATATAAATCATACACCCCTAAGTATTTTAATGACAATATATATAACATTCCTTATGATATTTTATCTATAAAATTCTATATTATAATATACACTTATTATTCAATGATTCTACTATGTATTATTTATGATACTACCAATGAAAATCATAACATATCATCCTCCTTCAATTATATTTTTACTTGATTATTTTGGATAATCCCAATTTTTAAGGGAATTGAGAGGGAACCAATACTTGTCTTGAAATATCAAAAGTCGTAGCTTGAAATACCTGTGGTAAAAATGCCTAAGGGAAGGCCTAGACTACAAAAAAAAACCTACTTGCCTACTATCCACCCATGCTATCTCATCACCGTCTGCATCTTTTCAAATTCCACCTAAGTATGTCTCATGATTTGGTAATCATTCAATGATACTAGCAACCAGATTAATATGTTGTATCTACCTTGACAATATCCCCATGAATTACTTGTCCCATAATTATGAACATTAAACCATACTACACTCCATCGGGTCTAGGGTTTCTATAGAATATGATGTCCCAAAGGCCCTATGGCCTGAAGGTATAATAAATAGCCCAAAACCCCATTATTGATGATAATGTATATTCCTACAATACACATTCTACAATAATTGAACCAACATAGTGATATAGTACCACAATAATTATCCCCTACCTTGATTTGAACCCATATTTAATGTAATGCTATGAGGGGACTTTACCAATCGGGTAACCCCAACTATTTACCATATCATTAAAAATCATTATCCTTTGAAATGATCATAAATTTTGGACAACTCAAAATCATACTTTGAGGGGATTTCATCATTCCACGATCTTGTGAAATTTAAAACCCACATGAATTGATATTAAAGAGATGTTTTTTCAATTATTAAACTATGATACATTTATACAAATAAAAAATAGTACATACAATCACTCATGTATCTAATACATGTTGACTTTTCATGAATATAAATATTTGATTATGCCAATTGATTTGTTTAATGGATCTGAAAAATTATACTCTATATCTACATAATAAATATCTACATCAGCACTCTCATTAATTTCTCAAATGAAATGGTATTTATATAATATTTATTTGTCCCTTTGGTAAGACTCGGATAACTTGGTCTAAGATAAATCTCAATTATTATAATATTAGACACCTATTTTTCCCAATATTTGATGAAACACCCCCAAATCAAGAGTGAAATTCATGATCTAAATAAACTTCCTAATAGTATTGAATTTAATAAAATTATTTTCATTTATTTTTTAGTCTATCATGGTGGTTTATTTTGAACTCAATGAAATAATATCTCCACTATTGATAAAAAACAAAACTATTCTAATATGTTGAATAATATTTAATATTTCAAAAACTAGTATTAATTTAACCCTCTATAATGATCTCTTCATCAAACACAATTTATTAAGTACCTAAGTATTTTCTTTAACAAATTTCAATGATTCTCAATAGTATTATATTGATATAAACCTGTAATTCTCAATGAATATGGGAAACTAGGATGATTGAAAAACATGGAAAAAATGATGGAACCTATTATTGAAGAATAAGGAATTTATCCATATATTTCCACTATAACTCATTAAAAGGACATTGAATGTTTAATATAATCACACTATGTCACATAAGAGAAAATCCCATCTTATATTTCCCTATTCTAAACCTCTTTAGCACTTTACTATTGTTTATGTTTAAAATCAAACTATGAAACCTATTTTATCTATCATTATAGATATTTATACCTACTATATTGGATGCTTGAACCATGTATTTTACTGAAAATAATTTTACCAATCATACCTTTATATAATATAATGTTTGGAAATTATTTTTTATAAGTAGTATGTTATTAAAATATAACACTAGATATACTATGACACTCCAAATAAACCTCTTCTATAGAGAATAATAATCATAGTTTTTTATTAAACAAAACTGTTTAATTTTATTATCAAACTGAATGTTTCAATTCCATGAAGATTGATCAAATATATATATGGACAATTCTAAATTTCATACCTTAATAGTATATTTTGGGTCCAAAAAATATTTTTAATGTATCATGTACAAATCGTTTATAAAATTTCTGTTAAGGAAATCGGTTTTGATAATAATATATCTTATAATCATAATAAGAAGGTATAGAAAATGATATATTTATTTAATTTATCATCCTTAATGGTGAAAAAGTTTATTAATTATAAATACAATTGAATTTTGTATACCCTTTAGTCAATAAATTATCTCTATAGGTAGAAATTATAACAGAAAAATTAGTTTTATTTTAAAAATCCATCTTTCACCCTGTGGGTATCACCCCTTAATAAGCATCTTCTGTGTTCAAAATTTGATTTGTGTATATAGAGTGCATCTTCTATTTCATGACATTCAACCTTTTCTTAGAAATAAAAATTTATATAGACTCTTTATAAATAATACTTTAATATTATATAGATTTTACTTGTAATGCCCCGACCCCAGCTACCCGGAGTCGGTGCATTACTTCGTAACATTGGCATGATCACAAAAGATCAAGTCTCGAAAGACCGATTAGTTTAGTAGACTTGGAAACACTAGATACATTCATAAGTCTTACATTACATCATAAAGTGAAAAACTAATAACAAAGTCCTCATAGTCCACACTCATATCCTCTTCTGACTATCCCTGCAGGTCATTCCTAAATACTTCTTCACATCCTGGAAAATATTAAAACATTGAAAGGAGTGAGCTCAGATGCTCAGTAAGGATAACAATATTTCGGAAGCTTTCATAAATAAACATAAACATTTAAGGCAATGTATAACTAAAACAAAAGCCTTTTAAACTTGAACATCAACATAATATGGAAAAAGTAAAATGAGATAATGCCATTTACTTCTTCACATGGATATTCTACTGGTCAAATAATCACATGCAATATCAATAACCATTTTCATAATGATGGAATGCATAATGCCAGACTATCATAACCACGTAGCCAAGGCCTCGTGCCAAGACCACAAATAAGATTTTGTCAAGGCCTCGTGCCAAGACACTAGTTTGTCTCATGAGAACTGCTGATGCATCGAGGAGCTATAGCGGGCTCCACCCGTCACTTATTAAGTCCAATGCATTCCTCATATGAATAGGTTTAAACATATCATGAACCATAACATAATCGTATCACATAAAACATGCATAAAGGAAACATCACATTTCCACATTTCAATCACAAGTTATCAATAAAACACATTGTTATAATAAAAACGCTTTCAAACCCATTTTAAATACCAAAATAAAATAAAGTTAAAACTTTGTATTTATTTTTCATTAAAAAAAGTGATGGCTTCTAGAGGAAGGCCAAACTCAAATAATAGTCACGGCGGCGGAGAAGTCGTTGTCGCCGCATAAGTACGGAAAGAAAAACATTCCCTTTTTGTTGTTTATTAAAACGCTTCGTATAACAATATTCCTTTTGAATAAACGTAAAAGTCAAAGGGTTTTATACACCGTATAAAGGAAAGTTTTGTATAAAACCAAATATGCCTCAATGAAAGAAGATTGAGACGAAGTCCTTATAAAGATCATTTTTAAAATAAAATAGATCTATTATGTGTATTCACTATAAATACACATAAAGAAAGTACAAATACAATATAGGACATAATAATATCATGACATAATTTGAAAGTAGGAGATTAACCCAAAGAATGGAAATTGGGTTAAGAAGTTCCCTTACCTTGCGTCTTGTCCTGACTTGACCGTTCTTTAACCTCCTGAATAATAAACTAGAGTTAATTTCTATTTACTTAAGAACCTTTTTCATGTTCATTATTCCTTTTATATCACTTATTACCATGTTATGAACATTATGTAATTATTTAAGTTAATAACGGTCATTTTGTCGATCTTTGGTACTTGAGTCAAAAATAAACTTCTTATAATTACAAGTTGTTCATGTGGTGAAATATCCATTATATCCAGAATTATATTCATGATGTAGATATCATATATATCATATATATACAATATATACATTCATTTATAATATTACAAAACATTTAGAGGTAAGAAATGAAATGCACCGTTCATGGAGACGGTAAGCTGTACGTACGCATGAACGCTACTTTCATTTCTATTTCGTATTTAATGGAATAAAATAATAATTATATAAATGTATAATATAATTCCAGTATAATATATTGTATAATACCATTTACTCTATCCTTTATACATCCCACATATGGCATTAACGATTCACATCACTTTGAGGGGGCGGTAGTCCGCACTTCCTAAAATGAAATTATCGCGTTTACCCATAATGGAAATCATAAAGTATGCCATAAATGAGAAATACATAAGAATAAGTAAAACATAAACATATTATATATCATATATAAATATAGTGACATCTTAATGGCCACATTTGAAGGTGTTATATGAATGTTGAACAATCATCATTTCGTGAGGCAGAAATTTGCCATCCACAGGAACCGTATGTTCTTTAACCATTAGATGTAGGTGTGTGAAAGTTTAGCTCGAATCCTTATTATAACAACATCCTAGTATATTTAGTATACTGGTTTTGTTACAAAAGAAATGAATAAAAAGAGTTTAGGGGGTTGGAGAAGAAAAATAAAACAAAACAACATTAGAAAAGACATTACCTCAAAATTGGGTAACTCTTTTTGATTTGAGCCAAAGGCTTCCTTGGGAAGAGTTCTGCCCAATGTGAGGCTTCTAGGAGTAAGAGGGGGAATTTGTTAGAGTATTTTGGTAGAGGTTGGCCGAGCCAAATGGATTGAAAGTGTGAATGGGATGGTAGAGGTGGGGGCCTTTTATAAGAGGAGAGGAGGGGCACTCTTGGAAAGTAAGGAAATTTTACATTATTATACAATGCTTTTCGGATTCTAAAGGTCCCAAACTTATATAATTCGTGGATAAGGTGATAAGGGTTCGAAATATACCCATAAAATAGTCTTTGGACAAGTGTAAGCCTTGTATTGTACATTATCTTTTCAGTTTTTTAAAATCATTAAATAATGAGGTCATCGCTACATCATAATGATGTCATAAATAATTTAATTTATTTAATGTCTAAAAATTATAAAAAAATAATATGATTTAGTAAATATTTTTAGCTTTTTTATGAATATTTATAGTCAAAAATATGACTTGTATAACCCCATGTAAAAATTATTTTAGTAAAACATTTCATGTTTGTGTCATTTTTTACTTTAACATTAAATAAAAGGTATTTATGTCATTTTCTAACTAAAGTGGCTCCATGGGGTCCCCAAGTTGACCCATGGATTTTCTTGGTCTTACATGGCACATCCAATGAGGGTAGGACATGTTTCAAGCTCATCTCATATTATTAAAACATTATTTTTACCTTAAACTACACTAATTACCTCTAATCGCGATTAAGAACTTAAAAGTTACTATTCACAAAAAAAATTATTTTAATCTCATTGAACCACATTTTACTTCTTAATGACAACCATGTATGTCGGATTTTTGAAAATCAAATCACAGAAGTGGTAATATTTCATTTAAACGAAAAATCAGTTATTTAACTACCACTTAGTGGTTTCACTATTCATCAAAAATTGAAGTTTTTCAGAACAATGCCAAAATTTCACCCTAAGCTATATTTGATATTCTGATTTCAAAAATGATTTCTATTTTACAAAATTCCAGACATATAAGTTGCATTAATTAATTTTATAATTAATTCTCGTTGTCACAACAAATAGCGTGTTTTTAAGAAACAATTTATATCAAAAGATTGACAATTGTTTATGTCCAATTTCGAAGTGAAATTAATTCTAATGAACACCATTGGATAAAATGGTAAAAATATATTCTAATTATACTTTAAAACCTCTAAATAGTATAATTTATCACTATAAATTATTTTGATTAAAAAGGTTGTTTTTAAGTATTTTTCACTATTCATAAAAATTTGGAAGTTCTCAGAAAATTACAAAAAATTCAACATAGGCTAATTTCAATATTAGGAATACAAAAATGAAGTCCATTTTGAAATATAAAATTTCTATAAATTTAAAAAGTGGTTATTACTATTCATAACGGCTACATTGATTAGTTGCGGTGTGTTAGAACTCGAAGTTGCGTGTCACGAACCAGCCTGAGTCGACCCTGAACCGGTCACCCAGGCCAGCCCACGACAAGTCCCGAGAGGCGTTCCCGATCCTCCCGGGATGGTGACAAGCACCAAGGGCATCAATAGAGTACACAAGGGAATGATTTCGCCCATATATAGACAATCAAACAAACAGCAGAAATAAACAGACAGCCCAAAATGAATTTATATAAAAATTGAACAAAATATTTTTTATACAAGAAACTAAAGGTAGAACAAAAACAAAAACTCAAATGAACAATCCCAATGACCAACTAACTCCATGTGACACTTCTAGTCACTCTCCAACACAATGATCAAAAGTCGCCCAAGGTGATCGAACTAAAGATGAAACCTGCACAAGGGCTAAAAAAAAGAAGAAGACTATAGGCGTGAGTATTAAAACTCAGTAGGTTAGCCCGATATTCTACTCCCAATGCACATTCCTTTAAAATAAATGAAATATCAATTTATATTTTGAAATTCAAGATATTTAAGTATGAGTTTCAAATGAGGTTCCATGCTATAATAATTATCAGACAAAAACATGCATGTTTAATAAACAAAAATGCAAGTAACTATTTTTTCAAAGAGGTGCAACTTCAAAATGAACATAGTTTTCAAGAGGGCTGCTATAAAGAATTTTAACATTCAAATAAATAACACATACTACTGAATTTACCAACCAAACACACCGTATGCCGACGGTGAGTACAAAATAGCCAATGATCACTAGTCATGGGAATACCCCTAGGCACTAGTTAGTTGTGAGCCCCAGGTACCTCGTATCTCGGTGAAAGTAACCATAATAAATATCTGTTCTCTTGCACGAGCCACTAGTAGGGAACATACCCATAACCTAGTGGTCCCCAATCATCATCATCATCATAGTTTAGTTAGTGTTGTCATCATCAAACTTGCTACGTGAAACAAGGGCCAACCCCCACAGAATCACTAGCATACTAGTACGCGTCCGCCCACCTAGATACCCAGGATTACCTTTAGTGCTCAATCAAGTTACACATATTATCAAATACACATTTCACATCCAAATTACATTAAAAAACCATAAAAACACAAACAGCCCATAATCTTTCTTCACATTTCTTACACTAATCAACAAACCGCTAAATATTTTTGGTAAAACAATTTCATGAAGTGCATTGAGGCTTTGCACATAAAACTCTTTCAAAAACATTCTTTAAATTATAAACAAACATCATAACCAAACCAAATCATATTTGGCAGCCCAATAAACATTTAATAAAATCATTTAATGGACCATAAAACAATCCCAATTTCACAACTTGTTATATACAAGTAAAACACTCCTTCGTTTCTAGGAAATGCCAAACGGGCCTTTAAACATTTTCTCAAAACTAACCTTTGATGAAGGTATGCATTTTAATTTTATTAAGGATCTGTATAAACATCATTTACGGCAGAAAACCTCATTCATAAATCTCTTATAATACTCAGGTTACATATTCAAAACACAACCATTTTCGTAAAGATGTGAAACGGTCCATTTTTTTGGCAACTCCGACCAAAATATGTTGTAAATCAAAACCCACTTTTTTGTGAAAACAAATCCAAATTGGAAATCATTATAAGTACCCAAAAATACCATTTATAATTCTTCCAATTCCTTTATAAATCCAACCAAATAACTTTTAAATCACACATCACACATAAAAGCCAACCGGGCAATTTACCGAACACATGTCATGCCCTTTTTAAACAACACAATTTATTTTATGTACATGAAAAGGAATAAAACACCAATTGAATGTCATATTTTCATTAAAGATATTGTAAAATGCTAAAAATACCATAAACCAGATTATAAACCTCACAAAATATTTTCAAAGATAATGGAACATTTAAACAAACACTTGTTGATTACTTTCATGACAAAACAACACTACCTTTCACATAACAGTGATTAAACAACAACTTTGCACACCAAGAAAATTATAAAAAGGATTTAAAACAATAATATACATTTATATCAGTATAGGATAATATTAAAATGATGAAACTTCTATGATAAAAGCATGTGCAAGGGATATCCTACCTCAAATCTTTGGCGTAATTGAAACGCACACCCGAAATCACCCGCCGCGGGTTTATAAACCCTAAAACTATAAATACCAGACCTAAACAAACATAAAACCCATCAAAAAACATTGTATAACAAAACCCTAGTTCGATCAAAACTAGGGTACAATATAAATCAAAGAAATAATGAAAGGAGGGGGAAGAGGAAGGAGAAAGGAGAAGGAATCATCTTTCACCCTAAACAACTCTTAGTATTCCATTAGATCTGCAACACTAGAGGGAAGGGAATGGCATGAAAATTAATGGAGATACTCCTAAGATCTTGAAGAACCAGGGAAAGAAAATTGGTGGCCAAAAGAGTTTGAATTGATTAATTTATGAATGATACAATTTACCTTGTCAAATCTGGACGATTTGAGGTATCCTGAGACGTTTCGCCCTCTTACACGACCCATATGAGCTCCAAAGAGGCGAAAACGATATTGGGGGTGAGGATAGGGATATTGGATTCTTGTGGGAGGTGGAATCACCGAAAAAGATTAAAAAATAAAAAATATATAAATGAAACAAATTATTTTTTTTAAAACATGAAATGGGCCCATGGGCTGGCCCAATACCTAAATAAGTAACACAAATTCACCCGGCTTACGAATTTCTAATGGGTCCAAAAGGATAAATAAATTTTAATATATCAGTATAGGACAAGTGGGAAGTTTATTGGGTGAAAAAGGATGAAAAAAAAGAGTTATAAAAGAAACAAATTCAGTTTTTAAAACTGGGAATGGGCTCACGGTTGGCCCAAATCATGAAGTAACCACCCTTTCTTCAAAAACTCCTAAACAAGCAATGGGGATCCCAAATTATGGTGGTTAGACATATATGAAACTTCAAAACTCAAGATTCATCTCATCAAATACCCATTAAGAGGATCGGGATTTATAATGGGCCGGATCAATACAAAGACAGAAAAAAAAACGTGTGTGACAATTCTCCCCACCATTAAAGCTTTCCGCCCCCAGAAAGCCATAACACTTTCCAACTGAAAAAAAAACAACCCCTAAGGATTACAGAATGTACTTCCCACCATTAAGAATCAACTATCCCTAGAAATGTTCTTAGGATGATAATCCAGGAGAACCATGGTGGGTCTCCCCACCATTAGAAACCAACTAGCAATGAATAGACAAGAATTGAACATGAGCTAGAGTTGGGACTCACTCACACAAGCCCAAAAAAACCCTCCTAAAAAAACCTACTATACCAAGTTAATAGAGTTACAACATGAACATATAAACCACCCACTCCCAAATGGATGGGACAGTAACTTGGTCAACACATTAAACACAATTCTGGACCCCCGTCACTTGGGGATGGGATGGTAGGGGACCCAATAATTTGGCCACTGAAACCACAAAAGAAACAAATAAACTACCCAAAACTCTCCATCTATGAATAGGTAACACCAAGACTACACCTGATTTTTACAAGCAGTCCACACAGGGACATTGATTGAAAACCCACATCCATGAAGGAATAACCATAGACACTGTGTGTGGGGTTAAGTCCACCACGCTTGTTGCGACAAAGGGAAATTCATAGAAATGAGGAACCAAAACATTGACATAGTAACTAACTTACCAAAACAGAGGAGTAAGGATCTTAATCTAGCACTCCACACCTCTGCTGAGTTCCTAACTGTGTGAAAAGCTTCACTCTGAGGCCTATGGCTGGAGCCCTGATTCTTGAAGCATTTGCTGCACCGCAGTCAGGTGATAAGGATCACACCACTCAAAAAAAACCACACTTGATCACCAAACAAAAACCTTCATCTAAATATGAACTCATAGATACATATCAAAATTCCTTATCACTCCAAATGAGGGGCATAATAGACGAGGAATTAGACAAAACACATCAACATCACCGAACACAACTGCTCTGTCCAAAAGAATTATCACGACCTAGAAGCACTTTTAATAGATCCCAAACTACTCTCTATTCCAACAAACAGGTTGAGTCATCATCAATAGAGGTGGATTTAACATTTGAAATTAATCCTTAGTTTTATCAGTAGGAAAGATTTCCAACGGAGAACTATGCCTAGCCACATGACAACATCAAACACATCTTTAGAAACCCAATGAAAATTTCTCCAAAACCAAGACACCAACAAGATATCATCTCAAGATACAACAAGAGTATGAATTGTAGATCACAAGGGATCTTACTGAATAAACAACTCTTCTACAACATAGAAAAAAAACGGGCCACATAACCATTGGTTTATAAAAAAAAGGACAACATTTTTCAACTCAAAACACTTTTGAAAAACAAACTAACTTGGTGGGTTTCAACATTCACCAATGGTGTTTCATCAAGTCTCACCCACATGCACATTTCCATTCCACCCCAGGCACCCAACCACCATACCATATATTTAATCCTTCCAAATATAAATAAAACCATGCATGTGAGAACTCATGAAAACACCAAAGGCTAAAACAAAACAACATCATTCCAAAAATCATGTACCTTCAAAAGGAACACCAACCACCAAGTGAAAAACCCTTTTCATATTCCACAAAAAAAACCACAATTCATTAAGAACCATTTTCTTAAAAACCTACCCCTTTTCATTTTAAAAAAACTTTTTAAATAACCAAGCCAATCCAAACAACCCCTTCCCATTTTTTTAAAAAAAATTAGCAATGTATATTTTTATAATCTGAGGTCCATTGAGACCAATACCGTTTGTAGTAAAACACCAACCTATTAAAACCAATTTCCAAAACTAATTTATCCAATTCAAAAACTTTTTAACATCCTAAAATACCCCATTTAAAAAAATATCCAGAATCACTTTAAAATTATTCACAATTTCAAAACATTTTATTTCAACAAACAACAATTTTAGATTATGGATAATCCAATCCCTTTAAATCATTTCTGCTTCCCCCAATTTTTTCAGAAAAACACAGCCTTCCAAAACCATTATTATATTTAATTATTGAAACCCCATTTTTTCAATTTTCAAAATCTAATCCTTACATTAAAACCCATTTCCAAAATTCTCACACAAGGATTTTAAAAACAAAAATTCAGAATTCAATAAAGGTTCAAGAGACCCAAAAAAAAGGGAACTAGTGTCAGTGGGTGACTTGACCATATGGTTGGCGACCATATGCCAAACACAACACCAACACAGAGAGACTTATTAGGACCATTCCCCAGCTCCACATGGCTTGCCAGGACCTGTGAGCTCACGGAGTCCATTAGTCAGACTCCCCTTGTCATATCCCAACACCAAAAAAAAATTAACCAGAACAAAGGACACTAATAAAACTGGACTCCCTTGGAAACCTGAGGATTAGAACAAAAAAGAGTTCGCGACGCTCTTCTTGCACTTACCCCTAAAGTCCCAAAAATCCTACTCAATCTACCTTGACATCCCCAAAATAACAAGGGCACTCTAAAAAGAAAGGTCTGCTAAGAGCCAACCTCCTCTGATACCATTTTGTCACGAACCAGCCTGAGTCGACCCTGAACCGGTCACCCAGGCCAGCCCGTGACAAGTCCTGAGAGGCGTTCCCGATCCTCCCGGGATGGTGACAAGCACCAAGGGCATCAATAGAGTACACAAGGGAACGATTTCACCCATATATAGACAATCAAAAAAACAGCGGAAATAAACGGACAGCCCAAAATGAATTTATATAAAAACTGAACAAAATATTTTTTATACAAGAAACTAAAGGTAGAGAGGAAGAAGAAGAATGACGACGTTCCTCGTGAGCATTGCCTCACATTCTTTCCTCGGTCGTCGAGAGGATATCATTCCTCATTCTCTTTGTTTATGAGGGATGAAGCTCTCCTCCAATTCTCCAAAGGCTTCTCCAAAAAATATTTGCCAAGAAAATATAATAGAAAGGCTTCCCCAATTTTAATAGAATTTCCATGATATTCAAATTGATTCAAATGAATTCAAAGATTAATTAAATGTAGAATTTAATTAATCATAGTTTTGGCATTAATTAAGAGAAGGTGAAGAGTTTAAAATTCAAAAGAGAGGAGGTGGAGAGTTCACATTAAAAGAGGGGAGTTGTCAAATTCAATGAAGGGGGGTTAATGGGGAGTTTAAGGGAAGTTGAAGGGTTAGGGGTTCATGTGGGCCCCACATCAAATTATCCACTCATGGGAGGTTATGTGGGTGTGGGCCCCACCTAAAACTTCCCCTTGTATAAAATAACCACCAATTATAAACAAAATTGTGTACAAAAATTTTATTTAATTTATTATAAATCCCCAAAAATTAACTTTCAACCCGCAAAAAACGCAACTGCAGTAAAGGTCCCCTTATGTGAATACTGGTGTTTTGAGTTGATCGGTGTCCTCAGATTTCAATTCGAAGCACCAGTTCAGAAGATTGAAAAACCTTCACATACGTTTACTGAACGTACCCGAACAAAACTTTAGAAATTGATTTCGGGCACACCAGGCCTCGGAATCAAGTGCCGTCAGAAATCACAGACTCGTAAAATTCCAAAGTATTTATGAAAAAAAATCCTTGAAATTTCCGGGTCCTTACATTACTCCCACATCTGGGATTTACGTCCCCATAAAGCTACAACACACACTAGGGAAACAAATGGGGGTACTGAACATGCATCTGAGCCTCCTGCTCCCAAGTGCTCACCTGGAGGTTCTCGTGCTGGCAGCGAATGCACACCAGAGGAATCGACCATCCACGTAGGACCCACTCCTGTCGGTCCTCGATCTCCACTGGAACCTCCGTGAATGTTTCCCCATCATCAATGTCTATCTCCCTGTGGTCGATGATGTGGGATAGGTCATGCACGTATCTCTTCTACTGAGATACATGGAAGACGTCCTGCACCTGGTGCAACTGAGGTGGAAAGGCCAGGCGGTAAGCCACCTCTCCTACTCTGCTGAGGACCTAAAAAGGTCCGATGAAACACGGAGATAAATTTCCGCCCTGTCCAAATATCCATAGAACTCATCGAGGTGAGACCCGTAGGAAGACATGGTTTCCATCCTCAAACTCCAGTGGTCTTCGTCTCCTTTCATCATAGAACTTATGTCTGCTCTGTGCAGTCTTCATCCACTCCTGGATGATCTGCACCTTCTCCGTCGTAGTTTAAACCATCTTTGGTCATACAAGTGATGACCCCCCTGGGTCATTCTAGCATAGAGATGATCTTCAAGGTCGGCCGTACAGTGCCTCGTAAGGTGTCATCCCGATGGTGGAGTGGTAGTTGTTGTTGTACGCAAACTCCACCAAGGGTAAGTGATCCTACCTGCTGCGACCAAAGTCAAGGACACATGCACAGAGCATATCCTCAAGATTCTGAATGGTCCTATCAGTCTGACCATTCATCTGAGGATGGAAGGTGGTGATCAGATGTAGCTGCATCCCAAAAGCCTCTTGTAACTGCTTCCATAGTCGGGAAGTGAAACAAGAATCTCGATCGGAGATGATAGTCGATGGCACACCATGAAGCCGTACGATCTCCTAAATGTATAGGCATCCCAACCTCTCTACTGAGCCCTGCTCTCTGATCAGTATAAAGTGGGCCGACTTGGTGAGTCGGTCGACAATCACCCGGATAGAGTCGTGTCCTTTTGATGTACGTGGAAGCCCCGTCACGAAATCCATAGATATTCTGTCCCACTTTCACTATGGGACCTCTAAGAGCTGTACCAAGCCTACTGGTACCTGGTGCTCCTCCTTCACTTGTTGAAAAGTGAGGCATCGTGAAATGAACTCTTCTACATCCTTCTTCATACTCAGCCACCAGTACTGTTATCTGAGGTCCTGGTACATCTTCGCCCCTCCTGGATGTACCACTAGAGGGGAAGTGGGAAACTCCCTCAACACTTCCTCATGTAGTGAAACTAGTACCATAGTACATCCCCTGAAGAGGATGACATGCTCCCCTCCTTCAGAAAATCCATCAGGTGCCTACCCTGTGGATATCTGAACACGTCGCGTCTCACAGTCGATGTCTCCACATTGTGCCTATCTGAATCGCTGAAGGAGTGGAGGAGTGACTGTGAGAGATTGTAGAAATGCTGATCCGTCTCTATCCACAAAGAATATATGCAACGCGGCTAGCTGCTATGTCGCCTCTCCTAGTAGCTGAATTCCTAATCTCCTCCTGAGAGCATCAGCTACAACATTCCCCTTCCCATGAGTATAGACTATCTCAAAGTAATAGTCCTGGAGGAACTCGAGTCATCGTCACTGTCTTAGGTTCAGGTCCTTCTGTGAGAATATGTACTTGGGACTCTGGTGGTCAGAGTAGACTGTAAAGCATTCACCCATAAGATAGTGCTGCCACATCTTCAAGGCTAAGACCACTGCTGCTAACTCTAGGTCAAGGGTAGCATAGTTCTGCTCATTCTATCTCAACTGTTGTGAACCATACATGATCAATGCTCACTCCTACATCAGGACACACTCGAGTCCGGTCCCTGATGCGTCACAGTAAACTACGTACCCTACACCCTCCTTCGGTATCCTCAAGATGGGTGCACTGGTCAATCTCTGCCTCATCTCCTGAAAGCTCTACTGGCATCTATCTGACCACACGAAGGGTTTCCCCTTCTTCATCAAAGTTTAAAGTTGTGCTGCAACTCTAGAGAAGTCTGGCACAAACCTCTAAAAGTACCCAACCAGACCCATGAAACTCCGCACCTCCGTCACACTCCTGGGTGGATCCCAATAAAGTATTGTCTCGATCTTTGCTGGATCCACTGCAATTACAGCCTCTGAGATGACGTGTCCCAATAAGTGAACCTCTTGAATCCAAAACTATCACTTTGAGAGCTTACTATAAATCTAGTGCTCTCAGAGTGTATCCAGTATAACCCACAGGTGGTAGGCATGCTCCTCCTCAGTGGTCGAGTATATCATTATGTTGTTGATGAAGACTACGACAAAACGATCGAGGTAAGGTTGGAATATCCTGTTCATGAGACTCATGAACACTGTTGTTGTGTTGGTTACGCCGAAAGTCATAATCAAGAACTCATAGTGGCCATACCAACACCAGAAGGCCATCTTCAGCACATCATCATCTAGAACTCTAAGCTAGTGATAGCCTGATCTAAGGTCTATCTTCGAGAACCATCGTTCTCTCTTGAACTAATCAAATAGGTCGTCAATCCTCGGGAGTGGGTACTTGTTCTTCATGATCAACTGATTCAAGAAAAGGTATTCGACACACAGTCGTAAGCTCCCATCCACCTTCTTGGAAAAAAAATCAAAGAAGCCCAGGGTGAAACACTGTGTTAGATGAATCCCTTCCCCTGCAAGTCCTCCAGCTGTAATCACAGCTCACGAAGCTCAGCGGGATCCATCCGATGTGCTGGAGTAGATATCGGTGTTGTCCCGGGGTACAGGTCAATGTAGAAGTCTAACTCTCTGCATGGAGGTAGTCCTGGAACATCATCAGGAAAAACATCCACGTACTAATCCACCACATCAGTAAAACTCAGACTCCGCACATAAACCGCTCTGAGCATGAGACTATCCAACTGATGTGTGATCGGCTGCCCTCTCTTATGTGTTACTCCATTCTGTGATTCAAAGGCTCCCTTCTTGCCGATGAAGGTGAACCCGGTCCCATCTGTGGCGATACACCGCACCTTGTGCCTAATACAGTCGATCTGAGCATGGACTGTAGATAACCAATCCATACCCAAGATGACGTCATAAGGACTCGACGCTGCTACAAGAAGATCCCACCTGAATCTCTCGCCACCTAGAGTAATCATACACTACCGGAAAAAGTGTGTAATCATCGAGTCTGCTTCTATAGGAGTCTCTAGACATAAGGATCGAGCCAACGGATCTTTCGGAATCTTCGAGCTCCGAACAAGGGAAGTGGCAATAAAATAATGACTCGCACCTGTGTCTATAAGTACTACATCAAAGGTGGTATAGACACAGATATTACTAGATTCATCTCACATGAGTTTTGGTCATAAGACTCGACTGCCTAGAGCTAAGCCTTCCCCTGTCTTCCAGCTCCCTGTGGTCGGGGTGGTCCTCCTGGTGGTTGTGGTGGTAGAGTCTCGAAACGTCTTCAACCAACCGTTGCTCAGCCAGCTCCTCTCCCTCCTCCACCTGC
Source organism: Viscum album (assembly GCA_963277665.1). Lineage (NCBI taxonomy): Eukaryota > Viridiplantae > Streptophyta > Magnoliopsida > Santalales > Viscaceae > Viscum > Viscum album. Next base: position 405,860,525 of record OY728167.1, read on the forward strand.
TCCCGGTGGAACAACACGGTCTAACCTAAACCTCTACCTGGGATGTCCCTCTACCATCTGCTTCTCATCCACATGGCAAGTCGGGCAGTCTTGTGCCATGTGACCCTGCCCGTCCCATGCATAGCACTGCCTACTCCTCGTATAGATGGCTTGGTTTTGTGTGCCCCGCACAACCGAACCTGTATCCTGAGATCTCCCACCTGATGTCCTAGTATGCTTGGACCTCTGTGACATCTGTCTAATGCCAGTTGCAGAAGTGTCTGCTACGTGTCGCCCTGTGGTGGGTCTCGCCACTGGTGTTTGCTCAACAATAAAGCTCTCCACAAGAAGGGCTCTCTCCAGCACTCCCACCTACGTCAGAATTCTAAGGGAGATCATCGAAGCCCTGATCTCATGTCTGATACCCTACTCAAATGTCTGGGCCCTGAAAAATGGGTCTCGTACCATGTCCGTGGAGTAGCATGGGAGGTCGGTGAACCTCACTGAGTATTGATCTACTGTGATGCTTCCCTGCTGCAGATTAAGTAGCTCCTGAATCCGCACCACATGAAGGGTGGCTGGAACAAACTCCGAGCAGAAGAGACTCTCGAAGTATGTCCAGAGTAAAGATGCCTCGTCATGAACCTGGAGAATTAGTCTCCACCATATACCTTCTGATGCGTGTAGTAGACGCATATAAAGGATCACCATATGGTCAGATGGTGTCCCTACCAGTCTGAAAACTCTGACGACAGCCTCCAGCCAATCCTTAGATGCATGTGGGTCCATCTCTCCACGGAACCTGGGTGGCCTCTATCACTGGAACTCGTTCAATGCACTCAGGAAATGTGCACTCTCTGTTGTTGGGGCTGGTGGTATCGGTGGCCCAGCAGGTAGTGGTACCGCTGGTGCCTCCTCTATGATGGGGCTCGACACCGAGGCCTCATCGCTCAGTGGGCTACCATCTCGTACGTAACTCGGAACCCTAGCTGGTTTCCTTCATGGGGCCATCCTAAAAAAAATATGTGTGCCACTATCAAAACAGTATACCTTGTGAGCTGACTCAAAGTAATCACAAAGAAAACTTTTGAAACACACATTCAATCTGTATTTTCATGTACTGAGTCGTAATTCATAGGTCAGGGCCCTGGTGTATGGATACGTCAGCCCCCGCACCAAAACTGGACACCCTGGACTGAAAACCACACTCAATAATCTTAAAACAATTGATTCACAGAAAAAAATGATCAGAGTCCTGAGTTTGGCAATAGAACCGACTCCTCTGATACCAATTTATCACAACCCGTCCTCGAGGCCCGTGCCGTGACTACCCCAAGCCCGCCTTCCATATGCCAGGGGCTGGCGACTATCACCAAAGGCGTAAATCCCAATACAAGGAAGGAATTTCCTTTATAAAAGTAAACAAAAACAACGGAGTACGCAATTGAAGTAAGAACCATGTAAAACTATATACAAAAGTAAGTGCTGAAAAGAAAGGTGCCGGAAATAAAAGCCCAACAGTAAGTATAGTACAACTGAAAAACTAGTACAACTACAGTAAAGTAAAATAGCAACCACTGATTTGTCCTCTGGAAATCCCACCTGAAGGGTGGGTACAGATGGTCTCCACAACACCTTGGGTCCGTTTGTCTACTCTGTGTACGTTTCGCCAAGTGGTCTGCCTCCGGGTACCGTCCAGCTCTACCAGTCTCCACCTCGATCAGTGTTGTTCGTCATCTGCATCCAACACAACGTAGTGCGGGCATAGCCCATGCAGGGGTGAGTATACGATACTCAGTAGGGACCCCAAGACCCCCGAAGGTCTACCATAATCCAAGAAGGATAAACCACATAAGAAATATACGATCACGAAGTATCATCCAACTCTACTTAGATATATTCCCATACATATACCTAAGTCATAAATCACAGTTCAGCTCCAACTCTCGAGCCCAAGCACAACCCAGTCCACACAATAAAGAAGTCAATCACATCGATGATAAAGATTGAAAGTCAAGACTCAGCTCACATAGGTATACAACTTTCGTATAGCGATAGAGATGATCAGATGTATTCACTGATCCATCTAAGCTGTCGGACCCACATAGGATACTAGACCAGATAAGCTGTCGGACCCACTTAGGATACAAGACCAGCTACTATGTTGGACCCACTCAGGATACTAGAACAGAAGTCAAAATGTCAGGCCCACGTAGGATACAATAACAGTAGTCATCGCTTTCAAACCCATGGAGGATTCTGGTGCAATAGTCACCATCATCATCGAACCCACAGAGGATTCCAGTACGGTAGTCGTCATTGTCGCAGCCAGCTCTAGGGTTCCAGCACGCAACACTCTCAATTCCGGGAGGGTCCGCTCCTCGAGTCAAAGTTTGATACATCAACTATCACGAAGTCTTGAGTTGATGTATCCAGAAGTTCCATCTCGTGAAAAGAAACCCAACGCGCAAACGGCGCATCAATCGGACGCCCGGTCGGAGAGTTATTGGCTTTTCCGTTCAAGGGGCCCGGTTGGAATTACGCTCATTCCAAACCCAGATGTTTTCCAAAGTTGTCCAAAACTCACTTAGAGTATTGAAAAAGGACTGATTCGTCGTGAGGGTCCCAGTTCCACAGGTGGCGCGTCGATTGGACGCACGGTCTTAAAGTTATTCATGTTTAAGTGAAACAGGCCCGACCCGTTAAGCCCAGTGGGCTAGAGGGTCAGCCCAAACTGGTTTGGCAGGTCTGACCTGGCTGAGGGTCAGCCCCGTCCTGGGGGGGCATGGCCCGACCCGGGGGGGGGGGGGGGGGGGGGTGGCCCGGCCCGCGGCCGGTCGCGGCTCGGCCTGGCAGGCCGAGCAATCCGGGGGGCACGACCCCCTGGTTTCCCAAACTGGTGGTGCCGAGTGGCGCCGCCCCTACTGCCCAGCCGGCCGAAGTCGGTCAGTCTTCCCCAGTGCGAGCGGCCTACATAGTGGGCCGTTGTCCTCTCACGCGGCACCTGCGGGTGCCGCGGCTTCTTCAACCCAGCCGGTAGGCGGCCGGCCAGTTCGCCCACCGAAGCGGCCCCTGGAGCATGGGTCGCGGTTCTCCAGCCCGGATGACACTAGCCGGTTGGTTCTTCTTCAGCTGAGCGGCCGGCGGTTGTAGGCCGCGGTCTCTCTTTCACGCGGCACCCGGTGTCGTGGTGCTCTTCAAGTCGGCGTGCGGCCACCATTACCACCTCCACCTTCAGTCATTGCTGCCCCATATTTTTGCCAACTCCGGTCATGGCCACCTCTTCCAACACCATCTCCATCACGAATAAAAACAAGAAACAACGGAGGGTTGTCGGGCCATGTTTGTTCGTCATGCGCCCTCCGCGTAAGGCGTTACCAAATGGACATAGATGAAACAAGCATTCACCAAGGACAGAATATAATTTCATTCACTTAATATTATTTCAAACCCCCTCCCTTGAATCTGATGCTCGCTTGTCCATGTTGCAGGAAGAGGATTCAAAGATGACATTGATTCATTGATGTCGGGATGCGTTCGAGGAGGAAGCGTAGTCGATGTTTCCTCATGGACAGCGTCTCTTCCCTTGACACGGTGGAAGAAGAATAATGATGGAATTCCTCGTGAGCGTCGCCTCACGTTCTTGCCTCCGTCGTTGAGAGGATATCGTTCCTCATGTTCTTCATTGGTGAGGGATGAAGCTCTCCTCCAATTCTCCAAAGGCTTCTTCACCAAATATTTTCCAAGAAAATATAATAGAAAGGCTTCCCCAATTTTAATAGAATTTCCATGTAATTCAAATTGATTAAAATTAATTCAAAGATTAATTAAATGTGGCATTTAATTAATCCTATTTATTGGCATTAATTAAGAGAAGGTGAAGAGTTTAAAATTCAAAACAGAGGAGGTGGAGAGTTCACATTAAAAGAGGGGAGTTGTCAAATTAAATGAAGGGGAGTTAATAGGGAGTTTAATGGAAGTTGAAGGGTTAGGGGTTCGTATGGGCACCACCTCACATTATCCTCTCATGGTTATGTGGGTGTGGGACCCACCTCTAACACCCCCTTGTAGAAAATAACCACCAATCATAAATAATATTGTTTACAACAATTTTATTTAATTTATTATAAATCCTCAAAAATTAACGTTCAACCTGCATAAAACGCAACTACGGTAAAGGTCCCCTTAAGAGAATACAGGTGTTGTGAGTTCATCGGTGTCCTCAGATTTCAATTCTAAGCACCGGTTCAAAAGATAGAAAAACCCGCACGTACGTTTACTGAATGTACCCGAACAAAACTTCGGAAATTGATTCCGGGCACATCGGGCCATGGAATCAAGTGCCGTCAGAAACCACAGACTCATAAAATTCCAAAGTATTTAGGAAAAAAAATTTCCTTGAAATTTTCAGGACTTTAAAATTACTATTTATTACTAATTATTACTAATTATTAGTATTTATTAATATTTATTACTATTTATTACTAATTATTATTATTTATTACTAATTACTACTAATTACTACTAATTACTACTAATTACTACTAATTACTACTATTTATTAGTAATTATTACTATTTATTAGTATTTATTGCTATTTATTACTATTTATTACTATTTATTACTATTTATTACTATTTATTACTATTTATTACAATGTATTACTATTTATTTCTACTTATTTCTATTTATTACAATTTATTTCTATTTATTATTGTTTACTACTATTTATTACTATTTATTTCTATTTATTACTATTCATTACTATTCATTACTATTTAGTACTATTTATTACTATTTATTAGTATTTATTACTATTTATTAGTATTTATTACTATTTATAATTATTTATTCTTAATTATTAGTATTTATTGCAAATTATTGCTAATTATTTTTAATTATTGCTAATTATTGCTAATTATTGCTAATTATTGCTAATTATTGCTAATTATTGCTAATTATTGCTAATTATTACTAATAATTTCTAATTATTCAAATTTATTACTAATTATTCCTATTTATTTCTAATTATTCCTAATTATTACTAATTATTACTAATTATTACTATTTATTACAATTTATTACTAATTATTACTAATTATTACCAATTATTACTAATTATTACTAATTATTACTAATTATTACTAATTATTACTATTTATTGCTATTTATTACTATTTATTACTAATTGCTACTAATTACTACTATTTATTACTAATTACTACTAATTACTACTAATTACTAATAATTATTAGTATTTATTACTATTTATTACTATTTATTACTATTTATTAGTATTTATTACTATTTATTACTAATTATTACTTATTATTACCATTTATTACTATTACTATTTATTACTATTTATTTCTATATATTTCTATTTATTACTATTTATTACTATTTATTACAATTTATTAGTATTTATTGGTATTTATTACTATTCATAAGTATTTATTACTATTTATTTCTATTTATTAGTATTTATTAGTATTTATTACTATTTATTACTATTTATTACTATTTATTACTAATTATTACTAATTGATACTATTTATTACTAATTGTTAATATTTATTACTATTTTCCCAATTATTACTATTTATTTCTAATTATTATTAATTAGTGTCAATTACTGCAATATACAACTACTAATTACTAATTACCGCTAATTGTTTATATACATTACTAATTATCGTTATTAATTATTCATTATTACTAATTACTAGGAATTAGTGCTAATAATTTAATTTTATTATTACAAATAAATACTGATGACAAAACAATTCAAATATAACTTAATCACAACTAATCAACAATAATTAAAATTAATATAAAGAAATGAAATAACTACTAAATTAAATAAAACATAAATTCCTTTGAACTTGATTTCTTATAATTGTAGGTGGCTTCACAACTTCTTCGTAAAAAAAACTAACTCTCAAAAAAAATCACTCTAAAATTAGATTTTACAAAAGCAGAGGAAGAATGAATTCGGGAGGAGGGAAGAAAAAATGGAGGGGGTATATATATAGGTTAGATTAGTTGTGACGAGACTATTTGCGACGGGATTCCCATCGCAAATAACTTCGACCGCATTAATTACGGTCGGCGGTTAAAAGATTATTTGCAACGGGGCCCGTCGCTAAAGTTAACCTGCTGACACACTAACTGGGACAGGACAACATCCCGTCGCAAATAGGTTTTTACCGCCACCGATTATTTCCGACGAGCCCCATCGCAAATACCCTCTGGGGGTCGAACTAGTTGCGACAGGGGATTCCCCGTCGCAAGTAGTTCTTACAGTCTCCTGGTATTTGCGACGGGCAGGGACTACCCGTCGCAAATACCCTTTCACGTGGTTTTTCATGCAAAACGCACGTAACTTTTTGGGACGAGGCACCTATTCCCATCGCAAATAACCACTTATTTGCGATGAGATGATTTTCCTATTGAAGATAACCTCTTAGACTGACTATTTGCAATGGGATTTTTCCAGTCGCAAATTACCTGTCGCAAAAAACAGTTTATCTTTTAGTGATTTATCACCCATTTAGGATTTCTTTGGGGTTATTATCTTCCTAGACATTCCAATATCCACCTTTTATAAGGTTTTGGATCTCCTAGATTTTTTACCTACCCATATTTTTCAAAATTTTGTGTTTGAACCTTTATTTTCCATCAAAATAGAATCTATGAAAAAAGATTTATTTGGAGCATGAGTTAACATAATTCAAGAGGTTCCAATAAATGGATCGTCCATGTATCTAAATATATTATTTAACCTATTTTGGTTAAGAACGCCCCTCACCCTCCTCATGATTCCATTGACCATCATAAAAGCCTTCTTTTTTCTTTGATAATCTATCTCCTTATTTTGTTCCTTTGCAGAAATAGGCAAGGGGTCAAAATTTTCCATAAGCGCAGAATGATCCAGCTCTCAACGCATCCAGAATATGGTATTTTCTCCTCTACAACTTCTCCATAACAGTTCTATCTTCTTTATAGTTTCTCATTTCACTATATTCATACTAATTTTGCATTATATAATACAATACAGTGCTTCACAAATGGTGGGTTCTCATAATTTTATGGAAAAGTGTTCAGTTCTCTCCAAGAATTTGTTTTTCCATTTACATATGGATTATTCAATCATCAATACAATACATATCCTACTTTGATTCACCAATAATTTATTGTACTTCTTTTGCTCGGTCAATATTATTGCTTCTATAATTTTTTCCATGTCTGATGGATTTATTCTATCACATCAAAGTGTACTCCATTATCGGTATGCCTAACTGATTTGATTCAATACACATTTTTTTGTAGTTTCAATCATGCAGATTTATATTGGTGTTTTTATAAATGTATTCTATTATTAAAAATGTATTTGATTAAATACATAGTGGACTCACTGACATTGGGTACATTAAATAAACCATGCATATTTCATCCAGTTAGGTATATAACTATATTCTTGATTGACATTTATTTTTATGGAAATATTGTAATTTAAAAATGTGCATTTTTGTGCTCATTTTCTTTTTTTCTATAATTAAAACATACAATGAATTTATTCATTTCAATTGGATATCAATTAAAATTCTTTGAAGATTTCATATATATAATTATTTCAAGGTTGCTTATATATAATTGTTTTCATATTACATATTTCTTAAAAGGATTCCATACATTATTGTTTGTAGATTGCTTATATATAAATTTTTTCATATTTCATATTGCATATTGCTTATACTTAATTGTTTTCATATTTCTTATACATAAGTTTTTTCTTATACAAAAGTGTTTTGATATTTCTTATGTCTAATTACATGAATATTGCATATTGTTTGCAGATTTCAGATTAGCATATTGCATATTCTGTTAGTGATGTTACAATATAAATGTTTAGTATATATGTACCATAATTTTTTATGCATAATTACCATATCTTTTTATAACTTGTATATATCATTTAGGTGCACCAGCATTCAGATGGCCATGAAATTTACATAATTTCTTACATAATGTGAAAAACTAAGTGTTTCAACATTTTTTTATGTAACTCTTTCCATATTAGTTATACATAGATATTTATGGATCGATTGTTAAACTATTTCCCAATTGTTCACACATAGTGTTTTTACACAATTCATATGCATAATTATTTCCATGTTTCTTATGTGTAAGTGTTTCCAGATTTCTTATGATCACCATTTTAGTTTGATATGGATAGTTTGATATTCAGCATTAGTATGTACTAAATGAATCTCGATAGGCTATGAGGTTTGACTACTTTAATATGGGAAAGTTATTCTTCAAAAACCATGAGTTTCAATATGGTATGAGATGAGTTTCGATTATGTATTTATTCTTAATACGTTTTTCCATATTTCTTATGGAAAACTATTTCTAGATTTCTTATGATCACAATAGGATATTGATATGGTTTGTTTGATATGCAGTATTAGTATGTACTGAATGAATCCCTATCGGATATGAGGTTTGACTATATAATATGGACAAGGTAATCTTCATTAGTATGTCATTCTATTTTTAAACATTATAGTATTATATCATGTATTTAAGAGTAGTGGATCATGTATTATACTGATTGGAGATGTTTATCTCATCATACAGCATGTGATCCCAACATTGGGGCATAACGATGGCCAATTTAACTTCAGGGGCGACCATTGATGATTTGCAGGTGATTTTTCAGTTGTATCTTCTGCTTGAACATCCCACCACTCGGTACTGTCCATCCAAATTTCTATTTTTATGTATAAAATGATTATTTAGATGCTTTTATGTTTTTTTTCTTTGATTACTTATAGATACAAACCGTGGGTTGGCCATTTTTCTAGCCTAATAATTCATTTACATCGGTAGAAGGCAGCAACTAGGTGAGGGTTTGGAAATCGGGAGTGGAATCCCAATGAAATTTTCTTTATTGTAGGTATGTCAATTGATATTCAATGATGTATTAAAATAATGTATTTCATGGTAACATTTTCTACATTCTTGGTTCACATATCCGACTCTTTTTCCTTTTTTCAGGGATGTTCTGCAGCTTGTGGATATACTTTGGATTTTTTTGGTATGATTTTGATTCTTTATGGATGTTATAGAATAATAGATGTAGTGAGTTATGTATATTGTTAGTGTTCCCCCTTATATGGTGGGTTCTCATTATTTTCTAGAAAAGTTATTAGTTCTCTAAAAAAAAATTTATTCCAGCTATATATGGATTATTGTATCATCAATACAATACATCTCCTTCTTTGAGTCACTAATAATTGCCTTTACTTATTTTGCTCGATCAATATTTCTACATCTATAATAAAACTGCATTTAAATTCATAATCATGACTTCAGTGAACCATTCCATGGTGGAGATGTTGCATATACAGTTTGTGGACTGCAGATTTATTTTTTCTAAATATTTAATTCTTTAATTCTATAATGCTCTATCATCAAGTGTCTTTGTTTCTGCTTCCTTACTATTCACGAACAGATTCGTCAGATGGAATATTGTCAACGGTAATGTATGATGGTCTCATGTGGAACCTTTAAAAAATTACTTCAATGGGAGACTCAGAACAAAAACTCATTTTTTCCCAGAATGAATTAGTAATTTACATCATAAATTTATCCCTGTTTCTCCTTCCATACTTATGTGTTATTTTTTGTTCCAGAAATTTTTTGAAAGTTCAATTTCAACTGTAAAATTCTCTCAATGGTCACCTACAATTTAGGCTCACTCCTCACTTTGTTTGGAACCATTCTTTAGGAACATGGTATATTGATCCACCATTATAATTGAATGATTGTGGAAGTATTTAACAACCCCAGATCAAAAAATCACACAATCAATCAGCCCCTAGATATTCATTCTGAAAGAAAAAATTATTAAAACCACCATTAATAGTGTATGTATAATGTGTATGTAATAGTTTTTGTGTCGCATCATAGGATGTGACCATGATAAACTATATCACAGATGGGTTAATACTATTGCTGAGAGAGATGATGGATGATACCCTATTTACCAACTACAGGTGTTATATAATCCTTTTCTACGACTACTTTTTTATTTCCTGAGATGTCTTTGTAATCCATCTTTTAATGTGTCCTTACATTGTTTTATTTTGATAGGATCCTGTTAGTGTAATTATGGTGGATGAGGCCCATGAAAGATCCCTTAGAAAGATTACTTATTGGGACTCTTGAAAAAGGTAATTTTTTTAAGATTAATCTATGTGAAATTTTTTCAGAAACCGAACATTTCATGTGTATCCTTTTTTAAGTTATCATCATAAATATAGATCCAAAATTATCATCCCAAACTTCACTGAATTATCTCATCAGCAACAATGTAAGCAAAATCAATGTCTGCATTTTTTTCAGAGTACGTTTTGTTTCATGGACAAATATGCGATACAGTTTATCCTTTATTTTTCTATGATGGGTGTTTCTGTTCAATCAGGTTGATCACACCTATTTTATTTATTGAAAATTAGCATAAATCATCAAGGAGTGGATGCCCTGGACCTTGGATTCAGGGCTGAACCTGTTATCTTATCTGCTGGTAGATTATAAATTTTACACGCAGGATGATTTTCATGCATCACGTTTTTCATACTGGACGGTTTTCATGACATGCTGGACAGTTTTCATGAAAGACGTTTTTTTATGAGTTTTTTTTCTCAATGTTTTATCATTAATATGGAAGTTACTCATTATGGAATATTAAAATGGTGTAGGTTTTTGATACTGGATGTTTTAATACAGATTTTTTAGTTTCTATTACTCATGGTAGACGTCGTTAATAATAAGGTGTTATGTTCTACATTTTGTTTTTGAAGTACATGACCGGTTTTCTGGATGGACGTTACCCATTTAATGACATTTCTTTCCCTTCTACTCATCATTAAATGTTTACTGTGTTGTTTCACTGTAATGTAATTGTTTTACTAGTAGTTGTGAATAAAATAACAGGAATTGGCAGTGAATGCATGTATTGTGTTGTAAAATTGAGAAGTTAACCTCTGTTTTACCAATAGTTTTTGTGTCTCACAGCATAGTATGTGACCATGAAAAACTATATCACGGATGGGGTAATACTATTTCTAAAAGAGATGATGGATGATCTTCTATTTACCAACTACAGGTGTTATATAATCCTTTTCTATGACTACTTTTTCGTTTTCTGAGATGTCGTTGTAATCCATCATTTAATGTGTCCTTACATTGTTTTATTTTGACAGGATTCTATTAGTGTAATTATGGTGGATGTGGCCCATGAATGATCCCTTAGAAAGATTACTTATTGAGACTCTTGAAAAAGGTAATTTTTTTGTAAGATCAATCTATGTGAAATTTTTCTAGAAACCAAACATGTCATGTGTATCCTTTTTTATGTTATCATCATAAATCTAGATCGAACATTATCAACCCAAACTTAAACTCATTATCTCATCAGCTACAATGTAAGAAAAAACAATTTCTACATTTTTTCAGAGTATGTTTTGTTTCATGGACTAATATGTGAAACAATTTATACTTTCTTTTTGAGGGGTGGGTGTTTCTGTTCAATCAGGTTGATCACACCTATTTTATTTATTGAAAATTATCATAAATCATCAAGGAGTGGATACCCTGGAGCATATCTAATGACTAAGTCTGTCAAAAACCACAATCTTTGTTTAACACTGCATGTCTGAGTGAAGACAATTCCTTTACAGATGTGATCACCTAGAGTATTACTGACATGCATAAGGTGTTATTTTACTATTTAGTAACATTTTTTCTTTTTTCTGTTCAGGAAAATAGTTGGATAGCAACTCACGCAACTATTGTAGATCAAATCATTTAGTTATTGGACGTAGAAACAGACATCTGGGTTTTTTTTCTTAGTTTGTTTTAAAGTATTTTATGGTTTCAACCTACATCTTTGTAGTGTATGCAAGACATTTCTGATTTAATTTAATGTGCAGGTATCAGTAAAAGTCATTAAATGTGCAGGTTTTATTTCACTGTAATCCAAGATTTGAAATACTCCTCTCTACAATAGACCTTTGAGAGACTATGTAGGTAAATATCTCCTTTATTGGTGCACTCCATTACTGATTTTATATTATTGAAGAACATATTTACAGATAACATAATATGTGTTCTGAACCCCCCCACCCACATGCAAGTCACCGTCTTACTATCAATACATTGACATCCTCTTGTATGGCATTATTTTAGTACGTAAAATTTAATAAATCCCATGAAAAGTTCATTGTTAATATGTAAAATAGGAACTACATTTAGGAAGAAACGCTAATGTGTTTATTTTCTTGAGTTTTGATTTGATCATGTGAAATTCTATTATAGGATATATTAGTGTTTTGAACTAATATTTTTTAGTTTCTCATCATTCTAGTTAATGTGAAGGGGGTTCATACCCGGATGTGGTGGTTCCTACTCTGAAGACCACACCCACTAATGGACTGGGGTTGACCTGGAAGAATTGTCCAGTTATTGACAAGTTATCTACAATACATGTTTGGGGTTATAAACCCATAAATTCTTATCCCTTTTATTTAATTTTATTTCCTTTAGTTAATTATCTACTTAATAACAATTTTTTCCTCTTTTATGGGCCAGAAAAAATCTAGACAGCACCTCAAACTGCTGTTAAAGATTGATTTATACTATTTTTAGAAGCTGAAACAAACATCCATGTTAATAATAACTGCTTCCATACAATTTTGTCTGAATTTTTAATTGAATTACTGTTTTTTAAATATTTTTTTAAATGGTTTTCTTCTAGATAAGGTTCCCAATAATATTGGAGATAGGTCATGGTGTCTTCATGGTTGGCAGTGTGCGTTCGCAAGCATCGACCACCAAAACGAAGTATGGAAGTGTCTTGAATCTTCCCATTCATTCAATTTTTATTATTTCATTTATTTTCAAAATTCTCAGTTTTATTATTACAAACCATGTTTTATCTTTGATTTATCTATCAGTATTCATTTTAGTTCCCTCATTACAATTATTGAGATCAAAATTGAAAATAGATTCAAATTTTAATCAAAATTTTAAAATCCATATACTTGCACTCTATTCTTTTTTCTTTGTCAACTATTTGAATTGTGCCTTTATATTATTTTCACTCCTATTCCATTATCATACACCATTACTTTCTAATTAAAATTTATTCAATATTATTATTTCTTATCAAAATTTCTAAATACTAATCTTTTATTAATAGAAAAACCAGTAATCACATATGTCGTGCAATAGCACGGAAGAGTAATAGTTATTCAAAATTTGAACATGATTTATTAGAGGAAAAATTGAAAATAGTTTAATAAAAACAAAAATAAAAACATTTAACACTCTGATTAACTTTAGGTAAAGGTTATTCCACATTCCCATTTGAATTATTTCTTATCTTCTTGGCCACTCCTTTTTTCTATTTGTTAAAGTTTTAAAAAAAACTCCAATTTCTATATTAATAAGGGTGAAATATCAAACCGCAATAGAAAAATCTATTCATACAGTAGCAGATCTGGGTATGCAATGAGAATAAGTCATGATAAAGGGTCTAGAACGTGGATGAAGTAATAATATGACATTCATTATCTTTTCAAATAATGTGAGAAATCGTTATTCATGGTTTCCCACCTCGGCTACCTATACATTAGTCATCCACATTGCAATTATAGGCTCTCTTTAAATATTCACATCATATATTTGGATAAAAATTCTAGGGATTTAAAATTTAGATCTAATTAGAGTGAACCTTACCTCTTATATCAATTGAAATTTCCACATGTTCTGTGCACAGACACCTGGGGGGTTGAATATGGTGTTTCAAAATTTATAAAATTATTAATAGTTTTTTAATGTTTTACCCCATTTATTATTTAAACCACTATTTATGGTTAGTAAAAATGGATATTATTACTTTAAATGACATGCATCACATATATTTAATGAACAACAGTAATGTATAGAGTTTCACATCCTATTTTAACAAGGTTTGATCATGTTGTAGGAAACCTACTCTTTATTGTGATCGATATAATTTTTATCACTAAATAAAGTTTTACTCATGCTAGATAAATCCTTGGATGGTTTCTCCAATGTATTCTAACACTTCTCAAACATTTAGACCATTATATTATCTTTTATACTCATAGCATTGTAATTTTTTCAACAACCAGTTCAGTAACCAGCCTTTCCAATCCTAAATACATTAGCAAATAAAGTATTTCCCCTTCAAAAACATTCCATTATCATTATGATTGGATCACCAATAATATAATATAATTAATTGGTTTCTTGAATCTATCCAACTTGGTAATCTAGGATTGTAGATCTATTCTTTTTTACCCAACTATATGGGTGACCATTTAGTCTTTTTTGGCTGGATTCTTCCTCCACTAGCCAACACTCCAATATATAAATATTGATATACTCATTGAAAAAAATAAAACTTATAAAAACCTATGAAAAATTCACTATTGTATGTATGATACCCTGAATAGTTGTTGGGGTACCATGGATATCGAGAATCTTCCCTAGGATTTATGACATGTTTTTTCATGTATGATGGCTAGGTATCTAGATTTCTATATTATAATTTGCCATATTCACAAGTCTATAAAATATTTTATACATATATATATAGAATAATTATTGTTGTTATCCATAAATGTGAATCCATTTTTTTATAAATTATATATACAAATTAATGTTATATTTAAGGTTGAAACATTGTCACCTTTTTTCCTATAACATTGATTCCTGGTATCCAATACCCATCATTCAGAATTAGTTAAATTGATTTTTATAACACTGATGCGCATATGCACATAATTCTTATTTTTCTAAATACATAAAAATATAAATAAAATAAAATTAAACTATAGTTACAACCTATAAAAAATCTAAAAATGATGTTAATAATGCATTGAAAAAACTATAATAAGTTATACATATTAGGTGATTGTTGTTTTTTATTTAACTTTAATCGTAGATTTTATTGAATATAATCTCACCAAAATGATGAAACTCCATATTATAAATATTAATGGGTCAAGATGCAGATCTTACTAAATATTGAGTCACTTTTAAATTTCTCTCAATATTTTAATTTTTTTTAAATCATTTCAATTATATATAATATGACTAGTGGATATTTGGTTGGAAAACACTTTTCTGAATTCATTATATGAATTATATCAACTCTATAACACATTATTCAACTAATAATTTTTGTTACTCACCCAAAAATAAAATTTTATTATAATTATACATATCTAACATCATCTCATGGAAATGGTATATAAAATTGTTTAATTCAATTTTTTTGATTCATTTAAAACATAATTCATCTCAATAACATGTATAATTTGATAGGTTTACAACCCACACATTTCTTAAAAATGTGTTACAATTCTATAATAGTAGGACGTTAGGATGAAATTCCATCTATCTATAGATCGATACAAAATATAGAACATAATTACAATATATATTATTACCTAGTACGCATGGAAAAACATTAACCATTAAAATTATGTTTATAATGAAAATAATAAATCAACTACCTAGTTCAATGAAACTAAATATTATTTCTTTCTTAGAAAGTATATCTGATATAAATTGAATGAAAATTATAAGAATTTTATAAACTATAAATTAAATAATACTAGAATTTACTAATGGAAAATTGAAATGTATTTCTTGATATATATATATATATATATATAGCATTAGAGATTAAAAATTTGTAACAAAAATAACTTTTGATGCAGTTAATAGTCATGTGCATCTGGTATGTGCCTGTTAAGTCACTACCACTATAGGATTTTAAAACTACTAAATAATTTAAAATATATCATGATTTAGGAGGGGTATTTCCCTTAACATTGTACATGTGATCGAACAATCATATAATGAATAATGTTATGTACATTACACTACCTATATTAAAGACTCCCTATTATGACATTTTCTATGGGCATTTTCATATCAAAATGATCTCCCATCATAGCACAACAAATGAAATGGGAATATATCAGTTGAATTTTATTGAATTATTTCAATGAAATTATTTGTATTTTTCATTTTTTTCATGTGGTAATTGTTATGTTAAAACCATCTCTATCACATAACAAAATATAAAAATTTCATTTGATATGGTTAAAAAACTCGACACTTTTTTTTCACATCATTCTATTATTTAAAGATATCCATTATATAACAATTTTCTACATCATGTTTTTCTTTATATATATAGAATATATAATAAATTATTTTACACCATTTTATCATTGAGATTAATTTACTACCATTATTGGGGTTTGAATAAGGTATTAATTCCAAAATATAGAAGAAGGGACCCTAATAACATAGGATCTATCAATGTGAAATGAAATAAATATATAAATAAGTAATAAAGAATATGTACCATACTCTATAATATTGATCATCCATAATATTAAGTTTAATTAAGATCACTAAGTAACAATCAATAGCCTCCTAAATTTTAAGGTATGCAAAAACCAATAGTATCTCCAAACACTCTAGGGGGATATTTTTCTTCTCCAATGTCAATCTATAATCACCCATAGATTTAGGATAGAATAAGAGTAATGAAATATTTTTTATGATTATATCTGGATCAAGCAACACAAAATGTGTAAATAGACACATCCTTGTATATTAATTCATTATTAAATAAATAAATTCAACACCTTCTTAAAATCTAGCCACACATAGTCTTTTATATTTGTTATAACATACCATATCAATGGTTTAATTGGGATAGTGGAGTAACTACATCTCTATCTATATTTTAGCTTATAATGGGGGAGGAAATCCCCCAATTTGATTTAAAATTTATTATTCCTTGAATATTTTATAAAAATAGCCTAATATTGTGTTTTCTATATGTCAAGATGGTATATTTGAATTTTTCATAAAATAAATCTAATTTTTTGAGATCAAATTAATACTCTATAAATTCAATGATATGGTTAGCTATAAAATATTCTAAAGAGAAACAAAAGTGTAAGAATAGCTTCCTTTTTCCAATTATGATAGTGATGATGAATAAATGATAAAAAATACCCATTAAATGATGTTTTCTATATTGTAAGTAATTTTATCTCATTAATTAACAATAAAAAGTATTATTGTTCTTTTGGTAAAGGAGAAATAGATTACATTATAATAAATCAATTAGTTATTCAATTAATTTCGATAATGAATTATTATAGAATGTTAGAGAAGAATTTTTGTTACCTATCTTGATTTTGAGTGACAATATAAATTTTTTACAAATCTTAGGAAAATTATAATTCAATGATAAATAATCATATTGGGATCATGAATATATAAATTAAATAAAAGATAGAGAAATGTATTTTGATGTTTGAGTATATACCCATAATGAATCAAGTGGAAAATGTTATGAAAATTCACTCCAAAGAGAGGTGTTTCCAAAGTATAGGGTGAACCTCTGATATTATCCCTATCCTTTAACTTAAATAAACGAATAAATACACACCCCTACCCAAGGAATCTGTTTACAATAGTAGTTATTGACATATATGGGTTGAGATAATGATATTCATCTTATTGAATGTAGATTCTTAGTGGTCATTATAAAATATATAAAAAACTACTGAAAAGAAAGGTTAAGAACAATGAAATGTGGTGATTGAATAAATGAGAAGAGGATACTTTATTAATGGAGAAATTAATGGTTTAATGTGATAAATTTATAAATTTAAATATTTATTATAACTAGTATGATTCTTTTAAAACTTGTATGAAAAATTAAAAAATTGAACGAAAAGTGAAATAGTGATATTTTTAAGGGTTTTATTAAAATAATTTATTTAATTGTATTTATCACACAATTTTTAACTCTAGTGGGACTATATTGGATAAATGTAATTTATTAGTAATATTTTACAAATATATCATTATTAAAAAACTTCTTTGAAGTGAGAAGGTGGAGTTTCCAATAAACCCAATAGTTGAAAATGTTGAGCCTAAAATTTAATTTAGATTTTAATATTTTGTATTGAAACCAATGTTAAAAAATGTCTTATATTATTATTTGGTATGATTTGGATAATTTTATTGGTTTTTTAGTGTTTATATAGGAATTTTATTGATAATTATTAAAACCATATTGACCTTTATTGTTTCATTACATGGAAAATGGAATAATGATCATGGTATAGTTTTCTTAAAAAAATTTAATGAGGAAATTATCAAAAATAACTAAAACAAATTCAAGATTACATGTATAGGAAAGATAAAGATTAATTTTGTTTTAGTCATTTTGAAACAGACCTATATTTCATGCCTTTAATTACAACATAAAACCTTGATTTCTCTTAGGTTAATGAAGATCATTTTAGTTTTACCTAAATTATATTCCTAGTTTAAAGAATAATTTAATCATTTGGAGACCATTTTTCTAGAGAAATTAGACCACATTTTGGTGATCATTACATCAAAATAGTTAATTATTGAAGATAAATTTTAAAATATGGAAATAAGTGAAAACATGGGAATCTATAACTAAAGGACATGTTTTTTAAAAGGAATAATTGGATAAGAGAGAATTTATTATGGTACATATAATAAAATCATGGTTCTCCTTGACAAAGTGAAAAAATTATTATCCCATATCGTATTTATATGGAATGTTTATAGATATAATGGGATATTTCTTCTTGTTTTAAAAAAACATGAATATTATTTTAATTTATTTAAATGTGAAAAAATATGAGAAAATCTAGTGGATTGTAACTTGAAAAAAGTTATGTTTAAATTAAAGAGATCTCAGTCGGGGTGTGAGAAGAATTCCTAGAGGTATTATGAGTCTAATAAAAATCTTTTTCAGTCATGTGGTGATTCTAATGTTTCACATGATAATATAATAAGTTGATATTACTCATTTTTTCCCTTTATATTGAAGGAACACCATTAAATTTTAGTATAACTTATGATATTTAGTTACCTTCATGAAAAATATATTTTTAAGAGAGAACCCCATACTCTAATTATTTAAATGAAATTCATCAAATTGTAAACTTAGTGATGAAAGGATTTAATTCAGATACCCTAATTCACCCTTACCCTCAAAGGGCATTTCCATTGTGGTCTTAACATAGTATATTTAGAAATTTTGACATAATTTTTCATCACTATATATTATATTTTTTCTTTTATAGATTTTCTAGTTTTCCATATGATAATTTGAGCGATGGTATTTTAAGGGATCATCAATTTGACGATCTATTAATAGAATAAATCTAGAATAAAATTTCACCTCTCAACCATCAGACATACTCTATGATATTAGGATGAGTTATTAGGACTAAGTTCTTCTCAATGGATAAAACATTGATAATAGAACCACAACAAAATTATTTCATGGCCGAGACATGAAGAACATTTAAAAATAAATATTTTCATTAATATTAATAAAACTGTTAGATATAATGTGATACCAACATGAAATTATTTTTGAAAAATGATCATGAATAGTTAAGATCTTGATGGAAAGTATAATCTATCATATTCTTCATGTCATTGTATAAAGTGGTTGTAGTTTCTAATAAAAAAACCACTTATTGTTATCTAAGTAATAGTATATGTATGGTGGTATCATTAAATTTAGTGAAAAATATGTGGGCTTAGAGCTGGATAGAATAATATATATTGATCATATATTTTGAAGATCCTTGATCTTGAATCATAAAATATGGCTCAACATGCGTATTATTTTCTTCCTTGTTTTAACATGTGTTTTAGTGACATTTTTATCATATATATTCAATTCAAATTTCAATTTTATTGAATGAATGGGTTTTTGGAAATAAATAGATCTCAAAGAATTTAATATAATGGAATGGGATCATCATGAAATAATTATAAAGAAAAAAAATGTCACAAACCAAGAAGGTTCTCCATCCGACCAGATGCTTGACCCGGTCTGTGGCATGACCCGAAGGGCGTTCCCGATCCCTAGGGGCTGGAACTAGTTTTGGGCACCAAAACATACAATTCGGAATGATTTACACCCAAAATAAATAACTAGAATAGAATAAATAAAACTAAACATGCAAAAATCCAACAATTGAATCTCTTACAATAATATAAATTGATTTAGTTACATGATGTAACTCAACATATTGAAAACTAAAACACATAACAGAAACTAAAATGAATAAACTAAACTACCACCACACGATCTCCATGTGACCTTTCAATCACCACTAACAATTAGACTAGTTATGCTCCAAGAATGAGCACCTGCTGGGAAACCTGAAAAAAGTCTAAACCTGCAAAGCAGCTCGGGTCTATAGACAATAAGTGGTGTAGGTAGGGTTTCAGATAACAGCTCAATTGGTAACCAACAATGAATCCATGTCATTCCATTCCCAAAAACATTTCATTAATACAAGATTGAAATAAATTTATAAAAAAATATATTATTATACAAACATTCATTTTTAAAAGAAAAAAACACGATCCATTACCCACGTAATTTGAAACAAGGTACAAGAAGGAAAAAGGGGGAGTTGTGCTTTCGCTTTCAAAAAAATACTTATAAATCCTTTTTCAACCAACAAATATTCATAGTTTTTATAAATAAAAACCAAAAACAGGTAAGAAGAACAAGATACTACACAACGAGGGTAACAAATCTAATAGTACTCGTAACGGGAAAACATGGGAAATACTAGGAACTCAGAGGAGAACCAGAACATACTATACATGTGACTCATCCTAAAGGAATTCCCTACTCAATAAAGTCATAACTCTTAATGCCCGATTGTCACCCTACCTAGCATTGTCGAGGGGCCCGATCATATAGCAATAAACCCAAGTATCCAACAACTATGGGCCACTAGCTAGTACAATATCCTAGAGTAGTGTAGAAATTGTTCTCAGTAAACCTCTTTGGTATGCTAGGTTCCCATGAATAGTTCTCAAGGGGGTGTTCCATACATTTCAAAAAAGAATCCACATATATATAACCAAACACACCACACATCTTGGCACCACCTTGACTACCTCAAGGGTAATCCTTTTCCAGAACATTTTATACAAAAGAGAGGTCATATACTGAGTCCCCTCCAAATCTCATGGATCAACAACTAGGTAAGGAACTGAACCTGAGAAGGGATTTACAAAAACCATTTCAAAACTCCAAATGATTTTTAGTTATACCCATCTAGGGTACATTTATTAAAGAGAAAGAAACACCTTAAAATTATTTCCAACCATAAAAAATCCCATTTTCAATATGCCCTTGCTAATCGACCTTTAAATTTTAGTCCCACACCCAAACATGTCACATTTTTCAAATGGTGCCTTATCTCAAATCTACTTTACCATCAAAATGAGTTTGAAACATAAAAATGAACACAAAGGTGACACACGGTCTTTCCACCATTTCAAAAAACAATTTCCTTTTCATCAAACACCCAAGGTATCATACCCTTACACAAAATTTTGAAACCACCCAATCCATTTTTTAAACCATGGAACCATTTATCAAAGAGAGATGGAAAGAGGAGATGTAAGTTATTTTTAGAAAATCATGGTTCGAGAGAATAACCAATCCAAATGTCGTCATCATTTGAAGTCTCATCCATGGGTACACTCCATGAATCTATGTATGTTCCCACATCCATTGGAATAGAACAAGAGGTCCTTTCTTAACCATTTTAAATAAATAACACATGAAACATCCACCAAAAAAATAAACCATTTTATCAAAACAACGATTTACATAAAGCCAACCCAACAATCCAAAAAAGTTCTATAAAATATTTCTATAGGTAAACATCACCCAAAACATAAGACATAACTATTTAAATGTGAAACACATTTGATTAACCTTAATTGACTTGGCACACACTTGGCCATATTTAATAAAACATAAAAAAATCTCTTTGTAACCAAAACTACCATCAATAAAATGCTATCATTAATTAAATATGAAAATAATAAGTGTAAAAAACACATTTTATAAATTAAATACTAAAACCAAATAACCACATGGAATGAAATTGGAAGAAAGGGCATAGAGACCCCTACCTCAAAGACGGTAGATTGCAAAGAAACTTCAAGGCAAGGAAGAACTAAGCCTCAAAGATGAACCACACACCCTAACATCAAGGAAATCGACCAAAATTAGACAAACCTGACCCTAGAGTTCATACAAAAGGGTTATAAACCAAAATATAACCATTAAGAGAGATATGGGAGGATAAGAGAAGAGGAAACCATGAAGAACAACTAACCTTGGATGAGAAATCTCCCAAAATTGGACCAAAACTATGGAGAAAGAAGGGGGAGGTTCCTATGGTCGATATCCAATAGTTATGGCTCCATTTGGGAGGTGGAATCACACAAAAATTATTTTTAGGTTAAAATTTATTAATACCATAATGGGTTACATGGTTTTGCTGTGCAGTTTTCTAAACCATGAACAAACCATGCAAATTATACTGGAAAACTTCTGAAACTTTTCAAGTTTAAGTTTCACAGTTTGGGAAAACTCTGCTCAAACTGTGAAACCCCAAAAATTAGCTTAAACTCCTCAAATGACATCCCAAACATTGGGGAACACCCACCTTATGATCTTTCAATGATTTAAACACAATATAGTGACATTATGGGTGTCCCAAACTCTCCACCATTCCATTTTCTCCCAATAACACTCACGATAACCATGAATAGGATTTGGAGAAATATGAAACCACCAAAACACAAATACTTTTGTTAGAAACTCAAGCCAAATCTCAACCAAAATATCTAACATCGAGAAAAAAATAAAAACAAATGAAAATTGTGGTTGGGCTGTGTCAAAAAATTGTTGAATGAAACTAATGAAATATGGGGCTTCAACGATGATGGAAAAAATTCAACATTATAATATATTATAAAAACAGTAAATAAAAGTGAAAGAGGAATGTAAATGATCAAATTAATACTTTTATAGGTAATTGTGGGAGATTATTTATTAACTAGATGTTAAACTAAGGTATAAGGTAGATAGATTATGCTCACTGAATTATATCAAATACAATCCATTTCAAACGTAGCAACATGTGTCCCTAATAAAATATATTCTATTTTTATAGATAAATAAGGAAATATTTTCATACTATAAGATATAGGGTGGTACTTCTTTTTTATATGTGATAAATTTCCTATAGTAGCATCTATGACATCAAATATACGGACCAAACCATTTTACTTCAAAGATGTTTTATATAATAACAGAGAAAATAAATTAGTATATAGTCACCCTATGAAAATTATATTGAGATTAAATTCTATTAAGTTGATAGATTGTGAAGTTATTATTGAAATGTAACTAGTAGTAACTTAAGAGGACTATTGTTTCCCTATCATGTTAATAGTTAAGCATCATTTTGAGTATTTTTCAAACTAGGATGGCAATTTGATGAGTTTATGAAAGAATGTGAGTTGTTACTAACATTCAAGATACAAAGATGATTTTCAATCGTTATAATTTTTATGTACTGGTGGAGTAAGATACACACATATGATGATAATGGTTAAAAATAGATTCATTGTAACTATTTACTTTTTATCAGTTTATGGATATTTTAATTTATTTAGTACCAAATAATTATCAAGAGCGTTTCATTATCCATGAAATTTTGAATACTAATTCTATAATATAATTATGGAGTATTTTTAAGTTATGTGACTTGATATGGAAGATGAGGAAATTATTAACTTTTGATCTTGATTGCAATGCCCCCCCCCCAATCTGGCAATCTATGATGTGGCTAGAAAGGGTTAGTTATGCGACCACAAGAAAGCCTCCCCGTACTCTAGAGGCTACAGACTAGCAGTGGGGGTGTAAAATTTATAGTTGGGATATTATAACCCCTGGTATGAGGTATCATAGTAGTAGAAAGAAATCATATTATAATGGAAATAATAATCAAAATATACATAGAGCGGAAGATGACAATAATAGCCAACTGAATAATTCATTAATAATAAAGCAATAATGTAATGAAGTGATAGAATGTAAAAAAATTACATGCTATAAATATAAAATTAAAGTACTATAAGACTCAATTTAAATACTCAAAGCCCCAAGTTCCAAACCACATGCCTTCCCTATATCCAAACTCCATCCCAACAGAAAATAATCAATCAACTACAAGGTCCCTTTTCCTTTCCTAAACCTACATCCATAAGATATTCTCAGGTTCCAAATGGTGGTATGAATAGTGTGTGAGTGTAAGTCAGTAGGTCAACACCACTGTGCATAAAAAAAATTTATAATAAGTGTATGCAATAAATAGATAAACAAGTATATTAAATTAATTCAACAAGTAATAAAAATACAACAACAACTTGCTTTGGATCTGAGATCGAATAACTTTGAGCATGTATTACGACCATTTAACCAAGGTAAAAAACATGATTTCATTCCATTATAGAATATCTTTGAGCATGTATTATGACTATGACAACTAAAACCATATACCCATTGAATATTCACCACAAACAATTCCGGAAAAAACCCCATAAGCATTACAACATTTCAGGTCAAAGCCCTATAAGAATTACAATATTTCTAGTTCAAATCCCACTCACTATAATCATTACAACATATTCGTGTCCAATTTCCTAGTCCAAGACCATTACATAAGCATCTCATCATAGAACACAATTCTTGTTATACAACATGGATATCACAATATCTGACCTGAAGTCATTGAAGTCATTCAAAGTTTAAAATTAATAATCCTACTAACTAATGTATTTGTGGAAAGAAGGGTTGAACCCACAGAAAAGTAAATTTTGACCTCTATTATTCTAAAAACCTTCAGAAACTCCACTATTGTCTACAGTGGAGTGGATACTCTATCTTTTTTACTTTTTAACTTTTTCTTTTTTGAAATTGTTAAGCATTAAAGAAACTACACTTTTTTGTGTTTTTTATCTAGACTAAGGAAAATCATACAACAAATTAAAAACTATGAACAAAAAAAATATAAAGCAGTGTTTAATGAACTATCAGGATATAATGCCCAGGGAAAATATTCATACTACTGGTTTTAGAGGTATTTCAATTCACTTAAGAGATATTTCAAAGTGCCACTATAAGAGTATGAATTAACTCCCTCACCATGAGTTATGTTATACAAGCTAATTTATTCTAGAGTTCACCACTCCAAAATAAATCAACTGTGAAAATTTTGAAAATAACAATAGGACGAACTCATCGTAAGTCCTGAAGTCTTAAGAATTTAATATCTTTTGAAAAGTGTTTCCACAATCAATTTCGCCAACTGATTAAGATGTTTTGAAAATTATGTTCTAATGGTACAAGCAATTGGATGAACTCAGCATTTATCTCGTCGATCAATACTAAAATCATCAAAATGGTTAAGTGAAAATTGATTTAAAAGATTACTAGTGGAATTTAAATCTACCCCGGAACTAAATGATTTAGCCTACTATTTTGTTCATTTTCATTACAGCAAATGAAAACTAGATTTAAGATGGATGATAAACTCCCGAGATGATGCTCTTCTCCTGAACTCCTCCAACTCCAAGAAGTGGTTCCAGAGTTGTTTTATGGACTTTCCCTTCTTGAACCTCGATCTTCCAATGTGTTGAAAAATATATATATATCCCCCCACCTACTGCTTACTCTATTTTTTAATCAATTATCATCTACTACATGTCACCCCTTGTTTGTCACTGACTTAAAATTTCCTTCAGTTGTACACCGCACACGAGCATTTTCTTATGACTAGCACGTCACACTAGTTTTACCCTTGTAACTATCTTCAGATGAGCTAGTTGAAATCACTTAGACGTGTTTTTGACTCTTGAATGAACCTGCGTAAGAGAAACAAACAAAACAATTTAAACGCGAAGGAAATAAAGAATTATAATTTAAGAAAATATTTTATTAAAATGTCTTTTAAAAGAATTAATAAACTTTTAAATAATGTTATTAAATAAATTATTTTGTTAGTATTACTAATAACTAGTAATTAAATTTTAGAAAAATATAATGAGATAAATTAATAATAATATTTAATTTTAAATTTAAATATTAAATTTATTAAATTGGCTAATGAAAACTAAATTAATCTTCATGAACATTTGAATTTGAAAATTTTAATTAATTATTAATTATTAAATATTATTATTATTTAATTAAGTAATTAGCTTATTTAATTTATTATATTAATTAAAGAAACATTTTAGTTGCAAGAATATGTTTATTAGTTGATTAAATTAAGTTACATTACTTAAATTTACATGTTGTTAAAATGTAAATCAGAAAAATTATATCAAATAATGAAGTTGATATTTTTTAAATATTAATTAATAATGTTAACAAAATAACTAAAAAATTAATTATTATTTAATTGTTAACTTATAAAATATTTTATTTTATTCTAATATTATTTATAAATTAGAATTGATATTTTATTTAATATATTCATTTGAAACACATGTTTAATATGCAACACTAAACAATAATTTATTTAAATTAAAAGATTAATTAATTAAGTTTAATAACATTAAAAGTTAAAGAGATTTATAATTCTGTTTTATTAATTATCTCATAACCATTATTTATTTAACATTTTAATTTAGTTACTTTTTTTAAAATTTACATTTTTAATTTAGTTATATTTTAAATAATTAATTCATTTTTATTTTATTTTTTTATTAACATCTCCCCCCCAATCTCAACGCAAAGAGGGAGGGGGTTCACGATTTTGATTCTTATCCTGGAAGCAACGCCAAGAATGTTCCATCCTCCACTACTGGAAACACCTCCTCGGATCGTCCTCCTCAATGCGACATCGGCCTCAGCTTCTCTAGATCCAGGAAGTGGTGGTAGTTTCTCTCCAGTGGAAGTGAACAGTGGGTCGACCCCCTCTCTGGCGGACTCCTTAGCTCCAGCATGGCGTGATTGGGTCCAACAGTGTCGACCTCGGATCCTGCGGGTGGTGTGGCGCAACATGGATCTAGGGGACTCCCCTCTTCAACAGATGAAGCTCATCCTCTCTCCAACAGCGAACAACCTCTTCTTATCAGCGGAGGCTTTCTCAGATCTTGGCATTGTCTTTGGTTTCAGTGGCCAACAGGGAAGCTCGGTCTCAACAGTCCTTTCCAACGGCGGTGTAAAACAAGACTTCCTCATCCGCGAGTTCTAAGGATCGACAGTGCGGAGATGCAAAAATTATGATTTTGAGATTTGAATTTGTGGTGTAGTTTCTATGTTAGTTTAGATGTGATTAGAGTCTAAACTAGTACAAGTCTGGTTTAAGTGGATATGGTGGTTGTTGTGGCATTGGCTCCTAAAAAGCAGTTGTGGCTAAACAGCCTGGATGGCGTGCGGTGCTACTCATACTCCTCAGATCTGCAGTGTGGTGGTAGCTTGATGCTTAAGATCTAGGGTGGTGCATTAATATCATCAACTAATCCTTGATTTTCAATTCTGTAAATGTTGATTTGTTGGTGGAGTGTGGAAGAAAGTACGTGAAGGGGGCTGCGAACGGTGGGTTGAAATGGTGAGAAGCATGGGATAAAGCAGGGGAGCAGATCAGTCGAAGACTCCCAACGGTGAGGTGCATAAAATGAACTATCGGTGAGGAGGAAGGAAACAAAGGAGCGGCAATGAAGGTCATCGTTGGGAATAAAAGAAGCTCACCACTAGTATAAAAGGGTCACTTGTAGACTGAATAGTCACCATTGGAAAATGAATATTAAGGTTACCGGTACATAAAAAAAGGTCACCAGTGACTTAAATTAAAAGGTCATCGGTACATAAAAAAATAAAGATCACCAGTAGTTAAAAAGAAAGCATGGAGCAGTGGCGTAACAGAGGTTACCAATGCAGTTAAAGGTCATCGATGACAAAAGGCAACCAACGGAAAATGATAATCTGCATCAATGACAAAAAAGACTAACGCTTAGACAAAATAAAAGTATTGGACTAATCGGAGAGATAAAAACCAGAACTGAAAAAATTAAACTTAAAATTAATACTTAAGTTAATTTAAATTAGAAATTAAATAAAGGCTAAACAATATAAATTAAAAACTGAATTATTAAACATTAAACTTAAAAATTACAATTTAAATTATTAATTTTTAACACTTAAATTAAAAACTGGATAATTGTTAAACTAAATTGATAAAAGTATTAAATTAGAATTAATATATAAATTAATTACAGGGTAAAATGTAAATGAAAAAGGGTAGAATCGGTGTCCCAAAAGGTCACTGATAGCTCAGATCTATCTCATTAGTAGACTAAAAATAAGAGTTAGTGACTTAATAATTTTACCGCATTATTAAAACTAAATAATTAATGTTTTAAAACTCTTAAATAATTAATTAAACAACTATTTGAAGACATAAAATTAAAAGTGAACTATTTAATTTAATTAAAGCTAAAACCCTTTACTTGATTAATTATAAGGATGTTTAAACATATAAATTAGAAAGGTCAAAATATTCTAGTAAATCTAAATTAAAGAAAAAAATATAAAGTCAGAGTTAATTAATACACAAATAAGGAAAGAAAATGATTATTTATTATTTATGTCAGATTATTAAGAGGTGAGTAGATTAAAATTAACAAAACTAATAAACAAATAAATAAATCAGAAGAGTAAAATAAGATTAAAATTAATTATTTTATAGACTAAAAATACATAATTAATTACAAATATTGTTTAATTAACAAATTTAATTATAAAAATATAAATGTACGATGATTTAGTAAAAAGTTCTTAAATAGTTAATTAAATCATTAAAAATTAAGTAAAAATATGTGAAAAAACTATATACAAATGGAGCCACATCAAATTCCCCCACACTTAAGCATTTTTTGTCCTCAAACAATTTCTTTCTTTATTATAATTGAAAAATATATTGAATTATTTATGATTCAGCTCAAAATGTAACATGTTGAGCCCTCAAGAAAAGAGGACAGAACATGAAAACAGGATTTTGAAAAGATATTTTCAAATCATGTCCTACCTCGAACAAGAACTCAAAATGTAATCAAGTTAGCAAAGATTCATCAATCAAAGTAAGTGTCATGCCTCATACGGGACTCTTCTTAGTGATCATTTCAATCCAAACTCAAGTTCTAATTTCAAGAGTGACAAGAGGTAAAATTTATGAGGAATTAAAAACATAACCAGTTGAACTTTGTACATTGAATTTTCACCAAGCTACCACAAATGAATATAATTTTTTTTTGAATCAACCTAATTGACTACCATATAAACCAATTGACCCCTTCTTCATCTAGTGTTCATCATCCCCCTCACATTAATGAACTCTTTTTTGACCCCAGACTCTTTATTTATTTTTTCCAATCCATGTATCATTTTCTAAGCATTGTGCAATAAACTTCTTCAAAGTGTATAGATGGATTTTAGTAAACAGAAACACACCCAGCATCTAGGGTCTCAAAGACTCACTGTGGGATCCCATATTCCCATACTACTCTAGTTCCAAAATATTTTTATGAGAACCATTTATATTGTCTCATTAAGGCAATTAATTTTTATAATTAAAAGGAAATGAGTTCCCTAGAATCAAGATCAAACTTCTAGTTCCAAGGGTTATGATCATAACTCCACCAACAGGTTACCCATATAACTCTCAAAAATAGTTCCAAAATCATATTTCAATCAAATCACTAAACAAGATCACTCAGCAATCATCCACCCAAAATAATTTCAGATTCAGAGCAGTTCTTAACTACCAAACAAAGCACTGTTCAAAGGAAAGACCCATTTGAATAACAGCGAACAACCTACATTTATGACTGTATTTTGAAAATTTTAACCATTTTTTTAAAAAAAATTGATGTTACAAACAGATTGAAGTGAAATGGGAATTGATGGGCTTTCAATTAATCACAGTTTAGCACAGTCAAAAATTGACCCCCTCCCCCACACTTAAAACCTAACTTTTTCCACAAAGTTGACTTCTAAAGTAGATAATAACAAATTAACAGTTAAGGATCAAAAAAATTCAATTTAGAGTATATTTATGACATGTATAAAGGGTCTCTTTAAAGTTTACATAATTTCTTTCACCACAATGAATAACTTATCAGTAGGTTCACAAGCAATTACATGTAGTAATAATTAAATGTGGTGAATAATTTTCAATACAGCTCAAGAAATA
Source organism: Viscum album (assembly GCA_963277665.1). Taxonomy (NCBI): domain Eukaryota; kingdom Viridiplantae; phylum Streptophyta; class Magnoliopsida; order Santalales; family Viscaceae; genus Viscum; species Viscum album. Next base: position 405,890,785 of record OY728167.1, read on the forward strand.
ACATGTGAGGTGTAAGTACACAGTGTACTGGGTGTAATAATTCTATCAAATTAGTTCAATAATGTGTTCAATAGAACAGAAAAAAGAATGCTAAAACACCCTAACCAAAAGTAGATTCAATACAAAATTTTTCAGCCTGCATGTACACCCCCAAACATAATCTAAAGCACTGAGAAAATTTTATTAGTAGTGAAATTCAGTTTTCAGTAGTTAAGTACATGCAGATTTTTAATTTTACACAGTAACATTCAGCATATTCTCATTCCAATACGAGCATAATATCAACATTTGTATAATTTTTTAAATTTCAACATCAAGACATATTGCATAATTTTATACAATTCAAGTAGAATTTCCAAAATAAGAAACGTAAATAATAGAATTTTCATGCAATACAAGAAACATATTTTTAAATCATCAAGGAGAATAATAATGAAATAAAAATTAACAGTATGATACTTCCCTAACTAGATTTTCCATTACTTATTCAGCATGGGAATTTCACTCCTTAAATGACAAAACAACAGCTTCTTGATAACTGTGAAATAGAACAAAGAGACCAAGAGAATGAAAAAACAAGAACTTCCCAAAAAACAGAGCACATAAGTATCACATTATTCAAGGGTAAAAATTAAACAAGTAAAATAGAAAAAGAACCATGGGTTTCCTCCCATGCAACGCTAATTTTTGAATTCTTCAGCCTGACTTTATTAAAGATCAGTTTTTAAGCACTGTGAAAGCAGCCAAGCCCTTTGGCTGTCCCTCAAAATACAAACTCACTTTCTACCCATTAACTAACATGGGTTTATTCTCATAACCTATAATTTCAACAACTCCATTCTTCAGCACCCTCACTTCAGTAAAGGGTACATACCATTTGGACTTCATCTTTCTAGGAAAGAGTTTAAGTCCCGAGTTTAAGAGAAGAACCTTCTATCCGGGTTTGAATTCCTTATTTTGAATGATAGAATCATGAAATATTTTAGTCATATCTTTATAAATCTATGAATTATCATAACTCTGTCTCCTAATCTCATCCATCTCACTCAGTTCAAGTAATATCTTCTCATCAACACTCTTAAAATCAAAGTTCAGAGCCTTAACTGCCCAATAAGACTTGTGTTGCAACTTCACAGGTAAATGAAAAAATTTCCCAAACAACAGCCTATAAGGAGACATACCTATTGGGGTCTTGAAATCAGTTCTATATGCCGATAAAGCTTCATCCAATTTAAGAGACCGGTCTTTCCTAGAGGTTGACATAGTTTTCTCAAGTATTTGTTTCAGTTCCCTATTTGAGATTTCCACCTGTCCACTAGACTGTGGATGATAAGGAGTACTAGTTTTATGAACACAACCATATTTCTCCCTCAAAGCATTAAATTTATAGTTCTTAAAGTGTGTTCCTTTATCAGTGATAAATGGTTTAGGAACTCCAAATCTTGTAAAGATGTTCTTTTTCACAAATTTTATTACGAAATTGGCTGATTGTTGGGAAGTGACACTACCTCAACCCATTTTGACACATAATCTACAAAAACAAGAATATACTCATTCCCATGAGATGATGGAAATGGACTTGTAAAATCTAAACCCCATACATAAAAAATTTCAACTTCCATAATTTCTTTTTGGGGTAACTCTTTCTTCCTACCCACATTACCTAGCCTCTCACACTTGTCACAACCAACCACATGGATCCTAGCATCCTTTAAAGGAGTAAGCCAATAGAAACCAGATTGTAAAACTTTATGAGAAGTCCTATCACCACCATGGTGACCTCACCAAGGTGAGGAGTGACAAATCTCTTGGACAGTCAGCATCTCCTCCTCATGCACACACCTTCTAAGAATACCATCAACACATCTCCTAAATAGTATGGGATCATCCCAAAGATAGTATTTATGTTCAGAAATGAATTTATTTCTTTGGTTATTAGAAATTCTTTTGGGAATGATACCTGCTTCCAGGAAGTTGAAAAAAAATTCATACCATGAAGATTGTCTGATTGACACAGTAAACATCTTCTCATTTGGAAAGGAAGAGTTTATCTCCCTAGGATCTTCAAATTTAGATTGAGTAAGAGGAAGCCTAGATAGGTGGTCAACAACTAAATTTTCAACTCCCTACTTATCCCTAATCTCTAAATCAAACTCTTGTAACAACAAAATCTATCTAATTAGCCTGGGTTTAGTTTCCTTCTGAAATAGTAAGTAATTTAAAGCATAATGGTCAGTGAAAATGATAACTTTTGAGCCTAACAAGAACTGTCTAAATTTACCTAGAGAAAAAAACAGTTGTCAATTCTTTTTCAGTAGTGGTATAATTATTTTGGGCCTCATCTAGCATTCTAATAGAATTATACACAACATTTAACTTACTATATTTCCTTTGTCCAAGGACAACACCTACATCCATGTCACTGGCATCACACATAAGTTCAAAAGGTAGTTTCAAATGAGGTGCATCAATAATGGGTGATGTGGTGAGTTTCTCTTTAAGCAGATTAGATGATTTCAAACAATTCTCATCAAAATTGAAAGGTACATCCTTTACCAGAAAAGAACATAAGGGCTTAGTTATTTTTGAAAAGTCTTTTATGAATCTTCGGTAGAAATCAGCATGACCTAAGAAAATTCTAATACCCTTTACATTTCCAGGAGGTGGTAATTTTTGAATAAAATCAATCTTAGCAGTATAAAATTCTATACCTCTCTTTGACACCTTATGAAGAAGCACTATAAGTTCTTTGACCATGAATTGACACTTCTCCCAATTAAGAACAAGGTTGGTTTCGATGCATCTCTCTAAGACTAACTCAATATTTCCAAGACAAGAATCAAAAGTGCTTCCCAGAATTGAAAAGTCATCCATGAAAACTTCAGTGATTATCCCAATAATATCCAAAAATATATCCATCATGCATCTTTGAAAGGTGGATGGAGCTCCACACAACCCAAAGGGCATCCGTCTATAGGAAAATATCCCAAAAGGGGCATGTAAAAGTGGTCTTTTCCTGATCCTCTAGATCAACAGGAATCTAATTATAACCCGAGTACCCATCTAGGAAATAGAAAAATTTATTTCCAACAATCCTCTCAAGAATTTGATCAAGGAAGGGCATTGGAAAATGGTCCATCCTAGTGGATGCATTAATCTTCTGATAATCAATACAGACTCTCTATTTTGTGGATTTCCTAACTTGGATTTCTTCATTATTTTCATTTTTTACTATAGTGAAACCTCCCTTATTGGGAACAACCTGGAAAGGGATAACCGTAGCACTATCAGAAATGGGATAAATCATTGCAGTGTCCAACAACTTAATCACTTCCTATCTCACAACTTCTTTCATGTTTGGATTCAATCTTCTTTGAAACTCTACCCTAGGCTTATGTTCAGGCTCCAGAGGTATTTTATACATGAAAAATGAGCGACTAATACCCTTGATATCATCTATTTTCCAGCCTATAGATGATTTAAACTTCATTAAAACATTTAACAATCTTTCCTCTTGGTTTTCATTATATTCAGAAGAAATTATAACAGGCAAAGTAGAATTCTCACCCAAAATGAATATTTAAGATGGGAAGGTATTGGTTTCAATTCAAGAGTGGGTGGTTCTACACTAGAAGGAAGACTCTTAGGCATAGGAGGTCCAAGATCATTGACATATCTCTTGTATGGAGTACTGAATGATGAAAGATTTTCAATTTCTAGATCAGAATCAGAATTTACAGTGCTGCTATCCAAAGTAGGCAGCATACTTCCCAGACATTCTAGATCATAATTCAACAAGTTTATCAAATAAGAATCATCTAATTGTTTTAAAAATTCTCCCTCAATATCATCAAAATTTCTATCACTGTTGGTGTTAACAGAAACACCCTCAAATTCACTCCAAAAGCTCCTAAGTTTAGAAATAGTGGAATATTCTAGAGTAGAAACTGAACAGTTGTCTAGCTGAGGAAAATTTTCCAAATTTGGTGTTCGAGTAGAATTTTGAATTTCTGAGACAAATTCAATTGGATTTTCAGCTTCTAAATTATTTACTTCAGTAGAGGATTATTTTTTAGATTCGTCAAATTTTTCAGTTGAGTTCTCATATTCTAAGGACCTTAGCATTGAACAGTTTCCATAAAAAACTTCATCGGTGACCTAAATAAAAAGGTCACCGATACATAAAAAAAATAAAGATCGCCAGTAGTTAAAAAGAAAGCATGGAGAAGTGGTGCAACAGAGGTTAGCGATACAGTTAAAGGTCACCGATGACAAAAGGCTACCAATGGAAAATGATAATCTGCATCGGTGATGAAAAAGACTAACGCTTAGAAAAAATAAAAGTATTGGACTAATCAGAGAGATAAAAACTAGAACTTAAAAAATTAAACTTAAAATTAAAACTTAAGTTAATTTAAATTAGAAATTAGAGAAAGTCTAAATAATTTAAATTAGAAATTGAATTATTATAATTTAAACTTAAAAATTACAATTTAAATTATTAATTCTTAACACTTAAATTAAAAACTGGATAATTGTTAAAATAAATTGATAAAAGTCTTAAATTAGAATTACTGTATAAATTAATTATAGGGTAAGAAGTAGATAAAAAAGGGTAGGACCAGTGTCCCAAAAGGTCACTAATAGCTCATATATATCTCACTAGTGGACTAAAAATAAGAGTTAGTGACTTAATAATTTAACTGCATTATTAATAATAATATCTCTTGTAAGGAGTATTGAATGATGAAAGATTTTAAATTTCTAGCTCAGAATCATAATTTATAGTGCTACTGTCCAAAGTAGGCAGCATACTGTCCAGACTTTCTAGATCAGAATTCAACAAGTTCATCAAAGCAGAATCATCTAATTGTCTTAAAAATTCTTCCTCAATATCATCAAGATTTTCAGCACGGTTGGTGTTAACATAAACACCCTCAAATTTTCTCAAAAATCTCATAAGTTCAGAAATAGTGGAATCTTCTATAGAAGAAACTGAATAGTTGTCCAGCTCTGGACGATTTTCCTGATTTGGTGTTCAAGAATAATTTTGAATTTATAAGAAAAATTCAATGGGATTTTTAGCTTCTAAATTATTTCCTTTAGCAGAGGATTGTTTTTCATATTCTTAAAAGTTTTTAGTTGAGTTCTCATCTTCTAAAGACTCTAGCATTGAAAATTTTTTAGAAAAAAACTATCCTTTAACATTTATAAACACATTGAACTCTTCTTATTGTTCTCCAATTTTAAAAATTAACTGACCCTTTGACACATCAATAACATCACCACCTGTGGCCAAGAAGGGCATACCCAAGAATATGGGAACCTCTTGATTACATTCCTTGTCTAGGAATAAAAGTCAGCAGGTAGAAATAGTTTCCCAACTCCATCTAGTAAATCAACTACCCTTTCCACAAGATGAGTGAACGATCTATCGGCAAACTGCAATATGACTGTGGTGGGTTGAAGGTCACCCAACCTCAACTATTGAAATAGTGAGTGTGGGAGAATATTAATATTATCACCTAAATCATACAAAAAGTTGAGATAATCAAAATTTCCTAGTGTATAGGGAATGAAAAAGCTACCTGGGTCATTCAATTGAGGTTGGATTTTCTTTTGGAGCACAACACTGCACTCTTCAGTGAGGCTGTATGTAGCAAATTATTACAGAATATTTTTTTTTGAATAAATTTTTGTAAGAGATTTAAAATAATATGGGATTTTTATTAAGGATTTAATGAAAGGAATGTTTACTTGAAGTTTGGAAAGGAGACCATGGAACTGAAGAAGTTCATCCCTGGTATTACTTTGAGGTTTCAACTTCTCAGGGAAAGGGATGGGTGGGGGAAAAATTTCAGAACATTAGGTATATCCCTCACCTATTCCTAAACCTTTTCTTTTACTTTAGTCTTTTGATTTTTAGATGAAGTTTCAGCTTTAGTTTCTGGTGAAAAATTCATATTTTTATCATTTTCAAGACTTTTCTCTGAATTTCCAACATGTGTGCAGAGCAGATTTTTATTACCAGATTGAAACAAATTTTCATTTTGGTAATTTTCATGGTATTTTTCAGCAACAATTTGAGTATTAAGACAACTTCTAGTTAAAATATCCATGGAATTCTCTCTAGGGTTAAGCTCAGTGGTACTTTGAAGTCTACCTTTTTTCCTAGATGAAAAATATCTAGTATGTTGTCCAAGTTTTGTTTCCTTGTTTTTCATTCTCACATTAGTTTTCATTTTATCTGATTCATATTGATTTTGATGTTTGGATAACTGAGTATTTCATCTTTCTTCTGGAGTGTTAATTTTGTTCAATATTATATCAATATTAGAAGACATTTGATTATCATTATTTCTTTGTGCATTAGAAGACTCACCCCTTTGTTGATTTTGAATGTTTGGTCTTGGTTGGTTAGAGTAATTAAGGGCAGTGGATTTTTTAATTAAGCCTTGATCTTTCTAGGAAAAGTTTGAATGGGTCCTATAGACTTGGTTGTAGTTTGAAAATGGATCTTCTTTGGGAGGCATTGTAGGACCATAGTTAACAATGTTTGAATTCTCTTGTTGTTGGAATAGAATATCAAAGTTAGGAAAAAAGTTTTCAATATTCCCAAACATACAACATTGGACACACTATTCCCTTAAAGATTGATTGGTGTTTTGACATCCAAGTTGGTTAACAGTTTGTTTTGAGTTCTGGTTCATTAAGGATTGATGTTGGTTGGTGATTTCATCCAGTTGAGCTTGATTTTCATTCATTGAACCAGTGTTTGAATTAACATTTCTGTTGACTCTTTTCCTTATTGAATTTTTATGTTGAGAATTCAGGGCAAGATTATTAAAAATTTGTCTCAATTATTCATCTGTCTTATCATTGTAATTTCCCCCAGTAGCCTGAACAACTAAATTCTGTCCAGAGGAGGAGAGCCCTTCATCAAAGGTATCCATGAGAAGGTGAGATGGGAGTTGATGATGGGGACACTGCCTAAGCAGATCCCTAAATCTATCCCAAGATTCATGAAAAGCTTCTCCATCCTCTTGATAAAAACTAGTTATCTTCGTTCTATGTTCTCCTATTAATCTTTGGGGATAGAATTTCATAATGAAGGAGTTATATACTTGATCCCAGTTTTCAAAGATATTCTCATCTAGACTCAGAAACCATTTTATAGCATTCACATTAAGGAAAAAGAGGAAAAAACTCTCATTACTAGATCATTTTCTATAGTCCTAAAAGAGGAAATAGTTGCATAGTGTTGTAGAAATCTCTAATGAAGAAAAGAGAGTCCTCATTAGACAATCCATTAATAGTAGGTAGCAGTGAAAAGTGTAACTGTTTAAGTTCATAATTTTTGGATCTCGGAGATAACCTAATGGATGATGGATTTCATGAAAATTGAGGTATTTTGAACTCCCTCATCCTAGGCCTTTCATTTTCATCTAAGATTTATGGTTTATTTTGGTAGTTTTTAGGTGCGGGAACAATCTCACCTAGATTTTCCATTTCAAATTTATTCTTCTTTTTTCAAATAGTAGTTAAATGTTTGTATATTTCTAAGTTTAATGGCTCTGGACTAACAGTAGAGTGTATAGTGCTCATACAAACAATATAAAAAAGTACTCTGCAGTAACAATTCAACAAGATAAGAAACAAATATATATTTTTTACAGTTTTCAAATTTTCCATTTCTTTTGAGGTTTTTTTTATATATGATTCTTTTAGTTTTTTTTTTCAAGAATTGATGGCTCGTACCTTCCCTGGAAATGGTGCCAAAAACTTGACCTGAACTATCATTGAAGTTGGTAAAAGTTTAAAATTAATAATCCTACTAACTACTGTATATGTGGCAAGCAGGGTCGAACCCACAGAAAAGGAAATTATGACCACTATTCTTCTAAAAAACCTTCAAAAACTCCACTATTATCTGCAGTGGAGTGGATACTCTATCTTTTTTAATTTTTTACTTTTTTTTGTGAAAATGTTAAGAAATAGATAAACTACACATTTTTTTTGTGTGTTTTTGATCTAGACTAAGACAAATCAGACAAAAAATTGAAAACTATGAACAACAAAAATATAAAGGACTTCTTAATGAACTATCAGGATGTAATTCCCAGGAAAAAATATCCATACTACTGGTTTTAGAGGTATTTCAATTCACTTAAGAGATATTGAAGAGTGCCAACATAAGATTATGAATTGCCTCCCTCACCAAGAGTTAATTCATACAAGTCAATCAATTCTAGAGTTCGCCACTCCAAAATAAATCAATTGTGAACAGTTTTAAAATAACAACAGGACGAACTGACTGTAAGTCCTGAAGTATTAAGAATTTAATATCTTTTGAAAAGTGTTTCCACAATCAATTTCTCCAACTGATTACGAGGTTTTGAAAATTAAGTTATGATGGTACAAGCAATTGGATGAACTCAGCATTGATCTCGCCGATCAATACTAAAATCATGAAAATGGTTAAGTGAAAAGAGATTTAAAAGATTACCTGTGGAATTTCAATCTATCCCCAAACTAAATGATTTAGCCTGCTATTTTGTTCATTATCATTACAGCAACTAAAAACATACTAAAACAAAGTAAAAAAACTAGCTTTATGATGGAAGATAAGCTCCCAGGATGTTACTATGCTCCTGATCTCCTCCAACTCCAAGAAGTGGTTCTAGAGTCCCCTTCTAGACTTCCTCTGCTTGGACCTCGATCTTCCAATGTGTTGAAAAAAAAATATCCCCCCATCTGCTGCTTTCTCTATTTTTGAATCAACTATCATCTATTGCAAGTCACCCATTGTTTATCACCGACTTAAAATGTCCTTCGGTTGTACACTGCACATGAGCATTTTCTCGTGACTAGCACATTGTGCAAGTTTTACCCTTGTAACTAACTCCGGATGAGTTAGTTGAAAGCACTTAGACATGTTTTTTACTCTTGAATGAACCTACGTAAGAGAAACAAACAAAACAATTTAAACGTGAAGGAAATAAAGAATTATAATTTAAGAAAATAGTTTATTAAAAAGTCTTTTAAGAGAATTAATGAATTTTTAAATAATGTTATTAAATAATTTTTTTTTGTATTACTAATAACTAGTAATTATATTTTAGAAAAATATAATGAGATGAATTAATAATAATATTTAATTATAAATTTAAATATTAAATTTATTAAATTAGTTAATGAAAACTAAATTAACCTTCATGAACAATTGAATTTGAAAATTTTAATTAATTATTAATTATGAAATATTATTATTATTTAATGAAGTAATTAGCTTATTTAATTTATTATATTAATTAAATAAACATTTTAGTTGGTAAAAGATGTTTATTAGTTAATTAAATTAAGTTACTTTACTTAAATTTACATGTTGTTAAAATTTAAATCCTAAAAATTATATCAATAATTAAGTTGATATTTTTTAAATATTAATTAATAATGTTAAAAAAATAACTAACAAATTAATTATTATCTAATTGTTAACTTATTAAATATTTTATTTTATTCTAATTTTATTTATAAATTAGAATTGGTATTTTATTTAATATATTTATTTTAAACACCTATTTAATATGCAACAAAAAATAATAATTTATTTAAATTAGAAGATTAATTAATTAAGTTTAATAAAGTTAAATGTTAAAGAGATTTATAATTCTGTTTTATTAATTATATCACAACCATTATTTATTTAAAATTTTAATTTAGTTACTTTTTTTAAATTTAAATTTTTATTTTAGTAATATTTTAACTAATTAATTTATTTTTATTAACCCCCCCCCCCCCCCCCCGATCTCGGCGCAAAGAGGGCGGGGGTTTCGTGATTCTGGTTCTTCTCCTGGAACCAGCGCCATGACTGTTCCGTCCTCCACCACCAGTGACACCTCCTCGGATCGTCCTCCTCAATGTGACGTCGGCCTCGGCTTCTCCGGATCTTGGAAGTGGTGGTGGTTACTCTCCAGCGGCAGCGAACAGCGGGTCGACCCCCTCTCTGTCGGACTCCTCAGCTCTAGCTCGGCGCGACCGTGTCCAAGGGCGTCGACCTCGGCTCCTGCGGGTGGTGCGGTGCGGCACAGATCCAGCGGACTCCCCTCTTCAACAGATGCAGCTCGACCTCTCTCTAATGGCGAACAGTCTCTTCTTATCAGCGGCGGCTTACTCGGATCTTGGCATCAGCTTTAGTTTCCGCGGCCAACAGGGAAGCTCGGTCTCAACAGTCCTTTCTGACGACAGCGCAAAACAAGACATCCTCATCAGTGGGTTCTAAGGTTCGACAGTGCGGAGATGCGAAAATTTTGATTTTGAGATCTGAAGTTGTGGTGTAATTTCTCTGTTAGTTTAGATGTGCTTAGTGTCTAAACTGGTCCATGTCTGGTTTAAGTGGATAATTTTTTTTTCTGGGTTTTAAAAAAATTAAAATATGATAAAAGGGGTTAGGGTTCCGATATTTTTAAAAATGGGTCTGGGATGCGTGAACGGCGTTCACGCATCCTTCGCCGCGGAAGGAAGCGTGAACGGCGTTCACGCATCCCGGACCCCGACGGTAATGCGTGAACGGCGTTCACGCGTCCTTTGCTGACCAGCTAAAGGAAGCGTGAACGCCGTTCACGCATCCTTGCGCGGGAAAAGATGCGTGAACGGCGTTCACGCATCCGGCCGAGAAAAATTATAAAAGGAGGGGTCCCCCCCCAATACCCATTGTCCTCCTCTGATTTTTGTTGCGAAACTCTGCAGAAATTCTTTCTCAACAAATATTTGCTGCTTTTATTGAGGTAAAATTTCTATTTAATAATTTAATTGTTTATTTGTGTTTATTTATTTCATTTGTATGTTTAATTGTGTTTATTTATTTCATTTGTATGTTTAATTGTGTGTATGATTTATTTATTTCATATGTTATGCATGACATGTTTTGTATGATTTAATTTTCTTGATGTTGAATGTTCGTATGATTTAATTTTTTGAATGTCTGTTGTCTAAATATTGAATGTTTTATGTTATGTCTAAAATTTTTAATGTTTAGAAAAAGTAATTTATGTTAGAGAAATTTATTTTAATGGATGGTTTTGATGTAAGTGTAAATTAAATTACTTTTATTTACTAGTAATAATATTTTTAATCAATAAAGTATAAAATATATTAACTTATATTTTGAAAAGTAGAAGAATGCCCTAAAAACATTACAATTTCATAAAATTTAAAATAACAAAAGTGTTTATTATGTAAATCTCAATTAGATCAGTTATAATAAAATTTATTTAATGTTTTTAATAAATATATATATATATATACACATGAAGTTAAATTTTTGTAAGAGGTGTAGTATTTAATATAGATTTTATATAATACGGATAATATAATAAATATACCAAAAAACACGGTATGAGTGATGACTGATCTTGAGATGACCGACCATGCATAATTGAAATTGCATGTTTTATTTTGTGTATGTTGTTATTCAATTTGTAATAATTGCATTTTTTCGGTATTGATGACCTGCGAGTCATCTCTCAGTAAGTGTAAGGACCTGCGTGTCCGTTTAAATTAATTTATGTATTTCATACCCCTAGACCCTCTCACATGCATGTGAGTAAATTTGTAATTAAAAGACTGACGCCCCAAAGAGGTGTCGACGAAGAGGCATCCCCGAAGAGGTGTCGACGAAGAGGCATTTGAGAACTCGTTCGAGAGGAGGCGTTGCTGTTTGACAGGAGATTGGCGGTTGCTGCAATATTTGATAATAGAGACAGGAGTTTACCCATATAAATTGTGGTTAGTTTATCAGATAATGATAAACTAATCGCAAGTCTCAAGATCAAGTCATGATTATATATTCATAAGTAATCAAACTTTATGAAACATTATATTAAATTTGCTTTTGTGCTAAAATCGCAATCACTATACCTTAACAGTGATAAATCAATACATAAAAAAGTCTCAAGATAATCAATTATTCAAAACCAAATTAAATAATTTAAATTTTTAATGTAGTTTATAATATTTTTAATTTTTTTTTAATAGGTAATTATGTCTGCTCAAATATATTGCAACGGTGAGGTAATTTGTACCGATCAGGGTTTTAGCTACAGTGTGCCACCTGTCAAAGTGGTAAATCTCCATGGTTGTATGACATTGGATGCAGTTCGTAATAAGATTCATAGTCGGTTAAAATTGAGTGCAGGACAAGCAATCACTTCAATTAGATACCGACATCTTCAATATCCTGAGCGTATGTGGCACAACGACTACCCTATAGTCGATGATGAGGATTGGATGGAGGCTTCTCAATTATTCAGGCAACAGTGTATTAATGGTTTGATGGAATTATTTATTGTCATTTCTGATATTGATGTGGTGCAATCGATTACTACAGAACCATGCTTTGTGACCTCTATAGAAGTCGGTCCTTCACAACAGTCTTCTTCATTGCCTCCTTCTCGTATGACTCCTGTGGAAGAATGTAATGAGGAAGATCATCAAATTTTGGAAGGAAATGTAGATGACATCCCTTTCTGTGCTGATATAGTGCAAGAAAGTTTATCTGAGGAAGAAGAATCTGGGGAGTCAGCAGAAGATGATGTGGTTGGAAATGAACCTTCTGAGGTTCCTTTGAGAGACAGACATCCACTACATCCACCAGTTAGTGGTAATCAGCCTTCAGTTTTGAGTTCCTTAGTTGAAGGAATGTCTCGTGAACAACCTTTTGATTGGGATGTCATTACACCAGCTTCTGAATTCCCTGGCATTATAGGGAATATGCCTGCATCAAATGATAATGCCATATATGTTGGGCAGGAGTTCGAAAGTAAACAGGTCATGAAAAATGTGATAAAACAATACTACATTGAGCGACATTTCACATTTGTGGTTTATGAGTCAAAGAAGACCAAATATCTCATTCGTTGTGAAAAATATGGGTCAGAATGTAAATTTCGATTAAGAGAACTATTTGATAAATGTTATGGATGTTGGAAGATAACCAAATTAGAAGGCCCACACACTTGTCTGCATCCCAGCTTGGCACAAGATCACTCTTCTCTTGATGCAGAGTTTATATCTACTGTTATTTGTGAGATGATACGAACAAGTCAGGATGTTCCTGTTGCCCTTATTTAGGAAAGAATTCAACAATTGTATAACTATAAGGTATCATACAACAAAGCTTGGAATGCAAAACAGAAAGCCATTGTAAAAGTGTTTGGTGATTGGGATGAGTCTTATGCGTTGTTGCCACAGCTTATGGAATTGTTGTCTCTCAATAATCAGATTGTTTATCAGTTGGAAAGTGTTGAGTATGTATCCCAAAATCATCTAGTTGATCGGTCAAAGGTGAAGTTCAAGAGGATTTTTTGGGCATTCAGACCGTGCATTGCTGCATTTCCCTTTTGTAAACAATTTATTCAGGTAGATGGCACATTCCTTTATGGAAAGTATACAGGTGTTCTACTCATTGCTTCCACACAGGATGGTAATCGCGCTCCTCTGCCACTTGCTTTTGCTGTTGTTGAAAAAGAAAATTTTGAATGCTGGAGCTGGTTCATGGCATGTGTACGTGTTCATGTCACGCAGAAACAGGGCGTGTGTCTGATATCTGATCGTCATCGAGCGATTATAGAGGCCGTGAGTAGTGATGGGGTTTCTTGGACTGAGCCGAATGCTTATCACCGTTATTGCATTAGACATATTGCAAGTAATGTGCATAAGCAGTTTAGAGATGAGGCCATAAAGAAGGCGATCCTCAAATTGGGTATGGTTTTCTAAACTACCTTTTTTTAACAAAATTTACTATCCATTTTAATACATTATTATGTTATGCTTTCAGCATATGAACCCCAACAAGAAAGGTTTGATCGACGTCTTGAAGAGATCCGAACAGTTAATGAGGAGGTATATGAATATATGGTACAAATTTCAAAGGAAAAATGGTCATTAGCATACGATGGTGGCATGAGATATGGGCATATGACCACTAATATAGTGGAGTGCGTAAATGGGGTCCTCAAGGGTGTGCGCAAACTCCCAATCACAGGGTTAGTGCAAGAGACATTTTTTAGATGTGTTCACTACTTTGTTGACCGGTCCCAAAAGGCCTACTAGAGGATGGAAAATGGAATGCTTTTTACTCAGCATTTTCAAACAGATATTGACCGAATACGGAATGAGGCTTCACGATGGAATGTTATAGCCTTTGACAGGGAAAAGAGGAGTTTTCGGGTAAGAAAGTGCTACAACCAGGGTGCATGCACTAATGGTGGAGTGTTTGTCGTGATGTTGGATAACAGGTACTGTGATTGTGGCAGCTTTCAGGCATTGAGATATCCATGTGTACATGTTATTACAGCTTGCGCTTCGGTAAATATATCGTGGGAGCCATATGTTGATCCGGTGTATCACATGAGCATTTTGGTTAACTGTTATAGTGCTGCTTGGATGCCTGTTGGTGACTTCCATTCTATCACATTGCCTGCTGATCAACCGACCATTGTCCCTGATATTTCCAGGTTTTCATAAGTCGGTTTTGGTATCATTTATAATTTTTTCAATGTGTGTCATTTTTAAAATTATTGGCTTCATGCTACTAGGTTGCGGCCTCGAGGAAGACCGAAGTCAACTCGCATCAGAAATGAGATGGATTGGCCTCGACAACGAGGAGGGAGAATACGATGCAGTATCTGCCACGCAGAAGGGCATACTCGTAAGAGATGTCCCCAAGTGGCAGGACAGAGTTCCAAATCTCATCATCCATGATCGAGTCTGTGTACCCGCTCTAAGAGGAAGAGGTTGTGATTGGTGTCGATGATGAAGAAGAAGAATAAGAAATAGAGGATGAGGATGAGAAGAAGTAGAAGACTAAGAGGAAGAGGTTGTGGTTGAATAACCTATTGTGGAAGTTTCTATAGTTACTTAGGAACTTGATCTATTTGGAATAATGTTAATGGTTATCTAATGGATAATGGATGAATTAACAAACGTAATTTCACAAATAAGAAGAAATAATTAATTTTTCACTTTTTCCTGTTGATTTTTAATGTGGAATAATGTTGATGGTTATTTAATGGATAATGGATGAATTAACAAACGTAATTTCACAAATAAGAATAAATAATTAATTTTTCACTTTTTCCTGTTAATTTTTAATGTGGAATAATGTTGATGGTTATTTAATGGATAATGGATGAATTAACAAACGTAATTTCACAAATAAGAAGAAATAATTAATTTTTCACTTTTTCCTGTTAATTTTTAATGTGGAATAATGTTGATGGTTATTTAATGGATAATGGATGAATTAACAAACGTAATTTCACAAATAAGAAGAAATAATTAATTTTTCACTTTTTCCTGTTAATTTTTAATGTGGAATAATGTTGATGGTTATTTAATGGATAATGGATGAATTAACAAACGTAATTTCACAAATAAGAAGAAATAATTAATTTTTCACTTTTTCCTGTTAATTTTTAATGTGGAATAATGTTGATGGTTATTTAATGGATAATGGATGAATTAACAAACGTAATTTCACAAATAAGAAGAAATAATTAATTTTTCACTTTTTCCTGTTAATTTTTAATGTGGAATAATGTTGATGGTTATTTAATGGATAATGGATAAATTAACAAACGTAATTTCACAAATAAGAAGAAATAATTAATTTTTCACTTTTAAATTATGGTTTTCTTATAAGATGTCTAGTTTTAGTAATGGCATCTGAGTGTCTGAGCATCCTTAACTAATGTTGATTGTGAGACTAGGCTAATGTTGATTGTGACACCAAATAAAAATGAATATATCATGATTCCACTATTAATAAGTAATGATGATATCATGTGTGCAGATGGCAGGTTTTCCATTGCTTACATCTCAGGCTACTCATGTATCACGACTGCTTTTAGAGGGACGTCCTGTGGCTCCCTTGAGTGTACGTAGATCTCACCATTTCCATCATACTGCACCACCTCCCGCTATCGTCCCACATCTTCGTCGAGCTGGATTTTATGGAGTACCGATGTGCGACTTCACGTTTCTTGATCATCAGCTCATTGCCGCACTTGTCGAGAGATGGAGACCAGAGTCGCATACTTTCCATTTCAGTGAGGGAGAGATGACTATTACATTACAGGATGTGGCTATTATGTTGGGTCTCCCTATCGACGGACATGCTTTGACAGGCCGAGTTCCATCAGATTTTCCTGAGCTTGTTCATAGACTTCTGGGCATAGAGGTCCAGGATGATGGCAGGACCATCGTCGGTGGTAGATTGCGGATGCCTTGGTTAGACCAGCACTTCACACATTTACCAGATGATGCTGATGACGTCACCGTGCTGCGCTTTGCACGCGCATATATTTTGAGGCTGATCGGTGGCACGCTTTTTGTTGACCACTCTACTACTTTTGTGCACCTGATGTATCTAGCTTTTTTAGAGGATTTGGACCAGGCAGGTCGATATAGTTGGGGGTCTGCCTGCCTAGCATATACATACAGAGCCCTATGCAGCGCATGTCGCATCGACAAGATGCAGATCACAGGATGCATGGTTCTTCTATAGATGTGGGTATGGGAGCACATACCTCGTTTAGCTCCACATGCCCGTGCGCCATTACCCGTAGATATTGTAGCAGAGGCTCCACGTGGACGTTGGTATGTTATTAATTCTTTCTAATATCTAACTTACTTGTATAAAATTCTTTTATGAAATGTAAAAAAAATGTTATCTACAGGTGGAGTCAGGCGCATCGACATTCAGATTCTCCCAGACATGATGTTCACGCCTACAGACTTATGCTAGACAGCATTCGACCAGACGATGTAAGTGATTATTATTTATATTGTTAAATCTTTACTCTTTACTGTAAATCTATTCATTTATTAATTGATTATTCATTTTTTCTTTCAGATTACATGGATGCCATATACAGATGATATCCTTCAGAGTCTTCCCCCATACTGTACAGTGATGCTTGATATCGGCTCCTACATGGTTCCACTGATTCATTTTCATATAGTCGAGTGGCATCAGACGGATAGGGTTATGAGACAGTTCAGATTCCTTCAGCCAGTTCCTGACCCGCCCAGTCAGTTGGATTCATTGCATTCCCTGAAGATGTCAGGGAAGAGAGATTTTGATTGGAGGAGCTACCATGCGAGATATGTTGCGTTATGGGACAGGCGACGGGAGTCCCAGTTGTGAGGGGCAGGGACAGTACGCTTTCATTTGATGGATCAGATGGATTATGCAGGCTGGTACATCAGGTCTCCCGTCAGATTTCTGACACGGCATGGACGGGGCTTCCATGACTTGGTATGCATTCTTTCTTTCACAGTTCAATATATTTTTTTATTCAAATTAGTTAACAACAGAATTTGTTTTCGCAGGATGCTCGTATTTGTCATCTACTGCATATGTCTGATCCAGTGGAGAGAGCTGCCTTTGACCCAGCATATTTTCACAGCCTTGTACGACAGATGCTACCGTCGATGGACGAGATTTATCATGGCATTTTCTTTGATCCACCACCTGCTGCGGAGGCCGTGGAGCCTGCTGCGGAGGCCGCGGAGCCTGCTGAGCCTCACATAGATGTACCTGGGGGTGACGACCCTGTTATGGATGCTGTTGTTCCACAGGATGAGGCTGCTCAGCTTGCTCAGCCACATGATATTATTCCACTGGAGGAGGGTGTTCAGCATGATCAGTCATATGCTCCTCCAGCTTCTCAGGCACAGCCACAGGTACTTACAGACGCTGACTGGATTGAGTTCGATGTTTTATTGCAGTCATCCGCAGCAGAGCAGCCATCTACTTCCTATATTGGTGAGAGTTCCAGCCAGCTTCCACTATCCTTAGATGCAGGCCAGGGTACAGGCGGTGAGACTGTACATCCACCGTCTGTCACACAGGAGGATGTGGAGGTGGCTGTCGATGAGGATGCGCAGCGTACGCCAGAGCACAGACGTAGACAGACACGGCGTGGACGCATCCAGTATACGCCTGACTGTGGGACAGAGGAGCATCCACACCGGAGGCGTAGATTAGGTTGACATTTGATTTATGATACGTTTTGTATGTGTATTACTGTTATCTAGACTTCTATTATACCTTTAATAAGTGTCTTACTGTTATCAAATTATCTACCAATGTATATATATATATATATGTGTATAATAAATAATATGATTAAATTAAATGATAAATATTAATTATATTAATTATTTCAAATTGCAATAGAAGTGGTCACAGTTATGATGAGTGATGGTTCAGTCCAACCATGCAAAATGCATATGCTGATAAGAATAAAAGGCCACAACAAGTGTAGAAGAATGGAACAATAGTTGGAAAATCTTCCATTGGGAATATGCAAAACAATGAAGTCAAGAAAACTGTGAAAGAAACTATTTCCAAGAATAAGTTTGAGCTAAAATCCAAGGATTATTTCATGACAAATCTTGAAATTCATATCATCTCAAGAAGTTGAAACTTGAGGTATTCCAATCACACTTTATCCATTGTTCTTAATTATATTTCTCATTTCAATTAAGGGGGAGAGCTTGATTGATGGAAAGATGGGATGAACAGGGGAGATTTATCTTTTCACTTGAACTTTTTAATATATTTGGTGAAGTATGTGCAGGATTTAGCATTTCATTGATAATTTTGATTATCTACCCTTGGTTAATAATTGATACACTCTAAGAATGATTTAACATTTATGGTTGTTTATGGACAACATTGAAAACTACAATATAAATTAGAAGTTCATTTGGCCAATTTTGAGAAGATACATATTCAGACTTTATAAAAGGAAACGATTTATACTGGTACGCAATCTAAAGAGTGAGATTATTGAGTATGCATCTCAAAACTTATGTCATGTCCATGACATCACTTCTTCCACCTTATTTAGATAAAATGATATTTTTTAGAGAGCACATGCCTTAAAAAATATTACTCTTGGATCTAGAGAGCACATTCCAATAGGGTGGTTTAATATTCTAAACTCTATATAAAGTAGTAGGAAGAAGAGAAGTTTGAGATGAAGATTGAAATTGGAATTCTCAGATCAGAAATTCCATAATACTCATGTAAATTCAATAAGTTCAAGATAAAGGTTAAATAATAATCCAAGGCTATTTATTTTATGAATAACATATTAAAAGACCAAGTAAAATGTATTGAAGAACTTTAGGAGGATTTTGTTGGCCTACAATTAAATATAGGATCAAGAGAAACTCTTGACTCCTAATATGATATTAGGAAATTAGGTCACACAAGTGATGCAAAAAAGGGAAATTATGGTTCATAGGTCCAAAAAATAGTTAAAAAATGTTTAGAGAAGAAAATGATACATCGTAATGCCACAAATGGTATGGTTATTGTTCATAAACAGAAAGCAGTAATGATTGGTGTCAGAACACAAGAGCCTGTTATGTGGATACAAATTTATTTTGGTATGAATTAGAATCAGAATATTTAGTGATCTTAAGGAATAATGAGTGGTGTATTAGTGATGCACATGAATAAACCATTTATCAAATATTATTTTTTGTGGAAATATGGGGAATTCTTAGAATGCTCATTCCATAGCCTTGAGGGTCACTATTTTAGGTTTAGAGGATTTAGACACATGGAAAAATATTTCTCATCAATAATGTATTTTTTAAATTCAACCTATTGAAATTTGTTTAGGTTTTTGATCCACTCAATATAAACTCTCAATCATTCCTCAAGTGTAGTTGGATGGATTCCTTTTTAAATAAAGTTAAAAAAATGTGTTAGATAAAATATTCCACCAAATTCCATATTCACTCCAAATACCAATCCTTATTCTTCATGAAAAATATAAATAATATATTTATACTTTTTTCATATATCTCTTCATTCATACTTTAGTGAACATTTTTGAAAACTCCTTTGCACATTTTTTTCTATTTAAGATAATCTTAAATAATTCTCACTTTTAAAACATGGATAATTATCCAAATATGAAATTAAATTACATAACATGAATCCATAAAAATTATCCAAGCAACCATATTCACTCCAAATACCAATCCTTATTCTTCATGAAAAATATAAATAATATATTTATACTTTTTTCATATATCTCTTCATTCATACTTTAGTGAACATTTTTGAAAACTCCTTTGCACATTTTTTTCTATTTAAGATAATCTTAAATAATTCTCACTTTTAAAACATGGATAATTATCCAAATATGAAATTAAATTACATAACATGAATCCATAAAAATTATCCAAGCACCACCACTTCACATATTGACATATTGATAAAACATACAACCATTTTTTCCAACAATCTCCCCCTTTATCTTCTGTTGTTAATATCCATTCATATCATAAAAGTTAATATGTGGTAACATCAATTATTCTCCCCCTTATTTAAAATAAAATGAAAAGGATAATTGGACAATTTTAAACTCATATTTCTTCTCAAAAAAATCTTCACATATATTTTAAATAAGGGGATGATATGACATGATACTTGGAACAAAGCCTTTAGTTAATAAACACTATATCTATATGATCCATCCTAGTGTAGAAAGAAATAATTAAATAACCAATATAATATAATCTACCTATAACACATACTCATATGTGATACTAAAATTAGATATTCTCAATTATCAGGATGAGTAATTTTAAGATAAGAAATACATGATCCTGCACACACTTCAAAAAACACATTAGAAAGTTCAAGTGCAAGAACAAATCCCCCTTTTCTCATTTATTCATTAAATAAGTACTCAACCTTAATGAATATAATTAAGAAAAAATGTAAGATAATGTGATTGGAATACCTCAAATCTCTTATAAGATCCTCCTTAAGAGATGAACTCATTCTTCATCATGGGAATTTATGTACTCCATGATGAACAATACTTCTCCTTCAATTCCATTCAAGTAAACTCATAACACATAAAATAATAAGGAATAAGGAGGAACCTCTTGTATTCTATAGAGGAAACATTCAATGTGAGAGTTTTCTCTCATCCTTTATTTCTTCTTATTTCTAAGCCAAGCATGGGATGTGATTTATTTCTTATTACATGCTTCATGGATTAAACACCATTTTTTGATACTTGTTTTTATCTTTAAAAACATTGAACTTATTTTCTATCTTAATATCACTTCTTTTAGGATACAAAAATTCCTTGTAAGTCATATGAGTAGAGTTTCTCCACATAGATTATTTACCCTTGGTGGAATACCTTTCCATATGATCTAGGTTAGAAAAAATGAATCATTTAGGTATTCTGTGAGATGCGTGAACGCCGTTCACGCATCTCTTCTCTCGGGAAGATGCGTGAACGGCGTTCACGCATCCCGGACCCATTTTTAAAAATATTCGAACCCTAACCCCTGTTATCAAATTTTAATTTTTTAAAAACCCATATAAAAAAATTACCCGGTTTAAGTGGATATGGTGGTTGCTGTGGCATTGGCTCCTCCGAAGCAGCTGTGGCTAAACAACCTGGATGGAGAGCGGCGCTACTCATACTCCTCAGATCTGCAGTGTGGTGGCAGCTTGAAGCTTAAGATCTAGGGTGGTGGCTTAATTTCATAAACTAATCCTTGATTTTCAGTTCTGTAAATGTTGATTTGTTGGTGGAGTGCGGAAGAAAGTATGTGATGGGGGCTGCGAATGGTGGGTTGAAACAGTGAGAAGAAGGGGATAAAGCAGCGGAGAAAATCGGTCGAAGACGCTCAACGGTGAGGTGCATAAAATGAACGATCGGTGAGGAGGAAGGAAACAAAGGACCGACAATGAAGGTAATAAAAAAATCTCACCGTTTGTATAAAAGGGTCACCGGCAGACTAAATATTCACGGTTGGAAAATGAATATTAAGGTTATCATTAATTAAATAAAAAAGGTCACTGGTGACTTAAATAAAAAGGTCACCGGTACATAAAAAAAATAAAGATCATTGGTAGTTAAAAAGTAAGCATGGAGCAACGCGCAACAGAGGATACCGATGCAGTTAAAGGTCACCGATAACAAAAGGCCACTGATAGAAAATGATATTCTGAATCGGTGAAAAATAAGACTAACGCTTATACATAATAAAAGTATTGGACTAATCGGAGAGATAAACACTAGAGCTGCAAAAATTGAACTTAAAATTAAAACTAAAGTTAATTTAAATTAGAATTTAGATAAAGGCTAAACAATATAAACTAAAAACCGAATTATTAAACTTTAAACATAATAATTACAATTTAGATGATTAATTGTTAACACTTAAATTAAAAATAGGATAATTGTTAAACTAAATTGATAAGAGGCTTAAATTAGAATTACTATATAAATTAATTATGGGGTAAGCAGTAAATGAAAAATGGTAGCATCGGTGTCCCAAAAGAACACTGATATCTCATATTTATCTCAATGGTAGACTAAAAATAAGAGTTAGTGACTTAATAATTTAACCGCATTCTTAAAATTAAATAAATAATTTTTTAAAACTCATAAATAATTAATTAAACAACTATTAGAATACATAAAATTAAAAGAGAACTATTTCATTTAATTAAAGCTAAAACTCTCTACTTAATTAATTATTAGGATGGTTAAACATATAATTTAGCAAGGAAAAAATATTCTAGTAAATCTAAATTAAAGAATAAAATATAAAGTCAGAGTTAATTAATACAAAAAATAAGGATTTTAAATGAATATTTAGTATTTAAGTGAAATTATTAAGAGGTGAGAAGATTAAAATTAACAAAACTAATAAAAAATAATTAAATCAGAAGAGTAAAATAAGATTAAAATTAATTATTTTATATACTAAAAATACATAATTAATTATAAAAATTGTTATTTAACAAATTTAATTATAAAAATATAAAAGTACAATTATTTAGTAAAAAGTGCTTAAATAATTAATTAAATCATTAAAAATTAAGTAAAAATATGTGGCAAAACTATGTAAAAATAGAGCCACATCAATATCACAATATATATCTCAATGGTTAATTATAATAACAAAAACTATCTTTTCAAATTCCATATGCAATTTAATTCACAATTTATTAACAATTATATCAATAAGGTATAAGCCCCAAAAAAGGATTCTATAACAAGAAATGACCCAAGGTATTATGTCATGATAAACATACTTTAAGACATTAGTCTATTGTAAATCCCTATACGACCAAAGGAATCCCAAGGATAATCTCATTCAATTATTTAATGAATTCAGGTGCACAAAATGAGGGAATAATCACGACATTACATAAACTTTGAATTATCAAAAAATAAGGTTTAATGTTTAAACCCCTACCTAATACTGATAATATGACAATGCTTCCTATGTTAAACATCCATGAGGAAGAGGGCACGAATGATTGTGAAGGGGTTCCTAGATCCAAGATTAATCAAGATCAAAACCAACAATGTAATTTGGTAACGTATTTCACCACAACAGTTGGAAAACCAAAGATATAATGGAAGAAAGGAGACCAAAAGGACTTACTAGGGATCGATTTCATGAACAGGACATCCAGAAAGGTGTTTGTTACTCCAAAATCACCTAGAGGCTCACCCTATGTAGAGAGGAGAAGAGTTGTAGCATTTTCCCAAAGAAAATCAGCCACACAGAATGTTTAAAATAGTAGATTAGGAATTTTCACACCATGTAATATAGTTACATGTTGTGAAAATGTTTTTAATGGTATTCACTAAAAACCCATTACCTCAGATTTAATTTATTAAAACCCGAAAAACATTACATGACCTGTAATCCCTTTACACAATGTTTAAATGTTCTGTAGTTTGAGTTTCCATCCCATTTCCCCTTTAACTTCTCGAACCTCCTTTAATACCCCTCAATTTACCAAGAACCCATTTTAACACTTATTACCATTTATACCCAGACTCCATTAATTCAAATAATCATACATCCCTAAACTTTAGGTCATTTTCCCCAACAAAGGCTCTTCATCTATGAACAATATAGGGCCACAAAGGATAAAATGAAATCTCTGAGAGAAACGTACCAAGAAAATATGGGATCCTATAACCTAACCAACTTATAACAGCTCATCCCCAGGTTGATACAAGTGTCACTATGAGGTCTCAACGAAAAAGTCTATCCACTGTGTTCACATATCAGACTCCCACTCCTAAGTATCTTCTTGAACTCGCCCATGACGCCACTGTGATCGGACCAATGGTATAGTCTACCCCCGAGGATATTTCTCACTATAATCTACAACCTCTATCAGATGCTCCTCAAAGTACGCATTAGCAAAAAGCTCAGTGTCTATTATGTCTATCGCATGGGAAGGGTCTGGATGATATCTTTGTATTTGTAACACCTGGAACATGTCATTCATGGAACTGTATCACTGTGGAAGGGATAAACGGTATGCCACTGGACCGACCCTTTCCACTATTTAAAATGACCCGACAAATATGGGATGCAGCTTCCCCTGTTTCCTAATTCGGCATTATCCCAACCAAGGAGATACATGATGGAAAACATAATGACCAACCACAAATTACATAGGTCATATTCGATGGTTAACATATGATTTATACCTACTATATGTGATCATTATTTACTTCCTGATCAACCGACCTATTAAGATGTCTCCTACACAAGACTAGGCCCTAAAAGTGCTGACTCAACTCCCTCTATCCAACAAAGTGATGAACGAAATGACCCTCTATACAAAGACTCAAAAGGTTCCATTTTGATTGATTAATAGAAGAAATTATTATATGAAAACTCCATTAGTTACATATGTTTATCCCATGAACCACCAAAATCCAAAACACTGGATCATAACATATCCTACAGAACCTAAATAGTCTACTCAGATTGACCATCAGTATGTGTATGATAGGTTGTGCTTAAAAGAACTCATGATTCCAGAGATTTATAAAGACCTTTCCTGAAACTCAATGTGAAATGAGGATCTCTATCTGAAATGATACTCCTCGGAACACCATGAAACCA
Organism: Viscum album; assembly: GCA_963277665.1. Taxonomy (NCBI): domain Eukaryota; kingdom Viridiplantae; phylum Streptophyta; class Magnoliopsida; order Santalales; family Viscaceae; genus Viscum; species Viscum album. Next base: position 405,915,787 of record OY728167.1, read on the forward strand.
AACCACCTCAAAACGTAATTATTTCATAGATCTTCAATTGTAAAGGTTTCCCAAAAATGTAATAAATGGGATACCTTTCAATCGATCCAAAATAACCCATACAACATCATTCTTATGGGTCGTATTGGGTAATCCTGTCACAAAATCCATTGTGACATCATGTCATTTCCACTCCAGGATGGGTAAAGGTTGCAAAACCTCTGATGGCCTCTAATACTCAGCTTTAACCTCATGAAAATTGAAGCATCTAGTCACAAAGGTTTCGACTACCTTCTTCATTCCTAACCACCATTACTTTATATGGAGATAACAGTACATATTTGTTAAAATATGATGCACTTTCTATATAGAAGTATGAAACTCCTTCATCAGCTCATCATAAAAGCCTATAGGATCCCACACTCATCCATAGAAAAGAAGATAATTTTCACTGCTGAGAGACCATCCTAATGGAATCTCCCCACCATATAATTTGTCTCTTATAATTGAGCCCTCCGGATAAGAAAACTACATTGTCTTAATCCAATCCAAAATAATGGGTATAATAGATGTCGATGTCAGAGCTACTCACCCTTTAAATTCCTCAACATCCAAAAGCATGTCTTCAAAAAGGGCCATTATCTGCCACTCATCAAAAGACTCATGTACTGCATTTGTATGTGTCTTTTAGCTCAAAATGTTGTCAACGAAATTTCCCTTTACTGGTGTATAATCCAATTCAATGTTAAAAGACTCTAGACACTCGAGCCACCTCCTCTTTCGAAGGTTAATGTCTCACTAAGAAAATATGTACCTAAGGCTCTTGTGATCCGTGTATACCCTAGACATCCCACCCATGAGATAGTGTCTTCAACATCTCAGGGCATATACCACTACTGCTATCTTCATATCATTAGTAGGGTAATTCCCCTCATTTGGCCTCAGTTATCTGGATAAATAAGAAACCACATGATCCTCCCACATCAGAACTACTCTCAGTCCAACTCTGGATGCATCATAGTACATTGTATTTGTTTTACCTAGAATAGGTAAAGTGAGGATAGGTTTATAGGTATGTCTTCTTTTCATCTCTTGAAATGATCCTTCACAAGCATCAGACTAAACAAACTTCACCCCATTATTTGTCATCCCAGACATTGGTGCTTCCAAACAGAAGAAATCTTGGATAAAATGTCGGTAATAACCTGTTAAACCCAAAAATCTCTATATTTAGAAGAAATTATTTAGTTTTTCACAAGATACCACGTCTACGAATTTCTTTTAGTCCACTAACAACCCTCCCTCTAAGTTGACATGGACTAAGAAGCGCCCTTCATTTATCTAGAAATTGCATTTAGTTATCTCGGTGTAAAGAAGATGCTCTCCCAATGTAATCAGGACGATGTCAAGATGTTGGGCATGGTTTTCTACTGACTGGAAGTACACTAAGATTTCCTTGATGAAAAGAACCAAAAACTGATCCAAAAAAGGATGAAGAATCCTATTCATTAAGGCCATGAATACCACATGCGCATTAGTCAACCCAAACAACATCACAATGAATTCATACAAGCCATAATTACTCCTAAAATAATTTTGAGGTATGTCAGATAGTCTCACCCATAACTGATGATATTCTAATCTCAATTCAATACTGTATAAGATATTATCACCTCTCAACTGATCGAAAATATCATCAATGGGTGGAAGATGATACCATTTGTTGACCATCATTTGGTTAAGTATCTAATAATCCACACATAAAAACAAAGATCCATTAGCCTTCTTGGTGAAGAGAACTATAGAACCCCAATGAGATATACTTGTCCGTATGAAGCCTTTAGATTATAGATCTTACAACTGGATTTTCAACTCCCGAAGCTCTTTTGGTGTCATTCGGTAAGGTATGATAGAAATTGGATCTACTACTGGCACCAACTCAATCATGAATTATATCTCTTACTTGGGTGGTAAGCCATAGAACTCGTAATGGAAATCATCCTGAAAATGGTCTTCCAAAAGAGGAAAAAATATTAATGTAATAAACCATTATCTAAATAAATAATTAAAATTTGAGCCATGAGACAATCTAATATACAAGAAATTGGTCCTGCATGACCACCCAGAAGATCCCACTCACCTTGGTGAGACTAGCTACTTCCTTTTGGAGATAGGAAAGAAAATATCATCCTGTAAAAGTAAATATGATCACATTATAGAACTAAACAATCCCTACCAAGAAGCAAGTTGAATCATGTCATTTCCAGCACAAACAATTCCGAAAATAAATGGTAACCACCAATCTCTAGTGAACACGCCTTGAAATGTATAATATTTTTTGACCGCACACCCAAAGGTGTTTCAATGGTTAACACACCATCTACACATTCTACATCCAAGCCCAAACCATTTCAAAAAATCATATATAATGAAATGTGATGCTCTTGTATCAAATAAAACACATGCTAAGGTAGATGCTACAAGAATCATACCTCTGACGGTAAATGATCCTACATCCACGTTAGATGAATTGGTCTACATAACATGAAACTAAATTTTACCTCTACCCAGGGCTCTATCTGACTACCTGGAACTACTTCCCTTGCGTGGTATTATTTCTCTTGTAATGGGGTACCACGTCCCCTTCCACAGCCTGAATGACCTATAGAACTCCAGCTACTAGCCTGCTATGGTGCAGCTGAGCCCCTTCCCAATTCTGATGCTTTTCCTGATCCTTTACTTCTTTTTTTTCTATGAAAGTTTGAATAGAACCTCTGGAGATGACCCAATCTACCATATATGCGATAATCAACTGTGGGGAAAGGAGATTTTAGGAAATTTTGATCAAAATTTCACATTAATAGAACTGGAAGGGAACACATTTATGATATGTTAGTTCACTTCCCAAACTACTCTACCTACTATTTCCTTGAAGGATACTATCATAATGGCACTTCCTACCACTCAAATAAGAACATCTAGAACGATTTTCTAAAATAACTTGTCTAATCCTCAGGGACTCTCTTAGATCCCCTTCCGTGATGAGTTCTTGATTCATCGTGTCTTCAAACAGGCATAAACAAAAAATATTTACCAATGACCTAATATCATAACCAATACCATCCTAGAATCATATCTTCCTAATGATTTCATTAGCTTCTAAAGATGGTGAAAAACATTATAGGTCAATAAAATGTCTAGCATAGTCTATCTCTGGAAAACCCTCATGCATCATATGTATAAACTCTCGATACTTTTCATCCACCAAGGTTTCAAGATAGAAATTTCTCCAGAACTTCATCTGAATGTCCTTCCAATATAGCTCATCCTGCTTCCTAGCTTCTTCCAGAATATACCACCAATGCTTGGATGGTCCCCGAAGCATATACACAACAAGTTTCACTCTCTTATATTTGGGTGTCTTGAGATTCTTGAATATTGTATGGAATGAATCAATATGAATCCAATCATTCTGGGGCCCCCCTTCCCCAATAAACATAGGAAGATACTGAAGCTGAAACTATCTTTTTGGATCATATATTACAGGAGAGGTACGAACAACCTGCCTTTCCATGGATCGCATGACCCTCACAAATATTCCACGAAACTGAACATCCATATACTCCTTAGAAATTATTACATGTTCTAGTTCTGGTGTGTTATGAGCATGTTGATGGAAACTCTCTTGATTATTGAGTTGACAATGACAATGATGCATTTTCTCTACAAGTAAAACACACGCTTTATAGAACTCATGAGCAATAAGGTCAACCTAATAGGTGGTTGCAACAGAGAACCACTAACTTCTTATCTCTCTAAACATGGATTACATGTATTTTTTTATAACACGACAACTCATCATTTTATTTATCTAGTGAAATATATTTCTCACATCAAAGTTCAGTAGGAAAGTATATACTACATGAAAAAAATAGATATGTCCCTATCATAAAAAAAATTCATGTCAGTATATCCCCATGTTCCTATTATGATGCATGTATTCATATCTCACATCATACCAAACCAGATGTATAATATCATGAAACAATAACATTATAAAATATTTACCAAACACAACATGTCAATAAACCAAGGTGAAATAACAAATATAAAAAATAAACACAACACAAACATCAATACCAACCCTAGGTACTCAGACTTTCCCTCATACATGGGTTAGATACTCCCATGCACAAGCTCATTACCAATTCCTGAAACATCCTAGTCTAATTTCTACCTTTCCCAAATAGTTATGTATCAGAAAAGACAAACCTACTCCTCTGATACCACATTGTAATGTCCCCCAATCTGGTACTCCCTCACATTACCAGAAAGGGTTTGTTATGGGACCTCAAGCGCACCTCCCCGTATTCTAGAGGCTACTGAATAGTAGCGAAGGTCTGAAATGTATAGTAGGGAGACTATAACCCCTGGTATGAAGTGTCATAGTAGTCCAAAAGAGAATATTTGAATGGAAATAATAGTCAAGGTATATAAATAGTGAAAGAAAACAATAATAGTCAACTGAATAATCCATTGATAATAAAGGAATAATGTAATGATATGCTATAATGTAACTAAATATCATGCTACAACAATAAAAGAAAAATTCTCATAGACTCAAATAAAAGACTCAAAGTCCCAGGTCTTGAACCCCAGGCCAGTCCCATATCCAAACTCTCTCCCAACAGAAAACAAGAAATCAATTGCAAGGTCCCCTATCCTTATCTAAACCTACATCCATAAGCTCTTCTCAGGTAGAAAACGGTGGCCCGATTTGGGTATGTGTATAACTCAGTAGATCAACACCACTCTATCTTAAAAAAAATTAGCCTGATAATAAGTGTATGTAATAAAAAGTTAAATAGTTATATTAAATTAATTCGAAAATTAATAAAAATACCCCATCAACCTACTTCAACTCCATACTAGAATATCTCTATGAATATCTTACGACCATGCCAACCACAACCAAGTAACCAAGGTGAAAACATGATTCGGAGCCAGGTCGGAATATCTCTAATCATGACTTATGACCATTCCAACAACAACCATATACCCATCATATATCTTAATGGATAATTATGTGAATTACCATTATCCATTCAAATTCCACATGAAATTCAATTCACAATTGATTAAAAATTATATCAATGTGTTATAAGACAAAAAATTGGGATTATATAACAAGATATCACCCTAGGTATCATATCATTCCTAACATACTTTAAGACATTAACAAATTGTAAATATATTTGAATCCAAATTAATTCCTCAGATAATATCATCCAATTATTTAATGAATTGGGGAACACACAATGAAGGTAAAATAACGATATTACTTAAACATGGAATTATTAAACCATAGGGTTTAATGTTTTGACCCCTAACTTATACCGAAGATCCAAAAATGATTCCTATAGACAATTCCCCTGAGGAATAGTTTGTGGATGATTGTGAAGGGGTTCCTAGATCAAAGCTTAATAAAGATCCAAACCTACAATGCAATTGGGTAAAGGATTTCACCATAACATTTGGAGAACCAAAGTGAAGAAGTAAAAAACAGATCCAAAAGGACTTACCAGTGATCAATCGCATGAATGGGACAACTGGAAAGGGGTTTGGCACTCCAAAATTTCCTGGAGGGGCTCCCCAAGTCGATAGGAGAAGAGAGGTAGTGTTTTCCCTAATAAAATAATCTCCAAAACAAGTTTAAAAGGGCAGGATGGGAATTTACAGGTCATGTAATACAATTACACGTCATTTAGATGTTTTTAATGGTATTCTCTAAAAAAACATCACTTAGGATTTATTTAATTAAAACCCATGAAAAATTACACAATGTGTAATCCCTTTACAAGATGTGTAAATATTCTATATTTTGAGTTTTCAACCCATTTTCTCTTTAACTCTCTCATCCTCTTTTAAAGCTCCTCAACTTACTATGAACCCATTTTAACACTTAGTCCCATTTATAAATGGACTCCATTAATTCCAACAAGTATAAATCCCAAATTGTCAGTCATTTTTCCCAAAAAAGACTCTTCATCTCTGAACATGACACCACCATCAAGGATCAAATGAAAACTCAGAGAGAAATGTACCTAAAAAAAGAAAGGATCTTGTATTGATGATGGAGAATTCAAATATTCTTAACTGAGTGAGGAAGGTATTGTAATAAAAGTTAGATTTTGAGCGTAGGAATCATGAAAGAGTATTGGGTGACACTCGAACTAAAATTTATAAAGGTGGAAAACATCAAATTATCTTAAAAAGATAGGAAATACTATCAATTGATATTGGTTGGGAGTACTAATAGAGATTCACACTTCCCCAGTTGGCGGTAAATTTTGGGGTCAAAAGGATATAATAAAATCTTATACAGTTATAACAATGGATTTGAATAAAAAATGTTTATTTTATTTTTAAATGCCTCTTCTATAAAATTGGGTGGTTAAGTCATAGTAGATGTAGGAAAAATATATTGATGGATTTTATGACAAGTCAACTATATTCTATGAAGTGTTAGGACATTGTTTAGGTAACCATTGACTACTAGAAGTAGATTGACCACTTCCTTCCAAATCAAGAGTTAGTTTCACAAGATTGAATATGGAAATTTCATAATGTGGAAATAATATTATTTCATAAGACTTGTTTCTGTAGCTATTATCATTCAATTTCATGAAGTTATATGAATGATAATTTCTGACCAATACGATGATTTAACTCCCTATTTGAGGACATGTTTTTAGAAGTATTTAAATATTACATTTCATTAATTTTATTATTCTTTAATAAACTTTATATGAGTAAAATAATGGAATATTTAGATGTTAAAGGATTTGTTATGTGTTATTGTTCACATTTGTTGAGTTAGTGTAACTGGAAAAGGAAGGAACTTAGGTGATCCCTATGTGGATGAAAGCAACATAAGGCCACCAAAAGTTATATATGGATAAAATTCCAATAACCTACAGTTTTATATGATATGTTTCATGATCTATAAGAACTTTATTCTCTATAAATTGATGTTATTTAGATTGAAAATAAAACATTTCTTGAGAGGAAAGGTTTGATTAGTGTAGACATGGTGATCTATGAAATGATGTTACTACTGGGGATGTAATAAATGTTAAACATATTACTTGTGTTTCAACTCATGATTTATGTGGGTGAATAAGCCATGTATCATTATTTTAAAAAAGTTTGATATGGGATTTAACATTGTTATTCTGTAATATTTGATTTTCATTTAGAACTAACTTGAAGAGGATTCTTCATTCATGTAATTTACCTCATATGAAACCTCTTAAAAATTAAGATAGTCAAGGGAGATATTAGAAACTTAAAATAAATATGAAAAATTAAAATAATCACCATATTCATTATTTTTTAATTATTAGGATAGAAAAACATAATGTTAAGGAAAATTCAGTAATCTTGATTTTCTAGTGATTTTTTTTATTAACATAATAGAGTTCATAATTCTAGATTGCAAGTAGTATGGGAGTTCATTGAAATTAATAGAATCTATGGAAAGGTTAACTATGAGTATGGTTGTGAAAATAATTAAAAAAATCAAAGAATTATTATTTTTTAAAATAATATACCTAAATATAAAATTTAAAATATCTTAAGAATTAGATTTCATATTGAAAATTTATCACCATGGAATTTTTGGTTCAAATATGATTCATTCAAGGGTTGTGTTTAGAATTTATGAGTTTTTAACCCCATAGGTGGATTATTTTTTCTATAAATAGATAGTCGATACTCAAACTAAAGTCATTATAGATGTTTATTAGTGAGAGATTAGTTTTAGAGGGACCAATGAAGGGATGAAAGAACCCTGAGGTACTTATGCTAAAAATATTTTCATTGTATTTATATGAAATTTTAACGTATATATGGATTGTTAATATATATAGTTTTTAGTTAAAAGTTTAACAATAATTTATGTTTTCTGACAAGCTAATAGTCACAATTCCATAATATTTTCCTACAATGTCGTGCTTTACCTCACCAGAGACAGATATCAAAAACCCAAATTTATCTATCCATTGTTGATTTAAAGGCCACCACTATATGTATTGTTTATTGATAGAGATCATAATTAGAGTTCAAAGAGTGGGAAGAATGTACTTGAATTTTAGTAAGTATAATTCTTGTCTAGTAGATTTTTAAATGGAATTGAGGATATATATGAGCTCTTTGGGTCAAGATGAATCCATGAATAATTTTCTGGAGGTATGAAGCTTCCAAAGAAAGGTGGGGTGAAATTTATAGTGGTGAAATCGTTAATGTATATAAAAGGATTTCCATAGGGAGAAGATACTATTTTAGAATTATTATTTTAATTATGAGCTTTTAATATATAAAATTTCTATTAAATTTACAGCATATTATAATATATTAAGCTAATATATTATAAATATATATCTTACTAGTTAGATCAGAAAACATGGTCAGAAATCATGATAAGGTTTCGATTTTTTGGTCCTCACATGAGAGTGCCATTTAAATATTGGGGTCTACTCAAGACAAAATATAGTAAATGTCTTGGTTAGTTTCTCCATTGTGGTATCTTACATGCCTCTTTGATTGGTCTCATCCCAAGTAGGGTTAGTAATAAGGGCGTCGTTTTTATTGTAGATGGATCATGCCTCTGATAGGCTATGTGCATTAGGTGAGTTGCACTATGAACCATTTTAACATTGAATTTTGGTCCACTTAATACATTTGTCTCATTTGGGATCATCCAAAGTTTATTTTTTGTCCATGAATAGTCATTTTCACTTATGTATCCACATATATCAGTAGGGTGATTTTATTAGAGATATATAAAATCATCGAAGAGTTATTTTTTCCATTTATAGAATTTGAAAACTTTTTTGTAATAAAATAAACCATAATAATAAAAATAACATTTCTCTATTAATTTTATCAAGTAGAACATAATTATATTATTAAATAAAACATTATAAACTGAAAGGTGGTATTTTTTATAAAATAATATTTCTAATGAAAATGTGTGTTAGTATGATCTAGTGATATCCAACTGAAATAATAGATTATAATGAGTTCACAGTGGGACCCATGAGCTATGAATTTTTTACAACTACTAGAAAAGATATATAATTTTTTAAAATGAGATGATATGAACCTTGTTTTCCTTATTCTATATTATAGGGTGTAACTTGCAGTAAGGGTGTTTATCACCTAGGATGGTTTCATCTCTTAGATTTCTTTACTGATCAAGATAATAAGAAAGGATATTTTAAAAATTTTGCATCATTTACCATATTATGGAAAATATTAAACACAATAGGAAATGAAATTTTTGGATTAACGTTTTGGATACTGTGATATTATTGAGGAGCCATTTTGTTTCCCATTTTGGAGACACAACGTGAGACACAATGTTAATGTAGATTTTATTTTATATTGTTTTGTATTATTTTAGGATAATTTATTATTTTAGAGGTTTTTATTTAAAATTTTTATATCTCAGGAAATTTTCTTCTATAAATGATTTGTATACATGATTATGTGTAAACCATGTTGGTACAATGAAGCTGATGGGTTTTCAGTTCTATTTTGATTGTGCACAGTTAGCTCTCACATCTAGTGAACTATTTTTGGAAAATCACATGAGTTGTAAGAGTAACTATGCAAGGTACCCTTACATGGGATATATGTGGTATATGTCTAATTTATGATTTAGTAAGCGATGTGATAAGAAATTAAAGAGTTATGCAGTGGGACAATGTTGTTCTAAATAGTTTGGAAAACAGTGTGGCCAAATAATGTCTGATGCCTAGATTTCCTTTAATTGGATCAAATTAACTATTTCTGTTTGATGATTTTATGGATGTTTCACTCCTATACCTCTTTTACTTAACCAAACTTGATCTACCAAATGGAGGGTTTCTCCCTCTATATCCCTTCTCTGATTAATGGATCCTCCATATCTTTTCCTTGATATTTTATCTTTATAAATCCATCCATTAGTCTTCTCCCCCTATCTTATTCTTACATTTATCCTTTTATATTTATTATCACACAAAACCTAATGGTATTTTCATCAATATATAGGATTCTAGGTTGGTTATAGTTTTAATTTTTGGTTTCTATGGCTTACAGATGATTTTTTATTACCTACTTTAGCATTCACCACTTTAGGGGACATGTTTTAGAATGGTTTCTAAACAATCCTCTAGGCCCAAGGTAGGTATTTTTTTCATTTCCTTTTAGTTCCATGTAATTGAATTATTTATATTATAAATACATGATTTTTTTTCAATTAATTTTACATGTTATAGTAATCAAGTTTTCCATTGATGTTTTAGAAACTTGATTGATTAGTATAAAGTTATTTGAATAGATTTAAGGGTTTTATATGGAATTCCAATTTTTTATTCCTAGTGTTTTGAAATTTAAATATGGATTTTTTATAATGGATTTGGAATTTATAATGTAATTTAATCACATTTTTATTTGGATTTTATGAAACAAAGTTTTCATTTCTGATTGTGTAAATGGAAAGAATCAGGTTGTTTACTTAATGTTGATTTCTAAACGGGGTTTCTTGGAAATACTTGATTTTGTAAATGGTTTTCAATATATCTAAAATGTTATTTTTAATGGAAATTTAATAGATATTTTAAATGGTTTCCAAAGGTTCATTAAATATCTTGGAATTCTATTATTTACATTTTAAAGGACCATTTGAAACTTTTAAAAGTTTTCCAAAGTGTGTGATCCTCAATTGAGTCCCTTTTATTTTGTTGTTTGAGATTATTTGATACAATTTGTGTGATGATCATATCGTTTACTGTCTATTTATACTTATGAATTTTTGGGAAAATGGTGTTGTTTAATACGAGGGCGTATATGTGAGGAATAATTTATTTTCAAATGTTTTACACTTTTTTATGTTACAATTGATTGCATATATTCATTCAATATTTATCATAGGAGTCATAGTACACTAGTAGGGAACCTAATGAGTAAAATACCTAGGGTATAGTGTCTTACCAAGGGATGGTACTGGTTAGAAAAATTGACCTAACAGGAAGTTCCCCTATGGTAAAAAAGTTTATTCAAGGTCCCAAGACTATCTTTTAACCTATCTAATTGTGATAGAGCCTAATTAATTCGACATAACTACCGAGACATTAACTGTTCTGTAGTACAAACCTAATTTCCTCATCATCAATTTAAAATATATATTTGGATGATTCTCATGATTCATAGATCTTAATTTAGGATGAATTGGGGGATTTAATTGTGTATTTAGATCACACCCCTACCAATTCATTATTTTTTGGAATTATTTATCATTCTAGTAACTTTCCCATACATATTTATATGTGGGTTCTTATTATGTTTTTTCCTTGGATTAAATCCCAGAATTACTCTTTAATTTTTTTTGTGAATTAAATTTAGACATTATGGTTTGTTTTCAAAAGGAAAAGTGGTGTTGTTTAAAAAAGGGAATTTGATAAATGTTTTGAAAAAAGGGTATCAGGTTATATGTATTGGGTATTTATTAAAATTTCCTATTTTATTGGTTCAATAGAGTTTTAAAAATAAAAACCACGATTTATGGGTTAGATTGAAAATCATGGTTTTAGGTCATATGAGCCTCATTATTTCCCAATGGTTTTGAACCTGGTTTTGAAAATAATTTGGTTCCACCATTATTTTTCTATTTTAAAAGATGGTTGAAATCTTGTAAAAGGTTTTATGGAAATATATTTGGTATTTAATTAAATAATATATATATAATCCCATTTTCTATCTATATTCAATCTAGTATTGAAGAAATTTAATTTTGAAAGGAAATATAGTGAAATATTTGGTTAAATCCTTCTAGGTGTGTTTCAATCACACACTGTAAACACCATTCAATGAATGCCTATCATATGTCTTATTTTGGGGGCCTTGGATGTTTTTTTTATTTGTGATATTTTGGTTTAGAATGGACCATGATGGTTGGTCCTGAAATGGTGAGTGACTGAGGGTCATGATGAGATGGTTTTAGGAGTTTGGGTTTGGATATTTTTAATTTATTTTAGAGACCACTATTGTATTATCCATTTAGGCCTTAGAATTTCATTGGTTTTATTTTGTACATGGATTCCAAGAATATTTATTCTATGTTTATTATTTATTCCTTTTTTATGAGTTTTGTATTTTTGGATGTCGTGAGTTACTTTGATTTAGTTATAATTTTATTTTATCTGTTTCATTATTGGAATGTAAATCTGTCATCTGGATGGGTCTTTCCAGATTTAAAAGGTGGGATCTTATTTAGGTAAATTATTTTTAAAGGGTAAAATCATTCCCAAGTTTTTTTCTCTATTCCCAAACACTAGTTTCCAACCCATAATGGCCGAGAACACCCATCGGTTAATGTGGATGAACGAGCCAGGGGACGTGTCAGGTTAGCCTAGGTTGGTTTGTCATAACATGTTATCACATCCAAGTTTACAGTGGGGATTAGGTTCTCAAGGGACCCTCTTGTTATTTGGGTCCTATAATGGTAGGAAGGAGATTAAGGTCATGTCAAGATTTGAGAGGTAGGTATATAAGAGAATGATGAAATTTTCCTTGCCTTGAGGTTTGAGTTACCATGGGAGTATTGGGTTTTAAAATCGACTTTAGGGATATTTTTTATTGTTATCTATCTGAGTTAGTATGAGATAGTGTTAATTTATCCCTGTTGAGTGTAATAGTGATTTTTGGGGCTTCTAGAAACATTTTTGGTGGAAATAGTGGGAGTAATATAGCTGCATGGTTAGCTGACATGGCCTATCAAAGTACGTGGAGCCTGTGAGGATGGGTCTACAATTGTGATAATATAATTATTACCAGTGGATTAATTGTTCACCAACTATGCATATAAACTTTTCACAGTTCTTATATCACCCTGTATTTGATGCTTTAGTCCCCCTACTTTCTAAATTGACTTTACAAGTTCCTACCATTAGTGTTATGGTAACCAGGTAGTTTATATGGTGTTTTGGAGTTTTCAGATAATGTTAAAAAAATCATTCCATATTATCTGGAGTTGTGTTGTGAAAAAGGGTAGTTTCAAGTTTTGAAAAATTGGTTTTTGAATAGAATAATAATCTTTCTGGAGTTAGTGATTGTTGAATTAATTTTCGAGAGTGAAAAAATAATTTTTGTGGTTATTAAATGTTTTATTTTATTTTTCTATTATTTTTATTTTTAATTATTTTAGTTTTAAAATGAATGGTTAATTTTTTGAAAGGTTTTGAATTTTGAAACCGATTATTATGTTCATTGTGAAATATTAACTTGGATTTATTTGAATCATTTTAGAAGTGGTTGATTTCTTTAGGTAAAATGATTGGATGATTTGAAATGAAAATTTATTTTTCATTTTAACTAAATTGGATGTGTTAAGAGGATATTGGTATATTTTGAACCATATATATGTGTGGTAAATTTAATGAAAATTGGTTTGTATATTTTATAATTAAAAATAAATGGTTTTGAAAATGAACTGGAATTTTTAAAGAATATATGTATTTGAAATATGATTTGAAATTCATTGTGAAAGGATAGTGTCTTAAAAATTAGATAAGATTTTAACAAGAGGTTTTGTTGTGTGTTTTCCCTTATGTAATGTGTGTTTAAAATTTTCCTCTTGGGGTGTATTATGACCATTTTGTTTTGGTGGGGTGGGGGAATGTGACTGTGTTAGGATCATTTTTCATATTTCATGAGTGTGCCCCAAGAAATTTATTGAGATACTGTATGAGTTTCTTTTTAGGGGTGATCCCCTTGGAGAGTCTTTTTTCATCTTAGTGAATCTTATTCAATTGTTTTACTTTTAAAAACATCAAAGGGAGTGTTTGATACAAAATGATTTTTTTATCATATGAAATATTGTGCCACTATAATCCCTTAGGCAGTGGTCTTCTTTCATTGGAGGTTATAATGTGGATATATTACCATTAGAAATCTATTATGATTGAAATTACAGAGTGTATTTGAATTGGTTTCCTCTTTTGGGTTTCAAGTTTGTTGAACCTTAAATTGATTTAGGTTTCTAATTTTATTGTTTTTATTGATGCATTCAAGGTGTTTTGTGGTACCACCTTTATAAAAATCAAGTTATGGTGGTTTTTATCTCTTTATGTCTGGGGTTACTCTTGAGGGAATATTTTATTTTTATGAGGGTTATGTTTATGCCTCAGTGTTAGCCTCTCTTTCTTAAGATCACTATGAGATTCTTACCTTGGTTCGATGGTCCCTAGTTTGGGCATGGGTGAAACTTCGGTGTGTGGTTTGTGTGACTAGGAAGAACATTGAACTATTCAAGATCATGCACTATCCAGTGTCAATTTGTATTTTTTTGCATTTATTTTAGGATGGTGACTCATGTTTGAGGTTCTAAAAAACCTATTCCATTCAACTCTATGAATCAGGGATAAAACCCATATAGTTTCTTGTCCAGTAATGTTTTCATTTGTTGTAACTTTTTAATTTTGGTTATATGGTACTTTATATTTGTGATGGTATTTTTTTCCTTTGGGTGTTTATGAATTTTATTTGTAGTCATTCGGTTGACCTTTGGGTCTAGATCTACAAGTGTATTTGATATGGTTTCTTATTAGGTGACTGTGGATGATTTTTTCTAGTGTTTCTTTTAGGAATGGTTATTTTTTTAACATAGCCACTTTTGTGATTTCCATTAGTGGTTATCATTTTTTCCACTATTTTAGAGTAATTATAAATGTTTGGGGGACCTATAGAAGATCTCCACCTTTTAAGAACTCTGATTTTTTTTTTGTGATGAGTGGTGTTGTGCTCAATGATAATTTTTGGTTGTTTGAGGATGTTGTTCCATTGTTTAAGTAATTGAGAATGAAATATTTTCATTGGAATAAGACCCTTATATCATCTTCATGACCTTCCACATCTTTTTTAGGTATTGGAGTTTTCAGTTTTATTTTTCACATATATTTATAAAAAACGTCCTAAGGGTAGAAAGTCACATTATAGGAAGAATTTTGATACCCACTAGTCGTTGTAGCTTTTATATTATATTATTTTATCTTATTTTTTGTGTAATTAAACTTTTTGGAGAGTTTTATTTAATATTTTTAAATTTATGGAAATTTTACTATGGATATAATTTTCATGCACGATTTAGGGGAAACCATATGATTATCATCACACAGGTGGGTTTTCAATTCTATTTTGATTGTGTATAGTTAACTAACAGGATTTGGGGGAAACTATGTTAGTCCTAGGAGCTAATATTTTAGGTACCTTTCCATGGGATTTTTTTAAAGCATGACTTGTTCATGGTTTGGTAAACTATGCAACAAGCATCTGAAGAGTTTTAAAGTCGGGTGATTCTATTCAACAAGATTGTTGAATGGTTAGGAAAATGTGTGGAAAAACCATGCATGATGACTATATTTCATTTTTTTATTTAAACATTTTCCCCTTCAATTATTTTAATAATATTTTCCCTCCTCTCCTCTATTTCTTGAAAAAAGTAGGCACACCTAGGGGATGGTATCTCACTCCTTCCCTCTTCCATTGGTGGCTCCAACATTTTGATTCCTTGATGATTCTTCTCTGGTAATCCCATTAGTGGTCCTAACATTAGATACCCCAACCCCAGTATCCCAGAGCTGATGTCTACTTTATTAAATTAGAATAATATATTGGAATCACACCACAAAAGGTAGAATAGATGATTATTCTTGGTAAAATAGATACATACATGAAATTTACATTACATTTTCAACATAAAATTACTAAAATAATTTTCATTGAGAAAAAGATTAATCCCATTAGTGTATCCATACATATGAATCATAGAACACTTCTGGGTATCCCAAGGAAAAATCATAAGAAATGGGTCATCTCAGATGCTCATAAATGGTATTCATATAGTATAAGCTATAAATAAATAATTCATAATCAATATAGAAAGGTAAATAACTAAAACACATTATATTTAGTAAATATATTGAGAAAAATTTTCTCTGAATAAATAATGAAAAACATATTAAACATACCATCAAGTAAACATTCCCATAAATCTTAACATCAAGTCCTCATTCCAAGCCATCTTATATAAACAGGTAAGGCCGTCGAAAAAGTACCCAAGATAATTTGTCTCAAGAGACCTATCGATGAATCGAGGGTATATGTCATTACATTCCCTACCCATCACATAATAAGTACAATGAAATCCTCATATTAAAGGGTTGAAACATAATCAACAGAAAAATTCATATTGAAAAACTAACATATGAAATGTTAATGCTTATTGTAATCAATAAACATAATCATAAACCATCCAGTGTAATACGGTGAAAGGTAATAAATTGTGTATATATTTTTAAAATAATCATAAATCATCTATATAAATAATAAGGATATTATTAGTACAACATATCCCTAGTGGATAATAATTACAATAAAGGATTCATTTTATTGATAAATATAAATACAATAAAAATATCATTAAATTTTTTTTTTGAGGAAAATATCATTTTCACTATGAGATTAAACTTTTAACGAAAAAAGTTAAAAATACATTTTCAAAATAATTTTCATTTAAAATAAAATTTAATACATAGAGAATAATATTTAAAACCTTGAGTGTTCATGAAGGAAAAATAATGTGTTCATGTTGTACATGTTAAAACACATATTCCTTCTAGAATTTCAATAAAAGACAAACTAGTCTTTTTTTAAAAAATTGCCTGAAGATTACTTTGAATGAATTATTCAAATAGAAAAAATGGATAAAATTTTATTTAATATATATTTTTTAAAATTTAAGAACATTTTTGTAAATATTTTTTAAAAACATGGATTTTTATAGAAGAGAGAGAAATAGTCATATTTTCTTAAAAACATTTTATCAAACATTTTAAGCACTAGAGTGATAAAATGGTACTATTACTTGAAATAATTCATTAATAAATAAAGGAGAATAAATTATATTGAGTTTAAGATATAAATTTCAAATAATTCCCCCATAGGAGACTTAACCATAAAATCTTGAATAATGATGAGATTAGGAAATAAACACTTACCACTTCAGTAACATTGAATCGTAATCCCCATGAAATAAATAACATTAAATGAAACTATAAATACCGTGAAGTGAAATATATTAATGATATATCAAATAAAAAGGGGTAGTATATACACCACACAATGTAATAAGTGGTGAATATAGTGTATCTATCAGGGAGGTAAAAGTGCAACGAGAAACCCTTACCTCAGTTTTGACTTCATTCATATGTGTAAGAACCTCTTGTATACTAAATATAGGTTTTTTATGTATCTATTACCAAACCATACTAATATATATCACATGTTATATGATCCTATTATAACATCTTACCACATTTTTGTAAATATTATTTCGTTATTTTTAATGTTTCGGGTGTAAATTTTCATGTTCTCTCATGGGTGTTTTGTCAATAAATTTTTTGTCATTATATGTATAACGTAGTTAAAACATATCCAATATGATATTTACTTTATAAATTTTATTTCAATCATTATATTGATCCTTAGAACCATTCTTGAAAACTGGAAATATAAAATGAATCACATTGGTTCATGGAGAAGGTTGGTCGTACGAACGAGCGTGCGACGATATCATTCCCTTAAATGGAGAAAATGTAAAGAAGTTTATGATATATTAATTATAAAAGATTTATATAATTTTATATATATCACAAATATTCATTAACTTTTTTATCATTACCTTCAATGTAAATGTTTAGTAAAAAAAGAATCACATTGCTTCACGAGGCGACAGTCCGCCGAATACACGAGCAATGTTATTATATTTTAAATAAAAAATGTAAGTAAGGATTTCTATGTGATGTTTTATTTACAGAAGTATAATTTTATCATAATTATTATTATATATATATTAAATCCATCATTATATCCAACCATGAGTGGTGTTTATGGAAAATGAGTTAAATTGGTTCATGTGGTGGTAGTCAACCGTACACAGGATTGATGACTTTATTTCACATTTAATGGAAGTGTAGATAGAGAAATATTATTCTATAAACATAATAAAAACTAAGTATACTATAAATACATTTTTTATTGTATTTTAATCATTAATAAATAATTAAATGTTGTAAAAGAAGAAAAAAAATAATGAGCTTAGTGAATACAATTACCTTCTCTTAGAGAAACCTTATTTGGATCTCTTCTTAATGATCCTAGAATTGGTATTTTGGGAAGACCAAAACTTTAAAGTGTATAGAAGTTTTTTGGTGAGATAATTTTATATGGTTTAGTCAATACATAGGGATTTATATATTTAAATAAGTGAGGGGGAATGAGTTCACTTTTATAAGTGGGGAAAGTGAACCCTCTAGGAAATTTCCCTCAAGAATACTAAAATGAAAAAGTCATTCCTAATAATTTTTTTTCAAATGACCCTATATTAAAAATTTGGAATAATATAGTGGAAAAAATACAATGAAATAGGAATTTTACAATTTCGTGGGTCATTAAAACCCTTATATTCTTATTTTAACCCCATGGTAAATCAGTTTTTACCTTAATCGCGGTAATTAATTTTTTTTATTAGTTTCAAAATTAAGTATAGTAGAAAA
The DNA here is from genome assembly GCA_963277665.1 of Viscum album. NCBI lineage: Eukaryota > Viridiplantae > Streptophyta > Magnoliopsida > Santalales > Viscaceae > Viscum > Viscum album. The sequence continues at coordinate 405,934,425 of OY728167.1, forward strand.
TAAATTTAAACTTATTATATGATATAAATTATTATTATTATTAAAAATAATGAATTTATTTTCCAAATTCAGTTCACATAAATGGAAATATTCGATTTAAAATTAATCTTCCATATGTGAAGAAAACGTGGGTTTTCCAAAGGAAAACTTGCAAAAGTTTATTTAGTTTTAATATAAAATTCAATATAAAACTGATTAATATGACATAAATTATTCATATTTTAATATAATTTCACTAATTATGATTTAAAACTATTTTAAAATATAACTTTAACCTTTTAAATAATTTAATTGAAAACGAATTTTTCAATAACAAACAGTATTTTTCACTATTCATCAAAAAATGAAACTTTTTGAAAAAATGATAAAAAACTCACCATAATATAATTTTAATATGATGATTTCAAAAATGAAGTTCATTTTATTAAATAATTTTTTTAAATGTTTCAAAAATTAATTTTGAATTTTGTGTGCAAAGCGTGACTATTCTGCTTTTTAGAAAAATATACTTTTTTAGAAAACATTTATTTTTCATTCAAATAGTTCTTAATTTATTTCTAATCCATAGATAACCATTGAATTTATATTATAAATTTTTAAACGATATAATTTTAATAATTTTGATATTATTATTCATACCCTCCATTTTATCAACATGGTTATAATGGTCATGTCTAAATAATAATACATTAACAGAGTTCCATTTTCCTTAAAACCAAATGTTTCATGAATTTCAAGATATATATAAGATTTAATTAAAATGAAATTTATTATATAGTCTTAGCGTGTTATATTCTCTTATAATATTGGTTTTTTGTTTCATACATTCTATTGAACATGAAGTTCCTATTTTAAAACCCTAGGGTGTCACAATCTCCTTCCTTCTCCTCTTTTATTCCTTATTTTCTTCTTGGATTGGACTTCTCCAAAAATCTATAATGGGTTTTCTTCCATGAAAATGCTTTATGGATGGTTATAATTCCAGGTTTTTTTCCTTTTTCATTATAGAGGATGTGATCATTCTTGGTTGAGCATTATCTTCCATATACAAAACATTTTGGAATGGATTTAGAACAATTCTTCTTGGTGTAAGGTTTTTATTTTTCATTCATTTTATTTAAATTCCATGTAATTTAATTCTCGACCATTCAAATTCTTGGTTTTATTAGAATTAAATCTCTATGTGATAGTAATTGAGTTTTATATTATTATTTTGGAAACAATAACACTTGGTATAAAGGTATTCGAATGGTTTTATGTATTTTATATTGAATTATAAATTTTTGTTTAATGAATTGTGTCTTCAAATTTATGAATGTCTCGTATACAATAAATTTTTAACATTTAAAGGCTTTTGAACACATTTTTTATCTTGGATTATGTGAAATGTATTTTTCCTTTTGGATCATTTAAATGGAAGATATCAGGTAGTTTATCTAAATTTAAACCTGAATATGGATTTCATATAAATGATTAATTTCTTAATTTTTTTCAATATATTGAAATGGTTATTTTTAAAGGTAATTAAAATGAAATTCCAATGGTTTTTGAAGGTGGATGAAGTGTCTTGTCATTTTAAAATTGGGGTTTTATGTCTCTTTTGGAATGTTAATAAGTTTATCAAAGAGTGTGAAACCTTCAGTTGAGGACCTTATGTTCTATTTCATGCGATTAGTTGAGACACCTTGGGGTAATTCATATCATTTTATGTTTCATATTCATAGTTTTGAAAATGAGGTTATTTAAATAGAGGGGGTAGGAGGTGAGGTGCTAGTTATTTTCAAATTATTTACGCTTATTGTATGTCTCTATTAATTACTCACCTACATTTTATGCATTCAATGGGAGTCCTAATAAACTAGTAGGGTTTAGGTGAGTGAAATACCTAGTGTAGTGTGTTTTTTTCTAGGTAAAAACCTAGTTACATCAGGTGAGATAATGAGAAGTTATCTATGGTCCCATGGAAAAATGGATGGGACCAATGGTTTTCTTGATGTATCCTTTCATTATGGATCAAGGTTTGTTTTATAGAAGTTCTAGGATATTATAGTTTTATTATTGTCAAACTAAGTTACATGTTTCAGGTTTAGGATCTAGAAACTATAGTATTTGGACAGTGTTGATGATTCTTATCTCTTATTTCAGTATGACTTAGGGTATTTTGATTTTTATTGTGATTAAATCCCTTACCCATCCATTTTTTTGTAACTATTTCTCTTTCTAGACACTTTGGTTTTGTTTTTGGTATAAGGATTCTTATTATGTTTTTTTTTGTTTTGGTTTAAGACCTTGGATTACTCTTCAAATTGATTTTAGAAATAAATTTGGATTAAGTGGTTTTTTCTAAAAAGGAAAAGTAGTATTGTTTGAAAAATGGAATTTAATAATTTTTTTAAAATTGAAATAAGTGTTATTGTTTGGGTATTTATCTAAATGACCTCTTTTTTGGATCAATGTATTTTTTAAAAGACAAAATGTGATTTATGGGTTGGATTTAAAACTATGGTTTTAAACTGTACAGGTCTCATTGTTTTTAAAAGTTATTTTACCTAGGTTAAGAAAATTTTATGGTTTCACCCTAATTTTTCTATTTTAAAAAGAGGGGAAGTTTTATAAAATTATTTATGGAATTATATTTGGTTTTTAAATAACTAATTTTGAAGACCATACTTTCTATCTACATTAAAAAATTTATTGATGAAATTGAATTTTTAATGAAAATTTCATGGTCACATTAGTGAAGTTATACTTATCGTGTTTTGTTCACACCTTGTATATTCTTTTGGTGTATGCAGCTCCTATGTTTTCTTTAATTTTCCCTTTATATAGTTCCACATTTGTGGTATTTTTATAAAGTTCAGTCCATGATGGTCTGTTGAGGAAAGGTGAGTAATCCTGGGTCATAAGGTTATTGTTGTGGTTTTTCATGATTTACCTTTTTTATATTTATTTTGTGGACCGCTTAAGTTTTTTCCTTATAGTTTACCATTCATTTGGTTAATTTTGAACATGGATTTATGGTAGTTTTACACTTGGTTTATTATTGATGCATTGTATGAGTGTTGTATTTTTGGATGTTATTAGTTACTCTAATTTAATTATAATTTATATTGTATACTTGGTTTGGTTGGTGTGTAAATCTCTCATCTAGATGGTTCATTAAATATTTATTCATTAGGATTTAGGTTTGGTTGATTTTTTAGAGGGTGAATTCAAAAGCAATGTTTGTTCTTTATTCCCACACATTAATTTCCATATTCTGGAGAATTTCAATTCTATAAATTTCATGTGGTGTAGTATGTTGGGTGTTCTTCTAGGTAATCCCAATTTTTTTCATTAGATGTATATAGATGATTGTATGAATTTATCATCTAAGATGTGAATTATAATATTTTGATGGAATATCCCTAGTATTTTCATGATATTTTTATGATTGAAATATATTGAATCACCCCTCTAGTTCATCATATTAAGATATTAAAATTGTAACATTGTGGTAAATGTCCATCTTTATATGCTTTGTTGTTTTAGAGTTTGGCTGTCTCATTGCATGAATTTTTTCTTAGCAATTTCAAATCCTCTATTAACTGACTAATGGATTTTTAGAATTCCTCTACTAAATATTTGGCTTTAAAATTCATAATCCTTCACTATATGGTAATATTAATACCTTAATCTAATATATTTAAAAGTAGTCTATCATACCCCAATTATTATGTATTATTTCACTATTGGACATGGATTAGGTTTTTTTGGGAAATGTTTTGGTGTGATTATCTTAATGATCTTTTCTATTTAGGGATTATTTGTTTTTTTAATATTTGGAATAAATTTCTCTAATGTGAAAGACTCCAAGATGATTATATATAGACTCTTTGAAAAATATATTCATATTGTTAAAAATTGGACTCAATGGGATTTAACTTTTATTTATAATTGAGTTTATAAATGTATACTATGATTTCGTTACTTTATCATTACAAATACATGATTCATTATTTTTTTCCATTTAGTACTTGGGGTTTCCTCTAACACCCCAAGATTTTTTGACATAAGTTTTTCAATTTAATTTTTTATTTTTGATATTTTACATTTCATGTGACATTGATTTTGTCTTGGATTACATGAAACACTAATTTTATCTTGTGTTACATGCAACGTAGTGTTAAAATATATCATGATATACTATTAAAATATTATTATTTAAAATTATATTTATCTCCTAGACTTGGTAAGGGTGGATATGAATAGTATTAACTAAATTATGAAAATATATTGTTTACACATGTATATAAATTAAATTATTTGGTGACCAATTAATTAAAAATTTCAACAGAAATCTATTTGAAAAAAGGTAATCTTTATAAAAAACTATTTGTATAAAAAACATGTTTTACCTAAATTAATTAATTTTTTTTGAAGAAATATTTTGATGAAATATAAATATTATATTTTCAATAAACTTCTTAACAATCATATTATTTGTTTTCTAGAAAACCAATATGAATAAATCAATTTTTGTTCTTCAAAACTGTATTTGTCTAAAAATTAGTTTTATCACTGTTTTCTATAATTTTTTAAAAAATATTTATCAAAAATTTTAGAAAATTTATTTTAAAACATAAATTTCATTTTTTAAATCATAATTTCAAAATTATCTTAAATTTAATTTTTTAGAATATTTTTGAAAAGAATAAATTTTTGATGAATAGTGAAAAATACTAAATTTTAATTGAAAAATGACATTTCATTTAATTTACGTATAATGTAAAATTATATTTTAAATTGGTTATAAATTAATATTAGTTCAATTATATATCAATTAACCAATTTAGGTCATTTTAATCATTTTCATTTTTAACTTTGATATAAAATGAATGAAACCTTTAAACATTTCCTCTTTGAAAAACATCTTTCTCGTCCTGTCTAGGGGATTAATTTTAAATTTAAATTTCCCACTTCTATGAATAAAAATTGTAAAAATGTATTCTATATTTTTAATCATACTAATTTATATTTTATAATAATTTAAAATTAATTTTTTACTATAATGAGTGGTATAAACAGTAAAAACAATTACCAATCTTAAGGTAAAAATGGTGTTATTAGGGGGTTAAACTAAAATGATAAGTATTAGAATTACCTTAAAAGTTATCTAAAATATATTATACGACCATATTTTGAATATATCATGTATAATTCTTGATAATAATCCATTTTATATGCTTTTTATATGGAAAATGTGGTTACACCATTTTCTTTTCATAAATTATAGGTTTGCCACTCACCTCACTTATAAAAGGCCACCCCCTATCCTCCCTTTTTCACACATTATTTTACTTTTTGATTCATTCAATAACTTCCAAAATAACTTCCAATATTCCCTCGCCTAATAATAGAATCCTAATTTTGGCCATTAATCCATCTATGGAAGGATTTTGGTGAAAACCTGAGGATGATACCCGATGAAGAGGAAACTTTCTTCATCGACTGTTTTTATTTTATTTCTTCCTCCACCACCTTAAATTATTATTAAACCACTATGATATAATAAAAAAATTATTACATTTTTTTTTTGTTTTTATGTTAATTTCATGACCTAAAACCATCCCCACTAACATTAAATATGTTACAAAATCATCATTCTTATGTACAGAGGACTACTACCTCACAAATCGATATCATTCATTTTCCATTACCACATATAAAAGATGGTTATTATAATGGATATAATGTATATATAAAATATTTATAACATAATTATACCAATTGAAAAATTATATCATATATATATATATATAAATTATTTCCCATTCCCCAGAGGATATGATAACGCTGGTCGTGTGTACGTCAGACTATCGACTTGCGAAGCGATGCGATTGGTTTTTCACTGACGCATTACATGGAATATAATAAGGAAAAATTTAATGAATATATGGGATATAAAGGAGACATTAATTATATCCATTAATTAATTATAATTATTAAAATATAATATATAATATTATTTCTTACCTTTTCAGTCATTGAATGATGATAACGTCGTTCGTGCACGTATGAACTATCACCTTCACGAAGCGATTTGACTCTCTCTTATCATCACCACACGACATTGATGATATATATAAATATATTTGAATAAAAAATATACTTTTTTGTGATATTATGTTCATTATTTAATGATAAAATATTACCTACATCTTCCCTATAATTATTGTTGAAAAATGGAAATGGTACTCAAGCATACGTATGACCTACCGTCTCCATGATTGTAACATACTTCATTTAACAAAACCATCATTCATGATTGGTATTAAAATTATAACTAATGAATAAATATAATATTAATTTCAGGATTATTATTATTTAGGTTATGGATCCATGATCAAAGTAATAGGATCAAAAATAAAAATTCAAAAGATATACGAAAAACATAGATATTGTTACCTGAAACATGATTTCAACAACGAATTGTTAATAAACATGATATATATAATAATAAGTAAATAATATATGATATGACATATATTATTATAATTATATAAAATATTTATAATAAACATATATCTATATATTTTAGTAGGTTCTATCATGTACAAAAGAATTTGGTACTTAAGGTAAGGGATTTGTTTATCACATTTTACTTCTGTGAGACACATTCCATATTCAACACATATTTATTTTATGTGGTTTATATAATTCCCATGAATGTATAATATTATTATTCTCCTAAAACTAATGGGGATTAAATATCCATTTTATGATCTCTCTTTCAGTGGGATTATGTTTCAAATGTCACCCAAGTGTTAATGGATTAATGTTACATTTTTTTATCAGAATTGTTTATGATTAAACCTAGAATGTTTAATTATTATGATACAACTCTCAATAATTATAATGAATTTTATTATAATGTTTTATTTCATGATACTTTCGAGTAATAGTATCATTTTCCCAATATTTGGTACATAAAATAATCAAGAAATTGTTTTTCATCTTTATTTCTCTCTTCGGTAGAAAACACTTTTTCCCCAAAGACCATATTTTTTAAAAATGTTTTAAAATATTTCAAATTATTAATTAAATAAATTTTTACCCAACATTGATTTTTTATAATTTTTTTACAGTGATCTTCATTTATATTTCCAAACAATGTATTTTTGGATTTTAATTTTTTTTGAAAGGAATCTTTGTTTTAACATGTACCACATGAATGGAGTTTTCCACCATCATGGAAATAATTTACTTTTAATATTAATTTATATTTTTTTGATGTTATTTTAAAAAAAATTTATCTTCAAAAAAAATTATGATTTTTTAGTTTTAAAAATTTACATTCAAATAAAATTTATTTTCCTCAAAAAATGTTCCAAGTGATCTTTAAAAATCATTCTGCATCTAAGATGACATCCTTTATTAAAACATATACTTTCCTGGGGACATGAACCAAACATCACATTATTATTCATTATTTGAACGGTTTATCATGGAAATATGTTTGTGAAAATAATTTATATTCCATGGGTTATACCATGATAAAATTATTATTAAACCCACTTCTTTTCCCATAGGTTATGCTATGATGAAATGAAGAAATTATTATGAAACCTATATAATTTCCATAGGTTCTGATGTGATTAAATATTTATGAAACCCATTTTATTTCATGTTTTATGATATTATACATGTTTTATGATATTTTGGAACACATATATATGATTTTCATGATGTGATGAGTGGGAACTATATTATCCATTAATGAATAGGGTAAATATGAATAAATCAAGAGTAAATATGTTATGAGTGAACATGATAACATGTTCTAAATTCTATAAATGAACATGGTTACTTGTTCACTATGTTATGCATGGAATTTTCTCTCATGTCCATAATTTTATGCATGGAACAATATTTCATGTCCATAATTTTATTTGAGGACCTTTTTTATGCCCATAAGTTTAGGTGAGGTCCTGATTTCATGTCCATAACTTAATGAGTGAATCTATCTCTATTTATCCATGTTTATAATGTTATAATATGATGGTAATGCCACAAATAAATCTCTTGTTCCAATATTATGTTCTCATGACTCATGTTATTTTATACCGTTATGATTCATGTCTCATGAACTACCAATATTTATGACATGACTTATGTATATGATTCATGATATGAAGGATATGATTTTCAAATGTTATTCTCAGGTTCTCATACATATATTCTCATGAAATATGGATATATCAATTGTTTACCCATAATGATAATCTGATCACACCCTTTATTATTTTTCCTCTCCCCAGGTTAAGAATAATGGTTTTAAGTATGGTATATCTATGAAGAGTAATCAATGTGAAGATCTTTGTTAGTGACATTAAATATATTTAACTAAATTATAAGATTATGTACCTAGTCACCAAAGGTACTAAAAAATTTTGGTCCTCAGGTGTGTAGTTCTGTAGTGTATTGAATATTAATCATAAAAGATATAATATCTATGTTTGAGAATGCTGGGTCACTATATTTGGTATAATAGGAATGATTTAGTTAACCTTTTGAAACTATAATGAGACAAATTTTTTGTGATACCCATGGATATTTTTGAGGATGTTTCTTGGTATTTCTCAATGTATATATCTTAATATGATTCAAAGCATAGGAAAATGTCTAGGAATTTCAGAAAAATATAGATCAAGTGGTTTCTCAGAAAATAAATCCATGTCTGGATACAGAAAGTGGATGTCTCTCTAGAATAGATAAACCTAGGGGTAATACTCTGAAAATAGTACATTTATCTAGATTCAATCATCACCTGGTGCATGAAAATGGTCCTTGATTTACACCTAGTTTGAAAATCCCAAAAGATATTCTTTGTAAATTCAAAAACTCTTTACAATCTATCCTAAAGGATTTAAACAGTTGATGATCATGAATAAACTGGGTTAAAATTAAGGTTTCACATATTTAAAATAATGTTTCTTGATTTACACCTCTTATAAATTAATTTTCAAACTACGTGGTTTTATATTATGATTATAATTTCTCACACTATGTTTTATTGGTTTTAGTCAATAGAGAGAACCAAAAGGAACTAGTTTGACATTGAATGTGATGGAAAATTTATTGATAAACATCTAAATGTGGTTATAACTAGATTAGAGTATATTTTGATTATTTTTAATCAGTTATCAATGAATATTATTAACAATTTTCACCTTATCAAACTCTTATACACACTATAGAGTAGAAGGATGATGACCACTGAGAGTTTGGGTATTGGAGACCTTGGAAGAAAGACGATTAAGTTTCATATACATCGACAATGTGGGAAGAAGCACTCAATGGAATTTCCCAGTGGTATGAAAATATGTATTGGGTATCGAAAAGTAGGATAAAAAGAAAGAAACAACAACATAAAAATGAAAAGTTCAATTATTACAATAGAAGAGATTAATGGTCTTCCTATGGTATCATAAACTGTTGAATATTATAAATTTAGAAATTATAGGAATTAAGAAAATAATTTTCCTAATAGGAAAGATCATGAATATAATCAGTGAGTTTGTATGAGTAATAATTTTGTTTTTTATGATGAAGAGACTACGGACGACATATATAATCAAATAGGTATTAATGAATAAGATGATGAAGCCAAGTTAATGGAATTAGTATTAGGTATAAAAATTGAAGTTCTTTTGTATTAGAATTATATAATTGTGTTATATAAAAATATATAAGGATTGTATGTAGAAATGTTTAATTAAATATTTTCAAAAATATATTTAATGGTACTGGGGACCTAGAAAATTGATTTTTCAAAAAATTGACACTTCACAAAAACACATGATTTAGGAAAGATAAGCCTTACAAATTTCCTGATGTTGGAAAATAGTGTTTACATTGGATTAATAGATGATAGATATGGATAAAATAAATTGGATAATATTTATTACCTTGGAATTGATTAATGGTTTGGGGAAAAGTGTTTTATAATATCATTGGTGGAGTTTAAAGTAATTTTGGATTTAAGGAATATATCTCATAATATTTTATTTTGGTAATGAATGAGGAGGAATATACATTTTCAATAAGTATTTATGGTAATACCATGTTTCAAGGGAATACGTGATAAAGGTATTCACATGTTTGGTAGGTGATAATCAAGAGATACTTTATGATATATGGGGGACTAATGTTATGTTTATTTTATGAATTTCACTGACATTATTTAATTTTTTTTAAAATTATATTATTTATAAGGTAAAACAATTATCGAATGGTTTATGTTAAACTTTGGAAATGGTATTATAGATTAAATTTTTACTTCAACATATGCATATTTATCCATATTGGATAACCAGTGATAACCATTTTTAACTAGAGATATAATTATTGAATTATCATTCTATCATGGTTCTTATTTAGTGCTTCAAACATGAAAAATCTATCTCATAGAGTAATAATTGATGTGTTAATTGATCAATTCACGACCGAAGGATGAAATTGTGGCTATAAACAAAAATAAATAAAGTAAATAAATTTTTATATATTCTTAGTCTAATTGTAAAATAAATTCCCCAATATTAGGAATAGAATCTTGAAATAAAATTTTGTCCTACTATCATAATTTTTGATGATATCAAGGACCCTTTTCATGCTTCTTTGTTTTATGGCCTTATAGTCATTAACTTTCTCCTGACCATGTTCTCTATCACAATCCATTAGTATTAGGGTGTTATTTTTCTCATCTTTTTCCATGTTTTCACCTCTAACCTATGTCCTCCAATTTGGAAACCTAGTATGTGTTATTCAAGATGAATTTTGCACATCAATTTCTCTTTTTCAAGAGATTTTTAATTAACCAACATTATGAGGTGGGTTTCTATGAAGGAATATTCAAATTTTAAACCTTTGCCAATTGAGATGAATTTCGAGGGAGAAATTCATTTTAAAGGGGATTGAATGTAACACCCCATAATTTTGCGAAATATATTTTTACAAATTAATTTATTTTTTTCAATATTTTATATTACACATGTCACCATTTTTTGGTTTTTTTATATGTAACATTGTGTTTAGATTATGACACAAGCTACACCGAGTTTAAACAAAACATGACATACTATTAAAATATTATTATTAAAAATTATTTTTATCTTCTAGCCATTGGAATAGAATGTATTAAAAGGATTAACTTTATTATGAAAACATATGGTTTATAAAAATTTATAAAATTAATTATTATATAACAAATCTATTAAAAAGGAAAATAAAAAACAATTTTAAAATAAAGTAAATCTTTTGGTGAAAAAGTATTTTAATGAAAACACAAATGTTTTACCTTAATAAATTAATCAAAAAACTATTTTCAATGATTTTAATTAAATTTATATTGTATATATTTAATAAAATATTTATCATTCATCTTATGGTCTTCCTAGAAAATATATAAGAATAAATCCAATTTTACTCTTAAAAACTATATTTTTCTAAAAAGAAGTTTGGTCGCCTTTTTGCGCTTATTTTAAAAATAATTTTAAACCTTTTAGATATTTTATTTGAAAAAAATAATTTTCTTTTTTGAAATAATAACAATAATATTATCTTAGGGTGAATTTTTATACTTCTTCCGAAAAGATTATTATTTTTATGAATCGTGTAAAATTCTAAATTTTAATAGAAAATTTCTCTTTAATTTAAATTATATTAGAAGATAAATTATATTTTAAAATGGTTTTAATTTAAAATTAGTTTAATAAAATATATATTAATCTAATTTAGTTTATTTTAATAATTTTTATATTTAATATTGATATAAAACGCATGTAAAAGTTTGATCATTTTCTCTTTGAAAACACGCTTTCTCGTTGCATTTGCAAAATTAATTTTATATTATGATTTTCACTTATGTGAATTTAATTTAGATAAAATGGATTAAATATTGTAATCACAATAATATATATTTTAAAATAAGTTCAACATAATTTTTTACCAAAATGAATACTAAAAATAGGAAAAATTATTTACCGCGGTTAAGGTAAAAATGGGTTTACCGAGAGTTAAACTAAAATGATAAGTGTTAAAATAACCTCAATACTTTTATAAAATATATTATCTGGAAATATTTTGACTATATATTGTCTAAGAATCAATAATAATTTTTTAATCTTTTTCATATGAAAAATGTGGTTACACCTTTTTCATTTCAAAAATTACAAGTTTACCACTCATCTCACTAATAAAAGGCTCCCCCTATCCTATTTTCTTCACATCGTAAAAACATTTTTGGTTTAGAAAATACAAAAAAAATCACATCCCAAATTCCCTTCTATCATCATATAATCCATATTTTTTTTATAAATACATCCTTGTAAGGATTTTGGTGCAAACTTAATGAGGTTACTCGAGGAAGAGATAAAATTATTCATCGAGCATTTTTATTTTATTTGTTCCTCCGCCTACTTAAATTATTATTAAACAATGATGATAAAATAACCTAAATATCCTCAATATAATCATATTTTTTAAGTTAAGGTTATTACCAAAAAAATATTCCCACTTTCATCAAATGGGTTACAAAGTCATTATTCGTGTACAAGGTGGACAACCACCTCACAAATCAATGTCATTCGTCTTTCCATTACCACCTATAATGGTTGGTTATGAGGATAGATATAAAGTATATATAAAATATTTTTAACATAATAATACCTCTAAATTAATTATATCATTTATGCTTTTTCATTTCCATTTTTTTGGGGATACGATATTGTCTCACATGTGTACAACGAACAACCACCTCACGAAGTGACGTGATTCTTTTTTTGCTAAATCTTTACATAAAAGTTGGTAAGGATAAAGTTAATGAATTTATATGATTTAAATGAAATAATTATGATATTAATGACACTTTTATAACTCATAAAATATAATATAAAATTTTCTTTCTAATAATTTCACTCACTATAATATCATAACATTATTCCTGAATGTGTGGGTGGGCCTTCATGAAGTGATGTGGATCGCACTTCTCATCACCACACCATATAGATGATATGTATAAGTATATTTAAATAAATATTATTTATTTAATATATTATTATTGGTAGGGAAATATAAAATATTACTTACATCCTTTTCAAAATGAACATTGAAAAATGGAAACGTTACTCTTGCGTATGTATGACCTACTATCTCCTTGATCGTAACATGCATTATTACCAAAAAAATATTTCATGATTGGTATTAAAAGTATAATTGATGTATAAATATTATTATTATTTCATGATTATTATTTTGTATTTTATGTAATAATTATCATAGTAAGATAATATAAAATAATAAATCCAAACATATATAAAAAACAAAGCTATTATTACCCAAAAGACAATTCTAACAACGAATTTTTTATAAATAGGTAATAAATGGTCATAAGTAAATCATATGGGATATATATATATATGATTATATAATATATTTATAATAAACTTATTTATATATATTATATAGTAGGTTTTAACTTGTATGAATGGAATCAATACTTAATGTTGGTAGGAGTGGAATCTCAAGAGGGGTGTGAATTGAGTTCCTACTTAAAATTTCTGTCAAAAACATTATTATGAATATCCCCTAAAATTTTAAATGAACCAATTAATTACAGAAGTAGATATGTAAATGTATAGTTGGTCAATAGTTTTCTCAAAGGGTGACTATTCCTCAGTTGAATTATTGTAAAACACTTCTTCAACTTTTGAAACAATTTTACTGAATTAAAAATATACACACACTAATCAAAACTAACTATCAAAGTGAATAAAAACATAGTTTTATGTTTTAGAAATTATAAGGAATATAAAATAGATAAAACAGAGTATAACAAAAAATATAGTGCACAGTGAAGTTAAAAAAGAGGTTTAGTCTCAAGCCGAGACTTCATCCACTCCACTTAGTGATCAACTACAACAAAGAAGTTTATATAAACAATAAACTTGATACACATCCTTTATTAGGATTTACAATAGTTTTCACAAGATATCTAGGGTTCACACCCTCTACCATAGTTCTTCATGGGAAATAAAAACAATATAGACCACACACGGTCTCTTCCACAGTTATACATGGGAAAAAAGATGTAAGTGAAGTTTGATGTGAGGATATTCAATATCCTCCAGTTCAAGCACATGAAACAGTGTGTGTAACAAAGATTCACACAAACATCTCATAAATGTAAAATGAAGGAAAAAAATAGAGATAATATTATAAGCTTGAATTTATAAATCTCTTTGTGTTTGCAGTTCAACTCTGGACTCCTTGGAGTGAAGAATTTGTTGTTCGAGTCTTTCTCTGGAAGTTTTCACCAAAACAGAGTGTCACAACTCCTAGTTCTAGGTTTGAGTGTTCTGCCTTTGGTGTTGATTGAGAGTTGATGAAACACAGAAGGCATCCTATAAATTAGTCTCCCGAAATGATCTTCTTGAGGTTCTTGGGTTCACAGTGGAAGTGCTCGAATGGTTCTTCTTTGATATGGAGATTAAGATCCTTCACATGCACAGACATGCACTTCTCATGCCACTCCACTCCACTATTTTCTTCCTCAGTCTTCTCTTTTTATATTTGAGGTCTGACAATAAGAATAAGTAAACCACATGCAATCTTTCTCGTACCTCGTAATATCCCCAGATACGGTCACTTGATGTGTATACAATCAGCATTAATTAATGTCAGAAGCATTTAATTAATCAATTTTGACCATTAGAATAATCTTAAAATTTTAACAAATTATGGAAGGGTAAGAATCTCTAGACTGGTAATGGTATCCTTCACATTGGTAATATTCAATAGTTGGAGTGCATCGGTAGCCTTCAATAGTAACCTTCCACAGTAACCTTCAGAGATGACCTTCCATCGGTAACCTTTACATCAGTAACCTTTACATCGGTGACCTTACATCGGTAACCTTTGCATCGATGACCTTTCATCAGTGACCTTTTCAACAGTGACCTTTTCATTGGTGACATTTGCATCGATGACCTTTGCATCAGTGACCTTTGAATCGGTGACCTTTGATACTTAGAGGAATTTTGTACTGTAAGCTTAAATAAGAGTGCAGTGAGATTAAAAGTACATGATTATTACTTAATAAAAACTAGGAATATTAATGAAACATGATCATCATAGAACATAAAAATAATTATCACTTAAAGGAAACATGATTTGGGATTATTGAAATAGGTGAGTCCAACAATATCCTCCTTTTTGATAATCACGAATTATGTAAGTATTTTTTGAATCATGGTTAAGCACATTTGCTAAATATTTCTCCCCCTTTTTGATTAACAAAAAGACAGGAAAACAAAAGGATATAGAAGAGAAGTTTCCATTAAAGGAGAAATAGTACGATAGACAAAAATGTTACAAAGATACCTATCAAATAAGACATCCCACATTCAATCCACATCAGATATGTCTACGGGAGCTTTGTCTTTGGAAGTGGAGGAGGCAGGTTCTGAAGATGGAGGGATAGGCCTAGGGATGGCAGCCAACAAGGTAGGAGGAGCTGCAATAGAAGAATCAGTAGACCTTTAGTGTATATATCTCTGAGGAATCATAGGGGTCAAGCTTCTGATGGTGTGTGCATGAGTCGTCATTGATGCGGAATAGGTATATCCTGAAGCAGCCGAGGAAGAAGGAAATGCTGAAGGAATAGTGATGGGAGTGCAGTCCACATGGAGGAAAGGTAAAAGAATATTTCTAAAATCTGTAATAATACTTACTAATCTCTCCATGGAAATGATAAATCCACCCTTATTTTCCATGAATCTATCTAAAGCAGGAGTCAACTCTTTTAGCTAGAAAACATGATCCTTAAACACCTGAGTGACAGGTGGAATCCTCATGTTTTCCAATAGTAGCTTAAAGTGACCATCATCTGATGCTTAGTATAAACCCTTTTTTATTACAAATCAACTTGCTCTTTGATGGACTTCTGATCCTAAGCATCTTCCCTTAGATAATTTACCACAAGGTTATGAATTTCTATGATAGAAGAAATAACCTGAGTCATATACTGAGGGTTTGAGGTACTTGCACCAGAATATTTCTTCACTTCTTCTCTGAAAACCGATTTGAAATCTTCTAGATCAATAGAAGGAGCAGCTGAAGATGAAGAAAATGCACACAGAGGTTCCATAGTGAAATCCACTATCTCCTTAAAGGATTTGGTCTGCCCACTGATCAACCTCTTCACATCATTATCTTGGCCACTGACATGTTTCTCTATAGACTTCTTAAAGTCCTCAAACACAGTGACTATTTGTTGAACCACACTTTTAATATATCTAAGATCTTTTTACACCTGAGGCCTTGAAGTAATATAATATTATAATCAGGCTATTGACTATTTCACAAATTCCATAGACTCTACCAATGTTTTGACTTGGTTATGACATTACTTTACTTCCTGCAGGATAGAGTGAGAGGCAGAAACTAGCCTTTCCACTGAAGAAGTTACAACTTCTTGATTGTGAGTCATAGACCTCTCTAACCCAACAAATTTCTCATCAAATTGTCTCTTAAAATCTGTTTTTTTTTGATTTCAAATCATATTTCTTCACATAGTCTCAAGGAAGAAGAACCACTTGCTGCACAATAGAAGTTTTTGAAATAGTAGGAATTGGAGGACTTCAGATAGGCTGGTTATCATCAGAATCTCCATAGTCTAAACCCAAAACCACAAACCCAGGGTCTTCTGAATAGTCCTCGATTCCATAAGCAACAGAAACTGAACCTGTGGAAACAGGTTCCTCCCACTCACTTGGAGCATTCTCCTGATCAAACATATTCATTTCTACCATACCACCTTGTGCAACTCCATCAATAGGAGAGTCCACTGCCACTTCTTCCACATAATCTTCATCTATAGCCATTGCAATACCAGCTTCAACCGAATCGTAAACCTATTAATATAAACTTCTAACCCTTTTTGTATTCCCTATCTAGGGACTGATAATTAGACATTCCTCTTCACTCACATCAACAACAGTCTCAAAGTCAGCATGACTAGATTCAGTGTCCTCATCCTCATCTGAGGTCTCTCTAATGTCTCTTAAGACATTTTCAACCCCTTCTTCTTCACTAGTCTCCTCATCATCACGGTCTCTTAGAACTTTCTCCCTTCTAGGAAACCTCTTTGGTGGACTCGGATCACCAAAGGATATAGTATTAACACAAGGATTTGAGGGAAGGTTAGGATCACCCCAGTCATCTATAGGAGAATCCTCTCTTTCTAGTACAACAACAACTTCTTCATCCGAATATGTAGGCTCCACTTCATCAGTCTTTAGAACAGGATCTCTCCTATCCTTAAGACTAGCTGGATGAGTAATAGAATTGAATTCCTCATATAACTTAGCCTCATCATTCACCCATTTTCTTTTCCAAGGGTTCCAATTTATCTTCATCAACTTGAAAATCACCTTTATAAGGAAGAAATTGTCCCTAACTACAACTGTTTCCTCCTTATTTCTAGAAACTCTTTTCACCTTCAACATCAATGATATCAATTTGGCATGAAATAATGCATTGGACTTGAAACCGGTCTTTATCATATATTCCAATTGAATCATCATCATCCTACATAAGTTTATCTTATGCCTATGATTCAACAAATACAAAAGAAATACATCATAAATTTTCAATGTAGCAAAGTACCCTCTCCTGGGACTCAAGACATGCTGGAAAAATTTAAACAATAACTTTTCCTCTCCTTCCATATCAATAGAAATGACTTTCCTAGGGATCCCACTCCCTGTTAGTTCGGCTAAGGCTTATTCATAACTGAATAACTCAGTAGTGGGAGGTACCACTCCTGAGTAGTAATCATAAATCCCTTCATGTGGTACTCTCAGACACTCAGCCCATTCAACAGAGGAGAAGTTTATACATACTCCATTTAACATTGAGGAAATTCTATTCTCATCCTTAGTCTATTTGAATTTATGAAACTCATAAAACTCCTTCACTAATTTCGGGTAATAGGTTCCATTGTTGTTTGCAAAGCATTCGACCTATCCTTGAGCTTTAAGTGCCTTCAGCACTAAAGATCATCTAATCAGCAACCATTTTAAACTTAGGTCTTTTTCAACTATGATTTCCCTCTTCTACATATGCGAGTTGATTAGCTTTTCCACTGCTTGGCTTCCACTGCTAGACCAAACTCAAGATCTCTTAGGATTCGATAAATCTCCTTCATCACTGACCAACGGTCTCTTTACCCTTGACATAGATCTGGAGCGGTTCAAGGGTTTCATAATAAGGTTATGTTTTGAGGTTAGGGAGAAATAGATTTGGGAGAGAGGTGGATCAAAATGTGGTAAGTTATTAAATTTTAAAACTTAGGGATCAAAAAAAATAAGATAAAAGAAATAAGTAATACAAAAAACGTTTTAGATTCTGGTAGAGAAAATTCTTAGTCCTGAAAAAGTTCAACTATCGATAAGGTGACAAAGATGAGGTCTATCAGGGAGGTACTAGTGGTGAGGTCCTAACGGTGAGGTCCAACGGTGAGGTTCCAACTGTGAGGTCTAACGGTGAGGTTCCAACGGTGAGTTCTAACAGTGAGGTTCCAACGGTGAGGTTCCTAACGGCGAGGTTCCAAAAGTGAGGTTCCTAACAGTGAGGTTCCAATGGTGAGGTTCCAAACCTTAACAATTTATCATACCTAACTCATGTTTGATGTAATTTAACCTCTCAAAATTCAATCGTTTTGTGAATATATCATCCAATTGATGTTCAGTGCCAATGAATTCAAGAGTGATATCACTTCTTTAATAATGATCTCTCAAGAAGTGATGTATCACATCAATAGGATTTTTCCTAGCATGAGAAAATGAATTTTTAGAGATGTTAATAGAACTTTTATTATCGAACTTTACAGAGACATGTTTGAATTGATATCCATAGTATAGTAAAGTGTGTTTCATCCACAAAATTTGAGCACAAAATCTACCAGCAACTATATATTCAGCTTCGGTAGTAGATAATGAAACCAAATTCTGTTTCTTACTACACCATGATACTAGTGACTTTCCTAAAATGTGACATGTTCCAAAGGTTCTCTTTCTATCTAGCTTGAACCCAGCAAATTCCGAATCCGAATAACTTATTAAATAAAATGATTGTCCTCTCAGATAAAACAGTTTTAAGTTTGTAGTATACTTGAGATATTTGAAAATCCTTTTAACAACAATTAAATGAGACTCTATGGGATTGGATTCAAAATGAGCACACATGCATAAACTGAGCATAATATCAGGTCGTCCAGCGGTAATATAGAGTAGACTCCCAATCATACCTCTGTAATTGATTTGATCCACTAGTTTACCAGTTTCATCAGCATCCAACTTACAGGTGGTACTCATAAGTGTATCTATACCTTTATTACAGTCCAAACTAAAATGTTTCAGAAGATCCTTAGTATATTTACTTTGATTTAAAAAAATATCATTTTTATTTTGAAAAATTTGAAATCCATGGAAAAATTTAATATCTCCCATTAAACTCATTTCAAATTCATCTTGTATCATTTTTGAAAAAGCAGTACAAAAATAATTTTTAGAGGATCTAAAAATAATATCACTTACATAAATTTGTACTATTAAAACATATTTGGAAATCCTTTTAAAAAAAATATTACGATCTATTATTCCTTTAGTAAAACATTTTGAAATAATAAAATAACTACATCTATCATACCAAGATCTTGGAGCTTGTTCCATACCATATAGGTATTTTTAAAGGTTGAAGACATTATTTGAGAAAGGGGATTTGTAAAACTAGGGGTTGTTCAACAAATACATCCTCAGCTATGTACCTATTTAAAAATTCACTTTTGACATCAATTTGATAATGTTTAAAATTCAGATGAGCTGCATAGGCAAGTAGTATCCAAATGGATTCTATTCTAGCTACAGGTGAAAAGGTTTCCTCATAGTTTACTCCTTCTTCTTGACTATATTCTTGAGAAACTAGTCTAGCCTTGTTACTATCTATATTTATAGATTCATCAACTTTATTTCTAAACACCCATTTAGTGCCTATGGTTAAAGTGTCTTTATGTATTTCTACTAATTCCCAGAATTTGTTTCTTTCAAACTAATTTAATTATTCTTGTATAGCTATCACCTAAAATTCATCATTGATTGAATCATTGGTATTTTTAGGTTCAAGCTGTGAAATAAAGGCTTGATGTTCAACCTGGTTTCTCACATAATCTCTAGTTTGTGTTCCTCTATTTAGATCACATACTTTATCATATAAAGAATGATTCTTGAGAGTTCTAATGCCTCTAGAAAGAGTTGAACTAGACTCCTCATGATTTTCTGTAGGTTCAGATTCATCATTCACAGATTATGGAAAATTTCTGGAACTGGTTGTTTTCACTAATGGTTCACTATCTTTATCATTAAGGTCCCGAATTGACATATCTTCCTTAAGGTGTTCAATATAGGTTTTGAGTTCATGTGGATCAGTCTCATCAAATTTTACATGAACCAATTCTTGTACACATTTAGTTCTCTTATTGAATACTCTATAGGATTTACATGATATTGAGTAACCTAGTAAAATTCCTTCATCACTTTTGGAAGAAAACCTGTGAAGATTGTCCTTAGTGTTAAGGATAAAGACTTTTCAACCAAAAACTATAAAGTAATTCACCTTAGGCTTCCTATTATTCCAGAGCTCATAAGGGGTCTTCTTAAGAATTGGTCTAATTAAGAATATATTAATAATGTAACATGCTGTATTAATAGCTTCAGCCCAAAAATAAATAGGTATATTATACTCATTAAGCATAGTCTGAGAAATCTCTTAAAGTGCCCTATTTATTCTTTCTACAACTCAATTTTGTGGAGGTGTTCTAGGAGGAGATAAATTGTGATTATAGACATTTTGTGATCAAAAAGATTAAAATTCATGATTTTCAAACTCACGAACAGGATCAATTCTCAAGGTCTAAATTCTAAGTCCTCTAAGATTTTCTACAAACATATAATATTTAATGAAGTAAGAACATGATTCAATTTTGTGAGCTAGAAAGTATACCCAAGTATATCTAGAAAAATCATCTACAAGAACATAAACATAGTGCTTCCCATTTAAACTTGAAACTGTAGATGGTCCAAAAAAATCCATGTGAACCAACTCATGTGGTTGAGAAGTAGAAAATTATTTCTTTGGTTTGAAAGAAACATTATGTTGTTTTTTTTATGAGGATTACAGACTTTGTTAAGAGGGAATTCTAATTTAGGTAAGTCTCTAACTAAACCTTTCCTAGTCAGTTTCTTGAGTGAGTGAACATTGCAATGTCTTAATCTTCTGTTCCATAACCAAGATTTCATAGGAAATGCATTTAAACATGAAACATTTTTCTTGGCTAAAGATTTTAAATCAACAGAATATACATTTTTATTTCTAAGATCAGTGAATATTAGATCATTTTTATAATTATAAACTTGTAATACATCATTTTCAAACTTTAAATTAAAACCATCATCACACAATTGTGAAATAATTTTTAAATTTTATTTTAACCCATAAACAAAATGTACTTCTGAAATTAATATAGTGTTAGGGTTACCAATTTGGCCTAGGCTGATGATCTTCCCTTTGGCATTATCACTGAATGTAACATGTCCACCATCAACATTAATTAGGCTATTGAAGCATGAATAGTATCCTGTCATATGTCTTGAACATCCACTGTCCAAGTACCATAGAGTTTTATAGGATCTCTTTAGACAATTTTCCAGAAAAACAGATTATGTGTAGGGTAACTTTTGTACCCATATTTTCATGGGTCCAGAGAGGTTTGAAAGTAATTCTTTGGGAACCCATATTTTTCTCACAATTTTCCTATAATCAAAAGATATTTTTTGAGACATGAATAATTTGTTAGGCCCTTTGGAGAATTATGTTTCAAATGATAGTCCAAAACATGAACTAGCAGTGAACTGTCCTTATTTTGGAAAAAATTTGTTTTTAATAATCCTTATATTTCCTGGATGATATCCTATACCTGTTGTGTATTTTGGAGTAATCTGTTTCCCTAGAAACTAATTCAAGGTATCTCTACCAAAATTAAAATTCTCAAGATCTTTTTTCAATTTCTCATTTGATAATTTATTTTTAGTATTTTCTTTTAACAACTGAGCATATTTTTCTTTTTCAATATCAATATCTGACTTGTAATTAACATTTAAAGAAATTTTTCTTTTAAATAGTTTATATTTATCCTTAATTCCATTAAATGTTTCCTCATGAATTAAAAAATATTCAAATAGTTCATCCTTATTCATATTCTCATCATTATTTGATTCACATTCATTCCCAGAATAATAAGCATTAGGTATAGGAGAATTGGGTGTTACTTCCAATATTTTTGTCATGAAACACAAGTTTTCATGTTTATTATTTTCAGCATCAGAAGTGTTAGATCCATTGGAGATATCTTCTAAAGCACTTCAAGTAGCTTTCATATGATTTTTATATCCTTTTTCCTTGTATTCATATTTATTCTTAAATCTCAGCTTGGGGAAATTAGCCTTCACATGGTCTTTTTGTTGACACTCATAATAGACTATCTCATTTGTGTTATATTCCATGTTCTATCCTTTTTCCACTGTAATTTATTATCATACCTTCCTTTATAGTTTTATTTTCTAAAGAACTTATTCTTTCGATAGAACTTCATGAATCTCTTAGCAAGATGAGCCATCTCATCATCACTTTCAGAATCTGAGTCCTCACTGGTGGAAGTGTCTACATGAGCTTGAACCTTTTCTCTGTCTTTATTCTTTGATGTAGAAGTCTTGAATGCTACATATTTATTTCTTGGTTCTTCATCGGCTTCTTGATTTACCTTAATCTCTTCGTCGTACATCATAATATTTTCAATTAGTTCCTTTACTGATAGCTTGCCTACGTCATAGGATTCTCGGATAGAAACAGAAGTTCCTCTCCATCTGCCAGGTAGGCATCGAAGCAATCTCATAATCTAATCCTTGTTGTCCACTGGTTTCCCATGTATACTCATGGTATTGACTATTTCATTGAACCTGAGAAAAAATTCAGATATAAGCTAATCAGACTTAATTTTAAAATTATCATATTTAGTAGTATAGGTATTTAATCTCATTTCATTAACATTGGTTGTTCCTTATTGTGAAACAACTAAAGTGTACCAAATTTCATATGAAACATTACAAGAACATATTCTATTGAATTATTCATCACCTAGAGAAGAGTACAATGAATTCATTTATTTATAGTTATTGTTATATGTATCTTTAGTCAACTAAGCCCATGTGTCTCTAGTAGTAGCAGGCAATGCATGTTGTTCTTCAATTGTGTCCTAGATTTCAAGACCCATGAAATCTAGATACATTTTCATTTTTAATTTCCATTGAGCGTAGCTATTACCATTAAAGAAAGGTGGCCTATTAGTAGCAACACCCTCAACTCTGTTATCCATAGTTAACTAGAATTTTAAAGAACTGAATATTTAGATATGACAAAAATTTTAAGATCTTTAAGATACAACTAAAATAAAATTTTAAGAGAATTTTACAATTTACACAAATATTTTAGATAGTAACAACAAAAATTGAACATCCTCTAATACCAAATGTTGGTTGGAGTGGAATCTCAAGAGGGGGGGTGAATTGAGTTCCTACTAAAAATTTCTGTTAAAAACTTTATTATAAATATCCCCCAAATTTTGAAATATCACAGTAAATTAAGGCAGTAGAGATGTAAATGTCTAGTCGGTCAATAGGTTTCTCAAAGGGTTATTAGTCCTTAGTTGAATTAGTGAAAAACACTTCTTCAAATTTTGAAAAAAATTTACTGGATTAAACATATACACGCACTAACCAAAACTAACTATCGAAGTGAATACAAAATAGTTTTATGTTTTAGCAATTATAAGTAGTGGGAAATAGATAAAACAGAGTATAACAAAAAAAATATAGTGCACAGTTAAGTTAAACAAGAGGTTTAGTCTCAAGATGAGACTTAATACTCTCCAGTTGGTGATCACCTTCCACTAAGAAGTTTATATAAACAATAAAATTGATTCACAGTCACAAACTGTAGAGGGTTCACACCCTCTACCACAATTCTTAGTGGGAAAGAAAAACAATACAAACCACACACTGTCTCTACCATAATTATACGTGGGAAACAATATATAAGTGAAGTTTAATGTGAGTATATTTAATATCCTCTAGTTCAGGCATAGAAGATATTCTGTGTAACAGACAAACACAAACACTTCTCAAAAATGTAAAATGAAGGAACACAATAGAGATAACATTATTAGATTGAGTTCAGAAATCTCTATGTGTTTGTAGTTCAGCTCTTGACTCCATGGAGTGAATAATTATCTGTTTGAGTCTTTCTCTGGAAGTTGTCTCCAAAACAGAGTGTCTCAACTCCAGGTTCTAGGTTTGAGTGTTCTACCTCTGGTGTTGATCGAGAGTTGATGAAACATAGAAGGTAGCCTTGAAATTGGTCTCTTTAAATGATCTTCTTAAGGTTATTGGGTTCATAGTGGAAGTGTTTTAATGGTTCTTCTTTGATCTAGTGAGTGAGCTCCCTCACATGCATAGACACATGTTTCTCATGCCACTCCACTCCACTCTTTTATTCCTTGGTCTTATCTTTTATATTTGAGGTCTGACAATAGGAATAATTAAATCATGTGAAATATTTCTCATACCTCATACTGTCCCCAGATTCACTATCTTGATATGTCTACAATCTGCATTAATTAATGTCATAAGAATTTAATTTATCAAATATGAATGTCAGAATAATCTTAATAATTTGAAAAAGTATGTAAGGGTAAGCATCGGTAGACTGGTAACGGTAGCCTTCACAATGGTAAGCTTCAACAGTAGGAGTGCATCGGTAGCCTTCAATGGTAACCTTCAGTAGTAACCTTCCACAATGAACTTCCATCGGTAACCTTTACATAGGTAAAATTTACATTAGTGACCTTCAATCAGTGAACTTTTCATCGGTGACCTTTCATCGGTGACCATTGCATCAGTGACCTTTGCATCAGTGACCTTTGCATCAGTGAAATTTTCATTGGTGACTTTTGATACTTAGAGGAATTTTTCACTATAAGTTTAAACAAGAGTTCGATGAGATTAATAGTACATGATTATTAATTAATAAAAACTAGGACTATAAATGAAACAAGATCATCATGGAATAGAAAAATAATTATCTCATAAATGAAACCTGAATTGGGATTACCAAAACAGGTGAGTCAAACACTTTAGTTATGGGATTTCTATCTCACTTCTTACTTATGTGGGACACATGCCATATTCACCACCCATTTATTTTATGTGGTGTATATAATTAACATGAGTGTATTTTATGATTCTTCTTAAGAAAATTATGATGATTTTATATCCATTTTAGGTTCTCTCTTTCACATGGGTTATGTTTCAAATGTCACCAATTTGGTAATGGTTTTATTTTATAATCTCATTATTTATCATGATTTTTCATGATTAAGTCTCTAATGTTGAAATATTATGATCTACATCTCAATAATTCTCATTAAGTTTTATTTCTTCTAGTTATTCCTTATTTTTTCAATTAAAAGTAAAATTTTTCTCTCTTTGGTACTTAAAATAATTGAGAAAATATTTTTTTGTATTTATTTCCCTCTTTGGTCAAAAACCCTTTTTTATTACAAAACCATGTTTTTTAAAAATATTATCAAAAATGTTTTTGGAACTATTAAAATTATTATTAAATAAATTTTCACCCATGATGCAATTTTTTTTTAAAAAAAAATTGAATGGAATATTCATGTCCCTTTCCAAAAAATGCACATTTATATTTTACTAATGATTTGAAAAATGTAATTGTTTTAATGTGTACAACATGAATGGGATTTTATTCCATCATGAAAATTATTTTCTTTGAATATCCCCTTATAGGGTTTTAGGGTTATTTTAATATAAATGTATTTTCAAAAAAAATTCTATATTATTATTCTTCAAAATTATTTTTCAAGGAAAAGTTATTATTCTCAAGAAATATTCCATGTTATCTTTAAAAATCAATATCCATCTTAGATGGAATACATTTATGTAACTTATGATTTTCTAGGGATATGAACCAAGGATATCATTACTCTTATTTCTAGAAATGTTTTATGAAGAAAATATGTTTATTAAATCTATTTCTATTCCTTGGGTTATTCAATTAAATAATATTACAAAACCCAATTTTTTAACATGGGTTATGGTACACTGAAATGATGAAATGGTTATGAAACATATCTATTTTCCATTTGTTCTGATATAATGAAATGTTTATGAAACCCATTTCATTTAATGGGTTATGATATGATGAATATTTTATACTCTATGGCACACATATGTATAATTTTTATTATGTGATGGTTGGAGCCTATATCTCCGTCCATTACACTGGGTAATGATGGATAAATAATGAGTAAATATATTATGCATGAAACTAACTACATGTTCAAAATGATATGTATGAACTTGATTACATGTTCATAGTGTTATGAATGGAATTTTATTTCATTTCTGTAATGTTATTTGTGTACCTGCCTTTCATGTCCATAATTTTATGCATGGACCTAGTTGCATGTCCATGAGTTTATACAGGGGAATTATTTCATTTCCTTAACATAATGAATGAACCTACTTCTATTTATACATTTTAATAATCTTATAAACTGATGTTTATACTAAAAATCAATGTCTTATGCCAATATTTTGTTCTCATGGATCATATTATTTGATTCCCTTATTAATCATGTATTACAAGCTATCAATATTGATACCATGTATCAAGAATACAATCTATGATATGAATCTTAGGGTTTTTCAATTGTAATTTTCATGGTACAATACCCATATTATCATTTTATATGGATATATCGCTTGTTTAACCTTGCTGATCATCTAATCTCAGCATTTCTTATGTTCCCTCTCCCTAGGTTATGAAGAAAGGTTTTATGTGGGGCATTTATATGAAGAGTACTAAATGGGAAGATATTTTTCAGAGACATTAAATATCGTTCACCAAATTAGAATATTATGTACCTAGTCACCAAAGGCACCAGACAATTATGCTCCTCATCTGTGTGTTTGTGAAATGTATTGAATATTCATCTAAAAAGATGTAATATCAATATATGAGAATATTGGTTCTCTATATTTCCTAAAGGGTATTATCACATTCACCCAAACATTGTCAAATTTTCAATTACATATGTTTGGATATGTATTATTATAGTATTTTATAGGATAACATAGTGGGTGGGGGAATTTAGTTTTAGTTTATATATGGGTTTTGTGAAGGCATTGTTGGTGTCTTTTTTTATGGGATAAAGATCACGTATTCAGTTGTTTATTTTAAATTCAAAATCTTGGACACTTCATTTGTATTGTTTAGTATTTTTTATATTATTGGTTTCTTGAGTATGTTATAATAGTATATTAATACACATGCACTATTATCTTGTTGATTATCATATTATGTAGGATTTTTTACATTTTCTATTGGTGGATCATAAAAATATGATATAATATTTATAGTAGAACACCACCAATTTTGTGTGTGGCCATTCTCAGAGCTATTCAGTATCTCATGGTATATTAGATGTGTGAAATAGGAGTAATGATAAAGTGAGGGTATTCTGGGGGACAATTCATTTCACTATAACTTAGTTAATGTGGATAAAAATACTATTGAAATTTCATAAACTTGAAAATTATTTTCCATTTTTCAGGGGATGAAATAACTACAGTACTACTAAAATATCAAGGAATCAGAAAAAACAATTCTACCTCAGTGCGTATATATATCATATATCATTTCATTAAATGATATTGTTGAGTAAGGGGACTTAAAGTTATATTTTTTAATATAAAATAGAAAGGTATAAATTTGTTTAGAAAACCATTATTTATAGATTCACAAAATTTAATGTTGAATATATGAGTTTAATATCTATTAAATAGAGGTGGTGGTATGTAACCCAACACCTTTCCACTAATTCATTATATTTTTACAAATATGGAGAAATAAATTTATTTCAAAAGTGTAATTACAAATTGGAATTTTGAACTTTGAATTTAATGGAAATATGTGAGTTCAACAAGTTTTGTTTGTTGGAAAATATTTATGTGCTTATGAGAATACATTTTTTGGAATTAAAGTGTATATGTAATCAAAATACTATGATTTATAAAATATGAAATTTTCATTAATAACTTAGTTTGGTGTCAATTATAGATGTAGATATGATATTAATCATGGTACAAGGTATATTATAAATAAATCACTTCCACCCATTAATAAAATATGGATTATTTTATTTATTCATGGAAAATCATTATAAATGAAGGATAAATACATCCCATAATATTAATAATAGTTAAATGGGATAATAAAAACCTACAAAAAAACATTACCAGAATTTAAAAACCCGATGTGTTTTTATATCCTAAGAATACCACAAATTTGAACCTCACTGTAATAAGACAAAAGAGATTATAAATTTAGTAATACATTTTTAAAATAAATATATAGAAAATTTAGAGAACATAATTTTTATGAAATTTCTATGATTTAATGGTGTATTCAAGGAAGTGAATGGAAATATGACCATCATAATGGGTAAGGTAATGGTTGGAAATATGATCATTAAAATAGTATCCTAACCATAAGAATAGTGAACGGTCCATTTTATGAAAGTATTTAAATAAGTATATAATTAAATATATTTTAGTATATGAAAAGGAAAAAATTATTAAGAGATATTAAAATTTATAAATAATAAATTAAAATAAATCCATTTTTTTCAAAGAGGAGATGGGTTTTTTTATGATTATGAGACTTATTAATTACATGAAGTGTAATTGGGTTACACATTGTGTAAAGTCTCAAAGTTTTTTTTTAAAACTGAAGGCCAACTAATTTCAATATTATTCTCCCTCTAGACTTCCTTACTCTCAACTAAGAGTCATCCCAAGTAGTTTTGGGAGCACCCAACCACTCTGTAACTCTTCAATTGACATTTAATCATTGTTCTGACCATGTTGTCGCATTCCAGGTAAGAAATCTCCATGTTTCTCTATCTTTCTTTCTCCATTACTTCCTTGGAGTTTGATGGATCATCATGAGTTTGATGAATCTAAGATCCATGTTATTGAATCTCTATTCTAGGTTGAGTTCCTAGATCTTCTATAGCTGTATTATTTTGGTGGGTTTTGTGGTGGGTGTTGTGATTCTATTAGAAAGGTATGTGGTTCCATCGTTGGTATCCAATTTAATTAAACTTTAATTAATTGATTTAAATTTATTTTGATTTAAAATTCAATGGTTTAAATTGAATAAATTAATTTCAATAATTTTATTAAAAACCCACTTCCAGTGAATTGGGGTTTTAGTTCTCTTTGGCATTAAATTAGGAAAACCCCTGATTCTAGTGAATTGGGGTGTGTTTGTGAAATGGATATAATTTGTTTGAAAATTAAATTTTTTTATTTAATTGTTAAATGGATTATTAAATTAAATTAATTGGTTTCAATTCCCTATTTTGTGAAAAATGTATTAAAATGGGTTTGGTGGAAACCTAGTGGATTCATTATTTTGAAAAGTCATGTTTTTGATTAAAAACCATTATGGGTTTTAAAGAAAAAATTGGAATATTGAAATGGGGAATGGAATTTAATTTTATTTTATGTAGTCTTGAAAAAATTCCCATCATTATTTGTACTTGATTACATCCAAGCCTTAGGTAGTTAGGGTGTTATTTGGACAAAACATTATGATTTAAAGCATAATAAAACATCATATCATCACATCCCATTTTTTAGGAAATGGTGATGACTCCCTTTTCCCTTAGTCCCAAAGGGGAATATATACATACTTTTTGTTTCACAGTGTTGGATACCTATAGCTTGGAACTATCATACCTATTTGGTACATGACCATGTTGCTCACTGTTTTATATTTCAAATGTATATTCCATTGTTGTAAAATAATTTACATGCCATGATATTTTATATAAACTATTTAATATAAATGTGTTTATTTAATCCAACTTGTGAAGAGTTACATTTGGGTAAAGTATCCATTAATTAATGGTAAATTTTATCATTTGAAAAAAATTTCAATCATTTGAAATTTGATGCATGAATTTATAATTTATTTTCCATATTTTTTATTGTAATTATGATTTTTTAAATATTCTTTTAAAATGAAAACACCTTTATTTGAAGAAAAGAAAGCGATTTCTTGGTTAATTTAATTTTAGAATCTATTATGGAATATATTAGTGGAATGAATCTATGATTTGGGTCACAACCTACTTGTTCCTTCGGGTGTTTGTAGTTTATATCCTTCCAGGTTTGAGAAAGGGAAATGGATCTCTTGGAGGTGGATCCAGCTATTGAACCTTGGACTTGGTGAGTTGAATCTAAGTTGGGATGTGGGGATTTTTCCTATTTTCATATACTTGGTTGTGGTACTTAGTCTTGTTTATTCCATTTTGAATTTTGGTACATTACTCCTAGTGGAGTTTCTTTTGATATGTCTATTTTCTGGTTTCTTTACTTCTATATTTTTAGTGGAAAAATTTTTCCGGCTTTCAGTTTGTATGATGCCAGGTGCTAGTCACTGAACAATGGGGATCAGGAAAGCCCCTCAGGCTATGTTAGGGATGACTCAGTTATTGGGTTACTAGGGTATCGGGGTTGGATAGTGACATAGTGGTATAAGAGCTCCAGGTTGAGATACTTATATTGAAGTCAGTATGCATTTGTGAAATATTGTTGGGACATAGGAGGTAGTTTGGATCGAGTATCTTGCCTGCTCTCACCACATCAAAGCTTAAGTCACTAGGGGTGGTTTGGGAAAGACATCTTGAGGATTAGTTCTAGTATTTTCCCTAATTTTGATTTGGGTAGGTGATATCTAAATCTTGTTTATCTATCATTTGGGATTAATTTCTCATTTCTTTATTTGAGTGTTAATCTGATTTCTTCCTTTTTTTTCTATTGATGTTGTGTAGAATAATTCTTCTAATATGATGCATGAATCAAACACAAGAAGAAGTTTCCAATGAAATGTAGTGAGTGAATCCTCTTATGGACCCAAATCTGGTAGAGGTAATTTTCCGCACTGTCCAACCACTGGAACATGATCCACATCTAGATCCCATTCAGGAATAAAATACTGGAAGAAGCTGCTATTGAAACACAGTGAGCGAATCCTATTATGGACCCATATTTGGTAGAGGTGATTTTCTACATTGTCCAAGCACTGGAACATGAACCAACTCTAGTTCCCATTTAGGCTCCAGTTATGGAACCCCAAAGGGATATTATCAGGATTTATTCTCAATAGTTCCTTCACTATAATCCATAACCATTCAAAGGCTCAAATTACCCTCAAGAGGTTGAGGAGTGGTTGAGAAAAATGGATAATTTTCTTGGGCTTTTAGACACACCTAATAAAATTAATGTTAAGTGTGCCACATTCATGTTATAAGGACCGAGAATGATATGGTGGGAGACGATGGTAATGATGAATAATAATTAGGGATTAGAGTTGAAGGAATTCAAGGTTCTTTTCATTGACTAATTATAACCAGATCAAATGGTGTTGTCCCTATCTACAGAGTTTTTCAAGCTTGGTCAGACTGACAGGATCGTGGAAGAGTATGCAAACCATTTTACTAAGATCATGAATTTCTCACCTGAAAAATTATCTAATGAGAGTATTATGGATCGAAGGTTTGAGTTTGGAATTCATTAGGATGTTATTTCTTAGGGTTTCTTGACGATGTTTCCTT
Source organism: Viscum album (assembly GCA_963277665.1). NCBI lineage: Eukaryota > Viridiplantae > Streptophyta > Magnoliopsida > Santalales > Viscaceae > Viscum > Viscum album. The sequence goes on from OY728167.1 coordinate 405,966,343, forward strand.
CTTATGCTGACATACTAGATATAGAACTTATGGTTGAAATAGACTTGGCTGGAAAGTTAGGGTTATTGAGAGTTTCTTTCTCTCTATGTGGAAGCATGTGTTATTTCAAAATAAAGCATAACCATGATGATTCTCATAGAATTTATTGATATCAAGGTCATTCTAGACCTCCTGTAGTACCTGGAAGAGGTCCTTTGGTTTTCTACTAGTGTGAAAAGTTATGAAATTCAAAGAGGGTCTTCACTTAGGAACCCAAGAACTGAGGCACATGCAGACATCCAGGGAACTTGTAGTGATTCATCCATATTTATTACACTTCACATAGTGGAGAAAGATCATTATATCCTCCTAAAAATGAGGAGAAATTAGATGCTTCATGTATAATAGGGTAACAACCCCAGGAATCTGGAATGAAGATTCTTCACGTAGTGTAAGAGTCTCATGAGGAAGTGGATATAGGTCTAGTGATAGTGAAAGGGACCATAAATATAGCTTTATCATTAGTGAATTCTCTAATTAATACTGGTTTATATCATTAATTTACTTTAACCTGTGTAGTTAATATGCTTAACCTTCCTATAGATCTTTTATCTTGTGAAATGGATATTATTACACCCCTTGGTATGAAGAGAGATTAGGGTATTTTCAATCCCACTTGTGTCACCTCTCTATCATATGTCGAGATTTGTTGTACTTTTCTGGTTCTCAACATGAAACCTCTTGATTTCATATTCGGGATGAATCAGGTCATCCCTAGTAAATACCATATTGATTATTATCTTTGATAGGCCTCCTTTACTAAACTCAGTGGTGTGTTCCGCATCTTTCAAGGAGAATGGTACCCAAGGTTGAGTAGGGAAAGACCTTCTTATCTAGAGCTGGGGAAAGTGATATATTTGTTTTCTTTTGATATAGAGAGGGAATATTTGAGCAGTGATCTCCCTTGAGTTTTCATTGATTTTCCTGATGTATTTCCTTATAACTTATCTGGTTTTCAATCGGTTTCATCCATGTGTCTCACCTTGGGCATCACCAGTTCTCTTTTCTAAGAAAGATAATGGTTCTCTTCACCTATGTGTTGATTACCAAAATCCTTATCAAGTTATGATAAAGACTAAATATCTATTTCCGTAGATTGAGGATATGTTTGATCAGTTAATGGGGGAGAAGTGGTTTTCAAAGATTGAACTAAGATATGGGTAAAATCAGTTGAGGATTAAGGAATCTTACATTTTTAAAACCACCTTTTGGAACATGTATGGTCATTAGCACTACCTTATAACCACATTTTTTCAAATAAATTCTCCTATAGTTTTCATGGATTTGAGGAACATAATTTCCCATGGGTACCTTTATACCTTATTGGAAGTATATGTGGATACCATCCTTATTTACACTAATTCCATGGTGGATTATGTTTGTTATCTAACAATAGTTATGAGTTTTCAAAGAAATCACCAAATTTTTCCAAGATTCGAAAATGTAATTTCTAGATTAGGTAAGTGAAATTATTGGGACACATGGTGTCATAATAGGTAATATCAGTTGATCCTGAGAAGGTGAAGGCTGTTATGACTTTGGAGAAACCATGAAACATCTTCGATATTCACATATTCTTGGGATTCACTGGATGTTATCTCTGGTTTGTTAAGGACTTCTCTAATATGGCATATCCAATGATTTCACTAGCTCAGAAGAGATTAAAGTTTTCTTAGGATGAGAAATTTCAAAATTATTTTTTTGAGATGAAATGTCTTTTGAAAACTACACCAGTGTTTACTCTTCAAGAGGATGGGAATGGCTATGTGGTCTTTTGTGATGCATCGGGTTCAGGCCTGTATTCTGTTCTTATTCAGGGTAATCGTGTTGTTGCTTATGGATATCGTCATCATAGGATACATGATAATAATTATCTGACCCATGACCCTGAACTTGCAGCTATGATACACACACTTAGGAGTTGGAAGCATTACCTTAATGGAGAAAGGTTTATCATGTATTTAGACCATAATATATTGAATTATATATTCTCTAAAAATGATTTAAATCTCTTCTAGAGGCATTGGGTGGAATAAAGGTAGTCATTAAATTTTTACATCGCCTTTTTTCCAAGGAAAGGGAATGTCATTTCATATTCTAAGAGTAGTAAAATTCTAACCCATGTTGTGAAATAATCTTCAGAAGAGTGGAACATGATGGATCCCTTTAAACAGTTTCATATTGCAGTTTAGGAGAAAGGGGATGAAGTTTATTTTTCTAGAATTTAGTTGACATATTCTCTTCTCGAAATGATTCTGCAGGAACAAAAACTAGATGTTGATTCCCATAGCATTAGAGACTCTCTTTATGGTAGGTAGGTAGTTTCCCAGTGGTCTTTCTCCAAAGAGGGAATTTTTTTCTATCAAAATATTTTCGGTACCTTCTTCGGTAAGGAAAGATGTGACGGGGGGATTTTTATATTTCTTAGTGGTCAGTGCACCCAGGAACCACAAATATGTTCTATGACATATGTCGGATGATCTGGAGGCTAGGTATGAGGTGGTGCATTGCTGAGTTTGTTTCTCATTATTACGCATGCTAGAAGGTTAAGGCCAAGCACTAGAAACCTTTTGGTTTGCTTCATCCACTTCCAATCCCTACATGGATGTGGGATGAGTTCTCAGTGGACTTTATTTTTGGGTTTACATGAACCTAGAGGAAGAACAATATGATATGTGCTGTGATTGATACACTGACTAAATCAGATCACTTATAACCCATTCGTGATATAGCCAAAATTAAGGAGTTGGGAAATATCTATGTGAAAGAGATTGTTTATTTACAAATAGTTACATATTCTATAGTCTCTTATAGGGATCCTTGGTTCACTTATCATGTTTTGATAGGGATTTAGGAGGCACTAGGATCTCAAGTTCATTAGATTACGACATACTATCTGCAGTCAGATGGCCAGACATAAATAACTACACAAGTTCTTGAGGATATTACTTTCACTTGTGATATCGACTATCATGGAGAATGGGATGATCATTTGGGGTTGGTTGACTTTTCTTAGAACAATAGTTACCAGTCCGCCGTTAGAATGGATCCTTTTGAAGCCATGTATGGTCATCCTTGTAAATCTTTGTTGTTTTGGTCGGAGGTTGGTCAAAGTTCTTTTATTGGACTAATCATGGTAAAATAGATGACATCATAGAATTAGTCGATTCATTAGAGGTTTTTGAAGTAACAGAGTTGATATAAGTATTATGCTGATCTTCATTGTAGACCTTTAGAATTATCATTTGGTGGCCAGTTGTTCTTCAAAGTTTCACCTGATTGGGTCATCGAAGGCTTGGGAGGGAAGGGAAGCTAGCTCTTCATTTTTTTTACCATTTGAGGTTATTGAGAAGGTGTGGAAATTTTCTTATCCTTTAGTGATACTATCACAACTAAAATCAATTCATAACATATTCCATGTATCATAGCTCAATCAATATCTATCTGATCCATCTCATATTCTGAGCTCGAGTGATCATGAAGTTGAACCTGATTTATTCTAGAGTGAACAGACATTCAAGATAGTTTATTCTGAAACATATTTACTTTGTGGGAGGATAATATATTTTGTTTGTGTGTTATGGAAGCATGGTTTTAATTATCATGAGACATAGGATAAGGAGGCACTGATGAGAGAGGAGTGGCCTTATCTTTCTGACTTGGAAGCTTCTTCATAGGATTTCTAGGGAAATAATGTTTTTATGGTGTGGAGGTTGTAACATACCATTACTCTTCTGACATGTACATTTATAATCTTTTTTGTTTTTCCATTTACGTTTTCTAGGTAGGGACGAGAAGTAATTTGAAGGATACCTATAATGGTGAAGGCTGGTATTTTTTCGACATTTCTAGCATGAAATTTTCTTGTTCTGTAGCCTACTAGAGAATTACACATCGTGTAATATGGTTACATGACATGTAAATCAAAAATGAAAATAAATTCATTTTTATCAAAGTTGAGATGTATTATTTTTGGAAACTATGAGATTTATCAATTAAATGATGTGTAATTTGGTTACACATCGTGTAAGGTCCCGATTTTTATTTTTAACCTAGTATCCCAGCTGATTTCTCTTCTGTTCTCTAACCATAATTTCTTTCGATCGACCAAGAGTTATCTCCTAGCAATTTTGGGAGCCTCTAACCCCTAGACATATTTTTCATTCGATATTTTTAGGATCATGGTGTCTCTTTCTAGGTAAGTGATCCCCATGTTTCTCTATCTCTCTTTCTCTCATCCTTATAGTTTTATGGATCATATTGAGATTGATGATCTAGGATATCTGTTGTTGAATCACATTTCTAGGTTGAGATTTTATATATTCTATGTTTTCTTTCTTGTTGGCAGTTTTCGTTGTGGGAATTGTGTTTCTGTGGGAAAGGTAGGTGGTTCTGTCTTTGGTTTCTAATTTATTTAACCTTTAATTGTGTGATTTAAAATTAGATTGATTTAAAATTAAATTTCTTAAATTGAATTAATTTCTTTCAATCGTTTTATTAAAAACCAAATTCAATTTAATTGTGGTTTGGATTTATTTGGAATGAAATTGGGAGAACCCCCAATTCTATTGAATTGTGGTGTATTTTTGAAATGGATGGAATTTGTTTAAAAAAATAAATTGTTGGATTTAATTATGAAATTCACTATAAAATTTCATGAATTGGTTTTAAATACATGTTTTGTGAAAATTGGATTAAAATAGTTTCTATATAAACCTAGTGCTTTTACCTTTTTTAGAAGGCATGTTTTTCTTATTAAAACAACATTACATTTTTAAAGTGAAAATTGGCATATTGAAATGGGGAATGAGATTTAATAGTATTTTAAGCAGTCTTTAAATAAATTTCCCTTCATTGTTTGTACTTTAGACCATGCAAGACTTAGGTAGTTAGTGTGTTTTTTGGACAAAACTTTACGATTTCAAATGTTCTAAAACATAATATCATCACATCCCATTCCTTAGGTGATGGTGATGAGTCCCCTTTTCCTTAGGCCCAAAGGGGCGTATGTATATAATTATTGTTTCATAGTGTTGGGTCCTTATAGCCTAGAACTACCATACCTATTTGGTATATGACCATGTTTCTTGATTATTTTTATTACAAATGTATATTCCATTTTTGTAAACTATTTTATAGGAACTGAGAATTTATATAAACTTTTTTATATAAATGTGTTTATTTAATACATTTTGTGTAAAGTTGAATTTGTGTAATTTATCCTTTGATTAAAGGTAAATTACATCATTTGAAATGTTTTTCCATAATTATAAATGTGATGCATGAATTTATGAATTATTTTCCATCTTTATTATTGTAATCATGATTTGTGTAAATATGATTTTGAAATTCCAAACCTGTTGATTTGAAAAATTGAATACACTTTCTTGGTTAATTTAATATTGGCCTCTGTTTTGGAATATTTTAGTGAAATAATATTATTCTTTGGCTCAGACATGACATGTGACTTTGGGTGTTTATATATTATCTCCTTCTAGGTTTGAGAAAGGGAAAATGATCTTGTGGTGGTGCATCTAGCTGTTGAACAATGGACTTGGTGAGTTGCATATGAGTTGGGACTTGGGCAGTTTTCCTGTTTTCTTATACCTGGTTTTGGAACATGGGATTCTTATGCCATTTCAACTTCTAGTAAATTATTCCCAATACCGTTTCCTTTTATATTCGTGATATATTTTTTATTATCATCCACATTGTTAGTGGAAAAATCATTCCCACTTTCAGTTTGTATGATGCCAGGTGATAGTTGCTGACCAGTGGGGATCAAGAACACCCTTCAGGATATATGAGGGAAGGATCAGTTATTGGGTTACTAGGGTACCTAGGCTAGATTTTGAAATACAAATTATTATTTTTTATTTCCCCCTTTAAATTTATTATAACACTGTAATAAAAAAATCTCTCTTATTTTTAGAAGTGCTTCTCTTTTTCGAACATCTTTTATAGTATTTTTATGTATTCTATATTTGAATTTATATGTGTAATATATTGTTATTTTTTATACGTATTTCCATGTCATTATTTATCACGACCCGCCTTCACCAAAAGAAGGGAAGGGTCAGCATATTTCCAGGCCCTTCCTTCTTTAAGTTGAAGGAGAGATAATGACCCCTGAAACCCGCCTTCAATAGGTCCCGGAGTGGCGACCAACACCAAGGGTATAAAATCACACACTAAATGGAAGGCGTTACCCTTTCTATTTTAATAGGATCTGGAGATAAGATAGTAAATCCCACAACACCAAAACTGAAAGTGAAAATACGAAAGAAAATAAACCATTCCCATATTAATGTTCAAAGGTAAAAGATACAAGTCACAAAACTCCAAAGGTAAAAGATACCAAGAAAAGGGAAACAACAACAGCAACTTCCCCAAAGGTCCAAGCTAGTACGGTCCCGCACGATCCCTGAAGTCCTCCTAGAAACCTAAAAGCAGTTTTATATACGTAGGGTGAGCATACAAGTATACTCAGTAGGGAAAAACCAAATAATCTCGTGCACAAGTGGGAAGGCATACTAATGCCCTGTGAGAATAGAGATAACCAAGAACCCAGCAAGGAAACTAACAACCCAAGCCTCACCAAGTCACACTCCCCAAATAACACAAGTCAAGTAATTTATAGTAATAGAAAATCGATGTTTGGGTACCCCATGCCACTTTACCACTGGTTATTGAAGACATCTATTACATCGAACCAATCCTTCCATTCTCATCGCAATCCCACTGCCATACCCCGCCCGCACACACCTAGGACACAACTGTCACATGTAACCACTCCTGCAAACACCTAGGCCAGAACAACCACTACCACGCCCAAAGACACCTGGGCTAGAAGAACTACTACCACGCCCGAAGACACCTGGGCCTTATCCCGAAGATACTTGAGAAACCACCTACCCGCACACACCTAGGCCAAACACCACACTACCCTGCCTGAAGATTCATTGGCTAATAATAGACTTCAAACCATCACAGCCTGCCCGTAGAGACTTGGGCTATTTGGGAAAGGGAGAAGAAAAGGAGCTAATAACCAGCCACTCATATGAGTGTTGGAAAAAACACCCTCCCCCATGAAATGGGGGTGTTCGGCACTAAGTGCTCAACTTGGGTGGGACGTGAATAAGAAATAAAAAAACTACAAGTATATGTATAGGTAACAAGAACTCACCCAATCTAGGTTTTTCTTCAGCTAGACTAAAGAACACTATCCTTACTATTCATTCATAAGAGAAGAGAACAACACCCATTCCCAAGTCACAACTCACTCCAAACTAAGTCCCCATTTGTCCCATCCTTGTTTTCATGTTCGGTAATAATGTTTAAATAAGTTTCTGCACCTACTTGGGAAACTAGTAAGCATAAGCACAAGCCATAGAAAGAGTACACCCAACAACAATTTAAACATTCACACCCAGTTCCCTTGTAAAAACACATCAAGTGAGACCCCTCCAATTATTGGAACCAAAGCAGTTCAAAGTGAGATACAGTCCCATGTTCCCAGAACTATGAATAAGAAGGTTTAAAAAAAGAAGAGGATCCCACCCCAATTCATGATACAAACAGAGGATCCCATCCTCACCCACATCACCCCAGCAATCTAAGACCCTACCCAAGAAAACCATAAGGTCACCCGTACTCGGCCCATGGAGGAAACAACCAAACCAATACTACCACCACAAGGCAGACTCAACAAGTATTTTCAGATTTAAAAGATTTAACACACTCCATGATTTCAATTCCACTGGGCTTAAACTGGGGTTATTATAGAAAAGGAGTTGATCCTGGTGCTTCCAATTTATTTAGCCGAATATATGTAATTAACCAATTTCCTTTACACAACAAAAGGTTCACAACCAAAATACATGCCATTTAAATCACAAGAGGTAAGGGTTTATTAGTGCATAGATAAAGACCACCAATGACCATGATTTTCAGTAGGTGTAAGCCCGCACAATTCAGAAATCATTAATCATGAAAGTGGAGAAAAACAAATCAGCATCATAGATCACACCCCTCCCCTTCATTCTTTAGAATCCATTTATTATCTTCATTAAAGTTTGGTTCATCCAATTATACAGAAGTAGTAGCGTACCCACCCCAAAAGATACATAGAAAGGATAGATGAAGGTGAAAACCCTACCTGACTGATCAAGGATCGACGTTAAGTCCCCGCGTGAGTATCATGATCTTCACAGAACACGATCAAGGAAAACTTCACCGGGTTACAACTCATCAGTAGGAAGGGTACTCCGATGGCAGGGTGATCAAGAAAAAGAAACTTAGGGAGAAGCCTTTAGGTTATAAAGGATGATAAGGGCTGAAATACATCATGCCTCGACGGTTAAGATATGAAGAGAAAACTCAAAACTGCATCAGGAGAGGGATCATGGGTTTACCACATCGCTGGGACACCCCACACGTCATTAAAGGGTCCCTACCTTTCGGGGTGGTTTAAACCGATGCACACCAGGGTACTTCACTAATCATTTAATTAAACAACATTAATGGGAATTAATGGGATTTAAAACAGGCTTAAAGGGGGTCAAAACAAGGTTTAAAACCCAATTCGCTCAAAAAGGAAGCGCTAATGAAAAACCCATGGGGGGTAGGCAAGAGCTACCGGTAGGCGAGAGCTATCGGTAGGCGAGAGCTACCAGTAGCCGAGAGCTATCGGTACCCCAAGGTCACTGGTAGGCTAAGTCTACCGGTAGGCCGAGGCTATCGGTAGGCCACGACTACCGGTAAGAGTCACCTAGAAGCTGGGATGACCTTCTATACCACCCCGAATACCTCAAACATCATATGTTTACCAAGTAATGAATCCCAAAAAATCTGGTCCATTACATCAGATACCTCTCAAACTATTCCTGCCCTCGAGAATCAAAACAACCCAGAAAGAAAGAGAGGGTCTGAACAACCACCTAATAAGATACCTCTCAGGGGTGAACCTCATCATTATCTAAAAACACCTCCCTCTCAAGAACTGAGCAACATACCAGGGTCAAACTGCCCAGTCATATGGGTTGGGGAGTCTCTTCCCCCATGTCAACATACAATCCGCTTTGGGTGGTAGTGACTCTCTCGCACGGGGTTAATTGCATCCAACTTAATGCGTCTTGATTAGGGGTCGGGTCCTCCCCTCCCTATAGCTGGGAATTTTAACACAATTTCAGAGAAACGAAAAACCACATATTTCATAGCCAATAAGGTAAAACACTCCATCAAAAAAAGTATAAATATAACAACACAAAACTCAAAACAACTCTGGATACTGGGCACGCATCGGTTCTTCCCTCTCCTAGGTACTCTCCTCAAGCCCACCATGTCTCCATAACACATGAACCAAGGGAATGGTTCACCCACGAAGCACCTTCTCCTCACAACCCTCGATCCTCACTGGAATTTCCACAAAGGTAACATCATCCTCGATGTCAAGATCTCCCCAGCCGAGGACGTTTGAGTCATCATGCAGATACCGACGGAGCTGGGACACATGGAAGACGTCATGTATCCTCAGTAGTGGCGGTGGTAACGCTGGATGATAAGCCACTTCACCGACCCGCCACAACACTTCTAAGGGTTCGATGAACCTGGGGGAAAGCTTACTTCCCTTGCTGAACCTCCATTGTCCACGCTGAGGGGAGACCTTCAAGAACACGTGGTCTCCTACCTCAAACTCCAAGGGCCTTCTCCTACTATCATCATACGACTTTTTTTCGGTCCTGGGCCGCCTTCATCCTTTCCCGTATAAGATGAACCTTATCTGTCATGCTCTGCACCACCTCCGGGCCAAGGATGCTCGCCTCTCCAACTTCGGTCCAGCACATGGGTGAGTGGCATGGCCTCCCGTACAAGGATTCGAATGGAGCCATACCAATGGTAGAGTGATATCTATTATTGTAGGAAAACTCTATCAGAGGTAAGTTTTTCACCAACGATCCTCCTGAGACCATAACACATGCCCGCAACATATCCTCTAAGGTCTGGATGGTGCACTCTGTCTGTCCATCTGTCTGGGGATGGAAAGAAGTGCTAAGACATAGTTGGGTTCCAAAATCGTGCTGCAATCCTCTCCAAACTCATGAGGTAAACCATGAATCCCTATCCGAGACTATGGACCTCGGGACTCCATGAAATCTCACCACCTCATCAACGTACCTTCGTGTTAAAGCATCTACTGCACCCGAATCCTTGATAGCCAGAAAGTGAGATGATTTCATCAACCGATCCACCACTACCCAGATGGAATCATATCCCCCTTGCACCTTGGGCAGTCCCGTGACGAAATCCATCGAGATGTCGTCCCACTTCTACTCAGGGACATCTAGAGACTGCAGCAGACCGCCTGGAACACGGTGTTCATCCTTCACCTGTTGACACTCTAGGCACTTGGCTACAAACTCTACAACTGCTCGCATTACTCCGAGCCACAAAAACTGTCTCTTCAGACCCTGGTACATCTTGGAAACTCCCGAGTGCACTGCTAGGGGTGATTTGTGGAACTCACTAAGAACCTGGACGTGCATCGCCTCTGGAACAAACAACTTTCCTCAGAAAAGCATCCGGTTCTGACCATCCTCCGTCCACCCTTTTAGAGAATTTCCCTGGTCAACTCGGTCACGCATCACTTCACACTCTGGGTCTCCCCACTGAGACTCCTCCACTTTCCGTAAAAGAGAAAACTGTACTATCATCTGATACAGGCAACCTCCACCACTATCCATCCTTGCATCTATGTGCAAGGCAGCCAACACCTCCATTTCCTTCCAGGCATCTGCCGACTCTCGAACTGCATCCTTTTGCGACCTCCTACTCAAAGCATCATCCACTAAATTCTCATTTCCCTAAGTGTAGGAAATATCAAAGTCATAATCCTGGAGTAACTCCATCCATCTTCACTTTCGTAAGTTTAGGTCTCACTGGGAGAAGACATACCTCAATCTTTTGTTATCCGTGAAGACCACAAAGCATTCTCCAATGAGGTAATGCTACCATAACTTCAGTGTGAAAACGACCGCTACAATTTCTAGATCGTGGGTGGTATAATTACGCTCATAAGGGTGTAGCTACCTAGACCCATAAAAGATCACCCATTATCACTCCATCAACACACATCTGAGGCCTTGCCTTGAAGCATCATAGAACACCCCATACACCAACCCTTCTTCTGGTAGTCTCATCACTGGGGCACTAACCAATTTCTCCTTTAGATAGATGAAGGCTGCCTCACACTTCTCACTCCACACAAAAACCTGGTCCTTCTTGGTCAAGGCTATCAAAGGGGCTGCAACTTAAGAGAATTTGTGTATGAACCTCCGATAGTAACCTGCCAGCCCGAGGAAACTGCGAACCTATGCCACATTCTTGGGTGCTGCCCAAGAAAAAACTACCTCAACCTTTGATGGGTCCACTGCTACCCCCTGTTCGGATACTACGTGCCCAAGTAAGTGTACTTCTTCAGTCCAGAACTTTCATTTTGACAACTTCCCATAGAGCTAGTGCTATAGGAGGACCTATAAAACCGTCCTCAGATGCTCCACGTGGTCCTCCTCTAATCTTGAATAGATCAGGATGTCGTCGATGAACACAACTACGAACCAATTCAGGTACTCTTGGAAGATGGAGTTCATAAGCCCCATGAACACAGCCAAGGCATTCATAACACCGAAAGGCATGACTACAAACTCGAAGTGCCCACATCTGCACCTGAAGGCCACATTCAAGATGTCACCCTCCTTTACCCTCAATTGGTGATACTTAGACCGCAGGTCGATCTTCAAGAACCATCCTCCCCCCTTTAGTTGGTCAAAGAGATCGTCTATCCTCGGAATAGGGTAGAGATTATTGATCGTCACCTGATTCAGCCTCATTTAGTCTATACACAACCTAAGCCCACCGTCCGCCTTCTTTGCGAACAAAACTGGAGCACCCCATGGTGAAACACTTGGTCGAACATAACCCCTCTTCATCAGATCGTCAATCTGAATTCACACCTCCCATAGATCCGAAGGTGCCATCCGGTAAGGAGCCATTGAAATTGGACGAGCACTAGGCTGCAAGTCTATCCCAAATTCGATATCAAGTCAAGGGGGTAGAGTCGTGACCACCTCAGGGAAGACGTCCATAAACTCACTGACGATCCCTGGTACCTCCACCATCTCAGCATCTACTGACTCTACTGACAACTCGACTAATAAGGAGAGGAGGGGTGCCTCTCGCCTGCTGCCCTTCTGACTGCTCCGCTCACTGGTGAAAGTAACACGCTGGATGCCCAAGTCTGAAAACACAACCCTTCCTCGGAAGCATTCAATGACGACACACACAGAGTACAACCAGTCTATGCCTAGGATGAAATCATATGGCTGTATCTGCAATAGTAGGAGATCCCTAACTGACTGATGTGGCCCTATCATCAGTCTGCATCCTCAACAAACATATAACAATTCGGTCTGACCTCCAACTGGCATGCTCAGCACCAGGGGAACTGTAAGTCTATCGAAAACTAGACCCAAAGCATGGGCTATACTGGGTGAAATTAAGGAGTGTGAAGCTCCAGTATCGAACAAGGCATAAGCAAGGGTGATAAACAAACTGATCGTACCTCGAATGACCTCCGGTCCTACTGGAACTACTGCCTCCAAAATGTGAAACTTCCCACACCCAGATCCTCTGCCTCTTGGCTGTCGGTCGCCTCCCCGACCACACCCTAGTTGAGGTCCCTGAGAAGCTCCCTGAGGTCGGCCTCCCCTTCTAATGCCTGCCCTCAAAGGAGCAGGAGCTCGCTGCCCCTGTTGCTACTACTGGAAGGGCCTATCTTGAAGCTGCTGCTAGGGCGGGTGTTGGGGCTGTCCAATACCATCGTACTGTACTCAGTCCGGGCACTGATTACAGATATTTCCATGGCTCCAAAGATGAATCACCTCAGTCTTGGGCCCAAAGGAAAAGGGCGAGGACAAGGGGACCAGAACAGGAACTGCTGCGGCCTGCTCCCTGCTGGTCAGAACCTAGAGGGTCCCGATGCTAGAGGCTTGGTGCTGAAGGACTTCCCCTTCGATGATCCCAGCTGGATCCCCTCTCGTGACACACCTCCTAGCACGTTCATCCTCTCCACCACTTCATCCTTCTTCTGGACCTCCAAGTATGTCGGCAAGGGAAGGGGGTAACAGTTTATTGGAGGGTGGGTCAGAGCACCTCCTCTAAACGTCTCGCCGGAGACTCCTCATTTAGAAATAGGTCTGGAGAAAAATGGAGGAGGTCCTTGAACTTGATTCCTAGATCTCTTAATGACATACTCCCTTGCTAGAGGGAGAGTAGCTCCTGCCTCTTATCCGCCTTCATCTTAGAAGAGAGGAATTCTGCCCAGAACTCCCTCTTGAAATCAGCCCATGCCACCTCAGCCTCTCTCCTCTCCCACAGGTAGAGCATCCACCACTGACGTGCTGCTCCCCACATTTGGATGATGGCCATAGGAACCCAGTACTCAGTCGGATCCCGAATCAAGCCGAAAGCTATCACCAGCTCTCCATCTTTAGGTCAGAGGTGCTGCCCTCATACTTATCAAGGGTCTGTCGCTAGAAATCTCGAAGCGTCTTCTTCCACTGGTTGTCTTCTTCCTCTCGGTAAGCCCTCTGCTGATCAGCTAAATCGACCTCCTGGGCCTCGATCTCCCGCACTGCCTGTGGTTTCCTCCAAGGTGCCATAGCTGCAAGGTAAAAAAGGAATGCCTAATCCCAAGTAGTGCAGAATATTGTTCTTAAAATTTTCTTAAACTTCTTACTTATTTAAATCCCCAAAACACCCATGAAACGCGATAACACAAGTCATTATGATGCATATACCATTCTTAGGGTCTCTACCCTGCAATCAGCGTGGCCTTACTTGGTTGTTCGGGAGGTCCAGAGTCCTTGCATCGGACCACAGGGGACCCTAAAATCCCATGTCCTAGCCGGTCTTCCCTGGCCTAATTCATGCACCAAGATCACCCAACATTGTTGCCCTACCATCCCATGAAATCCTTACTGTGCCTAACTTCAGACTCCATCCTATCTCTCTACAATCACCTCTGATACCATTCTGTCATGACCCGCCTTCACTAAAAGGAGGGAAGGGTCAACAGATTTCCAGGCCCTTCCTTCTTTAAGTTGAAGGAGAGATAATGACCCCCGAAACCCGCATTCAATAGGTCCTGGAGTGGCGACCAACACCAAGGGTATAAAACCACACACTAAATGGAAGGCATTACCCTTTTTCTTTTAATAGGATCAGGAGATAAGATAGTAAATCCCATAACACCAAAACTGAAAGTGAAAATACGACTGAAAATAAACCATTCCCATATGCATGTTCAAAGGTAAAAGATACAAGTCACAAAACTCCAAAGGTAAAAGATACCATGAAAAGGTAAAAAACAACAAAAACTTCCCCAAATTTCCATGCTAGTACGGTCCTGCACGATCCCTGAAGTCCTCCTGGAAACCTGAAAGCAGTTTTATATACGTAGGGTGAGCATACAAGTATACTCAGTAGGGAAAAACCAAAGACTCTCATGCACAAGTGGGGAGGCACACTAATTCCCTATGAGAAAAGAGATAACCAAGCACCTAGCAAGGAAACTAACCACCCAAGCCTCACCAAGGCACGCTCCCCAAATAACGCAAGTAAAGTAATGTATAGTAATAGAACATCGATGTTTGGGTACCTCGCGCCACTTTCCCACTGGTTATTGAAGACATCCCACGCATCAGACCAATCCTGCCATTCTCATCGCAGTCCCACTGCCATACCCCGCTCGCACAAACCTGGGCCACAACCACACATCCCACCCACAAACACCTGGGCCAGAACCACTAACCCACCCACAGACACCTGGGCCACAACTGTCACACGTAACCATGCCTGCAAATACCTAGGCCAGAACAACCACTTCCACGCCCAAAGAAACCTGGGCTAGAAGAACTACTTCCATGCCCGAAGACACATGGGCCTCATCCCGAAGATACTTGGGAAACCACCTGCCCGCACACACCTGGGCCAACCACCACACTACCCTGCCCAAAGATTCTTGGGCTAATAATAGACTTCAGGCCATCAGAGCCTACCTATAGAGTCTTGGGATATTCGGTAAAGGGAGTAGAAAAGGAGCTAATAACCAGCCACTCATAGGAATGTTAGGAAAACGCCCTCCCCCGTGAAATGGGTGTGTTCGGCACTAAGTTCTCAACTTGGGTGGGGCGCAAATAAGAAACAGAAAAACTTCAAGTATATGTATAGGTAAAAACCACTCACCCAGTATAGGTTTTTCTTCATCCAGCATAAAGAACACTATCCTTACTATTCATTCATAAGAGAATAGAACAACACCCATGCCCAAGTCACAACTCGCACCAAACCATGTCCTCATTTGTCCCATACTTGTTTTTATGTTCAGTAATAATGTTTAAATAAGTTTCTAAACCTACTTGGGAAACTATTAAGCATAAGCACAAGCCACGGAAAGAGTACACCCAACATCAATTTAAACATTCACACTCAGTTCTCTTGTAAAAACACATCAAGTGAGACCCCTCCAAGTATTGGAACTAAAGCAGGTCAAAGTGAGATACAGTCCTAAGTTCCTAGAACTATGAATAAGAAGGTTTCACAACAGAAGAGGATCCCACCACAATTCGTGATACAAACAGAGGATCCCATCCTCACCCACATCACCCCAGCAATCCAAAACCCTATCCAAGAAAACCATAAGGTCACCTGTACTCAGCCCATGGAGGAAACAACCGAACCAATACTACCAACACAAGGCAGACTCAATAGGTATTTTCAGATTTAAAAGATTTAACACACTCCATGATTTCAATTCCACTGGGCTTAAACTAGGGTTATTATAGAAAAGGAGTTGATCCTGGTGATTCCAATTTATTTAGCCAAATATATGTAATTATCCAATTTCCTTTACACAGCAAAAGGTTCACAACCAAAATACAAGCCATTTAAATCACAAGAGGTAAGGGTTTATTAGTGCACAGAGAAAGACCAACAACAACCATGATTTTCCGTAGGCGTAAGACCACACAATTCAGAAATCATTAATCATGAAAGAGGAGAAAAACAGAGTAGTGTCATCGATCACACCCCTCCCCTTCATTCTTTAGAATCCGTTTATTATCTTCATTAATGTTTTGTTCATCCAATTCTACAGAAGCAGTAGCGTACCCACCCCACAAGATACACAAAAAGGAGAGACGAAGGTGAAACCCCTACCTGACTGATCAAGGATCGATGTTAAGTCCCCGTATGAGTAGCAGGAGCTCCACAGAACACGATCAAGGAAGACATCGCTGGGTTATAACTCGTCGGTAGGAAGGGTACTCTGACGGCAGGGTGATCGAGAAAAAGAAACGTAGGGAGAAGACTTTAGGTTATAAAGGATGATAAGAGCTGAGATACAGTATGCCTCGATGGTTAAGATATGAATAGAAAACTTGAAACTGCGTAAGGAGCGGGATTGTGGGTTGACCACTCGGCTGGGACACCCCACACATCATTAAAGGGTCCCTGCCTTTCGGGGCGGTTTAAACCAATGCACACCAGGGTACGCCACCAATTATTTAATTAAACGAAATTAATGGGAATTAATGGGCTTTAAAATAGGCTTAAAGGGGTTAAAACAAGGTTTAAAACCCAATTCATGCAAAAAGGAAGTGCTACTGAAAAACCCGTGCGGGTAGGCGAGAGCTACCGGTAGCCGAGAGCTACCGGTTGGCGACAGCTACCGGTAGCCGAGAGATACCGGTTGGCGACAGCTACCGGTTGGTGAAAAATACCAGTATCTGAGAGCTACCGGTACCCCAAGGTCACCGGTAGGCTAAGTATACTGGTAGGCTGAGGCTACCGGTAGGCCAAGGCTACCGCTAAGAGTCACCGAGAAGCTGGGATGGCCTTCCAGACCACCCCGAATACCTCAAACATCAGATTTTTACCAAGTAATGAATCCCCAAAAACCCAGGCCATTACATTATTGTTTTTTTTTGTTTTTTTCTATTTTATTGTTGGGAAAAAATCCCTCAAGGAATCAATGAATCATTTTTGAGGTGATTTTGTTTGTTGACAAAGCGGGCATCCATGTTGTGTTTCTTGAAAAAGTAGACCTCGATGTTCAATTTGTTGACAAAAGGAGGCTTTTCATGGTGAGTTTTCAATTTTAAGATATGTTTTTTACAATACATGATTGAAAGAATAACCTCAACAATGGAATGGATGATCTGGAGGTGGTACATAAAGAGAAGATACAAGGTGGCACCGTTTTCTAGTGTTTCCCAAAATTTTGGGCCTCAAAATTGACAAATAGAGAAAAGTGTTTTTGGAAAATGGACATCCGTTCTAGTTTCTTGGAGGCTTGTAAATTTTCGATACATATTTTTTTAAAGATCAGAACATCAAAATATGTAAAAGGAAATAGGGGTTCCCATGTTTTGGTTTGGGCATGCACGGTGACTAGGGTGACAGAGGCTCAGGGGGCCGAACTTGCGCGCTTGGAGGAGACTTGCATGTGGCGCTTAGGGTTCCCAAAATTCCAATAAATATAGGGCTACCCCTCATAATTTTTATGAGAATATCAACACTTATAGATAATTCAATCTCCAGTCATGCAAGTAGGTTTGGGCACACAAGTGGTGGTTTGGGCACGCAAGTATAAAGATATTCATAAGTTGCGTGTCAGTTGGTAGTTGCGTGTCAATATTGGTTTGGGTGTAAAAGGGTGTGATTATCCCATGTTATGAGTTGGATAAGGGTGTGTCACACAATTGGTTTGGTGACACCTGCGCTCCAGGCTTAGATAAGCACACCATTCTTTCTAGTGTTGCACGAAGGTTGAATGATTTCTCGGTACACCAATGGTAAAGTAGTATTCATCAGTGAATGAAAGTGTAACTTCAACAGAGAATCTACATATAGAATAATATGTATTAATTTGTGATAATTAAGGGACCTAAAAGTCTTTAAACTGTGAGTGGATCTTCTGAAGAAATAGTGAGCACACTTCAGTTGAGAGAGCTGTGAGCTTTCATATTGTGATTGGTTGTAAACCATAAGGGACAGTGAGTCCACTTAGAACATTGTAAATTACTAGTGAGCTTTATTGGATTTGGTACATCTTAACGTTTCCATTTTTTCTCCCTGGATGTAGCCCAGTGAGGGTGAACCAAGTAAAAATATTTGCTTCAATCTTCTGGGTTTCTTGCATTGCATTCAAAGAATCATCATCAGATGAAGAAGGGAAGAATAATATCAACAGTAAAACATAAATAAAAACAAAGTGACCCTTACAATAAAGAGGTCATGATACAGTGGGGTAGGGAGAATTTTGAAAATAATAAACATACCCTGATTCACCCCCTCCGCTCTCAGGGTATCTAGGCCCCTTTTGGTCCTAACATTTATTTTTTACCATTTGATGAAAATAGTAAGTGTGGAACTTCAAAATTTTCATCGTGATTATTTTGAAATTTAACTTTTTATATCATTTATATTTTCAATGGACCATTTATATACTTTATATTATTATAATTCAATAATTATATATCATAAATGTATATTAAAAAATTAATATTTATCCTCATGTTCATTTTTATCTCTTTATATTGATTACTTATATATTGATAATATTTTATGATATATGAGATAATTATCCAACACATTTCTATTTCATGACTACTTACATGTGTTATGTATACTAATTTATTTACGATCATTGTATCATTTATTTTTTTTCTATAACACATAATTTTGAGCATACTATGATGCTACAAGTGGGACCGGAATTATACATCCCAATTATTAAATGGATAATGATTTTATTTCATGACATACTAAATACGGGGAATTATAAAATATCCCACCAAAACTATACTATGTTTCCTTGGAAATAATCCATGTCTCATGTTGATGATGTTTCCTTATTATACATTTTCTGAATTATATAATCCATTATTATGATTTCCAAATGATTATCTCCCATAATATTCTATGAACCAAATTTAATTCATCATCAACTTGATGCTTGATATGACCCATGATAAGTCCCAAGGGGTGTTCCCAATCCCATTAGGTTGTAAATAAGAAACATGGGATCATAAAATACTTAATGGTATCAATTTTTTCTGTAAAACAAATGAAACGAGTTGTGGAAAACCGATATAACCCATCCTTACATTAGAGGTCAATGCACCAAAAGGAAAGAAACAATATAATTTAATGTAATGAAATAATATAATATAAATGAAGTCCCTTATATCACCTTAAATTCACTTAAATGAAACAAACACTTTAATTCAATATCCATAACTCGACATATATTGTTCACCACCCATTAAAGAATGAAACAAATAGAGGGATTATAAATTTTGGTAAAACTATTGAGGCACTAAAAATAAATTCTGACATTCCCGGATCAGGATCCCCATGTGGCCTAAGGAAAAACTCCATCCACCAAAATAAATTCATACTCTAGGATAGTTCTAGAAAAATATGTCAAGAAGTGACACTCTTAATAATAGAAACCAAAACCTGTAAGACCCACTCAATCTATAGAAACTATGTTGTGTAAGTATGATGTAAACTGAATACCCCATAATGGTTTCACCAAAAGGCCTAATAATTCACATGTAAAAACAATATAGAAATTATATTTTAAAATTCACAAATTTAAAATTTGTTTTTCATATCCTTTAGGAAAAAATCCATGGGTGTTCATTCATAAACATCTTTTTATAAACCAATGGTGTCAATAAATGTTTATGGAGAATAGTTTCTATATAATGGTTTGATTTAATCTTGAAAAAAATATAAAACTAAACTTAACACACCCAAATAATCCACTATTAACATAAATATCACTAATTAGAAAAATAAGAAAAAAGAGATAATAAATTAAGAGTAAAGAACTATAAAAAAAGTTCATATATGTACTAATAGAAAATTGTCAAAGTAATAAGGCTATAAATCATGGGTAGTACAATGTACAACAATATTTAATGAAGAAAAAATAATTAGTAATTTAATATAGTCATCATAGGGAAAACACATTGGGATCAGGAAGGCTATGTGTTACTAGTAATTCTATGTCACCCAAACAGGGGATTTGGAGTTCTTACATGTATTTGGCTAGAGGGGGTGACACATACAAACTTCACTAGCTTGACTAGTGGCGTATGACCTCTTCATTAAAATGATAGCCTACCCATGCACATGGGGTTTACCATGTGTTTCAAAAACATCGAAACGACTATTAGTATAGGATGTTTCATTAGGAAATAGATACACAAATAAAATTCTAAATCATGCCTTAAAACCACATATACAAAAAAACATCAGACTTTCCACTATGGGAGTATCATGGTTTTATAAAACCATTTTAAAAATATTAAATGAGTATTTGAAATTAATTTTAAGATTCACCTTTTTAAAAAATATTTTGAAACCCAAATTAATTAGTGCGTTTAAACATGAAATATTCCTTTTTTTACTATTATACACACACACACACAAAGAGATATATATACACATATTTCAATAAAAATATTCACTTATTATCACATGAATATATATATATATATATATAAATATATATATACACACCTATACATATGTGTATAAAATTGGCCATGACCTAAGACCCCCACACCTCAATCGCAAGAAAATAGTATAAGGATGGTGCAACTAAACCCAATAAAACAGTTAGAATTCATTATAACAAAATTATTATTAATATTTTATAGATTAAACATATAACTATTCTTCACCTACAGATACAAAATAAGGGAACATACATAAAAATCAATTATCAATCAACTATAGTTTCTTTAAAACCTTGATCAATAAATATATCTAAATTCATTGAAATCAAATAGCCAAAATTTTTAAATAAATACTAGTTTGAAACACCAAAAAACACATGGATTGTCAATAAAAAGTTAATGAATGGAAGAATTTACCTCTAACAGACGATTCATTAGAAAAAACCGTGAATATAGTAGAAGGAAACCCTAAGAGAGGTTCTACGACCATAAACGTAGTGAGAAAACAAAAATCAATCATGTATGAAACTATGGGGTTTATCCTAAATGCAACAATGATAGGGGAAGGGTAATAATAAAAGATAAGGGAGATGAAAAGAGGGGATGATAATGAAAACTAATCGAGAATTATGCAACTTGAAATTGTAAGACTAGGCCACTAAATATCCAATTGAGTGGGGGTAGGGATCTTTGTATGAGATCCCTCCTTTGTTTCCTAATATATCACGTAAAGAGGGGTGTTTAATTTTATGTAAAAATTAATGGAGGGATCTATTTGAAATTTGTAATTTTTTTTAAAAAAACTGGGTAGATTTTACGGTAACCGCATAACTTATCAAACTGTGTGCTAACTAAGTAAAACGGTTCTATTAATATAGAAAACAAATCTACATGGATATCAAATGGTTTTTCCAACTAGTTAGTCGAACCATGCGACACGAAAAATAAATTAAAACTTTCAAAACATACAAAATAAAAGACCCAACCAAAAGAATTATTAAATAAATAAATAAATATAATAATTAATAATTTAAGGGTTGGGGTGTGACATGATTCATATATTCTGGTGACCATTATGATCCTTCATGTACTCATGTTGATTAATGTATCCATTCATTCCTATTATTTATCATATTACTTTGGATTTTAGCTCGTCCTTTTTCTAATATAAATTACCATGTAATCATATGTTTTATAAAGATTATGAAATTTTATAAGAGGAATATAATGAACATGCTAAATAAATATTATGATATTACATATCTTAATCTTGTATTATGTATTAAATTTTCTATGAAACTAAGCCATGTGATTCGGAGATATGTAATATAACACATGTTTAACTAGACATGATGTAAAAATTATGTATGTGATTTATTTGACACTATAGTTTATACCTGATCATGGTTTACTTAAACATGTAATTAGAAAAGACAATAAATAAAACAAAGTTTGAAATAGTGGATTCTATATGTTATGTACATTATACCTAATCAATAAATCACATACTTTAATATATTTCCTATCCATGATTTGTTAAATTAAGTTATGTGTCTCTTAATAATAATTTATATTTTATATATTGTAGGGATTAAGATGAATTGAGTGATTAACCAATGTGATTGATAAGGAAATGATTTTCTGAAAAATATTCTTAATGAAATGAATGATGGAGTTGAAAAAATCATGGAGGTATTTGACCACTTATCCCAGGTTATAAAAATAATAATAATCCATATGGTGCATCCGACATCCCCAAATAAGGATCAATTGGCTATTGAGTTCATCATATAGAAAAAACTCCTTTATTTAGTGGATCTTTAGATCCAGTTATTGTGGAAAAACGGTTCAATAAAGATAGAAATATATTTCTAAGGCATTATTATTCTAATAAAGTGAGGATTAATTTAGGAATATACCATTATGAAAGATAAGTAGACTATTTATGGAAAATATTTAGGAATAAATTTGTAAGGGATAAAGTTATAAAATTAATTCAATGGGGTCGGAAGGGTTTAAGAAAATATTTCATGAAAAAAAATTCTTCATATTTTCACACAAAAATGGAGAGAGAACCTTTAGATCTCATGCATAAGGAGAATGAATATATTATGAAATATTTTAAAATTTTCACAATGATTTAAAGAAATAACACTATATTTGTTATCAATTATGATAGAGAAATTGATTGATACTTCGGTGCCTTAAAATCATATCATTGAAATATCTTGCTATACATAACACATGGAGTTATAAAAAACTATTTCAATGAATTATTAAAGTTTTAGTGGAGTTTTGAGAATGGTCTCACATACATTGATATTATAAAATTTGTATGGAATTTTATACTAAATGATAGAATGATAGGGGATTTGGAGGTAGAAACATCCAAATATCCACATGTTTAAAATATGGGAAGAATTACTTGAAGAATTACCTTAAAGGAAATTTAAAATGATTTAATTATATAAAATTATGGAATAAGGAACATTATTTTTAAAGAGTCATAAAAATAACTCTCAATAAAATAGAGCAAAAGTAGTCTCCATTCAATTCACCAGCTATACTTCAATATTTAAACTACAATGAAGTTGAGCACTATAAAATACAATATCATCACTCTTGATGTAGAGTACCAATATGAATCGGCCAAAGGTACTCTAATTATCCAATAAGAAAAGGGAAAAATATTATTATTTTTTTTTACATTACTATGTATATTTTATGTTTTCTACAAATATTAAATCACCTCTTTGATACATTGAAATTGAAAATATTTTTGAATACAGCTGGTTGTGAAATTATCAGATCCTAACTATATGATGTTTCCTCTGCTATAATGTATAGTAATATTATTTATAAAATTTTATAATTAATTATTGGATTGAATTATATTTAATGGATCTATTAGATTAGATTATATAGATCTCATATATACTATCGGAAAAAGGAAAAAACATTTCATATCCCAAACCATAGCATGATCCTAATAAAATATATAGATAATTATGAGTCTTATTCAACACTTCTTTTACAAGTGTGGGTATTGATACAAAAAAAATAAGGGTATATTTATCAATTGGTTATGAAAAATAAAATTTTGAACCTTGATTACATTTATATTATGATGAAATATAGTGATGTATTCATAAAAGAGTTTGTGTGGTCTCCCCCTAGATCATGAGGTATAGTTCTCAACAGAACATATACCCAGTGCATCACCAATATCAAATATGCCCTATATAATGTCACAGATAAAAATGGAGAAATTAAATAATTAATTTTTATATAATTTTGAAAATGGATTTATACTCCCAAGTGAACCTCCTTAGGGTGTACCTATACTCATCTGCATGAGGTAAAATAGAGATAGGGATAGAAGAATGTGAACCAACACTAGAGGTGAATCAATGGTTAACCTAAAACATAACTCTCAAAAAAAATGTTTTCCTTTCGATGATTATTCAATATGAACATCTAGATAATGATGTGATGAAATGATAAAAATAGAAAAATAATACACACAAAATAATGTCAAATACAAGGTTCACCTACTATTTCTATCAAGTGGGTAATACCTGATGTTAAATGGTTGTGACTCTTCTACCCATGCTCCTATTTTACAATTGATAAGAAAATTTAATGAAGTATAAATATGTACAGGAAATATACGTACATTATGAAATGAACCAAGTTAAAAATTTGATCAATATACACCTCCCTTGCCTCAAGTGCCTCTAAAATTTGTATCTCATGTTCAACCTCATTCTACTAAAACAAAAGCCAAACCATTTAACAGAATCTCCAATATTAAATGGTATAATAAACTATAATTATAACATAGTCAATTTTTACTTGGTTTGGTAAATATCCCTATCAATTTTTAGAGTATAAAAGCACTGAAATGTGTCCCCTTTTTTAATAGTGTGATGGAAAAACATAAAAGATATAAAAGGTGCATAAAAAAGATCATAAAACACTATTGAAGTATAAAGTTCTTACTCACATTATGAGTTTTACATATACTCATATGTTTATTTATATATAAAATACATCATATATCATGGATATAGTTTATTTGACCTGATCCCTTCAATAATCATTCTAGCGAGACATGGAATTCTCAAGGAACAAATATTTTTCCCTGATCCAACCAATTATAATGTGAATCAACACACTATACCATAAAGTGCTTGGCTCCCAAACAAGAATGAAAATTACTTTTCATGGGCTTGGTATCATGGAATGAATGGCTCTATACAATCCTCCATATCGATCCATAAAGTCATAACCACCATCCCTATGGCGTGGAACAAAATATATTTCTCATGTTCTTCTTAACATAACTCTAACATGAGTACATTTGTGATGGGGCCTTTCACTTAATAGAAAAATCATCTATCCAACACACCCAATTAGCTCTTACACAAACATGGTTTATTGATATTCTAGATTGTTATGGTGAGATTTCCCCAAATTTATCTATTTTTTTCTAATACATAAGACAATTTATGTCATTGTATATAATCTTCACACCATGATTCACCTCAATAAAAAAACAAACTGAATTCCTTTACATATTTACTAAACTATAAAGAGCCTCCAATTTATCCATGACCACAATGTCAACAAATTAAACATAAAATAACTTTTGAAACTCATGAATTAATTTTTCAAGTGTCTCATAATTTCATCATGCCAATGTTATAGTTATCTACTTTCATAACCTAAGGTCCTTCTACACCATATGTAGGGGTGAATTTGGGTGTATTTTAATTTCCTCTCTTCTATAAAAAAATTTATCTTGATATTTCTTTGGTAAAGACACCATAAATTTGTTTTTTAAGAATAATTAATTTATAAATTTGTAATTTTCTTGGACAAAATATTTCACTTGGTTTCCCAAAATCTACTATATCTAAGGAGAAGATATCAATGATGTACTGATATAAAAATTAACCACTACTTCACTAGTATGTGACCAAAACATTGAGGCATAGCTTACTTCTCATCCAATGTCTATGGTCTCATTATCTCTACCACTCACCAATTTCAAGAGGGCCACAAATATATAGTTGAATTGTTGACCAAACTCACTAGAATATAAATAAAATACAAAATACTATAAAAAATGGATGTTTTATACATTTATTGTTTCATAAATACCATCTTATCAATGATATATAGAAAAAATATTTCTTCTAAGAAAGAAATTTAATGTAACTTATATTGATGACATGAAACCTTTCAATACTGGGTATGAAATGGACTTAATAGAATATTCTCCTCATCCAAATCTCTAATATACCTATCTTTATGTTCCAAAGTGTAACGACCCAAACTATTATCAAATGAGAATTCCTCTTTATCCAATTAAATGTGTTAATATGTGAAATGGTTATATAACATATGCACTTCTTTTGTTTTATGTTTTTGGATTTTAAAATACCTTTAAGAATTGTGACCATTGATAATATAGCCGTTGAACAGTGATCACATTATTAGTATAAATATAGGGCTTTAACAAATGAAATTTACTCATTAAAAGGAAGAAATGACCTCATCTAGTAGACATTCCCCATACGAAGCCCATTTTTTGGAGCTCAGAAAGGAGGTGGAGTCTTTGGGCTTCGCTCTTGACCAATCCCAAGCCAAGCTTGAATTTGTTAAGATCGAGCGGAACCACCTACGAGAGAAGTAGAAGTTGATAGAGATTACCACTCGAGCAATGTTATCTGAGCCACCCCAAGAGTCTGTCAACATCACGCTTGTTACCCTAAGGTGTTATGCGGATGTTTTAAGGGGTTATGTAACAATACCCTAGCACTATGACCATGTGCATTATTTTTCTATAAAGAATATACATTCATTTTATTATTGTTACTTTTTAAATAGTTTTTAAAGCACAAATAGTATTTTTAGTTGATATTCAACTAAGAAATCTATTTTTCTAAATTAATGGATTTTTGAATAAATAATATTTTAATAAAATATTATTATTAAATTTATTTTTATTAAGTATAAATGATCATATAAGTTTTATGAATACAATTGAAATTTTTTACTAAATTTTGAAAGCTATTTTTGTTGAAACCCATAAATTTTCGATAAATGTTGGTTTTTATTTTAAAAGTGAAAATTCATATATTTATATGATTAATTAGCTAAAACAAATATTATTTTTGGAATCATGATGTCAAAATTATCCAACAGTGAAATTTTAATAATTTTTTGAGATAGTCAATTTTTTGGGTAAAAATTAAATACCATTTAAATATATAATGTGTTTTATGACATCATAATGACCCATTAGTGATGTAATAAAATACTATAAACATTATATTCTGACAATATATGTTTTACCATTAAAATAATGTGATTTTAGCTTTATTTGATTTATTTTACAAAGCTTTAGTGGACCCTCTAAGACTTATAAAACATTTTAGTTGTATAAATTGTATTCCTTGAGAGTGTGACTCACCTCCACATATGAAACCCTATTATTTTAAGAATTTAAGTCATTGGAATTATAAAATATTGTTTTCCTATTCCCTTTTTCAAAAACCATGGGAGAAAACCATGGCCTGGTTTGTGGTTTTGACAAGTTTAATGTGAGGTGTCCCAAACCTAAATAATAAATAATTCCCTCTCCATTCAATTATAAACCCACACAGGCTCCCAATTACTCTTCAATAACAGCCTTTTGAGTTAGTCCAACCTATTCCCTCCTCTATCTATAATCCTTCCAAGGTTCCTCAAGCTCCCAAGAAGCCTCTCTCAAGCCTCTCCCAAGCCTTTGGGATCACATTACCCAGTAAGGGATTTCCTTCCTTTCTCATTTTATCCAAGTTTCTTAATATTGTTATGCCATTTTATTTTAAATTATAAATGTTTGGGTATGATTTTTCACCTCACCCATACTTCCATATTCATGTTTGAATAATTATATTCCCACTTTATCTCTCATTAATTCCTCCCATGTACACCCATTACCATGCCGAAGTTCCATAAGGAATTTCTCTCTCCTCATTTACATTCAAGCAATTCTTTTGTATTATGTATCTAAATTCCATTACATTTTCTGGGAAATGTATACATATTACCCCCTTACGTTCCATTTCATGTACATATTATGAGACACATATTTCTTTCTCATCAACCTTTTTTTGAATTCTTATGTCACGTCGTTATGCTGCCGAAATTGCATCGTGATTTTCCAAGCCAAAGTCATTGTGTAGTGAATACCATGTCCATTTTTCTATCATGAGTATTCAATTTTATGCATATTTACTTATTGATTATAGAGTTACATTAATTAATTCCACATTCCTTTATTTTGGAATAAATTATTATGTTTAATGAGTCCGTGTTGTATGATCTGTGTGGCTCACTTATGCATGAAATGAAATGATTAAGAAGGGTGCACCCTGATAGCGCTCCAATGCATTGGGTAAAGTATAGTATCACGATACGTCAAGTGAAATGAGTGTTTAAACATTATAATTCAAGTGAAATGAGGGTTTACTGTTGCTTCATGTGCAATTTGGGTTTACTCATGCTCCATGTACAATGAGCCTTGGCGTATGCTAATTCCATGTTAAGTGTTGTTGCCATATTTCCATGTTATGATTATCATGATTTATCATGCCTTTATGTTCATGTTTCTATTTGCTCCATTTATATGCCTATTGTCTAACAAGTATTTTATTCCTCATGTTATTCCATTTCTATTCCCTTACTGGACTTTATAGCTCACACTTTTCTTATGCATGCCCTCAGGTTATCCCATGCAATGCTAAGTACGGGGGAATATAGTGGTCATGTAAAGGATGTTTTCAATAAAGATATTGTGTTTTATGTTCTATGTTGTTATGTAATGTTCCTAATCCCCAAAAAAACTAGACAAATCAATCTTCTATGTTGTATCGGGTGATTGTTTTTATATAATAAATCATGTTTAAGTGTGTAACAACAAGAAGGGTTGTTATAGTTGATATCAGAGGATATATTTAGTTATTTTTTGGATTAGGATTAGAAAAACCTAGATAAATCCTTAGGGATAAGACTACGTATAATAAAAACATCCCTAAGTTTTAGTGAGTATTGAGTAAGCGTTTTTTCAGGAAAATACATCCCTATCTGGATATGAGCAGGTAGAGACGACTCTGGCCCAGATGAACCTAGGAGTGAAAAATCGAACAAGGAGTTTCGGGCTTGACCCGGGGTATCCTGGAACACGAAAATGGGCCTTTCTTCACTCCTGGTTATGACACTCCCAATGGATATTCTTTGGTAAATTTACAAGCTTAGTAAGAACCATTATTAAGTGAATAAAAAATTCCCATAAGAATATATATTAGAAAGTATATCATGGATAACATATATTGAAGACTATAGATTCAAAAGTTAAGGAAATAAATGTAATTTATAATTCATCTAATTTTTTCTTTGGATTACCCTTTATGTGTTACCCCTAACATTCCTTTTATTCCAACCAATGGCTGGTAATAGGAGGACTCAGGATAAAACCGATGTGAAAATCAATGCGACAATTTTTCTAATGATATCCTCAATCTAATAGGATCAGGAATCACAAACTTTTTAAAAATACTCTCTCAGTTAACTCAAGATTTGAATAGAAACATGGGTCAAGAGGAATGTTTAACCCCCCCTAAGAAAGAACAAGTTTCAGTCAAGAGCTTCATGAGACAAAGGCCTTTGACTTTTAATGGATCATCTAATCCCTTAATCACCGAACAATGGATCAACTCCATTGATAAGATATTCGCCATCCTTAAATGTTCTGAACAAGAGAAGGTCCTTCTGGCTTTTTATCATATGGAGGGTGAAGATGATAAATAGAGGATATTGATAAAAAATACAAAGCCTGTAGAGGAGATTGAGGCATTGGAATGGAAGGATTTCCGGAAGATGTTTTTCAATAAATATTTTCTACGCACCCTCCGACTTAATATGGAAATGGAATTACTTTACATCAAGAAAAAAGATGAAAAAATTGTTAGATCATATGAGGAAAACTTCACAAGGCTTGCATGATACGCCTTCAGATTTTTCGTTACCCCAGAATGCATGGTTGACCACTTCTTTGGTGGTCTAAAACCTAGATTGCGGAAAGCCCTAGAGATCCGTGACTTTGACAACTATGAGGAAATTTTCCTATGTGCCCTCTAATTCAAAGTGGAGATCAGGGAATCTCAGGGGTATCATGGGGATAAGAAGCATAAGGTGGATTTCAATTCTGTTGGTCCGATGGATAAATCCAACACTGCTAAGAAGATCCATCACCCCACTTGCCAATGGTGTGGAAAGAAGCACCCCAAAAATTTCCAGAAGGGGACGAGGAAATGATTTAGGTGTGGAAGAGAAGGTCACCTACATGTTAACTACTGACAAGATAAACCCTCTACTATGATATAGGAGAGGAACACTCCATTCAACTCTCAACACATTGTTCATTGCTTCAACAGTAAGGAAACATGGAACCTTTCGAATCAGTTCACTAAGCCAAGGGTTTTTGGAGGCAACCAACAACCTCCAAGGCAGAAAGGGTGAGATTTTTCTATCACTACCTCCAAAGTGAATCCCAACAATGAAGTGGTAACAGGTACACTAGTTATTCATTCATGAATAGAGAACGTACATGTTGATTCTGGTTCTATGTATTCTTTTATATCTTGAAATTTTAGTAGAATAATCCAAACACCACCACAAATCATGGAAGTGAAGATGTAGGTGAGTATGGAAAATGGGGAAATCATTGCATCCTATGAATATAAATCCTCCTTTGTCACAATATGTGGATTGAACTTCCTAGAGAATCTCGTCATAATCACTCTAGTGGAATTTTATGCAATTAATGGAATGGATTGGCTTTACTTATATAGATTCGACATAAACTGCCGTGAGAGGGAAATCACTCTCCATGTGGAGAATTGTTAGGTCCACCAGGTCAGATACCCTGAGGGGGGGGGGTTAATCTGGATATGACAGATTAAAACAACTACCCCTATTAATCTTGTTTCGCTATTAAGAAAAACTTTTTTCTCTCTCTTTCATGTAGAAAAGTATAAACATAAATTAAATCATGAAAAATACACAATGATTTTTACTTGGTTCAACTTCATTGGGCTATGTCCAAGGAGAATACATTGGTAGTGTGAAAATGTACCAAATCCACTAAAATCACACTACTATTTACAATGTTCAAAGCAGACTCACTGTCCCTTCTAGTTTACAATCATTACCAATTTTAATTCTCACTTCTCTCTCAACTAAAGTGTGATCACTAATTCTTAAAAAGATCTTCTAATATTTTATAGACCTGTAGGTCTCTTCATTATCACTAATGAAATATGCATCTTTAATTGTTGATAGATGCTTTATTGACATCCAACTTTCACCTACAGATGAATCTCTCTTTGCACCAGGGTGTACCGGGAAACCCCAAATTTTATGTGCAGCCTCTGCACTGCCTTGCGCATAATTCACTACTTTTGCACGAAATTCGCTTTTCATGCAACACCACATTCAATAAAACCCACTTCTTTTACGTACATAATTTTCTTTACGTGAAAACACTTCTTTTACGAGCAAAAGTCTTCTTTTACGTGCAACCTTTTCTTTGCACGGAAACAATTATTTTACTCACAAACTTATCATTTTCACACAACTGCCTTGTGCACTCCCATTTTTCATGCCATAGCTCAGATACTCTCTAAGTCATGAGCTTCATCGAATGAGGGGGTTCACTTCATATTTATAGGCAAAATCGACCCCTGCAAGAAAAACCTTTCTTGAGCGCGTAATACACTTTGAGTGCTAAAAACAAATATTCTGTGAAACACCATTTTTCATGTGCCGCTCCAATATTTCACACACCTCATGCCTTTGCCAATTTTCGAGCTTCTGATCTTGAAAAACATCTTTCACAAAAAAATCCATTCTTCTATTTCGCGCACCGCGCTAATATTTCACGCACTGTGCTAATATTTCGTGCACCCCTTTATTTTTCGTGTACCACGATAGCATTTTGCGCACCACTTTCTTTTTTGCGCACCACTCTAATTTTGTGCAGACCTTCCTTTTACAAAAACACATCTCTTAATTTTTTGATTTCCAAGCCCAAAAATTTGGCAAACACTGGAAAACAATGCCACCATAGATATGTTCTATTTGTACTGCCTTTAGATCGTCCATTACTTTTTTGGGGTTCTTCTATCAAACACATATTTCCAACAACATATCTTGAACCCGATAAATCACCATGCACACCTCCATTGTCAAAAAATTAGACACCATAGTCTGCTTTGTGAATAAACACAACATGGAGGCCTGCTTTGTCAATAAACAAAATCACCTCAAAAATGATTCAAAGATACATTGAGGGATTTTTCCCAATAAGAATCGACCCCTGATTCTGTACAAGTGCAAGGAGGAGGATGAATATTCTTTAACTCCATCATCCCGAGCATGTATATTAATTTCCTATGAGAACGTGTATCTGGATCAGGTGATCGAGTCCAAGGAAGGAACCAACCTTGAAGACATGCCTATTGTGAGGGAATTCGCTGAAGTGTTTCCTAAGTAATTTCCTGGTCTTCCTCCTAGAAGAGATGTTGAATTCTCAATTAACCTTATACCTGGGGAGTTGCAAATATCCAAGACTCTGTATAGAATGGCTGTTGTGGAGCTTGAGGAGATGAAGAAACAACTACATGATAATCTAGATAAAGGGTTTATATGCCCATGTGCTTCCCCATGGGGTGCACCAGTCCTCTTCATCAAGAATAATGATGGGATAATGCACCTTTGAATCGATTATCATGAGCTTAACAGAATCATGATAAATAACAAGTATCATCTGTCATGAATTGATGACTTGTTTGATCAGCTATGTGGATCAAAATACTTCTATAACATGGATTTGCAGTCGGGATATTATCAATTAAGGGTGAAGAAGGAAGAAATCCCCCAGACTGCTTCTTGTACAAGATATGGGCACTATGAATTCATAGTAATGCCATTAGAACTCACTAATTCTCTATCAATATTCATGGAATTTATGAATAGAGTCTTTAGAGATTACCTTGAAAATTCTGTGGTAGTCTTTATAGATGATATTATAATATACTCTAAAACCAAGGAGGATTATAAGGATCATCTGAAAACTGTGCTAAAGACCTTGTGAAAGTAGAAGATCTATGCAAAAGTACGTCAAGTGTGAGTTCGGATTTAAGGAGGTATTGTAGAGACCCGAAGCTTGACGTACATAGATATTACATTACTTTTGCGGAATACTTAATACATAACAAAAACAGACACACAAGGACCGTAATAGTTTAGTGTCTTTGGAAACTTGGAACGTATTCTTCTAATCATGGTGAAAGATCTTCAACATCTCCCATAAAGATCTTCCACTATTTGTTTCCTTACCTAAAACCTTTCTTTTAATACTGGGGGAAAATAAAACATAAAAAGGGTGAGCTCAAATGCTCAGTAAGGGTAATCATGGATAAAATAAAACATACCATATACATTTGAACTTAAAAACATGAACATAATGTTTAAACATCAAAATCTTGAGAAATGACATAAAACATGGAAGTACGTATGGCATAGATCATAAAGAAACATTAAGAATGATAAAATATCATGGGAATAAAACATGTAATTTTGGCATCCATTAAGCACATGTAATGATTTCTATAGTATCCAAGGCATTGCTGCCAAGACCATCTTAGTGGACAAAGTCCCTTTCTGAATCGAGTTCACTCCTCGTTCCAGTCCTGTATTACTGAACCGGTTTAACTTTCCATTCCAGCAATGTCTATCTCATGAGATACAAATCTTTACCCAATGCATTGGAGGGAGATATAGGTCCCACTCATCTCAAAATGAAAGCATTTTTACTTGTGCCACAACATAAACATAAATCATTCATCATAACCCAAAGAATAAAAATGGGTTTCATAAACATCATCCCATCATAACATAATACATATAAAAAAAATGGATATCATTTCATCATAATAAAAGTGAAACCATGTAAATCATATACACTTTATACTTGAACCATACACATATGAAATAATGTCATCTTAGATGGAAAATGGTTTTGATAAAACACTTGAAATGAATTCTTGAGGAAAATATCCTTTCTTCTTCAAAATCAATTTCTGTTCACAAAGCGTCATGAAATTTTAAAAGAAAAATATTTTGTTTAAAATAGACATAAAATATTTTGGAGTAAGCTTCATTAAAATAAGTCTTTATAAAACTTTAAAAATCCTTTCATGCCGTATAAGTTAAAAAACATTCTCCTCATACTTTTTCGGAAAAGTCAAAAAGTACCTAATAACGTAAACAAAAGAAAGATTCCTTACATACCATGTAGTAAAAGTCAAAATGGGTAAAAATGAAATTAAAAATACATAAAAACACTTTTAGAAAACATGTACATGGATGATAACAATAACCCCAGTAAATACTTACGTATAAGCAATCTCGGATAAAAATGAGATTTGCAAAATTATCCCTTAACATAGGTCTGATATGATTCATATGTATCCAAACCTCCTATATAATGATTTAAATAATGTAATTTAATTATTAAATAATCATATTCATTGTTATTATATCATATATGTGTCACTTATGACATTATATTACCCGTTCTTTTGTAACTTTATGTTAAAGTAGCGTTTTGGGTAAAATCGTTTCATTTGTCGTTCGTGTTTTGACTTGTAATTATTCATATGATTACTTATATAATGATTACTTATATCCATAATTTAAATCATGATTTATATATAATATATATTCATAATATATATTTAATGGATCGATAAATGGAAAGAAATACACCGTTCATGGAGACGGTAGGCCGTACGTACGCATGAACGCTGTTTTCGTTTCCTTATTTAATTGAATGGAATTAAGTAGATGACATAAATATATATATAAATAAATACAGTAGCATTATTATTTCATATATTTCATGATTACTTATTATATATACTTTATAATCATTCTTGAATGGTTATCATGGAGAGTGAATCTCATCGCGTCGTGGAGACGGTATTCCGTACGTACGCACGAGCGAGGATATCATTCCCATGATCGTGGAATTGTATTAAAGTGTATGTATAATATTATAGAATAAATATCACTTTACAATAATCATATATATTCATTACTTTCACCATTATACCCATCCATGTAAGGTGGTGGTGTACATTAGATTACACCACGGTGTGGAGACGGTATTCCGTACGTACGCACGCATGGTGATTTCATTTTCCGTAGGATGTATAGATGGTGAAATATGGTTGTTTCATACTTATAATAAAATATAAGTATATGAGTGATACTGATGTTGTTACCTCATAATTAAACAACTAAAAAAAGAAGAAGTGGAAGAAGAAATAATGTTGAAAGAATCGGTAACCGACATTACCTATTCTTTGAAGCGCCTCTTTGAGACCTCCTCTTAGGGTACTAAAATTGATCTTTGGAGAATACCAGGACCTCTAGGATGTTTCTATGGAAGTGGAGAAGAGAATTTGGCAGGGTTTGACCGAGCTTTAAGGCTCAAAGTTGTGTGAGGAAGAGAGGGAGGAGGTTCCCTTTTATAAGGGAGGAGAGGGACACCTTTGGAAATATAAGAAACGTTAGTTTATATTAAATCCAAACCCCACTTAAAAACTTCCAAAATGACTCATATCCGAATCTTAGATGATATAGTGTTTTAATCTCTTCAAAAAATAAAATTTATAAATGTTAGTAATTTATTTTAAACATTATCAACTTGATTTATCCTTATTTAATCAATTTAATTTTATTTGTGGTAATAACATTCTAAATTTTAAATTATAACAAATAATTACTTATTTGTTTTTAATTGTCCATAATTTGATACTTTATAACATTTCAGACCATATAAATATAAATTTATAATTTTTAAATATTTTTTTGATTTTTAAACAATTTTATAATATTTTATTTTTATAAAATAACAATACTGTCAATTTTGACACTATTCATTTATTTGAAATTAAATAAAATATATACAGAAGATATGTTAGAACTAAAAGCCTTAATAGATTCATAAAAGGTCATATGTATCTATAAAATTAGTGGATCACATTAAATATTTCATATAATATTTAGTTTATTATTTTTAAAACCATTTTTTTGGTTTATCTCTTAATAAAATAATTACTACAATATTTCTGTATAATTATTTAATATACTTATTTGTTGAATAAAAATTAAAAATAAAATACTATGATGAAGATAAATCTATTAAATTTCCCAATAATACTTTTACTCGAATTTATCATCTTAAAATCACAATATTTTAATTGTTATATTTAATAAATTATGAAGGTGACAACTTTAGCATCATTTAAAATAAAATAATATAAGTGTCATAATCGCCTTAATAAGGATCGAAATGGTCAAAAATTTGGCCAGTGGATGATTAGGGTTTATATATACACTAATAATAAGTTTTGTGCAGATTTTTGGGCCTTTTGATATATATTACTATTTCAATAAATACTATATTATTGATTTTTCACTAAATAAATAATTTCTGCATCATTAATGTATAAGATAATAAGGTAATTAAATAACTCGTAAAAATTACAAATAAATTACCATGATAAAGAAAAACATTTTATCTTTCAAATTATTATTTATAACCGAATTTATATTCTGTATAAACTTATATTAAAAATACATTAATTATTAACGTTGAGTGAGACATATTTCACTTTCCTTTAAATAAAATAAACTAAAGGTCTTAATCACCTCCAAGTGGCTTCTAATGGATTCCATTTCGACCCAAATATTACTTAGGACAAAATATAATCATCCAATTGTATTAAGACAAGTGTTAGGGTAATTTTATAATATTATATTTACCCTTAATTACCCGATTTACCATTTACTATGGTAAATAAAATTTATCGTAGTTACTATTCATAATGCCCAAAAATAAAAAGTAGTCTATTAATATAATTTGGACTCACTGATTCCAAATATGGAATCAATTTTTCCAAATTCAATACAAAAAAGTTGCAGAAATTAAATTAAAATTAATCCCGTTGTCGAAAGAAAACGAGTTTTTGTTTAAAACATTGCAAAAGATTGAATTTATTTAACCTACGAATTCAATGTAAAATCAAGGATAATGACATACATTATATTAAATGGTAAAAATATATTCTATTTATACTTTTAAACCATTCAATATTATAATTTAACCACATAAGTTATTACGATGAAAAAAGTTGTTTTTAATTAAAATATAGCGTGTTTTTACTATTCATTAAAATATGAATGTTATCAGAATAATATGAAAAATTTATCCAAGGTAAAAATTTATATCCTGATTCCAAATAATAATTTTATTTTGTAAAATTGAACTTATAAACATGTTAAAAACTAGATTTAAAGTGGGTGAGCCAACAAAAGGCGGCAAAACTGCATTTTTTGAAAAATACTTATTTTACCCGAAAAATTTATTTTGTTCTTATACGATGTTCTATAAAATGTGTAAGATGAATAATAATGTTATAAAATTAAAAATTTTGTTAATACTATTCATAATGGCTAGTTCATAATAATATTATAATAATATATCGTTGTTTAGTAAACCCGGTATTGCGTACAACACACGCTATCGAGGAAGGTCGCGATTGCGTGTAATGCAAGCCAAGTTAGGGTTGAATGTTGTGAAAGACTCCTTTTTTGTTTCATATAACAGAATCCAACCATTTTTCATTTATACATTGAATATATATATATATATACACTCAATGTTGCGTAGAATGACTATTATCAAACGGACATGAAATTGTGTGTAACACAATCTAAGAATAGTGTTGCGTATACTGAAAGCTAATACGGTGTTGCGTATAGAAAAAGATAATCTTGTTGTATCTTAAAACACAAGACATCAATGAAATTAAAATAACATTTTTCATAAAATCTCAGGGTGTTACATTCTACCCCCCTTAAAATGAATTTTTCCCTCAAAATTCGTTGGGGTTATAAATCATTTACTATTCGAAAGTTTCTTTAATATAAACCCACATTCTAAAAAGGAATACCAAAACTTGGCTTTAAAAACTAAAGTATGAAACGTAACGGTTACCCAAATTAACTCATCACTGGGTTTCCACGTAGGAGAACATAAGTGAAAATATGGATATGGAAGAAAAATCTAACCATCAAGTTATGATGGAGAGTGGTAAAGAACATGGCTATGAAAAATCAATCAATCACAAATCCATAGATTTGTGATGATCTATAGTACCATATGATTCATCGGATATAAGAGCATTAGGACAACATTTTTGGTTTTTAAGATCATTTCCCTAAAGTTGATGAAATTGGAATTAGAAGAAATACTTTCGTGATTTTGGTACAGTCTCACCATTGGTCATTCATTGGACAATTTACACTTCATCTCTTAAATAAATGAAGTTGAATTTTTCATTAGTTAAGTGTTAGAAGATCATGTGATATAATGATGGGTCATTGCATCTATCTCAAACAAAAGGTTAGAAAAGTTATCAAAAATACATCAGTCCATCTATGGTGAGGTTAATCGTATACGATTCCAAAAATGAACTTATACTTCATATATCATACCGCGTAATAAAATAAAACTAGTTTCTACTAACCAGGGACTTCTTGTAGGCCAGTGGTAGGCGATAAAGGCTAGTCACACTTTGGTTGTGGGTTCGATTCCCACAGCCTTGTCCGACGCGATGGGCTGTCGCCCGTCCTGCAGGTTGTCCTTCTTTCTAAAACTACATTACTATATCATCCCATCAAGAATATCGAAAAATTTATATCCTTAAACAATACTAACTTATGTCCAACATAATCCATTCCAATATTTAGGCTTATCTAAAATATTTCGGTCCAAGCTCATAGTATAAAGAAAATGATTACTTGAAATTTCTCATAACAATCACGTGAATGAAATCATTTATCCCCCATATATCATAAGATATATCTTGTTGGTAAAATTTCGAACATGTGAATACCTTAATAATGTATTCTCTTGAATAATGAATACCCATTTAACCTTAGTGAAAACATGAATGCAGTTAAAAGTTAACACTTTCCACATACCAAAATCCTCAAAATTCTATATACTCAAACCATGATATCACTTAGTCCTTATATCAATCAGAAGCTCATGAATACTGTCAAACATTTCATTTTCTCCTTCTCCCTTCATTATGCGCATATCATCTACTTTCCAAAATATTTTAATCACTTTTCATGGTTACCGGTACTATAAAATTATTGAAAACCACAATAGACTAATACAAAAAAATATTCTAATACACCATAAAGGTACCTCAACAACATTATTCTTGAATACCAATACATAAACACTTCAGTCCATCCTCTTCAATAATTTTCCTTCAATAAGTCCTTCCTTGATTTAGAATTAACTTTTTAGGTCAGGGCATTGAGTTGGGTAATGCCCATGTTCTCCACAAATAAGACATTGAACTCCATAACAGTCTGTCACTCTATGACCCTTTTATCCACACAGATAACATCTTACCCTCCATTTGAGGTATTCCTCAAGGTTCTTCTTCCCTTCTTTAGAAATCTCAATCTTCGTTTCTTTATGCTCCTCAACATGCGAACATGCATAAAATTTTACCTTCCTCTTATTTGATGAATTAGGCATACCACTAAATTTCACCTTGTTAATAATATATCGCGATGACTGATTCGACATAATCACAATATCTTTCTCTCTAGGCATTACGCAATTTTGTTGCTCATAGTCACCATTTTTTCCATTGGATTCAATGTTAACCGAATTCCTTCTTGTTCCCTCCATTTGACTAAAACACAAAAAAAATTCTGTGAGAGGCAAAAATCATGCTAGGGAAAACAACATAGTAAAGGGGGAGTACCGTCAATATCTAAAATCTTAGGTTAAATTCTATGATCGTTACCATAGTTTTAGGACTATATCCTATACGTATACTTATCCTTAGGGACATCCCTAGACATACCTTAGAAATATCTCTAGGGATCTCACTAACGTTTTCGCATCCTAGTTTCCAAAGGTTAACTAAATCTTTCCTCTAATACCAATTTTAGAGATCCGAAGCTTGACGTACATAGATATTACATTACTTTTTTGGAATACTTAATACATAACAAAAACAGACACACAAAGAACATAATAGTTTAGTGTCTTTGGAAACATGGAACGTAATCTTCTAATCGTGGTGAAAGATCTTCAACATCTCCCATAAAGATCTTCCACTTTTTGTTTCCTTACCTAAAACCTTTATTTTAATCCTGGGGGAAAATAAAACATAAAAAGGGTGAGCTCAAATGCTCAGTAAGGGTAAGAATGGATAAAATAAAACATACCATATACATTTGAACTTAAAAACATGAACATAATGTTTAAACATCAAAATCATGCGAAATAACATAAAACATGGAAGTACTTAAGGCATAGATCATAAAGAAACATTAAGAATGATAAAATAGCATGGGAATAAAACATGTAATTGTGGCATACATTAAGCACATGTAATGATTTCCATAGTAGCCAAGGCATTGCTTCCAAGACCATCATAGTGGACAAAGACCCTTTCTGAATCGAGTTCACTCCTCGTTCCAGTCCTGTATTACTGAACCGGTTTAACTTGTCGTTCCAGCCATGTCTATCTCATGAGATATAAATCTTTACCCAATGCATTGGAGGAGGATATTTGTCCCACCCATCTCATAATGAAATCATTCTTACTTGTGCCACAACATAAACATAAATCTTTCATCATAACCCAAAGAATAAAAATGGGTTTCCTAAACATCATCTCATTATAACATAATCCATATAAAAAAAATGGATATCATTTCATCATAATAAAAGTGAAACCATGTAAATCATATCGACCTTATACTTGAACCATACACATATTAAATAATGTCATCTTAGATGGAAAATGGTTTTGATAAAACACTTGAAATGAATTCTTGAGGAAAATATCCTTTCTTCTTCAAAATCAATTTGTTTTCACAAAGCGTCATGAAATTTTAAAAGAAAAAGATTTTGTTTAAAATAGTAATAAAATCTTTTGGAGTAAGCTTCTTGAAAATAAGGCTTTATAAAACTGTAAAAATCCTTTCATGCCGTATAAGTTAAAAAAACATTCTCCTCGTACTTTTTTGGAAAAGTCAAAAAGTACCTCATAACGTAAACAAAAGAAAGATTCCTTACATACCATGTAGTAAAAGTAAAAATGGGTAAAAATATCTTTAAACATACATAAAAACACTTTTAGAAAACATGTACATGGATAATAACAATAACCCCAGTAAATACTTACGTATAAGCAATCTCGGATAAAAATGAGATTTGCAAAATTATCCCTTACCTTAGGTCCGATATGCTTCGTACGTATCCAAAACTCCTGTATAATGATTTAAACAATGTCATTGACTTATTAAAGAATCATATTAATTGATATTATATCATATATGGGTCACTTATGACTTTATATTACCCGTTCTTTTGTAAATTCATGTTAAAGTAGCGTTTTGGGTAAAATCGTTTCATTTGTCGTTCGTGTTTTAACTTGTAATTATTCATATGATTACTTATATCATGATTACTTACATACAGAATGTAAAACATGATTTATATATAATATATATTCAGAATATATATATAATGGATCGATAAATGGAAAGAAATACACCGTTCATGGAGACGGTAGGCCATACGTACGCATGAACGTTGTTTTTGTTTCCTTATTGAATTGAATGGAATTAAGTAGATGAAATAAATATATATATATATATACATAAATCTAGTAGCATTATTATGTCATATATTTCATTATTACTTATTATATATACTTTATAATCATTCTTGAATGGTTATCATGGAGAGTGAATCTCATCGCGTCGTGGAGACGGTATTCCGTACGTACGCACGAGTGATGATATCATTCCCATGATCGTGGAATTATATTAAAGTGTATGTATAATATTACAGAATAAATATCACTTTAAATTAATCATATATATTCATTACTTTCACCATTATACCCATCCATGTAAGGTGGTGGTGGAAATTAGATTACACCACGGCGTGGAGACGGTATTCTATACGTACGCACACGCGGTGATTTCGTTTTCCATAGGATGGATAGATGGTGAAATATGGTTTTTTCATAATTATAATAACATATCAGTATATGAGTGATACTTATTTTATTACCTCATAATGAAACAACTAAAAAATAAGAAGTGGAAGAAGAAATAAAGCTGAAAGAATCGGTAACAGACATTACCTCTTCTTTGAAGCACCTCTTTGAGTCCTCCTCTTAGGGTACTAAAATTGGTCTTTGGAGAATACCAGGACCTCTAGGATGTTTCTAGGGAAGTGGAGAAGAGAATTTGGCAGGGTTTGGCCGAGCTTGAAGTCTCAAAGTGGTGTGAGAAAGAGAGGGATGAGGTGCCCTTTTATAAGGGAGGAGAGGGGCACCTTTGGAAATATAAGAAATATTAGTTTATATTAAATCCCAACCCCACTTAACAACATCCAAAATGACTCATATACGAATATTAGATGATATAGGGTTGTAATATAATCAAAAAATAAAATTTATACATGTTAGGAATTTATTTTAAACATTATCAACTTGATTTATCCTTATTTAATCAATTTAATTTTATTTGTGGTAATAACATTCTAAATTTTAAATTATAAAAAATAATTACTTATTTGTTGTGAATTGTCCATAATTGGATACTTTATAAAATTTTAGACCATATAAATTTAAATTTATAATTTTTAAATATTTTTGTGATTTTTAAACAATTTTATAATATTTTATTTTTATAAAATAACAATAGTGTCAATTTTGACACTATTCATTTATTTGAATTTAAATAAAATATATACAGAAGATATGTTCAAAATAAAAGCTTTAATAGATTTATAAAAGGTCATATGTATCTAGAAAATTAATTGAGAACATTAAATAGTTCATATAATATTTATTTTATTATTTTTAAAACCATATATTTGGTTTATCTCTTAATAAAATAATTACTACAACATTTCTGTATAATTATTTAATATACTTATTTGTTGCATAAAAATTTAAAATAAAATCCTATGATGAATATAAATATATTAAAGTCCCCAATAATACTTTGACTTGAATTTATCATCTTAAAATCACAATATTTACTTTGTTATATTTAATACATTATGAAGGTGACAACTTTGGCATCATTTAAAATAAAATAATATAAGTGTCATAATCACCTTAATAAGGATCCAAATGGTCAAAATTCGGCCCTTGGATTATTAGGGTTTATATATACACTAATAATATGTTTTGTGCAGATTTTTGGGCCTTTTGATATATATTACGATTTCAATAAAAACTATATTATTGATTTTTCAATAAATAAATAATTTCTGCATCATTAATGTATAAGATAATATGGTAATTAAATAACTCTTAAAAATTATAAATAAATTACCATGACAAAGAAAAACATTTTATCTTTCAAATTAGTATTTATAACCTAATTTATATTCTGTATAAACTTATATTAAAAATACTTTAATTATTAAAGTTGAGTGAGACATGTCTCACTTTCCTTTATATAAAATAAACTAAAGGTCTTAATCACCTCCAAGTGGCTTCTAATGGATTCCATTTCGGCCCAAATATTACTTAGGACAAAATATAATCATTAAATTGTATTAAGACATGTGTTATGGTAATTTTATAATATTATATTTACCCTTAATTACCCGATTTACCTTTTACTATGGTAAATAAAATTTACCGTAGTTACTATTCATAATGCCAAAAAATAAAAATTAGTCTATTAATATAATTTGGACCCACTGATTCCAAATATGGAATCCATTTTTCCAAA
The DNA here is from genome assembly GCA_963277665.1 of Viscum album. Lineage (NCBI taxonomy): Eukaryota > Viridiplantae > Streptophyta > Magnoliopsida > Santalales > Viscaceae > Viscum > Viscum album. Next base: position 406,009,962 of record OY728167.1, read on the forward strand.
TTCAATACACATAAGTTTCAGAAATTAAATTAAAATTAATCCCGTTGTCGAAAGAAAACGAGTTTTTGTTTAAAACATTGCAAAAGATTGAATTTATTTAACCTACGAATTCAATGTAAAATCAAGGATAATGAAATACATTATATTAAATGGTAAAAATATATTCTATTTATACTTTTAAACCATTCAATATTATAATTTTACCACATAAGTTATTACGATGAAAAAAGTTGTTTTTAATTAAAATATAGCGTGTTTTTACTATTCATTAAAATATGAAAGTTATCAGAATAATATGAAAAATTTATCCAAGGTAAAATTTTATATCCTGATTCCAAATAATAATTTTATTTTGTAAAATTGAACTTATAAACATGATAAAAACTCGATTTAATGTTGGTGCGCCATCAAAAGGCGGCAAAACTGCATTTTTTTTAAAATACTTATTTTACCCGAAAAATTTATTTTGTTCTTATACCATGTTCTAGAAAATGTGTAAGATGAATAATGATGTTATAAAATTAAAAATTTAGTTAATACTATTCATAACAGCTAGTTAATAATAATATTATAATAATATATCGTTGTTTAGTAAACCCGGTATTGCGTACAACACACGCTATCGAGGAAGGTCGTGACTGCGTGTAATGCAAGCCAAGTTAGGGTTGCATGTTGTGCAAGACTCCTTTGTTGTTTCATATAACAGAATCCAACCATTTTTCATTTATACATTGAATATATATATATATATATACACTCAATGTTGCGTAGATTGACTATTATCAAACGAACATGAAATTGTGTGTAACACAATCTAAGAATAGTGTTGTGTATACTGCAAGCTAATATGGTGTTGCGTATAGCACAAGATAATCTTTTTGTAGATTACAACACAAGAAATCAATTAAATTAAAAGAATATTTTTCATAAAATCTCGGGGTGTTACAGGTATCATTCTAGGGTCATATCATCAAATGAAATAGGATATCTATGGATCCCTCCAAGACACCTGCAATTGAGGGATGGCCAAGGATAACATCGATAATAGATATTTGTATATTCTTGGGGTTAGATAGATATTATCACCTATTTGTGACAAATTTATCATGAATTTCCAAACCTATTACGAATATAACTCGAAAGGGAGTAAAGTTTTCTTGGACTGATGAATGAAAAGAGAGCTTCAAGGAGTTGAAAAAGAGGATTATCACTATGCCCATGCTCACACTATCCACAAGTGGAGAAATTTTTGTGGTATTTAGTGATTCTTTAAAGAAGGGACTAGGATATGTGTTGATGTGAAATTAAAAATTCATTTCCTATGCTTCATGGAAATTGAAAATCCATGAGAAAAACTATCCCAAGCATGATCTAGAGTTGGCGGCTGTGATCTTTGTGCTGAAAATCTAGCAGCATTATCTCTATGAGGAGAAGTTTGAGATATATAATAATCACAAGAGCCTAAAATATATATTCACATAGAAAGAGCTTAATATGTGCCAACGAAGATGGACAGAACTCATCAATGATTATGACTTCTCAATCTATTACCACCCTGGGAAAGTGAAAAAGGTGGTAGATGCTCTATGTAGAAAGGACCCATCGATTATATCATTGATGAAAATTGAAAGGGATCCAATATTCTTAGATTTGATAAAGATGGACATGGGAATCATAAAGAAGGGAACATCATCAATCCTTTCATAAATGATTGCTCAACCGTCTCTTTTGGAGAAAATAAAGGATTCTCAAATAAAGGATGTGTAAATTTTTAAAAGGGTGGAAGATATCAGAAATGGTAAATCTTCATAGTATGTGTCTAAAAAGGATGGTATTATGATATTTGGGTCACAATTATGTGTACCATACAATCCAGAGATAGATAAAGAGCTTCTGAATGATGCACATAGCTCAACCTTCTCTATTCACCTAGGGAGCCCAAAGATGTATCGAGATCTCCAAGAAAACTTTTGGTGGGACAATATGAAAAGGGAGACTGCTGAATATACATCAAAGTGCCTAATATGTCAGCAAGTGAAGGCAGAGAGGAAGAAGTATAATGGGATGATCCAACCACTACCCATACCAACATGGAAGTGGGACAACATTACCATAGAATTTTTCACCGGACATCCAAGGACATCCAGAGGAAATAATGCTATATGGGTTATTGAGGATCATCTTACGAAGAAATCTCAATCTATCGCGATTTGAGAGGACTTATAATTGGATCAACTTTCATAGATTTACTTCAAAGAAGTGGTAAGGCAACATGGAGTTCCTGTATCTATTGTATCAGATCGTGATCCTAGATTCACCTCGACGTTCTGGAAAAGTCTCCAACATCCTCTAAGCACTAAACTAAACTTCAGTACGTCCTATCATCCTCAAATTGATGGCCAATATGAGCGAACTATTCAAACACTAGAAGATATGTTAAGATCATGTTTTATGGAGTTCAAAGGAGGATGGGACCAAAATCTTCCCATGTTTTAATTATCCTACAATAACAGTTTCTACTCGAGAATCCTAATGGCACCATATAAGACCTTTATGGGAAAAGGTGCAGAACACTAGTGTCTTGGGATGATGTCAGTGAGCGTAAGCTGCTAGGACTTGAAATGGTCAAAGAAATGGTGGAGAAGGTGAAAAATATTCAGCAGCATGTCAAGGCATCCAAAAGTCGACAGAAGAGTTATGTAGATAACTGTCGATGAGACCTTGAGTTCAAAGTTGGAGATATAGTATTTCTATGCATATCTTTGTAGGATAAGGTCATGAGGTTTGGATATAAAGGGAAGTTAAGTCATAGGTACATCGGCCTCTTTGAGATTCTTGATTGTGTTGGGGTTGTGGCCTATCGACTAGCACTTAAACCTACCGTGGCCAAATTACATGATGTCTTTCATGTATCCCTATTAAATAAGTACATACCAGAACTTTCACATGTACTCTCTTCAGATGTAGTGCATTTATAGGAGGATCTTTATTACGAGGAGAAACCAGTGAAGATCTTAGATCATAGAGAAAACCTTCTACAAAATAAGACAATTCCCCTCGTCAAGGTGTTACGGTGAAACCACAAGTCGGAAGAAGCAACATGGGAATTAGAGGATGTGATGAAGTAGAGTTACCCATATTTGTTTTAGTGTGGGAAAAGAAAATTTCAAGGGTGAAATTTCTTAAGGGGGAGATTGTAATGACCCAAACTTTCATCAAATGAAAATTCATCTCGATCCGATTAAATTTCTTAATCCGTTATATGGTTATATAACATATGCACTTATTTTGATTAATGTTTCTAGATTTTAAAATACCATTAAGAATTGTGACTATTTCTAATATAGTCATTGAACAGTGATCACAAGATTTGTATAAATATAGGGCTTTAACAAATCCAATTTACCCAGTCAAAGGAAGCGATGGACTCATCCAGAAGACTTACCCCATACGAAACCAATTTGTTGGATCTCGGAAAGGAGGTGGTGTCTTTGGGTTTCACTTGTGACCAAGACCAAGCTGAGCATGAATATGTTAAGCTCGAGAGGAACTACCTACGGGAGAAGTGGACGTTGATTGAGATTACCACTCGAGAAATGTTATCTGAGCCTCCACAAGATTTTTTCACCATCGCGCACCTTACCCTAAGGTCTTATGCAGGTGTTTTAAGGGGTTATGTAACAAGACCCTAGCACTATGACCATGTACATTATTTTTGTATAAATAATATACATTCAGTTTATTATTGTTACTTTGTAAATAGTTTTTAAAGAACAAATAGTATTTTAGTTAATATTCAACTAAGAAATATGTTTTTATAAATTAATGGATTTTTGAATAAATATTATTTTAATAACATATTATTATTAAATTACTTTTTATTATTTATAAATGATCATATAATTTTTATGAATACAATTGTAATTTTTTATTAAGGTTTGAAAGCTGTTTTTTTGAAACCGATGAATTTTCGATAAATATCGGTTTTTATTTTAAAATTTAAAATTAATATATTTATAAGATTAATTATATAAAATGAATATTATTTTTTGAATCAGAAAGTCGAAATTATCCAACAGTGAAATTTTCATAATTTTATGAGACAGTTGAATTTTTGGGTAAAAAGTAAATACTGTTTAAATATATAATGTTTTTATGACATCATAATGACCCAATAGTGATGGAATAAAATAATATAAAAATTATGTTCGGTAAATATATTATTTCCATTAAAATAATTTGATTTTAGATTTATTTTACAAAGCTTTAGTGGAACCACCATGACCTATAAAACATTTTATCTTTTTAAATTGTTTTCCTTGAGAGTGTGACTCACCTCCACATAAGAAACCCTATTATTTTATGAATTTCGGCCATTGTCATTTTAAAATATTGTTTTCCACTTCCCTTTAGCAAAAAACATGGGAATAAATAATGGACTAGTCTGTGGTTTTTATTAGTTTAATATGATGTGTCCCAAACCTAAATAATAAATAATTCCCTCTCCATTCCTATATAAACCCACCCAAGATCCCACTTCTTCATCAATCAATGCCTTTGGAGTTCATCCAACCTCTGTCATCCTCTCTAGAGAATCCTCCCAAGGTGCCCCATGCTCCCAAGAAGCCTCTCTCAAGCCTCTCCCAAGCCTTTGGGATCACATTACCAAGTAAGGGATTTCCTTCATTTGTCATTTTATCCAAGTTTCTTAATATTTTATGCCCTTTTATTTTAAATTATAAATGTGGGGGTATGATTTTTCACCTCCCCCATACTTCCCTATTAATGTTTTAATAATTAGAGATCCCCTTTCTCTCCCATTAATGCCTCCCATGTACACCCATTACCATGCCGAAATTCCATAAGGAATTTCCCTCTCCTCATTTACATTCAAGCAATTATTTTTTATTATGTATCTAAATTACATTACATTTTCAGAGACATGTATACATATGACCCCCTTACATTCCAGTTCATGTACATATGATGAGACACCCATTTCTCTCTCATGAACCTTTTTTATGAATTTTTATCTCACGTCGTTATGCTGCCAAAATTGCACCGCAATCTTCCAAGCCAAAGTCATTATGTAGTGAATACCAGCCAATTTGTCTATCAAGAGTATTCACCTTTATGCACATTTAATTATTTTTTTTAAAGGTTGGGGCCGAAGCCTCATTTTTATTAATAATGAAAAGCAAAGACCTCTTTTAACTGGGTAGAGGGAGACCCATTACATAGCCCGAAGGCCCAGTGGGCTTGAAGCCCATTACATAGCCCGTAGGCCCAAATTTTTGGCCAAATTCCTATTCTGTGAATAGTAACCCGGCTGCTACAGTACCCGCTACAGTAGCGCCACCGCTACAGTACCCTGCCGCCGCTACAGTACCCGTCGATCAACAGTACCGCCGCTGCTACAGTACCCACTACAGTACTGCTACAGTAACCTGCGCCCAATGGGTTTTGAACCCCCATTTTTCATGTAGTATTACGGGGTGCTTACCACTAAGCCAAACCACAACTACACATTTAATTATTGATTATACAGTTCCCTGAATTAATTTCCCATTTCTTTATTTTGTAATAAATTATTATGTTTAATGAGTCCATGTTGTATGATCCATGTGGTACACTGATGCATGGAATGAAATGCTTAAGAAGGGTGTGCCCTGATAGTGCTCCAATGCATTGGGTAAAGTATAGTATCATGATACATCAGGTGAAATGAGTTTTGACTCATGATAATTCAAGTTCAAAGAGGGTTTACTCATGCTTCATGTGCAATGAGGGTGTACTCATGCTCCATGTGCAATGAGCCTTGGATCATGCTAATTCCATGTTAAATGTTGTTCCCACATTTCTATGTTATGATTATCATGATTTATCATGCCTTTATGTTCATGTCTCTATTTTGCTCCATTGATATTACTATTGACTAACATGTATTTTATTCCTCAAGTTATTCCATGTTTATTACCTTACAGGGATTTATAGCTCACCCTTTTTTTATGCATGTCCTCATGTTATCCCATGCAATGCTAATTATAAAGGAATGTAGTGGTAATGTAAAGGAAGTTTTCAATAAAGATGTTGCATTTTATGTTATAAGTTGTTATGTAATGTTCCTAAGCCCCAAATACAATGGACCTATCGATATTCTATGTTGTACCAAGTGAATGTTTTTATGTAATAAATCATGTTTAAGTGTGTAATAAAGAACAAGGTTGTTATAGAAAGTGTGTACCATTATTATGCATAAAAAGATCCTCTATATCTATATAATTTTTTAATTTCAAATTGGAAATTGAAACAATAATTAACTTACAAAATATTTATTAAAATATATCCCTTATATCAACAACCTATAGATCTCTACAATATAAATTATAATAGTTTTTTATTATCAACTTAAATTAACTCCAAGCACCCAATGAAAACCACATACTAAATTATATTTAAATTACATAAATAACATCAACCATGAAATGACATACTTCTTCATAGTATGATACATATATTTTTTCAACATCTTAATTTAACTTCTAGTTGAGTCATAGAGAACAGTGAATCATCACATCACATACTCTATTCCAGTTCAATCCATATGAAAATTTCCAAAGTCATGTACATGTAACTTTTTCATTATGTAGTGTCACATCATAGATCCTTTTAATAAAAATTTATAATACAAGAAATAATACTTAAATATCCCTTTAACCAAGCGAGTACTATATCTACATTAACATTGAATTCTACCCAAAAATCCTTTGTAATGTAATTTACATATCACAATGTGTAACAAGAATCCCCAAAACCACTAAATTTATCAAAAAATCCTTCATAGTGAAAACTATAATATCCTATATTTTGGTAAAAAAACCCAAATGTTGAAAAAGGAAGGCATATATAATATCTTAATGACCCATCTCACATACAAAGGTCCTTTGAAAATATGTAGTCGTTATAGTCTTTATGGAGTGACCATACCTATTATGATGAGAATTAAACATAATTTTTTGTTGATGTTACCTATGAAAATTGAAGTACTATCATTTTATCTAGACTATAACTCCATTAATAGTGCAATTCATGATGTCACAATTTGATATATATTTTTATTTCTACTTCTAAAATTTCCTCTAGTAATATCAACTTGAATCATAATCAATGCCACAATCTTAAAGCTCTTTAACCTGACTTACAAAAAACAAACTACTAAAAAAACCAACCATTATAACCCATGGTTGCAAAATATAAACACCATAATATAAGATAAATATAATATTTATTAGAGTAATCCAACTCTCAGTGTAAGATCAATGATAAACTAACCACATCTCAATTTAAATAAACTCACAACTCATATTTTATAATTAAATTCATGGTGGGATTATACAGAATCAAAAACCCAGAAACTCACCACAATCACAAAATAATATTCAATCTTTTAACTAAAATATAATATCCCCCTTTTTAATTTTAGGAAGTATGAGAATCAATGCAATGAAAGAGATCACTGAGAATTATCTTCTACAACCAACACCTCAAGTATTGACGAAGATCAGCACCTATAAAAATAAAATAATTTCTTTACCATTTTTAAAGAATATGTTGTTTTTTATTCTCCCCCTCTTTTAATAAATGAAAATGATGGAAATAGATAAAAAAAACCAAGGAAACTTACAAGGATTTTGTAAGAGAATAAACTACTTATTACACCATAATATAATAAAATCCATCATTAAATGGGTGATTTATCAACATATCTATAACTTTATCCCTGGTTTAGTCATACTCAAATGAAACCATTAATGCTCCTCCATATCTATGATGATGTGGTACTTGATATATATATGTTTGAAGAATAAATATTGCAGAATATTCTTTAAAAATTTAATTTCAATTTTTTGTAACACCGAATCGTCAAAGGGTATGATACATCCACCCTCATGTATTTTAGATACAACTTTATCTAGCTATAATATATTCATCTTGCATTATACTAAATGTAATATAATTATTCTCTTATTAGTTCCATGAAACACATATTTATCTAATAAATAAGAAAACTCTATAATTATATTTTAGTTCTTCAACATATCTAACCAAATTGACATCATAATAACTATAAATTTGAAATGATGTGTTCTAGTCATACCTCAAACTGAAATAAAAAGTTCCTTTGATATAGTGTAAAATATATTTCACCACATCAAGATATAAATCCTTTTGGGTTTGTTGGAATTGTATCTAAAGTGTAAAAAAACATAATGTAGGGTATAAATGTTGTCAAAAAATTATACAACAATAATCATCTATAACTTCATTTGATTTACTTTCCTTCCCATCAATGTAACACTTTGTCCCATATATAATGGTATTAGAGACCTCTCATGATTTTTCCTTGCCAAATTTTTTGAGTAACTCATAGGAATATTTTTCTCATAAGAGATAGAGAGATACTTAAATATATTTGACTTTTAAATCCAAAAAATATGGCATAAAAACAATTAATGAAATGTTTAAGTGTTTCTTAATTTGGGAAGAAAATTCCTCACAGTACTCCTCTTTGTTTCTTAGAAAAATAGTCATAGACATACAAAATCACTATATGGGAACTTGTAAAATCTCCCTTTTCATGGAGATTCAGATTAAATTTTATTTTCTTGAATTGAATCCTCTTTAAAATTCTATCCAAAATTAAAAAAATGGCTAGGGAACTTTTTTTGATCATATAATGTTTTTTTTAACTTTAGAATTCATGAACTATTATTTCCATGTAAAAAACCTTCCAGTTTTTCAATATAAACCTATTCCTCAATTTTTCCATTCAAAAATAATGAATTCATGTCCATTTGGTAATTTTTTTAATTTCTTTGAAAATATTTCACAATAAATATTAAAATCACATCAATTAAAGATATTAGAGAAAAAAATCATCAAAATAAATCCCCCCAATTTGAAAGTACCTTTTATAAATTATATATAATTTTTTATATGTTATTTATTATTTCACATTGATATTATTTTTAAAAAACCAAATTTCTTCCAATAAAATTATTATCTTCAGGATGAGACATTAAATACAAGATGGCATTATTCTCAATTTTTCATATCCCCTCTTCCATTATTTTTATCCAATCATAATTTTTCATAGCTTCTTTGTCCCAAGAAAATTATTACCTTCAAGATGATGAATTAAATCATAGGTATAATTATTATCAATCTATCACATCCCCTCTTCCACTATTTTTATCCATTCATCATTTTTCATATATTCATTAACACTATTTTATTATAACCTATAAAACCAATATAATATGATTATAATTTCTCAAGATCCTATGGGAATAAACTCCTTTACTACTATCTATAAGTATGTTCCCAACTTCAACATGATTTGAAAGTCATGATAACTTAGTTACTCCTTGTTTGGTGGATTCTTTATCACTATATATTTTAGAATCAATATAATTTTCATGAAAATATAATTTTTTTATAAAAGACATCCATGATGTATGAACTTATATCTAAGAGATTCAACAATTTTCCCATAAATAGGTAGTGATGTTGGTGAAGTATTTTAGCTTTCCAATGAAATAAAGTCAAATTTATTAATGGTTTTCCCCAAATTGTTGTTGTAACATTGATAATTTTTTCCACAAGGTGTGTATCCAAGAAATATACCATCATCATATCTCCAATCAATAATGCCCAAATATTTTCCTTTTATATTTTTATAAAAATGGATTCCAAATACCTTAAAAATTATCAAGCATAATATCTTTTAAAACCATAACTCATAATGTCTTTTGATTGAATTAAATAATTTTAAGAACTAATTATTAATTTATAATGTCATGGTTGTTTCTTTTCTGCAAAATTATTTTTTAGTTCCATTCTATGATAGCATGGTTCTTCCTATGTCCACTAAATTGTAGTTTTATGCTTAGCTATTCCATTTTTTGGGGTGTGAGTGGAGTAATATATTCATGCCTTATTCAATACTTCTAAAGACTGAATCTAAATTATATTTTTTATATTTATATAAATAATCCTATCGAATTGTTTTGATAGAACATCCTAATTGATTCTAATAAATTCTCTAAATGTTTTTGAATCTTTTGGGAGAGTGTGAATTTCTCAACCTAAGATAAACATAAGTGATTTAAGTGAAATGTAAGATCTAGACCATTTATATATATTTATTAGGTTTTTTATAGTCACTCTTTAGCCTAGTTTTTTTACTTTTTTTCCGGGTTCTACCTTTTGGTTTGTTTGAGTGAAAATTGATAATTTTGGAAGGAAGAGAGAAAATTCACAGTTGGCATAGAGTTTTCTAAAACCATGAAATCCAACCCAACAAACTGTTAAAACCAAAATAGAGTGGATTCGTATGGTTGGTTCATGGTTGGTCAAACCAGGTTCTCTATTAGGTGAAACTGTGCACCCCTAGAAGAGGCACATTGTTATGAAGCATGGTATTCAAAACTGTGCACCCTTGCCCAGCAAACCAAGCATGATATTTAAATTAACGTAAAAATTAGTTTTAAAAATACCTGAACCCCCATATTAACCCCAAATTGATCCTCACTTGACCCCCTAATGATTTATCTTGATTTTGAAGCCTCCGAGTTGGATTCCAATCCCTTATAACCTCCTTTCTTAGATATTAAAAGTATATATTGAAGATTTTCACCTCTCCTGGTAAGAGATCATAATTATGATTGGTTTCTCATTCTTCTCCCATTATTCTAGAATATTTTATGCTATGTTGTCCTCTATTTTGTTGGATTGAGATCGAGTATTGTAAGATATATATAGGTTTGGTTGGATCTTGACTTTTTTTATTTTGGATTTATGTTTCTATACTAGATCTCATTCTTCACCGTTATTCTACTCAAATTCAGGATTTCCATTGGCAAGATTTTTTCAAAACAATTATGGTAGGTGGTCTAATTTTCAAATCCCATAGTCATGATTTCAATTAAGTATATGTAATTTTATAATTTCTAGGATTTTTTAGGCATTAAATTTCTTAATTGAATTAATTAATTTGGTAAATTAATAAATTAATGAATTTTGGAATTGGGGATAATTAATTTATCAATTAATTAGTGGAATGTTGAAATTGTGTGATCTGGGAATAATTAATTATTGAGTTAATTATTAGAATGTTGAATTGTGAATTATAGAATAATTAATTATTTGGTTAATTATTAGAATGTTTAATTGTATATTGTGGAATAATTAATTTATTAATTAATTATTGGAATCATTAATTGTGAATTGTTGAATAATTATTTATTAAGTTAATTATTGGAATATTTAATTTTGAATTGGGAATAATTAATTGGTTTGATAATTATTGGAATATTTCAATTTTGGAATTGATGTGATTAATTAATTATTGAATTAATTAATGGGTTTGAAGTGATTAAATACTTTTTTAATAAATTAGTGAGATGTTGTGAAACATGTGATATACGTGATACATGTGATCTATGTGATTGATTGATATAAAAGTGTGGGAGACAGACTAATGCTCCAAAAAACCATATGTGTGATTGATCGAGAAATGGATTGTGATAGATGGACAGGCACTCCAAATACCCATGGGTTTCCATCCAAGACGTTCTAGGACAAAAAGTGTGCGTGAAAATAATATTTTATGTGATAGAGACTGATTCTTCAAATACCCAAGAGGTGTGAGATAGGGATAGATGCTCCAAATACTCCTGGGTTTCTGGACATTATGCTCTATGTCAAAATATTGGCATTGGACTATAGTTCTAATTGGTCATATTATAAATTCAAATGAAATGGATAATTAAATCCAATTTTTGATAATTATTTCTAAATTAAATATATGATATGTTCCAAATTTTAGCAAGTGTTGAAGAAGGTATAGAGGTTCGAGTGTCCTCGGAAACCCAGTGGTTATGTTGTTAAATAAAGAGTAATTGAATAAATGTAAAATATTTACTTTATTGATTGTAATTATTTATTTATACAAGTTTATAAATTTTTATATATTAGATATTGTTTTAGATGCCATTGGTGGTGTCCAACTGATTTCTACTCAGACCCTACTCAGACTGCTTGATCGTTACCCGAATAGACATCATATTTATAGGACATGATAAGGGAAAATTTCCTATGTTGGTTGGATATTTTGGGATGGATCATGGATTAGGTAACCAGACGTGGTTTGGGACCCTCTTAGGAGATGTCAGTTTATTTACTTTTGGGTTTTCATTTTGACACTTGACATGTACTTTGAAATGGAATATTAATTTTTCAGTTTTGATATTGTATTTCATGTTTTAGTCATCATGTGACACTGGTATTGTTTGGGTTATAGATATATTATTTGGTAATTATATTTTATTTATTCTATGTTATTACTATGATAATTATGGTATAGTATTCCTATGATTGATATTATACCCTCACTATTAGTCGGTAGCCTCGGGCGTATGGGGATGTACACCTGAGGTTATGTAGTGGTCTAGCTTGGGGAATCGATGTGTGGCACCCGGTTCAGGACATAACTAAGAGGTATCAGAGCCGGGTTTTATTTTATTTTATTTTTTATTACTACTTGGGAAATATAAATATGAGAGTTGGAAGTTTCAATAATTAGTTATGAGATCATGAATGTGAGTAGCTTACCCATGTATCGGGTAAAACCCAAGTACCAAGGGTGGGATGGTTTTTATTGGTATTTTTTGTTATAGTTTGGTGTTATTTTATCTTGGGTGATGCACAGGTTGTATGATGTGATTATTATTTTAAATATTTGATAAGGTTTGAATTTTTTCCTGGTAAGTCATTATATTTCATTATGCTTTCATCATTCTAGGAACTCAAGATTATTGTGACATTCTTCATCTACAGGAACGCACGGAAAAAAAGGTTTTGGGTAAGTTGTTGTGATTGAAATTGTTTTTTGTTTCATGTGAAATTGAAGCTAAATGGTGCCTAATATGAAATTTTAAATTTTTAAAATGGTGAAATATGTAAATAAATGGGTGTATAATGAGACTTGAAAATGTTAATTATTATACACTATGTTAATAATGACCAAGATGTAGGATGGTTATGGGTAGTGATAAAACCTCGGTTTTGACTATGTGGTGATATTTGGGGAAATGAATTGTTATGGATACTGTGTTTCCTGTAAATGTGTTAATGCTATAAGAAGTATCCTAAGGTGAATGTTTATAATTGTAGAGTTATGCCTCCATGATGATTCCTATTGAGACGACGACAGGAGGACATGTCTATAGATGATCCTCTAGTAGTGGAACCTGAGGCACTAATAGTGTCGGGTGAGGAGTTTGGAGACAAGTTATGAGAGAAAATTCCTTGATTTAGAAAATTAATAAAAAGAGACACAGGGTGGGTTGTTAAAATCATGTCTGAACTAACACATGATTTGTAGTTACAACACCCTCCTAATTTTACCAGAGTGGGTAGACCTAAGGTAACTAATTTTTGGATTGAGTCTATCTAGACTATCCTATACCACTTGGAGACTCCTACTGAGAAGATAGACAAATTGAATACATAAATGTTACATGGTCAAGTAATGAATTGGTGGGATATCCAGACTTGGGATGGAAATTTGGAGACTATAGAGTGGAAGGACTTTTATGTGATGTTCTTGTTGCAATTTTATCCAGATATGGTTCATGTATTAGTATCTTGGGTGTAGCTTTGGATTTTTTTGATATCCATAGATTTAAGGGGTTTTATGGGTATTATTTAAGGTTTATGAAGAACTTTTCCTATTTAAAAACACAACTTTAAAGCTTGACCAATAAGGGAGTAGTGTTTGAATGGCTAGAACCATGTGAGAAATATTTTAGGAGTTGAAGAAGCACTTGACATCATCACTAATATTGGTCCTACCTAAACTAGGTGAGGGGTATATGGTGTTTTGTATGATTTTGGGATAGGTCTTGGAGTAGTGTTGAAGTAGGAAGATTGATTTTTTTTGGTATGGGTCTTGGTAGTTGAGTCCACGTGAATGTAATTACCCTACAAAATACCTCCAATTAGCTTTAATAATTTATGCATTGAATTTTTGGGAAGATTATATGTTGGGAGAAAAGTTTACAGTGTATACAAATCACGTGATCCTAAACTAAATATTTTAACAATGAAATTTGAATCTATTGAAGTGGATATGGGCTGATTATATTCAGTCCTTTGATTTTGAGATAGCATATATTCCTGAAAAGGTAAATAGTTTTACTGATTATCTACACAGGAAAACATATACATAGGAAGTTCTAGAGTATAGTGGTGAGTGGAAGATGACGACTTTACTGGCTGGTGGTTCGGGAGAGTCAAGAGAAGATGACTCTAATTTCATTTTAAGTTGAGTATACACTTTTTAGAAAAATTTGAGATAGATAGTATGAAGATTAAAAATATTTGACCTTGAGGGAAATCCTTGAAGGTGGGTAGACACCTTCAATATGTATGATAGATGAGAATGAGATCATCTAGGTTAGTTATTGAGTTTTTGTGCCTACAAGAATTCAGGAGGAGCTAATGCATGAATTTAAATCCTCAATGTTGGAGGTGCATCAACATGTGACTAAAATGTAACATGACCTGTGATGATAGTTTTGATGGCTATGAATGAAGAAGGATATAGCATGGTTCATGACATGATGCTTCACATGTCAGCATGTGAATTATGATCATCAATGACTTAGTGGTTTAATAAAACCATTACCAATTCTGAAATATCAGTGGGATGACATTACCATGGATTTTTTGGTGCATCTCTTGAGGATTCCTTGAAAGAATGATGCTATTTTGTTAATTGTAGACCAACTGATGAAAGTAGAGCATTTCTTGCCTATACAGGAGACATTCTTAGTGGATCAGTTAGGGTAATTGTATGTTCGAGAGATAGTCTTTCTGCATGGTGTTTCATTTACTATAGTTTCAGATTGTGACTCTCATTTTACTTTGCGCTTATAGAAGGAATTATAGAATGCACTTGGTACAAAGGTTTTAGTGATTAAAGATTTCCACCCATAAAAAATGGTTAGTAAGAGAATACTATTCATGTTCTTGAGTATATGCTATGAGCATGTTTTCAAGATTTTTATGGATCATAGGAGAATCACCTAGATTTGGTGGAGTTTACCTAAAATAAAAATTATCAGGAAACAATAAAAATGGCACCATATGAGGATATTTATGGTTGGTCATGAAGACACCTCTACGATGGATGGAGGCTAGTGAGTCAGTGTTGATGGGACTGAGTCTTGTGTAGGAGAGGTCAGAGGAGGTTCAGTTGATTCAGAAGCGTATGGATATGACATAGAGTTGGTAGAAGTCATGTGCTTATAGGCATAGAAGACCCCTAGAGTTTACAGAGGGTGATCATATATTACATTGGATGTTTCCTAAGTAGGGTCATCACAGGATACGATGGAAAGGAATAATGGAACCTAGGTTGGTTGGACCGTTTGAGATTGGGGAGAGAATCGGGCTGGGGACATACTGATTGTCTCTTCCACATAGATATAATGTTATGCATGATATTTTCAATGTGTCACAAATTTAGTGGTATCAACCCAACCCTTATCATGTGATCAATGTGGATGATGTGAATCTTGATAAATATTCATAATTTGAGGAGCATCTGATACGTGTGTTGGATCACAGTGAGAAAGTGTTGCGGGGAAAGGTTGTGATGTTAGTTTGTTTATTCTGGAAACATGGTAATGTTCAGGAAGAAACATGGGAGAGAGAAGAACATATTTAGGCTTTCTGTCCAGATCTTTTTGGATCAGAATCTTAGAGATGCATGGGAGTGCAACATGAGGATGAGCAGTTATAAGGTGGGGAGATCACAAGATCCCGAGCTTTTCAGTAAAAATATTGGGTTTTTTTTACAAGAACTCATTTTTCGAGTTTTTTTTATATTTTGTATTTTGTATTGGGGTGAGTTTGGGTGAAAATTGAGAATTTTAGAAGAAAGAGGAAGAGTGCATGGTTGGATCAGGTTTTTCACAAACCATGTGTCCTAGCCCATAAAACTATGTGACCCCATATAAAGGGTATTCATAGGGTTGGATCATGGTTTATAAAATTTTCCACCCCTAGAAGAGGTGCACGGTTAAGGGACAAGGTTTGGAAAACTATGAACCCCTACCCATAAAACCGTACATGAGATTTAAACTATCTCGAAAATTAGTTTCTAATATACCATAACATCCATATTAACAAAAAATGGACCCCCAATTGATCCCTAATGATTTATAAAAACTTTTAAGTCTCCTGAATGGATTCCAAGCCCTTATGACTTCAAATATTAGAGATTTAAAGTCTTGATTGAAGATATACACCTCTCCCAATAAGAGATCCTAATATTGGTTGGTTTTTCATTCTTCACTGATTATTATCTTATCTTTTAAAGGATTTTATCCTATATTTTCATGGATCGAGATATATTTTATAGCATCTAGACATATTATTGTTGGATCTTGATTTGTTCCAATTTAGATTTGGGTTTCTGTTCTAGATCTCATTCTTCACCGTTATTCCGAAGAAATTGGGGATTTCCATTGGCGTGCATTTGTCATGAAGTGAGGTAGGTGTTCTATCATTTAAATCCAATAATCATAAATTCAATTAACTACTTGTAATTTTAAAATTTCTAATATTATTTAACAATTTAATTTCCTAATTTATTTATTAAATTTGGTAAATTAATTAATTTAGGAATTATGGAAGTAGGGGTAATTAATTGCTGAATTAATTATCAGAATGTTGAAATTGTGGAATTTTAGGAATAATTTTTTTTTGACTAAATTATAGGAATGTTGAATTCTAAATTAAGGAATAATTAATTGTGGAGTTAATTATTGGAATTTTGAATTGCAAATTGTGGAATAATTAATTATTGAGTTAATTATTAGAATGTTGAATTGTGAATTGTTGAATAATAAATTTTTTAGTTAATTATTGTAATATTGAATTATGAATTGGGAATAATTAATTATTGTATTAATAATTAGAATACTAAAATTTTGTAATTGATGTGAACAATTGATCATTGAATTAATTAATGGATATGATGTGATTAATTAATTATTGAAATAATTAATGGAATTATTGTGATAAATTAATTGGGGAATTAATTTAACAGTTGACATGATTAATTAATTGTTGAATTAGTTAATGTAATGTTGGGAAATATATGATATATGTGATACATGTGATCAATTTTACTAATTGATATACGAGTGTGGGACACATACAAATTCTCCAAATACCCATATATGTGATTGATTGAGAAATGGGGTGTGGGACATGAATTGGTGCTCAAAATACTCATTGGGTCCCAGTTGTGATGTTATAGGACCAAAATAATCCATGTGAGTAATATTTTATGGGATAGGGACTGATGGTACAAACAATAATGATGTTTGAGATAGGGACTGATGCTCCAAATACACATAGAGTTCTAGACATGACGATCTATATCCAAATGATTGGAATTGGACTATGGTTCTAATTGGTTTAATGATAAATTTAAATGAAATTGAAAATGAAATCCCATTTTTGATAATGATTTTTTATTTCAAAATGATATATGGTTTAGAATCTAGCATAGTTCAAAGAAAGTATTGTGGTTCGGTTATCCTCGGGAACATGTTGGTCATGTGATTAAATAAAGGTAATTGAATAAATTTAAATTGTTTACATTATTGATTATAATTATTTATTTATACAAATGAATACTCTATTATAGAATTTATATTGTTTTAGACACCATTGTGGGTGTCCTACTACGTTATACACACACCCTACTCGGACAGAAAGACTAGTACCCGAATAGACTTCATATTTATGGGACAAGATAAGGGAAAATGCCTTGTGTTTGGTGCATAATTTAAGATGGATCATGGATGAGGGAACCAGATGTGGCTTGAGACCCACTTAAGAGTGATTAGTGTCTTTAATTTTGGGTTTTAATGTTTACACTTGGAACATACTTTGTCTTGTCATATATTCTGTTCAATTTTGATATTGTATTTCATGATTTGTTGTTCATGTGATACTGATATTGTTTTGGTTATGGTTATATTATTTGGTTATTCTGTTTTATTTATTCTATGGTATTACTTTGATAAAGAGGGTATAGACTCCACATGATCAATATTAGACCCTCCATGCTAGTCGGCAGCCTCTGGCATATTGGGAGATGCGCCAGAGGTCATGTAACACTCTGGCTCGAGGAACCGGTGTGTGGCACCCAGGTCGGGATGTTACATGAAATCATCAAAAAAATCATGAAATTATTATTTCTATTTATTTACTTCAAGTTTGTTCCATTACACATTCCAATTTGAACCAGAAAAATAAGTTTCTTTGTTTAAATCTCCATTGTCTTGTGGATTTTATTCACAATTTTTTCCTCTGTGGCATGTTTCATAGTGGCTGATTCATTCCGGAAATGTCTTTTTTAGATTCCTCACAACACGTTTGATAATATTATCCATGTTCTGTTCCCAAATTTCTATGTATTCTATGTCATAATTTATTTTTCTCCTTCGTACTCTTGCAACACATATATTTATCAATGTAATTTTGAAATATATTTCCTCTTGTGAATTATTCTGTCATCAATATAATTCCATACTTCAAATTATATATATCACAGACATATTTTTTAAATATTACCTCATTCCCATTTCTACAATGATAAAAACCACTAAATAGATTAATTTTTAGAACATCAATAAAGAGAATATCATTAAATTTCATTCAATATATTTTGATAAATCCAACTACATTAAAATTAATTAAAATTTTATTATTAAAAGTAACAACTTAAATATCATAGAATTATATAGATTGCAATAGATTCTTATTGTTGGTAATTTTTTATGATTAACCAATATTGAGAATCAATTGTTTTGTTATTTAATTTTTTATACATAACCTCATGCACTATTTCTTTCTCTTTATTATTCATCCTGATGAAATAATTGGAATTACTCTTTTGCATTACCTATTCTAGTTGTATTGTGGGAAACTTTATGGTGGTGTGTCTAGGTTAATCACACCTACCATACGTTTCTTTAAGATAATTGTAAGTATTATATAATTATACCTTCTCTTTTAGATATTGTCTTAGCAAGACTATAATAACTTCATATTGACTCCCCCATCAATTCATTGACTCTATTAGATTGAGGGAGTAAAATTTTATACCATAACTCTTATTATTTATTTCCATGGACTCTACAGTTCCAACATATTTCTTCTGTAAAAACCCAATCATTTATGAATGAAACTCCCTTTATTTTTATTTCTTATGGATATAGAAAACAGATGCACTCTTTTTTATTAATATTGGGTTTAAATGGATGTTATGTATCATCATAATTGATAATATAGTTGTTGAAGAGTGATCACACAACAGATATAAATATAAGGTTTTAAAATTCCTTTTGACACAAACAAATGAGCGGATGACCTCATCCAGTAAACCCGGGCCGTACGAAGTGCGTTTTTCAGAGCTCGTAAAGGAGGTAACATCACTAGGCTTCTCTCTTGACCAAGCCAAATCTGATCTTCAACACATTAAGTTTAAACGGAATCGTATACGGGAGAATTTCAAGTTAATAGAGATTACCACCCAGGTGATGTTATCTGAGCCTCCCTGAGAGTCAGTCACCATCGCACACATTACCCTCAGGTTTTCTGAGGGTGTTATAAGGGGTTATGTGACAAGGTATTAGTGACTTATTGTGTAATACCTTTCAAAAAATAATATTGTTATTCCATTATTTCCTTTATTGGAATAGTCTTTCTTAAAAAAATGAAGAATTTGAGAAATTGATTTTTCCGGTAAAAATTATACTTTTTGAGAAATATATGCATTATTATTTTTTTCTTAATAATATTATAAAAAAATTATTATAAATTATGATTATATAAGTTCCTTATCTGTAAATGATTAGGTAATCATTTTGATAAGAGTTATATTTTTATATGATAAAACAAATAGTGTATTTTTTAATTAAAGAATTTATTTTAAGGAATTAATGAATTGTTTAAATAATTAATATTTTAATAAAATAATATTATCAATTTAATTTTATTAATAATAAATGATGGTATAATTTTTATAAAGTCAAGTGTAATTTATATTAAGGTTTAAAAACTATTTTTGACAAAACTCGTCAATTTTCAATAAATGTCAGTCCTCATTTTAAAAGATAAAATTCACATATTTAGAAAATTATTTTGATAAAATAAATATTTTATTTGGAATCCGGATTTCAAAATTACCCAACAATGATTTTTTCATAAATTTATGAGACAGTCAAATTTTTGGGTAAAAATTAATTAATATATAAATATAGTGTGTTTTATGACATCATAATGACCAAATAGTGATATAATAAATACCATGAAATGGATATTAGACCTAATATATGTTTTAAATTTAAAATATTGATATTTTATATTTATTTTAATTATTTTATAATTCCGTAGTGAATCCTCTAAAATGTATGATATATTTTATGGTTTTAAATTCGTTTCTTTGAGGGTGTGACTGGCCTCCACATAAGAAAGGTTAATATTTTAATGTATTATGCCCTTGTACTTATAAAATAATTTTTTCCAATCCACTTTTCTAGAAACCATGGGAAGAACCCATGGGTTGGTTTGTGGTTTTTAATATTTTAGTGTGTAGTGTCCAAAACCTAAATAATAAACAATTCCCCCTCATTTCCTATGTAAACCAACCCATAACCCCATTTATATTTACTAAAACTCCTTTAATCTCATCCTAACTCTTATATACACTCCCTAGAGTCCTCCCAAGGTTCCCAAATTCTCCCATGAATTATCTTCCAAGCCTTTGGGATCACACATCCAAGTAAGGGATCTTCCACCATCCTCCTTTATCAAGCATTCCTTTCATGTTATGGCTTTTAATTTCTTTTTTTTCCATGTTGAGATATGTTATTAAATGTATCCATTACTATAAATTTTATTTATAAATGATTATATCCCCTTAAACTCTCATTTATCCTACCTATTATCCTTTTGTACACCCATTACCATGCCAAAATTTTGTAAGGGACCTCCCTCTCTCCATTTTCTTCAAGAACCTCTTTTAGGTCCTGCCTTTTAATTTCCATTTTTTTGTTTTGGGATATTTTATTCCATACCTACTAAATGTAAATTTTATTTATACATGATTCTATATTCCTTTCACTCTCATTAATCCCCCCTATGATCCTTTAAGCCGAAGAGTTACCATGCTGAAATTCTATAAGGGATTTCTCTCGTCTCATTTCTATCAAAGCATTTATTTTATATTGTGCATATAAAATTACTTATAAAATGTTGGGATATTATGATCCATGATACCCTAATGTCCATTTCATGTATAAATTATGATATACCCCTTTCTCTCCCATCAGCCCATTTTATTAATTTCTATATAATGTCATTATGCTGTAGAAATTGCACCACGATTTTCCATGCCAAAATCATTGTGTAGTGAATACGATACCCATTCCACTATCAAAGGTATTCACTTTTATGAACATATAATTTTTAATTGAGAACATAAATTCATGTATTCCACACTATTTTATTGCAGAATAAATTATGATGTTGAATGAATCCATGATATGTGATCTTTGTGGCACACTTAAGAATGAGATTGAAATGATTATGAAGGGAGCACCCTAATAGCGCTACAATTCATTGGATAATGCTTAGTATCAGGATACATAATGTTGGGATATGGTATTTCCTAATTAATTTTAGGACATTTTTTCACCATGTTGGTACATGGGTTTACCTAGTTCTTTTATGTTTATGATGCAATGTTTTAAGTTGTTACAACATTTTCATGTTATGATAATAAGGCTATATCATGCCTTTATGTTCATGTTTCTCTTATGCTCCATTGATATGTATATTTTCTAAAATGTATTATATGTTTCATGTTATGACTTTTTTACTCCATTACTGGGCTTTATATCTCACCCTTTTCATATGTATATCCTCAGGTTATCCCAGGAAATGCTAAGTATGAAGAAATGTTGTGGTCATGTAAAAGAAGTTTTCAATAAAGATATTGTATTTTCTGTTTTAATTTTTCATGTAATGTTACAAATCCCCAAATGCACAATACCTATCTATCCTCTAGGTTTTATTAAGTCATATATTATATAATAAATCATGTTTAAATGTGTAATAAAGACCATGGTTGTTATAGTTGGTATCAGAGTATAGGTTTAGATATTTTTAGGATTAAGAATAGAAAAAACGAGTGAAAGCCTTAGTGATAAGACTACGTATAAGAAAATAATCCCAAAATTTTGGTGAGTATAGAGTATGTGGTTTATGAAGAAAATAAATCAATATCTGGATATGAAAAAGTAGTGGTGGCTATGGAATAGATGTATCTAGGGGTAAAACCCGAAAACACTACTTTGAGCTAGACTCGAACGGGAACTGGTGAAAAACAGATGGCCTTGCTACACTCTTGGTTTGACACTCCTAGGGTATATTCTTTGGTAAATTCATAATCTTATTATGAACCATTATTAAGTGAAAAAAAAAGAGCCCATAAGAATATACGTTAGGATATAGATCATGGATAACATAGTTTGAATTATAGAAACTTATATGTTATGGTGATAAATGTAATTTATAAGTTATTCCTTTAATGTCATTGGATTTCACTTTATGTGTTGAAATACTCATCTATAATTTTCCTTTTATTCTAGTTAATTTATGGTAATAGGATGAATTGAGTTAACAGCTGATGTGAAGGGAAATGTGATATATGTACCAACGATATTCACAATCAAATGGGAGCTCAAGTAGGACATATAATTATTATGACATCCAAGAAATCAAAAATCAAGATTAAGAATTAGTAATTTGTTGAATTCCCAAGGACATCAAGGAAGATGAAGATGAAATATCACGAAACTCCATCTAATAAAGATGATAATTCAATGAAGTTCCAATTTCCTTCGTGCGACAAGAGTCGAAAGAGGCACCAAGGGAAATGTCACAAAGGGACTGGGAGATGTTTTAAGTGTGGAAAGATAGGCCAGAAAGTATCCAGCTTCCATGAAAAAATGGATAATGTGATGTATGGAAACAAAGTTCCATTTGTGGAATCTTACACAGTTCTATTTCATAAATGTGGAGAAGTCGGGAATTATCCAAGACAATGCTCTATTACAACGACTGAGAAGCATGATGAGCATCAATAATCTCCATGATCAAGGGAGCATGAAAACCCCTATTCTAAGATGAATAAAAATGAATGAATTATATATAACAACTAAATCAATGTAGTGTAAGGAATGGTTTATTTCAATTCATGTCCTATTAGTATATATTTTATGTTTTTTAAGAACATTGAGTCCCCACTAGAAATGATATTAAATCATTATGGAAAACTTATATAAGTGTTTTATCACATGTTGATGTTTGTGGTAATTTTATTACTAAAAATATTATAAGTATCCGTTTGATGGAATTTGAGGAAAAATGAAAAATCCATTTCCTACACCACAAGGTATTTGAAATTCTTGAGAAAAACTATCCCACGCACGATCTGGAGTTGGGAGTAGTGATATTTGTGTTAAAAATCTAACAAAATTATCTCTTTAGGGAGAAGTGTGAATTATATGTGGATAAAAAAAGTCTCAAGTATATATTCACACAGAAATATCTGAACATACACCCATGAATATGGTTATAACTAATAAAATAATATGACTTCTCAATCTATTACCACCCTGGGAAAGTGAACAAGGTGGTGGATTCTTAAGTAGAAAGGACCCAATGATTTTGTCATTGATGAGAATTTAAAAGGATAAAATCTTATTAGATTTGATAAATATGGACATGGGAATCATAAAAAATGGAACATAATCAATCCTTTCACAAATTATTTCTCAACCATTTCTTTTGTAAAGGTTAAAGGATGCTCAAAGTGATGATGTGGGATTTCAAAATAAGTGGAAACTATCAGAAAATGGAAATAATCATATTTTAATGTTGATGAAGAAGTAATTATGATATTTGGGTCAAGACTATGTGTTCCATCAAGTCCGAAGTTAAAGAAAGAACTTTTGGATGATGCAAATAGTTCAAATTTCTCCATTAACCCAGGAAACAAAAATATGTATTGGTATCTCTGAGAGAATTAATGTTGGGATAACATGAATAAGGATATCACCAAATATACATCAAATTACCTAGTAGGTCAGAAAGTGAACGCTGAGAGGAAGAAGTTAATGGGGATGATGTAACCATTACCCATACCAACATGGAAATGGGATAACATCACCATGTAATTTGTCACTAGACATACAAAGAAATCCAAAGGAAACAATGTCATCTGGGTTGTGGTGGATCGTTTTAGAAAGACTACACACTTCCTTGCGATTCGAGAGGATTTCTAATTTTATCAACTGGCACAGATATACATCAGAAAAGTGGTATAGATACATGGTGTACCACTATCAATTGTATTCGATCAAGATCCAAGATTCACCTCTATGCTTTGGAAGAGTCTACAACAGGCTCTGAATACCAAGCTGAACTTCAGTATGGATTATCATCCTCAAACTGATGGCCAATATGAGTGGACTATCCAAAAACTTGAGGACATGTTGAGATCATGCTCCATGGACTTCAAATAAGTATTGGATCAAAATATTCCTTTATTTTATTTCTCTTAAACTAACAACTTCCAGTCATTTCTCAAAATGAATCCTTATGAAGCCCTTAATGGGAAGAGGTACAGAACACCAACATGTTGGGATAAATTTGGGGAGTGAAAACTTATAGGTCCAGAAATGGTTGAAGAAATGGTTGGGAAGGTTAAGACCATCCATCAACACATTAAAGCTTCTTAGAGTTAACAAAATATCTATACTAACAATCATCGATGATACCTAGAGTTTGATGTTGGAGATAGGGTTTTCCTCCACATATATCCATGGAAGAGAGTGATGAGATTTGGGAATAAAAGAATAATTAGTCTGAGGTGCATCATCCCTTTTGATATATTTAATCCCATCAGAGGAGTGGCCTATCAACTAGAACTCTCATTAAACTTGTCTCAAGTACATGATGTATTCCATGTATCACTTTTGAGGAAGTACATACCTGAACCATCACTTGTAATCAATCTAGAGATGGTACCATTGTAGAATGATCTCTCCTATGAAGAGAAGCCAGTGAAAATCATATATCATAAGGAAAAAATTCTATGAAATAAACAATGCCCCTCGTCCAAGTGTTATGGATAAACCAAAAGTTTGAAGAAGATACATGGGAACTAGAGGATGTGATGAGGCTGAGTTACCCTAATCTGTTTTTTTTTTGTGGGAAAAGGAAATTTCGAGGGCGAAATTTTTTAAGGGTGTAAGGTTGTAATGAACCAATCATTTATTAATAAAATTACCATTATTTTAATGTCTAATGGATATAGAAAACACATGCACTATTTTTTTATTAATATTGGGGTTAAATGATAATTATGTATCATAACCATTAATAATATATCTGTTGAATAGTGATCACACAACTGATATAAATATAAGGTTCAAAAAAATACTTTCGACACAGACAAATGAGAGGAAGACCTCATCCAGTAGACTCAGGCCATACGAAGCTCATTTTTAGAAGATTGGAAAGGAGGTAGCATCACTAGGATTCCCTCCTAACCAATCCCAAGACAAGCTTCAACACATTAATCTTGAAGGGAATCACCTATAGGCAAAGTTCAAGTTAATAGAGATTACCACCTGAGCGATGTTATCCGAGATTCCCCAAGAGTCTGTCACTATCACACACCTTACCCATAGGTATTATACGAGTGTTATTAGGGGTTATGTAATAAGGTATTAGTTACATATCATGTAATCCGTTTTGATAAATAAAATTCTTATTTCGTCATTTTCTTTTATGGGAATAGTGTTTCTTAAAAAAATGATGAATTTGATAAATTTATTTTTCAGGTAAAAATGGTACTTTTGAGAAATATAGGCATTATTATATTTTTATTAATAAACATATAAAAACAGTTCTTTTAAATTAAGATTATAGCAGTTCCTTATCTATAAATTACTAGGTAATTTTTTTGATAAGAGTTATATTTTTATATGATAGAACAAAAAGTGTATTTTTTTAATTAAAGAATTTATTTTTTGGAATTAATGAATTTTTGAAATAACTAATATTTTAATAAAAATATTATTATCAAATTAATTTTATTAATAATAAATGATTATTTAATTTTTATTAAGTCAAGTGTATTTTTTATTATGGTTTGAAAAACTATTTTTGTCAAAACCCGTCAATTTTCAATAAATGTTTGTTCTCATTTTAAAAGTAAAAATTTAAATATTTTTAAAATTATTTAGATAAAATTAATATTATTTTAAGAATCAGGATGTAAAAATTATCCAATGTTGAATTTTTCATAATTTTCTAAGATAGTCAAATTTTTGGGTGAAAATTAATTAATATATAAATATATAGTGTGTTTTATGACATCATAATAACCCAATAGGGATGTAATAAATACCATAAAATGGATATTAGACCAAATATATGTTTAAAATTTAAAATAATGTAATTTTACATTTATTTTAATTATTTTATAATGCCTTAGTAAATCCTCAAAAATGTATACTATATTTTATGATTTTAAATTAATTTCCTTGAGGGTGTGACTCACCTCCACATAATAAAGGCTAATATTTTAATATATTTGGACCTTGTACTTATAAAATAAGGTTTTATGATCTTCTTTTAAAAAAACAATGTGAAAAAACCATGGGTTAGTTTGCGGTTTTGAATATTTTAGTGTGTAGTGTCCAGAACCAAAATAATAAATAATTCCCTCTCCTTTCCTATATAAACCCACCCATTCACCCATTCATCTTCACTCAAACTCCTTGAGATCTTCCTAACTCTAATATCTAATCCCTATAGTCCTACAAAGGTTCACTAAGATACCAATAACCCTCTCCCAATCCTTTTAGATCACATATCTTTGTAAGGGATCTTCCACCCTCCTAATTTATCAATCATTCCTTTCATGTTTTGTCTTATAATTTCTTTTTTTCCTATGTTAGGATTTGTTATTAAATGTCTACATTACATTCCATTTGATTTATAAATGATGATATCCCCTTCCAAAAAAATTTATCCCTCCTATTATCCTTTGTGTCCATCCGTTACCATGCCTAAATTTTGTAAGGGATCTCCCTCTCTCCTTTTTCTTCATGCACCTCCTTTAGGTCATGCCTTTTTATTTCCATTTTCATGATTCTGGATATTTTCATCCATAAAACCTTACTATAAATTTGTTGTATATATGATGGCATCTTCTTTTAACTCTCATTAATCCCCCCTATGATCCATTAATCCTAGCCGTTTCGATGCCAAATTTTCGTAATAGATCTCTCTCTTCTCATTTACATTAAAGCATTTCTTTTATATTATGCATCTAAAATTCCATATCACATGATGAGATATTATTATCCTTGATAACATACTGTACATTTCTTGTATAAATTATGAGATACCCCTTTCTCTCTCATCAACCCATTTTAGGAATTTCCATATGACATCGTTTTGCTATAGAAATTGCATCACGATTTTCCATACCAAAATCATCATGTAATGAATACCATACCCATTACTCTTTCAAGGGTATTAAACTTCATGAACATATACTTGTTGATTGAGGACATAAATTTATGTATTCCACATTCCTTGATCATATAATCAATGATTATGTTGATTGAATCCATGTTATATGATCTATGTGGCATACTTAAGCATGAGATTGAAATGATTATTAAGGGTGTGCCCTAATAGAACTCCAATGCATCAGGTAATGTTTAGTATCATGATATGTCATGTTGGGACAAGATTTTAACTGATTCCATTTAGGAAATTTTTCCACCATGTTAGGATAGGGGTTTACCTAATTCATTTATGTTTATGGTGTAATGTTTTAAGTTGTTGACACATTTCCATTTAATGATAATCATGCGACATCATGCCTTTATGTTCATGTTTCTCTTGTTATCTATTGATATTACTATTGCCTAAAATGAATTTTAAACTTCATATTATTCCTTTTATACTCCCTTACTGGGCTTTATAGCTCACCCATTTCTTAGGTATGTCCTCAGGTTATCCCACACAATGCTAAGTACGAAGGAATGTTGTTATCATGTAAAAGAAGTTTTCAATAAAGATGTTGTATTTTATGTCTTAAGTTGTCATGTAATGTTTCAAAGCCCCAAATAAACTAGAAATATCGATATTTTGGGTTGTATTAAGTACAATTTTATGTAATAATTTTTTTCAAATATGTAATAAAGACTAGGGTTGTTATACCTTAGATGTAAAATGTCATTTGGATATATGTAGATTCATTGAAAATATACTCAGTTAATGTTTCACTCCCTCATTAATTCCACCAATTGTATTTCATGAATAAGGATCCAAATAAACATTTCTATTAACTATGTGAATACCATTATGTTTCATGGTAGCATTAGGAATTTTATTTACATCATTTTTTCTTTCACCAATTTCATTGATGGTTTTTAGAAACATATGGTGTGTTCCCCTAAGGATGTTTTCAGCATCAACCAAATTTACCTCAAGAGACTTTACATATTTCTTATTTATATTGAGATTTATTTCAGTAATATGAAGAATTTTAATACTATATTTATGGATAAAATTATGATTACCCATATTTCATATGAAATTCACTTGCATCTTGAAAAATTATTTATCTTTTGAGAGATGAAAATATTTACTCAATGATTCATTCTTTAACTTTAGTGATTTATTTTCTATTTCATGATTTATATTTTCTATAATATATATGAAAGGATATATTATCAATTGTAAATCTTTTGGTATCTCCTCATCATTACTTTGTTCCTCTTCTAAACTCTCTTTTTCTCCACCTAGGGGATCTTTTCGTAGATTATATTTTTCTATAAAATATGTTGTCCCTTCACCCAATGATTCCAATTTCTATTTTTCATTTTTCCCATCATATGTAGTGACCTTATTCATCAATAGATATTCTTATTTTACATTTTATTAGAATTTAATTCTTCTATTGAATAATTTTATTCCTCTTTAACCACATTGATCATTTTTATTTCTTGACAACCATTGTAATTTCTCATTATATTGTTTCTTCTCAGGGAAACTATGTTGAAAATTTTCTAATATTTCTATAATTGAAAATATTAAATAAAATATTTCCCTTATATTTACCCTTTCCTTATTTCATTTCTTTTGATAATAAAGAAATAAATTCATTGAAATCTATAGAATCATCTTCAACTTTGGTTTCCTCCTTATGATACTTCTTTAGATCAAATAGACTCATACATTTTTTATATTTAAATGTTATACCCTTCTCAAAGTTTTCTTTCTTCTTAAGGTTTACCCTATTCTCATCTCTTATGTATTCATTAAATTTTCATGTTTTTTATGGATAATTAATCTGATCCATGATACTATAGGGTAGATATATTTTAATCAAATTTATTCAAGAGGATTTTCATTATTTTCATTACCCTGGAATAATCTTCAAGAATTTCACCATATATTCAAATTGAATTCATTTTTTTACCCAGATGAAGAATGTATATGGTGTTTCATTTTATCCCATTAAAATGTCCTAAAATTTATTCTGGGAAGATTATAACTATGACACGTTCATCCCATTGTTTTCCTTGCAGATATTATGATGTTTTATCAATATTACATTTACTATTTTTGTTCTGATAACTCCTGTAAAATATATCTATAATATGAATGAAAGAAATTCATTTTATTCTCTCCCAAAAACTAAAATATTCATGGTGTCAAATAAAGTATGGATTGTCCCAACACCCAAAATATTTAATCCCTTATCTATGATTTTAATAAAAAAACAAGATGAATGATAAAAGATACGGAACCATCTTTACTCTCTATAGATTGAATCCCTTTCTATAAAATATAGGAACTCCTTTGTTGTTGAAGTAATTCATTTAATAAATATATCAACTTAGTCAAATATATAAGTATTAGGACCCAACCTTAAACATTACACAACATAAGACCTTTTACTAGTCTAGGTTCTGGAGAATTAGATTCAACCTTACAATTTAGCAGAGTAGTAATTAAATTTAATCCAAAGTCAAATTTTATTATGCATGCGGAAAAATATGACCACCAACTTTGGACTTCAAAGTGACCTTTGAAAATAGATTAAAACAAAGGGGTGAGAATTTAAAATTCTCGGTAAGGGGTTTTAAAAAATAAATTCAATAAATCATTTTAAAAATATTATTTTGAAAACACCATCGATAATACATTTGGAAATATCATTTTTAAAATATTATTTGAAATTAATTACGCCTTAAAAATACTTCCTTTATTTGGAAATTAATTATGCTCAAAACTATTTTAATAATATTCTAGTGTTTTTCTGAAAACAAGATGCAAGCTTCTAAAAACAAAACAACATTTTGAGGCCATTAGAAAATTTCGAGGTTGTCTTGGCCTTACCCACTTAGCGAAGGTTGTTTTCACTCCCCAATTACCTTATATGTTTACAACGTACAAACACTGGATTTTCTGAAAACATTTTAAGCTTTCTTTACTTATATATTTGTTTTCCACCAGAGTTTTTTATTATAAAAACATTTCAAAAACATATTCATATTTATATATATACATAATAATGTATATAAATATATGAACATCCATTTCATGAATTTCATGTTTAGTTAAAACCAAAACATCTACCACATAGTCTCTGTATGGACTATACATGTATTCCTTCTTTCTTTACATATGAGTAGTTTGATGTACTTATAAATTTTTCAATTAATCATTAAAATTTAAATCGATACATGAACTTATTATAAATGAAATGGGTGTTGATTTAATGCATAAACACATGGTCATGTTTATATGAAAATGTGATGACCTTAATGTTAATATAATGTAACGACATGTATGCGTATTTTTTAGAAACATGCCAATAAAATTATAGCAAGAATGATGCCATGATTTCATTTTATTAAATAAATATTCACATTAATATAAATAATCATCAATAAATTATTTATGATTGGTTATGTAATTAATGAAATACTTATAAATGTCTGAATAAATTATTTACATATACATATATGATATGTGCCTAAATAGATAATATATATATATACAAGTATGTACTCAACATGAATTCATTATTACACATAACTCTGGTAAATGATAAATTCACTCAATGCTCATGCATTCATGTAAACATGTAAGTAATTTTTCTATATACAAGGTGCAAATTATCATGGGCAATTAATGATGAATGGCCATAAATCATAATCATCGAACATAAACTCATAAATAACTGATATATTCATAAACCATAAATTTCTATTCTAAGATAAAGAAAAGTTTTCAAAAATTAATGTGTATATATATATATATAAATGATGATGAATTATAATTACACAATAGCTTGTATTAATTCATGTTTATTCAAGACTTTGGTAAATAAAAATATATGTTTCTAACAAAAAAGCATACCATAGTTTTGATAAATGAAAAATTCTGTTTTCAAAGAACATAATTAACTACCACATGATTTGATAAATAAAAATAATTCATTACATAATAATTTTAACATATAATTGAATAATAAAACTCTTATAATATAGAACATTATTGAAGAAATAAATTATTGTCGCAAGTGAGGGATAACATCAGAGGAAATACATGTTACAACATAATTTTTATAAAACATAAATTTTATTCTTAAATAAACTGACGACCAATATGGAATCAGAACATAGTTATATATATAAATCACTTCATCAGTACAATTTAAGTATGGATTTGATATAAATAAATAAATATGTCTCCTTAATCAATTTTGAAATTGAAATAATTAATTAGCTTTGAAATGAAAATTTTCATTTAAAAACAAATCAAAATAAGTTTTCCCTTCCTTGAATTGATTTTTAGAAGGTGAGAATATGTTGAATGTTCTAATACCTCGAAAACATACATGAAAAACTGCATAATGGTTTCCCCCTAATTTCATTTACACACAAAAGGATTTTATAGCCATTCCTTTCACTTCCTATACAACAAAACATTGAGATTTAGCTAATTATTATATACGGACCAGACACAAGCTTGATATGTAAGCTGATGTATACAGTATATATATATATAATATATCTATACATTTGGTATAGCATAGTTATCTAAAAAATAATAACCAATATTTGAAAGATTAAATATAAAATAGAGTTGACATGGACAATTTAGGACAGCGGGCACAAGCTTAATCTATAAGCTGGATACACAGGTGAAATCAGATAAAAACAACACAAAAAAATTGACAATAAACATTTTAATATTACATCTATAACAACATTTGTTGACCAAAAATACAAATCAACAAAAAATGGAGAATTATTGATGCATAAATTAGGAATGAAACGACAACATCAATGTTTTATTAGATAAAAAATCAGAATCCTATAAAAAAAATCAATGCCTCATTGGTATTAAATTAATCTTTATATGAACAAAAAAAGACCACACCAACCACACAAAACACGTTTGAACCCTAACCAAGCTTGGTCCCTATCAATGTCGCTTGAGACTCCTTCACTAGAAAATGAAAAACGGTTAAGCCATCTCTCTCGAATAAGATCTATTGTTTCACTTAGCCTTGAATTCCTCGAATGAAACCCCAATGTGGATTGACTCCATAGACCATTCCTTCCCCACATTTGACATGCGCAAACCCTCTTCCTGGGCTAAAACCATCAACTCTCAACAGAAACTCGAAAGCGGACCGCTACTCACCCTGCTTCGAAAATTACGCCTCACCCCTATTCAACTCCCCCTTTTTGTTTATTCATTAATTGTTATCATTATCATTATTATATCATTATAATTATTTATTTAATTAATGATTATAATATATGTATAATGTATTATGAGTTTAACTTTAATATTAAAATAGTTACACTATATAATTATGATTTTATTAAGAAAAAATAATAATATTAATAATTTTATAAAATATAATCTAATCAAAATTTATAATTTAAATCCACACATATATATATGTATGTATGAATGTATGTATGTATGTATATCATATTTTTCCAAAAAAAAATATATAAACCAAAATAATGACAGTTTAATTATTCTTATGTCATATTAAAATGTGAATATTGATAGTGCATTTTTAAAAAAAAATATTTGACATTATTACAACATATAATACATTAACATAATAATTTAAAATGGAATGTATATTTTCAATATTAAAATATTTATAATGTAATATTATAAATTTATTAAAAAAATTAAACCAATAATATTACCTTTAATAATTGTTATTTATTATAACAATATATTATAAAATATCATTTCATGATATGATATTTCATAAAAGTATAATTAATTTATATGTTATCATATTTTTTTTCAAAAATTCCATTTTGAAAATAATATAAATCAAAGTAACCAAATTTCATTTTCATTTTGGTTAAATGGTTTATTAAAATATTTCATAATAATATTTATTTAACTTATAATTCATTTATTAATTAAAATAATTCATTAATTGAAACTCTTGACCTCACCTGTTTTGATAATCCCAATTATGCTTTAATATATTTTGATAATCTCAATTATGCTTTAATATATTTTGATAATCACAATTATGCTTTAATATACTTTGATAATCCCAATCAATTTTTATATATATTCAAATTCACTCAATCTATGATATTCTATTATCAAGACAATAATAATATTAAAATAGTCCTTGAGATATGTTAATCCATGTTTATCCATTTTTGTATGAGTTATGAAGTAATTCTAACCCAATCTGATATGTTTTACATAAAAAATATAAGTGTTAGTCACTGATCTGCATATAGCTACTGATATGTACAGAGCTACCGATATGTACAAGTCTACCGATAGACAGAGTCACCGATACACAGAGCTACCGATATGCATAAGTCTACCGATACACATAATCCCTGAAACTAAGTAAGCTACCGATACAGACTCACCAATACATAGAGCTACTGATAGACCAGAGCTACTGATAGACCAGAGCTACCGATAGAATAGAGCTACCGATAGACCAAGATCAACCTATATACAGAGTTACCGATACAGAATGAAGCTACCGATAGAATTGAGCTACCGATAGAGTAAGTCTACCGATAGAAGTAATTCTACCAATAGAAGGAGCTACCGACACAAGTTCAAATAGCTACCAATACAAAGAAATACAGATACAAGTTCAAATAGCTACCGATGCAAGGAGCTACCGATACAAGTTCAAACAGCTACCGATGCAAGGAGCTACCGATACAAGTTCAAAGAGCTACCGATAGAAGATCACTATTACACAAAGTCCACCATACTCATCTACCAACCAAAGACTACTAATGATTGACCAACCAGTCAACTCTATACTCTCAATACTATTTATTTATTAAGCTAATGGTTACATTTGATGTTTTTAATGCAGTTAATGTTATTTAATGAATTCTATTGCCATGTCAGGGAACCGTACCTAGTACCCATGAAAAAGGTACTCATTCCCATTTACCGGAGCTGAAATCTATAAAAGGGAAGATAAAGACCCAGCTGGAGAAGCGTGGAGAAAATGGGGTGTGCATACAGTGAGAATAAAGGAACTAAGAAGGAACATAAAGAGTGAAAAAGACAAGTGCTCAATATCTTTGAAACCTGGTGAATTCATGCAAGGCTACATCCATACTCCAAGAACACTGGACATACACGAAGCAATTATTTTCTAAAGGAGAACACAAGCTGCATATTGAGTGAAGAACTACAACAAACACTTCATTCACTCAGGCTGATAAGCTGAACTTGGAACCAAGGAAGAAGACAATACTCTGTTTTTTAGAACAAGAACTAGAGAAGGTCTCAGAACCTTTTCTGACAAATCAAACGATTCCAGAGCTGCACTGCCAATCACTAAACCTTTTCTAAACTCATTCACACTTTCTTTAGTGATTCTTTCATCTACATTTCGAGCAGTGTGTGTATCCTATTTATTTTACACACACACTTTCTCCTGAGCTAAGCTGTAGGATTCTTAAATCCTCATTCAAACTCTATTAACTCTCTTGTATCCCACTGTGGATAGTGGTAGAGGTCGATTAATACCTGGACAACTGTGAGGTGTTGTTTGTTTTCCCACATAGAACTGTGGTAGAGGTCTCTTTAATTGGATAGTTTTTTCACTGTTGTTTACCCCGATCTAGGGTGTGGATCAATTTATATAAATTTTTTGAGAGGACTAAGTCTCAGCTTGAGACTGATCCTCTTGTTTACCTTTGCTGTTCATTTTAGTTTAAGTCATAATTATACTATATATATTTCATATTCCGCTACTAACTACTTTAAAATATAACTTGTTTTAAAGTTACTTTTATAGTTAAATTAGCAAGTGTTTGTACTTATTGTAAATCAGTAAGTTAGTTTCAAAAGTCAATTTAATCTTCAGATTAAATTAACTGAGACCTAATCAATCTTTGAGAAATAAATTGAACATTTACACTCTATATAAATTCACTACAGTTTAACATTGTTTTTAAATAGGGGGATATTAAGAGAAATATTTTTAATAGAAATTTTAATTGGAACTCAATTCACCCCCCTCTTGAGTGTCCACTCCGACCAACATTTGGTATCGAAGGTTGTTTTTATTAATAAAATTTTTCAAAAAATTCTATTTTTCAACTTTGATTTTAGTTTCATTTTCAAAGATCTTAAATTTCTGTTAGTTCTAAATTTTATCTCTTCAAAAATATTTTCTAAAATCTAGTTATGGATAATAGACTAGAGGGTTCTACTACTAACCGACCACCTTTCTTCAATGGTACCAACTATTCCCAGTGGAAACTTAAGATAAAAATTCATTTAGAAAGTATGGGTTTTGATATCTAGACTGCTATAGAGTCACAATATAAAATTCCAGAAAACGAAAGAACAACTTGGGATGAACCTACAAAGACTTCTTACAATAATAATTGTAAAGATATGAATGCCCTATATTGTTCTTTAGGAGATGAGGAATTCAACAGAATATCATCTTGTAAAACTGCTTATGAAATATGAGATACTTTGGGTGTTTCTCATGAAGGAACAACAAATGTTTAAGAAATGAGATTAAATACATATACTATTAAATATGATAATTTTAAAATGAAGACTGATGAACCTATTTGTGAAATGTATCTCAGGTTCAATGAGATTGTCAATACTATGAGATCTCTTGGAAAGGTTGTTCCAAAAAAGGAACAAATCATGAGAATCTTGAGATGTCTACCAGACTGATGGAGTGTCACTTCTGTTTCAATCAGAGAATCATGTGACATTGGTGATCTCCCTGTAAAAGATCTTATTGGTAAATTAATGATGTATGAGGAAGAAATCAAGGTGAATAAGGAGGAATATGATGAACCAAAAAGGAAATCCGTGGAATTCAAGTCTACTACTTCAAAGAGAAAAGACACGGAGAAAATGTACCTGCTGAAAGTTC
Organism: Viscum album; assembly: GCA_963277665.1. Taxonomy (NCBI): domain Eukaryota; kingdom Viridiplantae; phylum Streptophyta; class Magnoliopsida; order Santalales; family Viscaceae; genus Viscum; species Viscum album. The sequence continues at coordinate 406,046,665 of OY728167.1, forward strand.
AACAAGTGAAGATTCAGATTCTGACAGTGATGAGGAAATGGCTCAAATATCTAGGAGATTCAAGAAGTTCAATAGGAAGAAGAAATTCTTCAGAAAATCTAACTACAAAGGAAAGTATGACAACAAAGGTCATTGGAAGGACTAGAAGAAATATGCTAAATAAGATGATATAGTCTGCTATGAGTGCAAGAGGAAAGGAAACATCAAGGCTGACTGTCCAAAATTAAAATTCAAAAAGAAACATGATTATAAGGACAAGAAGTATAAGAATGATTTGAAAGTAACCTGGAGTGCTTCGGAGGACAACACAAGTGAATCTGATGTTTCTAATTCTGGGAAGAATTGTGCCAACATGTGCTTCATGAACAATAACTCTGAGGTACCTGTTTCTCCTATGCTGAATGATTATTATTCTAGAAATAACAATGATTCAGATAATGATGAAAATATGTCTAAGGCTGAAATGTTTGAATATTGTAATATGCTGGAAGAAACATGTAATAAACATAAGGACTAATATAAGTCACTAAAGAAACAATATGCTCTCACTTCCAATGTTAAATCTGCCTTCGATATAGAAAAAGAAAAGAATGATCAACTTTTGAAGAAAAATGCTGAACTGAAAGTGTTTAATGAGAAACATAGAAAAGACTTAGAAAATTTCACAAAGGGAAAAGACACTCTAACTCAAATGTTTGGTAAACGATTTGCACCAAAGTACACTACTGGTTTGGGATATCAACATGGACAGAGACAGTTCACTAAAACTCAATTTATTCCTAAATCTGGACAAAATTCTTCTTATTCCAGTTCTGAAAATTCATATGCTTCAACTATTTATTCATATGGTTATAGATCAAATAAATTTTATCTTTCAAAATCTATTGATTCTGTAAATTATATGAGACCCATAAGACAAATTTGGGTACCTAATGCTTTGATTTCTAACCTTTCTGGACCCAAGAAGATCTGGGTACCAAAATCATTTTCTATTTAAACCTGTTTTGTCGGAAACCTGCTTGAAGTGTTCTCACAAGAAGGTATGGTACTTGGAGATTGGATGTTGAAGGAACATGTCTAGAGATTACTCATTCTTCAAGAGTCTAATAAAAGTTGATGGAGGCCATGTCACCTTTGGTGATAATTCTAAAGGAAAAATCATCGGCTTAGGCTAGATTGGTAACACTGATTCAGTTTTAATTTCTAAAGTTTTATTTATTTATGGACTTAAGTATAACCTCTTAAGTATTTCTCAATTATGTGATGATTGCTTTAATGTTAAATTTGAAAATGATTCCTGTAATGTTTTTAATTCTAAATTTTTTTTATTATTCTCTGCCTTGAGAAATGAAAATGTTTATGCTGTTGATCTGAATTCTTTAGCTAAGTAAAATACTACTTGTTTAAATGATTTTCATAAAGAATCTTGGATTTGGCATAGAAGATTAAGACACTGAAACATCCATTCACTTAGAAAATTTACTAGGAAGAACTTTGTTAGAGAACTACACAAACTTGAATTCCCAATTGACAATGTTTGTAATCCCTGTCAAAAGGGAAAGCAACATAAATTTTCTTTTAAATCAAAAAAGAAGTTTCAACTTCTCAACCTCTTGAGTTGGTTCACATGGACTTGTTTGGACCTTCTAGAGTTTCTATTTTAAATTGGAAGCACTATTTATATGTCCTAGTAGATGACTTTTCTAGATATACTGGGGTATACTTCTTGGCTCACAAAAGTGAATCTTGTTCTTACTTTATTAAATACTATAAATATGTAGAAAACCTTAGTGGAATTAAGATTAAAACCCTGAGAATTGATCATGGCCATGAGTTTGAAAATCAAGAGTTTGAATCTTATTGCTCACACAATGGATATAGTCATAACTTTTATGCTCCTAGGACACCTCAGTAGAATGGTGTAGTAGAAAGAAGAAACAAAACCCTTCAAGAAATTGCAAGAACCTTGATTAATGAGTATGACCTGCCTATTTACTTTTGGGATGAAGCTGCGAATACAACTTGTTATATTATTAATAGAGTCTTAATTAGACCTAGTCTCAAGAAGACCCCATATGAACTATGTAATAATAGGAAACCTAAAGTTAGCTACTTTAGAGTCTTTGGCTGCAAAGTTTTTATTCTCAATACAAAGGATAATCTGGACAATTTTGCTTCTAAAAGTGATGAAGGAATTTTTTATTGGTTATTATTTAACTAGAAAATCCTATAGAGTCTTTAATAAAAGAACCAAATGTGTGGAAGAATCTATTCATATCATGTTTGATGAAACTGATCCACATTAGCCTAAAACCTCTCTTTAAAATTTTGAAGAAGATTTGACTGCTCTGGACATTAATGATAAAACTAAAGAACCTACTGTAAAAATATCCAGTTTTGGACATATTACAAAATCTGATTCTATTGAACCCGAACCTATAGATGAGCCTGAAATTTCTATTCCTACCTTTACTAGATCAACTAGGATTCTAAAGAATCATCCTTTGGATGCTGTTGTTGGAAATTTTGATAGAGGGACACAGACTAGAGCTTCTCTAAGAAACCAGGTTGAACATCAAGCTTTTCTTTCACAGCTAGAACCAAAAAATGTCAATGATGCTATCAATGATGAATTTTGGGGAATGTATATGCAAGAAGAGTTCAATTAATTTGAAAGAAACAAATTCTGGGAATTAGTTGACAGACCCAAGTACACTATATCAATAGGCACTAAATGGGTTTTTAGAAACAAAGTTGATGAATCTAGATATATAGTTAGAAACAAATCTAGGATAGTTTCAGAAGGATATAGTCAAGAGGAAGGTATATACTATGAGGAAACCTTTGAACATGTAGCTAGATTAGAATCCATTAGGATCTTACTTGCCTATGCTACTCATCTGAATTTCATGTTATATCAAATGGATGTCAAAAGTTCTTTTCTAAATGGTTATATAATTGAAGATGTTTTTGTTGAAAAACCACCTGGATTTACTAATCCTCATTTTCCAAATAAAGTTTTCAAACATTCTAATGCTTTATATGGTTTAAACCAAGCTCCAAGAGCTTGGTATGATAGGCTTAGTAATTTTATTATTTCAAAAAGTTTTACTAAAGGGATTTCTGATCCAACTCTTTTTATTAAAAGAATTTATAATTATGTTTTAATAGTACAAATCTATGTTGATGATATTATTTTTGGAACTTCTAAACACTCCTTATTTACTGAATTTTCAAAGATTATGCAAAATGAATTTGAAATGAGTTTAATGGGAGAACTTAAATATTATCTTGGATTTCAAGTTTTTCAAAATTAAAATGGTATTATTTTGAATCAAAGTAAATATACAAAATATCATTTAAAACGTTTTGTATTGGATAGTATTAAGGAAAGTGATACTCCTATGAGTACAATCTATAAATTAGATGCAGATGAAACTGGAAAACCAATAGATCAAACCAATTACAGATGTATGATTGGAAGCTTACTTTACCTTACTGCTAGTCGACCAGATATTATGTTTAGTGTATGTATGTGTACAAGATTTCAAGCTAATCCAAAATAATCTCATTTGCTTGCTGTTAAAATAATTTTTAAGTATCATAAACACACTGTAAACTTAGGATTGTTTTCCCCAAAAGGACAATCCTTTGAGTTAATGAGTTATTCAGATGCTAACTTTGTTGGTTGCAAGTTGGATAGAAAAAGCTCATCTGGAACATGTCATTTTTTGGGAAAATCCTTAGTATCTTGGTGTAGTAAGAAGTAGAATTCTGTAGCTTTGTCCACTATTGAAGTAGAGTATATAGCTGATGGTAGTTTCTGTACACAAATTCTGTGGATGAAACACACTCTTTTGGACTATGGATATGATTTCAAGCATGTTTCTATCAATTGTGACAACACTAGCGCAATGAACATTTTGAAGAACCTTGTATCTCACTCTAGGACCAAACACATTGATGTAAGGCATCATTTCTTGAGAGATCATTACCAAAAGGGTGATATTAATCTTGAATTTATTGGCACTGAACATCAATTAGCTGGAATTTTAACCAAACCTTTGAGTTCAGATATGTTAAGTTACATTAGACATGAGTTGGGAATGATTAACCTTGATTGGTAGCTAACTCACCGATGTAATATCTCACTGATTTAATGCCTCATCGATGAAATCTCACTGATGTGAATCCTCACCGATGTGAATACCTCACCAATGTAACCTCGCCAATGTAACCTCACCGATGGACCTCACTGATAGGAATTATCACTGATAAACTCTACCGATGAGTGCGATGTTTAAACTTCTGTCTGCCGCCAGAATCTTAATCTTTTTTACTTTATTTCATTTCATTTATTTATTTTATGATTCCTAAATGATAAAAACTAAATCCTAGTTACTTCTCAATCCACCAAGCCTTAAACCCTTTACCCTCAAACCTTAGCTCCCGAATCTCTCGAGAACCCTAAATCCCTCAAACTAGTTATGGAAAAAACCAAACATCCTACCATCAGAGATGACACTGATGAGCCGAATGAAAATAATCAGAAGTCCTAGCCAGAAGAAAGTGGTAGTGTTGGTAGAACTAGGTCGGGTAGGCGACAGGTGAATCCTCATTTATAGAATAGAGTTATTGTGATTGAAAAAGAGATGTGCATGGAATGGTTGCTACTTAGAAAGTCGTTAGTGCTCGAAGTGCTGGAAGATCAAAAGTGGGTAGATTGATTTTCGAACAACAATGGCCCCTACTATCCGAAGCTAGTGAAACAATTTTATGCGTTTGTGAGCTTTGAGAAGTCAGAAGATGAAAACTGAGTGACTTCTTTTGTTAATGGAAAGGATATGTCTTTTTCATCTGTTGAGTGGGTTGAATACTTGAAGGTTCCACATGAAGGTGTATCTGGATTTGTCTCGAAAGCTATACCACCTACAAGTGATATATTCAATTATGAGACTGCCTTGGAGGAGCTCACTGGTGATGGAAATCAAAGACAAGTAGTGGTTGCTGAAATGGATGGAGAGAACAGATTGCTGTTCAAATTTATTCAGCATTTCTGAATACCAAGGAGAAGAGACTTTGCAAATTTAAGATATCAGGATATCTATCTCCTACATATCTTTAGACATTGTTTAAAGTTGAATCTGTGCAGATTGTTGATGATTCAAATGGAAGACATGACAAGGACAAAATCAAAGACTAATGCCCTATTCTTTGACAAGTTGATCTTAGTGATGATCAAAGTGAAATGGGTAGTTGAGTCTCAAGATGAGATAGTGGTAGTAAGGAATAACTTTTGTATAACAACTACAATTTTCAAATACATGAAGATAAATTGGAACCCATGGAGAGGAGAGTGGGTTAATGATGACCAGAAGGTATATGATAAATTTAATCTTGTAGATCATCCTTCAAGACCTAAGGATGTGAGGGATCCAGTTCTAGGACCTGATAAAGAAGAACCTGAGTACTGTGATGAGACTGAAGAAGAAGATACTTCTATGGATGATGGAAGAGATCCGGACTTACCTCCAAGTCCTGTTGCTAAAATTGTATCTTCTAGAATGGAAGCCTTAGTAGAATAAGAGACACCTGCTGATGAGGAAGACCATCCAGCCCCTGATCATAAAGAAGAAAAGGAGAATGAATATGAAGCCTCTGATTCTGTCTTCTTAAGTCTGAGTCCATTAATTGGAAGCTTAGTTGTTCCTTCTAAGGATGTAGTAAGAGAAATGGAAGAAGTTGTACCTAATCCAGAGGACCCTCTAGCTGTTGCAGAGAAAGAATTAATTGAAGAAGATTCTCCTGAAAAAGAAAGACCCGCTGATAATTCCCTTATTGTACAAGAGGCTGCAACCATTGAGGGGGAGCATCAAAAAAAGTTTGGAAGTGTGTCAGTGGCTGTTGATATTGGGGATTGGGAAGAAGACCCAGGTTTTGTGGTATGTGGATTAGACTATCCTGATTCTGATAATGAGGCATCTCTAAATAGACCAAAGATTATTTATGATGTTGAGTCTGAGTTGCTACCTGAAGAAGTGGTCAGAATTCATAACCTAGATATTTTGAAGAAAAATCTTATGGACATTTTTGTGGAAGAGACAAAGAAGATGAAATATTCACTGGTGTCATCAATCCAATCAATTATGACTGACTCAGTAACCAGTATAGCATCTGAAAGAGCACCTGTTGTAATTTCTGCTGCTGATATGATCACTAGGGTTGATCTTGAATCCTTAAAGGATGATCTGAAAGAGTCCTTTAGTGCTTCGGTTGCTGAGTTGAAGCACTGATTTGTTGAAGAGATGAGTAACTTGGAAAAATCTTTTGAAATCTCTCTCGGTTGTAATATTTCAGCCTTTTTGGCAGAAATAGTGGAAGAAGTTACAGACTTCCAGACTCAAGTTTCTAAACTGGAAGCAGATGTTGAAGCTCTAAAGAAATCTGTTATCTCTTTAGACTCTTACATGGGCTCAAAATCTCAAGCAGACAAGGACGTAACCTATGTCAAGAGTGTTGTAAGCCAGATGGTTTCAGTGTTTAAAGGTTTTAAAACTTCCATGAAAGATCATGTTAAAACCCAGGAGTTCCAAATCCAAAATCTTATTAGTGGGTTGACCAAAAACTTCAAGGAAACAGTAAACTTATCTATTGGTTTTGTTGCTTCTAGACCCTCAGTGAATTTGAATCATATTCGAGCTGTGATGAAGGAGGAGCTTGGTTCAGCTTCAACCAGTGGCTCTGTGGACTCATCTGACCTGAGAAAATTTGTGCTTTCTACTAGAGATTCAGATAGAGAAATAATGAAGATAGTCCAAGACTATATGAGAGAAGCTTCTGCCTCTTAGAAAGAAGTGAATGAAAAGGTGGAATTCTATTTCTAAAAGATTTACACCAAGAATCAACTCAACAATCACATCAAACTTATGTCGGAAAACCTGAAGTTACCTCCTGTCAATAAATCCTTCAGAGAGAAAGTCAGGAAACTAAGGGAATTGACTCCATTCTTGAAAAAAATCATGGAGAACAAGGATGACTTCATATCTTCTATGGATAGAGGAGGAGGAATAATTACGAATTTTAGAAATCTTTTACTGCCATTCCTATATGTTGATGCTCGGCTAGTGATTGTACCACCAGCGTTACCTGCCTCTTCGTCTACTACTTCTCCGGTTCAGATGACTCTAGCCCAAGCCATTTGAAGCCTTACACCTATGATCACTCAAAGAACTCCTCAGTACAGGACAGGAACCATGTCAGTGGCTCAGCCTCCTGTGATCATCTCTGGTGTTCCTAAGCCTTCACCTGCATCCACACCATCTGAATCCTCTTCATATCCAAAGGGATAATCTCACATTGAGGATATGGATTGAACAAGTTTCTAGGATGTTTGATAGGAATCCCTTGTATTTTGTTTTCTTTCTATGTACCCTTTTGCAACATTTAATACAAGTGGCTTTCTTTTTTTTCTCATTTTGTTCCTATTCTCTTTATTGTTTCCTACTTTTTGATTATCACAAAGGGGGAGAAATATTATTTAAGTATCAAAGAGGTAGAAATATTCACCCAAGGGGAGAAATATTATCTAAGGAAGACCTACCATGATTTTCCCCTCAGATATCATTGCATTTAATTCCACCTCTGATACATTATGTTCTATAACATACATTTTTCTCTGAGATAATTGCATTTAATGATATATTCTCTGATACAACTACTCTTTTTTTTAAAATAGAATATCATAAGTTGTGATTATCAAAAAGGGGGATATTGTTAACCTCACCTATTTTGAGAATCCCAAATATGATATAATATATTTTGATAATACCAATTATGCTTTAATATATTTTGATTATCCCAATTATTCTATAATATACTTTGATAATCCCAATCAATGTTTATCTATATTCAAATTCACTCAATCTTTGATATTCTATTATCAAGATAATAATAATATTAAAATAGTCCTTGAGATATATTAATCAATGTTTATCCATGTTTGTATGAGTTATGAAGTAATTCTAACCCAATTGGATATGTTTTTCATAAAACAGTTAAGTGTTAGCCACTGATCTTCATATAGCTACTGATATGTACCGAGCTACCGATATGTACAAGTCTACTGATAGACAGAGTCACCGATATGCAGAGCTACCGATATGCATAAGTCTACCGATACACATAATCCTTGAAACTAAGTAAGCTACCGATACAGACTCACCAATACATAGAGCTACCGACAGACCAGAGCTACCGATAGACCAGAGCTACCGATAGACCAGAGCTATCGATAGACCAGAGCTACCGATAGACCAAGAGCGACCGATATACAGAGTTACTGATACAGATTGAAGCTACCAATAGAATTGAGCTACCGGTAGAACAATACTACCAAGCTACCGATAGAGTAAGTCTACTGATAGAAGTAATTCTACCGATTGAAGGAGCTACCGATACAAGTTCAAACAGCTACCAATACAAAGAACTACCGATACAAGTTCAAATAGCTACCGATGCAAGGAGCTACCGATACAAGTTAAAACAGCTACCGATGCAAGGAGCTACCGATACAAGTTCAAAGAGCTACCGATAGAATATCATTGTTACACAAAGTCCACCGTACTCATATACCAACAGAAGGTTACTAATGATTGACCAACCAGTCAACTCTATACTCTCAATACTATTTATTTATTAAGCTAACAGTTACATTTGATGTTTTTAATGCACTTAATGTTATTTAATGAATTCTGTTGCCATGTCAGGGAACCGTACCTAATACCCATGCAAAAGGTAATCATTCCCATTTACCAGAGCTGAAATATTTAAAAGGGAAGATAAATACCTAGCTGGAGAAGCATGGAGAACACGAGGTGTGCATACAGCGAGAATCAAGGAACTAAGAAGGCACATAAAGAGTGAAAAATACAAGTGCTCAACATCTTTGAAACCTAGTGCATTCGCGCAAGGCTACATCCATACTCCAAGAACACTGGACATACATGAAGCAATTATTTTCTAAAAGAGAACACAAGTTGCATCTTGAGTGAAGAACTACAACAAACACTTCATGCACTCAGGCTGATAAGCTGAAATTAGAACCAAGGAAGAAAACGATACTCTGTTTTTCAGAACAAGAACCAGAGAAGGACTCAGAAGCTTTTCTGACAAATCAAATGAGTCCAGAGCTGCACTTCCAATCACTAATGCTTTTCTAAACTCATTCACACTTTCTTTAGTGATTCTTTCATCTACATTTTGAGAAATGTGTGTACCCTGTTTATTTTACACACACTATCTCCAGCGCTAAGCTGGGGGATTCTTAAATCCTCATTCAAACTCTATTAACTCTCTTGTATCCCACTGTAGATAGTGGTAGAGTTCGAGTAAGACCTAGACAGCTGTGAGTTGTTGTTTGTTTTCTCACGTAGAACTGTGGTAGAGGTATCTGTAACTGGATAGTGTTTTCACTGTTGTTTACCCCGATCTAGGGTGTGGATCAATTTATGTAAATTGTTTAAGAGGACTAAGTCTCGGCTTGGGACTAAACCTCTTGGTTACCTCTGCTCTGCATTTTAGTTTAAGTCATATGTATACTATATATATTTCATATTCCGCTGCTAACTACTTTGAAATATAACTTGTTTTAATGTTACTTTGATAGTTAAATTAGAAAGTGTTTATACTTATTTTAAATTAGTATGTTAGTTTCAAAAGTCAATTTAATCTTTAGATTAAATTAACTGAGACATAATCAATCTTTGAGAAACTAATTGAACATTTACACTCTGTATAAATTCACTAAAGTTTAACTTTGTTTTTAAATAGGGGGATTTTAAGAGAAATATTTTTAACAGAATTTTTAATTGGAACTCAATTCACCCCCCTCTTGAGTATCCACTCCGACCAACAGAAACTCGAGGTGTTACAATATGTAGTGAAAAATAAATTTAGATCCATGAAAAATTACTTGTTCCAACTATATTTAAACTTTTAAGAACAACTTGATAAGACTTTGTATTAATAGATACACAACCTTACTTGATACCAAATAAATGGTATAAACAAGAAATAATAATATTCCTTTCATGTAGTGTTCTTTGATACCAACTCATAGGCCTAGGAGGGATTATACCATCACTGAGAGTGGGGGAGAATTTATAGATAACTAAAAAAAATTAACACTCAAATAATGTTTTAGTATCTCCATATAGTGAGTATGGATGTTAAGATGATGATATAATGATGAGAGAAAATATGAGAAAGAATAATCACAACATAAGGGTAGATACAAGGTTCTCATACTCTTTCTATCAATTTGTTAATCCTTAATGTTAAGCAATTCTGATCCTGTTACACACATTCCATTTTTTCTATTTATACAAACCAAGATAGGAGAGAGAGAAAATCCATAAAATCCATGTACACGATATAATGATAAGAATAATTAATTAAATAAATACACACTTCCATGGAATTTGGATCTGGTGTGAACCCTATCTCTTTGCCTCAAATATTAGCTAAACCCTCTATGGAACTATCTAAGAAAAGAGGTTAGGATTACTCATGTTTTCATCACAATCTATTACTACTTGGTATGTGTAGGACCCAATCATATTTATATTTAATAAAATATTTATTGGGTGACTTCCTTCCTCACAACATAATATATTGGTTTAATAAATATGGAAGTTTAATTTCAATTATCCTTCAGAAGAATCATGATGTGGGCGGATTATTAAGAACATTTGTTTTATATATGCTTATATTTTCCATTATCTATGGAAGAACTCCAATTGCATGACTAAAATTCTTATGCCGTCAACACTCAATAAAGTGATACATATAATTATCATGAGATTTTCACTATGGCATGATCTCAATGATTATAGTGTTAATTTTTTCACTTTAATATACTTCACTTGTCTCCCATACTAGCATGACACTTATTTTTTAGGATATAGGGGTCATATCATGACCGACTCCCCAAAAACCTTCAATAATATCCTTCATGATGTAACCACCATTCCTATATAATTCCACTCATGAAGTTACTCATGAATATATTAATTTTACACTTATATGGTAACTAGTTTGGTTTGTTCTTTCATTTCACAATATATTAATCCAACCAATAGAAAAAATTTACGCTAATATAGATTTATTTTATTTATTAAAAATCATTTTGTATTGAGATTTTCTCTTACATTGATTGTGTTTTACACCCATAGAAGACCATTTGTGATGTTCCATATACTATTCTTGTTGTGATTCACTTCAACTCTGAAAAATCAGTTATTTTTTATCTTTTCATAATTATGAACATACTCTAACTAATCCACGGGAATATTTTCAATATATTAAACCAAAAAAACTCTCAAAATTAATGAATGAATTTATACAAGATTCTAGTCATAAAATTGATCTAATGTGAATATTATATATAAACCATATAATATAATATAATAATGATTTTTAGATTAATTAAAATCTAGTTGTAAAATCAATACAAAACTAAACATGTATTAATTGAGATCAATTCATATCTTCCCTTTATCAATTCACATCTTGAGGGGCTTATCTAAACTCCAACAGTCATTAACTCCCCCCCATAATCATCAAATACTCTTAAATATTATAAGGGGACTTCATATGGGTCAATGTAATTATATATGAATCTCCAATATCTCAACAAGACCACTATAAAGAACAAGTATCATATATATTATATTGATTCATTGTTTATCAAACTATATGGATATAGATACTTCACAAAATATCCTATCATTATAGATATAATAATTTGATGATGAAAAGTGTGATATTCAATAAAAACCTTTTAAAAAGTTGTAGACACTTTGGAACCATTGTGATACCATTTCACCTCAAAATTTCCCTAGCCAACTTCATATAATTAATGAATAGAATCATTAGATATTAATTAAAAAATTTACAATAATATTTACTCAGGATATTGTAACACATGCTGAAGGAAAATAAGAACCTAAAAATAATACGAGGACTATGAAAGAGACATTATTAAAAGATAGATTGTTTGTAAAATTAATAAAGTGTTCATTTTTGGGAAATAAAGTCACATTTTTTTTGAAATTTCTCACAAGAAATAAAATTTCTATGGATCATTAAAATAAAAATTCAAATAAACAATATATGATAACAACATGAGTGTCAGAGATTTGTAGTTTTCATGGATCAATTAGGTACTATAATTTCATTTTTATGAATTATTCATGGTTTTTTAACATGATAATTATGTTAAAAAATGATGTAAATTTTTTCTTGGTAAAATAATATAAATATATATACAAGGATATAAATAGGTAGTAAATTAGTACAGATGTGTTTATACTACTCGTGAGTAGGGAAGATTTTTTATGAAATAAAATGATTAAAATAATTTCTTTGTGTACATCCTCATAAAAAATGAATATTTGATGGCCAATGTCCTACAAAAATATCTCAATAATGAATTTTTAAACAAAATTCATGATCCAAATTTAGTGACATTAATTTTTATGGTGATGTTTTTTAGACATTTCCACTATAGAGAGAAGTGTGATGTATATATCAATCCAAAATGATTATATTATATATTCACATAGAAGGTCCTAAAGTGTATTAACAATTATTATTGGAGTTAGTCAAGGGTTATGACATATTAACACATCATCACCATGGGATAGTGGATAAGGTTGCTGATTCTCCAAAAAATAATCCTATTATCCTATCCCTGATGATTTTTTATAATGATCAACTATTTGTTTATTTTTTATTGTAAGGGTATGGAAATGATAATGGTGTTAAATGCATCATAATTATCTCAAATGGTGTCCCAACCATTCATAAAATAGAAAACCAAAGAGTAATAACATATTGATTATGAGTTACACTAAAAGTTGAAAGAAACTAAGGAATGTAATGTTTATAAATTAAACACAAAACATGATGGATTAAATGGGTTTATAACTCAATTATGTGGGTTTTAAACACCATAATTAATGAATGAGTTATTGAAATATATACACACCTCATCTTTATCTATCCTCCCAAGAAGAAAAAATATTTTTCTAGATATTTGGGAGCACTTATAGTGATATAACATGAAGAAAAAGATTGTGTAATTCACCACAAGGTTCTTTGTATTACAACATGTTAGTAAAAAGACTAAAAATTATATGGGGATGATAAAACCATTACCCATACTAATATTGAAATGGTAGAACTTCATTTTAGACATTTCCATAGGTGTTTTGAAGACATATAAAGGAATTAATGGTATATGGGTTGTGGTGAATATACATATAATGTTTTTAACTTCACCATTATTCAATAATTTTTCATTCTATAAAATTTCTAAGATATATATCAATTATGTAGTGAGGATATATAGGGAAAAATATTTGATAATATCTGACTAAGATATAAGGTTTATCTTGATGTTCTGGAGGGGGCTCCAATATATATTGACATAGAATTAAACATAATATTTTCCTATCATACTCATTTACATTGTCAATATTAAATAACTATAAAAGGCCTTGAATATATGAAAATAGCTTTCTCAATGGACTGATTATGAGGTAAATATCAATATATTCCACTAGTCGAGTTCATATATAGTAACAATTTTCACTGAAATACAAAATCTACCATATGAACCTCATTTGTGATGAGATACAAAACTCCAATTTGTTGGGATAAAGTTGGTGAAAATAGATATTAAGCCTGAACATGTGAAAAAATTACAGAGAATGTGTATTATATTTAGAAACATATTAAATATCTAAAAATTCAACAAAACTATCATACAGATAATCTTAAATGAGACCTAGAGTTGCTAAGACACTGGAGCATTGGTCCCTTTGAGATTACTGATAGTGTATGAGTTGTGACCTATTGATTGTAACTTATACCTAACCTAGATCAAGTGTGAAATATGTTTTATTGGTCTCTCCTAAGTAATTACATATGATATACCTCAGATGTACTAAATCAGAGGTAAGACAACTGAAGAATAACCTCCATAATAAGGAGTAACTAGTAAAGACCATATATTGTATAAATAATTTATTATGAAACAAGTTACAATACATTATCAAAATATATTTTCCAAACCATAAATATTGAGATAAAATATTTCAACATGAGGGTTATAATTATAATTTCAAGGGTGAAATTTCTAAAGGGGAAACAATATAAAATCCTATATTTCTGAAATATGTGAATTTCCATTGGGTTGATGGAGTTTTTTTCAATATTTATTATTGGTTATGTCTTGATCATCATGAAAATGTGTATTGTGTGATGTATTGATTATCCACCCATTACATGAAGATAGAAGGTTCTACCAATGAAGCATGGGTCATGGAGGTAAGAAGATGGATTCCCTTCAATACCAGGATGGATTCAAGTGGGAAACCCAATCAAATGAAGATTGATTGAATTGTTCTTAATGAATATGAAAAGTATTAATAAAGGTGTTTTAGGTATTTCTAAAATATTACCATAGGAAATGTAGTACCTAGGTACTAAACCTTATTCTTGAAAACTTCTAAATTAGTATTTCAATGGATCAAATCAGGATCAAATAAGTGGAGAAGCTAGATTGAGTTTTTTTTGAGAACCCATCAATGAGGTACATATCAAATTTATTAATGTATATAGTGTTATACACTCTTGGATTAAAGTTTTATAAGGACTTTTTTTATTTATATGGTTCAATATTCATTTAAATCAATTCTAATGATTGTTGAAGTATTCTCGAATTTTAGTACAGAAATTAGAAAATTGGATATTTCTGGAAGCTTGTGTGTTAGTTATCAATCCTCATCATAGGTATCACCCCAGTTTAAGAATGTGTTATTTTATTTAGTACAGGTGTAAATTTTTTATATGTATGTGTGAAATGAGGCCATCATATGTGTGATCCTTAGTAAACTTTAAAAATTGGCCAAGGACTTTTAGTGTAGGTGTGTCTTAGGCTAACCAAAAGTTTCATCTTCCTCAACATATGTGTCATCTGATAATGAGTACATATGATCTATTCCTAAACAAGTGTAATCAGACCTGGTGTATGTATCATTCTATAATAAGAAAATTTTGAGGTTGATTCTGGGTGAAATATTTTATTTCTAGGTTTAACATTTGAAGAGAGAATTTATTTGGGACAATACCGTAGATTTTCATTATTCATCTAAACATGAAAAAAAACCGATAATAGTGTGGGATCTAAGCATGATAAAATTAATATGAGTAGATCACCATCCTTGTAAAGTTAAGATAAAAGCTATATGAAAAATGGGCTTTCCCTAATTGGTGAATTCTGTGGAAATAAAAATACAATGATTCTTTTTTGTTCATTCCATGTTATAATATCATGATGAATAGAGAATCCATGATCCAAGTCTAAGATAAAGATGGTATTCTTGGAATTTAAACCTTACTTAATTGGATGAATACCCACTACATGTACTCGTTGATGAAGAGAATGAATTTTCTGATCTATCAAAAATACCATAAATGAGATGGAAATATGGGAATTTTCCCATGGATAAATAGTGAAAATAATTTCAGATTTCTAGAAATCTAGAATTGAAAATTGAAAAAATTATGTGGTTTCTAAAAAAATTACTAAACATATATTTATAAAAGAATAAATTTGAATAATAAGTAATATGATAATATATTCCTAATATGTAATAACATAATCATAGTTTTGTACTAGTTTACTATGAATACACTCACACCATAAAAGACGAGTGATATGATTAATATATAAAGAGTTATGTCATCTTTTCATATAACTCTGAAGATATGAAGTATGAATTCTGTCGAAGATATTTTTGAGGAAGATGAATATGAGGCTATTGATGAATAAAATGGAAAATATAAATATTCGAGTTTCAAAAATGAAAAGAATTAAATGAGGGTATTTTTAGATTTCCTTTTGAGATGGAAAATGGGAGTAATAATGTTGTGTTTACCAAAGTGGTAATTTAATTATTATAGTTTTGTCTGGTAGTAGTAATTTCCCATAGACGAACCATTTTTGAGATTGAAAATTAATGAATACATTTTATGAAGCCACACATGAAAATAAGAACATATCATGGAGGAATATATAGAAAAAGGAAGAATAATTTTCAACTATTGTGAGTGAGTTATGTGATAGAACTAAATCACTATTGGAACAAGAAGAATAAGAACCATTTGTAGTTTGTATGGAATAAGATAAGATAATCTGATCACATGCTGAAGTTTTAAACCAACTTTGTTTTTGAGAAATTCAAGAATCATATATGAGTTAGATGATATAAACTATTGTTCAGTTATAGCTTAGTAAGAAGAAGAAAAAAGAGTGGGAAAAGTAAAAAAATAGGTGCTTATTCTGAAAAATTTAGTAGAAATTAAGTACTTGGAGTATAGATCTGAAAAGGACATCAAATATATTCTAAAGAGAAATAAAAAGTTATAATTGGTATAGAGGATCATTTTCTTATATGGTTTATTGAAGAAATTTTGATTGTCAAATTCCCTTTTTTGTGAGGAATAAGGTCATCATTTTTAGCTATAAAGACATACCTAAATAGGTTATTGATCAACTACAAGAAGGATATGGAATGTCAACAGTGGAGTATACAAGGTTTTAATCTATGAAACTTGTGTGACTTAGGGTATAAAAAGAAATCCCTATGAAAATTAATGAGTTTAGATTGAAGATGAGTAATAGTAAGTCATGTGTGATATAGGAACTTTTGTGCAAGATAGGATTTGATGATGGTGTCATAAGAATTATCTATTTTATTCATTTACTAATTATATTAGAGAAACTATGATTGAAAAAGGCAACCAATCATGGTAATAAGTATAACATTGATCTGAACATTGTAAAATTATTACTTTCAAATTTTACTTTCTTTACTTTCATTTCATGAAGTGTTGGTTTCTAGGTTAAAAATGCAATAATTTATTTTTCATAATTGGCAATAGAGTTCCATACCCATTAGGGGATAAGAATATAAGAATAATTGGTAATTGGAAGAAATTATTTGACACCTAATTCACCATCCCCATCTAAGGTGTCTTCATGATTTCTCATAATAATTTTAATTTGTATCAGAGTGAGATTCCCTCTGGTTGGTTTTATTTTAAAGTCCCTTGGAATTTCAATAGATTTTATAAAGTTCATATTTTAATTAAATTTGGAAGTGAGTTATGAACACCCTAGGATAAAAGAGTTTACTTCCACCCATAGCAATACAAAATTAGATGTCTTAGAAAATACAATGGTAAATATGAATAATAATGCAACTAAAAAAACATATAAACTGCTTAAATAATAATGAGGAATTCCCACCAGGTGATGGTTTTTAGAGTTCTATTTTTTTGGTTAAATCATTTGAATAATATTCCTCTATTGAAAGAAACTCAGGACATGATAAATCTGAATTAATTGATTCATCTTGTGAAATTAATTTTTGAATTAAGGATCACTTGATGAAAATACAAATGGAAGTTGATACTTGTATATTTCAGTATATAAAACAATACAAGATGATAAGTCACATCTTTAAGAAGAAGAAGATTCAATAGAAGAGTAATTATCAAATAAAATTATTTCTTAAAACACTCTCATAAATCTTATAAATTCTAAAGAAGATCCATTCACACTTTTAAATGAAAGAGTTTAATCAGTTGATGTAGAATAGAAAAGAGTTATTTTTGAGAAGAAATTATTTAAAATAGTTTTCAATTTTTTATTCCATGAATTAAAAAAATCATCATTTTTCTATAAGTGTAAAAGATACACAATTATAAATAAAAGAAAATATTGTAAATAATAAGGATTATTCTTTATAGGTGACAATTCAAATTCGTGATGATCAATAGAAGGAGCTATGGAAGGATTGTGATGGAATGGTGAAGAAACATGAATATAAAAAAATACCTGGTCAATGTGAAGTGTTTGTATTTGGATATCAAGCTGAATAATATAGAAATTACCCATCCATAATCTTCACAATCTGTTGGGAGAATAATTTTTACCGTAATTTTTTTTACTAATATTACTACATCTAGGAAAACTAAAAAGGTGGAATGAAGGGTTTTAAATAATTTCTTTATTTTCCGTAAAATATAACTTGGAGAAAGGTATCTCGTGACCCAATTTATTTTGATCCAATAAATCTATTTTTTATGGGTATATAGATTTCAATTTAAAAAATGTGTAAATATGGATGAGGAAAAATAAAATTACAATAACCAACATGTTATGGAAGTAAGTGAGTATGTACATGAAATGTTTCACACAAAATAGAGTCCAAAATAATATCTATTCACCTAAAAAATAACAACCATGCATATCTAGAAATACTACACCCAAAATGAAAATAACGTGTTTACTGAAATGTGTTGGTGATGTTGGAGATTTCATCATAAATCCATAGATTAGTTTTATAATATTTCATCACGTAAAAGTTAGAGAAGGCCAAGAAAAATGGCGACCTAATATGATGTTTAAAGGAAACATGATGAAAGAAAGCAGAATTTATAGATGAAGAGGAATATATATATTCAGAATAGAATTAATAGTTTGGAAAACTTATGTGAGTATTGAAATAGAAGATTCCACTACTATGCAGAGCGTTTTTATGTTCCATATCAAACATAAATATCAACTTATTGAAAGGATAAGTTTAAAATGGTCGGTGAGGGATAAAAATAAGTCTTTTTTGGGATATAATTGGGAAATGATTTGTGTTGGGGAAGATGTTTCCAAGAATTATAAAAATAAGGTAAACCACGATGTCATACAAATAAGGAAGAGATGATTTTATTGTGTAATTATGGGTCACATCATATACCATTTAAAAATGGATATGAAAATAGATGTAAATTATAGGAAGCAAGAATCTAAAATGGAGTCATTACAAGATAGTGATAGTTGTATTTTCATGGTATTGGATATCCTTGATAAAGAATAATAAATGATTCCCAAAAATGGTAGCTTAAAATCTAAAAAATTATGTGTGTGGAAGTTACAACTAGGTAAGAAAATTGGTTGTAAAATGTATGATTGGGAAGTACATATAAGATCAAATTCTAAAACTATAAACACCCTGAGATTTTTTGAAATATTTTTTTTAATTAATTTAATCTTTTTGATATTTTTCATTTCACACAACACTAAAAATAGTTATTTTATATATATATTAAAGCACTATGTTTGTATTTATTTTTATGATTTGAAAATTTAATCTTAAAATAAATAAAAAATCAATGGTTAGCTTTGTCTATAAGAAACACTGATTTAAGATTGTGTTTCATGCCTGAATAAATTTCCTCAATGGCTTGCGTAACATACAAGAACGAGTGTTACCAAACTATAATATATTATTTAAAAAATATAATAATATATAACCTAGACATTAAATCATATTTTATGAATATTATTAACTAAATTATGTAAATATATGGTTTTTACAAAATATAAAATTAATTAACTAGTTACAAATTATTTAGAAATGACTATTAGAACCATTTGAATATAAAGAGAGTATTTTTACAGAAAACTATTATTATAATAACAAATTTGTTTTAATACAAATAAATTAAATTTATTACAACAAGTAATTTTAATGTAATATATATGTTATATATATGTTATATATCCAAGTAAATATTTTTTATATTCATCCAATAGATTTTATAATCATAAGATAAGAATAAAACCAATTTAACTCATAAAACCCAATATTTTTATTTAGGAAATTTTACCTCCTTTTAAAAGAGATCCTCTTTTAAATATATATTTTTTCTCTTTCATAAATCTTATATGTAAATATAAACTTCATCTTTAAAATAGAATAATAAAAATTAGGTTAGGGTGAATTTTTCGTTTTTTTGTGAAGTTTTATTTTTTAATGAATAGTGAAAAATAATGTATTTTTGTTTCAAACTACTTTTTCATCTAATTTTTTTAATGAGGATTTCAGAAATATGAGGTACAACGCCTACCTAAAACATGCACATTTTCAAGCTGCAGGAATATAAAAAAAATTACTCAAGCTGAAACAAGGTATGCATGAAATAGATATATAATGATATGCGTAGACACAGTAGCAGACCTACACAAACAACATACAGAAAGTAAGAACACATGAGGAACTATTCATTCCTACTTGATGTGAACCAGAGAACTGTTTTCCACCAAAGTTCCAACTTCTCTGCAGCATTCAACTAAACCTAAGAAGAAGAACAAATCATCTTCCTCGAAGAATGAACACTATGCTTCATGACACTCTATTTTTTGTGACTTCTTCCTGAAGAAGACTAAAACTTCACATATACTACATACAAAGAGTCTAGAGATGAATTTCACAACACATAGATCCTTATAAAATCTATATCTCTATTCCATACTCTGTTGGGTGCTTTTTATTACATTTTCGAGAAATTTGTGCATTTGTCTATAAAACACACACCGTCTCCTGCACAGAACTATTGGATACTAGATATCCTTACACAAATATATGTTTACACTTGTTTATACCATGTAGAACTGTGGTAGAGGTCCTGTGTGACCTGGTTTTAAATTTTTCCCATGTATAACTGTGATAGAGGTCAGGTGACCTAGATAGTTGTAAACTATTTTTTAAACCCAGATCTAGGGTGTGGATAAAAACCATTATCTATATAGACTACTTGGTGGAAGGTGACAACCAAGTGGAGTAGACTATGTCTTGGATTGAGACTGAACCTACTATTTTATATTCACTGTCATTTCAAATTTAGTGTTCACTTCTTTTACCTATATTTATGAAAACTAAATTTCACTTTGATAGTTAGTCTTAGAGGTTGTTTATAATTTTTTTGTCTTATTATATTAGTTTCAAAAGTTTTATCAATATCTCATATTGTTACAACTAAAAAATAATAAATCATTTGAGAAATTATTTGAACTATCATACTATTATAAATTCACCACCATGATTAATTAGAAAGTTATGTTTTAAATTGGGGGAATAATTAAAAAAACACTTTAACAAATATTTTTATAGGAACTCAATTCAACCCTCTCATGAGTGTCTTACTTCGAACAACTTTTGGTATAAAAGGAATGTTTTTTAAAATATTTTTCAAATATTTTCAAATGTGATTCAGTTGTGTTTTAAAGATCTCAAAATTTATGTTACTTCTAATTTTTTTATCCCTTTAAAAATCTTTCTTTAGTATGGATAATAGATTGGAAGGCGGTAATACAATAATACCACCCTACATTAATAAAACAAACTATTCCCAGTGGAATATTAAGATGAAAATGAATTAAGAAATTATGGTCTTTGATATTTTGATAGTGATAGAAGATAAATACAAAATACCAAAGTCTTCTAGGAATACCTGGAGTGATGCCACAAAGACGTATTATAATTACAATTGCAAAGATATGAAGGCTCTATTTTTTGAACTAGTAGATGAAGAGTTTAATGGAATATATTCTAGTATATTTTCCTATGAAAGTTTGGAAACTTCAGCTATTACACATGAAGGAAGTTTTAATGTTAAAGAAATGAGACTTAACAACTATACTATTAAGTATGATAATTTTAAGATGAGCCTATTTCTGACATGTATCTCGGGATTAATGAAATTTTGAACACCGTGATCTCTCAAGGAAATACTGTTATAGACAAGGAGAAAATCATGAGAATACTCATATTCTTAAAATATAGATGGAGAGGGACTTCTGTATCAATAAGAAATTCCTATGACCTCAAAAATTTTCCAATAAAGGAGTGGATATGAAAGTTGATGATTTATGAGGAAGAAATAAAATTAAACAAAGAATAAGATGATGAACCCAAAAGAAAATCTATTACTCTCAAATCTACTGCATCCAAACAGAAGGACTTATCTCATGATGAAACTAAAAGTTCAAGTAATGAGAAATCATCAATAGAAAGTGATGAGGAGATGGCGCAAATATCTATAAGGTTTTAGAAATTCAAAATAAATAATAAATTCTTCATAAATACCAACTATAAAGGAAATAATGATCATAAGGTCCCTTGTAAAAAATATTTGAAATGAGGTGACACATCAAATGAAATCGTCTATTACGAATGCAAAAGAATGGGATATGTAAAGGCTTACTGTCCCAAGATAAAGTACAAGAATAAGTACAATGATAAGTACTTAAAGTATAAAAAGTATATGAAGGTTACATGGAGTACTTCTATGTATAATTCAATTGACTTAGAATCATATCATGATGAAAAGGATAATAAAGAAAATATGTGTTTTATGAAAAACTCATCTGAGGTAACACTAAACTCTCCTGAATATAATTCTTATTATTCTAGAGATGAAAGTGATTCTGAAAATACGACCATTGAGGAAATTTTTTAATTTTGAAAAATTCTAGAGGACACTTGTCCTGAACTAAAATATAAATAAAAATAATTAAATAAAAATTATGTTTTTACTACCACTGTTTAATATGAACATACTGTAGAATAATAGAAAAATGCTCAACTACTTTAGGAAATCAATGAGCTTAAATTTTCAAATGAGAAATTGTAAAAGTATTTAGAAAACATTACCAATGGTAAAGATATCATGGTTCAAATTCTTGGTAAACAAGTTTCACCAAAATACACTAGTCGTATTGGCTACCAACCTAGTAAAAGAAATTTTTTCAATACTCATTTTGTATCTAAATCTTGAAAAAATAGTTTTATTCTTAGTTCTGGAAAATTTTCTCCAAGTTCCAGCAATGAAACATCTTCTACTATTTCAAGTTTTTCTAGAACAATTAAAGTCTATTTTCAAATAATTTAAATACTACTTATAGGAAAACAATAAAGACATCATGGGTTCCGAAATCTCTTATTACAAATTTTTCCAGACCCAAACAAATCTGGGTATCAAAAACTTTTCATGACTAATCTTTTTTTGTAGGAAATCTGTATGAAGAGATCCTGTAAAAGATTATGGTACATGGGTAATGGATACTCAAGACACATGATAAGAAATTATTCATGCTTTAAGAACATGATAGATATTGATGGTGGGAATATCACCTTTGGTGAAAATTCTAAAGGAAATATCATTATCCTTGGCCAGATTGGTAACTCTAAACCAGTTTTAATATCTAAAGTACTTTATTTTATGGATTAAAATACATCCTACTTATTATATCTCATTTATGTGATAATGGTTTTAATTTTAAATTTAAAAATGATTTTTCCAATGTTTTTAATTCCAAAAATGAGTTAGTATTTTATGATTTTATAAAAAAATGTTTATGTTGTTGATTTACATTTTTTAATTTCTCAAAATGTTTCTTGTTCGAGAGCTTTTAATAAACAATCTTAGATTTAGAACAGGAGATTAGGGCACTGTAATATAAACTCACATAGAAATATTACTAGAAATGGCTTAGTCAAGGATCTACCTAGACTTGACATTCCTAATGGAAAATTCTATAATCCTTATCAAAAGGGTAAACAACACAAAATATCTTTCAAACCAAAGAATGGAGTTTCAACTTCTCAACCACTCGAGTTGGATCACATGGATTTTTTGGACTATCTAGAGTTTTATGTCTAAATGATAAGCAGTATGTCTGTGTTCTTGTAGATGACTACTCTAGATATACTTAGACCTTCTTCTTAGCTCACAAAAGTGAAGCTTTCTCCCATTTCACCAAGTATGCTAGGACTGTAGAAAATCTTAGTGGTATTAAAATTAAAACCATAAGAATTGAACATGGTTGTAAGTTTGAGAACCAAGAGTTTTAATCCTTTTCCTCACAAAATGGCTATAGTCACAAAATCTCTTCTCTTAGGACACCCCATAAAAATAGATTTTTTAGAAATAAGAAATAGAACCCTACAAGAAATTTCTAGAACAAAGCTCAGTGATTATGACCTACCTATATAATTTTGCGATGAATTTGTCAGTACATAATTATATATAATCAATAGAGTCTTGATTATACCTATCCTTTAGAGATCTCCTAATGAGTTGTGGAATAATAGAAAACCCAAGGTTAACTAATTATTGTTTTTTGGTTGAGTATTATATATTATTAACACTAATCATAATCTGGATAAATTTTCCTCCAAGGGTGATGAAGGAATTTTCCTAGGTTATTAAATTTATAGTAAATATTATAGAGTCTTTAATAAGAGAACCAAATGTGTGGAAGAATATGTTCATGTCAAGTTTTATGAGACAGATCCATATGAGTCAAATACCTCTTTATAAAACCTTGAGGATGATATGTCAAATTTGTACATCAATACTGAATCTTATGACCATTCTATTAAGGAATCTATTAAAACTTCCAATTTTGGAAATTCCCCAGAATCTAGTCATGATTAACCCGAACCTGTAGAAGAACCTGAATTCTCTATACCTTCTTCTAGACCTGTTAGAACTCTCAAGAACCATCCTTTAGATGTTATAGTTGGCGATTTAGAAAAAGGAACTCAGACTAGAGCTTCTCTTAGAAATCAGGTTGAAAATCAATATTTCTTATCACAACTTCAAACTATGAACATAAATGATGCTATCAATGATGAATTTTTGGTGATGTCTATGCAAGAAGAATTAAATCAGTTTGAAATAAACAATGCTTGGAAAATTCTATATAGACCCAAAGACACCTTGACTACAGGCACTAAATGGGTGTTTATTAATTAATTATATGAGGCTAGTAATATATTCATAAATAAAGCTATATTGTTTGCACAAAGTTATATTCAAGAAGAAGGGATTGACTCTAGGAAACCTTTGCACTAGTAGCGATAATTAAGGCTATTAGAATCATTATTTCCTATGCAACACATCTATATTTCAAACATTATCAAATGGATGTCAAGAGTGTATTATTAAATGTTTTTATAATTTAGGATGTTTTTGTTGAAAACCCCACTAGTTTTATAAATGCCCACTTTCCAAATCATGTTTTTTAATTAATTAAAGCCTTATATGGTTTAAATAAATATCCAAGAGCTTTGTATGATAGGATCATCACTTTTCTTATTTATAAAGGTTTCAGAAAAAGAATTATTGATCCTATCCTTTTTATAAAATGAATTTCCAATTATATTTTAGTAGTACAAATCTATGTAGATGATATTATTTTTGGATACTCTAAAAATTCATTATTTTTTTAATTTTTCAGAGATGATGAAAAGTGAATTTGAGATGAGTTTGATCAGGGAACTCAAATTCTTTCTTAGATTTCAAATATTTTAAATTGAAAAAGGCACTATTTTGAATCAATGTAAATATACTAAGGATATTTTAAAAAGATTTGTATTTGAAATAATTAAGAGTAGGGACACTCCAATGAGAAACACTTGTAAGTTGGACCTTGATGAAGATGGTAAATATGTTGATCAACCCACTTATAATGGAATGATTGGGAGTTTACTCTACATAACTTCTAGTAGGCCAGACATTTTTTTTAGTGTGTGCATGTGTTCACGTTTTCAAGAAAAACTAAAAGAATCTCATTTAAATTCTATTAAAAGGATTTTTAAATACATCAAATATACAACCAATTTATGAATGTTCAATCCTAGAGGACAACCTTTTGATTTAGTGAGTTATTCAGATGCTAACTTTGGTGGATGTAAGTTATACATTAAGAGAACCTCTGGAACATGTCACTTTTTGGGAAAGTATCTAGTTTCATGGTTTAGTAAGAAATATAATTTTGTTTCATTATCTACTATTGAAGCTGAATACATAGATACTGGTAGTTATTGTGCACAAATTTTGTGGATGAAACCCACATTACTAGACTATGGATATCAATTCAAACATGTCTCTA
Source organism: Viscum album (assembly GCA_963277665.1). Lineage (NCBI taxonomy): Eukaryota > Viridiplantae > Streptophyta > Magnoliopsida > Santalales > Viscaceae > Viscum > Viscum album. The sequence goes on from OY728167.1 coordinate 406,072,532, forward strand.
TAAATTGTGATAACACAAGTGCTACTAATATTTCTAAGAATCATGTTTCACATTCTAGTACAAAACAAATTGATGTGAGCCATCACATTTTGAGAGACCATTATTAAAAATGTGATATAACTTTGGAGTTCATTGGCACGGAACATCGGTTTGCTTAAATGTTTACTATGCTATTGAATATTGAAAGAATAAACTACATTACACATGAGTTAGGAATTATCAATCTATATGACCATATGTTTTTATTCCTTTGATAATTTTAAGTGAAGTTGTCATGCCAACACAGTTATCATGCTGACACCAACACTATGTCATGATGACACATGTGTCCTCCCAACACTGATGTTATGTCATGCCAACACAGTTTTCATGCCAGCACCGGTGTTATGTCATGCCGACACAATTATCATGCTGACACCAATGCCTTGTCATTTCGACACCGGTGCTATGTCATGCCGACACAGTTGTCATGCCTACACCTATGCCTTATCATGCCGACACCATCAGTGTTATGAAAAATCATTCATTATGACATCGATGAATAACATTTAATTTATTTTATACTTTTAATAAAAAAACACTATTTTAGTGATTTTTTGAACCCAATTCACAATTTCATGATTTTGTGATTTCAACTGCGCTAAATGAAATATATAGAGTCGATCCACTCTACTCCTTTAACCCATACACTCACTCATTTGTTGCTCTCTCTCTCTCTACCCTTGACCTTTCACCTCCCAAATTTTAAACCAAACTATTAGAATGGTGCGTATGAGGTGAATTATTGAAGGTGGTTCAGGTGACAATTCTTATGAAGCTATGGATCATAAAGGGTAATTAAGAAAATCTTCTAGTCCTATGAATCCTTTTCTAGAGAACCATGTAGTGACTCCATAAAAGTAGGTTCTTATAGAATGGGTGTGGGAAAGAATGTCTTCTCTGATCAAGGTGTCATAGAATCAGGGATGGCTTGCGTGGTTATTAGATAATGAAATACCTTTCTACCCAAAGTTATTTCATGAGTTTTACATGAATGTGATGTTTTTTCTAGAATGAAGTTATGTCTCTTGGATTAAGTCCATAGTGAAAGGAAAGAGAATTTATTTTTCATCGAGACAGTGGGTTGAATGTCTTAAAGTACCCCATGAGGATTTATTTTATGACTATCACGTAATCTATCCACCTGAGAGTGACATTTTATTCTTTGAGTCAGCTCAGAAGGAGCATACTGACAAGGATGAGCACCAAACACCTATTGATACAGAGTTGGATGGGGTGTGGAGAATTATATTCAAAATAATTTAACACCAAATCTATCCTAGGAAAGGGTAATTTTCTTCATTAAATTATCATGATTTTTATTTTATCTATCTGATAAAGAAGGTAATTAAGGTAAACCTATGTATATATATCATGGTTCATATCAATGAGATGATTAAGCCTTCTTGTAAGACAAAATCCTTGTTTTAAACTAGGATGATCTCAACCATGTTGAAAGAGAAGGGGTGTGTTAGTGATGTAGATACGACTGTTTTATAGTGCCATGGGATCTACCTATGCAAAGAAATATGTAAAAGGATGAAAATTATATAGAACACATGGAAGAAATAATTGGTTAGGGATGAGGAGAAATTATATGAGAAACTGAATCTAGTAGACCATCCAACTAGGCCAAGAGATATGGATGATCTGGATCTGAGACCAGATAAAGATGTTTCGTACTCTTTAGATGGGGAATAAGAGCCTTCCATATTACTCAGAGATCAAGGGTCACTTATCGATGATAGGAGTGATCCTGACACCACTGAAGTTCATAAAGGTTTTTCTTTTGGACCTCCAATTCCACCACTTGATTTACCCTTAGATGAACCCACTCTTGGAACTATTGGAGATGAGGAGACAAAAGTCTCATGCATTGTAGAGTATTTTAGCAAGTATGGTAGCTCTAAATATGAATCATAAGTAGAAGAAGATGATTAGAGAGAAGAAGAAGGATCTAGCAGTGATGAAAATGGCAGTGGGAGGGGTTGTGAAGAGGTATAAGGAAAAGAAAATATGGACATGGTGATGATGATGATGAAGGCAGTGGAGAAGGTAGTAAAAGTGATGGTGACCATCATGAGGATGATCAAGGTGGAGATATAGATATGGTTGATGCTTTGGTTCATACAGTTGTTATAGATTCTTATATAGTTATTATTGAAGAAAGAATAGTAGTTGAAACTGAAAGAGATGTTGAAGCTCAAATGATCTGTGAACCTCATTTAGTTTATGAAAAAATGAGACCTCATGTTGGGGGGCATAAAGATATAAGATATAAAGTTGAGAGGTAGCCTCATGAAAGGAGAGATAAAGCAAAGGGGGAGCATCAAGCTAGAAGAGTGAGATTGGACACTGTCACCCCTTTGATGATGATGTTATTTCTAAATGGTAAAGGAATCCTAGATATGTAGCACTTGGTTTGGACTATTAATACTCAGATGATGAGGTGTTTGTACTTGTTTCCAAATAATTAGTGGTTGAGACCCTTCCTTGTTACTATGTCACTAGATCAGATTTTGAGATGTTAAAGGATGAAATTTGTTCAGCTATGAGAGTATCAGTTCAATATCATATCGTCCATGAGATTCAACAAGCTAGAAAGGAAAACACTCACATGATTAATGATTTACACTCTCTGAAATCTTTAATAAAATATATGAAGCAGCTTGTTCAAGTTGCTTATATTCTAGTTCATGCAGTTTGTGTGAGTGAGCCTTATGCAGTCCAAATTTTCATAATGGTTATAGAAAAAATCCATCCAAACATAATCAAAATGGCTGAAACAATTGTTGTAAACACCACCAAGATGAAAAAATAAATGAGTGGGATTGTATTTGAAATAAATCATCTATCCTCTGAGTATAAAAGCTATATGGAGACTATTCTTAAATATTTTAAGACTCATACCTCAGATACTGTTGATCCTTCTACCTCTTGTCAGACATCTTAGTCCTTGAACATTGAGGTAGTTATAAATGTTGTTAAGGAAGAGCTTCAAGCTCTCATTGGTGCTTATATATTGGATATCCTCGTAAAAATTTAGACGAATGGAGACCATGTTCATGATATGGTTAGTCTCTATTCCAAGAGTGCAGAGACAAAAAATGATTAGATTATAGAGAACGTGGATTATTATTTCAATAATATTATTACCAATACTCAGTGGAAAAGTCTATTTAAATATTTGACCAAGATTTTGAAATTTCCACCAATGAAAAAATATTTCAAGGATCAAGTTCAAAAACTGAAGGACTTTACACCTCTTATTGATAAGTTCATGGGGGAATAAATATGATTTTGAGAAAGCTATAATGTATGGTGGTAAATCATTGAGGACGTTATCAAGATATTGAAGCTATAACTTCATGTGCAGAGTGAAGCAATTGTGGTTCCTACTACTACACCTATTGAACCTGCTGGATCAATGCCTCCCCCTCAGATAATAGTTGCTTGGGCTTTCTATCAGATCAGACCAGTGTTCCTAGAGAAGATCCGACCTCATGTTTTGTCACAACACAAACCCATCCTTACACCTAATATTCCAGAAGGAGTAATACTACCTCCTCTGAAGATTTATTCTGACCCTCAAACATCTCATCCACCACCTACTGGATCTTCTATTAAACCCTATAAGAATGGGAAGGAACCTCTTACTCCTAATAAGTAGGGTGGATTATTTTTTTTTATAGGGATGATATATTGTACTTTTGCTGACGTTCAACCGACTATTGTAATACACTGTACTTAATTGGCTAATGGAATTCAGTTCACTTATCATTCATATATTTTTAATATATCTATTGTTCTCTAATACAAATTATTCCTTTTATAGCTATTTCCTTTTTTATTGGAATCAAAAGGGGGAAAAATTTTTTGATACCCATGAACTTTTTGATAATCCAAAAGTGAGGAGAATTGTTTGGCATTATCCTTATTTATTTTACCTTTGATAAAAATCATATGTATTTTTTTAATTACCTATGATTACATATGGTAAGGAAAGGCATTAATCTTTGATACCATTAATTTTGTTTTACCTTGATACCATTAATATTTATTTTACCTTGGAACCTTATCTATATATTGGGAAAATTCATCAGTAATGGGAGATTATAAGTATAATGATTATATTACACATTAAATGATTGTACTTTATAATTCCATAATTTGTGATCATCAAAAAGGGGGAGATTGTTGGCCCATAGAAGATTTTTTGGACAACCTCTCTAGTTTTAATAATCACAAGTCTTGTAAAATATTATTAATCAGGTCTGGTAATTTTAATCATGTTTATTTAAGTTTCAATATGTGAAATTATGATTACCTATGATCACATATAAGTTTAACGCATTCTAATAATGTTGATGTTTTAAGACATCCCAAACATAAATATTTCCTAAGTATGAGAAGCTGACACTGACAGACAGTTGAATAACTGATACCAATAGAATAAGTCTACCTCACTGGTGCTGTTAACACAAAGGAATATCCAATACTAAAAGACAGATTGTCTCACTAATAGTTAAAATGAGTCATCGACTGTTCAATTGTCTCCCCGATAGAAGGACTTACCTACCAATGCATGGTGTTACCGATGCATGGTGCTACCGATGCATGGTGCTACCAATGCGTGGATAGACTAACAGAAGGAGACCCTGATAGAATGAGACACCGATGTCGGTAGAAGAAATCACTGATGGAATGATTCACTGATAGAAGGAGGTATCGACAGAGGAATCACCAATAGACAATTTAAATATTATTTATTCTAAATTTTTATACAAAGGCCACATTTTGAGTGTTTTAATGCGACTGATTAATTTAATACTCTTTGTATATATCTTTAATGAGGATTTCAGAAATACGGGGTAAGAAACCTAACTCAAACATGCACATTGTCAGGATGCAAGAATATAAAATAGAAGGACTCAATATGAAACTAAGTATGCATGATGAAGATATACAAAGATATGCATAGAAATAGTACCAGACCTACAAGAACAACATACAGAAAGGAAGAACACATGAGGAACTATTCATTCCTGTTTGTTTTGCACCAGAGAACTGTTTTGCACCAAATTTCCAACATCTATTTTAGTGAATATTTCCAGAAGAAAATCTCATCTTCCTAGAATACAGAACACAGTGCTCCACAACACTCTATTTTAGTGACTATTTCCAGAAGAGAACTCAAACTTCCCAACTGCTACACCAAAAGAGTCAAGGGCTATATTTCACAACCCACAGAGCCTTCTAAACACTATCTATCTATTCCATGCTCTGTTTTTTACTTTTTATTACATTTTAGAGAAGTGTGTGCATCGTCCTGTAAAACACACACTATCTCATACACTGAACTGTAGGATTATTGATATCCTCACGCAACTATCTCTTTACACATTTATTCCTATGTAGAACTTTGTTAGAGGTCCTGTGTGACCCTATTGTATTTTGTTTCCATGTTGAACTATGGTAGAGTTCAGGTGACCTAGATAGTTGTAAACTATTGTGTAAAACCTGATCCATGGTGTGGATCAAAACCTTTATCCATATATACTGATTGGTGGAAGGTGATCACCAATTAGAGTAGACTAAGTCTCGGCTTGAGACCAAACCTCTAGTTTTATATCCACTATTTTTTCAAATTTAGTTTTCACTAATTTTACCTATATATTAGAAAACAGAATTTCACTTTAATAGTTAGTCTTAGGTAGTTTTTATAACTGTTTTGGATTATTAGATTAGTTTCAAAAGTGGTATTAATATCTCTTATTTTTAAAAATCAGAAATAGTCAATCCTCTAAGAAATTAGTTGAATAGTCATAAAATTATGAATTCACTTCTATGATTAATTGGCCTATTAATTTTTAAATTGGGGGAATCATTTAAATAAACTTTTTAACAAATTGTTTTATTGGAACTCAGTTCACCCCCCTCTTGAGTGTCCAACTCCAACAAAAAAAACACATATCCTTATACATTCTATTTTGTGTTAATATGATAATTTCATTTGAGGAAGTGTGGACTACCACCCCCTAAAAGTAATGTGATTCGTTTATACACTACATTAAATTTATTAAGGATGGGTTTAGTGAATATATATGATATGTTTGATATAATAAAGCTACTATAATATTGATATATATATACATACATATATATATACATATATATATAAATATATATATATACACACATACATATATATATATACATATATATTTTTTACATTCGTTCAACATGACAATTAAATAGAAATGGACTTCATGCGTATGTACGGATTATCGTCTCCATGAGCAGTGTATTCTATTTCATTGTTCTATACTATATGGATTATTATAATAGACAAATATATAATATAAATTATATTTAAATCATAGTTTACTTTATATAAATAATTATATAAGTAAAAGTACCAATGATATAAACCATTAAGACACATGCAAAGAACAAAGTGATTATTACCCAAAATGAATCCTTAACAAGTAATTGTTAATAAGAAGGTAATATAAAGTCATAATAAAACCATATATGATATTATATATAATAATATGGTTCTATGATACATTTAGAATAAACTAATATTTATTATACATGATGTTTGTATGAGTATGATGAGATTCAAGACACAAGGTAAGGGAATTTCATCTCACTCGTTATTTTTGTGAGATACATGCATTATTGATCACTAACTTATTTTGTATGGTATTTATAATTATCATGAATTTATTGTATTCATATTATACTTAAATATATGTTTATTTACATAACCATTTAATGATCTTTCTCTTATAGGTTTTATGTTTCAAAAGTTACCAACTCAGTAAAGTAATTTTATCTCAATTTTCCTTCTTTAAGATACATTCCATGTTATACACCTATATTTCTGTATGAGGTGTATAAAATGCCTTTTACAAGATATAACATGAATTTCTTTATTCTAATGATATTTTAAATTTCCATGTAATTTGACTTTCTTACATGGAAAGTATGATTCAAAGTTACCATATGGTTAGAGAATACTGAAATATTTTCATTGTTTATCAAGATTGTTTATGATCAAGTTTTCATTAATGAAATATTATGATCTATATTTCAATAACACTTATGGATTTTCTTCTACAATGGTTAGTCTTGATGTCTTCATGTATTAGTACCATTTTTACACTCTTTGGTACTTCAGATAATTATGAAAATATTTTTAAGAAAATATGACCTTACCTCTCTCTTTAGTCATAAATTTGTGTTATTTAAAAACCATGATTCCAAGGAAAGGATACCAAGAATATTCTAAAAATATAAAATAATAATTAAAGGACATTGTTACCCTTTTTTCTTTTACCAATGTTTTCAAAGGAATCTTCTTTTCGCTTTACAAACAAGGCATTTTTTAACCATTTACCATGAAAAAGGAATGTTCTTCTTACCTCATATAAAATTTAGGAATTTAACTATATTCAATCATTTGAAGATTACCTTTCATGATTAAAAGGTTAATATTTTAAAAAAAATTCTCAAAAATAATAATTCTCAAAGAAATTGTTTTCAAAAGTTTTTAATATTTCTTCATATGTTTTCAAATTATTTTTCAAGGAAAGTGTTTTTAAAAAGGTTTTTAAGATTCTTTTATGTGTTTTCAGTGAATATTGTTTTCAAAATTTTTTTCAAACATTGTTTAAAAATTTTCATGGAAAATTTTTATCAAAATTGTTTCAGGATTGTTTTATAATTTTTCAAGGAAATTGTTTCCAAAATATTCTCAAGTATCTTTTATATGTTTTAAAATAAATTTTTTTCATATGATTTTGAAGCCTTATTTATAAGTTTGAAAATTATTTTCAATGGAATGGTTTTAAAAATGTTTTCAAGCTCCTTTAATAGGTTTTTAAGGAAAACTGTTTTCAAAATGTTTTCAAGATTTCTTTATATGTTTCCAAAGAAAAAGGATTCTGATGTGGCCTTAAAAACACATGTTTTCCATATCTCATTACTTATTTTTTAATGCTTTAATTAATTAATTAATAAATTTATACTAAATATTTTTACTTTTTTATTTTTATAGTTAACTATGTTAATTAATCAATTTTTATAATTAATATTGTATTTTTAGTCCATAAATTAATAATTTTTATATTACTTAACTTTTCTAATTTAATTATGTTTTTTTAGTTTGGTTAATTTAATCTGCATGAATTTTTATTAAGATAATATCTATTTTAAACAATTATTTAATCAACGTAATTTTATATAATTAAGTTAGTCTTTATTTTAATATTTTATCTTTTAACTTAGTTTCATTAAAATTATTTTAACTTTATTAATTAATGTGTTTAGTCATCCTGCTAATCAATTAAGTAAATAATTTGTGTTTTAAATTAAATTTAGTAGTTCACTTTTAATTTTATGTGTTCAAATAATTGTTTTATTAATTAAATAAGAGTTTTTAAACATTAATTATATTATTCTATGTATGCGGTTTGATTATTTTATTGTATTCTATTGGTTTTAATCTACCGGTGAGGTAGACTGGAACTAACGGTAACCTACTGGTCACCGATACTTTTCATTTCTATTCTCTGCTACTTTATAATTAACTCATTTAGTTATTTTCATTTAAGTCTTTTATTAATTTAGTTTAACAATTATTCAATTTATAATTTAAGTGTTATCAGTTAATAATTTTAATGTTTTAAAGGTTAATAAAAATTCTATCTTAATTAATGGTGTTTAGCATTATTTTAATTAATTATTCTTTTTATTCAGTTTACCTAGGTTTTAATTTTATGTTTATTTTATGTGTTTTTAATTTTTGAAGGTCACTGTTAGTTATTTATTTAGTCCTAATGGTGACAATTTTCTTTTGTTGTAACGATGACCCTCGCACATCACTGTTACTGCTATGTACCAGTGAACCTAGTGCCGGTTCTTTCCTTTCTTTATTTTATACTAACAGTAACTCCCTTTGCCACATATCTTATTTTATTTTCTAATAGTAATATATTCTATATAAACGTATCGGTGATGATTATTTTATAAATAGCGGTGACCTTCTTTATTTTTACCACTAATAGTGACCTCTTTATTTTTTATTCTGTCGGTAACTTTTAACTGTGCTAACGGTGACCTTTCCCTAACGGTGCGCTTATATTTTATACCTATCGGTGACATTTTTATCATTATCACCAGTGTATCTTTTTTATTTAAACTATTAGCAACCATTTATTTTTATACCTACTGGTAGCCTATAATTTTAAACTATCTTTGACCACCTTGCTGGTTCCCTCACTGTTAATTTTATTTTTTATCAGTGACCCCGCCCAACTGCTCCTTTTTATTTTTGCGTAACAGTGACCTGTTATTTTTTTTCTATCGGTAACCACCTTACCGATAGACCTCCCTCTCCATTTCACCCTCGCATACCCTACACACTATCCCATTACCATGTTGCGCCCACATTCCTTGTTGTGCCACTAACTGGACCTAACCACCGTCGTCCGACCGGGATGGTGTACCATGGAAGCTGATGTCGTTGAACCGTTTGCCGTCATGTGGAGGAGAATGGTTTGTGCTAGAGTCAGAGATTAGAGGAGGCTACAAATCATGATTCGCCATTTGGATACTCATCCAGACCAGTCTGCATCGCCGCTGAAGGACCATCACACAACGAAGAGGAAGTCACACTACTATTTGTTTGAAGGAGGATGCCTCCGTCACCAGAAATGCATGTCGCACATGCTGGGAGTGCCGCGCCACACTGGATCAGGGGAACCATCATGCCATGCTGCAGAAGAGGAAGCCTCCAGGGTCAGGAGGAAGATCTGAGCCGCCGTGGGTGTTCGCGGCTGAAGCTGCCGCGCCGCACTGTAGAAGAGGAAGCTGCAGCGCCGGTTTCTAGGAGGAAGAAGACCTCCTATGCACCAAAATAGAGGATTAAAAAATAAATAGTAATAATAATAATAAAAGTAATGTAAAACAAAAAGTAATAAAAAAAAGTTAAAGTTAAAGTTCACCTTAATTAAATCAAATGAATAGAATAAAATTTATAAAAGTTATAAATTAATAAATAGATAAATTATAAATTAAAATACAAAAATAAATTAATAATAAGTGTTATTAATAAATTAATATATAGTTTATAGTGTAAATATATAATTTATAATAATTATAAATAAACAATAAAATATTCTAATTATTTAAAAAATATTTAAAACTAAAGTTTTAATTATAATTATTAAATTAAAATAAACTAATTAATAAATTAATCTAATAATTTATTTAAAATTAATAATAAAAGTATTAAATAAAAATAATTAATACAATCTAAATTATTAAATTTTTAATTATTTATTTAATTATGATGTTAAATTTCAATAATTTAGTTAAAAATGATAAATTAAAAAATTAACTATTTATATTTATTAACATAATCAAATTAATAACTTTTTAATAAACTTATGTTTTACCATAGTAATATTAAATAGATAATTTTATAAATAAAATAAAAGTAAATAATAATTATCAATTAAGATATTTATTGATTAACATTATTTAACTATTAATGAGTAATATAACTCTTAACTTAAATAAATAATAACTATTTTTCGTTATTTGCGTTCTCATTTATTTACTTTTCTATTATATCTGTGCAGGTTCATTCAATAGACAAATTATAAATTAAAATACAAAAATAAATTAATAATAAGTGTTATTAATAAATTAATATATAGTTTATAGTGTAAATATATAATTTATAATAATTATAAATAAACAATAAAATATACTAATTATTTAAAAAATATTTAAAACTAAAGTTTTAATTCTAATTATTAAATTAAAATAAACTAATTAATAAATTAATATAACAATTTATTTAAAATTAATAATAAAATTATTAAATAAAAATAATTAATACAATCTAAATTATTAAATTTTTAATTATTTATTTAATTATGATGTTAAATTTCAATAATTTAGTTAAAAATGATAAACTAAAAAATTAACTATTTATATTTATTAACATAATCAAATTAATAACTTTTTAATAAACTTATGTTTTACCATAGTAATATTAAATAGATAATTTTATAAATAAAATAAAAGTAAATAATAATTATCAATTAAGATATTTATTGATTAACATTATTTAACTATTAATGAGTAATATAACTCTTAACTTAAATAAATAATAACTATTTTTCGTTATTTGCGTTCTCATTTATTTACTTATCTATTATATCTGTGCAGGTTCATTCAATAGACATGTATACTTCTAAATATATATAACTAAATTAAAGAAAGTTATTTACGAGGGCAGAACTAGCACGACGTTCCAGTCGCGAACACACACACGTGTGTAGTGAAATAGTTAAAGATGAATTCAAGTGGGTGAAGAGTTCCAGTGACATGAAGTAGAAGACAGTGGTTAATTAAAGCAGAGAAAGAAGAAGAAAATAGAGGGGGGGATTGAACAGCATTCATTCACTTTTTCGGAGACGATCAGGAGGAGTGGTGAGGATCTAGAGCATTGCAGTCTTCAAGTCGAAGGAGCAGAGGAGTAAAGCATCTACGGGGAATTCTTTATCCCTTTTGTTTTAACTCTTGTACTATTTTTCTTTGAAATGTTTTTTATTACTATAGTGATAATGAAAAATATATTAGTTAGCTAAATTACTAGTTCGGGGAGAGTTCTTGATCTACTGGTGATCATTTTCATCCTTTTCATTAGAGATTTATTCTGTGATTAGAATTGATTGGCAAGATCGATTCTAATTACACATTTCTGCTTTGTACCACAAACACTAAATTTTTCAAAATTATGTAATCATTCAGTGAGTTTGATTATGGATTCATCTTTTAAGTAATCAACTATTAATGAAAACTTCAGTACTTATGGAGAGTTTGTACTGTTGTCCTTTTATATCATCTTTCTAAAGTTGTACCTCTTTTGAGTGGAAAACTCTAAGTTGTACAATTTCCTCGACTTAACTCCTGGTGAGGGAAGAAAGTCGCCTATATACAGTGGTACAATGCAGTACTTTTACATGATTAGGAGAAACAATTTAAACCAGTAGACTAGAGTAATCCTTGAGTGTTCTTTTCTTTTTGTCTTTTATTAGTATTTTCTTATCTTTGTTACGTATTATTTTTAGTTGTTCTATGTTTCAGTATAGGTTAGAACAAATTTACAAGAAATTTGTGGTTTTACATTACATTATATATAAAAAACATATTAAAACATATTAGAAAATGAAACTCACTTCTGACAACAATGAGGGTTTTGAAGTAGTTTTAGTAAGGTTGTCTGTGCTGGAATATCAAACAATTATAACCAAGGCTATAGGAACCATCCCAATCTATCCTAGAAAGATCAAGGCTTAATTAAACAATCCACTGCCCCTAATTTCTCTAATCAACTAAGAAAAAACTTTCAGATTCAACAAAGGGGTTTGTCTTCAATAACACAAAGAAATAATGATAGTCATATGTCTTCTAATCTTGATCTAATATTGAATCAACTAACCAAACACCAAAATCAATATGAGTCTGATAAAATTCCAACTGATGTTAGAATGAAAAACATGGAAACACAGTTAAGTCAACTTGCTAGAGATTTTTCATCTAGGGAAAAAGGTATTCTTCCAAGTACCACTAAACATAACCCTAGTGAGAATTCAATGGCTATTTTCACTAGAAGTTGGTTTATAACTCAAAAAGATAATGAAAAAATCACTGAAAATCCCCAAAATGAAAATCTGCTTCAATCTGGAAATAAAAATCTGCTTTGCACACATGCTGGAAATTCACAGAAAAGTTATGAAAATGATCTAAATCTGTATTTGTCACCTGAATCTCATGATGAAACATCATGTAAAAATCAAAAGAATAATGGTAAAGAAAAAGTTGACGAAGAGGTGAGGGATATGCCTAATATTCTAAAAAAATTCCCCGCACATCCCTTCCACAGAGAAGCTGATACCTCAAAGTAACACCAGTGATGAAGTTCATCAGTTCTTTGGTCTCCTTTATAAGATTCAAGTGAACATTCCTTTCATTAAAGATTTAATTCAAATCCCATATTATCTAAAATCTATGAAGAAAATTGTTTCAAACAAAAAAAATGTAGAAGAATTTTCTACTTACAACCTCACTAAAGAGTGTAGTGCTGTACTTAAAAAGAAAATCCCACCTAAATTGAAAGACCCAGGTAGCTTTTTCATCTCTTGTACTCTAGGAAATTCTGGTCAGCTCAACTGTCTGTGCGATCTAGGTGCTAGCATTAATATGCTCCCATACTCACAGTTTCGACAATTGAGGTTGGGTGATCTTTAACCCACCACGGTCATTCTCCAGTTGGCTGATAGATCTTTCACTCATCCTATGGGTAGGGTAGATTATTTGTTAGTTGGGGTTGGGAAACTATTTTTTCCTACTTACTATTTTGTCTTGGATATGGAATGTGATCAAGAGGTGCCCATCATTCTGGGTAGGCCCTTTTTGGCCATAGGTGGTGCTGTTATTGATGTGTCAAAGGGTCAGCTGATATTCGAAATTGGTGAACAAGAAGAAGAGTTCAATGTTTTTAAAAATATTAAGGAACCAACTTATTCTGAAAACTTTTAAAAAACTGAGTTCCTTGAAGATGAAAGTTCTTATAAAAATCAAGTTGAAAACATTGAAAAATCTAAAAATCAATCCCCTGTTAAAGAAAACATTTGTGAAGCTGAAAATCATGTTGAATCTGTTTTAGAAGTTGAAAATTTTATTGTAACAACCGATCTAGAAAATCTTCCAGATCTGGACAACTGTCCAGTTTCTACTGTAGGAGAGTACTCTATTTCTGACCTTAGGAGATTTCTATGTGAATTTGAGGGTGTTTCTGTTATCCCCAACACTTCTAAGAACTTTGATATTGATTAGGAAGAAATTTTGAGACAACATGATGATTCTGATTTCATTGAGTTGTTGAATTATGATATCAAAAGTCTGGACAATGATCTATCCACCTTGGACAACAAGACTGTTATCTCTGAATCTGAACATATAATTGAAAATATTTCATCATTTAATACTTCTTACAAGAAATATGTTGATGATCTTGGACCTCCCAGGCTTAAGAGTCTTCCTTTTAGTGTAGAACCACCCACTCTTGAACTAAATCCAATCCCTGCTCATCTTAAATATTCATTTTTGTGTGAGAACTCCACTTTTCCTGTAATAATTTATGCTTAACTAAATAAAAACCAAGAGGAAAGATTGTTGAATTTTTTGAAAAAGTTTAAAACTACCATAGGATAGACAATATCTGATATCAAGGGTATTAGTCCCTCATTTTGTATGCACAAGATTCCTATGGAGCCTGATCATAAGCCTAGGGTAGAGTGTCAAAGAAGATTAAATCCTAACATGAAAGAAGTTGTGAGAGAGGAAGTGATCAAATTGATGGACACTGGAATGATTTTTCCTATTTTTGATAGTACTTGGGTTAGCCCTATCCAGGTTTTCCCCAAGAAGGGAGGTTTCACTGTTGTGAAAAATGAAAAAATTGAAGAAGTCCAAGTTAGAAAAGCCACAAAATGGAGAGTCTGTATTGATTATATGAAGCTTAATGCAGCCACTAGTAAGGACCATTTTTCAATGCACGTTTGGACCAAATGCTTGAGAGGCTTGCTGGAAATGAATTCTTCTATTTTCTACATGGGTATTCTGGTTACAACCAGATTCCTGTCGATCCAGAGGATCAGGAAAAGACCACTTTCACATGCCCCTTTGGAACATTTGCCTACAGGTGGATGCCCTTTGGGGTGTGTGGAGCCCCAACCACCTTTCAATGGTGTATAATGGATATCTTTTTTGGATATGACTGAGAGAATTATTGAGGTTTTTAGGGATGATTTTTCCATTGTGGGTAGTACTTCTGATAATTGTATTGGTAATCTTGAGTTAGTTCTAGAAAGATGCATTGAAACCAACCTTGTTCTTATGTCACACTCCGACCCGAGGTTATTTTATTTTAATTATTTTTGGGTCTCGCTTTTTAGCTATTGTTTGAATTAGTTTTGTATTGAAATAAGCTGGGACCTTATATGGGAGTGCGACAGTATGCGCGACCGTGTGTGGTGCCCAAATTTGATAAGAGAACTTTTTATTATTTTATTTTTATTTTATTTTTATTTTTTTATTATTATTACATGGGCGAGCAACCGGGCGCGCGACCATGCATGCGATCACGCACATGGCCGCAACCTCAGTTAGAAATGATATTATTATTTTGGTTGGTTTTATTATTTTAGTTTTATTATTCATATGATTATTATTTAAGTTGATATTTAAATTAGGTTATTATCAATATTATTATCAATTCAGTTAATATTTTAATTTCTTTGTGAATGTTAATTTATTTTTATAATTATAAAAAAATTATTAAATGATTATTATTATTATTTTTTATGGATTAAGTTCCATTTTTTTATCTCTATTTTCTTTTCTTTTTTTTCTCTCTCTTCCTCTCTTGCTCTCCCCTCCGCGTTCCCCTCCCCCCTCATTCCTGTCGTGCACAAGACCCCCTAAACCCTACCTACGCACGCCTCCTGTGCACCCTCCATCCTTCGATCGCCCTTCCCTTAGGCCGATGCCACGTCTAGCGACCATGACCCTCCCCTTGCCTTCCTCCTTCGGTGCGACCTCCTCCGGTGCGGCCTCCTCCAGCGCGGCCTCCTCCAGCGCGGCCTCCTGCGGCGCGGCCTCCTCCGGCACGACCTCCCCCAGCGCGACCCCCCCTTCAGCGTGGACCTACCCTTCACCCTCCTCGTCGGACAGCCTTGGCTGCGCCCCACCATTACATCCGGACCCTTCAGCAACATCCCTTGCATGTGGCACACCTCCAAAACCTCTCTGTCGTGCTTAGTTATCTTCTCAAACCCTCGCCGCAGGTGCGCTCTACTTTGTATAATTGTTTATTCAATTTGATAGGATTTCAGATTAGGGTTTCGTGTTGTAGTTGGTTCAGTTTTGATGTTTTTGGTTTGATGTGTTGATTTTAGGGGTCATCGGGTTCCGTAGAGGTCGGTTCTAGCCACCTCCATCAAGGAAAGTGGGTTGGCCATGGTTTTCATGTGAGGATTTTTGAATATCTTCATTTTAGATTAATTGTGATTTAGGGGTTTTATGATTTTTGAGTTGTCATCAACTTATTTTGGGTGCTAAAGATGTTTTGACAATATATTAAATTGTGTTTAATTTTTTTATATGGTATTGTTGTGTGAAATGGGGTGAGTTTTGGATATAAATCCCTTTATGTATTGAATGGTTGTATTCTATAACTTGCGTACTTGATTTATTAGATTTCTAAGGGTTGCAGATTATGTTTTAGTGTGGTGTTGGTGTGTTTCGGTCCGCCGTCAATGTTTTGGGGTAATGAGTTCCTTTCAGTTATTGTTTCACACCTATATTATTAAGATTTATGGATGTTGTTTACTTTTTTTAATTAATTAGTATGGTGTTGGGTGGTTCCATGTGATTTTGGGGGTGTCATTGCCATTCAAGGTGAGGTTTAAATCTTATTTTTGGGTTTTATAATATCTTAATTAGTGTTTTTATTTGTTTTATGGTTTATAATATTTTTGGTGTAGCTCGTTGAACTCTGCTTTATGGTTTCAAGATGCGGGTGTCTCGGGTCACGTCGGACCGTGCTCTATCCATCACCACCGAAGGTGAAGGGAATCAGATTGCTTCAGATTGTTCACCTTTATTTTTGGGGAACACCTTGTTTTACCGCATGTTTTGGGTTCGTTCCGTTTCGTCTGCACCGGTTTAAAGGTGGGTTTTACTCTATTTATTCATTCAGATTATTTTTAAGATAGTGTTTCTGTGTTTTTAGATACATTGCATTGTTACAGCACATTGGAAAGGTTTTTCTGTGATTTTACGGTCGTCGACAAGTGGCGCGTGCTTGAGTGCAAGTTGGGTCATACCGCATTGTCGTCGTAACCAAGATGCGAGTCGATATAGGTCCCCCATTGCACTTACCTTTAGATTTAGAATTTATTAATTACTTGTTGTTTTATTAATTTTTAATGAATGATAAATAATATAAGATAATTAGTTTCTAAATGATTATTTGGTGCAATAGAGACGTTTATTTTATACACGACACTTGAAATTTTTTTCTGATGAGCAGACACCCCGTATTGAAAGAATGTCCGTTTGGCCTTTAAACATAATTCACAGAATTTCAAATGTAGTTCTAGTTTCAAAAATAAATAATTTATTTTGAACAAGTGGTTTGGGTTTTCTCAAGAAATGAGGTCTTTCATTAAAATTGGCGAGGGCCCTTTTGGGACTTTAATAAAATATATTATTTTGGAAAACCCACTCAGGGGTGATCTTTGGTGTGCGATGATTATGTGAGCTGTATGCGATGTTTGTGCATCGTGACGGATTAATTTATATTGTGGATGAATTCCCCCTTTTTATTTCTTGTGTTGATATGGGAATCTGACATAGTGAGTAAATCTTCTGAGAACAATTGCCGCAGTAGTTTAGATTACGCACTGGCTAGTGGCCCCATAGCAGGGGAATACTGAGTTATTGCTGCTATGGGGATTGGGCCCCCTCGGTTAGGCCATATAGGGATATTCCGGGCGTTAGGGCGTTATGAAGTCATTGAGTTAGAGCATTCTTTCAGGATGAGTCACATGTATTTTATGTTCTGGATTGTTCACGATCTCCGAGGTTCGACCCATGTTTCATTTAGTGTTTATTTGTGTGTGGCGCATGATTGAGAAGTCTAGTTCGGTTGTTGGCACATGTGTGCCATTTTTTTCCCATTTTCCTTGGAGTGTGTTGTGTGTTATGTGTAGTTTTCCTTTTTGCCTAATAACAAAAGTTTGATTTTCTAATTGTTTGCAAAAATGTTTTAAAATTCAATGCACCTGTTACTTTCAAACATTAAATTTTTTTTAAATGATAAAAGGCAATGGACTGATACTTGTTTTAGAAATGAAAGTGTGTGTGTGTGAAAACCAATATCTTTTATATTTAGTTCAAACCTAGAATTAATAAATTCTTTATTTAAAGGTAGTGCATTGGGAATAGTTTGTTTGGTACGCCTACTGAGTTTTAATAATCACAACTATAGTTCTTTTATGTTTTTAGTGTTTGTGCAGGCTACAGCTTGGGTGCATTCGCCTTGGGCGATGTTTGGTCTTGGGTTAGAGAGTGACCCGCGAGGTCACACGGAGATAGTGGTTATCTCTTTAGGTTAGTTTTATTTTTCTTTAGTTCTTGTTTAGTTACTTTACTTTATTTATTATGCGCTACTCTGTTTTATTCCTGCTGCTTTATTTATTTATTTTAACTGGGAGAAATCATTCCACACCGCCTATGTTGATGCCCTGGCACTTGTCGCCTGCCCGGGAGGATCGGGAACGCCTCTCGGGCCATGTAATGGACTGGCTTGGGTGACCGGTTCAGGGTCGACCCGGGTTGGTTTGTGACATCTTAATTGGGAGAAATGTCAATTCATGGTTATAGAAGGTATAGTGCTTGGTCATAAAGTGTCTAAGAGAAGTTTAGATGTTGATACTGCTAAAATTGATGTTATTCAAAAATTTCCACCTCCTGTTAATGTCAAAGGTGTTAGAAGTTTTATTGGGAATGCCGGTTTCTACCAGAGATTCATAAAAGATTTTTCAAAAATAATTAAGCCCTTGTGTTCTTTGCTGATCAAGGATGCACCTTTCAATTTCGATAAAAAACTATTTGAAATAATTTAATATGCTTAAAGAGAAACTCACTACATCACCTATCATCACTTAACCAGACTTGAAATTACCTTTTGAACTTATGTGTGATGCTAGTGACATGGCTGTAGGTGCTGTCCTTGGACAGAAGAAATATAGAAAGGTACATGTGGTGTATTATGATAGTAGACTACTAGTTAATGCCCAAAACAACTATACCATCACTGAGAAATAATTTTTAGCTGTTGTGTTTGCTCTAGAGAAGTTTAGGCAGCATTTGTAAGGTTTTAAAGTCATCCTTTTCACTAGACATTTAGCTTTAACAAACTTTCTGTTTAAGAAGGAAACTAAACCCAGGCTGATTAGATGGGTTTTGTTGCTACAAGAGTTTTATTTAGAGATTAGGGATAAATAGGGAGCTGAAAATTTAGTTGTTGATCAACTTTCTAGGCATCCTCTTACCCATTCTGAAGATCCTAGAGATATTAACTCTTCTTTTCCTGATGAAAAGATGCTCACTGCTTCTATCGAAAGATTTTCATGGTTTTCTGAATTTTCCAACTTCCTTACAGAAGGTGTCTATCCCAAAAATCTGTCCAATAACCAAAGAAAGAAAATCATTTCGGAGCTTAAATATTATATTTGGGATTATACACTGTTGTTTAGGAGGTGTGATGATGGTGTCCTTAGGAGGTGTGTGCCTAAGGAAGAGATGTTCTCTGTCGTAGAAAGTTGTCATTCCTCACCTTGGGGAGGTCCCCATGGTGGTGATAAAACCGCTCAAAAAGTCCTACAATTTGGTTTTTATTGGCCTACACTCTTTAAGGATTCTATAAGTTTTGTGGTTGGTTGTGATAGGTTCCAGAGGCTCAGAAACATTGGTAGGAAGCATGAGTTACCCCAAAAAGAAATTATGGAAGTTGAAATTTTTGATGTCTGGGGTTTAGATTTCATGGGTCCATTTCCATCTTCTCATGGGAATGAGTATATACTTGTTGCTATTGACTATGTTTCGAAATGGGTTAATGTAGTGGCACTGCCCAACAATCAAGCCAATTATGTAATAAAATTTGTTAAAAAACATATTTATAATATTTATAGTCCCAAGATATTTTATCACTGATAATGGAACACATTTTAAGAACTATAAATTTAAAGCTTTAATGGAGAAATATGGTTGTTTGCATAAAATTGGCACTCCTTATCATCCACAATCTAGTGAGCCGGTGGAAATTTAAAACAGGGAACTGAAACAAAATCTTGAGAAAACTGTGTCAAATTCTAGGAAAGACTGGTCTCTTAAACTAGATGAAGCTTTATAGGCTTATAGAACTACTTTCAAAACCCCAATAGGTATGTCTCCTTACAGGATGTTGTTTAGGAAATGTTGTCATTTACGTGTGGAGTTGCAACATAAGTCTTATTGGGAGTTAAGGCTCTTAACTTTGACTTTAAGAGCGTAACACCCCAAGCTTCTACGGTATGCTTCTCTTTGAATAATGTGATAGCGTGTGTTGTACGCAACACCGAGTTCTAACACACCATAACCAATCAAACTAGCTGTTATGAATAGTAATACCTACTTTTTGAAATTATATATATATATATATTTTAAAATGGACTTAATTTTTGGATTCGGAATATCGAATTTAGCCTAAGGTGAAATTTTGGTACTTTTCGGATAACTTTCATATTTTGATGAATAGTGAAAATTACTAAATTTTAATTAAAAACAACTTTTTTAATCAAAATAATTAATAGTGATAAATTATTAATTTGAATGGTTTTAAAGTATATTCAGAATATATTTTTACCATTTAATATAATGTTGGTCATTGGACATAAATTTACAATTAAACCGAACATAAACAAGTGTCAATCTTTTGATAGTTATTATCTCTTAAAAACACGCTTTTTGTTTTGACAGCGGGAATTAATTTTAAATTAATTTCTTCCACTTCTGTGTTTTGAATTTAGAAAAATGGATTCCATATTTGGAATCAGGATGTTCAAATTGTGTAAATAGGTAACTTATATTTTTAGACATTTTGAATAATTACTGCGGTAAATATTTTATTTACCATGGTTAAGGGTAAATCTGGTAAATAAGGGTTAAAATATAATATTATAATAATACTAAATTACCCTAAAACGTGTCCTAGCCTTATTGGTTGATACATTTTTGACCATAGGCATCTTTGGGTCGATTTTGGGACCCCATGGTTCCACTTGTAGGTGATAGGGACACTTAATTTTAATTAAGTTAAAATGAATACAAAAATGACACAAACATATATCTTTTAGAAAAACAATTATTACATAGGGTTATATATGTTGGATTTTAGATTATAAATATTCATTAGAAAGATAAAACGATTTCATACATAATAATATTTTATTTATAATTTTTATACATTAAATGATTTAATTTATTTATGACACATTGATGATGTAGTAATTACTATAATAGTGAAAGAATTAAACTAATTGATATTATAAATACCAAAATAAATATAATATGAAACTTTTAATGAATTAAACTAATTTTCTAGGATAATATGATATATTAGTATTTATTTAATTGACTTTGTTTGAATTAATCAATCTGTTATGAGTTTCACAAAAAATCAACTATTGAATAGTGTCAAAATTGACATAAAAGAGTTTTTAAAACAAATATTATATAATTAATTGATATTAAACTCCTAAAAATCTAAGGTTCGGCCAAGAGACTTATATCATAATATTTTCATCATTAATGGACCACTTGGGGGTCTCTTGGATGTATATAGTAAGTTTATTAACCATATTATCTAAAAATACAAAGAGACATTGTAAAAGTGAAACTAATTAACTTAGAGTTAATACTTAAAGATAAGGTTAATATAAGTACCAAAACCTGTCTAAATTCTATTGGTTGTGTTGTTTTAGACCCATACCCACCTTAAAATTTAAATAATCAACTTTGGAGCCATTAGAAACCGAATATAAATTTATTATAAATTAATATTTCTAGCTTTTCCAAAGGTGCCCCTCACCCCTCTTATAAAAGGGCACTCCTCCTTCTCATTTCTTCACACCTTCAAAGCCCTTTGGTTCGGCCAACCCCTGCCCAAATACTCTATGTACTTCCCTCACTACAACCTAGAGGCCTTAGTTTAGTCATAAATCCAACCTAAGGAGCCCTTTTGATCAAATCAAAAGGAAGAACCTGAAGAAGAGGTAATGTTTTCACCACCCCTTTTCAAGTTCATTTCTTCTTCCACTTCATCTTTCTTTGTTATTACCATTATAAAATAATAAATCCAGTATCATATATATACTGTGATGTTATTATAAATATGGTACAACCATATTCAGTATTCTATCCATCTTTTTAATAACATGTCACCATACGTGCGTACGTACGGCTTACCGTCTCCACGTCGTGGTGTAATTGTTATTCAATATATTATTATTTTGATGGGTGTAATAATGATGTGTAACTCATGTAAATAATAAATATAACATGATAAATGATTCTGTATATATGATATAACATCCAATTATATATTATTTTAATATCAAAAAAATGATATTGTCGCTCGTGCGTATGTACGGACTACCGTCTCCACGAACGTGATGAGATTCATTCTCCATCATATCCATTAAATTATAATTATAATTTGATGATTTAAAAATAGTATCTAAGGACTTTATATCATTCTGGATATGAATAATATACATCCCATTAATAATGAATATGGCTCACATAACAAAGAATATAAAGGAAAATGAACCCGTTAAAACCCGAAATGACGATAATTCTAAGATATTATTAACAAATCAATGTTAAAAGATCATATATGATATCATATTAAAGTAAATAATTATTTTATAATTCAATAACAATTATTTCACCATTATACAGGAGGTAAACCTACCGTCGACCAAGGAAAAAGTACAAAGTAAGGGATTTTCTTATCTCACTTTCAATTCCGTGAGATTTCCATTGTTCGCCACTAAATTATTGAAAGTGGTGTATTGTGTACTGCCATTTGATATATATTATCATGATTCTCTTTATATTCATGTTATTCTGTAAATCATTTGGTGGTTATTAACTTTTTTCCATACAACTCAGTTGATTAACGTGGTAAGGGGTTTCTTAACTCACTCTTAATTTCGTGAGAATTCCATTGTTCACCACTAAATTATTGCATGTGGTGTATGTATACTGCCCATGATTGTATTCATTGTGTAATATACTTTATTTTATGGGTATTTACATCATCATGGTATGATCTTCTTTCATGGTTGTATGTTTCGAAAGTTACCTAATCGATAAGGGAATTTGAGATTTCGATTTCCACTCATTTGGCTTTAGGCATATTTCATTGATTATATTACCCCAAGATTATGTGTGGAATCACTATTAATTCGATTATGTCATAATTTCCACTCCCCTCCCTATGGATATACTTTTGATACACATAATCACTCCATTTATAATTCTCAAGTCATTGATATGAATTTGATAAGAGTAATTTTAACTCATTCACCATTTGTTGAGTTAAACATCCAATTCGTTGGTGTTGTTTTTACAAGATTATGTGTGAATATCCTTTGATTGTTTTACACTGAATATCCAATCAGATTTAGTGTATTTATATTTTTCACACATAGTTATGTTGTTGATTTATCCTTAACCTAAGGATATGGCCTTTATGAGAGATTTCATCTCAACTTACATTCCATTGAGACTTCTTTGTTGATATACACCAAATCACTTTTATGTGGTGTATATAATGTACTTTGACATAGTATATCATGAATTCCCTTTATTCTCATGATATTACAAAGTTTTGATTACCTCAATTATTTGTATTCAAGTGTCTCTCTTTTGGTTAGAATCTCTAACTAAATACCATTTTTAAATGTTTTAAAGGCTTATTCATCTAAATATTTCTCATTAATGTCCATGTTTTAAAAATGGTTTTAAGGATTTATTTATATGGACATTAAAGTTTAGAAATTAAAACTCCTTTTAAAAAGTTTCAAAGTGGTATGGGACACTTTGATTCAAAAATCTATTTTAAATGGCTTCTTGACAAATAGTGTGACTTTTAAATGATTTCAAGAAAAAGGGGGATATTTCTCTCAAATAGTTTTGATGATTATTTTCATCTATGTCAACATCATTCATTATTCTTGATTGAGGTTAATGTGATACAATACAATCTTCCATATTGTATCGAATGAGTTATGTTTGACTATGTATGTGCTATTTTTATACCATTCATGGTTTGTGGTTAAAGTATTGACATTTCGTATGCTAGTTTTAATACGAATGTTTATGTTATGTTTAAACCTGTTCATATGAGGAATGAATTGGACTTAATAAGTGACGGGTGGAGCCCACTATAGCTCCTCGATGCATCGGTAGGTCTCATGAGACAAACTAGTGTCTTGGCACAAGTCCTTGGCAAAATCTTATTTGTAGTCTTGGCACGAGGCCTTGGCTATGTGGTTATGATAGTCTGGAATTATGCATTCCATCATTATGAAAGTGGTTAGTGATTTTGCATGTGATTATTCGATTAGTAGAATATCCATGTGAATGAGTAAATGGCATTATTTCATTTTATTTATTCCATACAATGTTGAAAGTTCAAGTTTGAAAGGCTTTTGTTTTAGTTATACATTTCCTTAAATGTTTATTCTTATTTATGAAAGTTTCCGCTATATTGTTATCCTTACTGGGCATTTGAGCTCACCCCTTTTCTATGTTTTATTTTTCTCAGGAAGTGAAGAAGTAATTTATGAATGACCTACAGGGATTTTATGTGGGGATATGAGTGTGGATTATGGAGACATTATGTTGTTGTAGTAGTTTTTCATTTTATGATGTAATGTAAAACTTATGAATATATCTAGTGTTTCCAAGGCTACTAAACCAATTGGTCTTTCGAGATTTGATCTTTCTTGTGATCATGCCAATGTTATGTAATAATGCACCGACTTTGGGTAACTTGGGTCGGGGCGTTACAGTTGGTATCAGAGGAAGTTTAATACAAACCTTGGAAGCTAGATTTAGATAAACTCTGATTAGAGCACGTAGACCTAAGATGAACTTTGAGGATTAGTATAAAAGAACTTCCTAGAATTTTGGCATTGTAGAGATTTTGTGAGTTTTCTGAGCAATACATCCCTGTCTGGATACGAGCAGGTAGAGGCGGCTCTGGAACAGATATACCTAGGGTTAAAACCCGAAAACACCGCTTTGAGCTAGACTCGAACGGGAACTGGTGCACGACAACGGGCCTTGCTGTACTCTTGGTTATGACACTCCTGGGGGATATGCTTAGGATAATTTACATTTTCTTTACAAACCGATTTAAGTAATATATACATAAGATGAGAGTAAATGACCTTGGTTAATCCTAATATGTTTCAAATTGAGAATATGGTGACATTTTAATCTCTAAATGATTTTACGACTACTATTACTCACACAATGCTTTCTGGTTTTAGTCTATGGCTGGATTCCAAGGAAGTCATAGTGACTTTGAGAATGATGTACAAGGTGGGAACGGTGGTGGAAATGAGCAACAAAATGGAATGTTGATAGGCGTAAAAGATATCGTCTTTATGCCAAATCAGTTTTCCAAAAATATGATCAACAACATATATATTAACCAACTACCAGACTCAACAAGGAAGAGAAAGGTGATAAATGATAAGATCTCCAGCAATGGAGACCATGGAGAAAAGAACCCTCAATTTTCATCATGCAGGAAATGTGGAAAGAGACACCCAGGAAAGTGTCTCAATGGGACAACGAAATGTTTTACGTGCGGGAAGGAAGGACATAATGTGAAGAATTGCCGAAGAAAAATGAAGAGTACTATGGAAGAAGATAAAAATGGTCCCAAGAGTCCATTTACAGTCATTTGTCGTAAATGCAGGGGACCTGGCCATTACCCGAGTGAATGTCCTATTCTATAGGATATTTTCTTGGTCAAAGAAGAAGATATGTGGAAATAAATGGTTGGAGAAAAACTTAAAAAGTATTATCACTCCTTGTTGATGGGTTTACTTTGGAATAATTTTCTCTTGTATTTGTAACCCCGCAGTTTGCCATGTGAGAATGATATTTGAGGAAAGAATTGTCTCTTCTCTTGTGGATATAGGTATAAATAACCATTTGGTTTTATATGATCATTGGGGTTTGAGAGAATTATAAGTTATTATAATTTGGGATGAAAATGCAAGGTATGATATAACATTTGTGGTTAAATTTATGTTATAGTATTTTGAGGAATTTATCTCATTTTGGCAATATTATAAAATATAGTTTTTGAAAAAGGACAACACGTAGACCGTGTGACAACCCGTCACGTCGGACAAAGCTATGGGAATCGAACCCACAACCAAAGTGCGATTGGGATTTATCGCCTACCACTGGACTACGTGAAGTCCCTGGTTAGTGTGACTTTTTTTAGTTAAATGATTTTATTGATCAATAATAAGTTGATTTGGGTTCTTATTTCTTATCTAAAGAATACCCTTGGTATAGGAAAATGATTTGGTGATGAAGTGATAAATGTTATTTTGGAAGATGTTCGCTTTGTTGGGAACACTATATGCCCAAGGAAAATAGAATACCATGGGGTTTCATTTGTAGAGTAATGGTGGATTTTTATCTACGTTTTTATTGTTGATTTATAGTGATTTGGGTTATTTATTGAAATGATTAACCTATAATAGAGAATATGTGATTAGGTTAATTACTTTTGAGTATGTGACTTTAAGAGTATCTGATGTCATTTGGAGATACAATTTAACATGGGAGACTACATAATCAAATTCTTCAATGTTTTGGGTTTAAATATTACTTTGGATTATATGGAAGGATTTTAAGGACAATTTATTATTGAATGGTATTTATTTAACTTTGGAGTATTATAGGTTTAATTTTAGAAATTAAGATTAGTGCATATTAATCTCAAGGAATATCCTTTTGGGGGATCATTAGATCTTTCACTAACCATTTTGGTTTTGATTAATCTTCAAAGACAATGTGAATATATAGTTTATCCTGTATGGATCATGTGATTCTATAGAAGTTTATTCTAGCTCTTCCAGTGTGACCAAGTCTTCTTGAATACTCATCGTTTAAAAAAAATGAGTTAGTGGTGAAAATTTATTAACGAATGAAACTCCACTTAAAAATTAAGTATATATCTTTATATTCTTAGTCAATATCATAAATGAATTCCTTATCCTTATGTAATGTAACTTAAAACAAAAAAAATGTTGTCCATTTACTTTCCTACTAGAAGACTAATGACCGTTTGTCCCAACAGAAGTTTGTGGGTTTCTTATTGTTAACTTTCACCTGATCATGATTTCCATCCCTCTCCATCAGAACTTGACACTTAGTTTATCGTCCATATCCATGTTTTCCTACATGGAATCCTAGTATGGGTTATCTTGGTTGACCTTTATACCTCTCTTTCTTTCTTTTAATGTGATAGTTTTATTGACTCTTTTTCCGATGTGGGACATTCCATTATATTCCTAAGCACAATTTTAAAAAATTGTGAGGACGCAATTTATTTAAGGAGGGGAGAATGTAACACCCCAAGCTTCTACGGTACGCTTCTCTTTGAATAATGTGATAGCGTGTGTTGTACGCAACACCGAGTTCTAACACACCATAACCAATCAAACTAGCTGTTATGAATAGTAATACCTACTTTTTGAAATTATATATATATATATATTTTAAAATGGACTTCATTTTTGGATTCGGAATATCGGATTTAGCCTAAGGTGAAATTTTGGTACTTTTTGGATAACTTTCATATTTTGATGAATAGTGAAAATTACTAAATTTTAATTAAAAACAACTTTTTTAATCAAAATAATTAATAGTGATAAATTATTAATTTGAATGGTTTTAAAGTATATTCAGAATATATTTTTACCATTTAATATAATGTTGGTCATTGGACATAAATTTACAATTAAACCGAACATAAACAAGTGTCAATCTTTTGATAGTTATTATCTCTTAAAAATACGCTTTTTGTTTTGACAGCGGGAATTAATTTTAAATTAATTTCTGCCACTTCTGGGTTTTGAATTTAGAAAAATGGATTCCATATTTGGAATCAGGATTTTCAAATTGTGTAAATAGGTAACTTTTATTTTTATACATTTTGAATAATTACTGCGGTAAATATTTTATTTACCATGGTTAAGGGTAAATTTGGTAAATAAGGGTTAAAATATAATATTATAATAATACTAAATTACCTTAAAACGTGTACTAGCCTTATTGGTTGATACATGTTCGACCATAGGCATCTTTGGGTCGATTTGGGGACCCCATGGTGCCACTTGTAGGTGATAGGGACACTTAATTTTAATTAAGTTAAAATGAATACAAAAATGACATAAACATATATCTTTTAGAAAAACAATTATTACATAGGGTTATATATGTTGGATTTTAGATTATAAATATTCATTAGAAATATAAAAAGATTTCATACATAATTATATTTTATTTATAATTTTTAGACATTAAATGATTTAATTTATTTATGACACAATGGTGATGTAGTAATTACTATAATAGTGAAAAAATTAAACTAATTGATATTATAAATACCAAAATAAATATAATATGAAACTTTTAATGAATTAAACTACTTTTATAGGATAATATGATATATTATTATTGATGTAATTGACTTTTTTCGAAGTAATCAATCTGTTATGAGTTTCACAAAAAATCAACTATTGAATAGTGTCAAAATTGACATAAAAGAGTTTTTAAAACAAATATTATATTATTAATTGATATTAAACTCCTAAAAATATATGGTTCGGCCAAGAGACTTATATCATGATATTTTCATCATTAATGGACCACTTGGGGGTCTCTTGGATGTATATAGTAAGTTTATTAACCATATTATCTAAAAATACAAAGAGACATTGTAAAAGTGAAACTAATTAACTTAGAGTTAATACTTAAAGATAAGGTTAATATAAGTACCCAAACCTGTCTAAATTCTATTGGTTGAGTTTTTTTCGACCCATCCCCACCTTAACATTTAAATAATCAACTTTGGAGCCATTAGAAACCGAATATGAATTTATTATAAATTAATATTTCTAGCTTTTCCAAAGGTGCCCCTCACCCCTCTTATAAAAGGGCACTCCTCCTTCTCATTTCTTCACACCTTCAAAGCCCTTTGGTTCGGTCAACCCCTGCCCAAATACTCTCTCAACTTCCCTCACTACAACCTAGAGGCCTTATTTTGGTCAGAAAGCCAACCTAAGGAGCCCTTTTGATCAAATCAAAAGGAAGAACCTGAAGAAGAGGTAATGTTTTCACCACCCCTTTTCAAGTTCATTTCTTCTTCCACTTCCTCTTTCTTTGTTATTACCATTATAAAATAATAAATCCAGTATCATATATATACTGTGATGTTATTATAAATATGGTACAACCATATTCAGTATTCTATCCATCTTTTGAATAACATGTCACCATACGTGCGTACGTACGGCTTACCGTCTCCACGTCGTGGTGTAATTGTTATTCAATATATTATTATTTGGATGGGTGTAATAATGATGTGTAACTCATGTAAATAATAAATATAACATGATAAATGATTCTGTATATATGATATAACATCCAATTATATATTATTTTAATATCAAAAGAATGATATTGTCGCTCGTGCGTATGTACGGACTACCGTCTCCACGAACGCGATGAGATTCATTCTCCATCATATCCATTCAAGTATAATTATAATTTGATGATTTAAAAATAGTATCTAAGGACTTGATATCATTCTGGATATGAATAATATACATCCCATTAATAACGAATATGGCTCACATAACAAAGAATATAAAGGAAAATGAACCCGTTAACACCCGAAATGACGATAATTATAAGATATTATTAACAAACCAATGTTAAAAGATCATATATGATATAATTTTAAAGTAAATAATTATTTTATAATTCAATAAAAATTATTTCACCATTATACAGGAGGTAAACCTACCGTCGACCAAGGAAAAAGTACAAAGTAAGGGATTTTCTTATCTCACTTTCAATTCCGTGAGATTTCCATTGTTCGCCACTAAATTATTGAAAGTGGTGTATTGTGTACTTCCATTTGATATATATTATCATGATTCTCTTTATATTCATGTTATTATGTAAATCATTTGGTGGTTATTAACTTTTGTCCATACGACTCAGTTGATTAACGTGGTAAGGGGTTTCTTAACTCACTCTTAATTTCGTGAGAATTCCATTGTTCGCCACTAAATTATTGCATGTGGTGTATGTGTACTGCCCATGATTGTATTCATTGTGTAATATACTTTATTTTATGGGTATTTACATCATCATGGTATGATCTTCTTTCATGGGTGTATGTTTCGAAAGTTACCTAATCGATAAGGGAATTTGAGATTTCGATTTCCACTCATTTGGCTTTAGGCATATTTCATTGATTATATTACCCCAAGATTATGTGTGGAATCACTATTCATTCGATTATGTCATAATTTCCACTCCCCTCCCTATGGATATACTTTTGATACACATAATCACTCCATTTATAATTCTCAAGTCATTGATATGAATTTGATAAGAGTAATTTTAACTCATTCACCATTTGTTGAGTTAAACATCCAATTCGTTGGTGTTGTTTTTACAAGATTATGTGTGAATATCCTTTGATTGTTTTACACTGAATATCCAATCAGATTTAGTGTATTTATATTTTTCACACATAATTATGTTGTTGATTTATCCTTAACCTAAGGATATGGCCTTTATGAGAGATTTCATCTCAACTTACATTCCATTGAGACTTCTTTGTTGATATACACCAAATCACTTTTATGTGGTGTATATAATGTACTTTGACATAGTATATCATGAATTCCCTTTATTCTCATGATATTACAAAGTTTTTATTACCTCAATTATTTGTATTCAAGTGTCTCTCTTTTGGTTAGAATCTCTAACTAAAATACCATTTTTAAATGTTTTAAAGACTTATTCATCTAAATCTTTCTCATTAATGTCCATGTTTTAAAAATGGTTTTAAGGATTTATTTATATGGACATTAAAGTTTAGAAATTAAAACTCCTTTTAAAAAGTTTCAAAGTGGTATGGGACACTTTGATTCAAAAATCTATTTTAAATGGCTTCTTGACAAATAGTGTGACTTTTAAATGATTTCAAGAAAAAGGGGGATATTTCTCTCAAATAGTTTTGATGATTATTTTCATCTATGTCAACATCCTTCATTATTCTTGATTGAGGTTAATGTGATACAATACAATCTTCCATATTGTATCCAATGAGTTATGTTTGACTATGGATGTGCTATTTTTATACCATTCATGGTTTGTGGTTAAAGTATTGACATTTCGTATGCTATTTTTAATACGAATGTTTATGTTATGTTTAAACCTGTTCATATGAGGAATGCATTGGACTTAATAAGTGACGAGTGGAGCCCGCTATAGCTCCTCGATGCATCTGTAGGTCTCATGAGACAAACTAGTGTCTTGGCACAAGGCCTTGGCAAAATCTTATTTGTAGTCTTGGCACGAGGCCTTGGCTATGTGGTTATGATAGTCTGGCATTATGCATTCCATCATTATGAAAGTGGTTAGTGATTTTGCATGTGATTATTCGATTAGTAGAATATCCATGTGAATGAGTAAATGGCATTATTTCATTTTATTTATGCCATACAATGTTGAAAGTTCAAGTTTGAAAGGCTTTTGTTTTAGTTATACATTGCCTTAAATGTTTATTCTTATTTATGAAAGTTTCCGCTATATTGTTATCCTTACTGGGCATTTGAGCTCACCCCTTTTCTATGTTTTATTTTTCCCAGGAAGTGAAGAAGTAATTTATGAATGACCTCCAGGGATTTTATGTGGGGATATGAGTGTGGATTATGGAGACATTATGTTGTTGTAGTAGTTTTTCATTTTATGATGTAATGTAAAACTTATGAATATATCTAGTGTTTCCAAGGCTACTAAACCAATCGGTCTTTCGTGATTTGATCTTTCTTGTGATCATGCCAATGTTATGTAATAATGCACCGACTCTGGGTAACTAGGGTCGGGGCGTTACAAAGAGTGTTGGTCAGAGGATATTACTTGAGCAGAGTGAACTAGATGAGATTAGGAGAGAGAGATTTGATAACTCAAGAATTTATAGAGAGGTCTAAAATCATATATGATTCTGTCATTCAAACCAAAGAATTTAAACCTGGATAGATGGTCCTCGTCTTTAATTCTATACTTAAACTCTTTCCTCAAAAGATGAAGTCCAAATGGTCTGGACCGTTTACTATTGTGAGAGTTATTATGAATGGATCATTGGAAATTATTGGTGATGAAAATAAACCCACGTTAGTCAATGGGTAGAGAGTGAAACATTATTTTGAGGGACAACCGAAGGGCTTGGCTGCCTTCACTGTTCTTCAAAGTTGATCCTGAATAAATCTAGCTAAAGACTGTAAATTTAGAACTGCATGGGAGGAAACTCATAGTTATTGTTTAGTTCTTTTCTTAGTTTCATTATAGTTTTTGAATAAGTTGATGTTATGCTCTGTTTTAGTGAACTTTTTGATCCTGATCACTCATCGTTCCAGTTTCAGCATCATAAAGTGTGCTTCTCAATGTGTTAGTGAAGGAGTGTAATTCCCAAGCTGAAGAATTAATTAAAAAACATACTCAGGGAAGTTCTTTACATTTTAAATGATGTTATTCTTATCCTGTGTGATTTGGAAAAAATTATGCGTAGAAAATTATGGTACATGTGTATTGAAAATTCCATTGCATGACTTGAACTGTATTAAAAACCTGCTGCATTTCTTTCATAAAAAATATTCTCTATATGTGGTGGATTTGAAATAAATTTTTCTTACATAAAAATTTCTGTTTCTTGTTTGTGTCCACTAAAAAAGTCTGTTTGAATTAAAAAATCTGCATGTGTCTGTTGCTGAGAACTGAAATTCATTTTTTAAAACCCATTCACTGCATGAAATTTAGTGTGGGGGTACATTGTTGCTAGTAGTTGTGTTTTTCATTGGAACCGATTAGTCTATAGGGTGTTTATCATGCATCATTATACTATATTGAACATCCATTTGAATCATACTTTGTTAAAATGCTTACACTCAATTAATTGTGCACCCACACCTTATATACTTCTTTTGAGCTATATTGAAAATCCAGGCCACTTTAATGTGTGTGTTTGGATATGAACCTGCTGATTATTTATTTATTTTGGAAAAAAATTTCTTTGAACTTCATTGAGACCCTTTATACATGTCATAAATATACTAAATTTAAAATCTGTTTTGAACCTCAATTTCTAAATTGTTCTTCACCACTTTAGAAGTCAACTTTGGGGACAAAGTTGGGTTTTAAGTGTGGGGGAGGGGGTCAATTCTTGACCGTGCTAAACTGTTCTTAATTTAAATCCCATCAATTCCCACTTCAATTCAAATTTCTTGTAAAAAATGGTTAAAATGTTTCAAAATTTTAGCATAATTTTAGGCTTCGCACTGTACTCAATTGGGTCTTTGCCTTTGGAAAAGTTCCTTGCTGGTAGTTAAGAACTTATTAAAATCTGAAATTGATGATAATGGATGATTGCTGATTGAGTTTACTTAGTGATTTGATGGAAATTTGGTTTAGGACCTACTTCTAGAAGTGATATGGGTTACTTTTTTGTGGAGCTATGATCTTAACCCTTGGAACTGGAAGTTTGTTTTTGATTCTAGGGGCCTAATTCATCTTTTAATTATTAAAATTAATTACTTTAATGAGCCAATGTAAATGGTTTTTACATAAAACATTTGAAACTGAAGTAATTTGGGAATCTGGGATCCCATAGTGAGTCTCTGAGACCCTAGATGCTAGCACTACTACAAAAACGGGCAATAACAGCGCTAAAATCGGGCTTTAACAGCGCTAGAAAAGCGCTGTAAAGCTCAGCGCTGATAAAGGAGGGGTCCTTTAACAGCGCTTTTTTTAGCGCTGTTAAATGTCACCTTTAACAGCGCTAAAAAAGCGCTGTTAAATGTCACCTTTAATGGCGCTAAAAAAGCGCTGTTAAAGGATACCTTTAATGGCGCTAAAAAAGCGCTGTTATATGTTTCCTTTAACAGCGCTTTTTTAGCGCTGTTAAATATCTTCTTTAACAGCGCTTTTTTAGCGCTGTTAAAGGCGACATTTAACAGCGCTAAAAAAGCGCTGTTAAATCCCTGCCTGCTGCTAATAAAAAACCTGCACTATTACAGCCAGCCGAGCAGACCTGCACAAAAACCAGTATATCAACCACAGACCTGCACAAAAACCAGTATATCAACCACAAGCATGTCATCAACCGATCACAACCCAACCAAACAGTGTTCTTACCATGAGTTAGATACCATCTACCCAGAAAGCAAAACTACCTCATTACATAGTATCACAAAATATTCCTACACAACTCAGAAGATAAATACTAGAACATTCCACTATGCATTGTTTCTCCTTGGATTGCCACTTGGTTTTGACAAATCGTGCAGAGCCCGTGCTCCTTGAATCATTCTGCAATACATAAAAAGGATATCCTAACTCTCCCAACCATCACCCTTAGTAATTATGTATATTAATACAAAAAAGGTAACATATCATAAATTGGGGTACTGTAATGAGACATCAAGATTAACATTCTATATATAGGATCAATGTCTGGTAGGATTGGTTGCGTTGATACATGACTCTACCTGGACCTCAAAAATAGATATATGATCTCACTCCAGGACTTTCAGAGAGACTCCAACTATGTCTAGGACGTCCTGCTAAAGCGATCGTACTACCGTAAGTCGGAAAAGATACCAAAACCATCCTAGGAAGGATCATGGGAGCCAACCCTAATGAAATATGTCCTTGATATAGTGTTCAAAGAGATCAATCATGGTACATAAAATTATGTGTCATTTAAAGGGTCACATGCCTTGTCGCTTTACCCTGGGTAACTCCAATGTTCAGCTGCCTGTGTGAATATACATGTCATATCAATAGGAAATTACATGGCATGTTAAAAAACATATACGTGTTACCCTTTGATCTTGTGTCCTCTTATGCACCCTTGCCCTATGTTAGTACATGACGTCGATCTCGTGTGATTCTTCCTGTGTATCTGTACAAGGGATAAACTGTGTAGCTGGCTCATTAAAGACGTGTAGTGGGATATATTCCATGTAGGAAAGCCATGTAATCCACCCCAGGTTTGACTCGTACACGTCACATATGACCCATGGATCATTGTACTAAAGTGTTAACACAATCCTAAGGCGTTTGGTCGGTTTCCCGTATGTCAGTTGTTGATTTCACTTAAAAATAAATCCATTTTGAACAAAATAGAGGCACTTTGAGTGGTGTCGGCCACACCGGGCCTCGGATTGAGTCGGGGTTGACTCTTACACGTCAAATTTGACCCATGGATCATTGTCCTTAAGTTTCAACAGAATCCAAATGCGTTTGGTCGGTTTGCCGCATGTCAGTTGTTGATTTCACTTAAAAATAAGTCCATTTTGAACAAAAGAGAGGCACTGTGAGTGGTGTCGGCCACACCGGGCCTCAGATTGATGCGGTGTTGAATCGTACACGTCACACATGAGTCATTGATTGTTGTGAAAAAGTATCAACGCAATCAGAAGCCGTTAGATCGGTTTGGCGTATGTACGTAAAATATTGTCCATTTTAAACTAAATACATACACTTGGAGTGATACCGGTCACACCGCGCCTCTGATTGAGGCGGGGTTGAATCTTACACGTCACATTTGACCCATGGATAGTTGTCCTTAAGTTTCAATAGAATCCCAATGTGTTTGGTCGGTTTGCCGTATGTCAGTTGTTGATTTCACTTAAAATTAAGTCCATTTTTAACAAAACAGTGACACTGTGAGTGGTGTCGGCCACACCGGGCCTCGGATTGATGCGGTGTTGAATCGTACACGTCACACATGAGTCATTGATCATTGTGAAAAATTATCAATGCAATCAGAAGCCGTTAGATCAGTTTGGCGTATGTACATAAAATATTGTCCATTTTAAACTAAATACATACACTTGGAGTGATACCGGTCACACCGCGTCTCGGATTGAGGCGGGGTTGAGTCGTACACGTCACATATAACCCATGAATCGTTGTCCTAAAGTGTCAACACAATCCGAAGGCGTTTGGTCGGTTTCCCGTATGTCAGTTGTTGATTTCTCACTTAAAAATAAGTCCATTTTGAACAAAACAGAGGCACTTGGAGTTGTGTCAGCCACAACAGGCCTCAGATTGAGGCGGGGTTGACTCGTACACGTCACATTTGAAGGTGAGTATGCATACACGATAGTTGACCTTCTTAGAGAAGGGTTTCTGGAAGAGTATAAAAGACATGAAGCAATGAAGATCATTAGAGTGTTGGAGCAAATGTGGTTGCTACAAACAATGTGGAAATCGGCTTGTGCAAAGCGACCTAAGTTACAACTTGCAAGTATTCTACTCTATTTTTTTCTGGAAGGTTTCAGTTTAAATGCATTTTGGAATGATCATTGCTAGCCATGGTCTTTTAGGTTTTTTTGACAGCCGAGGGGAAAGGGTGGGGTCTGAAGACATTGTAGGATATGTCGAAGGGTGATTTTGTGTGTGAATATGTTGGAGAAATGTTAACTCCCGTAGTTCTGAAAAGAGTCACTATTTGAAAGAAAGTCACAAGTTTAGATACATCTCAAGATGGTCAGTTTAAAGACATTTTGAGGGACACTACTAAAGACATGCTCAGATATGCACTCATCCCCCACTTTTAGATCGTTGTCTACTACAATGATCTTCCAAACAAGATATGCATTAGAACGCTCATGATACATAGAGAAATTCACTGGCCACCTTCGAGAATGATCTGAAGCACAAACCATGACAGCATTATGTTTTTAACTTCAGCACCTCAATTGAGAATGTGACACCTTTCAGGACTTGGCGCCATTGTATGTCGTTTCGTCCACTGAATGGGTCTATCCTTTTATTTAATTTTTTTAACTTCAGTCAAATATTCTAGAAAGATGTCGCGGCAGATCCTTCACCATTTTGTTTTGCTGAACATCTCATTACATTGTTAAAAAAAAGCAGGGTGTCTTGCATGGGCAATACGTTCGTGTATTGAAGATGATGCACTCCCATTTTAATGGACTAGGTTTACTCCCTAATCTCATACATAACATCTCATGAGACAATAGATTTAACCAATGAATTGGAGTCCTATCTGGGTACAACCATCATACGATTTTCATGATTATGTGTTCCACAATAATTAAATCAATCATTAGGCTTAAACAAAATAATTAACCATGTGGGTTCGAATAAATGGGAGTGCATCATCTTCAATACAAGAACGTATTGCCCATGCAAGACACCCTGCTTTTTTTTAACAATGTAATGAGATGTTCAGCAAAACAAAATGGTGAAGGATCTGCCGCGACATCTTTCTAGAATATTTGACTGAAGTTAAAAAAATTAAATAAAAGGATAGACCCATTCAGTGGACGAAACGACATACAATGGCGCCAAGTCCTGAAAGGTGTCACATTCTCAATTGAGGTGTTGAAGTTAAAAACATAATGCTGTCATGGTTTGTGCTTCAGATCATTCTCGAAGGTGGCCAGTGAATTTCTCTATGTATCATGAGTCATTGATTGTTGTGAAAAAGTATCAATGCAATCAGAAGCCGTTAGATCGGTTTGGCGTATGTACGTAAAATATTGTCCATTTTAAACTAAATACATACACTTGGAGTGATACCGGTCACACCGCGCCTCTGATTGAGGCGGGGTTGAATCTTACACGTCACATTTGACCCATGGATAGTTGTCCTTAAGTTTCAATAGAATCCCAATGTGTTTGGTCGGTTTGCCGTATGTCAGTTGTTGATTTCACTTAAAATTAAGTCCATTTTTAACAAAACAGTGACACTGTGAGTGGTGTCGGCCACACCGGGCCTCGGATTGATGCGGTGTTGAATCGTACACGTCACACAGGAGTCATTGATCATTGTGAAAAAGTATCAATGCAATCAGAAGCCGTTAGATCAGTTTGGCGTATGTGCATAAAATATTGTCCATTTTAAACTAAATACATACACTTGGAGTGATACCAGTCACACACAAAATCACCCTTCGACATATCCTACAATGTCTTCAGACCCCACCCTTTCCCCTCGGCTGTCAAAATCACCCTTCGACTATCTGGTTATGATTTTTGACAGCCGAGGGGAAAGGGTGGGGTCTCAATCCGAGGCGCGGTGTGACCGGTATCACTCCAAGTGTATGTATTTAGTTTAAAATGGACAATATTTTACGTACATATGCCAAATCGATCTAACGGCTTCTGATTGCGTTGATACTTTTTCACAATGATCAATGACTCATGTGTGACGTGTACGATTCAACACCGCATCAATCCGAGGCCCGGTGTGGCCGACACCACTCACAGTGTCACTGTTTTGTTAAAAATGGACTTAATTTTAAGTGAAATCAACAACTGACCATCTCGAGATGTATCTAAATTTGTGACTTTCTTTTAAATAGTGACTCTTTTCAGAACTGCGTGATATGAAGGTATTTTGGAGATTTTACTGGTTCATGCATGATATGAAGGTATTTTGGAGATTTTACTGGTTTTTTTGTCCAAAGGCCAAAGAAATGTGGTCCATCATTCTTGCATGTTACTCGTACACGTCACCAAGGACCCGTGGATCCTTCTCCTAAAGGATGAAGGCAATCCGGATGCGTCTGGTCAGATTTACGTAGGTCAGTTGTTGTTTCCAATTAAAGTGGTGTCCATTTTAAACAAGAGAGCGACCCTTTGGGTGGTAGCGGTCACACCGTGCCTCGGATTGAGGCGGGGTTGACTCGTACACGTCACCAAGGACCCGTGGATCCTTCTCCTAAAGGATGAAGGCAATCCAGATGCGTCTGGTCGGATTTCCGTAGGTCAGTTGTTGTTTTCAATTAAAGTGGTGTCCATTTTAAACAAGAGAGCGACCATTTTAGTGGTTCAACATTCTTGCATGTTGCTGGTGCATATCATCTGTTAAAATGGAAAAATGACTCATTGGAGAAAGAATGTTTTATTTAATAACAATTACAATTTTGCTACGAACATTTACATACAACAATATTTTATCTTTTGATCCCCTTAACCCCTCTCAAAAATGACCACCAATTGTACATGTCCCCAAGTCAGATCATCATTGTATTTGTGTACAATCTGTCATCAGGTATGCGGCCCACTCGTTTCTGAACACATCTATATCGTCTTGTGAGTATGAGGCTTTTCGGCAGTCATAGTAGTACTGCAAAATAAAAAAATAAAGAATTAATAAATAACTTAAACGAACTAGTAATTGTTTTTGAAAATACCTCTTTAGGGATGCTAGTTTGCTGATGAAAAACGATCTCTTTCATAAATTTACAAACATAATAACCGCAATCATTATCGTTTGTTTGTTTTGGACACTGCAAAAAAATTGATCATTAGGAGAATAAATAACTTGTGTTGAGGTGTGTTTGGATAGTGAAATTTTATTATATATACCCTGATATTTGTCCAGACGTAGTACTTGCTCGGCTCCTTATGCTTAGCCCCTGTCCTCATACCATGATTTAGACGATATTGGTACACCGCCCTATCATAACAGAATCCTCAGTAAAAGATAATATATATTATATAAATTGATGTTTAGACCTAAAACGTAAGATGTAGTGTCTTACAGATTCACAAACTCCATCATGTATGGTCGGTTTGATGGATATCCTAACTTTGAATCCAGAAAGTAAATCTTCGGAGTATCCAAGTTCACCGCAATTAGCAACCAATGTTGCCTAAAAACACAAAAAGGAATAAGTAATAAAAAAAGTGAAAATATAATTGATATGCTTTAATCGTAGAGTATTACCCCTGCATGGTTGGTATTAGGAAAAGTCTGTCATCTGTAATCTTGCGTTCAAATGTTTTCAGCAAGTCCTTCACTATTGCATCCCTTTTTGATGACTCTATTTTTGTTTGGTGTGTTGATGTGATATGAGGACTAACCAGTCCAAATCTTGGCTCATGGGAAAATCCCTTCAACTGTTTTTCATAAATGCGTCTGTCAACAATATAAAATGCATTTAGTCATAATTTGCACATTAGATCAGCTTTTAGAAAATCAATTCATGGAAACATACCTCATATATACATTTACAACAGTGACGCCTAACCAACCGTTTTCAAGGATTTCATTTACATTTTCAGCAGCAACGAAATCTTGACTTTCCTCTCCGTATATATTATCTTCGAAAATCACTATATGACTATTACCATCTTTTAGCTTCGTATCCACATGAGTCTTCAATGCTAGTAAATGTGGAAAGAGAACAGGTGGTGTTATTGTGCTTTCAGTAGCTCCTTGGGATCGATTGGTCGATCCTTTAGATGGTTTCGAGCCGATGTTAGTCACCCCCTTTCCTTTCTCCGTCTATAACAACAATCATTGATTCAGACACTCTTTTCATTAATTGTTAAGGGTTTAGCTTGAAAATAAAAGGAAATAAATACCTCTTTGTCTGCATGTACTCTTACAAGTTCTGCCGGCCATGCAATGAATGTCCCAATAGCCTTTTCAACCGTATGAATATCATCGTCATCAAGTGGAATAGGTAGCATTGCATTTGGCTCATGAGCTACAGTAATCGTCACTTTCAGATGATCTTTTGAAAGTGGTCTATTATGCAGTGTGGCATCTGGGATATTGAACACTGTAGCCCTCGCTACAAGGTGATAGGTGGGTGTTGACAGATATAAATCACAATCATTATCACCCTGTAGAAGATCAGTACAGATAAATTATCAGTGTTTGTCTGATTCATATTTAATGGGAACCGTTATTAGAATATTGATTACCACGGCTAAGACATTTTTTTTAGGTGAATGGCTCGCCTCAAAGCTGGTGGGGGGTGGGGCAGGATGTTCATGCGGTGGTTCTTCCTGAGTTGTGTCCTCCCTTTGCTTCCCACCCATAAAAGTTGCTAGCAACTCTCCCTGCCATTGCAATTTTTCTTCAAGGGTTGCTATTTTTTCGCTCATTTGTTCCAATTTTTTCTCTGTATCATCTATTTTTTTTCTTCTTCTCAAAATATACTCGGGGTGTCACCCTAAACCCTGCACCTCTGACACGACCGTATTTTTCCGGCTGCTTCAAAGCCGTCGATAATAGGTCTGTATCAGCTACAGGAGTAGCTGATTCCTGTGACTGTCAGATATAGGAAAAAAACTAATTATTTTTATGTAATAGCAATTTTAAACAAATCTTTTTATCATCGTGTCATACTTACACATATTTCCCACACTTTTTGTGTGTTCTCATCTATTAACTTCCCTTCTTTGTTCACACGTGCCTCCTTCCATAGCACATGACGTGGGATAGAAGTGCATTTGGTTTTAGATTCATCAATCTACATATAAACATAGAAAGATAATTATGATGTTGTTTATTGGCACCTAACAATATTACTGTAAATTTACAATACGTACCATTTTCTTTTCTAATGAAGCGTACCCCATCCTTGCTTTACGATAGGGGTATGTTGGATTTGATGCACGTTCCTTATTTTCAGTACAGAGTTTCTGTTTCATAAATGAAATATTGACAATCAAAGTGATGAATACAGGTATCCTCAAACAACGTATTATCACTCACAATGTACCTGAAACTTCTCATCCCCACGACGGCCAATAAATGCATCCCATGCTTCTTGGGATATCAGGTGCGCATAGACAATGGGTGGGTGCGGGTTTATTTTACCTTTAGAATCTTTCAGGTGACATCTTGTTAAAATAGTACGAAAACCTCGATGAATCTTTCCTGCAAGCCTTAGTACATAATCCTTGTGTGAGTCGTCTACTATAAATGTACTCTGCAAGAGATTGAGAAGAGTAAGACACTGTTTCATCATTTTATTTGCTAGTTAATTAAAAAAATAAATTCATAATGTTACCGTAATTTCTTCCCAGATCACAGCCTTCAACCCGGACACAACATGGTGCCATGAATCTACGTCAATCGGCACGCGTTGCCGAGTGACAACTCCAATGTAACTGCTAAACATAGCCTTGTTGGGATTCACATGTTGGCCTCGTGCATTCCATCCGACTTCAAATTTGATGCCTTTGCTTTTCGCCTTAAGAATTTTGGCTAACACTGTCAAACTACGACGCACCTGTGATTTCTGCGACTTCGGTCCTTCATTCCCGACCATTTCATCGATATCAACATCATCTATATGTTCATCTACTATGATATCAACGGCATGTGCTGATGGTTGTTGGACCTCAACACTAAGAGGTCCAGTGTGACGAGATTTCGGGAGACCAATGCTTTCCACATCAGATAGGTATTCAATACAAAATTCAATGGCTTCCTCAACAATATATCGCTCCACTATACAACCCTCTGGCCGACTTCGATTTTTGACATATCCTTTCAAAATCTTCATATACCGTTCAACAGGATACATCCATCTATAGTGCACAGGACCACAAAGTCGAATCTCTCTCACCAAGTGAATCATCAAATGAACCATCATATCAAAGAATGTTGGCGGGAAGAACATTTCTAATTCACATAATATGATGACAATTTCTTTTTCCATAGCTGGCAATTTCCCCGGGTCTAAAACTTTGCTACATATAGCTTTGAAAAAGAAACAAAGTTTGGTTAACGTATGACGAACATTCTTGGGTAAAATGCAACGTAAAGCTATAGGAATTAGATCTTGCATCAAAACATGGCAATCATGTGATTTCAAACCTTTTAACTTCAAATCATTCATTGACACAATGTTCTTGATATTTGATGAGTACCCCTCTGGAACCTTTACATCATTAAAGAAGTTGCAAAACTGATATCTCTCTGCCCTAGAAAGAGTATAAGCAGCAGGAGGAAGAAACATTCGATTTTCACCTTTCACGGGAGCCAACTCTTCTCGTATTCCCATGTCA
The DNA here is from genome assembly GCA_963277665.1 of Viscum album. Taxonomy (NCBI): domain Eukaryota; kingdom Viridiplantae; phylum Streptophyta; class Magnoliopsida; order Santalales; family Viscaceae; genus Viscum; species Viscum album. The sequence goes on from OY728167.1 coordinate 406,115,456, forward strand.
ACCATGTCCAACCTTGCCTTAATTCCATCTTTTGTTTTGCCAGGGGCATTTAGCAACGTTCCAATAACACTATCACATACATTTTTTTCCACATGCATCACATCAAGAAAATGTCTGACGTACAAACAATTCCAGTATGGTAATTCAAAAAAAACTGATCTCTTTTTCCAACCGATTTTCGTAAGGTTTTTCGAAAATGGTTTACCAAAAACAGTGTTCATATCTTTTACTTTCTCAAACAGCTGATCACCTGTTAGTGGAGACGGTGTTGTGCGTTTTTCTGAACTTCCATTGAATGATGTCGTCCAAGATCGGTACTTATGCCGACGAGGTAGAAATCTACGATGTCCTAGAAACACAGATTTCGATGAATGTTTCAACCTAATTGATTCTGTATCTTCTTCGCACACGGGACACCCTTGAGTTCCTTTAATGCTATAGCCTGACAAATTTCCATAAGCAGGGAAATCATTTATTGTCCCATACAACATCGCTCTCAACGTGAAGTATTCACTTTTATAAGCATCATACAACATTACACCTGAGTCCCACAATAACTTCAAATCCTCGATCAAAGGAGTCAGATAAACATCAATATCGTTACCTGGTTGTTTTGGTCCTGATATAAGCATAGATAACATGATGAATTTTCGCTTCATGCATAACCAGGGTGGCAAGTTATAATTTAGCAACATAACAGGCCATGTACTATGAGTGCTGCTTTGAAAACCAAAAGGATTCACTCCATCTGTAGATAACGCAAGACGAAGGTTTCTCGGCTCTTTTCCAAATTCAGGATACTCATGATCAATTTTCTTCCATTGAGGAGAGTCGGCCGGATGACGTAATAACCCATCTTTATTTCTTTTATCTGCATGCCACGACAATTGTCTTGCAGTTTCTTTACTTCCATATAAACGCCTAAACCTTGGAATGATTGGAAAGTACCATACAACTTTCGTAGGATTGGATTTATCTTTCTTGTATCGAGAAGCACCACACTTTGGGCATTCTGTAAGTGATTTTTTCTCCTTTCGAAACAATATACAGTCTTTCGGGCAGGCATGTATTCTTTCAGAAATCATTCCCATCGAGCGTAGCATTCGTCTAGCTTCATACGTCCGGCTTGGGAGCTCATTATCTTCCGGAAGCATGTCATTCAAGAGAGCAAGTAGTTCCGTAAAACTGACATCACTCCATCCATTGCCTGCTTTCAATTTATACAACTTCAGTACAGCTGACAATGTTGTATACTTAGTGCAAGCAGCATACAATGGCGTCTTTGCACAACTCTTTAACTTCTCAAACAATTTTGGGCAATCACGGGGTTCATCTTGAATTGTCTTTGTCATTTCCTCAATACGATCTTCATCATCATTGACATCTGTAATCACATCCTCCATACGGTCTTCTTCATTATCTATATTTGTATTCATATCTGACGATCCATAAAACGCAGTTTTATCCCAGCCAGTAGCTACATTCGCTTTTTCTCCGTGTTTATTCCAACATTTATAACTCCGATCTATTCCGTGACATATCAAATGTTCTTCCAACTCCTCTGGAGTAAGTAGTCTAGAATAACAACAACGTAAACACGGACAAAGGATTTGAGAAGGATCCTTTGTGTGATCCTTTGCAAACTTGATGAACTCTTTCACTCCGTTCTCGTACTCTATTGTTAAACGATTAGAATCCATCCAATCTTTATTCATCTTCATCCTATTTGAATCTCAAATATTAGTATTTATGGTTCAAGTACACAAAAGAAGACTTCCAAATACAGTAGAAGGGAACCACTTCCTTGGAAGGAGATCAAGTAGTCTAACCTATAATCAAGATTCATAAAAAAGAATATTAGATTCACTAAAAAGATGATTATCTATCACTCTATTAGGAGAAAAAGATACGTATGCACCTAATGTGACATCAAACATGGTTTTACACACTTTGGGATAAACATGTGTTCATGTTCAGAAACGATTATAAATAATAGGATACCCCCTTAATTTAGTATCTCAACTTTTATAGAAAATATGAGGCTTTGAATCGCGTAGAATTGCATTCAATAGGAGTTTGTAAAGAGAGTTGCGTGCATGGTAAAAAGTTGCGTGCATGGACTTATTCTTATCGATTCGAGAATCCCTGGTGTCATAGTCTACACCTTTCTCCACCTTCATGTCCAGCGCATGTCAAATTATCTTAGACTGATTTTCCATTAAGTTACTCAGGATTTTCAAGGAATCAGTCCCCACAATATGACACTAAAAAGTTCTACCATAGTTCTAATTGCATGATTCTAAAATGCATGATTTCAAGTACTATAGTTGGTTTGATTCTATAGTAATGCCTAAGTCATTATGTTCTAGTCCAGACACCCCAAAAACTAAACATTCCCCCTCCCTTTGTGTGGGTTAGACCCATGCATGTAGTTTTAACTTAAAATATCTATGTACAGCTTGATTCTTTCCATCACAAGAAACATGGTGATACATAAACATCATATTTAGGGTCTATTCATGAGACATAAATTTCCCCATTGTCACTATGTCGGAGCCAAAAAGGTCTCTTCCTTTCAAAAACCATACACTATGCACAAAAAGGTCTTAATCCTCACATCCTTCCATGGCCATCGGAAATGAGCGGTCATCGTCCTAAGGTCACCTTTATTTGACTAATCACAATATGCACTGGTGGATCTGCATATGTTTCCCACTAAAAAGGCATGTCAACCAAAGACAATTTCGTCCTCAATAATGGATTTTACTACCATCAAACACCCTATGACATTTAAGTACCATATCAATCCTTGGATTCATGAACCCCTGGGTTAAAATTTACATCTACCACCCCCCCCCCTCATGCATGATTATGGTAGAACATTCTTGGTTATACTATAGTGAAAAGGGTGAATCATTTCCCCTCCTTATCAGAACAAAATGGAAACCTGCACAAAGGTCCTGGTTTTAGGACATTAAACTACACCATGCCTCAACTCTCCATTACATAAGACAAATTCTAGTAGGTTTTATACATTCCATAACAACTTGAAGGGATTCCATGAATGTTTGAAACAAATAAATAAAACTAGAATAGAATTCATACCCTTAGTTGGTCGAGGGCGTTGCGGGTTGCGGAAGGCGGCCGCGGAGGGCGACCGAGGGCGGCCGAGTGAGGCGGAGGGCGACGGAGGCGGCGGAGAGCGGCCGAGGGCGGCGGAGGGCGGCCGAGGGCGGCAGAGAACGGCGGCCGAGGGCGTTGCGGGCAGCCGAGGGCGGCAGGCGGTGGAGGTCGGCCGAGGGTGTTGCGGGCGGCGGAGGACGGCGACTGTACCGAGGGCGGCAAGCTCCGGCGAAGCGAACACAGCAGCGGTATTCGGGAGAAGAGTAGCAGGGTTACGGTTCCGCGAGAGCTTTAGCTGCGATAAAACGAGGGCACTGTGCGACCGACTTTATAAAAAAGTCGACTAAGGTTTTATCAGCGCTAAAAAAGCGCTGATAAAGGCTACCTTTATCAGCGCTAAAATTATAGCGCTGATAAAATCTAGCTTTATCAGCGCTTTTCTAGCGCTGATAATATTATGATTTATCAGCGCTAGAAAAGCGCTGATAAAGATTCCCCGTATCAGCGCTACAATTATAGCGCTGATAACGGGTCTCTTTATCAGCGCTTTTTTAGCGCTGATAAAGATAATTTTTATCAGCGCTTTTTGAGCGCTGATAGAGGTGTTCTGTATCAGCGCTTTTTTAGCGCTTATATAGGATACCTTTATCAGCGCTCAAAAAGCGCTGATAAAGACCAACTGTATCAGCGCTAATATTTTAGCGCTGATACAGATCATATTTATCAGCGCTTTTCTAGCGCTGATAAATATTTATATTATCAGCGCTAAGAAAGCGCTGATAAAAATTAGCTTTTTCAGCGCTGTAATATTAGCGCTGATATAGGGTATCCTTTATCAGCGTTTTTGCTTAGCGCTGTTATAAGGGCGCGCTTCCCTTGCCCGTTTTTGTAGTATTGTAGGTGCGTTTCTGTTTACTATATGCCCTCTAATCATCTTGAATAAGTGCTTACGCACAGTGCTTCATATAATGAAACATGGCTTGGGAAAAATAAAATAAAGTGTCTAGGGTAAAAAATTAGCTCATTAATATAAGGGGAATGATGAATGCTAAATGAAGAAGGGGTCAATTGGTTTATATGAGAATCATTTAGGTTGTATCATTGAGGAGATATAAAAAATATATATATTTATTTATGGGCCCTAGGATTCAGTTAAAGTATAAAGTTTCTTGGTTAAGGTCTTAATTTCATTGATATTTTACCTCATGTCACTCTTGCAATTAGTTCCTGAGATTGGGTTGAAGTTAGTCATTAAGTTGTATTACATATGAGGAATGCCATCTTCATTTCCTGATGATTCATAGCTTTCTTAATTACCCTTGAGTATTTGTTATAGGCAAGATTCATTTGAGCAATTCATTTTCTAAAAGTCTGCTCTTATGTTTTGTTCTCTGTTTTTTAGTGCTGGACATGTTACAGTTTGAGCTGAATCTCTAATACTACAATCTGTTTTTCACTAATAATAAAACATGGGATTGTTTGAGGACAAACAATGCTTAAGTGTGGGGGAATTTGATGTGGCCTTAAAAACAAATGTTTTGCCACATCTTTTTAATTAATTTTTAATGATTTAATTAATTATTTAATCACTTTATACTAAATATTTGTACTTTCGTATTTTTATAGTTAACTTTTTTAATTAATCAATTTTTATGATTAATATTTTATTATTAGTCCTTAAATTAATAATTTTAATCTTACTTAATTTTTCTAATTTAGTTATGCTTTTTTAGTTTGGTTAATTTAATCTGCTTGACTTTTTAATAAGTTAATATCTATTTTAAACAATTATTTAATCAACGTAATTCTATTTAATTAAGTTAGTGTTTATTTTAATATTTTATCTTTTAACTTAGTTTCATTAAAATATTTTAACTTTATTAATCAATATGTTTAGTCATCCTGCTAATCAATTAAGTAAATAATTTGTGTTTTAAATTAAATTTAGTAGTTAGCTTTTAATTTTACGTGTTCAAATAATTGTTTTATTAATTAATTAAGAGTTTTTAAACATTAATTATATTAGTCAATGTATGCGGTTTGGTTATTTTATTGTCTTCTATTGGCTTTAATCTATCGGTGAGTTTGATTGTAACTAACGGTAACCTACTGTCATCGGTACTTTTCATTTTTATTCTCTACTACATTGTAGTTAACTCATTTAGTTATTTTAATTTAAGTATTTTATTAATTTAGTTTAACAATTATTCAGTTTATAATTTAAGTGTTATTAGTTAATAATTTTAATGTTTTAAAGGTTAATAAAAATTCTATTAATGGTGTTTAGCATTATTTAAATTAATTATTCTTTTTATTCAGTTTACCTAGGTTTTAATTTTATGTTTAATTTATGTGTTTTTAATTTTTTAAGGTCACTGTTAGTTATTTATTTAGTCCTAACGGTGACCATGTACTTTAGTTGTAACGGTGACCCTCGCACATTACTGTTATTGCTGTGTACCGGTGATCCTACCGCCAGTTCTTTGCTTTATTTTATACTAACGATGACTCCATTTTCCGCTTATCTTATTATATTTTCTAACCTTAATCTATTCTATATAAACGTATCGATAATGATTATTTTATAAATAATGGTGACCTTCTTTATTTTTACCGCTAACAGTGACAACCTTATTTTTTATTCTGTTTGTAACTGTTAACTGTGCTAACAGTGACCTTTCACTAACGGTGCGCTTATATTTTATACCTATTGGTGAAATTTTTATCTTTATCACCAGCATGTCTTTTTTATTTAAACTATCAGCAACCATTTATTTTTATATCTAACGGTAGCCTATAAATTTAAACTATCTGTGACCCCCTTGCCTATGCCCTCACTTTTAATTTTATTTTTTATCGGTGACCCTGCCCAGTTGCTCCTTTTTGTTTTAGCATAACTGTGACCTGTTATTTTTTTCTTCTATCGGTAACCACCTTACCGATAGACCTCCCTCTGCCTCACTATTGCCTTCAACCTCGCGGATTTATCTCCTCATCATTTCAGCTGTCCATTTCACCCTCACTTCCCCTACGCACTATCCCATTACCACTATGCGCCCGTATTCCTTGTTGTGCCACTAACTGGACCTAACCATCGTCGTCCGACCGGGATTTTGTACCATGGAAGCTGATGCCGCAGAACCATTTGTCGTCATGTGGAGGAGAAAGGTTCATGCTGGAGTCAGAGATTGGAGGAGGCTGCAAATCATGATTCACCGTCTGGATACTCATCCAGACCAGTTGGCATTGCCGCTAAAGGACCATCGCGCCGTGAAGAGGAATCTACGCTGCTGTTTGTTTTAAAGAGAATGCCTCCATCGCCAGAAATGCACATCGCACCTTCTAGGAGTGTTGCGCCACACTGGAGCAAGGGATCCATCGCGCCACACTGCAGAAGAGGAATCCGCCGGGGTCTGGAGGAAGAGGCGAGCCACCGTGGGTGTTCGTTGCTGAACCTGCCACGCCGCGCTGCAGAATAGGAAGCTACTGCGCCGGTTTCCAGGAGGAAGAAGTCCTCCTTTGCCCCGAAATAGGGGATTAAAAAATAATAATAATATTAATAATAATAATAAAGTAAAACAAAAAGTAATAAAAAGGTTAAAGTTAAAGTTATCCTTAATTAAATCAAATGAATATAATAGAATTTATAAAAGTTATAAATTAATAAATAGATAAATTATAAATTAAAATACAAAACTAAATTAATAATTATTGTTATGAATAAATTAATATATTGTTTATAGTGTAAATATATAATTAATAATAATTATAAATAAACTTTAAAATATACTAATTATTTAAAAAATATTTAAAACTAAAGTTTTATTTCTAATTATTAAATTGAAATAAATAAATTAAACTAACAATTTATTAAATAGTAATAATGATATTATTAAATAAAAATAATTAATACAATCTAAATTATTAAATTTTTAATTACTTATTTAATTATGATGTTAAATTTCAATAATTTAGTTAAAAATGATAAAATAAAAAATTTACTATTTATATTTATTAACTTAATCAAATTAATAACTTTTTAATAAACTTATGTTTTACCATAGTAATATTAAGTAGATAATTTTATAAATAAAATAAAAGTAAATAATAATTATCAATTAGGATATTTATTGATTAACTTTAGTTAACTATTAATGAGTAATATAACTCTTAACTTAAAAAAATTATAACTATTTTTCATTTTTTGCGTTCTCGTTTATTTAATTTTCTATTATATCAGTGCAAGTTCATTCAAGAGACGTGTATACGTATAAATACATACAACTAACTTAACAAAAGTTATTTACGAGGGAAAAACTAGCATGACATGCCAGTCGCAAACACACACATGTGGGAAGTGCAATAGTTAAAGATGAATTCAAGTCGGTGAAGTGTTCAAGTGACATGCAATAGAAGATAGTGGTTACTTAAAGCAGAGCAAGAAGTATAATAGAGAGGGGGGGGATTGGATGACATTCATTCACTTTTTTAGAGATGATTAGGAGCAATGGGGAGGATCCAGAGCATTGCAGTCCTGGAGCCGAAGGAGTAGAGGAGCAGAGCATCTTCGGGGAATTATTTCTCCCTTTTTTTAACTCGTGTACTCTGTTTCTTTGAAATTTTTTCCATTACTATAGTGATAATGAACAATATATTAGTTAGCTAAATTTCTAGTTTAGGGAGGGTTCTTGATCTACTAGTGATCATTTTCATATGTTTCGTTAAAAATTTCTTCAGTGATTAGAATTGATTTGCAAGATCGATTCTAAATTTATGCTTCATACCACAAACACTGAATTTTTCAAAATTTTGTAATCATTCGAAAAGTTTGATTATGGATTTATCATTTAATTAATCAACTCATAATGAAAACTTCAGTACTTAGGGTGAGTTTGTACTATTGTCCTTTTAAATCATCTTTCTGAAGTTGTACCTCTTTGGAGTGGTGAACTCTAAGTTTTACAATTTACGCGACTTAACTCCTGGCGAGGGAAGAAAGTCGCCTATATGAAGTGGTACAATGTAGTACTTTTACATGATTAGGAGAAACAATTTAAACCAGTATACTAGAGTAATCCCTGAGCGTTCTTTTCTTTTTGTCTTTTATCAACATTTTATTTTCTTTGTTACATATTATTTTCAGCTGTTCTATGTTTCAGTATAGGTTAGAACAAATTTACAAGAGATTTGTGGTTTTACTTTACAGTTTATAAAAAAAACAAAAAAAAAATATTAAGAAAATCTAACTCACTACTGACAATAGTGAGGGTTTTGTAGTAGTTTTAGTAATGTTGTGGTTAAAAATAGCCTTCCCTATGGGTTCGACCCTGCTTGCCACATTTACAGTAGTTAGTAGGAGATATAAATAATTAAACTTGACCAACATCAACGATAGTTGAGATCAGTTTCAAAAAGGTTTTCAATGCTTTCATTATAATATTTCAAAGTCTATTTTCAAAAAAATGGTTTTAAAAAACTTTTTATGTTTTAAAAATACTTTTTTAAAGAAGATATGATATTTTTCACGTGACATAATTTCAAAATATTTTTCCAAAATATTTTCTATCTAAGATGACAACGGTTGATGTTACTCATTACCTTCTATGAAATTATCCAAATGTTCCATTCATATTCTTTCTATAATGGTTTATGTTTTGATATATTTATGCTTATGACACCCGTTTCTATTCCATGGGTTATATTCTTTTAAAACCCACTTCATTTCATGGGTTATACATCGGTTGAAATGATTATGAAACCGATATCTTTTTCCGCATGTAATGATATGATTACATGTTTATGATACCCATTTTATTTCATAGGATATGACATGACTTCTTTTGATTTTATTGGCACATGTATGTATGATTTCATGATGATATGGGTGGGACCTATATATCTCTCCAATTATTTGGGTAACGATTTATATATCATTACATATACTAAGATGTTCTTGGGAGTGAACCTTAACTAATAAGATGGCCATGAGAGTGAACCATGACTACCAAGATTGTAAGAACCCAGATCTTCTTTTCAGGTATGTTTTTTATTTTCAGGTGTTTTTTTGGAAAAAATGGGAAGAAGGAAAATTTTAGGAGTACACATCGTGTACTACCTTGTACATGTCGTGTACTACCTTGTCCACGTCGTGTACTTTGGTGCAAAGTCCAGGCCGTGTCTGGCTGTGTCACGATCATGTACATGGTCATGTGACAATGTGGCAGGGCCGCTTAAGGTGCGTTCAAGTTAAGGACAGTACTCATCGTGTATACCTAGAGAACACATCGTGTACTTTTAATTTTATTTGATTAAACAGACTGAGGTCACATCTATTTTTCATAAATCATTTCTTCTCGACTCTTCTCATCCATGAGCGACTGAGGATCATGAATCTTCTCCGATCCCCTGACCCACCATCCGTTATCCGAATCGACTGTCGTTGATTGCGATGGAATCTCCATAGTAAGCTCTTCCTTCTTCTAGAGCATCATTTCATATTTTCTCTCCTTCATAAGATATCCTTGGATGAATGTTTTAGGCATTTTTGTAGATCTATGGAATTATAGGGAGATTCAAGGACTAGGGTTTTATTATATTGATCGTACAATGTCGAGGTAGGTGGGTTGTGACTTTCCATAGTTTTTCTTTGAATTATATGTCATAAGTACCCAATACCCTTGTTTGGGGTATTGCGTGTTTAGGGATTTTAACACTGTTAATGCCTGCTATGCCTTGTATGTTTGAATATAGGCTGTTGATTGTGAATAGGGTTAATTGACATGTTATGGATGTGTTTTACCATGATTGTTTTGATTTTTACTGTTTGTTCTAGCTTTTCATGTTTGGCTATTTGTTTTGCATTCATAGTGTATTTAGGATGGAGTGATTATTTATCTTATATTTTGTGTTATGCCCTTTAGCTAATTAGCATATTAGTACATTGAGGTTTACTTTGGCTATTGATTTATCTTTTGTGCACGATTTCTTTACACGGGGCTGCAATAACCTAGTGTTGTGAGACCATAGGGGAAATTGATGTTGGGGGATTTCCCAGAGTGTCTATTATAATTATCACACTGTGAGACCATATGGGGGATTGAAGTTGAGTGCTCCCTCATAGTTTCTATAGTTCCGTTATGAGACCACAGGAGGAATTGACATTGCTTGCTTCTTTAGTGTGTCTATAGTTTACCGTTAAAAGTTTATAGGGGAAATTGACGGTGAGTGCCTCCTCAGAGAGTCTTTGTTTTCATGAGACCAAATGGGTTAGACTTTATGATCTACCCTAGAGGGTCATTATATCCTTATAGTATAAGTTTAACCAGAGGCATTAGGATTTGATAACTATGCATAGGTTTACATGAGATTGTTGGATGAACTAGAGGGGATAAGCTGTGAGAACTTTCCGAGAGGGTTGCTTGTATTTTTTATTAGTTGGTTAATTTGATAAATGAAAATGAAAGTAGTTAAAATCGTAGGATTGTTTACTTTTGAGTACTTCCTTGTTTATTGCTTCATTTTTCATATTGCCTGCCATATATAATCACTAACTGTTAGACACAGATCTTTGGGTGCTTTCCAACTAGGATTCATCTCACACACTATTGGTTCATGCTTTTGGGCCCAAACAGATTATTTTGTTACAGGTCTAGATAAGGGAAAGCTCCCTTCTACTTCATGTACTTGATTGTGGTGAAGCTGGGGAGCATTGGACCAATCCGAGCCTTGCGATGCTGTGGAGCTGTTTACTTTATTTTCTTTTTTTACTTTGGTTTAGTAATGTATTCCAGCATTGTGAATTGTTTGGATTATTTCCCAAAAATATGTATCATGCATCATTTATATATGTGCTCTAGTTGTTTATAACATTCAGTCTTTAGCTGTTTACTTATTGCATGTTATTACAACTTCTGCTATTGTTATCTGTTTATCTTCCCTTTCTTTACTCTGCCAATGGGGGAATAGATTGCCCACTATCACACCCAAGGCCCTCACTACTATTCAGAAGCCTCTGGTGTTTGGGGAAATGAAATTGAAGTGATTTGACCAACTGGGTACGGGGCACCTCTGGGCGCCACCCGGAATCGGGATGTTACAAAGAGGTATCAGAGGCAGGTTCTTTTCTTCTTGACTTATTGTTTGGATCCTATAGATAGGGATATGAAGGAATAGGTAATTAGTAATATGTTCTTCCTGGGAGTAGCAAACCCCTATATAGGTAAAAGCTAATTTACATCGATTATTGAAAATTTTATAGTTTTTCAATTTTACATTTGATTTGATTTCACCATTGGGTGATTCACATGTTTTGTGCAGTTATTGTTGATATTATTGAGGTTATATATATTTTTGTAACCCAATGAGATGAGGGTATGCCATCTCATGCATCATATAGTCACTTTCTAGAAATCACATTCCATGCATTCTTGTCATGCCATTTAGGGTGCATTACAGATTTCATGTTGTTGTGATAGATGTTGTGCTAGATATGCATACTGTTGTGATATTTTCCTTGATAGAATACTTTTTTTTGATAGGGTATTGATTTTGTAAGGTTTTGTTTGAATAAACGCCAAAATTTGGTCCTTGAGGTGTTATGGGCCCCCATGGATCAAAATTTAGTGGATAATTACATTGTTATACCATGTTTTATACATGTATAAGAGGACTAGCCTTGATTTGTGGGGAGTATGGGCCCCCACGGATCAGAATTTCACACTTAAATGTTCGTTTCTGTGTTTTTATTGGTTTTGGAGTAGTTTCTGAGAATTACTGTCTGAAAAAAACTAGAATAAACGGTGTGTATTTCAGAATACACACCCTGTGCCTTTCTATTTAGAAAGGAACTGTTTTTCTTAAGTATATGTCATGTAGTCTCTAACTATGTTACTAGATATGTGGGAAGAGACACAGCATTGGGAAATCATTGTTGGGATACATTGTGTACCCAATGTATTCACCGTGTCCTAGAGACCATGTGTTTGGCCGTGTGACTAACGAAACAGGTGGATGAAAACTAGGTAGTACACACCATGTCTGGCACGAACACACCATGTAAAGTCAGCCGTGTAACTAGCCTTGTGACTAAAAACATGTGTCAGTGAAGTTCTTCTAGTACACATCATGTCTCGAATGAACAAATCGTGTAGTCTCATTCTAGGATAAATGTGTGGGTTAGTCATGAAGAATAACTTGGGCAGGATAACACGATTTAAGTACACACCATGTCTGGGAAGAACACAATGTGTGTATGGGGTGTTATATGACCAGAGATGGCAGAAGAACATGACCATGTGAAAGCTTAAGGGAACACACCATGTAGGAGTTGTAGACAGCGTGTATCCACATTTTGGAAATCTTGAATGCTTTCTTTCTCTGGTTCCCTTATTTCACTTTTATGTTTTAGTCCTTGTTAGTCTTGATCTAATGTGTGAGTTTGACCTTGCAGAGTCATGCCAATGAGACGTCATTTGGTTGTACGTCAGTTATAGGTCAGTGACCAAACACTAGACATGGAAGATCATGAAATTCTATCATATCCTCCTGTAGTGCCTGTCTTGGCACCAGCCATTATCCCAAATACAGGTGCTGATGCACAGTTCCGAGAGGGCTTCCTAAGGTTTATGTAGACCTTCATGGGAGCACCAACTCCTGCCCAGTCGATGGTGGATTTGACACGGGTATTTCAGTATCAGCATGCTCTCACTTTCTTAAGGGATCAAGGACCCTAGGATGTAGAGTTATGGCTAGAATCCATGCTTACGATCTTCGAGCATCTAAAGATGCGTCCAGAGAAGAGGGTCAAGATCGCTACATATATTCTTCATGATTCCACCAAGAGATGGTGGGATGTGATCTCACAGGTAGGACGCCATCAGGGTATGGTTTGGGATGAGTTTCAGCGTACCTTCTAAATTTTTTTCTACCTGGATACTTTGAGGGCCGATCGAGCCCGAGAGTTCATGAGTTTGGAGTAGGGATCTCTTTCAGTAATGAAGTATTATTCTCACCTCACAGACCTTCAGTGTTTTACACCCTTTCTTGGAAGAGATGAGGTATTTCTTACGAGTAATTTTGAGGATGGTCTTAGGAAAGGCATCTTCTTGTAGGTGAACATATTCAGAATGACTACTATATCTTTTATGGTCAATCAAACACTGATCACAAAAACAATCTGAGGGATTCTGGAGTTATGATCCATAGAGGTTCAGTATCCAGAGTTGGTGCTTCTTCAGCTGATAATAGGAAGTGTTGTAGGGAGTCTACACGTGGAGGTCTGAGTAGGCGGGATGCAACTTCTGGTAGCCTAGTGGTATACTACCAGTGTGGGAAGGTGAAGTATACGAGGCCAAATTACCTGAGATACCTAGTGGAGTGTCGATCTTGTGGAAATATGGGGCATCTTGAGCGCTTCTGTCAGTTTTTCTCACCAGCAGCTGGTGACCGAGGTTCTTCTATGACTCCGTGTTTAGGAACATGACCACTAGTATCTCATCAGTCTGGGAAATGGTGTTCAGCTAGCCATTCAGGCCAAGGTGGAGGTCATGGTAGTGGTAGTCAGTCTCCAGGCGTATAGAAACAACATGGTGGATTAGCTCAGGGTGGTCAGTAAGGGTCACAAGACCACGGTACATGTCAGAATTTTGCAGTGGAGCAGACCCAGTAGGAGCAGGATCCCAACTGCTCTACAGTTATAGGTATTATTCTAGTTTCAATAGTTTTAGCTTCTTCACTTTTCGATACAGGGGCTTCCCAAAGCTTTATATTTGTTGGTGTTTTGGAGAGCCTTGGGTTCGGTATCATTACTTATGTTGATGTATTGACATTGGACACTCCGTCGGGGACAATAACGGCTAGTGTATGTTAGTGCAAGGAGTGCCTCTTGAGGTTGGTGGGTGTCACTTATTATAGGACCACTATGTCTTAGAGATAATAGGCTATTAATTCATTCTTGGGATGGACTAGTTAGTTCCCTTCTAGGATGTTGTTGATTTCTATCATCGTAGGGTGATTTTTATATTACTAGAGGGAAGATCCTTTTTACATAAGGGTGAATGGGATGTTAATGTGACCAGAGAAGGACCCAAGCATCATGGGTTGGGAGGAGTTATAGCTCATATTTCTAGTCTAAATCTTAATGACCAGGGGACTTCATAGAAAGACTTTCCTCCAGTGGTGGATTATTTCAGGGATGTATTTCTAGAGGACTTTTCAGGTTTTCCACCAGATTGAGAGGTTGAATTTTCTATTGAGATCATTCCAGGAGTGGCACCAGTGTCCATTCCTCCTTATAGGATGGCTACATGAGAGTTATAGGAGCTCAAGATGAAGTTAGAGGAGTTACAAGAAAAGGGTTTCATTCGACCCATTACTTATCCTTAGGGTTCGCTTGTACTGTTTGAGAAGAAGGTGAATGGTACCCTCAGATTTGTGTGGATTAATGCAAGATAAACCAGTTGATGGTCAAGAACCAATATCCCTTTCCAAGGATTGATGATCTCTTTGATCCACTTTGAGGATCTCGGGTATTCTCAAAGATTTAATTGAGATCTAGATATAATCAGTTGCGCATTAGACTATCAGATATACTTCTTACATCCTTTTGAAGAAGGTATGGTCTAAACGAATATGTAATTATGTCGTTCGGTCTCACGAACATGCTTGCGGTTTTCATGGCACAGATGAATCGAGTGTTCCATCCATACATGGATTCTGTCATGGTAGTCTTCGTGGGTGATATCTTTGTGTACTCTCACACCCGACACGACCATACCACACATATTAAGATTGTTTTGAGTGCACTGAGAGAGCATCAGTTATATGTTGTTCTCTAAAAATTCCACTTTCTGATGGACCAGATTCACTTCTTGGGTCATGTTATGTCAGAGACAGGAGTGTCAGTAGACCTAGAGAAAGTGAGAGCAGTAGTTTCATGGGAGCATCTGAATAATGCCTTTGAGGTACATTGTTTTCTCGGGATGGCTAGTTATTATAGACGTTTCATACAAGAATTTTCACGCTTAGCAGCACCACTGACTAGACCGACTAAGAAGGGTGAAAAGTAATTGTGGTTAGATTCTTTTGAGTCAGCCTTTCAAGAGCTGAAAGAGAGGTTGACTTCAGCACCGATACTAGTATTTCCAGATCCAGGAAAGTGCTATAATGTATACTATGATGAATCAGGTATCGAGATGGGAGGAGTGCTTATGTAGGGGGAAGGAACCGTTGCGTACGGGTCTTGGTAGTTGAGGCCACATGAGAGGAATTACCCAATGCATGATCTCGAGTTGGATGAAGTTTTTCATTCTTTACGATATTGGAGACATTATCTTCTAGGAGAGCATTTTTTGTTTTTCACAAAACGAAAAATTCTCAAGTATATATTCAATCAATGTGATAAGAAACTGAGACTGTGAAGGTGGGTTGAGTACCTCAAGTCCTTTCACTTTGAGCTTTCTTACACACCTGGGAAAGGAAACAAAGTGGCTAATGTGTTGAGTAGGAGAACATAGATACATGCACTTCAAAAGGCCAGTGGTGAGTGGAAGCTTGTGGTTTTATTATCTAAGATGCATTTGGAGGTTCACGACAGACAGGGGTATACATTTCTTTCATCTTTAGTTGTTACCTCTACTATACTTGATCGAGTGCAAATGAGGTAGCTATCAGATTCTGAAGTCCTAGTCCTATGGGAGAGTGTGTGAGGAGAGGACCCTATTCCCAAATGGACCATAGAAGAGGATAAGATCTTGTATTTTAATGGAATTGTATGAGTGTAAAAAGATGTATGCGAGGAGCTAATGTGGGAGTTTCATTCCTCTGTAGGGGAAGTTCATCCTGGTGTCACCAAGATGTATCGTGATCTACACCATCAGTATTGGTGTCCAGGTATAAAGAGTGATGTTGCTGGGTTTTTCATGAGGTGTTACACCAGTCAGCAGGTGAAGGCAGAGAATCAATGACCATCATGGATTTTGCAACAATTACCCATTCCCGAGTGGATATGGAACAATATCCCGACGGAATTCGTGATAGTTTTGTCGAGGTCGCCTCGAGGGAATGATGTTTTTTGGGATTTCATTGAAAAACTCATGAAGGTTGCTCACTTCTTGCCGATCAAGGAGACCTTCAGTGTTGATGAGTTGGGAAGGATTTACATCTGAGAGATTATACGTCTACATGGGGTTTCACAAACCATTGTTTCAGATAGGGATGCATGTTTTACTTCTTGGGTTTGATAGGGACTATAGAGGGCTTTGGGTACACAGGTACTTCTGAGTACAGCTTACCACCCACAAACTGATGGTCAGTCGGAGTGTATAGTTCAGGTTCTGGAGGACATGTTGAGAGAATGCATCCTCGATTTCAGAGGTTCTTTGGAGAATCACATACCTCTTGTGAAGTTTTCCTACAGTAATAGTTTTCAAGAAACTATTCAGATGGCACCTTATGAGGCTTTTTATGGTAGACCATGCCAATCACCCTTATGTTTGCTGGAGGTAGGAGAGGAACCTATGCTGGGACCTCGTCTTATTCAAGAGACCACGGAGCAGGTGGAGTTGATTCAGAAGAGGATGGATACTAAACAATCATGACAGAAGTATTATGTTGATCGACAGAGATGACCATTGGATTTAGAGGTCAGGGATCAGGTTTTCTTGTGTGTTGCAACATGGTTGGGACACAAAAGGATTAGGAGACAAGGAAATATTTCACTGAGATATGTTAACTGAGATATGTTGGAGATAGTTGGGCCAGTTGCCTATCGATTTCAGTTACCTTAGAGGTATCGGGCTATGCACAATTCCTTCCATGTTTCTCAGATTTGGGATTGCTTCTCAGACCCATATCCTGTTCTTCAACCCGAGGAGGTTGAGATGGAGGTGGACACATTGTTCTAGAAGAATCCTATCCAGATTTTTGATCATAGAGAGAAGGTTATCCATCGATGATATGTCCCTCTAGAACAGGTAGTATGGTAGCACGAGTGAGTACAAGATGAGACTTGGGAGAGGGAGGCCGATGTACGATCGTAGTTTTCGGAGCTGTTCGAGGTGTCTTCTTCCACGAAGCCTTTCTAGGGAAATTCTAGGGAGAATTTTATTTATGGGGGGAAGTTTGTAAGACCCTGGATCTTATTTTTAGGTATGTTTTTTTTCAGGTGGTTTTTGAGGAAAAAATGGGATGAAGGAGAATTTTTTAGGAGTATACACCATGTACTACCTTGTACACACCGTGTACTCTGGCACTGAGTCTAGGCAGTGTCTGGTCATGTCACGGCCGTGTACATGGTCGTGTGACGATGTGGTAGGGCCACTTAAGGCAGGGCTGGGATAAGGAAAGTACATGCTGTGTATCCCTAGGGAACATGACATGTAATTTTAATTTCATTTGATTAAACAAACTGGGGTCACGTCTATTTTTCATAAATCACTTCTTCTCAACTCATCTCGTTTAGGAGCGACTGAGGATCAGGAATCTTCTCTAAGTGCCCGACTCACCATATGTTCTCCAAATCAACCATCTTCGATTGCATTGGAATTTCCACAATAAGCTTTTCCTTCTTCTAGAGCCTCATTTTCTATTTTCTCCTCTTTCAGGAGATATCATTGGTTGAAATTTCTAGTTTTTTTGTATATCTACAGCATTCTAGGGAGATTCAAGGCCTGAGGATTGCTTATATTGATCGTACAATGCCGAGGTTATAGCGACCCGACATTTTCTTACTTTACTATTACATCATTTCAAAGATAAACAACATAATAGTATTACACATGGAGGATCCAGAGGTTTAGTGTCTTGGGCAAACTAGGACAATACATAACAAATACAACATCAAGCATAAACATTTATTTAATTTCTTCTTCACTAGCTTCTTAGTGGCACTTGTCCTCTCCTTAGTAAATGTAGCCACCTGAGGATATACATCAAAAGGGGTGAGCTAAATGCCCAGTAAGAGGATAGATAAGAATAATACATCATGGGGTGAGCATAATCATAACATAGGCAAAAGATCATGATCATGAGAGGAGCATAAGTAAAAGACTTGAAATGTGGCAATGCATAAAAATGAAACATCATGTCTTAGTGGTTAACTACCACACATAATTGTGAACAAAGATAGCATCATGTTCACACATCATTTCACATTTAATCATGAGATTCATCACTTTACCCAATGCATTGGAGCACTATATAATTCCGGGCGCACCAGTCACATTTAAACATTCATATTGCGCTATATAATTCCGGGCGCACCCATCACATCATAACATTATCATTATCATGATTGCCACATAGAACACATATCAAACATGTACATAAATAACACATGGAAAGGAATGGGTTTCATCTCATAATAACACATTCATAAGCTTTGGGTTCCCAAAAGAAAGAGGGAACAACATACTCGATATAAGAACCATCAACCCTGAATGAGAGGTAAAAGGTGAGATCTTCAAAGAAGAGTTCTTTTGGAAAACATTTTGATGGACATAAAAACCAGTGAAAAACATGTATATCCCAAAAAATTAAAGGAAATTATGAAAAAATGATCTTTGAGTAGTAACCATATCGAAAATGGAGTGAAAGAGGGAGAACCCGAAGGAAGAAAATTGGGTTCGAGATTTCCCCTTACCTTGTACTCGAATGCCTCCTTCTCTTTAATGTCCTGTATAATGACATTATATTCATTAATTAGAAATTCCAGAACCTTTTATACATTAATAGGGTTCATTATGGTTTCATTATTTAATATTATGTTCCTTTGGACGACTTATAGAGTTTAAAAACATTGTTCGGGGATGTTCGTTTTTATGGTTTTCTTGAGCGGTCCACTTGTATTCTTAAATTGATGTTTGGGTAGATCATGGGTAAACATCCAGAACTGATACTACATGTTATTAATGATATTATAGTAGCTTTAATAATTTTATAGTTAATTATATTAGACCCAAGTGGACGAATCATTAGATAAAAATTTAATGATGGTTATTTGGGTTAATTTGGGCGGTTTTTGGATCACAACGATCTTGTTTTAACATTTAACTTAGTAATAAGGCCATAGGTTATTTACAGAACTTAAAATAGAACATAATACATATAAAATATTCTGGTTCAACCATAAAAATGGTTTCATGACCAGATTTGAAGGTAGAAATGGAAAAAGAGAGCATGTCGTTTTTGAAGGTGATAAATTATCACCACATGAACAACGTTCTCTTTAATAAAATAAAAGGAAGAGGGAAAGGGCGTGGGGTGATATAATATAAGATTAGAATCATAATATTACATTATATATATAATACTGGATTTACAGAACAATTTGGATGAAGATAGGTAGGGAGAGATCAAGAAAGGAACTTGAACTTGAAAGGAAATTAAAGGAGAAGAGAGGGAGAAATTACCTTTAGAATCCTTCTCTTGAGATCCTCTTTAAGAAAGCTAGGCTTGGTCTTTTGATGAGACCAGAAGATTTTGGACGTGGGGGATGAGCTAGGGAAGGTGTTTGGGCAGATTTTAGAGAAGGCTTGGAGCTTGAGAGGTGTGATGAAAAGAGGGAGTGAAGGGTGGCTTTTATAGTGGAGGGGAGAGGGGTTTCCTTAATGTAAAATTGATTAGTTTATTAATTTCACCAGAGACAAGGTATAGTGAGTCTTGGATGACCAATAATAGTAATTTTAAAATGTAATCCCGAACCAAGTGGGCTTACATCAGCAGAACATCATCGATGACTCAATTAATACATTATTTAGCTTTTATTGTGAATTATCGGATTCCACTATTCATCAAAAATTCAAGTATCTCAGAAAAATCCCAAAAATTTACTCAAACCATTTTTCGATGTGTAGAATCCAAAAATGAAGTCCATTTTTCAAAAATAATTTTTTAATTATTATGAATTTAATATTTAAATAAAATCATAATTTACTTAAAAAAACAGTTTTTAAGATTAAAACTGATTTTATAGTTCTTTCAAAAATTACGTAGGGTCTTATAAAATTATCTAAAAACTATTATAAATTGATTCAATAATTTATGAATACATTCCATGGGAATAATTATTCTTTTAAATTAATTAATTAATTATAATTAATTATTTATGACTTATAAAATACCAAAAATGTTTACTAAGGTCAAATTATCACTTTCTATGATGTCTAAATTTTATTTTATTATTCATAGGTAATGTTACTCTTATTTACTATTCATAAGGTTCATATTACTATTCATAAGGGTAGGTTACTATTCACCAATTTTTTTTTGTTTCATTAGACACCAAAAACTATCTTGAGTACAACCGTTTATGTCGGATTTTTAAAATTCCAAACATAGGGGTGAAAAAATTATGTTTAAAGGTCACTTATCACTTAATAGTTCATTATTTTGTGTTTTTATGACATAGATATAAGAAGGGAAATTTCTATTAAAATACTTTGGGTCGTTACATTCTTCCCCCCTTAAGAAATTTCACCCCCGAAATTTTACTTTACACAAACAGGTGTGGGTACTTCTCCTTCATTGCCTCTTTCAGTTCCCAAGTTACTTCCTCAAACTTTTGGTTCCTCCACAACACTTTGACAAGGCGGGTTGTCTTGTTGCGTAGAACATTATCACTTTGATCCAAAATTTTTACCGACTGCTCCTCATAGGAGAGATCATCCTCCAGCTGTACCACCTCTGAGTTTAGTACATGTGAGGGGTTTGGTATGTACTTCCTCAGTAGTGATACGTGAAACACATCATGAACTTGAGCCATATTCGGTGGAAGTGCCATACGATAGGCCACAGCTCCTATACGATCAAGGATCTCAAAGGGGCCAATGTACCTTGATCTTAAATTCCCTTTCTTCCCAAATCTCATGACTCTCTTCCATGGAGATATTCGAAGGAAGACTTTATCTCCAACGTCGAACTCCAAGTCCCTTCGACGATTGTCTACATAGCCTTTTGCCGACTTTGAGCAGCTTTGATGTGTTTCTGGATGACTTGAACCTTCTCTGTCATCTCTTGAACAAGATCGGGACCAAGTAGCTTTCGTTCTCCAACTTCATCCCAACAGGTTGGAGTTCTACATCTCTTCCCATAAAGAGCTTCATACAGAGCCATCTGAATACTCGAGTGGAAGCTATTGTTGTATGAGAATTCAACCAATGGGAGATGATGATCCCAACCACCTTTGAATTCAAGAGAGCATGCTATTAGCATACCTTCAAGCGTCTGAATAGTACTTTCAGACTGGCCATCAGTTTGGGGGTGATAGGACGTGCTGAAATTTAATTCAGTACTCAAAGCATATTGAAGGCTCCTTCAGAATTTAGATGTGAACCTTAGATCACGATCAGAGACAATCGAGAGTGGAACACCATGCAGTCTCACCACTTCCTTCACATATATCCTTGCAAGCTGTTCAAGTGAGAGGTCTTCCCGAATAGTGATAAAATGGGCAGTCTTAGTGAGTCGATCAACCACAACCCATATCACATTATTTCCTCTTGACGTTTTTGGGAGACCCATGACAAAGTCCATATTAACATTTTCCCATTTCCACATGGGTATAGGCAATGGCTGCATCATACCTTTGGACTTTTGCCGCTCAGCTTTAACTTGCTGACATACCAAGCACCTTGATATATATTCCGCAATCTCTTTCTTCATGTTATCCCACCAGAAGTGTTCTCGGAGATCACGATACATCTTGGTACTTCCAGGATAAATAGAGAAAGTTGAGCTATGTGCATTATCCAATAGCTCCTTCTTTATTCTGGGTGATGAAGGCACACAGAGCCGCATTCCAAACCGAATCACACCATCATCGTCGATATGGAACTCTTGCAGCTTCCCTTCCTTTACTACATTCACCCTCTTTTGTATCTCCACATCATCCCTTTGTGCTTCCTTAATCTTCTGTTGGATGGATGGTTTCACAATCATTTGGGAAAGGTAGGATGTATCCCCTGCCCTTACGATTCCCAAATCCATCCTTTGCATATCCAAGAAGATAGGGTCTTTCTCAATCCTCAACATGGATAGAGTAGCAGGTTCTTTCCTGCTTAGAGCATCGGCTACCTTGTTCGCCTTCCCAGGATGATAGTGAATAGAGCAATCATAATCCTTGATTAGCTCTAACCATCTCCTTTGACGCATGTTGAGCTCCTTTTGTGTGAATATATACTTTAGGCTCTTGTGGTCGGTGTATATGTCACACTTCTTGCCATAAAGGTAGTGCCACCAGATTTTCAAGGAAAAAATAACAGCTGCCAGCTCTAGATCATGCGTCAGGTAGTTCTGATCATGGATCTTCAACTGTCGTGAGGCGTAGGCTATCACATTATCATTTTGCATGAGTACACAACTGAAGCCTTTCTTTGAATCATCGCTGTATATCACAAAACTTTCTCCACTTTTCGGTAGTGTGAGTACAGGTGCAGTGATCAGCCTTCTCTTTAGCTCCTTGAAGCTTCCCTCACATTCTTCCGTCCGTACATACTTTACCCCTTTCCTTGTTAACTTAGTTAGTGGGCTTGACAATCATGAGAAGTTTCTCACAAAATGTCGATAGTACCCAGCTAATCCAAGAAAACTACGGATTTCTGTGACACTAGAGGGCCTGGGCCATTCCTCAATCGCCTTTGTCTTTGAAGGGTCCACAGAAATTCCCTCGCTTATGATCAAATGTCCCAAGAACGTGACTTGATTCATCCAAAAGTCACACTTGCTGAACTTGGCGTACAACTTATCCTTTCTCAATGTCGCCAACACAGGTCTTAGATGTTCTTCATGTTCCTCCTTACTATTGGAGTAGATGAGAATATCATCGATAAACACTACCACAAATTTGTCGAGGTAATGTCTGAAGACTCTATTCATCAAATCCATGAAGATTTCAGGGGCATTAGTAAGTCCGAAGGGCATCACCAAAAACTCATAGTGCCCATACCTTGTACGGAAGGCAGTCTTCTGAATATCTTCCTTATTCACCTTTACTTGATGATATCCAGAATGAAGATCCACCTTTGAGAAGTATTGAGATCCTCTTAACTGATCGAACAAGTCATCAATCCTTGGGAGAGGATACTTGTTCTTTATGGTGATCTTGTTGAGTTCCCGATAATCGATACACAGCCGCATGGTTCCATCCTTCTTCTTCACATAGAGCACTGGCTCACCCCAAGGTGGTGCACTAGGGCGTATGAACCCTTTGTCCAGATGCTCTTGCAGCTGCTTCTTTAACTCCTCCAGTTCGATAGGAGCCATCCTATAGGGGCACTTCGAGATAGGAGTAGCTCCGGGTATGAGTTCAATTGAGAACTCTACCTCACGATCCGGGGGAATTCCGGGTAACTCTTCAGGAAATACATCACTGTATTCCCTTACGATGGGCATTTCCTCAAGGTTGGCACTTTCCTTCGACTCAACCATTTGGGCGAGGTATGCTTCTTCATAGGGAATCATCACCCACACCATTG
The DNA here is from genome assembly GCA_963277665.1 of Viscum album. Taxonomy (NCBI): domain Eukaryota; kingdom Viridiplantae; phylum Streptophyta; class Magnoliopsida; order Santalales; family Viscaceae; genus Viscum; species Viscum album. The sequence continues at coordinate 406,139,047 of OY728167.1, forward strand.
AAGGATTTTTCAAAGCATATTCATGATCTTCCTTGCATTTGTAGAGGAGCATGGGATGGTTCAGAATATGAAAATATATTTCCTTTTCCCGACAGTTGATATGTGCCCTATATAACAAGAGCCAATCCATTCCCATTATAGCATCGAATTCCACCAAGGGAAGTATTACGAGATTTGTCAGAAGAATATTCCCACATAAGTCAACAGGAGAAGAGTCAAACACTTGGGTTGCAATGATTGCACCACTTAGTGTTTTTACAGATATCTCTACTTCAAGGTTTCGGGGCTTCAATTCTATAGTTCTAGCAAACTTTCAAGATATAAAGGAATGCATAGAACTAGAATCAAATAAGACTTGTTCCATTCTTGAGTGAATAGGAAGTGTACCTTGTACGACTTCATTATCATGTTCCACCTCCGCAGTAGTGATGGAATAAGCCTTCCCTTGTTCCTTTGGCTTTGGTGGTTGTTGGCGCTGATTACCCTCGAGAGCTCGAGGTTTAGTGCACTGGTTTTAATAGTGCCCTAGCTCCCTACAGTTGTAGCATTGAACCACGAGTGGTTCTCTCCTTTCATCGGCTACATTATCCTTCCTTTTCATGTCTTTTTGACACTCGTGAGCTTGGTGTCCTTCCTTACCACACTTAAAGCATTTCTCCGTACCTTTGAGGCAGTTCCCATGGTGTAATTTCCCACATTTTTGGCATGTGGGTCATTGTGTTTTCTTCCCATCTTTATCACTAGATCCACCAGCTTGAAACTCCATCTTTCTTTTCTTATCACCATAGCCATGGGACCATTCGCCAAACTCCATCTCCACTTTGAGAGCACACCGAACAACTTCTTCATAACTCCCAAAGTCTCAAATTGCAAGAGACTTTCGAAGATGTGGTTTTAATCCACTAAAGAATCTATCAATTTTGCTATAATTATTGATAACAAAACCCGAAGCATACCTTGAAATCCTTGTGAAATTTGCTTCATAGGTTGTGACAGAATCTCCTTCTTTTTGCTTGAGCTCTATGAATTCTCTCTCCATCTTTGTGCTAAGAGTTCGTGGGAAGTACTTATTAAGAAACATTATCTTAAAGTATTTCCATTCCATCTCTTCAATTTCATCCCTTGGGTTGGTGTTCTTAATCAAATCCCACCATTGATCAGATTCTCCATCTAGAAGATAAATGGCTAGAGTCACCTTCTCCGTCTCGGAATAGTGAAGAACATAAAAGATCTTCTCCATGGAGTTGACCCACTGTTCCACAACTAGTGGATCAAAAGATCCACAAAACGTCGGTGGTCGTTGCCGCATAAAAAATTCGATAGCTACTTTCTCCCTCTTTGGTGAAGGAGGACGTTCCCCATTATTATGGTTATTATTCATAACCTGAGATAATTGGGTAAGAATCACCATGAAGTTTTGAACTCCACCTCCAAAATCATTGGGGATGTCGTTCGGGCAATCGTTGCATTGGCCTTCGCAAGAGTTGTTGGCCTGATTTCTCCTGGTTCCCACCATTTTCTAAAATAGAAAAGGTTAGAAAAAAACATAAGTAAACAAGTCATGAATAACTTATTCATTTAAACAATTATTCCAAAAACATAACATTTGGGATCCCTAGGTAAATATCCTTGTGTATGTGTTTGTAGTTATTCTTATGCTAGAGGTTTTCTCTAGGGTTCACTAATCCTAATTCCCAAATTAACTAAACCTTTCCTTTGATACCAACTATAGCGACCTGGCCTTTTCTTACTTTACTATTAAATCATTTCAATGATAAACAACATAATAGTATTACACATGGAAGATCCAGAGGTTTAGTGTCTTGGGAAAACTAGGACAATACATAACAAATACAACATCAAGCATAAAAATTTATTTAATTTCTTCTTCACTAGCTTCTTAGTGGCACTTGTCCTCTCCTTAGTACATGTAGCCACCTGAGGATATACATCAAAAGGGGTGAGATTAATGTCCAGTAATAGGATAGATAATAATAATACATCATGGGGTGAGCATAATCATAACATAGGCAAAAGATCATGATCATGAGAGGAGCATAAGTAAAAGACTTGAAATGTGGCAATGCATAAAAATGAAACATCATGTCTTAGTGGTCAACTACCACACATACTTGTGAACAAAGCTAGAATAATGTTCACACATCATTTCACATTTAATAATGAGATTCAACACATTACCAAATCCATTGGAGCGCTATATTATTCTGGGTGCACCCGTCACATTTAAACATTCATATTGTGCTATATAATTCCAGGCGCACCCGTCACATCATAACATTATCATTATCATGATTGCCACATAGAACACATATCAAACATATACATAAATAAAACATGTAAAGGAATGGTTTTCATCTCATAATAACACATTCATAAGCTTTGGGTTCCCAAAATAAAGAGGGAACAACATACTTGATATAAGAACCATCAACCTTGAATGAGAGGTAAAAGGTGAGATCTTAAAAGAAGAGTTCTTTTGGAAAACATTTTGATGGACATAAAAACCAGTGAAAAACATTTATATCCCAAAAAAGTAATGTAAATGATGAAAAAATGATCTTTTAGGAGTAACCATATCAAAAATGGAGTGAAAGAGGGAGAACCCGAAGGAAGAAAATTGGGTTCGAGATTTCCCCTTACCTTGTACTCGAATGCCTCCTTCTCTTTAATGTCCTGTATAATGACATTATATTCATTAATTAGAAATTACAGAACCTTTTATAAATTAATAGGGTTCATTCTGGTTTCATTATTTCATATTATGTTCCTTTGGATAACTTATAGAGTTTAAAAACATTGTTCGGGGATGTTCGTTTTTATGGTTTTCTTGAGCGGTCCACTTGTATTCTTAAATTGATGTTTGGGTAGATCATGGGTAAACATCCAGAACTGATACTACATGTTATTAATGATATTACAGTAGATTTAATAATTTTATATTGAATTATATTATACCCAAGTGGAAGAATCATTAGATAAAAATTTAATGATGGTTATTTGGGTTAATTTGGGCGGTTTTTGGATCACAACGATCTTGTTTTAACATTTAACTTAGTAATAAGGCCATAGGTTATTTCAAGAACTTAAAATAGAACATAATACATATAAAATATTCTAGTTCAACCATAAAAATGGTTTCATGACCAGATTTGAAGGTATAAATGGAAAAAGAGAGCATGTCGTTTTTGAAGGTGATAAATTATCACCACATGAACAACGTTCTCTTTAATAAAATAAAAGGAAGAGGGAAAGGGTGTGGGGTGATATAATATAAGATTAGAAACATAATATTACATTATATATATAATACTGGATTTACAGAACAATTTGTATGAAGATAGGTAGGGAGAGATCAAGAAAGGAACTTGAACATGAAAGGAATTTAAAGGAGAAGAGAGAGAGAAATTACCTTTAGAATCCTTCTCTTGAGATCCTCTTTAAAAAAGCTAGGATTGGTATTTTTATGAGACCAAAAGCTTTTGGACGTGGGGGATGAGCTAGGTAAGGTGTTTGGGTAGAGTTTAGAGAAGGATTGGAGCTTGAGAGGTGTGAGAAAAAGAGGGAGTGAAGGGTGGCTTTTATAGTGGAGGGGAGAGGGGTTTCCTTAATATAAAATTGATTAGTTTATTAATTTCACCAAAGACAAGGAATAGTGAGTCTTGGATGACCAATAATAGTAATTTTATAATGTAATCCCGAACCATGTGGGCTTACATCAGCAGAACATCATCGATGACTCAATTAATACATTATTTAGCTTTTATTGTGAATTATCGGATTCCACTATTCATCAAAAATTCAAGTATCTCAGAAAAATCCCAAAAATTTACCCCAACCATTTTTCGACGTGTAGAATACAAAAATGAAGTCCATTTTTCAAAAATAATTTTCTAAATATTATGAATTTAATATTTAAATAAAATCATAATTTACTTAAAAAAACAGTTTTTAAGATTAAAACTGATTTTATAGTTCTTTCAAAAATTACGTAGGGTCTTATAAAATTATCTAAAAACTATTAGAAATTGATTCAATAATTTATGAATACATTCCAGGGGAATAATTATTCTTTTAACTTAATTAATTAATTATAATTAATTATTTATGACTTATAAAATACAAAAAATGTTTACTAAGGTCAAATTATCACTTTCTATGATGTCTAAATTTTATTTTATTATTCATAGGTAATGTTACTATTATTTACTATTCATAAGGGTCATATTACTATTCATAAGGGTAGGTTACTATTCATAAGGGTAGGTTACTATTCACCAATTTTTTTTTTGTTTCATTAGACACCAAAAACTATCTTGAGCACAACCGTGTATGTCGGATTTTTAAAATTCCAAACATAGGGGTGACAAAATTATGTTTAAAGGTCACTTATCACTTAGTAGTTCATTATTTTGTGTTTTTATGACATAGATATAAGAATGGAATTTTCTATTGAAATACTTTGGGTCATTACAGAGGTAGGTGGTTTGTGAATTTTTATAGTTTGTTATTAAATTATATGTGATAAGTTTCCAATACCCTTGTTTGGGGTATTGTTGTTTAGGTATTTTAACCTTGTTAATTCCTTCTATGAATTTTATGTTTGAATAGAGGTTGTTTATTGTGAATAGGGTTAATTTACATGATATGGATTTTTTTACCCATTATTGTTTTGATTTTGACCATTTGGTCTAGCTTTACTAGTTAGGATTTTTTTCATTCCTAGTGTTGTTAGGATAGAGTGATTATTTATCTTATATGTTGTGCTATTCCTTGTATCTAATTATCCAAGTAGTACTTTAAGGTTTACTTTGTCTATTGATTTATCTTTTCTGCATGATTGCTTTACATGGGGCTGCAGGAACCAGGAATAGTGAGACCATAGGGGAAATTGAAATTGAGGGCTTTCCCAGAGTGTCTATTATAATTCTCACACTGTGAGACCATACGGGGGATTGATTTTGAGTTGTCCCTCAGAGTGTCTATAGTTCCGTTACGGGACCACATGAGGAGTTGACATTGAGTGCATCCACAGAGTGTCTGTAGTTTTCCGTTAAATGACTATAGGGGGAATTGATGGTGAATACTTCCTCAGATATTATTTGTTTTCATGGGACGAAATGGGTTAGACTATATGAGCTATCCCAAAGGGTAATTATATATTTATTGTATAAGTTGAACCAGAGGGGTTTGGCTGTGAGAACTACCCAGAGGGTTACTTGAGATTGTTGGCTTAACCAGAGGGGATAAGCTGTGAGAACTTTCCTAGAGGGTTTCTTGTATTTGTGATTGGTTGGTTAATTTAATAAATGAAAATGAAAGTAGTTGAAACCATAGGATTGTTTACTTTTGAGTACTTACTTATTCATTAACTAATTTTTCATATTGTCTGCCATATATATTCACTGACTGTTAGACACAGATCATTGGGTGGTTTCCTACTAAGATTCGTCTCACACCCTTTTTGGGTCATGCTTTTGGTCCTAAACAGATTATATTATTGCAGGTCTAGATAAGGGAAAGAGCCCTTCTACTTCAGGTACGTTATTGTTGTCGAGTTGGGGAACATGAGACCAAGATGAGGCTTGCGATGCTGTGGAGCTGTTTACTTGATTTTATTCTGTACTTTGGTTTAATATTGTATTCTAGAATTGTGAATTGTTTGGATTATTTCCTACACATATGTATCATGCATCATTTATATATGTGCTCCAGTTGTTTGTTACTTTCAGTCTTCAGTTGTTTACTTATTGCATGTTATTATCGCTTTCACTATTTTTATCCATTTATTTATGTTAGTTTACTCTTCCAATGATGGAATATTTTCCCCACTATCACACCCAAGGCCCTCATTGCTAGTCGGTAGCCTCTGGCGTTTAGGGAAATGCTCTTGAGGCTATGTGACCAACCGGGTACGGGGCATCTCTGGGCAGCACCCAAAACCGGGATATTAAAAAGATAGTATGAGGAGTGAATTCATGTTACTAAGATGGTCATGGGGATAAACCCTGACTAACAAGATCGTATAGGGAGTGAATAGATAATACTAATATGGTCTTGGAAGTGATTCCTTTCCTACTGTGGAAATTATATTACATGCTTGTGTGTTTTCCATAATTACATGTTTTATTCCTATTTTATGCTTTCATGGATTATGTTATTTATTTCATTATGATTCATGCCTTATGAAATTTCAATAATTATGTTAGTATTCCTATTATGGCCTTTCATATGTAGGGTATGATCTTCTATTTACGTGATCATGTTCTCAAACACTTATCCTCAAGTTTATGCTTACATGTCTCTCTTTTTTACCCTTACTAAGAATCTGAGCTCACCCCATTTTATGTTTCCTTCCCTATTTTATGAAGAAATGTATTAGTTATGATGTGTCTAATAAGGGTTCTAGTCAAGAAAATCCTAGTGAGAGATAATTTATCTCACTCGTGTACCTGTGTTTATGTTTTAATATTTCCAAATGAAATAAACTAATAAGGTCTTTCGGTGTTTGTTATTGTAATTTTTTAAGTATTCGGAAAAAAGTGATGTAATTTCAATGTACAATAAGACTGGTTCATTATTAAAACTATTATGGAAATGGTGTAATCTTCACCAGATAAGAACTCAATACTTGTACCTAATGGTTCTTTAACAATATTCCCAAATTAGTTAAATCTACCAATAAAGAGAGATAAAATATGAAAATAAAGGTAGTGCTCTATTTACAAAAGTTAAGAAGATAAAATCTAGCTAAGAAGAAAGATAAAAATGAAAAATAATATCATGCTTCCCAAATATGAAGAAAGCTATAAAGTGAAGGGTGCAACAAGAGTAAAGGGGTATTAAAACCTAAATTTCTAAGGAAATAATTCTCTAGGCTGAGATATAAATTTTATCCATATTTTTCAATTTAGGAACTAATTTAAGGCCACCATATTCTAGATTCTATTATATTTTTATTTCAATGATGGAAATTTAATATGAGGTGTAATTGTTTTTATCACTTAATTTGGAGTTGTCAAAAAGGTTCATATTGACTAGTGATTCATTACATTTCACTAAATAGGGAATTTTTGATTGATTTGATGAAATATGAAGTTTGAAGTATATTTTTTAGTTCCCATATAGATCTAATTTATTAATAAATATATTTATAAATGGGGAATGATTATCGAACCACATGTAGGAAGAAATACCTTGTACATTAATGTTTTTAATGTGTGAATTCAATTGAATTGAATAAATATAAAATCTTTTAAAAAACATTTTTATCAGCCTCTAGACATACAATTTCAAGTTGTATCAAATTAACATGGATTATAGACATTCATGTTGTCTAAAATTTTCCATTTTTTATATTAAGGCTAAGCCAACATAGACTTAGATTTTTCCTATAGATGGTACTTTTCTATGAATATCAGGGTTTCACCTTTATTTTACGAATACAATACAGTGTATTACATGTGAAAGAAAAAAGGAGGATGAAGGTTCATTAGGTTCATAAATCCATTCCTTGAATTTTATAAAGGGAAGGAATAAAATTATAAGTCTTACCTATATAGGTATAATGAGGGAGAACATTTTTCTATTGAATTTATTTTCATTTATATGGGAGAATAAAAAAATTGACTAGTGGTATTAATTCGTAAGTGATAATAAATCCAAATGGGTATATAGATGTTCCCTTAGGTTGATGTTTTTTTTGCTGTCAATGTGTCTTATTTTTTATGTCATTATTTGCATGAAAATTTATCTTCAGCGATCTATTATGTATCTTCCCATTACATGACGGCGGTAGGTGCATCCCTTGATGCATCAGTAGTGGAATAAAGAAGATAAAATGTTTTTATTAAATTACTGGACAAATTCACGTGGGAAACCTAAACATCTGATGATTGACTGAGATTGTCTTTATGGATATGAAAAGTACTGGTAGAGATGATTTAGTGATTTCTACAATATTACCATAGGAAGTGAATGAGTTGGTTATTGAACCATATATTATACATCTTGTAAAGAGGTATTTCAAATGTTTAAATCAATTTCAAAGAAGAAAATAACCTACTTTGAGTTTTTGTAATACCATCACTGAGGTACATAGCATATTTATTGTTTCATATAGATTTAAAAATACATAGATGAAGGTTGTAGAGGGCATAATTTTCTTTGAGATGGATCATGATTTATTTTGACCAGTTATGAAATTACATAAGGAATTCTAGAATTTTAATATAGAAATATTAAAATTCAATAATTCTGGAATCTAATGAATATGTCATCAGGCCTCAACATTGTTGTCACCCAAGTCAATGTATGTGTGTTTCCCTTTAGTGTAGGTGTTAATTTGTGATGCGTACATATGAAATGAGACTTGTGTATATTTGGTCCTTATTATAAATCATAAATTTGAAAAGGAATTTCAGTGTATGTTTGTATTATGTTGAGCATAATTGTCATCAACCTGGGGGTATGTGTAATTTTTCGTTATGTATGTGTTATCTCTACTAGTATACATGTTATATAACCTATAATATGTGTCCTGACAGACTTAAAAAAATCAAATATTTTTCTTTTTGAAATATATTATTCCCATATTTAATATTTGAAGATATAATTGATTTCATATGATGAAACAGTTTTCTATCAAGATCTAAATCTCACACACAATAGGAAAGGTGTGTGATCCAAGATTGATAAAATTAAATAGAGATGATCTTCATCCGTGGAAAGGGAAGATAAATTCTAGATGAAAAATAACCTTTCCAAAATTGGTTAATTATGAGGAAAAGAAAATATGATGATGATTGTGTAGTCAATTCATGTTCAAAACATCACGAAGCTTAGATAATCCATGATCTAAGCCTGATATGAAGATATAAGGCTAGTAATTTACCCAACCACTAAATGGTAGGGGAGCCACTGTATATACATCATGATGGGGAAAATAATTTTACTAACTTTTCAATAATAATGCAGATAAAGTTACATTGAAGCTCAATCACTTTATCAAATTCCACATCATTGTGATCCAAGATGTTTGAGTGACTTTTTAATCTTCATGTCTCTGATAATAAAGATAAATAATATAGTTGGGAATTTTTCCATGACTAAAATGTGAGAAGACTTATAGATACCATTAAATATGGAAATAAAACTGGTAATAATGTAGAGGATGGTACAAGAAACACATGAACATATATTCAGCCAAAAATAAATGTGAATAAGAAATAATTGGATGAGATATTTATATTTTCTATAGACTCAAGCCAAGTTTTATAATGGTTTATGACGAATACTCTGAGTCCATAAAATAAGAGTTCCCTATCATTGATTTGAGTTGTTTTGTGATATTTTCATATATCTGGGATGATATGAATTGAATATTTCATGGAAGATATCTTTGAAGTAGGTTAAGTAGATCCCATTGGAGAATAAAATGAAAAAATAAATTTGGTTGAGTTTCAAAAATGGCGAGTATTAAATGATAGTTTTTTGGAATATCTTATGAGTTGAAAAACATGTGTAGTAATTTGAGGTTTCCCAAAGTGGTTATTTAATAATAACATGTTTGTATGGAAGTAAGAAAATAACATCGACAAGCCATTTGCAGATATTGAAAATGAAGGAATTCATGAATGTAGCTGCTAATGCACATGAAAATAGGAAAATATTTATGGTGAACAAATATAAAAAAGAAAAATCATCTACTACTATTGTGAGTGAGTTATCTGAGATGTTTGGAGATCTCCAAGAACAAGAATAATAAGAATGTTTCATATTATAGTGAATATGATAGGATAATACCAATATATATTAAAATTGAATACTAATAGGGTTTAAAATAATGTGGTAAAGTATAGATAAATGAGACAGCTCAAGCTGCTGTTATGTCACAGTATAGTAAGAAGAATAGAAGAGAGGAAGAGTGAGAAAGGATGATTAGAAAAAGGTTATTATATAATATTTAATGCAATTCATGTTCTTGGAATATTGAGGTGATAATTTCTAGCCAATATATTCTGAAGAGAACTTGGATGTTGTGACTAGAATAGAGGATAAGACACATGTATGAGTTCTTAAATACTATCAAGAAGTTGGAAAATTCCTATTGTGAGGAATATTATATTCAATTGTGTGTATGGTGAAATACCAAAATAGGTTGTTGATTGACTTTGAGAAGAATATATAAAGTAAACACTTGTTTATACATGGTGGGAAGCTGTGGAATTAGTGTATCATAGAGTATTTAATGACCACACAGTGTGAGGCTATGATTGTTTTGTGAATATGAATAATAGGAAGTCATATGTGAAGTAGAAACTTGTAAGCATGGTAATATTTTATGAAGGTTTTTTGAAGTATCATCTATTGTATTCATTGCCTGATTATAGTGGAGAAACCATGATTGTTGAAAACAACCAATCATAGAAAGGAGTCAATCATTGATATAAACCATATAAAAATAGAGTACGAATCATTTTCATACCTTATATACATTATATGTGGTTTTGGCTCTTAGGATGAACATAAAATTATCCAACTATCATAACTGAAAATAATGGTTTATAAACACTAGGGGTTATGATTAAAACAAGAATTGGTAATTGGTAAAAATTATTCAATGCCTAATTCACCCCTTCCACTCTGAGTTGTCAATACTGGTCCTCCAAGTCATTTCAATATAAAGTTTTCTTTATTAATATTAATGTTTTTCTTACTAAGAAGTATTTTTATTATGAATCATGCTATAAGTTACAATATAAATAAATGAATTACAACACATAATAAAATAAAAACATTTCATTTATTCATTAAAGAAAATTTTAAATGAATGATAAACACATTTTATAGGATTAATACCAATACAAATTGATAATTAACACATTTAAATAATATAACCATATTTCTAAAATTGAATGTGTCGTGGTTTTCCAGAATTACGATAGACATGAACATCATTGTAATAAGAAAGAAAATGATTATAAATAATGTTTTCATTTTTAAAATAAATATATAAAAATTTGAGAGAAAACCATGTTAATGGAATTTTTAGTATTTGAGTGGTATATATAAGAACATCAGGATAAGTATAATAATGGGTAAGAAAGTATTAAAAAATTGAAATTATAGTAGCACCATGATCGTTGAAATAATAAAGTGATCATTACATGTAACTATTTAAATTACTATGTAATTAAATAAATAAAAATATAAAAATATTATAAGTGAATAATTTAGGTAATAAATATAATATTTTAATCTATTTTACCAAAGTAAAGTAAATATTTTAAGTAATGGGGTTTTTAATTATTTATTAATCCATAGTATTTTATATTAACTTTAAATAATTTAAAAACCTCATTTAGAGGTTTATTTTTCAAAAAAATAAAAATAAAAAAACGGAATCATCACATAAAATTTTCAAGATTAAGGTTTTTAGAATTTTCTAAAATAGTCAAATTTTTTAGTGAATAATTTAATATCATACAAAATATAAATCATAATATTTCTTAATAATCTAAATTTTCTTCATTAGTTAAATTATTTATTTAAAAAATTAAAATTCTATTTGAAAAACCTATAAAGTAATTTCTTAAGTCTAAAATAATTATTATAAAATGGTTATGAAAATTTTTACTTGATAAAAACTTGATTTTTAAATAATTATAGGTTTTCTTATAAATTTAATTTTTCATATTTAAAAAATTATTTTCATAAAATTATTTTTATATATTGAATCTAGACATCAATATATGTTTAGGGGAAATCCTGGAATTTCTTATAAAAAAGTTTATTTAATTATGATATATTAATGTTGTAATGTGAATCAACAAGAAAAAACATCATGATTGTCGTAAAGGACAAATTGGGTTGTATAGAAGTGTGTGTGATAGTATTCCTTATTATATATGAGGCCACTATTTTAATTCATATTCATTAAATAATATTATATTCCCTATTTAATCTCAAAAAACCACTCTCGTCCTACTATAAATATCCCCTTTCACTCCCATTTGAAACCTACTTCCAAAAAAATTCATATCTTAAACTCTACACATATTATCTCTCCTAATAATACTTCTATTATGGGGAACATTCGGGTCTCTCCATGCCTGAAGTACCCAATGTGTTAGACACTTAATAAAGGGGGTATCCAAAAATAAGAGGCAACATCCCTTATATTTTTTATTTCATTTTCACATCCACTTTTCTCATTTCTATTTAATAAATCAAAAACAAATTTATAAAATAAATATAATATAAATATTATTTTTTTGTAAAATAAATATACTCACTAAAGATTATATGTGTCAAAAATATCACCTTCTTTGATAAAACATTAAATGGTTGGGTTTACACTTACAATGATGATATTTTTTTATTACCTATGACCGTATTTAGGGAATGTTAGTTTAACATAGATGTCGTATAAAAATTTAATTTAATTTTTTAGATTTATTAAGAAGATGTAAATCATAGATAGATAATAATAACAAATATCATTACAATGAAATGACAATGTAATGCTTCGAGGAGACATTTCATCGTGAAATTTTTCTTCCATAAAAGTATGATCAATGATATCTAATAGAAATAAATGATAAAAAATATGAAAAATAAATATCAAATAGTTTTGGATTAATTTTTTAATAAATATAATATGGTGATACATGGGGTTTAAGTGTGGTGAAGAAACACAGGACCAAAAAGTATTAGTTTCTTTGTGTATTTCTTCAATTTTAAGTTTTAATTCCTTCTTCTTACCCTATATTGTTTTATGTATTATAATATACCCTATTAATATATATATATATATATTAATATTTTATCATAAAAATTTGTGATATTTTTTCTTTTAAATATCTCATTTATATTATCTATGACATTTTATAAGAAGTTCTTTATTACTCCCTTTAATACTATTTTCTCTTTCTCTATCTATTTTCAAATTATTTCATTATATACATCATTTTACATCCTATTTGTAAGCTATTCTTATTTTTATGGGGATTTTTATTTCATTCATATATATCCTATAAGATTTCATTCATTTTTTCCATGTGATAAACATTTTTATAGGGAATATTCTCTTTTCACATATTCTATTCTCCTAAATTATACTTTTTAGGTCATTTATATTTTTAATGCTCTCTGTTAATAATCACATTATTATGGGTTAGTTAAATGAGGAGGAAACAAAGTTGAAGGGAATCAAAACTAGGGAAAGTTTTTATTTTTGATATTTTTATCATGTTTTGAGGTTTATAATTCCTTGGTAGGTTATCATTCAGTTGTATCAAGGTATCATTCTACATTTTGGGTGTTTGAGTAGAGACGCACAGGTGAAAAACTATAACATTTTACTATAGTTACCATTGGGCACCCAATATATGATTAATAGGTGTCAATGGTGAGGTAGAGGAAGTAGTATTACATAGGTTCACCATTGTTAACTCAATGGCCTTGGGTTGGGTATTTGGTTAGTATCAATTACCCAGTATAAGTACTTCATATACCTTCCAGCCTCTGGCCTCATTTATTCAAAATTTAGTTACAATTGTTTATAATAATAGGGATGAAATACCCTCCTTTAATCACAAATTATAGGTATTGATCCATCTCTCCTACCTCCGCATTATTTCTTATATTGGGCACATGCTTGACATATAATTTGGGATTTGTATATATATTTTGTATCCTAAATGTTACATTTAAAACATATTGATTTTTATATTCTCATTCCATTCTACATAGTATCTTTATAAATCTTAAATATCTCTATTTTTGGGACTTTATCATAGATTCTATGATTTTGGGAAAATTATGATGAAAAAAGCAATGATACTAGAGGGGATAACTCCTATAAATATTATTTGGGTGTATTTAACAAAAAATAAATATTTTTGGTGTTTTTGATTATCATATACTTTTGTATTTGGGTAACTAGGTTAGAAAGACCAAGATATGGACTAAGAGTGTGCAAATTCATGTTATGGATTTGGTAAACCCTATTATTAATGGAATGGATATTCAATTCTTGGTCAAAGGTTCTTTGGATTTCCAAAAAAATGTATCACTAAGGGGAATAAGGTATAATTATTTGAAACATACCCTAAAATTGTCATCAAGAATATTATAGAATATGAGAAACTTAGGATCATATCTCGAGAGACGAATTAAGAGATATCAAGTAGGTATATCTTAAGGGACATTGTTTGGGGACCAATTTTGTATGTGATGCATTGTAATTGGGTTAAACATGGCATAAGTTCTATAGATATCTCTTAATATTGGTGCGAGTAATTACAATGGATTTGAGTAATCATTAGTAGTCTAATATGGCTATTTGAAAAGGTTGGATGGTGTGTAGGATTACTTAGTTAATGTATTTCTATTTGAGTGTTTAGTAAGGAATAGGGTTTAAACTATGGACTTTTGGGGTTCCTTAATCAATATGGTTTGGGTTTTAGGTAAATTATTAATGGAAAAATAATTAACGGTCCCAATATGGGAAGATGGTTAACATTTCATATAAAATCCCATGGGGTTTATATGGAGTTCTTGACTTGTCTATACTCACATAGATGGGTAAAAGAGGTATGAGAACCCTGGGTTCTCTAGGATGAGGGAGATGAGGAGTAAAATTAATGGACCATGGTAAGGAATCCTATTTTAATGGGTGAACATGGATAGTTCTAAATGATATTAGAGGGATATGGTGGCTTTTCTGTAGATTTTATTTCATGATTACCACATAGACATGTGTCAGGATTATTAATTGATATGAAATGTCATCAGAGTAGTGATTATTCTTGGTTAGTGATGCAAATTATGACCTAAGATGTTTTCTATGTTATATAGTGTGGTTGAATCAATGATATATGATGTAATAGTAAATTTATTTCAATAAAAAATACTTATAAGTCGATATTGGTGAGATGGATTATAGAAATGAATCTTGGTGATGGGTAAGTGGTAATGGATGGTATAATTAGCTTTGTATGGGATAATTGAGCCCCAAGATTATCAAGTTAGGATATAAGTGACCCATGAAGGAACTAAATCTAGATCATATCACGGATTTTTTTGGGTATGATCTAAGTTATAGGTGATGGGATGGGTAGTCCATGAATGTCATTTTTTATTACTTAAATATATTAATTTCTCATTCGTGTTGGGTGACACTACTCTTACGTTGGTTATGTCTGCAGATTCTGAAGAATCAATTCATTATGGTTAATTTACTAGATTTTAATATATTATTAGGGATATAAATGAAGGAATGAAATACTCATATGCTCTTTTTTATAGATTCTATAGAATTAATATGTTGGGATTTACCTCTGAGATGCTAAAAATTTTTGATGGATCTTGGTGTTGTTCTCTATAACCTATGTTATTATTTATATAGGACTGTAAATTCTATTAATCTCCTATTATATGGTTCCTATCTATGAGGGTATTATTGACATTAACATTGGCTTAGGTTAAGATAGGGAGATTTAGGTATACTCATGTCCTAGACAGCACACATTGACCTGTTGTGATTGCATGTATATCATGTGTTATTGTTTTATCTATTTTTTCAAGCATAAAAGGGATATATTGTGTTCCATATTAGAGGAACCATTTGTGTTTTAATAACAATTTTTATTTATGATGACCAACATATGTTTCTTGGTGGACATGATGACCTCATGTCTTGCGTGTAGGATGGGAAGGCCATTATATACGTGATCAAGCTGGATTGTCTTAATGGGGTTGTCCAGTTGGGACGGTAGTGAGGATTGATAAATTGGAGTGGGATATCCATGTATTTATTATATTATTTTTAACACTATATATGATCATCCCAGTGGGTGATCCCATAATTCATATATGAATGGTTTTATGGAATGAGTTCCTTTGTTGTAACATATTGATATTTTATTTCTATTATTAATTTATAGCTTAAATTCTATTATATGTCATTTGAGAAAAAATTATTTATTTTTATATTATTTACTAGTTGATTTATATATTATTTTATATATTGATACCAATAGTATAGTTACTCATTGGTTGTTCATAAACTCTCACTACTAGTCTATAACCTCTAGCATACGTGGAGGCACACTTATGGTTTCATAATGCCTACACTCAGTCATTGTTCGAGTGATCCAATCTAGGGTGTTAAAATGGTATTATATAATTTTTCTAGATGTCAAAATATTTGGGACATTCAAGATAAATATAGGACTAGTCAAAACTAGGTACGATTACCAGCCTTATACCGAGCTAATAAATATAATATAGAAGTCCACATTACTAGGGGTGTAAGATTATTGCTATGACTTTTTTGTGATAATATTTGATCTATTTTTAACAATGAGTGATGTTATTTACTATGATTTAATATTTTACTGTTAAATTAGGGTGGAAAACGACATATTTACATGCATCATACCTAGAACATAGGACCAATTGACATATAAATTATTCCTTATGATTATAAAATGATTATGGGAATATTTTGTTGGTAAAATGTTCTCAAATATTATTTTTTTTGAAATTAAAATGTTTATGAAGTAGTTTTTAATGATAATTTTTGACAATGTTGGTTTTTTAATTAAAATACAACAATTG
Source organism: Viscum album (assembly GCA_963277665.1). NCBI lineage: Eukaryota > Viridiplantae > Streptophyta > Magnoliopsida > Santalales > Viscaceae > Viscum > Viscum album. The sequence continues at coordinate 406,155,691 of OY728167.1, forward strand.
AATTATTTTAGTATTACGGGATAACATGTTAAAGGAATATCAGTTAACCAAACCCAAAAATGATTTATTTCATAAATGACTTTGATAATTTTGTATTATTGAGATGAATATGTAAAGATGATATCCCTAGACTGTGTTAGGGATGGAATTACACATTAGTGGGGATTAATACCAATGTTTTAGGCCTTTTTTTTATTTTCACTATAGGCATGGGATTATTTGATAGTTTTAAAACCTCAAGGGGTATAGGTTGGTATGTGGATTACTTTCTATATATTGAAATATAGAAAAAAGTCATTCCTTTGGAGGAGTGAAGTTTTTGATAATGGGGAGTATTGGCTAGATTTTTATCCCATTGAATAGAGATATGTATTATCCTAATTTTGGTGAGATAGAAATCATTAGAGTAATATTCAGGGGTGGTTGTGGGGTATCATAGAATTGTTTCTTCTCTTATTATCATGAATTGATAACATATATTCAATGTGATTTAGTTATTTCTTACTATAAATACAAGATTATTTTTATTCATCATGTGAGGAAAGGGTATGGGTGAGAATTATTTTGAGATATTGGGTTTTTAGGATGTCTCTTTCCATGGACACATGAGTTATAATGTTTATATCTTGTGTTGGGTTTGATGATGGGAGATAGATAAATTAGAAGCTAAGTTTATGGGTTATCTCCTTCCATGGAAAAAACAAATTATGTATTATATCATTTTTTGGGGTATTTTGGGTGACTAAAATCTCTTTTATTATTGTAAATATTACATATGGTAATGTATCGTGTGATACACATAGAATGATTTTGTTAAAGATCAACTAAATTAAGATAGCCCTAGAAAATCCATTATGTATTTGTTAGGATTTATGTATATAAGTTTTAGAATAAGGGTTGATTTGAACATATCTCTTAGAGATTGTGGTCATGGATTGGGCATATGAATTCTTATAAATCATGAGGATTATGATGTGATGTCTTTTTATGTCTTAAATGAATAGTTTTAAATGAAACCCTTGTGAATGATTGAATTTTAATCATGGAGGTAGAATTGTATAAAGAATATTTTATGGTAAAAATGGTGAATTATAACCCTTATAGAATGTTATGACGGTGACAATACCTCAAAAGGTAAATGTTCTTTGAAGGAAGAGTATACATGAGTCTTTCATTGTTAGATAATTTTCCATATGGAGGAAACCATTGGATGGTTTTCAAAGAATGATTTTAAAGAGTAAAACATCTATAAAGTATCAAGAAGTGGTTCAAGGAACCTCATTATTATATGGATATAGGAATATATAATTTTTTTACTCCTTGAAGGTGGAAATGGGGAGTCACTGAAATTTATACCCTAAAACTGAGAAAAATTAGGGGTTTTCATTGGTGTTGAGATGCTCCCTATGAATTAATCATTTTAGGGATAGGTTGGGAATATCATTGGTAATATATTCATCAATAATGAGCTATATGAATAAGGTATATGAAGATGTATGGTTATAACACAAAACAAGGGTGGTTTGGATCATTATAATATCCTTGGATTCTAAAGCCTCACTCATGGGGTGAGATATTCATATTATAATGTGAATTTCTTTTGAGATGTATATTTTTTTTGGATATTGGTAATTTTGTATATTAGTTTTGTAGTAATGTAATATGGATAATTCTATAATAGATATAATTATATTGATTATTAGATATAATATCTTGTATATAGGAGGGATTTTGTTAAATACCTCAGATTCCATGTCTAGTTAATCAGTAGGTGGTGGATGGGGTGAAATATTGGATACTAAGTTGAGGTTGGTGGATTTTAGTCTAGTTCCTAGAAGATAACACATTTAGAAATCATTAATTTTTTTAAATGAATCAATATTGTGGTGACTATCTTAGGTTTGGGTATAATAAATGTATTTAGGGAAATGTAGGATAAAATAAACATTAGTGATTGTGAAGAGGAGGTCACATTGAAATTATTGGTTGGATAGCTATTCAAGGCACTATATTCTGGTAGGGTTACTGCATTATGTATAAAAAGTTAGGTTACACTCAATGATATCTCAGAGTTACTCATGGAAATCAGTAGAGAATCACTACTGATCTATGGATTTGTTAGTTATCTAAGAAATGATTTCATGGTTTATTTGAATAAAAAGAATGTGATAAGGAAGTGTAAATGGTGTTATGTTTTGTGGTCCAATTAGTTTTCAAATAAAATTTGTATAGATGAGAAGTGATCTATGATTTTCCTGCATGATTTGATGTGTAGAAATAGAAGTGGTATCAGATATTTCATTCTATAAATGATAGATATGCATTATATAGTAGCGTGATAGTATGCTAATTACTGGGACTATTATCTATATCAGCTGCATGAATTGAAAGATAATAACCAAGGTGGAGTTATGAAATTAAAAGCACTAATATTGTATTAATGGATAATTTGATTAAATAAATATGAATTTAGATTCTTTTGAAGGATGAGAAGCCATATTGTGTGGAGTTTTTAGTGACATACATACTTATAGGTTGGGTAAATGGGATAAAATGTGTTCAAACTAATTTAGAACCAAGGGATTTTTTATTTCTGAAATAAAAATAATGTGAATGGTTCATGTGAAATAAATGATATTGTTAAGATATTGTGAATCCCATTTTAAAAGCCTCCATATTATTGTGAAGGCGAGCAGAAAATCATTTATGATCATGTGAAAGCTTCCAAATAAGATCTTCTGATCACATGACATGTCAACCGATAGGTTCCTGAGAATCATCCAAAACCACCTGTAAAATTTAGTATGAAAATATTCAAAATTAGGAGACCTTATAGATTTGTTTATATTCATGTGATGTGATAATGTGTTTTTAGGGCTTCATGAGTCCCCTAGCGACATGTCCACCTTGTCACGTAGAAGCACATTGGCACGTCACCTTTATCTTGCAAAGGGTCTGAGACATGTCCTTTCGATTATGCACTGCCAAGAAGAGGGTTAACCATGATAATGCTCATGCATTTCCAAAAGACCCATTATTATTCACATTACACATCTCAAACAAGGAGAGTAATTTTATTCAACAACACTTCCATGTCTTCACGAGAACTCCTGCCCCAATAAAATAAAGAAAGAAATAAAAAGGGAAAAGATGGAAGCTTTTTGTGAAGGTGGATATCCTGATCTTCAATCAAAAGGGATTATGCATCCTGGGTGGTAACCAATAATCCTATAGAGGCCCCCTCATCATGTCACCATGATCTTGTGGAAGCCTTTTTGACAAAGAAACCTTAGTCTCATGAAGAACCCTGGAAAATTCATCTCTGATCATGATAAATACTTCCCAATGGCTTTCTAATCTCCTGAATAACCATAAACTTTTTGGATTGAACTTTGTGGAAGCTCTTTGATATTTCAACATGGTTATGAAAAATTTACTTGATCGGTCGGGGTCCAATAAACATGAAAATGGTGGGGAATTCTAACCGTCGCATTTCATCATGTGATGTCATAGATGACCCACAACAGGATCATTCGATGCACATTATATCAAAATTCCTCCACCAAATCTATAACAAATCCATGAGATATTTTATACAAAACAAGGCTTACAACTGGGGAACTGATGCCTATCAACCCCTCCCCCTCAACAAAAAATAGATTCCAAAACCCAAGGACAATGGATGACTTCTACATGGGAGTTCATGGGTAGGATTCTTGGGGAATCCAATCATGCGATCAAAAAGGTATTTCACCTGGTGAAATACATGGAATGACCTTAGAGATCATGTGGCATGTATAGGATCTTTTCATAATCACTCTATAGATCACGTGAATGATTTTTGTCATGCTATCTAGGTTATTCAAAGGAGGTCCCACATGTCGATAGGTCATGTGAAACCTAAATTAAGTTGACATTGGAAAATAATGAGCCACTTATGAAATAAAAGAAGTAATAAAACTGAAAATACAAGATACTTGTGTGAATATGGATTCATAGATCTTTATTTCCTTCACATTACCCACCCATATCATGTGACATCACCAAGGAAGGTCACTCAAGTCATGCGACACACCCTCAACAAGCCATTTGAATCATGATGTATCCCTTGGAAATGTAAATAAATTTGAACAACACCATTTGGGAATGCCAACCATGTATTTTTAATCCCTCTAGGATTTATATCTACAAATTTCCATGTCCTTTAAGTCATGTCACCCAAGTTATGTGGAGACATGAAGACATGTCTTCTAGGTCTCACGATGTCACATGGAAAGTTCAGCCTTAATCATGCGATGTACTCAAGAAAAGGTAGGTAGGCAATTTAGTGCCCTACAAAAATTTCATACTTGATAACGGAAATATTATCCCAGTCATGTGTCTCCCTAATTACATGTTAGCCTAATCATCCAATGTCCTCTGGACAAATCAGTAATGTCTCACGATATCCTCTGAACATGTTAGTTAGGTCTTACAACACCCTATGGACATGTTATCATTAATCATGTCATTTAATTTGGACAAGTCAAAAAGATACTGCGATTGTCTACGAACATGTCTGTTAGATGACCATGACATTTCCATAAATCCTTATATATTTTATAAGGATAATCAGAACATGATGGGTATATATTCAAGACATGTCATGCAGTTGTCTCGGGACATGAAAACCTTGTCCAGTGGGTATATTTGGGTATATACCCAACTGAACTATGAGAACTCTGATTCCTACCATATACAGGATACATAGGATGAATTCCTATTTCAGGAGCTCAAATGGTCATCTACTTTAGTGTAAGTAGAGACATGTTTCGAAAATTCCAACCATCAGAACTCAATATTATTGTGGGGCTTATATTCATTCCTTATTCACCAGTGTATTGAGAAGGAAACTGAACTATGCGAACTCTGATTCCCTCCATAACCAAGATATATAGGACACCATCCTAATTCCCAAGCACCATATCGAACATCCAAATCAATACCCTAGAGAATAAGTTCCACATCAATATGTAATGAAAATTATGACTTTCTATCTCTTGTTTGTCACACCGAGCATGGATCATGTGGGATATGAGATTTTCAATGATCACATCATTGACATCATGAATCTCTATAGCTTGGGAAACCTTAGTGTGTAAACCCCATTCATTATCATTATATTACTTCCCCCATATAAGTGTATCCACCTCAAGTAAGTCCTAAAGGCATGATTGAACTATGATGAAAATGATTCCAACCACAACTAAGATAAATAGGATGCCTCCCTGAGGATTGATCTCAAAACCCAGCGTATAAGATCCCTCATTTATATTATTTATTTACAATTTTAAACTACATGGGTTCTATTAATTATGTGTATTTTTATTCCTTTTATAATAAGGATACGTAAGAAACCTAATGAATCTTCAATCCCATCCTTGAAATACCAATCACCTTCCAGGATGGATGTGAAGACTAGGGTGTCTAGTTATATGAATTTAAAATATATGTATCTACCAATTAATGAGAAATAGATGAAAAAACTCATATATATATAGATTGAATTTTTAATAAACCCACTTTTACAAATGAAAGGGAAGAATCTCATTAGAGGGGAACCCTTTGGCCTCATCACTTCAGGCCATTGTAGCCTCCTGTTTTCTTCTTGCTTTTTTGGTGTACTGGATGTTTGTCCTCTTTAATAATAAAAGACTGATGATGATGAAAGGGTTCAACACTTGATCATTTTGTTAGGGTATCCAGTTCTATATAATTATTAGGAATATATTCATGGACATGTCTTAAATATATTAGAGAGTCCAATGATAGGAAAATATTCCCCACAAAAGGTTGTAATGAACCTAACCTCCCATCCTCTCGACCAATGTGAGTTCTTAAGTGTGATTGGGTCTAAAACCTCAAAGTAACACATTATAATAGAAAGAAATCCCATAATTAGTTCTAGATATGGGTATTTTCAAGAGTTTCTATGAAATATTGAAAAGGAAAAACTGACATGAAAAATTTTACAAACAAAAATCTTACAAAATCAAACATTTGGGAAACAAAAATGTCTTGTTTCCAATAAAACAAAAAATTGTGAAACTATTGTGAAATCATTTAACTATGGAATATTTTTCATAGGATGAAAAAGATAGACTACTCAGTTCTAATCGGGCAATTTTGTTTCTTCCATGTGTGTTCCATGATCTTTCCCATGAAATAAAAATATTGAACCTAACAAGAATCTCTCAAATATAAAATTGAGAAGTTGACCAGGTGATGTTACGGTTCTCATGAAATATGTTCATCCCCGCCATGAGATGTCTATGCTGGAAGAATGGCTAGACTGGGAATAAGAAATGACAATTCTATTACCCATGAATATCTGATTGAGCATGTATCATGCATTGATCTTGTTCCTGGTTTTTTTCATGAATGCAGATACCACTCTCACAAACAACACGTAACCCAAGATCATATATTCCTCATGTGTTTTTTCATGAAAATATGCTATGGATGAAACCAATGTGGGCTTCCAAATGACCTCACCTTTTGGAAAACTTCATCATTAGGGGTATAATGAAATGGTAAGGGAATATAGCCTACATGATGCAATCATGACCCTCAAGGCTGTACAAAACACTCTCCAAATACTGAAACAGATGAGTCTGCATCATCCAAATAAAGATGCAGTAAATCCATTGGCACTCATTTCCACTATCAACCACATTATATGATTATCCCTAGAGTATGGAAATCACCACCTTTAGTTTCTGATGAAGGTGGATTAAGGATTCAACTATGGCTCCCATCTAGTTCAGGGGCTGCTGAGGAGGGATCCTCTCAACTTTCATCACCAGTGACATCCTACTAGTGTCCCTTAGTTGTCTGCTGAGGGAACCACCCAACAAATTTCCACCTATAACGATCATCAAAATGCACCAAGGAATTCATTTAAGTAATATAAAACATTGGATAACCATTATTGGGATCATATCCCTACATCCGCTGATGAAGCCCACCAGAATATTTCAGCGGTACCAAGTGAGATGTCTCATATCCCTTCTCACTCAGAGAAAGTATATAGGTATATTCTAGTACCATGCATGGGTAAGTCATATATACCTTCCCAAATGCATGAAGCCCATTAGAAAATTATTATGGAACAAGGAGTACAAGAGTTGGGTCATATCCTTGATTCAATCAAATATATTTTTCAGTACATATTTGAGATAGAAAATGTGCTGGATTATAATCTTTTGCACACTTTGTTAATGTGTAACTACATTATAGAAACTTCTAAGGAACTATATTATAATATTCTAGAGTTGGTACTGTATAGTAATAGGTTTATATTCTTATCCATATAACAAGGGAAGCAGAACACTCTGATTATAATGAACAAGTTGTTTCTCCAAAGAAAGAACATATTCTTTCTCATATCCAAGAGGATTATGAACATATTATAATAAAGAATGAGGAACCATATTTGGATCTTACCCCCATTCAAAATAGGGATCACAAAGTGAGAGTGGAACATGCATCGAGATAGAGTCATATTCATGTCGTAAAAGACTGGAGGCATACTCCAAAGGCTCGAGATCAGGCTCATATCACTGTTCTAACTGAGTCCCACCAAGTGAGAGTGGAAAATGACTTTGGATGTGCTCATATTCCTATTGAAAAATATTTTTGGAATGCTTCAAAGGCTCAAGATCTAGCTCATATCCACATTATGACCGGGGATCACTAAGTGAGAGTGGCACAAGACTCATGAAAGGATCATATTCCTATCGTAAATAACTATAGGAATACTCTGAAATATTAGGATCAGGATCATAACCACATTCTATCTTAGGATCGAAAAGTGATAGTGGTACATGAATCAAGGTAAGATCATATCCCAATTAATGAAGTTACTCAGTATATTCTAGTAACTTATGGAATCTGGGATCATATCCCTACTTCTGCTGGTCAATGATTGAACCGGTATCCTTCATAGGATATAAAATAGGAGGATCATATCCCTTCTCCCATTCTAGGGGTCCATCAGAATATTCTGGTGGGGAATTCATACTTGAACCGGGCTCATATCCCCACTTTAGCAACTGCTGACCAACATATTTTGTAAACCATCCATAAGAAGCCTCATATTCCTATTGATAATAAAGAATCTCATTGGTATATCCCAATATCCTCTCAGCAGTGGGGTCATATTCATGTACCACCAGACAGTTATCAACATATTTTGAAATCTATCATACAATCAGATCATATCCCTGCACAACTCCAAAAGGCAGGTTGACATATTTCATATATGATGTAGAATGAGGATCATATTCCTAACATGCTCAATGCCAGTGTCATTAATGTTTTTCATGAAGAATTATCAACATGATAAGGTTCTATTGACTATTCAACCAAAGAAGATGGTGATCATTTCTACAATAGTCTTCATCATGGTAGTGTGGAGATGTATCATAGGGGCTCTTCGACTAAAATCTATCATGGTCAAACTCCCCATAGCGATATCTTCTATGAACAAAGAAATCCCCCCATTCAAAGACACCTCTATATAGATAGGACATGAAACTCAGAGACCTTCATGTAGAGAGGTGCTCGATCCACTAAAGTCATTTGTATATAGTTCCCCATTAACTACCAGCAACCGTTCACCACGGTTGGGAGGTTACCTTGAGAAGAAACTTTTTTGTTTTTACCATGTGGAGACCTGTAAGTCTGATGAAATGGAATATTACACCAATATATGGTGAGAGTTATCCAATAATAATCTATAAAATATGTTCATGTCCCTTTCCACTTTTGACTATGAGATCCCAAAAAATGTAGAAAAGTATTGAATGCCTTACATATTCCAAAACATTTGGGAAACTCCCTGGCCGTTAAAGTCTAGAAACCTGCCTTATCTGAGATATAAGGGTCACCAACAGACTGTCAAGATACTCTATTGTTAGCTAGAACTAGCTTCTATCTCCATGTTCCAGGACCCAAAAACAAATAAGAACATCACAAATCTACAAAATTCATTCCACGATTGCATCACAACTTTTTGAAAACTAATCACTATATCCTCATCATGTGTTTTTATTCTTGGATGGGGAAAGTATAGAGTTTTTTAATTCAATAAAACATTGGAAAAGTATATATCCCTTGATAAAATGTCCCTTAATTTCATATCCTTTTGAGAGATAAGGGTATTGGGTAACACAGGAGTCAGTTAGTCACTACAACTGAATGCCTTTTCTTGAACAATGCTAAGACATCCCAAATTTAGGGATAGGACAGCCAAAAAAGTCTTTGAACTGGTCCCCTCAAAACAATAAGAATTCATTTTAGATGAAAAAGTTAATGTTATTGTCAACCCAAAACCTTATAGTAGAAAATGACTCATGTCATAGGATGAAATTATAACAAACTCATAGATGAGCATAGCTACGCCAAATATTGTATATCACAATAGCATCTACCATAATAGCCATCCATGAGTGAACCTAACCCACCAGGATGAGGCAATATCTACCACCACATATACCCCTCTGATCATAAATCCCTAAGAGGATTTAGAACATATCATTAGGAGCTTCAAACTAACTCAAACCAACTGGGTTGAGTGAATTTTTATCTCAATCATCGTCACTGGGTTTAACACCCCCGTGAGGGTCCTAGAGAAATCAACGGTGGTTCTAGATCAACCACAAACCATAGGTATAAAGCCATTTATATATAAATTCCCATACCATGAGTCCTAAAATCTTTAATTAGAACCATTGAGACCTCAACAACTGGATCAAAAAATGAAAATTATGGCCCCGAATAGTCCCCCACCCATAGGGATGGAGGAATTTTTATAATCATCAACACCAAAGATGAAATTGTCTTTTTCTAGGTTGGGAATTAAATATCAATGGTTAGAATCCCATACATTCTTCCCAATATAAAAAGTTCCTTTTATTTTCATGTACCATTTGGAAAACATGACCAGAAACTCCCTCAAGGTTACTATTCATAAGTCGATACATGAGGAACATATGGAAAAGGCAATCAAACCCTGTAGCGGTTGTAATCCAAATAGGTTCAACATTTCCAATGATTTGAGATGTGAAACTAATGTAGCAATTGTAGAATAATCCTATTTCATTGAGGGTAATGGGACAAATACCATTGTTTTATATACCTCTATAAATTTTTTCACCATTAAAAAACATATAATGTGGATCAAGACACAAATTTAGATGGATGAAATGCGGAAAATATAACCCAAGAGGAGGATCTTGATACATCCACTAAGGTTACACATACACAAAATAGAGGAAAATCCAAATATTTACCCCACTGAATATTGAGTTTCAACCTATATATAAAAATAATTATAAGGATACGGGGAAATAAGTGGTTATATCCCACTCATCTTCTAGAAGATGAGAAATTACTTCCATGTAGAAGTAGTTTGAACAATATGATAATGAGATACAAAATCCCAAACAATTCAATGAGGAGCTACTCATGGTAAACATTCCCATTGGAAATCGTATTTAAGATAATATTAATATCCTCCCTCCCATACATCTAGAAAGAGTTTATCCACCTTCAAGAGAAACATATGATCATCAAACTAGCTATAGATCTGGGCAGTTAGTCAAAAAAATGAGTAAGTGAATGATGATCAGTACTTATCATCATTATAGTGATAGCCTCCCCCTGTCTAGGATGATCGTTAATTTGTAGAATGAATTGATAACCAATGGGAGATAAATATGGGGCCACCTCATCATTTTCCACCCACTCCCTATAAATGGGAGGTGGCTCAGACATCAGTTCCTTCAGAACTTCTCAATGCCATTGAGTCCTAGGATGCTCATATGAAAGCCAAGGAAGTGAAACATGAACCAATGTAGCTTGAGAAAAATCCTTATCCGGAATGGGTGGATGAAACTTTCCCCCACCCAATTTCAGAAATCTTACATTCTCCATATTTGATGATGTAGGAGACCCAGAACAATATCTAACACCATTAGTGTCTTGAGAAATTTCAATGATGGAACCTTGAGATCAATATAAGGAAACAAAGATGATTTGTTTTGTAAAAAATTTGATAGGGTTAGCCTTCTATTAGTACAACAACCTTCCAGTAGGATCCATTGTGGGATGAGATTCTTCATCAATTCCTTTACCATTTCAACTCCACACTAAGGAAAATAAAAATTTATAACCTGAAAAACTGAAAGTAATGTGTAATGAGATGGTTTAACATTTCATATCCAAATGGAAAGGATTGACCTATTCACTCAAAATCCCTCTATCTCATGAGAAATTTATGTAACTCTATGATGAAAATATCTAGGATGAACTGAAGCACCTCTGATCTTGATGAAATATCCAAGAGGGTTCTGTGAGTTTGTGGAAATAGCACAACACTCATAAGATTCCATTCAGAAGACCCAAGATATGTCTCGACTCATTCCATTATCATAGGGGAAAAGGATTGGTAAGGTAGAGACTGCCGATGTTACTCTCAAACCATAAGCACTTCCTATCTAAGCACCTAGGTAGTCCCTGAATCTCCTAACACCTCTTATCGTGTGGTAGAAACAACAATATCACCCCTGAAAAGAAGCAAAAAAGAGACTATGGTCTCTCAAAGATTGAGGAACATGTGAATAAAGTATAACCCTTATGAAATGAATAATACCCTCATTAGCCTTGTACAATAACATGGTCAGGCTTCCACAACCCAAGAAACTAAATATGTTCAACCAAACATATTATCTTAATGACTAGTATTTTCATATGAGGCTGGGTCACAACCTCAAAGATTTTTTTAAAGACTTATGAAAAAGCATGGTCGATTCCAGATAGGTGAAGTTAGGAAACTCCTCGGAAAATGTGACATGCATAACCATTTCCCAGTTATAAGAATATTTTGTTTTAAAATAATTTATGGCCATGCTCGGATAGATATTTCATCAATTAGATGACTCTAGAAGAAATTGACTAAGCTTATGAAAACCTATGAGAAAAGCTTTGAAAACCCATAATAATCTCATTAACTATGGAGGTGACATTGAAAATACCTCTTAGAGGTGGATGCAATCACCTGCATTTTCAAAAAAACAGAAGTGGAAGAATCATATTCAGATATTATTTTATCCATAACTCTTTTATATTTCATTCCTTCGATATCCGGAGTATAGTAAATGCCACACCAAATGTAAACCTCATCATAAAAAATAACTCATATTTAGTTTTTCTAACATAATAAATTCAGAAAATCCCTTATAAAATGATGAATATTCCTCTGAGTATGAGTTTCCCATACTTGACCGTGGAGTCAGAGCCCACGGGCGAAGGAACTGAGGATACAGTGGACATTGCGGGTGTGGTCGTACCCAATATCTCAGTCACATCCCCACAGAGGATGTATATTAAACCTAGACGCATGGAAAATAAGTCTAGTGATCCAAATAGTAATATGGAGGTCCCCCCAATAGTCAACTATTCCTAGTCATATTATACAATCACTTGGCGGGGGTGCGATTGTTTGATCAGACTAGAAAATGGGCATGGAAAGTACGACCTATGCCACTGGAAGAAGATGATCCCTAGACCAATACACAAGAAATATGCCCTTCTACCACAACTACCCCAAATCCTGAACATCCTAAGAAGGAGAAACCCTACCATGGGTAGCACTGACCTCTGTAATAAAAGTTTGAGATTATGAAACATTTTGTTGTTCTCCTAGGAAATCTCCCATTCTTGGATATAATCCATCATTCAAAATAACTTGGAGAAGAACTCATAAAAGCCCTCCAAAGCCCACATTATTTTGAGACTGAATTATTTGTATCTAATTTTTATCGAGTGGAGACTATTCCATCATAATTTCATGTCTCCATATCATTCACAGAGCAGGACCAGGAAGAGGTCATCTAGGGACACATCAAACCCCTATATGTTTCTAGGAGACTCCATAATTTCTAAATCTGAAGGTATCTAGTTGAAAATAGTTTTGATATTAGCTTCATACCAATTAAGACCATCCGATGTTTGGGATATATTGAATAATACTTATCTCTCACAAATATGACCATTTAGGGCTATGATAAGAGTGATAAAAGTCCTCTTAAGAAGATAAATCTTAAAGACTAGTTTGGGTATCTCAAATCAAACAATGATTTCATGGTAATCTAGCAAGATAATTAATATAATGTTTTACATGGAAGGACTTGTCTTTGTATCCACATCTTGGTACCTTCAAAATTTCATCTTTGTTTGAAATACCCCATTGATGGGAAGTTCGACATACTATTAGGTGACATATCTCCCATCGAGTCTCATGAAGTCATGTATGATGACACATGTTTCTATAATAGAGAGAACAAACATTCGATGAAGGATGAAAATATGAAGGTTTCATCTCCCAAGGGATTGCGGACATCCCTAAAAATACCTATATTATGATTGAAAATGATTATATACTACCCATAAACATAATAGAGGCAATATACCTAATCCCATATGCCCAAGGTCCTTCTATCCATATAGACAGAATGAAAGAAAATCAGTTCTGAAGTCTCTCTGCAATATTTCTTGCATAAGGGGATGAAAATATCTCTTCCATCACCTCTATCAACTCAACAGTGATGGAGATTGCCTCAGATTTCATACCTCACTTGAAAAATCCTCTATGTAATAAAGTCTGGAGAATAAGAGGTTGATTTAAGGAACTCCCCTCCCATATTTGAGGAGTTCTTCTTTACCACCATCGATGATCTCAGGTGGTTAAATATTGGAATGGAAGAAGATTCGTGACCTATATTGATTAGTTCCTCATTTCCTCTTGATTATAAGGAGATATAAATTTCATTTCTAAAGAAACATCAATATGAGAACTCATGGAATTATATAGAAATTCCTGAACTAAACCTAGATGTGGCTATGCACCGTCTAGGATTAACCGATGACCATAAAGGTTTCATGTAAGTATCCATGAGTACACAACTATCTCATGATACTAATGGAGGGTTATATGTTAAAAAATTGATCAAATAAAATTTTTTCCTCAAATTTTAATACCCATGATGGCTCATCAACATCATCTTGTTAAGAAACAAAATGGGAACATTAGGGTATTCATCTATTTTAGAGACCTTAATCAAAATTTCCCAATGTAACACATCCAATTAATGATCACATAACTATCAATCAATGAAACTACTAGCTTCCAATCCATTTCCTTCATAAATGGGTACTTAGGGAACAATCATATAATGATGACCCATAAAGATGTGGAAGCCACTACCATCAGAGTAAGCCTATGGATCTTTTTCTATCAGATTATTCCCTTTGTACTAAATAATGTTGGTTCTACTTATCAGTGTGCCATGCATCATATATTTAATCCATTCTTGGGAATAATAACGTATTGTTATGTCGATGACTTGGTAGTCAAATCGTAATAGTGATGTGATCATAACACAGAAGTTCAAATAGTCTTTTACAACTTGTGGTTGCATAGTCTGAAGAAGAATCCAATGAAATGCACATTCGGGGTAATGTTAGGGAAATTCCTTGGATTTTTGGTATGAAGTTGTGGTATCGAGGTGGACCATGAGAAGACAAGTTAAATCCTAGCAATTTTACCCCCTAATAATCCCAAAGATATGAGGGGGTTTCTTGGGAACCTCACTTACATTCCGCATTTCATATCCAACCTAATCGCCAGATCTCTCCCCTTCACAAAGATAGTGCAGAATAGAATCACCTATAAATGGGATGAGGACAGCCAAGAAGCCTTTGAGAGTCTCAAGTGATGCCTTTTTCACCCAAAAATCCTAAATATTCCAGTGGAAGTAAATCCACTCATCTTATATATTTTCACATGGAATGATCACTTGTTGCTCTACTCATATAGAAAAACAATTCAAGGAAAAAGAACAGTCTCTAATACCTCATCCAAATGATGATAGGAACCGAGATCTGACATTATGAGGTCGAGAAAAACTACCTCTTCCTCATATTTTTAGTGAAAAAGATGAGGAACTACTTGAAGCACAAAAAATTTCACTTGATATTTCATACTAACCCACTCATGTATATTCTTAGTTATCCCATGTTGACAGATCATTTGGCTCAATGTATAGTTATTTTGAAATAGTATCACATCCTATTCCTATCATAGAAGGTCATGAAAGGATAGGTTTTGGTTGATTTCATTGTGGAATAACACACTCAATAAATTAAACTAGTATACATTGAACCACCAGATAGGAAAATTTTCTATGCCCATTATGCTCCATGGACATGGGAGATCTATTATGATGGTTCCTCCCAAAGTCATCTCAGAAAGAGACTGAAAAACCCAAAACTTAATTAGGTGGATTGGGGATTATATTTTTCTCCCCAAAAAATGATTTTCCCTACACTTTTTCATGATCTAATGTTTAAAAAAATAGTGAGGCTGAATACTAAGCCCTCATCACTGGCTTGAAACTAGCCCTATTGCTTCAGATCACATACCTGAACATAAAAGGGGATTCTGAGTAGGTAACATAGTAGATTAATGGATATTTTTTCCATCAAAAAGGAAGAATTAGACCCTATCACTGGTTACGTCATAGGACTAATGGTGGAGTTCCCATTTGATCCCATGTTGCATCATGAACCCCAATAATAGAATTCTCCTTACAATGCATTGGATAATGCATCCAAATTCCTGGCCAACCATGATCAGGAGGAAGTGATCTTCCTTATAAAGCATCAATGGATATTATCATCAATCATTGTCAATGAAATGGAATAAATCAATCATGTTAACAACACCCCAGAGCATGTTTAACAGAAATTCACCCATGTATGGATGGATCTCATAATTGTTTATCTCCAAAATGGGACTCTCCCTACAAATCGGACCAAAGGGAATAGATTTAGTTCTGAGCAGGGAACTTTAACATGTGGGATGGTCCAAATGAGAATGAAACCGTCTATAAATTTGGATTCAATGGAATCATCCTCAGATGCATATAAAAAATAGACATTCACACCATAATGGAAGAATTCCATGCTGGATCTTGCAATGCTCATCAGTCTAAGACAAGGATCTCCTACAAAATCATGAGGTAAGTTTAATATTGGAAAAAAATGATACATGAATGTGTGGAATTCACATGGAAATTTCATTCAATAAAAATTCATGAAAACTCCAACCATAAACCATATTAATTTCTATATAAAGATAAATATTCCATACCATTTTCCATATGGGGAATCAATTTTATGTGGCCATATCCCCTAACCAAATCTAAGATGTTTAAGTAAATTCTTACTGCTACTAAATTCTTTTCCAAATGGACTGAGGCAATACCCATCAAAAAAGTTAGGATGAATAACATCACCAACATTTTGAAGTCCAATATCATCGCCATATTTGGATTCCCTCACACAATATTGATGGAAAATGTCAACAAATTCTATTCTAATGAGTTAAAGAAATTTTACCAGGAGTAAAACATCAAGTCCAATAATTCATCCTGCTATTATGTAGTGGAAAATAGAGAAATAGAATAATTTAATCAAACACTATAAAAAATAATTTATAAGATGGTGAATAATGATAAGAAGTACTATCTAGAAAAACATCTCCTTGTTTTATGGGCCTACCATACTACCACACATACTTCTATAGAAGAAAACTCCAAATCCATTGGTGTACCAAACTGGGGAATTTTTTCCCATAGAAGTATAATTTCCATCACATGTAATAACTAATTTTAGACAACTATAATTTTATGATAAAATATAAAAGTGGATAGATGAATTAGAGAGTCTTGATAAGAAGAGGTTTCATACATTGTAAAAATTTTGCTATCTATTAGAATCAGATCACATGATCCTTAAATAAATGGGTTTTCCTATATTCATTCCTTTAGGGAGAACTAGTATGGGCTCTCAGCTCCTCAATTATATCAGGTAAGAAACCATTCATGCTAGAACAAAAATGGGAAGGACCCTATATCGTACATAAGGTCTATTATAATAGATCCAAATAATATGCCACAATGGGCGGGGAAACCATTACACCCCCACCCAAACAATGTGATGTTTCTCAATAAATACTTTGTGTACCTACCACAAAGAATTATTTTCATCCTCACCAAAAGATGTTAAACTAAATGGGAAATGTTCTGACTACACAACATCAAGGTGTATAGAAAAGGTCCTAGAAACATGATGTTAAACTACATATAATCTCTTATCCTTATCCCATGATATTAAACTAAAAAAATTCATCTTGGACACACAATGTTATACTTCAAAAATTCATCCTAGTTTCATGATGTTAAACTACAAAAATTCATCCTGGTCGCATGACATTAAATTATGAAAGTAAATCCTAAACTCATTATGTTAAACTAAATGGGAAGCATTATCTCATTGATGATTCATCAAACACAAAAATGATCTCATCAAGAGAGAGATTGTGTTTCCATATCCCTATGTGTGATCTGAATCCACATTGGGGATTCCTCACCCAAGAATATTGTATAGCTTGATTCCTTTCATCACATTACACATAGTGATACCCAAATCTCCAATTCTTGGAAAAAATAGAATATATACTTCCCGATCATAAGAAACCATATTGAGCTCTAATGTTCAAGCCCTCTTTTCAATGTTGGGTCTCCCTCTTCTTTACTGCATCATGTTAAAATTCATGGTTGTTTCCCTCCCCGCAAGAATGTAAATTGTATAGTTTCCTAGAACAACATGTTTCTTGATTTATTCCATTACAGGATACATAGTAATTCCCATACCCCTCTTCTTAGACTAGTCTCAATAATCTATTTTCGCATTGAGTATCCTTTTCCCTTACCACATTACGTTAAACTACACGACTGAAGTCCTTGCCACATGACACAAAATGTAATGGTTTTCCAAAACTACGTACAACTTGATTATTATTCCAATGAGATTCCACTACTATAAATCAAACCATTAATAGTTCTAGTAAAAGGTATTTATCATATCTATATATTCAATGATAATGTAAGCATTATTAAAGGGTTATCTTCAATAGTACTCATAGATAGCAATGATAAAGCCCCCCTTTAACAGCTCTAAAAAAGCACTAATAAAGGGGGGAATTAGTAGTTCTTTATACCAATGATAAAGGGGGACTTTATCAATGCTTTTTTAGTGTTGTAAAAGGCCACTTTTAACATCACTAAAAACACTGATAAAGGCCCCACTGTTAAAGGGCATAATTTTTTTTCACACCCCCTCCCTTATATACACTTCCCACCCCCTATGATCACTTCCCCCACCCCTTTATCAACCCTTTAGATAATCCCACACCCAAAGTGCACCCCTTCCTCCAGCGATTTTCAAACATGAGACCTTCAGATTATAAAGCAGTGCCTTTTCCACTACCCTATACTATTTTTTTCACATTTTATGATATATCTATGTATTTATAAATATTTCCTTATATTTTTTACCCATATATTTATATATTTATATATATATATGATTATATATATTTATATAAATATTTTTAAATAATTATTAATTTATATATACATATATATTTTAAATGGATATTAACTCTAAAACCCCTGAAAACACATAAATTTTTTAAGAAACTCTGAACACCCTATAACCCCTAAAAACCATGAAATGACCATAAATTCAGATATAGGAGTCTGTTTAAGCTCAAAAACTAGTCAAATAAAACCTCATGAAAAGATATTTGATATGATATGTGTTATAGGCTGAAAAACACCCAGATCAGATGCTATAGCCGTTTGAATTTTAAGAAATCAGGGTCAGCAACTAAAAACTCAGTTTTGAAGGCCTTCTGGGCCTTTATGAAGTTAAAAAACAGGAAAAGCTTGTATAACTCATTATTATACCCTATATGCAATAGAGATGGTTAGAGGATTCAATTTAATATGTGGTGGAGCCTAAACAGACACCCGGGTCAAAAGTTATGTCTGTTTGAAGTTCGAGTTCGGTTTTTGACTTTTTTAAAATTGTAATATATTTTATTCCTTTGATTATCACATTATTAAAATATCATGTGGTTTTAAATCACTCTATTAGATTATATTTTATTAGTTTTTGAGCTTAAATGGACTCCTAGATTAAAATTTTTGGTTGTTTCAAGGTTTTATGGTTTCTTAATGTTTTTATTGGTTTTAAGGGTTTCTAGAGTTATTATCAGTTTTTAGGTTTTTTTGGGATTGTAGGGATTTTCTAGAGTTATAATTGGTTTTTACTAAATATATTATATAATATGTGTAAATTACTATTTAAACTTATCTAAAAAATAATTAAATAATATATATTATATTAATTTTAGTATATTATATTTTATGATTTTTTTAAATATACCCTTTTTGAGTGCTTTTTTAGAAGTGCTGATAAATGCACATTTTATCAGTGATTTTTTACTAGAACTAATAAATGGGGGAATTTATCAACACTTTTTTACAATTACTTATAAATTTCCCCCTTTAAAGTTCTTTTTTAGTTCTACTAAAGACCCCTTTAAAAAATTCTAACATAGCGTTGTTAAATACCCCCTTTAAAAGCACATTTTCTAGCACTGCGAAAGGGGGTTTTTACCCATGATTTTAGCTAGTGATTTTAAAACCCTAGCATTGGATAAAATAATTTTTTAAGTAGTTTATGTAGGGATTCCTATATCCTAAATCTTGATGCAACCACCATATGATACAAATTTCTCTCATCCTTTCTTTAATTGCCTATGTGTGGCGAGGGTAACCATTTCCATTACTTGTTTATCACACCGAGCATAGTTCACGCGAGCTTAGGATTTTTGGTAATGTATTCCACACATGATCGAGACATACTAGTTCATGATAGGGTTAGTATGGTCCTATATAAAAGACATTAAAATGGCTCAACACAAGTCCTTGTCACGTGACATTACACTGCATGATGTATGTCTCTTGCATGACCAAAAACTATGCATTACTGTAGACCTCACATGAGAGGAAAACTTCCCTTGGTTCTAGATCCAAACCACACATCTATTCAAGAAATATGTTTGGATATATTATTTTCAACACAGGATATGTATTCATTCCCAAATCACTAATCTCGGGTCCAGGTATAACAATCAAGGAAAACAATTCACCCTCAATGTGAGGGTCAGACCAATGTAGATAGTTTCTGATTCATGAACTAGGTGTTTATTGATTCTTGTCATTTCATGATACATAGTGATTCATAGAACTCCATTCTTATTTCTAGTCATGATATTCCCTTTTTTACATTGGGGAACCTATGTCTTTTCCACATGAATTTAAACTTCATTGTTTCTCAAGAACTGGGTGTGTCTTGACTCATGTCATCATAGGATACATAGTTATGCTTGGATCTCCAATAATGGGTCCAGCTACAAAAATCAAAAGGAAAAATCCCCCCCTCTACATATGGATCAAACTGAATAGATATTTTTCCATTTAAGAGCTACAAGTTTCTTGATTCTAATTACCGTATAATTCATAGTGATTCCCGGGTCTCTGATCTTTGGGTCCATAAATGATAAAAAAATGTCCCCACATACCTGCATATGGGTTAGAACTATGTAGGGAACTTAGATATAAGAACTTTGTATGGATTGATTCATATCATCATAGGATATATAGTGACACAAAAATTCCCAATTATGGGTTCATCCTTAAAATATAAAATGATAATAAATCACCCCAACCTATATATGACCTAGACCTATGCAGCCATATATTTAAGACCCACTCTTTCTCAGCTCAATTGGTTTCCCAGTCACCCATCTTTTATCATTCTAAGCATGGAACATGTGATCCTAGGGAACCTAGAAAGTCACTATGGAAAACATGACCAAGGTATATCTTAAATTGGGGATGATTTTCTAGAAACAAGAGAATGAGGTGCTTCTATCATATTTTAATCACCTCAACCAAATCTCACTTCATTTATTTAGAACCTCAGATCACTACAAACCTCCCATGGCCATTGGAAAAAAGATACCCGGCTTCAAAGGACCCTTTGTTTGATTATACACATATGCTTATGTCTCCTTCATATGCATATATGGTCATCAACCAAATGCATTATAACTTGAAAAAAAGGATTTTTGACCCTTGTGAGCCCTGAAGTCACCGTGGTAGAACCCAACACATTTGGGTGTTTTCGGGAATCCCCAACATGGTTGTCACATATCATTACTCATGACCTTAGAAACTCGAGCCATGATTTACAACATTTTCATCTCCTTATCATATCTCTTTTAGAATAATCTTAGATCACTCTTGAACCTGGCTATACTAATTAGGCTCTTGTGTATTATTCCCCCCATATCAGGTCCATATGCATCAGGACCCTAAATTTCATGCACTTTAGTTAAATTTATATGACCTTAAACTTTAGCATTTCCTTTTACAAATCAAAATACCCTAAAATACTTGTGAAAGAGGCAAAAAAATTTCAGGTTGAAAACCTTCAAGGTTCATCATAACCAAAAACCATGTCTCAACATTCTGATCTCTTCATCTCTAGAGTTTAGGAAACAAATAGTGCATAAATGAGTAAGTCAAAAATCTCGTAAGGGCCCACTTTGTGACCCTATTATGTGTCAATCTATTCTTTTTGGACCCCCTGCTCCATGAAAAATTTATAGTATTGATTTTTCACATATCCTAATTGTGAAAACATATTCACTAGGAAATGAAACAACTTTAAGGGTTCTTGAACCCTTTCTGAATACTACATTTTCAATAAATCACATATCATGATTTGAGAACCTCGAATCACCTCAAATCTTCCATGCCATTGGAAAATGATACCCAACTTAAAGGGACCCTTTGTTTTACTATGCATGTATGCCTATGTCTCTTTTATATGTGCCTATGGTCATCAACCAAATGCATCATATCTTTAAAAATTATATTTCTTACCCTTGTGATCTCGAACATCATCATGACAAAATACAACACCTAAGTGTGTTTTGGATCATCCAAAACATAATTTTACCATGTCATCCTCATGACCTGAGAACATTGGACCATGATTTACAATCCCTATAACCAGCCCATTTATGTAGATTTGACATACTCTATGTTAATTCATCATATTTTTTTACCCTTTATCAATGAAAAAATGCAAAAAACATTCGATAATCTTTTTACATAAAACACCATTTAATTTGAAACCACATTGTGTAGGGACTTATCCTCCTCACAAAAAGATAAATTTCTATAGGGTACCAGAACCCTTCCTAGATATCTTCTGATCCATATCCAAATTCATCACCCAGATGTTTGAGTCTTTTAAAATATATCATGGCCCTAGGAAAGGATCGAGGACTATCTTTTCTTGACCATTAATGTAGTCACTTTAGGCTCATGCATAATGGATTTGAACAACCAACTAAAGTCATATCCACCTTGTAGGAAAGGAACTCCAATACTCATGGTCCCTGATAACACTGTGGTCAAACCTTGGACCTCTGGGTGTTTTGGGTAATCCTTAGTATGTCTTCCACTTTCCGTATTCATTAATTCAATCTTTTGGTATTACAATTTCACCACCCATATTCCAATTATCCAGGTAGAATCGACCTCCCTAAATTTTTACCATCAACTAGTAATATCCTCATAAATATTTCATATCCTTTGGAAGTTAGAGAGGACACCTATGTTTGACCATGATACTAATGCATAAGGGATTTTTCCTACCAGCCAAAGGCATCTTCTCTTTTCTGGGAATGAACTCAAATTCCACCTAATCTCGGGAAACATTATAGTAGAACTCAACACCTTAGGGTGTTCTAGGTCATCCTCAACATGTATTACCCATTTCACATTCATCAATCATGTAATTTTAGTATGGATTTAAACTAAACAACATATTTACATCCTTATGGTATGATGTTAAAAATCACGTAAGGCCTCCTTTATGCATGACATTAAACTACACAGATAATGCCATTTTTTAGACGGTATATTACCAGAAACATATGGTCCCATTTAAAATACCCAAAAAACACAATAATAGAATGTCCAATATAGAATACCCTAAAATAAATGACAACAATGTTATAGTATTCAAGGTCTTAAAATAACTAATTTAAAGATACATAATGCTTGATTAGTTCAAAACCTAATTTGGGAATCCTCAGAGAAATTCAGTTCTTTACTCGCTAAACATACAGGTTGTGTGTTCCAGTAAATATTGAGAACACATAAAATAGAAAAGGAATAAAAACCATCTTTATAAGAACCTATAAGAGGGAGGCATGAGAAAGATATGAGTCCACACCTACTAAGCCTTCCCCAATAAGAATCTTAGAAATATATTAGGGAAATATAAATAAAAAGATACAAAGCTTATAGGGAACATCATTTTTCAATAGAAATAATCAATATTTGGTCACTTATTCAACTAAAATTATCCAAAGATGTAGAATTATACATCAAAGATATATATTTTACCAAAATTATCCTTTTCTAATTCAGGTCACCTCCGGACAACTAGAGTAGGTACATCGATGAGGAGTCTCATGTTGGTGGGAATTTATGAGCATTTCTTGAGAAAAATATGTTGTGATTTAAGCATTAAAATCTAGGAGTTTATAATTACTTGGTATTATAAAAATGATGGGTATAATTGATTTTTAATGCAACATCAGATCAGTAAAATGGCATGCACATCATGAATGAAATAAAACTGCTAAATGATATAAAGTTCAAAAGATCTATTCATTAATATCATGTAGTAGGATGAATCTATACATACCGAAGTCTCTCCAGTAAATACATGAATAAATGAAAGCTAGTAAATTTCCAAGTTTATCATAGTATGTGTTTGGATGATTCCTTGAGATCTACAAAAGTTTTCTCTTGGGAGGTAATGTATTTGATTAATTGATCAATAGATTTTGTTTCCACCTCTGTAATCCACTACAAATCCTCCACCCTAATAAAAACATCATGCATGGAATTATCCACCATGCCTAAGAGACCATGTTTATCTAGTATAGTTTTCTCTAATATTTGATGTGAATGTTACAATTAGGAAATATCTTCTATATGATACATAATTTCATATTTTAGACAGTCGATTTCAACCATACCCACACTAGCCATGTCCTGGTGAGTTATCACCTCCACTGCACATTAGGAAGCTTCGTTTAAGGCCTCATCCCAAGTTTTAATTACTAAATAGGATGGTTCAGCTGCTACCACCCTTAATTCAAGGGCCATTTTTTTCTCCCTCAGAGATATAACCTCCTTCACCCAAGAATAAATGTTGGTATATTCAAAACCCTCATAACCAAGGGTGGTGAACATAACCTAATGATTACCCAACTGGTTCTCCAACCCTTCCAATGGGGCCTCCAAAATTAAAGGCCAAATATCCCTATATACTTTTCACCACATCAACTAGTAAAGTGATGTAGTCTTCGAACCATGACTCAATCCCATCCTGGGAATATGAACATATTCAAGGACTAATTTTTTAAGTGAGGGAGTCATGTCCACAATCTTCAATTAAGTTGGTAGTGATCCGACCTCAGCAATGGTTGACTCGATTGGAGGTATTCCCAAAGTTAGAAGGGAATGGAAAATATGTTCTCAATGGATAAGGCACTAAAAAAAGAGGAAAAATGTTTTATTAGATGGGGGATAGATTGTATGATATCATCATCTGACCAATTGATTTTATTTATACCTAAAACATAAATGTTTTCAGTTTTATCACTAGAAACATCAGCTACACCAACCACATATCTAGGAGAAGTGGAAACACCTTATTATGATGAACATTTTGATTTAAACATAATTTCATTCAATCGATTCATTATTATTATCTCCACAATCTATGGATACATGAGTGAAAGAAATGTTTGGCGACATGACAGGAAGTGAACTGTATTTCAGGTTTTTTAAGAAGTATTCACCTTCTTCAAAGCGCACCTCCATTAAAGCTAAATCAGTAGCAGAGTAGATAACAGTATCAGTCACTTCAAAATATGAATTTCCAATGTATTATCAAATGGAACATCCACTAGAACATCTGTAGCAGGTGTAAGGCCAAACTAGGATGGCACATTGGAATCTTTTTCCTCTTCATGGGTCATGCCCGATAGTGATTGTTCTTCTAAAGCAATTGAATCCTCACCCACATACTTAAGAGAAAATACATTCTTCTCCAAGAGGGATTTATGGGAACCTATCCATTTTTGAAAAATCCAGATGTGCTATTGGAATCGTATAAAACAGGAAAAAAGTGAAATGTCTCACTTTAGGATTATTGGGAGAGGGCTCTAACAATTCAGAATGCTTACTTTTTTAATTCACCCTACAAAATGGGATATCCAGAAGGTACTGATGCTGAGAGAGTTAAGGAATCCCCCCATAAGGTGTTGAATCCGAGTTATCCACTCCATGAATGGTAATTTTCTTCATCATTAGTGCTAGGTGACCTAGAGATACCTCATCATCAGTTCACTGATCACCACTAAATTCATCTGCAATAGTCATACCCTAGAGAGAATATATGGAAGATGGTATTAGTGGTTAGACTTTTTTGTCCCCCTTCCATATCAATGGAAATGAAAAATATTTTAGTATAGTTGTAACAAACACTTCAAGGTTAATTCAACAAAATCTATTTTCATTCCATCCTACCAGTATTACTCATGAAGGTATATATACATCTTAGTTATTCCATGATTAATGAAAAATTGAGAACCATGAGCTTCACTCAACAACTCATTCCTCAATTGGGAATCACAAGGAACACATAATAATTTTCCTAATCATAAAACAAATTCTTTATAAATATCAGTCAAATTAACCTTCTGAATGTTTTTTTACTTTTCCTACAAATATTGATCCTCATTCTGAGATAGCATAATCATTTCTAAAAAATATGACTATACTAAAACCAAAAACAAAATAAAGGATTTCCCTACATCCAAAACTTCTAGGAAAATATTTATCAAATAATTAAATAAAGGGTAATGTCCAAAACAAAACATGGTTCATGTATCATAATTGTATCAACTCAAAACATCATACACTTCATTTTTTTAGGATGGTAAAAAATAATTAAATAATAATCCTTGATCAGTTCCAGTTATATTCTCCGTCTCAAGTTCAATTATTTCTAAGTGAATATATAATTCAAAAAAAATTATCATTATATATTACACACTTTAGTGCATAGAAATAATGCCTCCAAATTTTTAAATTGAAAACCTCAAAAAATAATTTTAAATTCTGTGTATGATAATTTAAATCATGAGATTTCAACTGACCTAGATCATAAGAAATAACCTGATCATTATCCATTAAGACACAACCAAGTCCTTTCAATGAATCATCACTATAGATGAAAAATTAAAAAAAGGAAGGTAGGGTCAAAAATAGATCATTCTACAATATTCATTTTAGTTCCTTAAAACAACCATTAAATTCTTTGTAAATATAAATTTAACTCTTTTTTTGTTAACTTAGTTAGTGGGATACACATCTAATCAATGTTTACAACAAACATATGGTAGAAACCCTCTCATATAAGAAAAATATGAATCTTTGTTAAATATTTTGGTCTTTTCCATTGATAAAAACTTTTATTTTAGCAATACAAATATTTATTTAATCACTATAAATTATTAATCCATGGAAAGGAATTTTTGTATAAAAAATTCGGAAATACTAAAGTTCTCATATAGTTTCTTTTATTTTAATATTTTCAAAAAAAACCATAGGTGTATTTCATGTTTCACATGAATTTTATAATATTTAAAAAAGTTATCAATAAACACAACCAAATAAATTTCCAGGAACTCATGAAAAAATTTATTCACAAGTTCTAAATATAAAGAAGGTGCATTGAACAACAAAAATGAAATAACTATAAACTCATAGTTCCCATATCTAGTCTAAAACAAAGTCTTTTTAATGCCTTCTTCCTTAATATTCAACTGATGGTACCCTGATCTTAGGTCAATATTCTAAAAATAATGAGATCCCTAGATTTGATCAAACAAATTACAATATAATGCAAAGGATACTTATTCTTAATAGGGATGTTATTCAAGGCTCAATAATCTATGAATTATCTCATTGAACCATATTTATTTTTAATAAACAAAACAAGATAAATATATGGTGAAGTGCTACGTTGTATGAAACCTTTATCTAATAACTTATGTAATTGGTTTCTCAATTCTAAAATATATACTTGAACAATTCGATAGGGGGTTTTGAAATAGTCTTACCATCAAGTACTAAGTCAACAGTAAACTCAACCTACCAATCAAGAATAAAACCAACCAAATCTCCAAGAAATACATCAATGTATTAATTTACTAGTGTCACATCACTAATTTGAAAAGTATCTTAATTTTCAAAAATTACATCTTGGTAACTGTCATTTCCACCTCTAATAAATTTATCATCTTATTGGTAAGTTATCAAAGACATGAAATCATTGATCAGAAAATTATTAGCTAAACAGTCTATCTTAGAATGATAAAATCAAAGCTAATACATACCAAAAATGATATAAAACTCTTATATGTCTAGTTCAACAATATTTCTAGGAAAAACCATAGCACTAATTACAATAGGTAGATTCTTATAAATCTTGGTTGTTTTAATATTTTTACCAAGAGTTTTCACCAAAAGTTTAGTCTTTATTTCATGTGGTGACAATACAATTATTATATAAAATTTCTTAAAAATGAAATAATGTGAAGATATATAGTCAAGAAATGTATTATAACAATTCAAATGCACAAGTAACATACCTATCACCACTTCATTTGAAGGCACAATATCAATAATAGTAGTAGTAAATGTGTTTGATGAACCTTTATTTTTTTCATCATGATGATTTCTATCCAACTCAATGTAACGTTTTAGACCAGAATTCAACTCAATAGTATCCTGATCCCAGTTTTCCACATGGTATCAAACAAATCTCCCCAAATTCCAGAGGTTTCCGACTAGTAGTGAGAGCCTAGAAATGATAGTGGGGATACCATTCCCTCATAACCAGAGTGTAGAACAATAAGATATCAATATCATACAAGTAACAGAAGTAGTAAATCATACATATGAGAAATAAATAGTGGAAGCATGAAAAATAAACATTACAAAATTCATCTCATAAGTAACATGATGAATAAGTCATGTTTATACAAAAACATTCAAAGAAAGTATACAAGGAAGATGTACAATACACATAAAAAAAGAACAGAAATTACAAATGAATCCCAGCCAGTATCACTAGCCTTATCTTAGTCCCATGCTATCCTTATCCTAAGTACCAATCAATAACCTATACTAGGGTGATTCTCCTTGTCCATACATGCAATCGTATAGTCTTTTCAGGTACTCGAGGCGGCTCAAACAGGGTGTGAGACTAAATACCATTAGGAAACCACCCAAGGTGTGTGCCATCCAGTTAGTGAATATATGTAATAAAACTCTCTAGGCAGATATAAACAAAAAGTAATGGAAGAACTAAAAAGTAAACACCTTGTAATTCCAAGTTCTTATTTCATAACTAATTCATTTAATCATTTTAATATAGGCAATAATTATCTAATTTAACATTCAGGCTAGTGTCATTTATAACATGCTAATTTAACAATTCAATCTCATTTAAATTATAAGTCTCAAAACTCATCACATAACCCAAAATACCCATTGATGATATAATCATGATGCCCAAAACATTCCATCTATAAAGCATAAACAAGACCAAACCCAAGATTCTGATTTGTCTTGGCTGACATGTCATATAAATCATTTCATTCATTATTCAATTTAAAACACAATTCTGTACAAGGAATTCATAAGTTGGAATCTAGGTATCACTCCAGGTACAATATAAACCAACACCCTACACTCCTTTCCATGGAGAACCTCGCAATAACCTAGGTTTCACTTTAGGTGTGGTATAACATCCCTTCTAATTGAGCCTGTCCTTGGAGATCCACTAAGGGATCCAAAGTATCACAATGGGATAATGATCAAATTAACATTGATTCCACATATAGAATTATCATATGAATTCTTGTATCACTTGTCATATAATAGTCATCCCATATGAGTCCATCCTTGGTAGTCCATGTATCACTTAGGCGTATCACAGTCATCCCATATGATTCTGTCCTTGGCAGTCCAAAAGAGGAGTCTATGTGTCACATGGGAATAACCA
Organism: Viscum album; assembly: GCA_963277665.1. NCBI lineage: Eukaryota > Viridiplantae > Streptophyta > Magnoliopsida > Santalales > Viscaceae > Viscum > Viscum album. The sequence goes on from OY728167.1 coordinate 406,184,941, forward strand.
ATGTCAATGAAAAAAGATTATATCCATGGCATTAATCATTTGAATCCATTTTTTACACATTAAATATAATTATTGAACTACATCATTCATGTAACACCCTAATATTTTGTGAATTTTTTTTGAATGAATTTAACCTTTTTGATATTTTTCATTTCACGCAACAATGAAAATAGTTTATTTTATATTAAATAAATATGTTTGTATCGTGTTACACGCAACAACAAGTTAATAATGCACTACACACAACATGAATTTTAGCTTCCTCTATACGGAACACTGAGTTTATCTTGCATTACATGAAAAAAAACTTTTCTTGATTTCTTGTGTAACCCGTAAGACCGATTTTTACCGAATAATAGTATATCATTGAAATGTTATTATTTAATGTAATAAAATATAAACTATTTGTTAAATTGGGGGTTATGAATATTATTTACTAATTTATGAACATATATGGTTTTCAGAAATATAAAATGAATTCATAGGTTTCCAATTAATTAAAAATGAATATGAGAACCAATTGAATATAAAGGAAAATATTATTATTATAAGCTCTTTTACCCTAATAAATTAAGTTAATTATAATTATTTAGTGATATTAATGTAATATATATGTTATATATTAATTAAAATATTTTTTATATTTATCCAATATATTTGATAAATATAAGGTAAGGAAAAACCAAATTTAATGCATAAAAACCTATATTTTTTTATCAAGGTAGTTCTATAGTATTTTAATGGAAAAAAAATTTAAATATAATTTTTGAAACATTTATAGATTTAATATTTCAAAAACAAATTTATATTTTAAATAGAAACGTAAAAACTAGGTCAAGATAATTTGTTTTTATTTTTCTGTTAATTTTAATTTTTTAATGAATAGTTAAAAATACTGTATTTTGGATCAAAACAAATATATCATCTAATTTTCTTATAATGTTAATTTAAATTTTATATAGGTTTAAAAGTTTAATTAGAAAACATTAATATCCATTAATCTGATTTACAACATTGGAACAAATTTAACATTTAAATTGGATATAAAAACATAGCAAACCTCTGGACTGGTAGTACGATTGATAGGAAGCTTGTGACCATATGTTGGACCACTTGTTGTAAACCTCTGGATAAGGGTGGTCTGGGAATTAAAAATATTAAGCTTTTTAATGATTCACTCTATTCCATGATGACTTGGATGTTGATTCATAACAATTCTGATTCCACTACCTGTCTCAAAAATCATTTCATTATCAAGCTTAAGAACGGTAATAGGAATTACTTTACTTCTTCCATCTAGACGTCCATTATAAATTCTTTCATTAACATCATGCATAACTCTTGATGGATGGTTAGCGCAAATTCCTCTATTAATTTCTGGCTGGATAATTGGACAAGCGTCCCTTTAATCTCCATGCTGACTTCCGACACTCCTCCTCACAACACCAATTCTACTATAAGGGATGTTTTTCTATCCCATGATATCACCCTCCCTAACCACATCATTAATATCATTGATAACTATCCTTTCTCCAACACTGATGATTTCCTCATTTGGGAGCCTGATTTTAATGGAATCCTTGACTCCAAAAGTTTCTATAAACATAATTTCATCAATTCTGATTCCATCCTTGGTTGGTTGAATGCTTTCAGCAAGACTTGGACCTAGCACTAAATACTTACTCTTATTTGGCGTATTTCCCATAATTGGGTCCCCACTGAAGTGTGCCTTCAATATTTTGGGATAACTCTTTGCTCTAGATTTCGTCTGTGCAATCAACACCATGAGGATGCTAATCATTTGTTTTTGTCTTGTTCTACAGCTATAGATCTTTGGAATTACAATCTTGACATTTTTGGTTGCAGATGGTCTCTTATGGATACTATTAACTCTCAACTGCAGCATTGTGTTCATTGGGATTTCTCTTTTCATATCAAGAATATTTTTTTGACAGCGGTGGTGGAACTCCTGCATGTGATCTGGTATGATAGAAATAACTTTATTCTTAATAATTTCTCATTAAGTCTCACTGCAGGTAGGATGCATATTCCCATTGCTATCAAGGATGCCGCATCTCTCCAGAAATCTCACTGTGACAACTCTATTGGTGATTTTGAAATCCTTCGCCGTCTTAGGATTGTGGGTTCTTACAGAAAGCCTCGACGCACCCTTGAGTTTTTCAAGCAAGCCCCACTTCCAAGATGGATCAAGGTGAATTTTGATGGTGCCTCGAGAGGGAATCCAGGTCTGGCAGGTTATAGAGCCATTTTTAGTGATCACCTTGGTGGGTGCCATGGTTTCTTCTTTGGTGGTTGCGGTATGGCCTCAGCCTTGGAAGTGGAAATGTTGGGAGTGATTCATGTTGTGGATTTTTCCAAACAAAAGGGTTGGACCAAGATGTGAGTTAAAAGTGATTCAACCACTGTTTTCCAAGCTATCTGGAAGGGGGTGGTGAACCTTGCCTGGCCTCTTACCTCTAGATGGATGAATTGTATTTCTTTGCTCACGGATCTCAACTACATTTCTACTCATACTTATTGATAGGAGAACATGGTTGCTGATAGTCTTTCCAATGAAAGGATCAATCAGGATATTACCTGGTTTGATGATTTTCTTGGTGATATGCTCCCTTTTTATGAAAAGGATTGTAATAAGATTCCGTCCTTAAGACTTTTGTAGTTTCTTCTTTATTTATTCAATAAATAGTGCCTTGGTCTTCGACTGAGGCACCACATTTAAAAAAAACTTTTAATACTTGTAGTGTCATCCTGTCAGTAGGATTAATTTTAAATTAATTTATACCAATTTTGAGATTGGAATTTGGAAAAATGGATTTCATAATTGGAATCATCATAATTTAAAATTTCTAATAAGTTCAACATTTTTTATACCAAAAATATTAGTGAAACTGATTAAAATTAATTACAACGGTTATGAGGAAAAATAGGATTATAAAGTACTGAACCTTAAATTTAAGACCCAAAACAATTTATAAACTCTTAAAACACCCATTTTCTAGGGATTCATCATCCATGAACCTTCTATTATTTTTTTTTATTTTTATGACTTTTGATAGGTAAAAACCTGGGTAAACAAAACTTGTTTTCAAAAATGCCAAGTATTTCCTTTCCCTTATTAAAATCTACAAACAGTCCCCCTTCTTCACACATCTAAAAATAGATAGGTTTGTAAATGATTTTCCCAAAACAATTCCCAAACATCCCTAACTTTCTCCTAAAATCCTTTCCTTGTGTAGAAATCAATCCAAGGAAGCCTTTTGGCAGAAACTAAAAGGAGTTACCTGATTACGATGTATCATCTTCTCTTAAGCTCATTTAATTTATTTTCATTCTCCCAACCTGCAATATATTTATTCATTTATTATATAACAACATCATTATCTTCATTAAACTATGATTTTTTATAAGGGTTTGACCTACACACATAGAAACCTCCATCTAATGGGTAACGAACACACTGTTTATGTGTATGGCGAACTACGACCTCACTAAATAATGATTTTTCATTTTTCCTTCACCACCTATCATGGTGGAAATTATGATGGAAAATATACATATATATTTCAGATATTATATTTATTATGTCTGTACACTTCTTTATTACTTTTATATAACATATATTTTTTACTTTCCATTTGGTGTAAATACGATAATTTTGTTTGAGAATGTGTGGACTACCACCCCCTCAAAGCGATGTAATCCGTTCATACACTACATGGAATGTATTAAGGATGGTTTTAGCGATTATATATGATATATATTATATAATAAAGATAATTTGATAATTATATATATACATATATATACATATATGTATTTCACTTTCTTTCTTTCAACATGATAATTAAACGGAAATAGCATTCATATATACATATGAACTACTATCTCCATGAATGGTGTATTCCATTTCATACATATTTATTCTATAGATTATTATAATACACATATAATTAATATAAATTATATTTTTATCAGTATGAATTTTTTTTTAAATCATGATATAAGTATAAGGACCGAAGATATAACAAATTAAGACATGTGTGAAGAACTAAGCTTATATTACATGACGTGAAACCTTAATATATGATTTTTAACAAGAGGGTAATATAAGATCATAATAAAACAATATATGGTATTAGATATAATAATATGGTTCTGTAAGAGATGTATAATAAACTTATATTTATTATATAGGTGGTTTTAATGTGTACGATGATAGTAATGACACAAGGTAAGGGAATTTAATATCACTTTTTTATTTCTATGAGATACATTCTTTATTCACCGCCCATTACTTTTGGGTTGTGTGTATACTACCGAAGAATGTATTCTATGATTATTACAATTAAAATTATGGGTATTTACATATCCAATTTAGGATCTTTATTTCATGGAATTCATATTTCAAAAGTTACCAAATCGGTAAAGTAATTTTGTCTCAATTTTCCTTCTTTGAGACACATGACATGTTATACACTTATGTTTTTCCATAAGGTGTATATAATACCTTTAAAATCATATGTCATGAATATAATTATTTTAATAATATTTTAATCTCCATTTAATTTAATTTTCATACGTGGGGAGTATGATTCAAAGTTACCAAGTGGTAATAAATTATTGAAAAAATCTCATCACTTTTTGAGAATGTTTATGTTTATGCATCCTTTTATGAAATATTATGATCCATATCTCATGAAAATTCTTGATTTTTCTTCTCCTCTAATAATTACATATTTATTTATGTATTGGTACCATTTTTTCACTCTTTTTTACATATCATATTTATGAAATTGTTTTTATGAAATACCAACTTTACCCTCTCCTCAGTCAGAAATCTGTGTTCCTTCAAAACCATGTTTTCTAAAAATCATTTCCAAGAATATTATTCTATTCTCCTATAATCATTAAATTATGTTTTTTCAAATTTTTATTTTTACAAGTTTTTCAAAGGAATAATATTTTATCTTCCTAAATAAGGAGTTTTTTACACTTTTTACTGTGCAAAAGGAATGTTCTTTTTACCTCATATGACATGTACATATTTACCCACCATCTATTATGTGAATCTTATTTTTCATATTTAAAAGGTTTACTTTTAATATGTTTTTAAAATATTTTTAAATAAATGGTTTTTTGAAAAAATCAAGCTTTTTTCATAAGTTTTCATGTATTTTTTTTTCAAAACATTTCAAACTTTATATGTTTTCAAAGTCATTTTCAATGAAATGGTTTTCAAATATTTTTCATGATTTCATTATAAGTTTTAAAAATGTTTTCAAAGAAAACGTATTTTAAAATATTTTGAAGATTATTTTATAAATTTTCAATGAAAAAGGCTTTCAAAATTATTTTTAGTCTTCTTTATAAATTTTCAATGTATTTTCATATAAAATTATTTTTAGATGTTTTTATGTATTGAAAATAATTTTTAAAAGAAGAAAGGATATTTTTCTCAAGAAATGTTTTTGAAATATATTTAAAAATTATTTTCTATCTAATATGACATCGGTTGATATAACTCATGCCTTTATATGAAATGATCTAGAGGTTCCATTCATATTCTTTCTCTGCATGAGTTATTCTTAATGTGATGGTCTTTATCAAACCCATTTCTCTTTCATGAGATATATGTTTATGAAATCCATTTCCCTTTCACGAGTTATGATTCTGATGAAATGATTATCAAACCTATATATTTTTCCTTAGGTTATGATATGATTGTATGTTGATGATACCCATTTCATTCCATGGGTTATGATATGACTATTTATGATCTTCTTCCACATGTGTGTATAATTTAATTATGAGATGGGTGCGACCTATATCTCCCTCCAATGCATTGGGTATATATTTAAATCTCATGTGATAGAGTAATATGGTCTTGGGAATGAACTTTGAATACTAATATGCCCATGTTAGTGAACCATGACTACCAAGATGGAATGTTGAGTGAACCCATACTACTAAGATAATTTTAAAAGAAAAATTTCCCTTTTACATAAAATATATGGGTCATATTGTTTAGTCGCATGGTTTGGTCAAACCATGTGCCAACCGTGATCTACCCATTCCTTAAGAAACCACCTCTCACAATTTATCTTATATTGTTATCCTAACTATGTCCAAAACATGTGATGAATTGTGTAAGGGTACTTCCTAAGTGAAAATAACCATGTGATCCAGGCACATGCTTTGGGAAAACTATGAATCCCAGGTGGGGCACATCTGCTCCCCTGATCAAGGCCACAAGGTTTTCAACTAGAGCTACACGATTTCAGAGAAACCCGACACCATCTATAGAAAATAAAAAACTTTTTTTAGGTTCCAACAATCCTGAAACTCAATGAGACCTCCACAGGACCTCTCAGACCTTTACCCAGGTCCAAAAAATAGGTATAAGTTTTACAACTCTCAGAATTAAATTTCAAATCATGGTTTAAAAAATGGACCTATTCAGTATACGTCAAAATTAAAATTACATTGGAATTTGATCTATTCAAAAAACATAGTAATATACAATAAACTAACTTTAGAAAAATGTTAGAATAATTACGCAACTAATTAAAACTAAAACACCTCACAGTTTTAGGGCTATCATTTACCCCATTCTTTGGTTGTTCTTGACTATTTCCTTTAGAGTGATAAGCCCTGCGACTAAACTGACCACACCAAAAGCAATTTCCATATATTGGAAAAAAATCCTTGAATTTTTTTCCACACTTTGAAAATTTTGGTTGTGTACCTTTGGACTTCTTAGCTAGTTTATTCTTTGTTACCTTCCATCTTAACCTTTTCTTACAGTTGTTATCTTATAGAATGTATGTGTCAGAAAACTCCACTAAAATTTCTCAACATAACGAGCCACTTTCTCATAACTTTTAAATATTCATGTGGAAAATAAACACTTAAAACTTGTTTTCATCCCTGATTAAAATATATTAATATATCTATCAATTTCACTATTAAAATATAGCACATACTTGGAAAATATTTATAATTTCTCTTCATATACAACTATTGAATCATCATTTTTTTTCCTCAGTTCCACGAATTGTTTTCCCATCTGGAGTCGAATAACATTTGGGAAATATTTCTCAAGTAAAATATACTTTAATGTTTTCTATTCCATGGAAAAGGATTTTATTTATCTCTAGTATTATTAACAAAATACTATCATTGATAATCTTAAACTACAAAATGTAAAATCAAAATAGTTAACTTTTACTATTCTAAACATCCCATGACATCAAATATCTTCTCCAAGGAATTAATCTATCAATAATCTATCATAGGGTCATATTATCCAAAAAAATATGGTGGATGTTTTCCCATAAAATTATACACTATTAACATGTTCCTTCTTAGTATATTGGGTTCCTCTCTATCATGGATACCACCACCATTAATAGATTTTGTCAGTTGATCCATTACTGTAAAAAAATTGTTCTGTTCCAACTCTAACTATATAGTGATGTTGAATTTGAAGGATATTTTTCTCTTGATTCCTTTCCACTAAATATTCACTATTTCCTCTATTGAAAACCATTATGAACAGAAATAGTTTAGAAAAATCAACATGGTATTCTTTAAAATCTATATCATTTCAACTTAACCATAAAGTAAAATATTTCAAGGGTATAATATTATCATTATAGCAAACTGTAATATTATCTAAAATGGACTATGATTCCAACTATAAAGACCTATCCTTAACATTAAATAATAATGAGATTGATTTCAAGAATTCATTATCTTATATTTTTTTGATCTTTTTAGGTTTATATTTTTATATAATTAGGCCATAACTTATAAACAACAAAACCATATAATAAAGAGTATACACTTTTGGCCAGTATTTATTTTACACACAATATAAAACTTTTAAAAGAAAACATAATTTCATTTCATAAAAAAATATTGACTTTCAACTTTACCATTTACTTATCCTTACCCATCCTTAAATCCAACGAAAAACATTTTAAAAATGAGGGATGGGGCGAAAAATCTCATAACGGGATATAAAAAGAAAGAAAAATGTTAATACAATGAAAAAAATGAAAAATAAATTAGAATTTACATTCATCTTCAATGTTTTTTTATCATATGAAATAAAACATTTTTACATTAAAAACAGACACATGTTTTTCACAATGGAAACCCTAAACCCCGTATAAATAAATTTGAAAACACTTTTTGTTAACATTGAGTGACACATTCATATATCATTTTAAACCCATTTAAGGAGTAGCTAGATCCCAGTTAAATCCATAAAAGAAAACTTTTTGTAACTCCCTTTTTCGTACATATTAATACAAGGAATATTACCCAATTCATTAGAGTGATATCTGTGCTCACCCATATTTAAGCCATAACAGGCACACCCGACATTATCTAGGTGCACCCATCGTATAAGTTGTCATAGGATCACCTACTCCAATATGGGATCATCCGCTTCTCTTTTATAATTATCAGGTATCATATCATGAATAAAACATTTTGTACTTTTACATTTCAAACATAAAACATCTTCAAAACTATTTTAATCTTAAAATATAATAATTTTTTGATATGAAAATACCATTTTCTTCTAAAACCCCATTTTCAATATAAAGATACATAAAAATTGGAAAAGGTTTTTTATTTTAAGAATACATGAAGTCTAGAAAATGAATCTAGAAATAAAATAATGGTCATGGCGGTGTAAAAATTCATTATCATCATAAAGGTTAAAATAGAACATTCATTTTGTCATTTTTTAAAACATTTTTCATAAAACATGTAAAAAAGATTAATTTTAAAAAAATTTCAAAAAATAAAATGAAATAAAATTTAATTTATGAATTTTTTATTTCCATATAAAAACATTCATAAAATCTATTAAAAAATTAATCTGAAACAGAAAGAGTTGGAAGGAAAAACTTTAAAATAATTTTTCTTTAAATAAAAGTCCCATATCACTTGGGAAAAACTTCAATCATATTCCCCATGGAAGAATAATGTTAAAAAATATTAAATATCATAAGAATAGATAAATTCATGATATTTTTATTTAGGAATAATAAAAATATAACTCAAGAGGGGGGGGGGGTCAATTGTGTCATTTTTATAAAATTGAATGACTCTTTCTTTTGACTTCCTTTGTGAATTATGAAGATATGTAGTATTTTCTTATATAAAGATATATGAACATAGGATAAATAGAAATAATGAACAAAGAAACATTATAGTGGTTTGGGGCATAAAGATCCCCTAGTCCACTCCACCAACTGAACTCTCTACAAACTTGGTGCATTTCACTACAAAGGTCCTCTTATCACAAGAACTTCATATCCACAGCTGAGTGCAGGTAGTTCCACCTTTACAAAAATTATAAATATATCCTTATGTATTTTTATGGGGAACTAGTTATCCATATCTTAGTGAAAGAATATGACACTTCACCATGACTGAGTATGATTGGTTGATACTCTAATAAATAAAAATAGTTTGTTTTGATGGTTCAAGATGACCTTAAAATTTGCAGTAGTAGAAACTGACAATAGATGGATCTTCTTCTTCTTCTTCTTTAGAAATGAATGTCTTCAAGAAAGAATAATTCTAAAGAAATCCTGGTTACAAAATATCTTCAATTAGAATAGAAATAAATAGAAGCAGTAATCTTACAGCAGTAAGAGGTTAAAAAATGTATGTCTCCAAAGTGTTGAATATTTCAAGAGAAAATGGATTCAACTATTTGTTGCAATTGAACTGTAAAATATATTCAGCAAAATATGATCGTATATAAAAAAAGGTGACCTTTATATCCCATATTTGAAAAGATGCCCTGGTAGAATATATATAGTAGATTTTTTTCTTCGGTATTCTAGATCCCATAAAATTTCATGATAGAACGCGGAAATTCAAAATATGAACTGAAAAGATTAGTAATAACATCTCTTAAGAAAAGGAGTGATCACCTCTTATAAAAACAATTCTTTTAATTGATCATAACGATATTTTAATCAGTCAAAGAGAATATTTCAAATAGCTGGTAATAATGTCAGGACCATTGAATGAATCTCAGATAAAATCTCAATTTTAAAAATCCATTATTGAATAGTTAAACATAGGGTTTAACTACCTAGAGTAGGGTTCCATTGCGTAGCGTAGGTTTCCTACCAATGTATGGTTTCTTAACCATAATTTCATCAATGCATATCATAGGGATCAATGTAACAAAGGGATGATTATACATATGTTCATCCTTTCATCATAATATTCCAAATGTTGAATTGATTAACCATACATTCAATCTCCTGAATGTAGGGTAAGAATAGTGATTCCAGATTCCAACGTAGAGTTGATATTCCAAACACTTTTCATTTCTCCAAACATAGGGTTTTTGATCCATATTTTTAATATCTGGTGTATGGTTGGTAATCCATATTAAAATTGTTCATCTTAGCTTAGGGATGGTGATATATGCATTCATTTTGTGAATATGGGTTTTGAACAGTGTTTCCATAACACAACCCATATATTTTCATTCCATAAAAAATATAAATATAAATATGATATATATTCTAGAAACATATATAACACAACTTTATTAGAAAACCAAAAATGGTATTTTTGAGAATAAAAAAACATTATATTTTATTAGGTCTTGTTGATACAATGCATGCCCAACAATCTCCCCGTTTTGGTGATCACAAAACCAATAAAATAATTGACTGAAAATTAAGGCATTCGTAAAAATTAAAAAAAATATTTTGATTCCACAGAACTATTTCAATTAAAAAGGTGTCTCCCAAAAATATCAAAAATATGTATGATAATGCAGATATTCTCCCCCTTTTGTGATATCAAAAAGAATGTTTGATAGAGAATAAATTTCATAAACCATAGTTAATATTGAAATGAAGTGTAATTGAATGTTATAGTATAATGTGTAGAAAAATAAGATATATGATATAAAAGTGTAAGTTTGAACACAAATAAGACACTAAATAAACTAATATATAAAATGAATAAAATATAAAAGGTAATGTATAGTAAAGTAATGTTAAATTCAAATCAAATGTTTTGAGAAAATTATGATTACATACCACAATCAACTTAAGAGTTCTTCAAAATTAGGGGCTCTGATCATATTGATTTACTTGGTCAAAATCTCCACAAGTAGTAGTGTTTTGATCTGAATGATTAATGGTCTCAAAAACACTATGAATTTCAAGTAGCTTCACCAATAAAATCTAAAACTGGCTGTTGAAGAAATCCATCTATTACTATGGTAGCTTCCTTGAATCATTTTTTGTCTTCAAGCTTTCCACTATGTTCACCTTAATGAACTCATTCACAGTTTCTTCAGATTTAACAAAGACTATCAATCTATCTCTAACATGATGAATAACTGGTCCCAACCAGGATTAATTAGAATTTATCTTACTGGTAAAATGTATTTGATTATCCATAATCACATTAAAATGTGTACTATCACACTAGAGAGTGTGGAGACTATTGTTGAAGTCATTCAAAGTATTAGTGATTGCATCATATATTCTTACCAAGTTAGGAGAAGTGGGTTGAGTTGTAGAGTTCCAAGCTTGATGAATATCCTTGATAGACTAGAATTCTCTTTCCAACATAAGATTAAACTCATCAAAATCATTCTTCTTCATAGATTCATCTTTCAAATATCTAAAATATCTACCTAAATATGTGATAAAATATTCAAGATCATTCATTGAAATCAAATTTTCTTGAACAAATTTGATTTGAGTTTTAAGGGATTTAAACTCAGCACTTGGAATTGTTGAACTTCTGAGATCCTCAAATTTCTTCTTCTCATCTTTTAAACCTTCTCTCAATGAAAGTTTCTGGCTCTCTAAATGCATGAAATTTATAATCAAAGCCTCACCATAAGAGTCAGAAGACTCTAGAGTGATATTTCTTAAAGGGTTTCCATCCTCTACCAGAGCCAAACTTGGCACTCCATGACCTTATGATCTATCTCTCAATTCACATTCTTCTGTAGTAATATAATCAGGAGCAATGAGTGAAATTTTAGCAGGGGCAGGAACATCTTCCCTATGATGTTCTTCTATGTGAGCCTCTTTCTCAATACTATCAGAAACTTGATCCTCATGATCAACTACATCTAGAGATTAATCCACAGCTTTAGGGATGTTGATTTTAGTTCATCTTCTTTGCACAAAACGACCTTATTGAGGACAATATTCATCCTTTTCATCAGGACTTAGTCTAACCGAGCCAACAGTTTGAATCGTACTCTACTCCCCCATAGCATCTACTATTAGATTAGGTTGTTGTTCATCTTCAATAGGTAAAATACTGTTATAGGAGTTTCTCTAGACATATCCCATTTTCTTTAGAGTCCTAGCATTTAGAATTTAACGTGATGAATTCTATATCCATGTGTTATATTTAGGATTTTTCCCTCCATGAGAAAAAAAGGAAATGATTATTCTATAGGGATAGTATCCTACCTTTTCATGTTTTTGACTGTAATGAATTATACAGATTATCATAAAATCATAGAAGATTAACTTAATTTGGTTCAAAAATCGAAACAGAACATAAATATCTGGGTATATAACTTTCTCTAGCTTAGCTATTCTCAACAAAATTCTACTGTGAATAAACTTCATAAAGACTTTTTTTTATCTTGAGTAAGGTCCTCAGTCATCACTTTCTTGATGGTTCTTATTCCAAAAAAAAAAGAAAACATAATGTCCTCTAACTTATATTTTTCATCCCCAATATTCATTAAATCAAAATGAAAATCCCCCTCACGGGGACAGTTCAAAAGATTATCCATATCCATTGAAGAAACAAATAATTCATTACCATGAATCTTAGAGACTATACAATATTTATTGATTCCAAAATTTAAATTTACATTTCTATAGAATTATTTCAATTTTATGTCAAACATTAGAGGAGTGTTTATATACCCAAAAGAAAAATCTAGTCCTTGAAATCTTATGGTTTCCTTTAATGAAATATTCGTCTTGTTTAAATACTCAAAATCTATAACCTTTCCTTGAAGAAAAATATGATACTTCACTAATAGGTAAGAAAACCTACCCAAATAAACATCTTCTGATCTTCTTGATGTTTGAATTTCTGATGGTTTTGAGACTGCAGGTTTGATGGTTTAGGGTTTTGGTAAACTAGAATGAGAGAGGCTCTATAAAGTGAAAGGAAATGAAGGTGAAAAGTATGATAAGGTGGGCAGTTTTCATGCACCGAGTTAGAATATAATCGTTAATTTTTTATTTTAAAATAATAATAAAAATAAATAGAAATGAAATTATTTTTTTAAACTAATAAATACATAACATATCAAAAGAAAGAGTAATAAATAATTAAATACAACATATATAGTGATTAAATTTAAAATAAGGAGATTTAGAATAAAATAAATTACTAAACATTCATTTAAAATTAAATATTCCTAACTCCCCTTAATAAAATAAAAAATTTCACTGGGAAGTGTTTTAGTGAAAATATCATCTAATTTATATTCAGTATTAACAACTTCTAAAGATATATACTTCTTAAGTACATGATCTCTTAGAAAATGATGCCTTAGATCAATATGTTTAGACCTAGAATGACTTATAGGATTTTGTGAAATATTTATTGGACAAGTGTTATCACATAAAATAGATATATTATTAAAATTTAGTCCAAAGTCCAGTAGTGTGTTTTTCATCCACAAAACTTGTGCACAACAACTTCCAGCAGAAAAAAATCATGCCTCAGTTGATGATAGGTCAACTAAGTGTTGTTTCATACCCGACCATGATACTAAATATTTTCCAAAAATGTGACAGGTTCTTGAGGTGATTTTTCTATCTAATCTATAGCCTCTAAAATCAGAATATGAATATTAAATTAAATTAAAATCATATGTTTGGTGATAAAGAAGAGATTGAAAAATCGTTGCTTCTAAATATCTAAACATTCTTTTAAAATTAGTAAGATGGTAATATTTTGGATTTGACTAAAATCTACCCTATAAACATACAAAAAACATAATTTATATTCTTATAGCTATAATATATAACAAATTACTAATCATACCTCTATATAACTTGTTGTCTACTGATTTTCTAGCTTCATCCAAATAAAGTTTTACATCATTACATAGGGGAGTTTTTTATGTCTTACTATTTTTGTTTACAAAATTTTTCAATAAATCAATAATACATTTACTTGGATTAAAAAATTTCCATAACATTTTTGATAAATTTGATGGCCTAAAAAGAACTTCAATTCTTCCATAATACTCATTTCAAATTACCTTTTCATTAGTTTTGAAAAATCATTACAAAGCTTTTTTTTGTTGAACCGAAAATAAAATCATCAACATAAATTTTTACTAATATAATATTAGAAAAAATAGTTTTCTTAAAAAGTTTTAGATATGGAAATCAAGTAGTGAATCCATTTTTAAAAATAAAATAACTCAATTTTTAATGTCATTCTCTAGGTGCTTGTTTAAGGCCATATAGAGCTTTAGTAAGTTCAAAAATAGAATTTGATTTAGAAGGGTTTTAAAAACCAAGAGGTTGCTCAATATAAACTTCCTCCTTTATATAACCATTTAAAAAGGAAGATTTTACATCCATATGAAATATTTTAAAATTAATATGAGATACATAAGATAAAATAGTTCTAATGAATTCTAATATAGCTATTGGGTCAAAGGTTTCATCATAATATATACTGTCTTCCAAATTATATTCTTTAGCTACTAATCTAGCTTTATTTTTATATATATATATTCACTTTATCATCCTTTTTATTTCTAAATACCCACTTAGTTCCTATTACTAGATAATTTATTGGTCTTTCTACTAATTCTGAAACTTCCTATCTTTTGAATTGGTTTAGTTCTTATTGCATTTCTAATATCCAACTCTCATATTCTATGGATTCCTCAACAGACTTAAGTTCTAACTGAGATAGAAATGCAGTGAATTAAGCTATGTTTACCAAATTTCTTCTAGTTATAATTCCTTTGTCTAAGTCTATAATAATCGTTTCTAATGTATAGTTCTCTAAGGTTCTATACTGTATAGGAAAGAAACTTTAAGGTTCTTTAGTTTTATGTTCTTCTAAACTGGACTAAGTTTTACTAATATAATTTTCAAAATTAACTTTAGGAGTTTCAAGACTCATGTTGTCAAACAAATAATCAATTTCATCAATTTCATCTTTCTATTTAATAAAAGGATCAATTTCATCAAGCTTCAAATGAACTGATTCTTTAATAATCCTTGAATTTTTATTAAACACTCTATAGGATTTATGAGGAAGCTGAATATCCCAAAAATATTCCTTTATCAGCCTTTGGATCAAACATACAAAGGTTTTCCTTGGTATTCAAGATATAAAACTTGTATCTAAAAACTTTAAAGAAATTCATTTTTTCTGTTATTCTAAATTTATTGGGTTTCCTTTTGAAAATAGGCTTTATTAAAACTCTATTCATGATATGGAAAGTTTTAATTACAACTTCTGCCCAAAAATAGGCAGGAATATTGTATTCATTTAGCATAGTATTTTCCATTTATTAAGTATTTCTATTTATTCTATCATCAATTCCATTTTTTGAGGTGTTCTTGGTACAAATAAGTTGTTTTTAATACCCAAATTTGAGAAAAGATATTTAAATTATTGATTCTCAAATTCCCCACCATGATCACTTCTCAATGAAATTATTTTAAAAACCTTCTCATTTTGAATAATTTTACAAAATCTTTCAAAAACATAGAATATTTCACTTTTGAGTTTTTGAAAATAAACCCAAGTAAATCAGGAATAATCATAAACTAAAATATAGACAAATTATTTACCATCCAAACTTGGTACTCCGGATGGTCCAAAAAATCCATGTGGATAAGTTCTAAAGGTTTTGATATATCAATTTTTTGATATACTTGAATGAATATTTGTGATGTTTTCCAATTAGGAATACAACATCGAATATATCATTATTAAACTTAAGACAAGTAAAATTAGAAACTAAAATTTTCTTAAATAATTTAGGTAAAGCATATATATTTCAATATCTAAGTCTTATAATCCAAATCCATGACTCATTTGTTTTAGTAGTTAATTAAATTACTTTTTGTTTAAATAAGGAATTTTAATCTAAAGTATAAACATTATAAGTTTTTGGTTCTCTAAATTTAAGCAGTTCAACTTTTAAAACTAAGTATGAATTGTTAGAAAAAAAAATATAAAAACAAAAATTTGTAGTGACTCAGGTTTTTGCCCTGTCAGACTTTGGAATATTCCTACAAATATTTCCAGAGCTAGGTGCGAAGATGGTGTGCGATTCTGAGCCCTGGTGTGCCTGGAATTTATTTTATAAAAATGTTAATTAGTTTTGTACTATGCATGTGGTAGGGTTGTGTTTTATCTTAAATGGGATCTCATACAAGAAATATGAGGGCACAATTGCGTCTGGAACGTGTCTTTTAGCCTAGACGAGGTGTAAAATTTGCGGGTGCGGGCCTGCTGTGTAAAAAGCCACCAGGGGCGTTTTCATAAATAAATGGAAATGTTTCTTTATGAGAGTCAGATTTAATTACTTCTGAATGGAGTCTCATATCACAATTCTGAGTGTGTCGTTTCATTCAAAACACCACGTTTACCCTAGGGGCGCCCTAAACATTGTCTGCACCGGGCGTGGGGTCGGAGGCGAGTCGGGAGCCAGATAGTTGGATGGAGAGGACTTAATTAAAAAAAAAATTAATTAAATCCCCTCCCCTCACCTTTTATTCACATGCGAAGAGGAATCCACTACCCAGAGCTCCTCCTCCCTCCCTCCTCAATGAACGGCTGAAATCGAGCGAATGAGGTGCCGTCAGACTCAGATCTTGACGGCGGACGCTCCCGGATCATGAAGCAGTAGCATCGGAGAATGCAAAGTGTCAGCAATCTGCGAAAAGGTAGGAAGTTTGAGTTTTAAAGTCCTTTATCCCATTTATGCATTTTTTTTCAAATCTTCATAAGGGTTTTGTAGTTCGGGTCCCAAGTTTTCCAAAACATGTTTCGGATCTGAATTTGGAGCACCGGGGTGCTCCTGGTGGCTCCTGGAAGTTTTCCAGTGGAAAACAAGGTTTTGGGCTGCAGTAATGGCAGTTTCTGGTGAGGGAGATGGTGGAATAGCGGCGGCGCGATAGCGGAGGAGTGGATTCCTACAGTCGGCGGCAGTCCGGTCAGGCAGGCGGTGGTTTCCGGGGACATAGCGGGGGTCCAGAAATATTTTTCCGAGAGTTCTATAAACCCACGTAACATGAAAACTGTAAGTCCAATTTGCGACCTATTTGCGGAGATGCGATCCTCATGACGAGATGGACCCCTTGAACATATTTCAGAAATTTTATGAGTCGGGTTTTTGGTCCGGGGACATGAAACATTGAGAATAATAATAATATTTTTTGATTTTCAACTTCGACCCGCCGTAACATTTACAAGGAGCGTCTGATTGAAGTTTCATCAGTGATGATGTGATTCTGATATAAAGGTGTACTTTTCAGGATAGCTTTCATGCACTGGGACAAAGATTAGGACGTGGGACCCGTGAGGGTTCTTTTGGGTGCTTTCAGAGAAACGTGGCTTTTTCATTGGGTGTCCGTTTTGGACGAACAAGTAGTCAATCTCGTGCATTTTTTCAAGGAGATTGCAATGGTGTAGTCCACTTGATAAGTTTCAGGATCAATTCATGGGCCCCACCAAGTCTTGCTATGGTGAATAGTACCTTTTTCACTGTTTGTCCATTTCGGGCGAGTGAATAGCCCATCCTATGTGTTTTTCCACATAGATCGCAGTGGTGGCCTCAGTATAGGCCTAAAAGGTGTGCAGTGTGGCAATGTTGTGGGTCACATGGGTTAGCAACGTTTGGACCATCATTGGTTGAGTTTACTCCTTTGGGTCATTCCTATGATGTTTTGTATGGCATTACAACCTTAGAATAGGTTTGTGATCCCCTTGATAGGATTTCTTTCTGATAGAGTTGTGGCATCCCTCTGGTGGGTTCAGAGTGAGGTCCATTAGTTTCACTTTCCTAGATCGGGTTCTTGGTATCGTTGTGACTGCTTATCCATGGGAGGCGATCCCTTATCTAACAGGTTAATCCCGTAGGGTTTGATGCATCAAAAAGAATATGATCCCCTACGTAGTGGGCCACGCATAGTGGGGTTGTGGAATCATCGGGTATACGATCCCCTACTCAGCATGTAGTTTATAGTAGGGTTGCAACATCATTGGTTATACAATCCCCTACTAAGCGTGTGGTTTCGGTAGGGTTGTTTCATCATCGGTTCGATCCCCTACATCATGATTTATACCAGATAGGGTTCTGGTATCGTTTTGACCACCTTTACACAGGAGACGATCCTCTATCTGAGTGATATGGTCTTTAGACCACCAGACCGGGGTATGGAATCCCCCTGCGGTTCCTGGGAGTGATCCCCTATCTATGAGATCTACAAGTTACCAGAGTGGGTTCTTGTATCCCATAGCGGAACCTAGGAGTGATCCCCTATCTGAGGATTTTGGTGTTTCCGCTGTTTTAGCATGGTGTTCTTAGTGATGATGTCTAATGAGCATAATCTCTCGGATGGGCCATCTGGGATGCTGGTGTGAGGACTGATAGAGTGTATCTCCCGGACGCGCGTCATCTGGGATGACAGAGCTCGTGGAATGTGTTCTACTTGTTTGTGTAAGCCTTAGAGATTTGAGTAGAACCTGTCGCTGGTTATGAGTTTGGAACCTCATGGTTCTTAGTGCGTGGATGAGTATATCTAGTTGCTCATGGCATATGTATGGGCATATACCTGAACGGATGTTCATGGTGTGTGTATGGGAATACACCTGAGCTAAGAAGACTAGTTGTATTTAGTCGAGGATGGTCTCGAGATGGAGTTTCTCTCTCGTTTTTGTTCCCTCTGGCTGGGATGAGCTGACCGTTGACTTTCAGTTTCTCCTTTTTATTTTGTGGTTTTTGGGGTTCCTTCTGAGTATTTTAATACTCACCCATGCACGAGCTTTTCCTGCACATGTTAGTTTCTTTTTCAGACCACAGGCCTTTCGATGGAGTTCCAGGAGGACCCGGAGTAGGTGAAGCTTTGTGAGAAAGTATGACTAGGGTGTTTACTGGAGCTGTACCGAGGAGCTTACCAGTGGGTACTTTTGACAGTGATCCCCTCCTTCTGAGTAGGATGGATACTTTGAAGTTTTCTTTTGGTGGGCCCTTTATTTTCCCTTTTTTACTTTTGTTGCACACCGATTTTGGGTGAGATGTATGCATTCATTTCTTTTCAGTTTTTATATATATCTCTGCACGATTTCATGGAGGTGTATGTGGGTGCGTGTGTACAGGTACCTTAGGATAATGCCTCACATGTGTGTGATATCCTACTCTGTACTAGTTGCCAGCCCATGGCTTGTTGGATGTGGGCTTGGGGAGTCACGGATCGATCCCCTTTGTGTCAGGTCATGACATAGTTGTATTAGAGGAGGTTCCACCTTTGGTATTTCTGATCGCAGGTCGTCTAGCTGTGAGTTTTGTTTGGGTTGCATAACGGTAGTGTTAGGATTTTTCAAGTTAGGATTTCAGGCAAGGGACTCCAGTGTTGATGCAGAGGGCGACATATCCATTCACCAGGACTTTGATAACTTTCCTTTCGACTTGAGACATTAGGACACTAAATATAGGGAAAAAATGGTACTTGCATCATATAGGATTGGGTTTTGGGTTTCCCTTATTCTTCTTGAGTCAGATCCCCAAATATACTCTTTGACCATGGTGTGTCTTGATTGTATTTCAGGATGCCTCTACGATGACAACCAGTGAGGGTTCCGCAGCGGGATTATGGTGACGATCCACCCCATGTAGAGGCTGTGGACCAAGGCACAGGTTCTGAGGCTAGACCTCCAGGTGGTCCTCCAGTTGATCCTCCACCTGTTGAGGAGCTGGTTGTGCCGGCAGTATAGGATGAGGATGCGCGGAGGTTGAGTGCACTGCACGAGTTCCAGAGGTAGCAACCTTTGAGGTTTTGGGGTGATCCAGACCCTTAGCCAGTTGATGACTGGCCCGAAGCAGTCACCCAAGTTTTCCACCTAGTGAGGACACCTCTAGAGTAGATGGTGGTCCTAGCGGTGAGCCTTCTGAATGGTTCGGTCGGGCAATGGTGGATTTTGGTGATGCAGTCTCATGACGAGGAGATGATCACATGGGCAGAGTTTGAGCAGCAATTTATGGAAGAGTTATATCTGATGACGCATAGGTGAGTTAAATCCAGGAGCTTCTGCAGTTTCAATAGGAGGGCATGACTATTTCAGATTACTCGACGAGGTTTATTGACCAGTCCTGCTACTCCCTGGATATGGTTCAAGACACATTATTTAGGGATCAGACCTTCTAGCAGGGGCTACGCAGGGACATCCGAGCAGTTGTGGTTTCCTTGTGCCTTCCCACTTATGCTGGAGAGTTGGAGTCAGCCTTGGTGGTGGAGAGCTTTATATTGGAGAAGATTCATCCCGTCAGTGCTGGGAATATGGAAGCTGAGACCTCAGCAGCTGGTAGCCGACAGCAGGTGCAGGGGTTTGGACGTGCCCGACATTTCAAGAGGCGACCCCGAGACAGAGGGCCTAAAGCTCAAGGCTCTCATGGCTCTGAGGCTTGTTTTGTTCATCCAAAGGAGAAATGATGTTATACTTACGATGACTAAAGACATCATGCTAGGGAGTGTCTAAACTGCCATGCAGTTGAGAGGGAGCTGGTTGACAGGCCACCTTGGCAGCGGTAACCTCTTGAGTATGGAGGTCTGCAGGGTGGCAGATGTGGCAACGAAGCTGGTACATCAGCAGGAGGTGGTAGGTGGTATTAGATGCCACCACTACCACCCCCAGGTGGTCCACGCTGAGCTCTGGGAGCTAGAGGGTGAGGGTGAGGATAACTACAGGCCTTAGAGGTTTTTGACCTAGAGGCTCCGCAGGTGGATGGAGGTACGCTCAGTGTCCTTTCTACTTCTGTAGTAGTTTTGATAGACACTTTTTAGTGGTACTCTTTCCTTTTCTTTGCTTGCTTGAGGTTTTTTCGGGGCATTGGTAAGACCCCATGTGGGTATTTATCGACATACTACGAATACATGAGGAAGAGATATCATTCCCCCACTGAGATGTGTTTTTGTGATGCGATTAAAGCCATGCGGGCGAGTCAGTGCTACCCAAAGAGGGTAATGTCGAGGTGTGTTGGATGTGTCCCTCTAACTGATGCATTCGGGTAGGGGTGTGTGTTGGAAAACTCGCTAGCATGGGAGAGCTAGTTGAGAGTTCAATGCTTTCATTGTGCCTATATATTTTCAAGGACGAAAAGTTCTATGGTGTGGAGGATGTAGTGACTCGGTTTTTGGCCCTCTCAGAGTTTGGAATACTCCTACGAATATTTCCAGAGCTAGGTTCGAAGACAGCATGCGATTCCGAGGCCCAGTGTTCCTGGAATTAATTTTATAAAAATATTAAGTATTTTTATACTATGCATGTGGCGGGGTTTTGTTTTCTCCTAAATGGTATCTCGGATCAGAAATCTGACGGCACAGTTGCGTCCAAAGGGTTTCGTTTACCCTAGGTGGGGTGTAAACATTGCGGGCGCGAGTTTGCTGTGGAAAAAGCCACCAGGGGCATTTTTGTTAATAAATGGAAAAGTTTCTTTATGAGTGTCAGCTAGAATAACTTCTCAACAGAGTCTCAGATCGCAATACTGAATCCGCCATTGCGTTCAAAACGCCGCGTTTACACTAGGGGCGCCCTAAACTTTGTCTGCACCGGGCGCGGGGTCAGAGGAGAGTCGGGAACCGGACAGTTGGATGGAGAGGATTTAATTAAAACAAAAATTAATTAAATCCCCTCCCCTCCACTTTGATGCACAAGCCTGGAGGAAGCCACCTCCAAGAGCTCCTTCTCTCTTCCTCCTTAATGAACGATCGATATTGAGTGAACGGGCTGCCTTCGGACTCGGATCTTGACGTCGGATGCTCCCAGATCGTGCAGCAGCAGCAGCTGGGCGTGCAAAGCGTCGGTGATCTGAAAAAAGGTAGGCCGTTTGTGTTTTAAAATCCCAGATCCCATTTATGCATTTTCTCCTTCAAACCTTTATAAGGGTTGTGTAGTTCAGGTCTTGAGCATTCCGAAACATGTTTCATATATGAATTTGGAGCACCGAGGTGCTCCCAGTGTCTCCCGGAAGCCTTCTGGTGGAAACCAGTTTTGCAACAGTGGAAATAGTGGTTTCCCATGAAGGAGACGGTGACACAGTGGATTCCGGAAGGTAGCGGCAGTCTGGTCAGGCAGGCGGTGGTGTCCGGAAACCTAGCGATGGTTTGACCAGATTTTTCCGGGGTTCTTTAAACCCCCATAACTTGCAAACCGTAAGTCCAATTTGAAAGCTGTTGGCGGCAACGTGATCCTTATGAAGAGACAGACACCTTGAACATGTTTTAGAAATTTTATGAGTTGGGTTTTTTTCCTAGGGCCATGAAACGTTAAGAATAATAATAATATTTTATTATTTTCAACTTCGACAAGCCGTAACTTTTAAAAGGAGCATCCAATCAGGAATGGCTCAAGAAATCTTTTTGCCTGAGAAAAATTAAAAAAAAAATTCCATTTTAAATAGGGATGGTTAAAGGATTATATAGGATCAAACCAAATCAATTCCCACACTTTACAAATCTGAAATAATAAATCCATTTAAACCCATAATACATGCAGACATCAAAAAATAAGTTCAGTTCATATGCGAACCAATTCTTATATTGCCTGCATAATATTAAAAAATAAAAAAAATAAAAAATAAATGTTTAAAACAACACTCATATTGCTTGAAAAAACACAACAAATGAATAACAAACAAAGCTTTAAATCATATATAATTTTATATTTCTATTTATGTAGACAAGGTAAAACAACCATTTTGGTAAAAGAAAAAACCTGTACATTTTTTAACCATTTAACCCACTTCAACACCAATCAAAAAAGGCATTAAAGTTTGTCAAAACTGACCAGTTATGACTTTCCAAAAAATAACAAATCAACTTTATCTACATCATCAACACCCGCTTATTATTCTTCTAAACCTAAAAAAATTTGAACCTATAATTATCACTCGTGATGAACTCTTCAAAAAACAATTGTTTATTACTTAGATACAATTTGGAGCGAAATGGATTAAAATTTATTCTCTTTGAAAGTTCTAGTTGGTGACACCCGAGGAGTAAGATAAGAAGCATTAATATAATGTCATAAAACAATCCTTAAATACATAACATGTATTCATAAAAAACATTAGTTAGACCATGAAGGGATTCACACGATGCAACTGGTCTAACAGTGATAAAATAAGTTCAATTTTTTAAATAAAGGAATGAAGAGAGAATAATCATACATATATAGAATAGAATAAGCTCTATAATCTTTTAATGCAATTCTCAACCTACATTGACCAAAAAAATAGATCCATTAGAATAACTATTACTGATATACATGGCATGTGAAAAACAAGTTTCAATAAACAGAAACGTAGAACCTTCAAATAAGTTTTGTTTACCCCATTTTTAGGACACCAATCAGAATCAGATAAATCCTAATGAAATCATCCATTATAGTCTAAAGAAGATTTATCATCATGTTTTGTATTTTTTTGAAAAATACTTTCAAGAGCCTAATAAATGTTCAATATTTAATTAAAAAAATATACTAATAGGATAACTGGGCTTGTTATACTGACAATTTCTACAATTTTCTTGGAGAAAAGAAATAAATTATGAGAAATTATGTATTGATATTAAAAATAAGAAATCAAATCATACTGATCACACCATTATTGACATTGGAGTGTGAAATACATGAAAAGTCCATTGAAGAAAAGTATTAACAAAAATACAATAGTTACCACAATGAAGGAACCCGTTGTGGTTGTATTTCTCAACAATTTACACAAAAAAGATTTAATTCAAATAGGCTCAAATTAGGATAAAAAAATGGATACATAAAAAATAAAACTGATGATAGAATTATAAAAAAACCCTTCACCTAGGCCTTAATTCATCGGCAGCACCAAGGTAGGGCAGGGGGTCATCCTTCCTTCGCTGAAAGCCATGGCTAGCAAGCGTGCAGTGCCCACCAGTAGTAAAATAGTGCTTGGTTGGGTGGGGATTTAGCGAAGAGGAATTATTTAAGGGGTGGAAACGACATGGGTTGAGTGAGTGGGAGAGGGAGAGGAGAGGGTAGCAAGTGCAGGGGGCCAGCGTGGGACGAGACCAGAGGAAGAGAGTGTGGCGCATGAGCTTTTGGTAGAACCAAATTCAACGAAAAAGAGGTGAGGTGAGTCTACTCGAAGGGAGAGTTCACATGATGAGCTTTGGGGAGATGAAATGTTAGGGTTATTCTTGAAGGGGTGGGGTTTGAGTTTATGTTGCGCCGATGAGGGGCGTTGCCCTAGCCCACAGGCTCGAGGGGCTCACCCGTGGGACGACCCTACGTTCGATTGACATGCCTTCAGTGATGATGTGATCCTGATTGTAAGGAGAAATTTTAAGGATAGTTTCTGGGTTCTGGGATGGAGATCAGGACATGGGCCCTATGAGGCTGCTTTTGGGCGCATACGGAGAAACGTGACCTTTTCATCGGGTGTCTGTTTTGGACGAACGAGTAGTCAATCTCATGCATTTTTCGAGGGGATCACAATAGTGCAGTCTTCTTTATGGTTTTTGGGATCAAGGCATGGGCCCCACCCGGGCTAGCTACGGTGAATAATACCTTTTTCACCGGTTGTCCATTTCAGGTGAGTGAATAGCCTATCCTACATGTTTTTCCGTGTAGATCAACGTGGTGGCCTTGGAATAGGCCTAAAAGGTGCGTAAGGTTGCGATATTGTGGGTCGCATGGGTTTGCGACGTTTGGACCAGTAGTGGTTGAGTGTACTCCCTTGGTTTGTTCCTATGAGGGTTCGTGTGGCATTATAACCTTAGAATAGGTTTGTGATCCCCTCGATAAGAGGTTTTTATGATATAGTTGTGGCATACCTTTAGTGGGTTTAGAGAAAGGTCCATTAGTTTTTCTTTCATAGATTAGGTTCTTGGTATCACTATGACCGCTTATCCATGGGAAGCGATCCACTATCTAGAAGGTTAATCCCATTGGGTTTGAGGCATCATCGGGAATATGATACCCTATGTAGTGGGCCATGCATAGCGGGGTTGTGGCATCATCAGGTATACAATCCTATACTCAACATGTGGTTTATAGTAGGGTTTTGACATCATTGATTATACGATCCCCTACTCAATTCTTGGTTTCGGTAGGGTTGGTGCATCGTCAGTTCGATCCCCTACCTCGCGTGTTATACCAGACAGGGCTCTCGTATCGTTGTGACAACCTTTACACGGGCAACAATCCTCTATCTGAGTGATGTGATATTTGGAACACCAAATCGGGTTGTGGTATCCCCCAGTGGTTCTTGGGAGTGATCCCATGTCTCTGAGATCTACAACTTATCAGAGTGGGTTCTTATATCCCCTAGTAGACCCTAGGAGTGATCCCTTATATGAGGAGTTTCATGTTTCCACTGTTTTATCATGGTGTTCTTAGTGATGATGTCTGATGAGTGTATTCTCTTAGATGGGCCATCTTATATGGTGGTGTGAGGCATGATAGAGTGTATCTCTCATACTCGTGTCATCTAGGATGACAAAGCTCGTGGAGTGTGTTCTCCTGGTTTGCGTAAGCCTTAGAGCTTTGAGTAGAACTTGTCACTGGTTATGAGGTCGAAACCTCATGGGTCTTGGTTCCTGGATGAGTATATTGGGTTCTCATGGTATATGTATGATCATATACATGACCATATGTTGATGGTGTATGTATGGGAATACACCTAAGCTGAGCTGACTAGTGGTGTTTAGTCGAGGATGGTCCTAAGATGTAGTTTCTCTCTCGTTTGGGTTCCCTCTGGTTGGGATGAGCTGACTGTTTCCTTTCAATTACTCCCTTTTATTCTGTGGTTTTTGGGGTTCCTACTGAGTATTTTTAATACTCACCCCTACAAGGGATTTTCCCACACTTGTTTGTGTCTTTTGTAGACCACATGCCTTTTGATGGAGTCCCAGGAGGACCCAGAGCAGGAGGAGCTTTGTGAGCGAGACTGACCAGGGTGTTTACCAGAGATGTGTCGAGGAGCTTACCGGTGGGTACTTTTGACAGTGATCCAATCCTTCTGAGTAGGTTGGAAGCCTTTTCATTTTTATTTTGGTGGGCCCTATATTTTTTCTTTTGTACTATTTCTATACTCTGGTTGTGGGTTTGATTTATGCATGCATTTCTTTTCAGTTTTTATATATATCTCTTCATAGTTTCATGGAGGTGTATGTGGGTGCGTGTGTACAGGTACCTTAGGTTAATGCCTCCGATGTATGTGATATCCTATTCGGTGCTAGTCACCAGCCCTTGACCTATTGGAGACGGGATTAGGGAGTCACGACGCGAGCCCTGTTGGGTCGGGTCGTGACAAAATCACAAAGCTGAGAAATACTTATCGGGTTGTTTTCTAATCATTTTACATGAAGTAATTTTTTATTGAGATAGTCTTTGGATCTCCAACTGTTCCAACTTCAATAAGATTTCATTTTTCATTGTCACTAAAAGTAACTAGACCTCCATTCATTTGAGTCAATGTATTAAAATTTTATGAGTCTCCACTCATGTGTCTGGAATATCCACTATCCATATACCATGTGTATTTTCTATTCTTGTGGAATGTTTCATACAAAAGCAATTAAAAATATGTTTGATTTGGAACCCATATTTTCTTAGGTCTTGCAGTGTTAGCAAGAAATGATCTAGGAATCAAAATCTAACTTATTTTTTAAACACTTTATATCACTTGCTTCTGAAAAACTTTTAGAAATAAAATATCTTTTAACACCTCTAATTTGAGGATTTTTCAAAAAACAGTTGTTTGATAAATGACATTTCGTTCCACAGTAATTACAAGTAGTTTATTTTGAGTCAGTAAAAAATAATTTTTCTATAATTTTGATTTATCACCCCTGCTTCCTATTCCAAGTTAGTCTCTTTTAATAACATTATTTCCAAGAATCTCATTTAAAAAAATTTGTTTATTTAGTAAAATTAATTGCATTAATCTTATAATATTTTACATTATCTTGTAGTTCATTAATCCATTCTTCATGATAAATATAGTTTGTTGCAGATGAGTTGAATTTTTGAACTAGTTATTGATGTTTTTTAGTGTAGTATCTCTTTCACCTAAAATGAAATTGTGAATATTTTTCAATGACTTGTTATTCTTTAACAAAGAATCATATTGTTCTTCTAACATTGAGCAAAATGTAGATAATTTATCATTTGAGCAACTACCAGAATCAGAAGAAGAGGAGTAATAGGATTATAGCTCTTCTTCTTCAACCATAGAGCACATGTTGGATTTGAGATTTTGTGTCTCTATATCTGAATTAGATTTTGAAGAGCTACTGGACTGTTCAGATATATTCCATGTAGTTTTCATTTCTCTTTTTTTCCTTTAGGCTCAAAATCACAATTCTTCTAATATTTCCTTTCTGGGATTTTTTCTTTATCTATTAGTTGAGGGAAATCAGGTCTGATGTGACCCGATTTTTTTAATTCATAACATTGAACTTCTCTTAGTTCTTTCTCATCCTTCCTAAATTATTTTTTGAAACCTCTTTTCTTCTAGTAAAATTTTCTGGACTTTCTAGATATCTGAGCCAGTTCAATTTAGAAGTATGGGGAATCAGAATTTTGTTTGATTTAACTACATCTTTATTTTTAGATCCTGATTTTGATATGTCACTTTGAGAGAAATATTTTTCATTTTTACTACAGTCTTATGATCTTCTACATCAGCTTACATTTTTGTTTCGTACATCATTAGTGTTCTATTCAATTATATCATTGTCAAATTCTAGACAACTAATGGTTGATGAATAGCTAAGATATTCCATTAAATTTTGAGGGTAGTACTCTGAGAACATTCAATGCTTTATCTAATTGATTGTAGGATCTCTCAAGGTAATAATATTGTTGAAAATATCTATTAACCTTCCATTAATTTGTGTGAATCTTTCACCGTAAAATATTCTAAATGTGTCAAATTTTAGATTTTTATTATCATATCTCATCTATATAATATTGTATGTTCCTTCACAAGAAACTACAATAGGTTTCAATATCTCATAGGCAGTAATACATTATGATACATGATTAAACTAATCTGGCCTATATACACAAATAATACCATTCATTTATTTTGAATTGATGTCATATTCAGCTTCTGTTTCAGTAGTCTAGGTCTCTAGTTTTTTCAGGAATCACATAAGGAGTAATTATCTTCGAATAAAGTTTAAATCCAGGATTCTTCAGATATATGATCATATGTGATTTCCGGTATCCATATTTTTCATCATAAAATTATGGATCATGTACCATTCACATTACTTATCTTGGATTATCCATTTCCATATTCTTTGTATAGACCTTATACTTTTAATCTTGTTATAACTTTATCTTAAAATCTCAAAATTGATACCAATTATTAGGTCTGAATAGTACAAGGATAACACAATAGGGGGTGAATTTGGTATTTTTGATAAACATCACATATTCATAATTTTGTCTTCTTTGTGAATTATGTTGATATGAAGTGTTATCTTATGTAATGTGATATGAATAATGGATAATCATAAAGAATGAACACAAAAATTTATAGTGGTATGGTCCACAATTATCTTCTGGTCCACTCCACCAATCTTTCTCTCTACAGTCTTGGTGAATTTCAGTAAAAAAGTCCTCTTATCATAAGACCTTCAGATCTACAACTGAGTTTAGGTAGTTGAAAACTTTACAACAATTCTAAATAGATCCTACTGGTTCTATTATAGTGAACCAGTTATCCAATTTTTATTACAAGAAGGTGAATATTCACCATAACTGAGTACGAGTTGTTGATAATCCAATTAATCAAAATAGTTTGATTCGATGGGTTGGGATGATCTTTATAGTTGCAGTAGTAGCAACATATAGTATATAAATATTCTTATTTTGAAATTAAAGTCTTTATGAAATAATAATTCTAAAGTGATCCTGCTTGCAAGAGATCTTCAATTTGAACAGTAACAAACCACATCAGTAATCTTACAAAAGTAAGAGGTTGAAAAATGTGTGACTTTTATATCCAATATTTGAAAAGATACAATGGTAGAATATATAGATTAGAAATTTTTCTTCGGTATTCGAGATCCAAGGAAGTCTCCCGATAGAATGTGAAAATTCAAAATCCGAATTGACCAGGGGAGTCATAACTCCCCTTAAGAGTAGGAGCCATTTACTTTGATGAAAATGGTTCTTTGAATCGAACATAACGAGATCTGAATCATTCTAAAAGAAGCTTTCAAATAGCATGTAATACTGTCAATATCATTGCATGAATCTCAGATACAATCTTAGTTATAAAACTTCATTGTTTAATAGTTAAATGTATGGTTTAACTATATACTGTAGGGTTCCTTCACGTGACATATGGTTCCTACCAACATATTGTTCCTTAACCATACTTTCATCTTCATGTATCGTAGGAATCAAAGCAACGTAGGGATGATGATCTATATATTCATCCTTTCAGCATAAGAATCCAAAAGTTTCATTGATTAACCATATGCTCAATCTCCCGAATGTAGGGTATGAACAATGATTCTGGATTCCAATGTATGGTTGATATTCCATACACTTTTCAATTCTATGTACGTAGGGTTTATGATCCATACGTTTAATATCTGGCATAGGGTTGATGATCCATATGCAAACAATTCATCATAGTGTAGGGATGATGATCCTTATGTTCATTTTATGAACATAGGATTTTAATAGTGTTTTCATAACACATCCCTTAGTTTTTTATTCCATAAAAAATATAAATATAAATATTATATATATTCCTAAAACACACCTAATTAAACTTTATTAGAAAACCAAAAAGGGTATTTATGAGCATAGAAATTACCATATATTATAGATTATTATTGTGAAAATACATTCACAATAGATATAACATGTCAAAGGGGCTGTAAATAAATATTATAAATGAATAAAAGTGCATTACATCAAAATATTCCTCAGTGAAAGGAAATTGAGACAAAGTCCCTTACCTTGAGTTATAATTGTCACTTGTGTATTTATCTTCCAAAATAATAAACATATTCTCATTATTTACTTGATTGATAAACCTTATAATGTTAATTATTAATTTTATTTCATTAATTACCAATTCATATTCAAATACATACTTAATTAAGTTTACATAGGCTGGTTTAACCATATTCAGCTTATGTGTCAAAAATAAATTTAGTAAAAGAGTTCATTGTTTAAACATATCAAGAACAATAATAAGAAAATATTTATCATGTTTATATATCAATTATAATTTTATGGCCAATCATGATATTAAGTTTTTATAAATTAAGTGTGTTACGATCATGGAGATATAGGTTATATGTTTGCATGAGTAACATTTCCATTTTTCAATTTCATTATGGAATGGAGATAAGTAATATTTTATATTTAAAGAATGATAATAATATAATATATACCATATTAGTTATTTAAATATAATAGTATACATCATTCATGTGGTTTGGTGATGAAAATATAGTCACATCACTTCGTGAAGGTTGTAGTCCACACGTACACGAACTGTGTTGTCACTTTTTTAGTGACTGTAAAAGAAAGAAGGAAAACGATAAATTATATTTTAAGAATGATAAATAGGACATTAATATCATAATTATATCATTTATAACACATATATTAATTATATTTAACATTATTACCTTATGATTAACAAAATAGTGAAAAATAATCACATCGCTTCACGAGGTGGCAGTTCGTTGTACACATGAGTGACCTTACTTTATACCCTAAAAAAGGGAATATAATAAGGTCCATATGATATAATGACTCCAGTGGTATAAATATGTTATAAATATAATGTATATATAATTTATTTCCTTCATTAAACCCAATTGTGACTATGGTAATGGAAAGATGAATGACATCGGTTCGTGAGGTGGTAGTCTGTGGCACACACAAATGATGATTTCAAAACCCATTTGATGGAAGAGGATACAGATTTAGTTTATAAAAAACATAATAAAAAATTAATATATGGAATATAAATATTTTATTTTATAATCATGGATTATGAATAATTTAAGGGGTGAGGAATAAATAAAATAAAATCATTCGTTGGAGAACATTACCTCTTCTTCGGGTAACTTCTTTTGATTTTCCCTGAAGGCCTTCCGTGGTTGTATTTATGAACAATATAAGGATTCTATGATGATATGATAGAATTAAATAATTTATTAGGGTAGGTATTGGCAAAAAAAATGGGGTTTTAAGGTTTTAATAGAGGATAGGGGGTGGCCTTTTATAAGTGAGGTGACTGACACCATTGTAATTTTTGAAAAAGATGAATTCCACCCAAATTTGTTTCATGTCACAAGGAACCAATAATAGACCATTATTGTTAATAGAAGGTATGAGGTAAAAATATGGCCATAAAATATATTTTTGATAATTTTTAGGTCATTTAACCCTTATATTTTTAGTTTAACCCCTTGAAAATCCATTTTAACATTAACTACGGTAATTACTTTTTACTATTTTCACTATTCATTTTGATAAAAAATAATTTGATTTTATTAGAAAATATAAATTATTATTATTAAAATATGGAATACATTTTATTAAATTCAATTTGTATAAGTGGAAAAGGTTAATTTAAAACAAAACACATAGACGCGATGAAAAAGTGGGTTTTCTAGTAGTGTATTTTTTGAGAAAAACATGATCCTTTCTTAAATCTATCACTAATAAAAATAATTGTGTGAAGCTAAATTAATATTTAATGTTATAATATATATATATATATATCATTTAAAACAATCCTCATTAGGTACTATTTAAATTAATTAAAATGGAGGAACATTATGCATTTTAAAATACTTTTTAGAAAATACATTTTTTAAACCCAAAAACAAACTTATACTAAAAACCAATATAGAGTTGATTCAAAAGTAATTGTGTTGAATAAATATCCATAACTAATGATTATGTTACTTTAAATAATATTAAAAACATATTGGGACTTTTAAAATAAATAAACCATTGAAAATAAAATAATTTTTCATAAAAGTTTCTATTTTTTCAATATTCCCTAAAGGCTCAATATTTTCAGAAAAAACCAAAAAATTCACTACAGGTAAATTTTTAATTTTTAATTTAAAAATATATATTCATATTTTAAAATTAAAATTACAAAAATTAAAAATAAAAAGTTAAAATAAAAGTGTATAATAAAAGGGTTTAGTTAAAACTATTTCGTTTTTAAATAAAAATTCCCATATTATTTTTATAACTAATATAACACTCTAAATCATATTAAAAAAATAAGAAAATGATTTATTCTATCATTACCTAAGTTGTTACATATAGAAGTTTTTGGAATCATTTATGGGGAAAATTGGAATCAGTATAAGTTTTTGGTTCAATATATTAGTATAAAGTATTTTCTTATCTAATTCATTTTTTTATTTTTGGTTTTGGTTTTTAATTCATTCTCTCTTATATGATTGGGTATTTTTGTGGTTATAGATTATAAATACATAATAATATCCCATATAAAAATATTTATAAAAATTTATAATCTTTAACAACAAATTATCATATTGAAAAAGGAGATTCAAATCCATGGATGGGGACCTCAACCATACCCATGTATACAAGAAGAAATCCTCGATAAAGTGGAATAAATATTTAAAGAGTGGTTGAAACACCTAGAGAGAAGGGTGGAGGTGGATGAAAAATAAAAGGAAGCACCAAAATAGGAATATTAATTCAATTCAAATCCTATGGATGAAAATGATAGTGATTCTGAGTTTGAGGGTAAATATATGGATATTTCTAATATAGAAGGTAAATTTATGATATAATTTGGGATGTAAGGAAACCTATAGGTTCTAATATTGAGGAAAATTTATAAAATGAATGGGTAGAGGAATAAAATGATATAAAAAAATATACTAAATAATTTGAAGAAAAGTGTCAAGGTAAACTAGAAACGGATAAATATTTCCTAAATTGGTCAATCAATGTGTTACTTATTTCATCCCGAAGACTTTACAGATCTTGGTTTTCACCTAAAAAATTTGTCATATTGTTTTTCAACTAAAAGACAGAGAATTGTGTTAGGGGATGTGGTCATGTCTATCTAAAATACATTAAACAATGAATTTTTAGAAAGAAACGTTAATTTTTATTAATTTTTTAGTAATTAGTATTTAGGATTCTATTTTTTTCATAGTAAATGTATTTTGATTTCAATAAAATATGAATTAAGTACAAACAAGGAAGAAACCCAACACAGGGGGTCAAATATGAGTGGAAACTATCTCATTGGGTTCCTAAATGTGAGTCTCACACTCATTTCCCTTATATTCTGTATTTTATTTTCTTTCTTAACGTGTACCTTTGGTTATTCCCTAATGTGTAGTTTTTTATATATTTTTTATTTCAACCAATTAATGAAGAATCAGTTGTTGGATTCTAGCAAGAAGAACCCAACTAAACTAAGGTATGTGGTCCCTTAATTTTATATGGGTATTTTCATATGTTTCACTCATCATATGAAATATGTGAAATTAAATTGTTACGTATTCCATAGAACTAATTTTATATAGTTTTATTAAATTCATTTGGTGAGAGTGGAACCCAGAAAAAAAGTGAGTGGTCATTGAGATGTATTTATTAACACTCTATGTGAAAAATGATAGCTTTCCAAAGAAATTATAATGTGAAACCATGAAATTTTACCTAATATTTTTTCCCATCCTGTAGAAAATCCTCCACCAGCCTCGTAGGGAGTAAAAATCTATTATTTGGTAAAAAATTCCTTAAGAAAACATAAGGTATAGATAGTCAATGTTTGTTCTGAGACTTTGAGCAGCTTAATGGATTGACTGAATGAGCCTAAATTTTTTTAATGTTACAAATATTATGTGTTATTTAAATGTGATCACTCATTTACTTTTATAACTGCATGGTGGTATATAATCTACCCTTGATGCGCTAGTTGTATCTTATACACCTTGTGATATGGGTTGGTGGTACCTCATCCACCTTTTACTGGTAATAGGGTGGTCCCCCATCCACCTTATGATGTGATGTCAGGGGTGATTCCTCCACCTGAATAGTTTCTATTGTGGTATACCAACCACTATGTTATTATCGATGGTGGTCCATAATCCACTTGAGGAATGATAGTAGTGGTATATTTTCCACCTGTAATAGTAGTCCTAGTTGTTCAAATCCACTTAAAGATTAATAATAGTGGTATATCATTCATCCATAAATTGTTTTTTTGTAGTTCCTCATATTCATAGAGAATATTAATTATGATACATCATCCACCTAGATATTAATAATGATGGTGCATCATTCACTATATGGGTATGTTTTATTGGTGCATCATCCACTAATGGTGTATTTTATTTGTGTTATATCATCCCCATGGGGCTTGTAGTGTTGTTATATAATCCACCTATAGTTTTTAATTCCTCATTCACTAGGAGATAACTTTTTCTCTATGGATACTTAGATTAGTGATAGATTTTTAACATGGTTGTATTGTGATAGTGATATATTATTCACCTTGTGTACTTGATGGTGAAGGATCGTTCACCTTTTTTATAAAATGATGAGAGATATATCATTTATCCTAGAGGTGCATTTCATAAATGGCTATATCATCCCATTATTTAATTGGAAGAGTCATTATTGGTCACACATGATCTGGTTATTCACATTCAATAATGTCAAAATTTATTTATTCATTTACTTTATTACGATTATATACTAAGAATGCACTTGTATTTACAAGACACGTTATTGACACTGTTGGTGGTAGACTAATGAGTTGTACTCACACCCTACTCAGGTGCTTGGGTACCCCATAAAACATTATACTTTGTAACACAGGGAAGGGAAAGGGCCTTGCTACTATGAATAGAAGAACTGGTGAATCTTGGTTGGAGTCAAGAGGTGGGGTCATGCCAATACTTAGGACCATTTTTGTAGATTTCCCCAATTTTGGTTATTTAGTTACAATATTTTATATGATCTACATATGAGATATCCTATTTATACTTTTAAGGAATAAATGACATGTAAGGTATCCCAATTTTGATATAGCATGATGGTTTTTATTTTATTTTTTTGGAACATATTTGTTTTTTCTATATTTATTTGTCGATATATTGTGATGATTGTTCCCTAATATTTTTTCCACTATGAATTATATTTATTTTCACATAAGGGTATAGTCTCCTCACATGTTTCATATCAAACCTCAACACTATATTTTATACTATAACATATTAGGAGGCACTCTTTATGTATGAAGTGACCAGGTTCCGTCACAGTAGAGGTGAACTAAATATTGGATGTTACAAAGTGGTAATAAATCATTGTTTTTATTTTATCATACTTTTTGAGATATGGAAAATTGTAAATAGGTTATTTTTAGTTCATTGAATAGATCTTGTGACTAGGAATATAAAACACACATATATAGGTATTCTATATAACTTGGGATGGGTTTGATATTCAAGATTTTGATGTGTCATGGTTTTGTAATTTTCATAATTTGGTGGGTTATATACATCTTACAGTAGTAGAAAATGGTATTTTAAAATTGGTTTTCTACTAATGATACTAAAAATGATGTATTAAACCCCTTTTAATGTTATTTTATAAACATGATGTGGAAATGTATTTGAAAAATAGTTAACTTATGTATAGGATCACATTCCACATCATTTTAAAAAAATAGGCATGAAAAGTAATAAATCATTTAAAAAAATGAAATATTAGTTTTCATAAAATAATTTTTTTTAAAAAAGAAGATAAAAATTGGAACATTACAAAAAATAAATGAAAAAACAAGATTTGATATTTCTCCTTATTCAACATACATGCTCTCTTTTCATCAAACATGATAGGTCTTTTATTGATATTCATTTGATTCGATATGATAAAATCATAAAGGATTGTGAATATTATCTTGAAGAACTAATATGTGAGCTTAATAATTGTAGAAATAATCACTTATATAAAAAAATCAACATTTTCCAAAAATAAATTATTTCATGAAAACAAATCGACAAAATACAAACAATATGAATAGATTAATACTTAAAATCGATCGAAAGATGAACTAGGATTAG
The DNA here is from genome assembly GCA_963277665.1 of Viscum album. Taxonomy (NCBI): domain Eukaryota; kingdom Viridiplantae; phylum Streptophyta; class Magnoliopsida; order Santalales; family Viscaceae; genus Viscum; species Viscum album. The sequence goes on from OY728167.1 coordinate 406,221,363, forward strand.
ATCAAGAAATTAAAATGCGATAGAAATAAAAATTTCAATCTAAATGATTAATAGTGATTGTTTTGATGTATTTATATGTTAAAAAAATGTTTTCACATATTCAGTGAATTATTAAGTAGTAAGACAAATGTGAGAAGCATGTGGTGTAAAAAAATAAATATGAGAAATTTTAAAAAAAATTAGCTCTACTTTTGAACATAAATTTTTTAAAAGATAACATTAAAATTATTTATTTATCATTTATTTGTAAAAAGTGATGTTAAAATCCAGATGTGGGAAACTAATTTTCTATTAGTGTTATCAAGTTACACTCTTGTTCCAAAGTGGAAAGAGGTAATCCACTCAAGAATAATTCTTTTCACAGAGGACTCACAACCCATTCATATTATTTCTTGTGATTGATATTCTATATGGGATGGTGGGTTTTGTTATGTTTCAACAAAAACTTATATAGTGTTTTCATATGAAATATCTCAGTGGAACCATACATAACCAACCCAAGATTACTAGTTGGTAATTTTTATATACAACTAATGTTATATGATCCTATGTGGGATTTATACCTTATTTTAGATTAGTTTTGCTGGGCAAGACATGATTCAATATGTTATACCCTTGTATCATAGGGTGTGTAGTTAGGGTAGAGTAGTGTCTGTCTATTATTTCTTACCCTAATATATGATATTGAGACCAATGATATAATTTTAATCTATTTCATGAACTTATAATTTTAGTGACATGCCACCATAGAAAAATCATATTTAGTTCTAGAAATATATAGATAGGCATGAAACACTTGTAATTTACTTTTATTCACATGTTTCATCTATTTCTCCAATCAATATATTGCTCTAAGAACATTATCTTCTGATGTTACAATTTATGGGGCATCGAGATCTATGATTCATATTGACCATGTCAAATTTGACTCAATGATTTTATTTGTATCATCCACCATGTTTTGAGGTCGAGGTTAGAATATATGCTCTTATGTTTTGGATATAATCTAAGAAAACCATTTTCGATCATCTTAAGTCACCCCTTGAGTGGTGGGTAAGGGTTTTTGCCTACATGCTTTGAGTTCTGATGATGTGTTTGTGGGATGTTTTGGTCTAGGAATACTAGCATATATGAATTCCCAATAATGAATTATATATTCTCTTTTTCATGGATTTATTCCCATATACTCTTAGGGGTGATAGATCTAAGGAGTTCATGCATCATTTTTTGAGTGGTGTGTTAGTGATGGATTATACCATCCTATTTCTCAATCAATTATGATTATTCACTTGAATTAGAAGGTGTAAAGTTAATAAGGATGGATAAATTAGAATATGAACTAAAACATTCTATTCAACTCTAGGTTAATATATTATTCTTGGAATACTTCTCTGAGTTCATGAATCATGCTCTAATTTCTAAGTGGAATTTGATTCAAGAAATATTTTATTCGAAAAAAATATTCTATAATTGTTGAAAATGAGTTATCGATAGTAGAAAATATAGGTATAAATTGTATTGTTAGGGTCAAAATAGGGATAAGCTCTTCAGAAGGGGTCTATCACTTATTCTAAGAGGGATACCATCATTGGAGTATTATCAGTGTGGTAAGTTGGAGAATATTCATCCTCATTGTGAAAAAATACAAAGGATCATCTTTCCTTCTTAGATATGGGGAACTTTTTGAGGTTTTATTTCATAGATTTAAAATTATATATTGGAAATTTATCTAGTCAGACCGAGGGTTCAAGGGAAAGGATAGAAGTACAATAGATGTCATGTAGTTGGGGATCCTCTAGCCTTTTGGGCTGTGGAGTAGGTTGTGGGGCCTAGGGGTGGGGGAAACACTTCCAATAGTGAGTTTATCCTTTTTAGAGTACATAATTAGGAGCTCTAGGTCCAAGTTTACTAAAATTTCATTCTATTGAGTAGACCCATTCCATGTTTGGGGGGGAGTTATTTATAGTTCAAGGTATGATTCTTTTAACATTGAACCAAAAATTTGTTTTATTTAATACTGGTGCATCACACTCATTCATAAATTCTCTACTGCTTTCTAATCCATGGATTGATGTATAGTACAAATATAGGGTTATTTCAAGTGAAATACCCTTAAGGTTGTTGTTTGAAGGTTCCAAATATATCTAGAGTGTTCTATACTAATTTTTGGGAGTAGGATTATCTAGTATTTCTTCAGGATCGAGATGTGTGGATTTGATGTGATCCATGGGATGGATTGTTTGAATCGTTATCAAACACACATAAACTTATATCATTGATAGGTATCTTACACTTACATATAGGGTGATTCTCATAATATTTCTGGGTATGGGATTTGTAGGAATGTTGTTTGGGAATAGGCCATTATATGTGGGATGGTATCACAACCTAAATATTTATTAGGGTTTCCACCCCAAGAGGGAGATCAATTTGATGATTGATATTATGCCACACATGGATCCCATATCCATTTCACCATATAGATTGTCTCATGGAGAGCGTTAAAAGATAAAGGCTCCGGTAGAGAATTTTAATTTGAGGGATTTATTCACCCAAACATGTCCCCTTGGGTTACTTTGATATTACTCTCTAAGAAGGTGAGCACATTGTTGTGATTCTGTGTAGATTAATTAAGGATAAACCGGATTAAGGTTTAGAACTTGTATCCTCCTCATCATATAGATAACTTATTCAACCATAAGAGTGGGTATGAGTGGTTCTTCAAGAACGAATTGAGGTTAGGATATCATTAACTATCATTGAGGTCCTCTAATATTTTTCAAACTTGTTTTAGGATCAGGTAAAACTTATACGAGTACCACGTGATTCTATTCGGGTTGTTTAATATTGAGAAAATGTTTATAGACTTGATGAATCAGGAATTTCATCTAAACATGGATTTATTCATCGCTATATTTGTTGATTATATTTTGGTATACTTCAATTCATGGGAGGATCATGCTCTCCATTTGGGGATTTTTTGAGTACACTGAGGGATAATCAACTATATCCCAAGCTCTCAAAGTGTCAATTCTAGATTAGTGAGGTGTGATTATTGGGGAATGTGTATCTAAGGTAGTAATATCAAGGGACCTTGATAAGGTATAGACTATGGTTTCTTGTTAATAACCCTTGAATGTTTTTTAGATTAAAACCTACTATGTTTGCTAAGTTACTACCAGAGGTCAATGTAGAACATTTCCCATATTGAATTACTAATGACAACTCTGAACAAGTAGGGATCAAGGATTGTGTCATTATATTCTTATAAGAGATCCTTTTAAGAGATAAAATGATGATTTATTTATGAAACAGTTATAGAATTACTTGATCGAGTTATAGAGTATACATTGCATTGTGTTTCTTCATAAACCGAGCATGGATTGGTTTTGGTGCAAGGTAGGTGAGTGGTTGCTTATGGGTTCAGGTGGCTGACACTACATGAGTAAAAACAACATGATGCCTGATCCGGATATGAAATGGATAATGTACAAGCTAATATATTAATTTAAATATTTAATAATTGATATATTCATCGTATATAAATTCCATAAGATCATGAGGTATATTCTATTGATTGGTGTCCCCAACCATCAACATAGGAGGTTGGTCGAGTAAATAAGGTCATTTGATTTCATGATGGAATATACTACTTGGAAAGATAATGTCATGGATGATGTAGTGAGTCAGAATACATTGGAAAATGAGTTATAGTTTTCAAGTGGTGAGTTTTAGTTGATGAGCCTCTTTACTGAGATTCACCTTTATATTTAGAAGTATCAGGGTAGGGCGACCTTCGCATACTTGATTTTTAAATCCTCACTCATAGAGAGGGTAAAATAGATTTATCTACCTAAATTTGGGTGTCTAGTTATTAGGTATAATATATGTTTTAGGAATCCACCACTATATTGGTACTTAGATATTGATTAGGTTCATTATTAATGTGTTTGGGGGTAGTCCCTACGATCATGTGCAAGGAGTTGACGTGGGATCCATACACCTTGATATTGGATGTTCACAATATCCATTCCAGGATATATATGTCATGTGAGTGGGTTCCCTAAACCTAAATCCTATGTGTTATTTGATTTCCATTACCTGTATACAGATTGATATATACATGTGTTTTCTCTCACCATGATAATAACATTACAACTATAAGTATTATATAAATGGTAATATATTTAGATTATATGTCACATTAATGTCTATAGAAGTTCCTATCTATAATTATAACCAAGAGATATTATGATAATAACCTAAAAAATTTGTCCTATGTCCTTGATACATCATGATGATTAGACACATATGATGTCTATCTATTAAGTGTTGGGGGCTCAAAAGCCTTGACATTTCTTCTCATGATGTTCACACGTGGTTATCTCAAGTAGACGATATAATGAAAACTAAACCACCAATAAGAATGACACATGTTTTAGGTGTCATTGGATGTTCTTATATTTGATCATGTGTATTATTCTCTTTACATGAGATTATTATCAGTGTGTACCATTTTATCACATCCCTTAATGAAAGAGAAAGACCCTAACAATTTTGTTTTTGGTTATGTAGCCTATGTAAGGTATGTCATTTGTGGTATGGAATTGGTTGAATGATCTAGATAAGATTTTTACTTCTAACTATAGGAAAATACATATGAAGCCCAGTTAACCCAGATGATAGTACCTTCAATAAGTCTATGGCCATGGTAGAAGAATCTAAGTCCATCCACTAATGTCCTGGATCTATTTCTAGACACTTCTTTTTGTCTATGAGTAACACTCACTGCTATCAATATAAGGGGCTATATGGTCACAGACTAAGAATATTAAAAATTCTATATAATTTTAATGAATTGATTTTTAGAATATTGTGGGACCCACCACGGGTTTTGGGTGATGTCCAAGGTTTAATAATAAAAATAAATACATATATTAAACACTATTTTAGTTTATAATAATATGTTTTAAATTAATCATATCACTTCATTTGAAAGTGATTATGTAAACATAAAGAAAATATTTTGTGAATTAATATTTGACATTTATTGTTCATTTAACATTGGTGAGAGAATACGGTCAAGTTAATGGATCAGATTTTATCAAAATAACATTATTTTAATGTTACAAGAATATAATAAAATATAAGTGGCATTTATTACATGATTACTAGGTCATATATTTCATTATGGTTCTTACTTAGAAGAAAAAATTTGTCATAGGGGAAAAGTAAAATTTTGATAAGTTTTGCCCTACATATTTAAGTCAAGAGAAGAAAAAATTCGTCATATTATTCATTCCCGTCAATTTGATAGTCTCTCTCTCCTCTCTCCCAAATTATAGAGTAAGAAATAACATATATAGGAACCCAGGTCCATGTTCTTCATTCAATATCAACGAAATTGGGCATTAGTGATCATAAAGAAATAGAAAGTATATTTTATTTTCCATGCTACCACTGAAGGTCAATGATCAACATACTTATAGGATCTTTATGTTTTTTTTGATCTAGTGGTATCCATTCTCAGTTTTGTCAAGTGATGATCACCAATAATGAGTGAAACTTGTGCTCAATAAAAACTGAATGAGGAAATGTTTCATTTTTTTATTTTCTTACATAATTAAATCACACAATATAGTGGTGTTGTGAATCATGTTTTTCATCACTGTGATGATATTATGATGTTTATTGTGGTGAAATTTTTTAATTTCTCCTATTTTCAAATTTTCTTTTTTCACCCATTAATAATAGTATCATGAAATCCAGAGGAGTTATTGGTGGCCCATGATAAAGAATAACATTGAAATGTTTGTTTCAATATACTTCACATGTCAGTAGAAGTATGTTCAGCATATGAAACCCACAATTCTTATTAAACTGTAATGAATTTCTAAGTGGAGGTGGGATTATGTGATGATAGAATTTGTTAGGGATTACCAAGGTTTTCCCATGGTAGTTATACAATATCAGTTATTATGGAATATTTGAAAATGGTGGTCGATTTCCTACCAATCCAGTAGATGTATTCTGTCTTGGAGTTCAGCTAATAGTTTATCTGGGTGATTTTTCATCTTTATGGGATTCCTATAAGTATCATTTCAAAACAGAATTATTTTTTGCATCATGAATTTTTGTGAGGGTTTCATAAGGAACTTGATATATAGATTCATTTTTTCACTACCTTCTATATTTAAAATGTTCATTGTTTAAGCATGTCATCTTGGTGTTAGAGGAAATATTAAGGACATGTGGCCTTGACTTTTGTGGTTGATGAAATAACCATTTTTCACTTTAGAAGATATATTATAAAAATAGTAATCATGATTTGTTTCATTTGGAACCATTATAGGGTTTTTATGGTATACCATTTCGATCACATCTGTATTGGTTATATGTAGTAGAGACACCCATTATCAGGTTAAGAATCGTGGAGTAGAGGATGAATCATATTCAGATGATTTTGAAGGGGTTGTAAATCATTTAGAGTAGATAGAGATATTATGTTGATTGATGAGGCCATCCTCTAGAGTCTGGGGTAGGAGATAATGTATTCTTCTCAGTGTCACCTCAATTAGAAATCCATCATATTCAATGGAAGGGTAAATTAATTCCCATGTTGATTAATATATTTGCGGTTGTCGAGGGGATCAGTGCCATAGTGTATCAGTTATCACTTCCCCATAGACATAGTGTCAAGCATGATAAATTCCACATAAATCCTTTTTAGATATTCCATCCCCACCCTTCCCACCTGGTCATCATCAAAGCGGTTGCTCTAAGCCTGATGCATCATTCATGGAACAACAAATTCATATGGTGGATTATAGTGAGAAAATACTTCAAAGGAATAGGGTACATCTTTTACATGTTTAGTGGAAACCTATGCATATCCAAGAGGAGACATGGGATAGTGATTCTGTTATAAAATCTTAGTGGTATGGTATTTTCACCAATGGATCTTCAAAATTCTCCAAGTGTAACTCAAGGATGAGATGCTATATAATTTGGAGGTTGTTACACCTCATAATTTTCGAGGTATATTTTAAATCTATATTTTTATAAACCATGTGTATTATAGTTTTTTCTAATTAGTGGTGGTGTTTGTGGAGACTCAAGGATTTATTTGAGGAGGATAGATTGGGTTTCAAGACATATATCATTTTGATTAATGTCACCAGGTAACCGTAGGATTGGTATTGAGTACCCATTGAAGGAGGGTTATGGGGAAGTTACTCCAAGTAGACCACTGAGTGGCCAATGAAATTGGAGTAGGTATTCAGTGGCCACCAAGTACCATTGGGATAGTTGGTGGGTACCTGGATAGTTCCTGCATATTATTTTAAAAAGTTTAATTAACTTAAATAAATGAACTTTTTTTATTAAAACTTAACACCCCCAACCTTCCTTGTTACAACCCGATGTTTTATCAATGAAAATTACCTTCCTATAATTTTGTCATATAATCACATGAAATCACAACACAATGAACTACTAAGTACTATGTGACCTTTAAGCATAATGTTGTCAACTCTATGATTTGAATTTCTAAAATCCGACAAACACAGTTGTGATCAGTAAGATGTTTGTTGTCTGATAAGACAAGCATAATTTTTTGGGGAATAGTAACCTACCCTTATGAATATTAACATACCCTTATGAATAGTAATATGACCCTTAAGAATAGTAAATTTTCCAAAATAATAGGTATGTCACCCTTGAATGTATAAATAAAATTTAGGCATCTTATAGGTGATAATATGACCATAGTAAAATTATTGGTATTTTTGTATGTCATAAATAATTAATTACAATTAAATAATTAATATAAAAGAAAATGTATTTTCCTAAAAGGTTTTCATAAATTAATAATTTTATGTCTTCTAGTTTTGAGATAATTTTATAAGACCTAATGTAATTTTTGAAATCATTATAAAATCAATTATAGTTTTAAAATTTTTATTCTTCAAGTAAATTATGATTTTAATTAATTTTTATGTTAGTCATATTGAGAAAATTATTTTTGAAAAATGGAGTTCATTTTAGAATTCTACGCATAAAAAAATGGTTAGTTTTAATTTTGGGATTTTTTTAAAATACTAGAATTTTTTATGAATAGTAAAATACAATAATTTTCAAATTAAGCTAAATACATGATTTATAGGGTCATGGATGATTTTCTACTAATGTAATCCCAGTTAGTTCTAACTCACATGCACTTATTACTATTTTTTGTCATGTAATCATCAAAAAAATCTTTATTGAGGGATATTAATAAAATAAGGAATTTAATATTATGAAAACCCTCCTCTCCTCCATTATAAATACCACACCTCCTTACCTCTTCTCTTTACTCCTCTCAAGCCTTGCGCCTTGCCTAAATTCTGCCCAAATCTCTCCCCAAGATCCTCCCACACGTTCAACATCCCTTACTATATTAAGAAGACAGAATCCTCTCCCTTTAATAGGATTTCATGGAATATTGATTCAAGAGTTAAATTCCTCTTTTAAATTATTTTACTTTATTTTCTTTTTCTTTTTCTTTCTTTTCTATACTTACCTCTCCTCATCCAAATGTTATGAAAACACATGTACCACACATGTACTAGAATGATATTATTATAATGTAATAATTTATTATCATCTGTCTATTACTCTTATTTTATACTTGTAGTAAAGTCACCATCAGAGATGTGTTTATTTACCGCATTCAAGGACGATGGGAATACAATTTATTTTACCATCTTCAATTATAGTCATGATACCATTTTTTAAGGTTGAAGCATATTATTATTTAATATATCCTATGTAATGTTCTATAATATTTTTTACAAATTATTTAAAATTATAATTCAAAATGAGTTCATAGTGATCAAAAAACTGCCAAGAAACCCAAAAGGTTATCACTAAAGTTTTATATAATGATTCAACTTCACTACAAGTAACCAAATTAAATTTACAGCCATGTAACCTTCAGGATTTTAAATAAAAAAATATAACTCTTATTCTATAAAACCGTTCCCATTTTACACGATTCTTCATTCATGAAAATAAGTAAACTGGTCATAAAAACCAAGAAACAAAACGGACCCAAACAATGAAATTGAACCACTTAACCCATAAAAAAGGTCATGAATAGACTTAAAAAGGATACAATAAGTATTTTAAAAATAGAATAGATTATGGAGTTATTAATTAATGAACCTAATTTGATTATTAATTTCATTAATTTCAATAAAATAACACCATCAGACCTAAGGTAAGGGATCCTCTCTTTCTCACATTTATTCAAGAATCTCCTCTATATTATGTCCTTTTATGCGTAATTTATAATGGTGGGGTAGGATTTATCACCTTACTTGTACTAACCTTGTGATGTATAAATTATCTAAAACCCCTTTTCTCTCTCATTAATCCCTCCTAAGTACACTTGAAATTGTGTTGATATTCCATAAGGGATTCTACCCGAACCCCCTTTATTCCTTCGGGTTGATCTAACTTTTTTTATAAGCAAATGAATTTATCTATTCCTTTTATGTAAATATTATAAATTTTGTTTATAATATTAAAACTCTTTTATCAAGACCCATATATCATTATCTTTCAGGGATATACTTTTTCTTAAATGATTCCCTCCTTAATACTTTTCGATAAGTAAACCCATTTTAAGGGAACCTCCTAAATTCAGAACCAATTTCAAGTTCACTCTAAAATATGTTTTATGCCACCATTTATTTATTAGACCAGTGTTTTTATTATGAAATCCTTCTTATATTACTTCTATTTTTGTACAAAATATTATTCCCTTTTCTATATTAAATTCTTTTAGTGTTTTCCTTAAAACCACACTAAAATGTTTTAATGATAAATATTTATAAATATTCTTTTCATATGTTTTCACTTATATTTGACATTACATACCATGATATATGTCTACTTTACCTTATCAATTTCCATGTATGTTCTAATTCATTTATTTCATGGAAACTTTTATGATACGCCCATTCATTATGCTTTATGACATTATTATGATACCCAGTTCATTCCATGGGTTCCCATATGTATATGATTGTTTATGTATGATTCTATATGTGGAAAGAATATTCATGGACATGTTAATATGGGTGCAACTGGATAGAACTCCAATGAATTGGGTAATTTTTAGTCTCATGAGATGTTATGTGCAACAGTCTTGGCGGTTAGCCTTGACTTGTGCTACCATGTGCAATAGTCTTGGTGGTTAACCTTGACTTGTGATACTCTATGTGTAATAATCCTTGACTCATGATAAATTCATGATTTATATTTCTATCATATTTCTATTATTAAATTTTTATATTATCCCATGTTTATGTGTTATGATTCTCTATGTCATTTTATACCATTATGTCATGATCTCTAATCCATGTGCTAAAGCCTTATTCTTTTGTTTATTCCCTTATTGGGATATTTATCACATCCATTAGTTCATTTATTCCCCAGGGTAACCTATGAAGATGTTTGAGCACAATGGAAGTTAGGATACCAATTTGAAGATTAAATAAATAAATTCTTTATTTAGTTCCATGTTTTAAATTTTATGTACCTAGTCTTCCAAGACACTAGACTTTACGATCCTTCGCTTGTAATATGATGTATAATTTTGCATAAAATCTTGTAACGTTATGTGTAAAAGGTTAGGGTCACTATATTTCTTACTTATAAATCACTCCCCCTTTGTTTTATCTTATTCATTCTTCTCCCAAATGGTGGAACTCTCTTATTTTGGCTACATCATAGTTTTTATCATATCATTGTGTTCTTAAAGGAAAATATAAAAGTTATTTCGCCTTTGATCATTGTTTTCTTTTCCATATCATGATGTATCACCGTTTATTCCAAAATGTGTGGGTATTTCTAGATTTCTCGATTTATACTACTTAAAAGCATGTTATATGGTCGTTTCCAATGACTTGGAACCTTCTAAACCCATATAGGTGGTCTCATTCTTTCATATTACTATTTATATGTGTTTCATACATGGTATGAATTAGTAGAAGTTTCAGTTTGGTAAATATTACATAAAAATAAATTAATTTGGTTTCTTTACATTCTTATGATGTGAGTGGATCCTATAAAGGTAGTGAGTATTATATGAGAGGTGCGTGTAAACACTATTGGTCACTGATGACCATTTTTCATTTGAGTGGTAATATGAAACCATGATTTTTGAATGAGGATGTGTGCCTATTCTCGAAACTTTCTTTAAGGATCCTTAGGGTGTATTTTAAACAATTCCTCATTATGTAATAGCATGTAAATGCATTAGGAATGGGGTGTCCTATCATTTGTATAAGACTTTGAGAAGGTTAGTGGTTTGAGATGATGACCATTAATGTGTAAACTATTTTAAATGTTATGTGTTAGTTAAATGTTATCACTCACTCATTCCTGTAACTATATGGTGTCATATCATCCTCCCATGATGTTATAGTGGTTTCTATCACACCTTGAATGTTGGTTTTGGGGTACCTCATCAACATAGAACTTTTATATTGGTCATGACTCATATACGTTGTGATGTGATGTTAGTGGTGCATGATCCACTTGAATAGTTTCCTTTGTGGTATATCATTGACATTGACATTATTGTTGATGGTTTATTTTCCACCAAAGGTTTCATCTTGGTGGTATATCATCAACCTATGGGAATAGTCCTAGGGGTTCATTATCCACTTGGAAACCAAACTGGTAGTATATCATCAACCTAGAGTTTTTTATCAGTGGTGCCACATCGAACTAGAGAGTAGTTATAGTGATACATAACCTTCCTAGACATTGATGACGGTGTTGTATCTTCCACTCGAGCAGTTTTTTATGGTTGTGAATCATCTAGCTATATTGTGATTTATTGGTGGTATATAATTCCCATGAGGATTTTAGTGGTGGTATATTATCCACCTATAGTTGGTAATTCTGTGTTCACCAAGTGATGACTAGTTCTCCATGGGTGTAAGATTGGAGATCGATTATTCATCCGGTTAGATTGTAATAGTGATGAATATTTCGCATTGTATACTTAATGGTGAAGGGTTTTTTGTATTTTTTAAAATATGAGGAGTGATACATCATTTATCCTCACTTTTTATTAAATACATTTGAATATAATCCCATTTTAGTATTGATTAAATAATTTTTGGTCACATATATTCTGGTTGTTGAACAATGCATGATGTGATGAGTAAGTTATTTATTTACATTATTAGAATTTAATATAGATCATCAAATGTTATTTAATAAACTTATTAGGGTCATTATTAGTAGTGGAATACTGAGTGTACTGACACCTTGAACGAGGGCCCAGGTACCTAAGAAAACATCATGCTTTGTTACCCAGATAAAAGAAATGGCCATGTTGTATGGATGGGTGAGTTGGTGGAGCTTTACTAGAGTCAAAAGATGAGATTGGTCAAGGACTCAAATCTATCTGTGTGTATGTATCTAGTTTTTTTTAACAATATTATATATGATATTCTAATGGAAAATATTATTTATACTTGCATCAATCTCTTGAAATATATAGTATCTCATTTAGAAGTAGCATGATGGTTGGTGTTTTTTTTTCAGAACATAGCTATGTTTTCAATCCTATGATATATTTATATTGTGATTATTATTCCTTGATATTGATTCCACTTTATTTTATGGATATATTTACATCAGGTATAGTTTCATGACCTATTTCTTGTCAATCCTCACCACTAGTTAGTAGCCTCTAGCATACATGGAGGCATGCTTAAGGTATGTAGTGGCCTAGTTTAGTCATGGTGGAGCTGAAATAGATTGATGTTTCTACAAACCTAAAGTTTCACTAGTCACAAAAAACATGAATAGTGGGATGAAAAATCAAGGGAGCTCCTATGTTGTGAAACAAAAGATAAAACATAGTAAGAAATAGAATCCTCACTAAAGAGGCCTTCTATAAAAGGGAAATAAAAACAATAACCGCAAAGAGAGAAACTATAATCCAATAAAAAAGAGAAAACCAAACCAACTCTATGTAAGATGTATATGTAAAGTGTCATGAGGTTTCAAATATGGATTCATAAACACCCATCACATAAAGAAAAATTCACCATTCAATAAATTTAAAATTCAATCCATGTTGGCCATAGTGAGGCAACACCACGATCGAGGTGTGTCACCCAATATCCTCCATACCAACTACTACAAAGATATAATTGGAATATTTGTTTCCAATTTAACATCATTGGGTCGAAATTAATGGATAAGTCACTATAAAACCATGAAATAAACCAATAAAAATATGAGAAGACAAAACACACTTCAAATCAACATTGGTTGGGGATACAAAAGAATGAGATCCCAAGAATTTTCTACTTTAAAATTCAAATATGTATACACTATAAATAAGAAAAAAATTATTATACTGTATAAATACAAATAATTTACATGAATATAGCCTGTACCAAAATGAGAGGTAAAAATTGAACCAAAGGGCATCACCACACGAGGAATATGAGCTATGGAATCATTTATTTCCCTCCCTTCACAGAAGATAATCCAATCCACTAAACCCTATCCTACCCAAAGAGTCTAAAAAAGAGTCATCCTAAAATATCACAATGACCCAATCAATCACCCCATGAAATTTTAAATAAACATGTTTAAGATTAAATTTATACAAAAAAATCAGTCATGGATACCCAAAATATGAGAAATTAAAGAAATAATGGGCAATAATATTAGATTCAACCTTGCATAGTAGGTAGTTATTTCGAAATATCATACCATAAAAATGAAGAATATCATGACTATGTAGTCTCTTATAAATCACTATATAAAAAAATTAATGTCTCATGGGATAAATCTAATTCGAAAAAGAAATGTTCATGGAACCCGAGGTAACTTTGGATTATACTCCTCCCACATAAGATGAATTAAAAAATCTAATCCCATTTCAATATAAGAATATTCTCCTTTTGGAAAATTTTACTAGAAACCTTATCATCAGTACATTGAAAATCATAAGCTCAGCTGATAAAGCTGTAGGAATTCATCACCCAACATTTAAAATAACAAATCATACCCTTACATATCAATAAATTAAGTATTCATATATAATAAAATCATCCATTTTTGAGAAAATTGGCCCATTTGGAATCCAAGGGTGGAAAAAATAAAAACCTTACCATTATTAATAATGTTAAAAAAGGAATGATTCAAGAGAAGTAAACATAATCAGATCAACTTTCTCGAAGTCCAAGACTAATTCAAAGGAAATGTGGCAACCAAGATTTGATCCCTCAAAATCAAGTAAATACATCCCCATCAAACCCACATAGACAAGTAAGAATAAATATAAAATAACCCACCAATCTTTATCATAGTGTATTTTTTCTTATCCTTAATATTTTTAATACCTAAACCTCCATATTTAGGAATAGTAACTAAAATACAAGAAACTTTGTCTCTTAAAGAAGAAGGAAAAGTTCATTTCCAAAGTAAAAAACTTGATCCTAACCTCAATATATTTAATAAATTTAAAGGGAAAATATAAGTTATTTAAATAAAATAATTTCATACTAAACCATACTGACTAAATAAGATAAATATCACCCTTAAAGAAAAGGGATTTATTCATCAATACCTTTATTATCTTATAAATTTTACCCTTAAAAGAATAATAATTCAAATCCTAAACCATAGTGGATATGAGTCGATACCCTATGTAACGTAGGGGGAAAACACTATGACTAAACCTGAAGGCATCCTCAATACTATCCTTCACATTATCCCTTATAACAATAATAAAATCAATATATTTAGAAATATTTCTTGTTAAACCAATAAGTGAGGAGAATATGTATAAATAATTCTTAATAAACAAGATTGGATTTAGATCAAAATATGAAAAAAATAGTAGACCATCAATATAAAAATTTTGGGCAATAGATATCTCTTCACACCACCAGTGAAATTTAAATTTATTAAGTGAAGAAATAAGATCATCAAGGATGTGAGAGAAAACATCACTAGAAATCATCAACATAAAAGGGGGATAGGTTCATCTTGTTGGAACCCCTTTTTTACCAAAAAAGTATCAAATAAATTCCCAAATTATATTCAAAGAAAACATTGAATAACAGACAAAATTTTTAATCAATTATGAAAACTTAGAGGGAAACCTAAGAAAAAAAAGAGAATTCCAAAATAAAACCCATCTAAATGAATCATAATCATCAAACATTAAATCTTAATGGCCTATATATGATGCACACAATTATGTTTATATTCCTTTATAAGCTCTTGAGTGAGTAGGATTTTTTCAAATATGTGCCTCCCTTAGATGAAAATGGGTTGCACCTGGTATATGAGATCTAAAAGTAGCATCCTAAACCTATTAGAATGAATATTGGAAATGCATTTATATATCAAATATTGGTAATATAATGGGAAAAAATATAATATGATTATGGAATTAGAATTTGTAGTAATTAAAGTAATTTTTGATGCATTTTCTTTCTTTAACAGCATCCCAGACTTTAGAATTATAATACAGCAATAACAACCTCAACACCCACCACTGGCCATGATTTTAGAATGAAATATATAATACATTTTTGTGATATGATTTGTGAGGATAAATTGAAAAAGGGTAGGGTAAAAAATCCTTAGGTGTAGAATAGGTATATAGGGTGTCATGAGAAGCCTTATCATTAGAAGGAGTCAAAAAATGACCAATGGATGCATTTCTGTTGTAGGGGTATTTGACGTAGAACACAAAAATTACTAAAAAACTAACCAATTTAGTTTTTATCTCACAATAATATAAAATAATAACATTTATCTTTCTTTGAAAATGAAAAATATTTTGTGCATTAAATCTGGCCTTAATCAAGCTAAAAAAGAATGTATAGTTTGATCTATGTCCTTAATACACTAAACTCAACTCTTCTATTATGATGTAATAATAACACTTAAGTAGATATTTATAATATTCTCCATAAAAATGGATTCCTTAAAGATAAACACATTAGCGATGCCAACTTAGATCATGGTATATTGGAAAGAAAACAACTCTGAAGTAAGTGAGAGTATCTCTACATTATTCAGGGTGGAAATATTAGAATTTAAACCCTTAGGAGAATACTTGATAATATTAAATTTATTATAAACTTAAAACATCTTATTCCCTCCAAATATATTGTACCATGACATATAATCCTAATACATAAATCCCTCATAATAATCCTAGTGATTGAAAAAGTTAATTTGAATCTCACCAAAATTTGGACTTGAACCCCCTTAGATAATAATAAGGATATGATTAGAGACTCTAAAATGAAGTAAATCTCAAGAAATTAGAAAATTAGACATCAAAATATTATTTACTAATCCTTGTCAAACTTATGAAAAATACCATAAGTACCTTTCCCTACCAAGAATCTCAACCCCGGGTAGTGATGATACTCTAAATTCACCTTTAGAATATATGAGATATAGTCATCCAAGAAATATAACTAATAAAGGTATCCCTCCATTATATCCTTAGTAAATAAAAAATCATTAAAATCTCCAAGCACAATCCAAGGATTTGAGAAAACAAATGAATCAAAAGAAAACAAACCTAACCAAAATGTTTTCCTTTCCAACACTGGGTTCGAAACATAAAAATGATATAAATAAGTTGATCCCTAAATTAATAAAAATAAGGTAACAATCAATTGACTATGTTAATTTAGAAACAAGATTGAGTTAAACCAAATGAGGGTTCAAAAAAACCCAAATAACCCCCAGAGGAAGATGAAAAATTAGTGAATTGGTGTGAGTGGGGCATAATAGAGAAAAATATAGTGGAATAAGTATCCAGATATACACTCATCTCCCCTAAACCAACATAGTATAGACTATTAGACAGTAAAAATATGTTCACCTCTTAATAATTTTACAATGTACTTAATCCCATAAAATTACATCTTCCAAAACGTAATAATTATATCCATTGGGTAAGATATCCATATATTCCATTAGTTAGTTCCTAGATTCAAGACCATCTACTAAATTAAACTTCTCACATGAAATTTTAGAACTAAAGAGGTAGGAGAAATGGGAAAAATACAACACCAAGCATGAAACTAAATGGATACCACCAGGAACCTCTCCATTAATAGCTTCACTAAAAATAAATAAAAATAACTTAGAAAAATATCCTAGGGGAAGTGTAACTAGAAGATAAATCTTTAACATACCCACTAGCATTCATCAAACAAATGTATCAATAATAAAGAGTACACCTCCATGGTCACGCTAGTCAATGAAACAACTATCAAGGCTATTAACGTAACAACCATGTGCAAATCTAAATATGAGCATGAATTAACTTTACCAATGATCTTGATGGTTCAATAAGAAGAAACAATGCCAAAAATTCTATCGAACTTGGTTTGGAAGATGATTCCCACCAACAATCAAAGTATCTATGATATAAGAAACTATATTTTACTTGACTCTTTTCTTGTTCTTATGAAGAAGTAATAGGACCAACTTTCAACCACCCAATGGCTCTATCCTAGGTCTCTAATCCCTAACCATATAATCTATTATCAAATACATAGATTAAGGGTAGACATTAATGTGTTGAACAAAAAAATTATAATAAAAAAATATTTTAGAACCCAACTAAAAACCAGTTTGATTATAACAACATTAAAAATATATTACTCTAGGTTTATCTCTTAAATAAAAAGACTATTCACTAAGACCTAATCACAAAACAAATAAAAAAAATTTATTCTTACAAAAATAGTGTATTTATCTATAAAAAAAGGTTTACCATCTATACTTATAATACAGATAAGGCCTTCCACTGACCAAGAATTAAAAAAATTACTTCAAAAAATAAATCATATGGGAAATGTAGAGAAATAATCTTTGACTAGGACCACAATCATCTTCATGGAGTCAATAAAAAAATGCATACTAGAAAAAATCAAAATAAAACTAGCCATAATATCTACTAAAATATAGGAACTGGTAAACCAAAAAAATCCACCATTATTGTAAAGAGTTTGCAATAGGATCATAACCCTGAGAGCATAAAAAAAATATGACACAATTGAAAATGAAAATTTCTTACCTAGAAAATAGCCTAACAGAGTATTATCCCATTGACTAGAACCCACCATGATCACTAAAGAAGTTAAGAATACCCAAAGGGATATAATACCAAAAATTGGAGGATACAAGACCAAGATCAAAGAACTAGATAACACCCTTAAGGAAGAATATGTAATTTGAGAAACCTCAATTATTGTTACTTAGAAGATGGTGGAAAGATCAAACCTACCCCAATATGATGTTGGAGTAAGGTACACAGTACAATATATAAGTGATAAATATTGGTCATGTGTTGATTCAACAATTTTGGAAATTTCTTTTTGGTTTTTATGCTCACAAATGATCACATTTGTGTTACTAATGAATTTGATTCTAAGTTAATTTCAAAAAATTATTATTAATCAGAATACTTATTGATGAATTATATTCAAGTCATTGATCCAATTGTAATATTTTTGAAAGTATTTGAGACATGTTTAAAAGAGTTATAGAAACATTTTTCATTCCCTAAGTTCATAGGAGAAACGTATGCTCAACAAACCTATGCTAGAAATAGAACTTAGGGTTAATATACACTACATTATCAGGAAAGTATAGATAAGAAACCCTACATTTGAAAGAAACCCTATGTTTGAGGAAACAAATGTATGATACATGAAACCTAATTTTGTGATCAACCGTACATTGGTAACCCTTCCTTTGAAGTTTTTTATCACATAAAGGAACCCAATGTTTGATTATTCAATGATGATGTTTTAAATCCATGATATTATATGATATTTATACACTAGTATTTATAGGAGTAAAGATCTATTCAAATATATTCTACGACCGATTAAAAGTCTCATTGTGATTGTTTTAAAGGATTGTATTCAATGGAGTAAATCCTTTCTATTGTTATGGGATGTTATGAATCTATTAAATTATTTTAAATTTAAAACTTCATGATTTATTATGTGATATTTATAGATATGTTTTAACCTAGAGATGTTCGGCCAATAGTAAAAATACTATGAAATTATTCATCAGATAAAAATATTCATACAAATATACAGAGGAGGTATACATAAGAAAATTTCATGAGTGTCATTTCCTTCAGAGATAAAATTTGGAGACATTATTTTTTTGATTGATCTGATTAACTCACTATTATTGTTGTTGATACTACAACACTTTATTGTTATATATTATTTTATAAGAATGATGAATAATTTTAGTGAAGATACACTTTAGAGGCATATCTTTTAAATCATTTGTTTGGTGTTTTCTTTGCTGTTATAAATACTATTCAGTAATGAAGATATATTTTCTATTTTTCATTATTGTAGGTATATTTACATTTGTAAATTTTTGTTACAACTATAAAGTTTAACATGTTTTCTCAATAGAATAAAACACTATGGATTATTGAAGTTTCGATTACTTGTACTGAATCTTTGTTATGTTTCAGCTTCTTGCACTAAGTTATGGATTTATTTTTCCTTTTAAAAGAACCATAAGTCTTTGTCAATTATTGTTGTAAGGTGTTAACTACCTACACTTATTTTTCGTTTTAAAGGTATTTGGATAAGAGGACATGCTACTGAAAATACCAAGATCATGGAGTTGAGCGTTGGTGGAGTGGAAAAAGGGATCGTTGCGCCTAGAACCACTATACATCATTATGTTCACTTCCATTATTTATTTCCCTTAATAACTAATTTTTTATAGAAGGAAAGGCTCACTGCATAACAAGAGTGGTGTTCAGAATTCATCAAATTTTTTGAAGTGCACAATTCACCCCCCCCATTTTGTCTTTGTCTTTATTATTTACATCTGACCGAAAAAATGATATCAAATTCAAAGATCTACTGCTATATTTTCTTATTCAAAATTTATTTTTCTTAACCGATATCAAAAAGTGGTATCAGAAAACTCTAATAAATATTTACTAGTTTAAAACAAGCCTAGGTTAATGATTCATAAAAAGACATCTTGAAATGGCTGATTCTAGAGAAGGCATGTCAATGATCCATGCTCCATATGTTAATAGTGACAATTACAGATGATGGAAATCCCATATAACAATTTATTTTTAAAATCTTTGAATAAGTGTTTATTTAAAGGATGTTAAGACTTATTATATTCCTAAGGAATATTTAAAATATGGGTATGATAATCAAGAAATAGAATATGACCTCAATTCAGAATCCATGAATGTTATTGTGTATAGTTTAGGAAATGATTTTTTTATTTGAGTATCTCAATGTCCTACTATATAAGAGATGTGCAAGACTATTATTGTTTAATATGAAGGAATTATAAATATCATACAATTAAGGTAAACTACTGTGAAACTAAAATTTGATACATTCATAATGTATGAGGAGGGAATTATCACTCAAATGAATGGAATATTGTTGAGATCTTAAAAAATATTGTTACTTTGAGAGATCCAATTTTAAAAATCAAATCAAGGTTTAAAATTACTTTAAGTTTTAAACTCAAAGTGGAATGGAATATCTATAGCTAAACACAAGTCTAAACTAGTGAAAAATTAATCTATGTATGTATTGATTTGGAATTTAATGATGTATGAAGATGAGATGCAGGATGGAGCTAACAATCATATACAATATAAATAATATTATCTAAAAACTATTATGGATGAATAATTTGATTCATGACATCCAATCTAGATAATTAATTATCATATCTTGCTGATATATTTGAAAAGATGTATAGAAAGAAAAATAAATGTACTGGAGAAAATAAATGTTGTAAGTTCAAGGAGAAAGGTGATACAAAGGATAACTATCCTTTACTCAAAGAACAAAGGAAAGATGATTATAAGAGAAAAGTAAAGAAAATTGTAAAAATTACCTGGAGTAATACTTCTATTCCACATAATTAATCTTATAAAGATCCTGAGGCTGATAAAAAAAGAAAAATGTTATTTCTTATGACTAATACAGATCATGAGGTATAATCTTCTTACTCTCAAACTTTTAGTTGTGAAAAATTAGCTTATGATGAATTAAATAAATATAGCTTTATAATACAATATAAATATGAATCCTTAAATAATGATCGCAGTAAAATTAGAAAATTTTCTGATACTATTTTATTATATACCGAATTTTTTTCAAAATAAATTAGTGATTTAAATTCTAATTCTTCTGAAATTTCATGTGATATGCATGACACAAAAATTAATGAATTATTTGCTGAAGATAAGGATTTAAAACATGCCTTAATTGTACTGATAAAAGTAGAAAAATATTTGAACAAATCCTTATAAAAATAAATTTCAGAGAGGTAAGTTTTTATTAGAAACAATGGTTAATGAAATAAAATTAAGAATTTTTTTTCCCTCGTTTAAATAGTTTGAACATGTCTAGTGTTAATTTGTTTTGTTTTCAACAATCATTAAAAAAAATTATTTATACATTATAAAACATTAAATTTCTACTGTTAAAAATATTTATTTCTCAAAATAATTATTTAACTTGAATAGTATAATTCGATCTCAAAATAAAAAAGTTTGGTTATAGAGAAATTTAATTGCTTACACTACTAGACCAAAAATCATATGGGTAAAAAAAATCAATTACATTCGATATTTTTTAGGATTAAAACACTATGTTGTATTGTTGGATATTTTACTGGTTGATCAATTATCATATGAAAGTCTCCACCAATAGAATGAACAACTCTGAATTATTTCATTATCAAAGAATCCTCAATATGAAAATCACTGATCCTAAAATTATTTCATTTTTATATTTATATTTGATTCAGATGAATTAACTATTTTATTGAAGGGAAGAGATATATCTCTCAAATTTTGATAAAAACCCTTGTTTATTCTTTAATACAATTCATAATATATGTGCTAAAAATATTAAAAATATATAAAACTATATTTTATGTTTTTTTGGAAATTAAAATATTAGTTTAAATTATGAAAAGTTTATATTTTTTATCCTTAAACCATTTTGAAGTCTTTATATTTTTTATTTTATTTGTTTACAAAATATGAACATCTTTATTACGTGAAAAATTATCTTCAAAAGTTAAAATATATAATGATTATTCTTTGTTTTATTAATAAGAAATATGAAACTTATTCTGCATTATATCAGAAAATAACATATAATATGGTTCTTGAAATCTATTTTTTTACATGTCTTCTTCTTAAAAAGATTCTATAAAACTAGACATAATAAGAAGAAGCGATCAAGTTCTGCAAGATTGGTGGAAAATATTTCTCATAAAAGGATAAAAGGTAATCCTTATGATCTTTTAAAAGAAAATTAATTTTTTTATTGAGGATTCATTTGAAAAATCTTATAAAAAAGATAGGTAAGTTCATTGTGAAGAAGAACTGGAAGATTCTTCATCTGAAACGACTTATGAAAAACTTTGTTTCAAAGTCATCACCTTGAATTATGAAAGAGTAAAGCTACAAGATTAGTTGGATATATCTAATATGGAATAATAATAACTATAGAAGTCCATCTCGGTCGAAAATAGTTTTTGATTTACTATAATAGGAATATCAGGATTTAAAATATAGTTTGATCTTAAAATCATATTTTGAAGATTTCAAGGTAGAAATCCTTTGTCAGATAGAGTTTCTCAAAAGATAAACTATTAAAAATATAGATATTGATAAGATGAAGTTTTTTCTTCTTGAACATTGTTCTACCTACTCAAATAAAAGAATAGATGATGTTAAAAATATATTAAAATAACTATCAAGAGTTTTAGCTACTTGAATTGAAAAAGAGAGACGTTTAGAATGTTCAGACAAACAATCTACCCCTTCTTAACTCTTTAAAATCATTTTCTATTTATTTAAATTAAATTTTGTATGTATTATTTTAAATCTATTTAAATTCATTATTATAGGTATAATTTTTTGTTTATTTAAAATCAATGTTATAGGCACTGTTTTCTCTTTATTTAAATTCAATGTTATATGTATTATTTTATATTTACTTAAATTTAATGATATATATATATATATATATATATTATTTTTTGTTTATTTAAATTCTATATTATATATATTTTTTACAAGATATATTTAGTGAAAATATATGCAATAAGTTTATTCATAATTTGATTTTAATCTTTTATTAAGCATGAACTTAATATATAATTTTCTCATAAGTATTTTATGGTTGTATGTAACAATTATTAGTTTTAAATATCTCTTATGAAAAAAAAATGTTTTAATTCATTGAATATATTTTATGTTATGACTTAATAGAATTTTTTTAATCGAATAATAGTTTTATTCAATCAATATTTTGTTATAATTGATGTTTAAAATCTTAAATATTTTTATTTATGGGGAGTTAATATTATTACTCTAATTTTTGGATGTCACAAAATGGGGGAGAACATTCTTGTTTTAGTATATTTTTCATTAATGGGAGAAGTTTATAGATTTAATTTACTTATTTATTATCATGGGGAGAAGTTTAAATAGTTCCTCATCAATCATTATATTCTAATCTTAACATGGGGGAGATGTTTTCATTGTGAAAAAAATTTACAAATTTTTTTACGAAGATAAAGGGGGTGAAATTTAAATTGTTTTTAAATTTTTGGTATACTTTATCATTGGATTTGTGATCATAAAAATGTGGGAGATTGTTGAGCATGTATTTTTTCAAATTTTTTGGTAATTTCTATTTGATTTTATTTTTCACAAACACCCACATTTGTGTTATAAATTAATTTTATTCTAATTGAATTTCAAGGAATTATAATTCATCAGAATATTTATTCTGGAATTATATTCAAGTCCTTAATATTCTGAGATTTATTTTGAATATTCAGGATGTGTTTAAATGTATTTTGGAAACATTGTTCATACCCTACATTAGTAAGAAAAATGTATGGTTCAATAACCCTACGTTTGAAACAGCACGCAGGGATCAATTAACCTATGTTGTCAGGAAATTATGGATAAGAAACCTTATAGTTAGAATAATCCCAAATTTTGAGGAAACAAACATATGGTACATGAACCCTTATTTTGTGATCAAACATGCATTGTCAACACATGGTTTGATGTTTTTTTGTCACATGATGGAACCCTATGTTTTACTATTCAATGATGAAGTTTTAAATATGATATTTATACAATAGTCTGGATTTGAAAAAATATCTACTTAAAGCTATTCTAAGACTGATTCAAGGGATATTTATGATTTTTAAATACCTGTATTCAATGGAGTATATTTTTTATATTCTTAAAGGAAGTTACAACAATCTTGAAAGTTTTTTAATTAAAATATTCATTATTAATTGTGAGATATTTCTAAAGATGGTTTTACCCTGAGATGTTCAACCAATAGTATATATACTGAGATGTTATTTATCAGATAAAAATATTTAATCAAATATACAGAGGAGGTATTCATAAGAAAAAGTCATGTGTGTCATTTTCTTCACATATAAGCTTTGAAGACATACTTATTTTGATCTATCTGATCGAATCACTATTTTTTTATCGATGCTACTCCACTTTATTGTAATATATTCTTCTGTAAGAATGATAAAGAATTTTAGGTAAGATATAATTTTGATACATACATGTTTAAACATCGATCTTATGTTTTCTTTTCTATTGTAAAGCTTGTGCAATTTTGAATATCTATTTTTCCTTGTGTGTTATTGATGATTTCTTTACATTTGTCGTTTGAATCTGAAATTGTTATGTTTGACCTGTTTTCTCAACAAAATCAAACTCTATTGATTTTTTGGAGTTTTGAATACTCATAATCAGTTGTGGTTAAGTGTTATCTTCTTGCACAAAGTTTTGGTTTTACGATTCCCAGTAAAAGAATCAGAAGGGTTTGTAAAGTCTTGATTTAAGGTGGCAACTTCCATCACTCAGTTATCATTTTTAATGAATTTGGATAAGAGGAACTACTAGTGAAATCACCAAGCATGTGGAGTTAATCGATGGAAGAGTGGACTAAGAGATATGTGTTCCTTGAACCACTACACATTGTTTTGTTCATTTCCTTTATTTTTTTCCACTGCTCGGTCATTTTTGAAAGAACGAAAGGTTTGCTGCATACCAAGTGAGGTGTTCAAAATTCATCAAAAAATTTGAAGTTCATATTTCACCCCCCTGTTGTGTATTTTTCATCATTATTATCATTCTGACCCAACAAAAAATATGAATAGCTTCAGTGGATAATAATGTTTTATATATTATTTATAACATTTAATTTCAGCATAAATTTTTTTTAGAGATAGAAATTTCATCTTAGACATAGATTACATGGCATATCTTTTTATCAAATATATGATATTTTCTTAGGTTCACTATCATATTTTATATCAATTATCATTATTTTATAACATAATGGGTAATATGGGTGGATGAATAAAGATATTCATCAGAAAATTGAATTGATGATTCATGAATTTAGATGATTGGTTTATTCATATATACATAATTTCTCATAAACAATTATACCTTGATGTTTTATATTTATACAACTATTATAATGTTATTATCAGGATATATATCACTACTAGAACTTTAGTTCTGATATTTTTTTTAAATGAAGACTTTATACCAGAATAATATGATTAAATCCATATGTTGGCTATTTTTTCTCCCCTATACCTTTAAGATCAACCTTTCATATTATGTGGTGTTAAACCTATAGAGACTATGAATTCCCTTACAGGAATTCTCATTATAAGGAAATTTATCCTTCCTTCCCTATTGTAAGTATTTTTTTCATGATATATAATGAAATAAGTGTGGGGGCGATTAATTTTAAGATGTTGATGAGGATGGAATGTATTGAAAAGGATATCATGAGTATTTTAATCATTGTTTATTGGGGGAAAGGTTTATAAATTGACAATTCATTATGATATCATTGCTACTCTATATAAAAATAAAATAAAATAGTAAATAAATATATATTTAAAATAGGGTGAATATTTTATTGGTTTCACTTACATGATTATGGATACATTATAAAGAAGATAAAGGATTTGATTGGTGTTATCATTTGAAGGAGTATAATTCACATAGATTTAAATTATATATCATGAATTATACTAATGAATAAACCATCTTTTTTAGATTTAATTTTTAATTTTCATATCAATTATCTATCAACACTTAACACATATAAATATTAAATTTAATGACATTCCTCTTGATTATTATTTTTTTATTTCTATGTAGGGAGATAGATATCTTGAATTCATATTCATATAAGGAATATAATCGATATTGATCATAACTCTAAATTAAATGATCTTGATTTATGAGATAAATAATTCTATTGGTATGGTAGAACAAAACATGGAGTAAATAATAATTAGAAGTTTAAAGATGTGAATGAAATGTTAGACAAGTATCATCAATTTTAAATGAGATGTGAATTAAAAGGTTGATTGGTTTTCTTGAAAATTAAGGATTTGAAAATATATTTCTATATTATTTTTGAAAGATTACTCATAATTGATAATTTTTTATTTTTTTTGACTATTCTATATAGAGATTTAATATGATAGATTTTCATTGTGACTACATAGAGATCTATAATTAAGGATATACAAGATTTTATGTCTAGGGGACTTCAATTATATTAAAATATATATACATTTTTATTTATAATTTTTTTTGATGAATAAGTTAATGTTGTATCATTTTTATAGGATTAATATCTTAGTGGAGTTTGGAGGAATTTGGAATGATTTTTATAAAATTAAAGAATTATATGTCATGGGGATCTCTTGACCACACCATGGTCCATGTTAGAGGATAAAACTAAGAATGAATCGGGTACAGAGGAATAATTCATTGATCACATGAATTTAATTTATTAAAATGATTTCCCCTATTTCATGGATATTTTTATAGTCTATTTAATCACATAATGATCAAAGGAAAAGGGATGGTGGAAACAACTTGATTAGAGAAATAATACCATGGCCAAGGGGACCAGAGATACATAAGATTGTGTTAAAGTTTCAAAATGTTTCATATGATAAATTTTGGAATTCAGTCATCCATATCTTAGAAAAATATCACAGTGGGTTTATTTAAAGGTAAAAATAATTTTCATGAATTTAAATGTCATGGTGAGTGAGATATTATATATAAAATGGAAAAATTAAAGGAAAATGTTGTGGTTTGGGTAGATGCATAAACCAGGCTAGAAGAGATATTATGATTTTTCTATAGAGGAAAGATTAAATTGTTATGGAATTTAAAAATAATGTTGAAATGGGATTTTTAATGTTATTTCAAAAAACGTAAATCCTTAGTGTTTGGAATTTTAGAAAAAATTCAAGATCACTTATCTTTATCTTCATTGAAGCACGAAGATATGTTCTGGTGAGATAATTGTGACATGCTACTCATTTCTTAAAAACTAATTTGGTATTTATTAGAATAGTACATAAAAGCAAAGAGATATATGAATATATAAGGATATATTGATGTGTAATCTCTCTATAAAAAGTGATTTTTGAATCAACACGAGGGGTGTAGGATTAAATATTCAATGATCATTCTCTGAAAGATTATGGTTGTAGGATATATGAGCTTGAAGGTCAAGGTTATATTTTATACTAGGGTTTCCCATTCCATCTCTCATGTGTAACATGAATCAATCCTTTGGTTATTATAAATAAAGATGGTTGAAAATATTTGACTTGAGTTTTGTAATGAGTGGTTATTTAATATTGAAGTTTCTTTTATTTTAATGGTATTTTGTGTTATCTTTTTAATTAAACCCTTATTTGAGACATTTTATTATTTATTTAAGCATGATCCTTTTCCAATAGATTGAAGAATTTTCTTTTAGTATATTAACTGGTCACTTAGATTATTTTTAGACTATGTATTGAGTTTGAGTAGCTATATTAAAACATGGTTTTGGATAATTAATTATTAAATGAATTGGAGTACATTATCATAAGGAAAGAGGAATTTAGTAACAATAGAATAAGTTTCAAGACCATGGAATTATTTTTTTCCAATACCGACCACAACAAAACTACTCATTAAACCATTTATTATTATCTATTATATGAGCCTTTAATAATGAAAAATTATTATACTCTTATTCATGTATGGTCATTTTATTAATTTAAGATTTATTTTA
The DNA here is from genome assembly GCA_963277665.1 of Viscum album. Lineage (NCBI taxonomy): Eukaryota > Viridiplantae > Streptophyta > Magnoliopsida > Santalales > Viscaceae > Viscum > Viscum album. Next base: position 406,249,628 of record OY728167.1, read on the forward strand.
AATCTACTCAATCAATTGTCTTGAATTTAAAACGATAGTTTCATGTTGTGGATCACTAGTCTTTATTGATTCGGCCTCCAACATAAGCTATACTACACTTTTTTAAGTTAGTTTTAAAGAATCATTTTATAAATTTCTAAATTTAATTCACAATGTGAATTAATGATTCCTTTTAGGTACACATAAATTGTTTTCATAATTCTATAATGTCATGTATAAAAATAAGTATTTTTTATTTTAGGTTAAAACCTAGTGATGATTCCATGATCAATGCCTCTGCTCATGGGTATTTTTTAAAAAATACATATAATTATTCTCAAGAGTTACTTATTAATTTTTGAGAACCCAATTTTAATAGAAAATATATTGGGAGACATGAAGTTGGGGTATTAATCAGGTTAAGAAGACTTAAGATTTTGGCATAAATGTTGAATCATTTATAAATAAGTTAAATACCTTGAAAATATACGAAAAGTTTTCTCCAAATTAACATTAATACTTATCTTTTGACATGGGTGGTGGTTCAAACCTAATAAAACATTATAGATATATATAATAGGATAATATATGATTGAAAGACAATATAATTGGATATAATCCTTGACAGTTCTAGAGTTATTAAAATAAATAATGGAGAGTAGTGATGGAAATCATTTAGTTGATTCAAGATGGATGAGGACCACATGAGATCAATAATCAAATTTCAAAGGAATTCCCACAACCTCCACAAGTTGAAATTCCATTGCATAAATAATTTCAACCTATAAGGTTATACTATACTAAACATCAGAAATATGTACAACATCAAACACAGTGAGAAACCCCCTGATTTGGGGATAAATTAGTAGGGTATATTTTGAAGACTGATTAGACGGTGTGAAACCAAGATACCCTCGGGAAGAAAAAAGTATCCATGATCTAGAATAATGAGTTTAAATAAGGATGTTCTCTAAAAATATATTTATAGATAACCATGTTTTAACATCACATCCTGGATCACACTATAATAAAAAGACTGATTTCCCACATTACCTCAGGCATACTCATCATATGTCAAAGGTTGCTGACTAACAGAAGGATTATAAGGTGATACCATGTGAAAATTATAACATCATATTAGAATAGAGAGAAAATAATAAAAATAAAATATAACCAGTCATCAAAATATCTAACTGAAAAAAAGAACATTATATCTAATCCAATCAAGGATAAATAACATACTCATTCCATAATAAAAATGCTCTAATCAAAATGTCATGTGATTCAAAAAGAAATCAAAAATATCTCTGGTGGGAGGATCATATACAACCCAAACTAAAATATATAAAATAAAATAATAACCATAACAAGATCTCTAGTCCTTTCTCGATCACAATTCCAAACTCCTTCCAATTTATCCAGTCGAACTAACCAATATTTGTCCTCTTCCATACATGTATCATTGATTATGAGGTCTTCTCAGGAACCAATGTGTTAGGACCATCCAAGAAGAGTGTGAGTATAACTCAGTGGGACACCCCCAATATCTACCCTAACATAACCAGTAAATAACAATTATGTAAAATGTTTGTAACACCCCAAGATTTTATGAAAAATATTCTTTTTAATTAATGTCTTGTATTGTACGCTACACCAAAAGGAACTTGCACAACACGCATCCATGACTTTACTTGCATTACACGCAATCGCGACCTTCCTTGATAGCGTGTGTAGTACGCAATACCGTGTTTCACTAAAGGAGATATTATTATAATATTATTATGAACTAGCCATTATGAATAGTAATAACCACTTTTTGAAATTTTATAAATTTTATCTTTCAAAATGGAATTCATTTTTGGATACAGAATATCGAAATTAGCTTAGGGTGAAATTTTGATACTTTTCAGATAACTTTCATATTCTGATGAATAGTGAAAATTACTAAATTTTAATTAAAAACAAATTTTTTAATAGAAATAATTAATAGTGATAAATTATTAATTTGAGTGGTTTTAAAGTATATTTAGAATATATTTTTACAATTTAATACAATTTTGGTCATTGGATGTAATTTCACATTTAAACCAGACATAAACAAGTGTCAATCTTTTGATAGTTATTATATCTTAAGAACACGCTATTTGTTTTGACGACGAGAATTAATTTTTAAATTAATTAATGTAAATGATATGTTTTGAATTTGGTAAAATAGACATCATTTTTTAATTCATAATATCATATATATCTTAGGCCTAATTTTTGGTATTTTCTGGAAACATTCATTTTTTGATGAATAGTGAAACCACTAAGTGGTAGTTAAAAAACTGAATTTTTCATAAAACTTAATTTTACCGCTTCTGGGAGTGGAATTTCGAAAATCCAAGAGACATGGTTAATATCAAATACTAAAATGTGGTTCAATGAGATGAAAATAATTTTTTGTGAATAGTAACTTTTTACTTTTTTTTACCACAGTTAAAAGTAAATAGGGTAATTATGGGTAAAAATGATATTATTATTACCCTAACACATTCCCTAATTCTACTGGATAAGTTTAATTCGGCCAAAAACAACATTAGGAATAAAATATGACCATTTAGGCCCACTTGGATTAGATTATGACATTTATTATTAATTTATTTATAGAAGGGTTAAAATAGTTAAAATAAATGTTTAATAACTAAATAATTTTTAATATAGGGTTATACATAAGATAAATTCTACTATAAATATTCATTAGAAAGATAAAAATATATCATACATAATGGTATTTTATTTGTAATTTTTAGACTTAATATAATTTAATTTATTTATGACACAATGATGATGCATTAATTATCTTATTAATGAAATATTGACATAATAGATGTTATAAATAATAAACTAAATGTAATTTGAGAATTTTTATGAATTAAACTAATTTTCTAAGTTAATATGACATGTTATTATTGATTTAGTTTTCTTTATTAGAACTAATAATTATGTTATGATTTTCAAAAAAATCAATTACCAAATAGTGTCAAAATTGACATCAAATAGTTTTTAAAACAAATATTATATTATTAATTGTTATTTTATTCCTAAAAATTTAAAGTTCGGCCAAATGACTTATATAATGTTATATATTTTAATAATAAACAACTTGGAGTTCTTTTGGCTTGTTATAGTATGTTTATTAACCTTATAGTGTAAGAAAACAAGAAGACACGGTAAAAGAAAAATTATTTAACTTAAAGTTAAATCTAAATGATAAGGTTACAATAGATACCAAAACTTGTCTAAATTCTATTGGATGATAGGCTTTCGACCCCTCCCCACCTTAGATTCAAAATAACTCAATTTTTAGCTATTAAAAACCTAATATGACTTTATAAAAAGATTAATATTTTTAGTTTTTCCTAAGGTGACCCTCTCCTCCCTTATAAAAGGGCACCTCCTCCCTCTCTTCCTCACACCATTTTGAGCCTTGAAGCTCGTCCAAACCCTGAAAAATTCACTTCTCCACTTCCCTAGAATCATCATAGAGGTCCTGGTCTTCTTTAAAGATCAATTTTGGTGCCCTAAGAGGTGGTCTCAAAGAGGCGCTTCAAAGAAGAGGTAATGTCCGTTACCGATTCATTCAACTCAATTTATTCTTCCACTTTTTCTTCTTAGGTTGTTTTATTATGAAGTAATAACATAAGTATCAATAATATACTTATATGTTATTATAAGTATTAAACAACCCTATTTTACCGTCTATCCATCCTACAGAAAATGAAATCACCGCGCGTGCATACGTACGGAATACCGTCTCCACGCCGTGGTGTAATCTATTTTCCACCACCACCTTACTTTGATGGGTATAATGGTGTAAATAATAACTATATATGATTATTGTAAAGTTATATTGATTCTGTTATAGTATACATACACTCTAATAAAATTCCACGATCATGGGAACGATATCATCGCTCGTGCGTACGTACGGAATACCGTCTCCACGACGCGATGAGATTCATTCTCAATGATTAACCATTCATAAATGATTATAAAGTATATATAATAAGTAATCATGAAATATATGACATAATAATGATAATGGATTTATGTATATATATATTTATTTCATCCAATTAATTCCATTCAATTCAATGAGGAAACGAAAGCAACGTTCATGCGTACGTATGGCCTACCGTCTCCATGAACGGTGTATTTCTTTCCATTTATAGATATATTATATATATGTATATTCTGAATATATATTATATATAAATCATGTTTTATATTCTGGAATTAAGTAATCATGATCTAAGTATTCATATGAATAATTACAAGTCAAAACGCGGATGACAAATGAAACGATTTTACCCAAAACGCTCTTTAACATGGAATTTACAAAAGAACGGGTAATATAAAGTCATAAGTGAACCATATATGATATCATAACAATTAATATGATTCTTTAATAATTCAAAGACATTATTTAAATCATTATACAGGAGGTTCAGATACGTATGAAGCATATCGGACCTAAGGTAAGGGATAATTTTGCAAATCTAATTTTTTCCGAGATTGCTTATTCGTAAGTATTTACTGGGGTTATTGTTATCATCTATGTCCATGTTTCCTAAAAATGGTTTCATTTTTGTTTAAAGTACTTTTTACCCATTTTTACTTTTACCCAATGGTATGGAAGAAATATTTCTTTTATTTACCCTACAAGGTACTTTTTAACTTTTTTGAAAAAAGTACAAGAAGAATTTTTTTTTAACGTATATGGAATGAAAGGATTTTTAAGGTTTTATAAAGCCTTGTTTTAATGAAGCTTCCTCCAAAAGATTTCATGACTATTTTCAGCAAAATCCTTTTCTTTTAAAATTGGATGACATTTTGTGAAAAGAAAATGATTTTGAAGAAAAAAGGATATTTTCCTCAAGAATTCATTTCAAGTGTTTTATCAAAACCATTTTTCATCTAAGATGACATTGTTTCATATGTGTATGTTTCAGGTATAATGTCTCTATGATTTACATGGTTTCACTTCTCTTATTATGAAATGATATCTATTTCTTTTATACGGATTATGTGATGATGGGATGATGTTTATGAAACCCATTTTATTTATTGGGTTTTTATGAATGATGTATGTTTATTTTGTGGCACAATTAAGAATGATTTAATTATGAGATGGGTGGGACCTATATCTCCCTCCAATTCATTGGGTAAAGATTTATATCTCATGAGATAGACATGGATGGAATGGTAAGTAAATCCGGTTCAGTATTATAGGACTGGAACGAGGAGTGATCTCGATTTAGAAAGGGACTTTGTCCACTAAGATGGTCTTCGCAGCAATGCCTTTGCTATTATGGAAATCATTACATATGCTTAATGGATTCCACAATTACATATTTTATTCCCATGATATTTTATCATGATTTATGTACCATTATGATCTATGCCTTATGTACTTCCATGTTTTATGTCGTTGCTCAAGATTTTGATGTTTAAACATTATGTTCATGTATTTAAGTTCAAATGTATATGGTATGTTTTATTTTATCCATGCTTACCCTTACTGAGCATTTGAGCTCACCCTTTTTATATTTTATTTTCCCCCAGGATTAAAAGGAAGGTTTTAGGTAAGGAAACAAAAAGTGGAAGATTTTTATGAGAGATGTTGAAGATCTTTCACCGTGATTAGAAGATTACGTTCCAAGTTTCCAAAGACACTAAACTATTACGGTCCTTGTGTGTCTATTTTTGTTATGTATTATGTATTCCGCAAAATTAATGTAATATATATGTACCTCAAGCTTCGGGTCTCTACAGTTGGTATCAGATGAAAGGTTTAGTCAACCTTTGGAAACTAGGATGCGATAACTTTAGTGAGATTCCTAGATATATTTCTAAGTTATGTCTAGGGATGTCTCTAAGGTTAAGTATAAGTATAGGTTATAGTACTAGAATTACGGTAACGATCTTAGAATTAAACCTAAGATGTTAGATATTTAAGGTACTCCCCCTTTATTATGTAGTTTTCCCTAGCATGATTTTTGCCTCTCACACTATTCTTTTTGGGTTTTAGACGATGGCTATAACCCGAAGGAACCGTGTTGATCAATGCAATGGACAATGAAATGATTGTGCTCATGAACAAACAAATGTTATGGGAGATGGAGTGCAAAATCTTATTGCTATACTTACAAAATCTATGAATCATTTTGGACTTCCAAATGAGCAGAGAAGGGAACAATATTCTATTGAGTCCTTCATGAGGCAACGCCCACCTTCATTCAGTGGGTCTTCTGATCCACTTATTGCTGAACAATGGATCAGTACCATTGAAAAGATATTTTCAGTTCTTCAATGTTCTGAACATGATAAAGTCATCTTAGCAGTATATCGTTTGAAAGGTGAAGTTGATCAATGGTGGAATCTTATCAATAATACGAGGCCAAGAGATGAAACTGAGTCCATGGAATGGGACGAGTTCAAGAACATATTTTTCAATAAGTACTTCCCTCGTATTCTTAGGACAAAGATGGAGAAGGAGTTTCTTGAACTAAAGCAAAAGGATGATGAATCTGTTGGTGTATACGAAGCGAATTTTACAAGTCTTGCAAGGTATACATCTGGCTTTATCATCCAACCTGAAAGTAAAGTTGATTGATTCTTCAGTGGATTAAAACCAAATCTTCGAAGGGCATTAGCTATAAGAGACTTCTGTAGCTATGAAGAAATTGTGCGTTGTGCTATCAAGGTAGAAATGGAAGTTGGTGTTACTTATCCATCTCAGAGTTTTGACAAGCAATGAAAGATGGAGTTCAACGAGAAATCTCAGAATAATGGTGAAAAGAAGATGAATGTTTTCTTATGCTCAAAGTGTGGAAAGAAGCATGGTGGATATTGTCTTAAATGGACTAGAAAATGTCTTAAGTGTGGAAAAGAAGGTCATCGAGCAGCTGAGTGTCAAAGTAATGGAAAAAGGGTTTCTGATGATATGAATAAAGAAAAGACTGTAGAGAACGCACCACCAACGCTTAAATGCTTCATGTGCAAGGAAATGGGGCATTATGATAATAAATGCCCTAATCCAAGGGTTAGTGATGATCGACATGAGCAACCACTTAAGGCAAAGGAAAAAGGGAAGTCACATGCAATCACTATTGGCGATGTTGAATATGACAACGATGTGGTGCAATGATTAAGTGTTTATGTAATGGGATTCCAAAATAATGTTGTATATAGTATCGTGGAATATTGGAATATTTATGTATTGGTCTATTGTAGTTTTCAATAATTTTATGGTACCGGTAACCATTGAAAGTGATTGAGATATTTTTGGAAAAAAGATAATATGCACATAATGAAGGGAGAAGGAGAAAATGAAATATTTGATAGTATTCATGAGCTCATGACTAATATAAGGAAATAGTTATATCATGGTTTGAGGTTTTGGAATGTGAAAAGAGTTAACTTTTGACAACACTCATGTTTTCACTAAGATTCATTGGGTATTCATTTTTCAAGAGAATACATGATTAAGGCCTTTGAATGTTTGGAATGTGACCAAAAAGATATATCTCATGATATATGGGGATCAACGATGGTATTAACATGCTTTTTATATGAACTCTTTGGTAATCGTTTTCACTATAATATGAAATTGGATAGTAGTATTTTGTATAAACCTAAAGATTGGAAAGGATTATGTTGGACATAAGTTAGTATTGTTTTTGGATAGAACTCTTTTCGATATTATTGATGGGATGTTATAGTAATGTAGTTTTAGAAAAACGATAACCTGCAGGATGAGCGACAACCCATCCCGTCGGACAAGGCTGTGGGAATCGAACCCACAACCGAAGTGCGACTGGCCTTTATCGCCTACCACTGGCCTACAGGAAGTCCCTGTTTAGTATAAAGTAGTTTTATTATATTAAGTAGTATGATATATGAATTATAAGTCCATTTTAGCAACCATATATGATTATTCTCACTATAGATCGACTTATGTATATTTAATAACTTTTGCTAACCTTTTGTTTGAGACAGATGGAATGACCCATCATTCTATCACATGATCTGATAACACTTCACGAATAACAAATTCAACTTCATTTCTTTAAGAGATGAAGTGTAAATTGTTCAAGGCACGAACAACAGTGAGATTGTACCAAAATAAAGTAAGTATTTATTCTAATTCAAATTCTTCAAATTTAGGGAAATGATCTTGAAAACCAAAAATGTTGTCCTAGTGCCATTATATCTGATGAATCAGATGGTACCTGTAGGATCGAAATATAATATGAGATGCTCAATATACAAGAGGGGGGGTGAATTGTATACTTTAAAAATTCCTTTGGAACCTTTAAAGTTAGTTATGAATAACTATATTTTCCTTAAGCAAAGGAAAAGGCTAAGTTTAACAAAGTTAAACTAAGTAAATTCACAACACCTCTAACACCGAACTAAACTTAGATTGAAATTTCAAAAGTAGGTTCCGGAAATATGGTTCCGGAAATTGAACCTTATCAAAAGTTACTATATGAGATTCTACCTTAAAGCGTATAGAATCGAAAAGAATCAGAGTAAGTAAGGAAGTATAAGAAAGTTATACTTTCCTTAAGATACAAAATGTAGCGGAATAAAGACAAGTAGTAAAACTACTAGTAACAATATAATAGTCTTTTAACCCAAAGAGAAGGGTATCCAACAACCTTGGATAAAGGTCCCTTGATTTATACTTTCAAGCAAGTCTGTCTTACCCACACAAGGGTAAGCCCTCGATACGAAGATCGGAGTCTCTGTCTTGCTATCCCCACAATCCCTCAACTTCAAGGTAGTTGGCAACCTCTGTCTTTCTCAGCAAGAAAGCCCTCGATCTTTAAGGTTGTCGGCACCTCTGTCTTCCTATCCCCGGAAGCCCTCGAATGTAATCACCAACATTCGGAGTCGCACGAAGCTTTGAGAGTTTAATAAGAGTCTCTCTCTCTAGAAATCACTTCAAGCATGTAATCACATGAGTAGAAGATATATCAGCCTTTCACCACTGAGCTTTTTCAAATGAGCTCCTATTTATAGGTAAGGTCGGCTCCTTCTCCAACGGTCATATTTTCCTTAAAGATCGGAGGGACCTGTACACGTGTCACTTAGACAACGGTTAGTTTATAACAAAATGGACGACATCGTTTTATAATAAAATAAGTGTAACAGAATGTACGACATTGTTTTAAACTCTAACATAAAGGTTCGGAATGAAAACTTTAGAGTGAAGGTTCGGAGTGAATAAATTCAGAGTGTATAAAACAATGATAATCAGATTCTATTTAATAGGTGAATTCGGAATGAGAATTCGGAATGAGAATTCGGAATAGGAATTCGTCATCTGAATTCGTAATGAGAATTCATCATCAAGATTCGTAATGAGAATTCATCATCAGAATTCGTAATGAGAATTCATTACCAGAATTCATAATGAAAATTCTTCATCATAATTTGTAGTGAGAATTTGTAATGAGAATTCTTCATTAGAGTTCGTAATGGGAATTCTTCATTAGAGTTTGTAATGGGAATTCTTCATTAGAGTTCGTAATGAGAATTCTTCTTCAGAATTCGTATCCTGAATCTGGTATAGAACTTAGTCAGAGTTCATATCCAGAATTCGGAATGAAACTTCCTTACAGTTCCTATCCGGAATTCAGATCCTAAAACAGAATTCTTTATATCAAAGCTTTAATGATTCCGAGAAACTGATTCCGAAAAAAAAGATTCCGAATCTTATACTTAAGAAAAATATGAATGAAAAATGTGATAAGGATAATTTTTCTTATAAAAGCGATTTTCCTTAAGAAAGCAATTTTCCTTATAAAAGCAATTTTCCTTAAGAAAGCAATTTTCCTTATAAAAGCAATTTTCCTTAAGATAAGGTGTTTGTGATTTTCAAAACAAGAAGGAATGGAAAACTCATAAGGAAAACCTTATTGACTCAACAATCTCCCCCTTTTTGGAAAGCACAAACATCCTTGAAAAAGAAATTCTAAGAAGAAAAATCTTATCTCCCTTATTTTAAGGATATGGATGAATACGACTAACTCCACCTTAGGCTTTGAAACTCTAAGGATCGTATTCAACTTTTCGGAGTAATAATTCATTAAGAATATCTTCTTTAAGAAAAACTCCCCCTTAAACAAATTCTTATTAGAGTTCTTCTTCCTTGGGTATATATTTTTTTTCTCCCCCTTTGATAAACTCTTATTAGAGTTCTTCTTTTTCTTAAGGATCTTTTCCTTCTCCCCTTTGTGATTTTCAAAAAGAATTGGAGGAATGGAAAAAAAACATAACAAAGTACCTGAGACATTAGTAATAATAACAAACGAAATAACAAGCACAATTCTCATTAGATTTTCAATATCAGCAACAAAAGAAATACAACAAAAAGATTGGATTGGGTTATTTCGGATCTTTCTCCTTTGACATGAGCCCCTTAAGAATCGTCTTGATCTTCTTCAAGTCTTTGTGATCTTCTTCTGCTTGCTTCTCTAAGACGGCTATTCTTGCTGACTGAGCTTCAATTTTTTCTTCCTGAGCCTTTAGTTTTTCTTCCTGAGCTTGGATCTTCTCATCCTGAGCCTTCATTCTCTTTTCAAAATCCATCCGATGATCCCTTTCAAATTTCCAATTCTGAGAAACAGAATTCAACTTCCCATTCAGATCCCTGACTTCTTGGATCCGGAAGTTCTTTTCTTCAGTCAGCTTTTCTTCAAAGGATGCAGTCAGCTCATTGATCTTCTTGTCCTCGGTTTCAAAGGCATCTTTGACATTGTCTTGAAACTCATCGAAAAGCCTCATCTCTTCCACAATCTTCTTAGACCAGCTTGTCATCCTTTTGCAAGATCTTTTATGAGCTTCGTAACCAACAAAGAACATTTTGAATTGAGCTTCAATGTCAACAAACTTGTCCATAACCATGGATACGGAGTCTGTTTTCTGATTCAGCGCATGTTGGAGCATCTGGCATCGTGAATCAATACTGGAGAAAGTCGGAATGGTTCCCACCAACTTCTTCAAAGAATGGACAACAAAATCATGCCCCAACGAGGATGACTCCGAATCTGAAATTTTGCTCGGAGAGTTTTCTTCCTCAATAAGCTCCAACTTTTTCTTAGAAGAACTACCAGCCTCCTTTCTCATACTCTTTTCTGAACTCGGAGTATCAGCAAGAATTTGCTTCCCCTTATCTTTTTCCGGAATTGAAACCTGTTCCGGAGATCTCTTCTCGCTATCAGAAACTCGAACAACATCATCTTCCTCAACAGCAACTTCTACAATTTTCTTCTGAGCAACATCAAGTAAAAGTTATTCTTCTTCTCCATGATAAGAAACTTCTTCCTCTCCTTCCTTTTCTTCTATTACTGGAGTAACTAGCTTTGAAGATTCGGCTTCAGAAGTCCGGAGTGACAAGTGTTCCGAAGGAGTTCCCTTGTACTCATATACTTGTTTTAGCACATCTCCTGTCTCACCACTTCCTTCAGCAGCCTCTTCAACTTGTTCCAATTGCTCTATTTCCTCAGTATTTGTAGCAACAGCCTCTTCCGGAGCAACAAGATTTCTTCCTGGAGTCTCAGGTAGAGATTCCAGAGAGAAAGATCTCGGAACTGGAATTGTTGCTGAAACCATTTCATTTAACTTCAACAACGCTTGAACTGCCTCAGCTTATGACATTTTCTTCTTAAGCTTCTTTTCCTTAGCTTGTTTCTCGAGCTCATCAGCCGTTTTCTCTTTCAGAGCCTTAGCCTCCGCAGGGTCCAATCCGAACTACGGATCCCCTTCTTTCCTCTTCTCTTTATCAGCTCTCCACTTCATAACAACCTCATCAGGATAGGATTTCTTCTTCTTAGGCTTTGGAGGTGCGGAGTGGACTTCCTTAGACTTGGGTTCCTCGCCTTCTATTAATACTTCTTTTTTGCTTTCTCTTCCTTACCGGCTTAGATGATTCCGGAACAACAGTTTTCGGAGCGACTCCTTCTTGAGCAGGAAGATCAACAAACATTCCAGAATTCTTGTCAAAGGCTACATCCATTCTTTTCAGAGTAGCATCACTAATCAGCATGATCTTGCAAACTCTCGGCTTGGATTTGCAAGCCTCCTTGAAAGACTCAAAACATCGAACAATCAACTTGGAGAGGATTGCTGGATACATGATAATCTGAGCTCTCAGATTCCCCTTCTTCAAATTTTCAATTGTAAGAAGAATATGCTTCATCAAGTTGAACTTCCTTAGATTTATCAGAAAATCTAATATATAAATCTCACTTTTCTTCAAACTGTCCTTATCCCTTTTTCTCGGTACGATAAGTCCTTGCACCCATAATTCCAGAATCCGAAAATTTGTTGATAGAGTTGCAATCTTTGGAGCCTTGTCATCAGCTAATCCGAGAATTTCTAAGGCCTTTTCCTTGTTGAAACTACCCAAAGAGTCTGGCAATACGTGCGAAATAAACTCAGCTTCACCTTCATAACTTAACCCTACCAAGCTTGCAGCCTTGGTGTAAGAAAGCTTATATGTCTTGCCATACGATTTGAAGGAAAACTTCTCTTTATCATCTTCCTTAAAGAAAGAAACGGATTCATAAAACTCAACAAGTAAATCTGAGTACACTTCATCTTGGTTGCCGGTTTTTGATACCGCAACATCTTCCCACCCATTCAACTTGATATTCTTTGAAATGATAGAATCATAGTTGCTGAAGAAAGTCGGATGAACTAACCTTTCTCTGTAATCTAACCACTGAGATATTGGCTTGGTTAAAGACATTTCTTGAGATGCTAACTCTGCAGACATTCGGATTAGAAGTTCTCTGAGAAGTTCGGAACGGAGAAGACTGAAGTTCGGAACGGCCTTAAATCAGAGAGGCAGAGCTTCAGCACGCGAGAGCTTTGAAACCGATGTGGGACTAGAAATTAGGACCCCTTTATATAGACAATGGGATGACGATTGTACTTCCATAGTTGATCTAACGGTTGGAATGAGCTGCGATCAGATCTGACGGTTGAAATCCTGAATCCGATCTTTTTGAGGTTTTATTAAAGCAAAGATTTAAGGAAACTATAATTTGAAAACAAACTACAAGAAAATGCCAGCAAGTAAAATATGATTACGAAAACTTCAGTAAGGAAATCATACCTTTCGGATTGACTTAGGAAAGTTATTCGTAATGGGTAATATAAAGATGAGTACGAAAAACTCAATACGAAAAACTGAATACGAAAACTAAATACGAAAAAGTAAATACGAAAAACTAAATACGAAAAACAGTTTTAGTAAGAAAATCAGTACAAAGAATTTAGTATGAAAATTCCTTTATGAAACTTCCAGTACGAAACTATCATTCCGGAAATTTTCAACATGAGTACTTCCATCCCAGAAGTGTTTTGTTCGAAAATATCCATTCTGGAAAATCGTAGTTCCGGAAGTTCCATTCCGGAAATCTTCGTTCCGAAAAAGTTGGAAACAAAATTTTGAAAAACTTTGTTAAATAAACAATCAAATGTACTCCCCCTATGAAAAGGAGTTTATTACTGTAAGGAGATTTTTTTTAGCAGAGAGTTAATTAAGAAAGATTACCTTATGGTTATCATTCCTAACTTCTGTTTAATATATTCAAATCTATCAGAAGGCAAAGATTTTGTGAAAATATCAGCAAGTTGATCTTGCGTTCCGATAAATTGAAGAATAATATCTCATTTAAGTGTGTGATCCCTAAGAAAGTGATGCCTAATATCTATGTGTTTTGCACGAGAGTGATGTGCAGGGTTTTTACTTAGGGAAATGGCACTTGTGTTATCACACAAAATTTGAGTTTTAGTAAAACTCAGGCCATAGTCTGTGAGTGTGTGTTGCATCCACAACACTTGTGCACAACAACTTCCAGCTGCTACATATTCAGCTTCAGCAGTGGAAAGTGCTACAGAATGTTGCTTCTTGCAGGACCAAGAAACCAAAGAATCTCCTAAGAAATGACAAGTTCCGGATGTACTCTTTCTATCCATTCTACATCCACCAAAGTCAGCATCAGAAAATCTTTTTAGAACAAAATCATTTCCAGAAGTATAAAATAATCCTAGATCCATGGTTCCCTTAAGGTAGCGAAAAATTCTTTTTACTGCCTTTAAGTGAGATTCCTTAGGATTGGATTGATATCTTGCACATAAGCATACTGAAAACATTAAGTCTGGTCGACTAGCTGTTAAGTAAAGTAGACTTCCTATCATATCTCTAAAAGATGTTTGATCTACTGGTTTCCCAGCTTCATCAAGATCTAAAGAGTTTGAGGTACCAATGGGAGTACTTATACTCTTAGTGTTGTCATAACCATACTTTTTAAGAAGATATTTAATATACTTATGTTGAGATATGTAGGTTCCTTCTGGTTTTTGAGAAATTTGAAAACCAAGGAAAAATGTTAACTCACCCATCATACTCATTTCAAACTCAGATTTCATTAAACTTGCAAAAGAGTCAGTCAATGATTGCTGAGTTGAACCAAATATAATGTCATCAACATAAATTTGAACAACCAAAACATTTTTCTTATCTTTTTTTATAAAAAGGGTTGGATCTGCATTTCCCTTAACATAGTTATTTTGAAGCAAAAATCCAGTAAGTCTATCATACCATGCTCGTGGGGCTTGTTTAAGGCCATACAAAGCTTTGGTAAGTCTAAAAACATGATCAGGATGTTTTGTATCTTCAAAGCCAGGAGGTTGTTCAACAAAAACTTCCTCTTGAACATAACCGTTAAGAAAAGCACATTTCACATCCATTTGATAAAGTTTGAAATTAAAGAATGCTGCAAAGGCAAGTAGAATACGGATAGACTCAAGTCTGGATACTGGAGCATAGGTTTCTTCATAGTCTATTCCTTCTTGCTGATTATAGCCTTTAGCAACAAGTATAGCTTTATTTCTAACTATGACTCCATTTTCATCACATTTATTTCTGAAGACCCATTTTACTCCAATAACAGAAGTTTCCTTAGGCCTTTCAACCAAGGTCCAGACTTTGTTCCTTTCGAATTCATTTAGTTCATCTTGCATAGCTTTAATCCAATCATCATCACCTAATGCTTCATCAGTGCTTTTAGGTTCTAATTGGGAAAGAAATGCTAGATGTTCTACTTTATTTCTTAAGGAACTTCTAGTCCTTACAGGTTGATTTACATCTCCAATGATACTATCACTGGGATGATTCTTAAGAAACACCTGATTTGGGTTTTGTAAAATTTGTTCATCAACATAGGGTAGAAAGTCTTCTGGGGTAAATGTTTCAGAAGTATCTTCTTGAACAATTTCCTTATCAGAAGGTTCTTCTATCAAAGGTTGATAATCAGTTTTTGAAAACACATCCGAGGATGTTAGTTGAGATGGTTTAAAAAAAAAGGATCAGATTCATCAAATTTTACATGTACTGTTTCCTCAACAGTACAAGTGTTTTTATTAAAAACTCTATAAGCCTTAGAGGTTGTGGAATAACCTAAGAAAATTCCTTCATCAGACTTTGGTGCGAATTTATGTAAGTTATCTTTAGTATTCAAAATGAATACTTTGCAACCAAAAACCTTGAAGTAGGAAAGTCTTGGTTTTCTACCATTCCATAACTCATAAGGAGTTTTATTAAGAAAAGGTCTAATCAAAACTCGATTTATAGTATAACAAGAAGTACTTACAGCTTCAGCCCAGAAATGTCTAGCAATAGAATATTCACTCAACATGGTTATAGTTATCTCTTGAAGAATTCTATTTCTTCTTTCAACTACACCATTCTGTTGAGGAGTTCTAGGTGCTGAAAAATTGTGAGTAATGCCTTTTTTACTACAAAAAGTTTCAAAATCAGAATTTTGAAATTCTCCTCCATGATCACTATGAATAGTTTTCAATGGAAGGTTTTTCTCATTTTTAACTTGAGCTCTAAAACTTTTGAAATAGGAAAAAGCTTCAGATTTCTTTGCTAGAAAATAGACCCAAGTAAATCTTGTGTAATCATCAACTAGAACAAACACATAGTATTTGCCTCCAATGCTTCCAGTTTGTGTTGGACCAAAAAGATCCATATGCACTAACTGTAATGCATCGGTTGTTGAGACTTCACCGATTGACTTAAAACTAGATTTATGTTGTTTGCCATATTGACAAGGATCACAAACTTTAGAAGAATCAAATCTAAGCTCCTGTAGATCCTTAACAAGTTTCTTCTTAGAGAGTTTACATAGGTTCCTAAGATTACAGTGTCCTAATCTTCTATGCCATAACCAAGAATGATCTTCCATTGCACTTAGGCAAGGTAGATCTTGGCTTCTTAGGTCTTCTAAGTTTAAGGTGTAGACATTCTCTTTCCTGTTGGCTGAGAGAATAAATTCTTCCTTGGAATTGTGTACTAAGCACTTATCATTCCTAAAATTCACAAGGTAACCTTCATCACATAATTGACTTATGCTAATGAGGTTGTTCTTAAGACCTTTAACAAAAAGAACATTTGAAATCAAGGTTTTACCTAAAAGAACAATATTACCAATACCAACAATCTATCCCTTAGCATTGTCTCCGAAAGTTACCTTTCCTCCTTTCGTTTTGATAATCTTTTCAAAAAATCTTTTGTTACCAGTCATGTGCCGGGAACATCCACTATCCATGTACCATGTATTGTTGCTGGAACTTTCTTTATTTTCTTGAAATTAAGAACAAAGTTAGATTTTCGGAATCCAAACTTGTTTGGATCCGAGATTTCCAGATAATAAAATTTTTGGTACCCACATTTTCTTAGAAAAATAAGCTTTATGAAAACCTAAGGATTGGGTTTTGTTTAATGAACAATTCTTTGCCCAGTGACCACCACATTGACATTTAGTGCAAAATGGGGCACTTTGAGGAACAAAATAATTGTTACTGAAAACTGGTTTAGCATGGGTATAACCAAATCCAGATTTATTTCTTAAAGGTCGTATTTGAGAATACATCTTATCAAAATTTTCCTTACCATGGGTAAAGTTTGATAAGCACTTCTTTAAGGAAAAGATTTCGGACTTGAGTTTTACAACCAAGTTTTTATCTTCAAAATCATTAGTTTTAGAACTAGAGTTAGGCTCGAAAACATTTTTCTTAGAAATTACGTTTTCTAACTCTTTAGAAAGTTTATTCTTCTAAGAACTTACTTCCTCAAGATTTTTTGAAATATTTTCAAAATCAGCATTTTTCTTATCAAGATCTTTAGAAAGATCTGATATCTCTTTAGTAAGAATAGAATTCCTAGTGTTTTCCTTATCAAGTTTCTTATTGAATTTGGAATTCTCAATCTCAAGAAGTTCAGCAAACCTAGAGACTTCTTCATAAGTAGGTAAAGTATTTTCCTCATCAGAAGATGATTCTTCATCAGAAGAGTTATAATACTTACTATCATTAGCATTTAAAGAAACATTGGTCAATGATTCATCATTTCGTACCTTAGACATAAGACAATGATTAGCAATAGGTAATCTGGCTATAAGACCAAGATTCTTCTGTCCTGAAGATTCATATTCAGAAGATTCATCTGAAGAGTCACCACCACTGGCACTCCAGGTATCATTAGCTTTCAGGACTTTCTTAGCTTTAGCTTTATAATATTTCTTCCTGTTCTTATCTGAATGCCTTTCCTTTCTTTCTTTCTTTCTGAGCATAGGGCAATTTGGTCTAATATGTCCTGCTCGTTTACATTCATAACAAGTAACTTCTCCATCTTTCTTATCTTTCCTTTCCTTTTTCTTATACTTGGATTGAAAATTTTTCTGTCCAGCTATCTTGTTCATCCTTCGAGCAAGATTGGCTAATTCACTTTCAGAAACTTCACTTTCACTGGATTCGGATTGGAAAATGACTTTCTTAGACTTGGATCTGGTTACTCTCTCAGGAGTTTTAGCTTTCATCTGATTTGAAGTAGTAGTAAAAGCAACAGTACCATTTCCATTATTCTTTTTGATGTTGTCAGCATCTATCTTCATTCTAGTCTCATGTTGCAGAAGAGTTCCAAATAATTCATCACGGGTAATTTGAGTAACCTTCCTGTTCTCATCTATAGCTGTTCTCTTGGATTCCCACTCATTGGGCATAATGTCAATTATCTTGTCTACAAGAGCTTCATCATCTAAACCTTTTTCTCCCATAGATTGTAGACTGTTGACAATAGTCATAAACCTTTGTTGAACTTTACAGATAGGTTCTCCATAAGGAAAATTGAAGCCATGATATTCAGCTCTAAGCATAGCTCTTCTAGTCTCAATCACCTTAGAAGTCCCAAAGTGTGTAACCTCTAACTTCTTCCATATACAGTTAGCTTCTTCATAAGAAGAAATTTGGCTATATATATTTCTAGTCATTGAACATAGTAAAGTGTTGCGTACCTTATAGTTTAGTTGATACTCTTGCTTTTCCTGGTTAGTAAAAGATCTGACTTCCTTGTCATGAATTTTGTAATCACCAGTAAGCATAACAAAGTTGTCTACCCCAGTGTTGATAACAAAAGTCTTCATACGATCTCTCCAGTACTCATAATCATTACCATCAAAGATAGATGGCCTTGTAGGATTTAGATTGTCAATTGAACCAACATTAATTCCTGTCATACTTAATATAACTTTTGAACACACAAACTTGTTAGTAGATAAAGTTCGTAACAGAAAAGTTCGGAATGGGAAATTCCGGAATGGAAAGTTCGGAATGAAAAACTGAGCAAGAAAAACTTATTCGTAAGTATAAGTATTTCAGTAACCTGATCTGATACCAAATGTAAGAATGGTATAGAGTAAGAGGTTTCCAACCTCTGATACCAATTGTAGGATCGAAATATAATATGAGATGCTCAATATACAAGAGGGGGGGGGGGTGAATTGTATACTTTAAAAATTCCTTTGGAACCTTTAAACTTAGTTATGAATAACTATATTTTCCTTAGGCAAAGGAAAAGGCTAAGTTTAACAAAGTTAAACTAAGTAAATTCACAACACCTCTAACACCGAACTAAACTTAGATTGAAATTTCAAAAGTAGGTTCCGGAAATATGGTTCCGGAAATTGAACCTTATCAAAAGTTACTATATGAGATTCTACCTTAAAGCGTATAGAATCGAAAAGAATCAGAGTAAGTAAGGAAGTATAAGAAAATTATACTTTCCTTAAGATACAAAATGTAGCGGAATAAAGACAAGTAGTAAAACTACTAGTAACAAGATAATAGTCTTTTAACCCAAAGAGAAGGGTATCCAACAACCTTGGATAAAGGTCCCTTGATTTATACTTTCAAGCAAGTCTGTCTTACCCACACAAGGGTAAGCCCTCGATACGAAGATCGGAGTCTCTGTCTTTCTATCCACGCAAGCCCTCAACTTCAAGGTAGTTGGAAACCTCTGTCTTTCTCAGCAAGAAAGCCCTCGATCTTTAAGGTAGTCGGCACCTCTGTCTTCCTATCCCCGGAAGCCCTCGAATGTAATCACCAACATTCGGAGTCGCACGAAGCTTTGAGAGTTTAATAAGAGTCTCTCTCTCTAGAAATCACTTCAAGCATGTAATCACATGAGTAGAAGATCTATCAGCCTTTCAGCACTGAGCTCTTTCAAATGAGCTCCTATTTATAGGTAAGGTCGGCTCCTTCTCCAACGGTCATATTTTCCTTAAAGATCGGAGGGACCTGTACACGTGTCACTTAGACAACGGTTAGTTTATAACAAAATGGACGACATCGTTTTATAATAAAACAAGTGTAACAGAATGTACGACATTGTTTTAAACTCTAACATAAAGGTTCAGAATGAAAACTTCGGAGTGAAGGTTCGAAGTGAATAAATTCAGAGTGTATAAAACAATGATAATCAGATTCTGTTTAATAGGTGAATTCGGAATGAGAATTCGGAATGAGAATTCGGAATAGGAATTCGTCATCTGAATTCGTAATGAGAATTCATCATCAAGATTCGTAATGAGAATTCATCATCAGAATTCGTAATGAGAATTCATTACCAGAATTCATAATGAAAATTCTTCATCATAATTCGTAGTGAGAATTTGTAATGAGAATTCTTCATTAGAGTTCGTAATGGGAATTCTTCATTAGAGTTTGTAATGGGAATTCTTCATTAGAGTTCGTAATGAGAATTCTTCTTCAGAATTCGTATCCTGAATCTGGTATAGAACTTAGTCAGAGTTCATATCCAGAATTCGGAATGAAACTTCCTTACAGTTCCTATCCGGAATTCAGATCCTAAAACAGAATGCTTTATATCAAAGCTTTAATGATTCCGAGAAACTGATTCCGAAAAAAACGATTCCGAATCTTATACTTAAGAAAAATATAAATGAAAAATGTGATAAGGATAATTTTTCTTATAAAAGCGATTTTCCTTAAGAAAGCAATTTTCCTTATAAAAGCAATTTTCCTTAAGAAAGCAATTTTCCTTATAAAAGCCATTTTCCTTAAGATAAAGTGTTTGTGATTTTCAAAACAAGAAGGAATGGAAAACTCATAAGGAAAACCTTATTGACTCAACAGTACCCTAGATCATCACAAATTTATGGCTTTGTGATTGTTGGCTTTTTCATAGCCATGTTCTCTACCACTCTCCATCAGAACTTGACGGTTATATTTTTCTTCCATATCCATATTTTCACCTATGCTATCCTACGTGAAAACCCAATGATTAGTTAATTTGGGTAACCGTTACGTTTCATACATTAATTTTTAAAGAAAAGTTTTGGTATTCCTTTTTACGATGTGGGTTTCTATTAAAGAAACTTTCGAGTAGTAAACCATTTATAACCCTGACGAATTTCAAGGGAGAAATTCATTTTAAGGGGGGTAGAATGTAATACCCCGATATTTTATGAAAAATATTCTTTTTAATTAATGTCTTCTGTTGTATGCTACACCAAAAGGAGCTTGCACAACACGCATCCCTGACTTGCCTTGCATTACACGCAATCATGACCTTCCTCGATAGCATGTGTAGTACGTAATACCGAGTTTCACTAAAGGAGATATTATTATAATATTATTATGAACTAGTAGTTATGAATAGTAATTCCCACTTTTTGAAATTTTATAAATTTTATCTTTCAAAATGGACTTCATTTTTGGATTCGGAATATCGAAATTAGCTTAGGGTGAAATTTTGGTACTTTTCGGATAACTTTAATATTCTGATGAATAGTGAAAATTACTAAATTTTAATTAAAAACAACTTTTTTAATAGAAATAATTAATAGTGATAAATTATTAATTTGAGTGGTTTTAAAGTATATTTAGAATATATTTTTACAATTTAACAAAAAAAATTTCATTGGATGTGATTTCACATTTAAACCAGACATAAACAAGTGTCAATCTTTTGATAGTTATTATCTCTTAAGAACGCGCTATTTGTTTTGACGACAAGAATTAATTTTTAAATTAATTAATGTAACTGATATGTTTTTAATTTGGTAAAATAGAAATCATTTTTGAATTCATAATATCAAATATAGCTTAGGCCTAATTTTTGGTATTTTTCTAGAAACTTTCATTTTTTGATGAATAGTGAAACCACTAAGTGGTAGTTAAAAAACTGAATTTTTCATAAAACTTAATTTTACCACTTCTGTGAGTGGAATTTCAAAAATCCGAGAGACACGGTTAATATCAAGGACTAAAATGTGGTTCAATGAGATGAAAATAATTTTTGGTGAATATTAACTTTTTACGTTTTTTCCCACGGTTAAAAGTAAATAGGGTGGTAATTAAGGGTAAAAATGATATTATTATTACCCTAACACATGTACTAATTCTATTGGATAAGTGTAATTCGTCAAAAAACAACCTTAGAAATAAAATATGACCATTTAGGCCCACTTGGATTAGATTAGGACATTTATTATTAATTTATTTAAAGAAGGGTTAAAATAGTTAAAATCAAAGTTTAATAAATAAATAATTTTTAATATAGGGTTATACATAAGATAAATTTGACTATAAATATTAATTATAAAGATAACAAGATTTCATACATAATGGTATTTTATTTTTAATTTTTAGACTTAATATATTTTAATTTATTTATGACACAATGATGATGCAGTAATTATCTTATTAATGAAATATTGACATAATTGATGTTATAAATACCCAAATAAATGTAATTTGAGACTTTTTATGAATTAAACTAATTTTCTAGGTTAATATGACATGTTAGTATTGATTTAGTTACTTTTTTCGAACTAATCATTCTGTTATAATTTTCAAAAAAATCAATTACCAAATAGTGTCAAAATTGACATCAAATAGTTTTTAAAACAAATATTATATTATTAATTGTTATTTTATTCCTAAAAATCTAAGGTTCGGCCAAATGACTCAGATAAGGTTATATATATTAATAATAAACAACTTGGGGTTCGTTTGGCTTGTTATAGTAAGTTTATTAACCTTACAGTGTAAGAAAACAAGAAGACACGGTAAAAGAAAAATTATTTAACTTAAAGTTAAATCTAAATGATAAGGTTAAAATAGAAACCTAAACTTGTATAAATTCTATTGGATGATATTATTTAGACCCATCCCCACCTTAGCTTCGAAATAACTCAATTTGGAGCTATTAAAAACTGAATATGACTCTATAATAAAATAATATTTTTAGTTCTTCCTAAGGTGCCCCTCTCCTCCCTTATAAAAGGGCACCTCCTCCCTCTCTTCCTCACACCGTTTTGAGCCTTGAAGCTCGGCCAACCCCTGCCAAATTCTTTTCTCCACTTCCCTAGAAACATCCTAGAGGTCCTGGTCTTCTTCAAAGACCAATTTTTGTGTCCTAAGAGGAGGTCTCAAAGAGGCGCTTCAAAGAAGAGGTAATGTCCATTACCGATTCTTTCAACTTTATTTCTTCTTACACTTATTCTTATTAGGTTGTTTCACTATAAAGTAATAACATAAGTATCACTAATATACGGATATGTTATTATAAGTATGAAACAACCCTATTTCACCATCTATCCATCCTACGGAAAAGGAAATCACCGCGCGTGCATACGTACGGAATACCGTCTCCACGCCGTGGTGTAATCTATTTTCCACCACCACCTTACTTGGATGGGTATAATGGTGTAACTAATAACTATATATGATTATTGTAAAGTGATATTGATTCTGTTATAGTATACATTCACTCCAATAAAATTCCACTATCATGGGAACGATATCATCGCTCGTGCGTACGTACGGAATACCGTCTCCACGACGCGATGAGATTCATTCTAAATGATTAACCATTCTTAAATGATTATAAAGTATATATAATAAGTAATCATGAAATATATGAAATAATAATTATACTAGATTTATTTATATATATATGTATGTCATCCAATTAATTCCACTCAATTCAATGAGGAAACGAAAACAACGTTCATGCGTACGTACGACCTACCGTCTCCATGAACGGTGTATTTCTTTCCATTTATCGATCTATTATATATATGTATATTCTGAATAAATATTATATATAAATCATGTTTTATATTATGGAATTAATTAATCATGATCTAAGTAATCATATGAATAATTACAAGTCAAAATGCGGATGATAAATGAAACGATTTTACCCAGAACGCTCTTTAACATGGAATTTACAAAATAACGGGTAATATAAAGTCATAAGTGAACCATATATGATATCATAACAATGAATATGATTCTTTAATAAGTCAATGGCATTATTTAAATCATTATACAGGAGGTTCAGATACGTACGAAGCATATCGGACTTAAGGTAAGGGATAATTTTGCAAATCTCATTTTTATCCGAGATTGCTTATTCGTAAGTGTTTACTGGGGTTATTGTTATCATCCATGTCCATGTTTCCTAAAAATGGTTTCATGTATGTTTAAAGTCCTTTTTACCCATTTTTACTTTTACCCAATGGTATGGAAGAAATCTTTCTTTTATTTAACATACAAGGTACTTTTTGACTTTTTTTGACAAAAGTACGAGAAGAATGTTTTTTTAACGTATATGGCATGAAAGGATTTTTACGGTTTTATAAAGCCTTGTTTTCATGAAGCTTCCTCCAAAATATTTCATGACTATTTTAAAAAAAAATCATTTTCTTTTAAAATTGGATGACATTTTGTGAAAAGAAAATTATTTTGAAGAAAAAAGGATATTTTCCTCAAGAATTCATTTCAAGTGTTTTATCAAAACCATTTTTCATCTAAGATGACATTATTTCATATGTGTATGTTACAAGTATAATGTCTCTATGATTTACATGGTTTCACTTCTCTTATTATGAAATGATATCCATTTCTTTTATATAGATTATGTGATGATGGGATGATGTTTATGAAACCCATTTTATTTATTGGATTTTTATGAATGATATATGTTTATTTTGTGGAACAAGTAAGAATTATTTCATTATGAGATGGGTGGGACCTATATCTCTCTCCAATTCATTGGGTAAAGATTTATATCTCATGAGATAGACATGGCTGGAATGGTAAGTTAATCCGGTTCAGTATTACAGGACTGGAATGAGGAGTGAACTCGATTCAGAAAGGGACTTTGTCCACTAATATGGTCTTGGAAGAAATTCCTTGGCTACTACAGAAATCATTACATGTTCTTAATGGATGACACTATTACATGTTTTATTCCCATGATATTTTATCATGATTTATGTACCATTATGATCTATGCCTTATGTACTTCCATGTTTTATGTCGTTGCTCAAGATTTTGATGTTTAAACATTAAGTTCATGTTTTTAAGTTCAAATGTATATGGTATGTTTTATTTTATCCATGCTTACCCTTACTGAGCATTTGAGCTCACCCTTTTTATGTTTTATTTTCCCCCAGGATTAAAAGAAAGGTTTTAGGTAAGGAAACAAAAAGTGGAAGATCTTTATGGGAGATGTTGAAGATATTTCACCACGATTAGAAGATTACGTTCCAAGTTTCCAAAGACACTAAACTATTACAGTCCTTGTGTGTCTGTTTTTGTTATGTATTTTGTATTCTAAAAAATTAATGTAATATCTATGTACGTCAAGCTTCGGGTCTCTAAAATATTATATTCTCAAAATAATCAGGTAAATAACTGATATGAAATAAATGAATCACCACCGATCATCGAGTTCGAACATGACAACAAGGGTTGACCATACCTACTTCATTTAATGATGGATTTCTTTGAACATAACACATTACCACCAAATGAGAACCTCATCATTCCCCATAACCTTTTCATAATATCCTCACCTACGTAAACATCCTCCCTCCCTGAAACCTCATATATTATACACCCAAGGGAATAGTCCCTCTAACAAACCCCATATATTATACACCCAGGGGGAATGGTGAACTTCTATGGAACCTTATATATCATACACCTAGGGGAGTAATACCCCCATGGAACCACATATATCATACACCTAGGGGGAATTTCGTCCCTCCCTAGAAAATCATATATCAGACACCCAAGGACATCATCCCTCCCAAAAACGTCATATATCTTACACCCAGGGGAATTCACCCCCCCCCAAACCTCATATATAATTCACCAAGGGGCATCATTCCTCCCTGAAACCTCATTATCATACAACTAGGGGAATATTATCTCCTTAGAAACTCATCTACAAATTATTTCAATCAAAGGGGTTTGAAACTCACATTAACCCCACAAAATATTCCTAGGTTAACCTCTCAAGAACACAACTTATCAATAATAATGAATGCATGTTGGTCTATTACCATTTTCTCATCCATGTATTAATCCTATCTAAAGTCAACATAAAACTAATTCACCATTTATGGTCCCTAAGGTCGTATCATAGTTTCAACACCTCACATGGGTTCCTTTTATCTTATTCTTAACAAATCAATGCTCATCACTCAATGAAATTACTCCTTCAACATGACCACACTCACATCGTGTCCTAAATGCTTGCACATGAAATACCATATAAACCAATTACAATAGAATGGAATGATGTTCATATCACATCCCAAACCATATAATTATGTCCTCAAACAGAAACTATAAACAAATAATTTCCATGTTATTCTCACTAGGATACCCAAATACAAGAAGAGGAGGAATACTCACCCCACATGTAAATCCTCTATCCCAGAGGAGATAATGTAACTCAAGATTCATCATGGAAAACCCCTAGGATAATAATTTCCATTCCATCACACAGATGCCCACTCAAAAGTGTCTAAGGGAATCTATATAGGGTTCACTATATTGAATTTATTTCATTTATACAACTCTATGGTCCCCATATATCATCACACATATTTATAGTTAAGTCCATGGGAATTGATGACCGAGACATCAAGATTAGTGTTCAAGTTATATTGTGGCCCAAGACACTTCCATTATATGAAAGGAATTGAAACAATTGATTTTTCAATTTATGTTTAATGGAACACAAGTGGTATACCACACATGAGATGACAAAAACATGATACATAAACATTAGGAATATATTTAGGGGCCCACTACCTCATTAAAAGTTATTCACATAAGAAAATATCCACCACAATTTTCCAAATCCCATCCAATACTGACCAAATATCGCATAACCGCATGAATCCTAGGTGGCATCCCATGGTTTAATTGTTTAAAAAGTTATTAACACCACCCCATTATACACTCATATATCTAACATAATAAACCACATAGTGAAAAAAAACTTCTGTGTTCATGATTTAAAGACCTATATCAGCCAATACATATGAATTCCCCTTCACATTGCCTCGATCCCTCCATCCTCTGAATGAATCAGCAGCAAACCCTAGTCTAAACCATACCAAATCTACAGTAACCCAAAATGAAGAAGATTTTGGAGAAGATGAAACAAATCATGCCTTTATTAAAGGAAAAACCACTCTAAATCACTCTAGATCAATATTGATGAAAATAGAAGAATGTATTGAAATGGGAACGTAGCCTCCCCCTACTAACATATCGAGAAAATAGAAAATAAAAAGTGGTTATTTATCAATTTAAATGGAAAAATACCATTCTTACATTTTCAAACAATATATACAAGTATTTCATATTTTTTTAAAAAATTTGTTTGTTTTGGAACACTAAATTTTGGAATGTTGGATTTATTTAAAATTATAGATATCCTTCACTCAAGACTCCCACCATCTTGAAAACTTCCTAGTAAAAACAAATTACATTCCCTCATTCTGAAAATATTCTTCTAAAAATACCTAGAGTTTGATTATCTTATTTAAAAAAACTATAAAAACAAATTCCAAACATAATTTATAAACCTACAGTTTAAAAATTCTTTTCCTATTACAATTATTGTATTGTCTACTTATGGAGCATATAAATCTAGAGACAAACTTCACATACACTTCTAGAATCAACACCTAAGTTCAAAACACTTACGTACCTGAAAGTCACTTTCTCATATATAGGGAAACTCAATAATAAATATTATGTGTCATCTATCTGATCATTTTTTATTGACCCTCATATATCAAAAATTTACCATTTTCTAATGATTCATCTTAAGAAATCTATAATAATTAACTTCTAAACCCTAAACTAAATTTCTGAAACATTTCTACACAATACGTATAGTTTTTCATTTGTAAAACCTATATGTAATATATTTTCTAAAATATAATTTTTTAGATATAATATGATTCTTAATTTGTATTATTTCACTCTGTACATAAGGTTTTTTCCTTAGATGAAAAACCCAATATGTAATATAATTTCTTCATACATAATATTTTTCATTAGGTAAAACCCAATAAATACGATTTTAGACTTGGAAAAGTTTACATAGAGTTACTTTTCATATGATGGATAAAAATACAATGAATTTACTTATAGTATATTTTCTTCTAACGGATTTTCTACCATAAGATCTACTTCTAAAAATTTTGTCCTTCACTATACCGGTCCAACATCATTATCAAAAATTAAAAGTCAAATTTCATATTTTCTTTTTTCTATGGTTTCAAAAAATTGCTAAAAATGGGTTTTCACATATCTTTTATGTTAATAAGATGTAACTTCTAGAAAAATAAATTAATATATGTTTTATGTGTAAGGTTTTTGTCTTAGTAAAAAAATTAGAAAACTATAGTACTCTCTTGATTAGTCATAGCCAACTACTTAACCCAGTTTTATCCTATAACTAAATAAATCAGAATTCTAGACTTCACTTTATCCTAACAGAACTTCCCCAAACACCTGTAAAATTTTAAACAATCGGTACATCATACCCAAAAACCACCACCCTTCTTCAATATTCCAAATTTAAACCCTTAATCAGGAAAAATCTCAGACCTTTGAACACATCCAAAAATAACTCCAAAATATCTTCCCACTTTTGGAATTTTGATCTGAATCCCATGGCCAAAATTTTAAATTTATATTGATTTTTACCAACTCATAAGGACTTGGGTCATTACAAACATCCAAAAATAATTTTTCTAATCCCTCAGAAGGCACCTCATACATCCTTTATGATCTATCATAGTAAAAAACTCTCAATACAAGGCCCAAATCCAATGTATTACATCGGTTATGTTCATGCCGACAATACACCTAAACCAAATCCATTGTTCAAAACCCTTATAGCCCGTGCATCACAACACAAATTATTTACATTGATTCTAGGATAATTCTACAAACACAATGAACATTGTGAATTTTAAATTCATAAATGTCGCACACTATCAATAAAATTCACTAGTCCATACCAGGATATTGTTCTTCTAGTTTGGAACATGAGAATCACCCTACCATCCTCCTCAAAATACAAAATCTATTTCTTGAGACTATGTACAGAAGAAAAGGACCTTCCCCATTTTCATGTCTATGTGTTGTTCATGAGAAATGATATTCCATGGACCATGTCACCCCACCAACATATTACAAAAACATATAGTTGGTTCTAACACCTAATTAGAATCCTAAATCTAGAATCTTCCATTTTAAAAATGCACTAATTTTATTGATTCTCGTGGACCAATAATTACATCATAGTATTTTCAATTTACCATATTCAACCTAACTGCTTGAATCCATGAACTATCAAGAAATTAAAACTACCAATGGATGGGTCTACAAACACATCACTTCATACATCTATAGAAAACTACTCAAAATGAGTTCCATAAGATTAGAGAATCTATAGTGTGCTCATTAACATAGGACATTCCCTATCACCGGTCCATGATCACTATCACGCATAAAATACTTGGATAATCTATCATGGTACACCTGATCTTTATATATTCAACTCAAAATACATGACCTTTCCCATTACAATGATACACTCTGGTTCTATCGTTCTATAGGCCCTACCTAGACTCAATAAAAACCCACATTCATGTTTGTTCCAAACTCACCATTGGTACTTTTCTCTTCTAATATCCTTCGACTTCATTCCAAGACACTCATCCCATTAGCATTTTACAAGACCCAATAGTCATGTTACCACTTTACACTTCCCATAAAATTACATCTCATCCTTCGCATGAGTTAATCGTCTTAATATATCCATAATATCATGACCCCTTGGTCAATACACCATTGTACCACAAAAATATCATCTCAATCACCATTAATATCTTGATGTACTGATTCAAATAGAAAAAACCACTTTTCAAAACCCTATGTAAATCCTTAATCTAATGAACACATGTCATATAATTAAGGGTAACCACCCTTTTTATAGTCATTAATCACAATAGGGAATACCATAACATTCCACTATCATAACATATTTGATGGCCACCCATGAATGATCATCCACTGACCTCATAAACAACTCATGACCACACTCATTAGGGTTGGGATTCCAAGACCCCATTATAACATACAACAACTCTTCAAGTCACTATACCCAAAATAGTCTAAAGGGTTGAACAAATTCCCCCAATATAGTTTATTCACATAATCATAAGGTACTATATACAAACAACCTGCATTTTCATCCATCATCTTCACCTCACCGAAGGAGTCATCTAATCTACCCAACTCAATCTCTGTATCCAGATGAATTCACAAAAATCCACTAGTTAAACATGTATCACATGCAAATTTATCACACCAATACTAGGGGATCTTTCCTTTTTGATCAACTGACCATACGTATCATTCAAGTTAGACCTATCAAGACACATATCTAACCATGTTTTCATAATAATTATACTTGTGGCATATCCATTACCTTACCACATAACTAATATCACCTACCATGCATCAATCTGAAACACAAGAATCTACCCATGATTTATATCACACAATACACTCAAAATTGTTGGCTAAACCCTATATTAGGTTACACTTGCATGTTATAGCTCATCTCATGGAAAAAAAGAAAGAATATTATTATTAAATTATAACATATGTCTCACCAGTACAATGAGTCGCATCTCAAACTCACTGGGTTCTCCAACATAACCCATAGCTATACTCAATATTAGTCAAAAATCAAAGAAAAACCTAAAAACTCCCATTTAAAATACCATAAGGAAACTCATATACCAATAAACACAATCAAGGGTTCTCACATATATACATATATCATGAATCTAATACAAAATAAAACTACACACTATAGGATAAAAAACCACATTGTGAATCCATAAACCAGACTAAGCCCTGAAGGATCAATATCACATACATGTGCATCGATAAATGACATGGACCAATGATAATATTTACTAGGAAAACCCTTCCCATATGGCTTGGTAATGTAGAATTCATCCAATACATAATTTGGGGAAACAAAAAATAAATTAGTATTTTCACTTTAAATAACCAATACTTATATTTCCATAAATATAACCCTGTGGTTCAATTAATTGGAATTCTATCAACAAGTTATTTAGGAAAAAAAATAATTTATTTTGGTCACCTTAAAAAAAACCTATAACCATTTATTTTTCAAGATTTAGTATAACAACCACACATAATTATGTACATATCATATAAACTGACATGCCTGAAATAATGCATTGACCCCCACTCTCATTCCACTCATGTAGAGGAGAATAAATCAGAAATCAAATAACTAAAAACATCATATTGGAAAATAATCAACCCAACTGTATTATTTAATGGAAATAATGGAAATCCAAACACAATAGTAACTTGGACATTAATTCAAGTAGGAGTTGTCCAGACACAAAACATTAAAGTCATCCAAATTCAGACCACTCCTATATCTAGTATAATATATCCCAAATAGTAACACAGATAAAAAATACTCTGATATAAATTTTAAATGTCCCATCCTGAGTCATGTTATAATAATAATACAGGTTTTTAAAATGATCTCAAGCACACATCCACATACAGTAGAGGATACTTACTAGTAGTGAGGTTCTAAGGTGATACCATGGGGAGATTTTACCCTCTTATCAGAGTAGAGAAAAATAGTAGAAATAATATAAAATTATCCATCACAATATCCAGTTTAATAAAAATAACATTATATCCAATCCAATTTAAGATAAATAATTTACACATTCTATACTAAAAATTCTCTATACAAAATTTCACATGAGATATAAATAAATCAATAAGATCTCACATGGGTAGATCCTATGTATCCTAAAACAAAATATATAAAATAGAAAAATAACCACAACCTAGACCCAAGTTATCACTTGGTTCCAACTCCTAACTCCTTCCATGCCATCCTACTAAACAAACAAATATTCTGCATCCACCCTACCTATACCTATGATCATGAGGTCCACTCAAGATCCAATTTTCAAGGGTCATATATGTATGGTGTTAGTATAACTCAATAGACCACCACTAAAAATATCCCTTGAATAAAAAAAAATTCCACGTATGTACAATGTGATATAATCAGAATAATCATGTAAATGATAGAAAGTCAATAAATAAATCATTGTTGATACCTGGGTTTTAATTTGACTCTCAATGTTATCCATACCTAGTCTGGATAGTGTCAAAGGTCTCTAAACATAACACATTACCACCCATGGGAAACCACATTCTTCCCAAGAACCTTTTGATAATATCATCACAAGAGAGAATAAACTCCCTCCATGGAACCTCACATACTATAAACTTTGTCACATCATCCCTCCGTGAACCTAATATATCGTGCACCTAGTGGGATCAGTGCCTCACTCTAGAACATTATATATCATACACCAAGGGCATCATTCCTCATCGAAACCTTATATATCAAACAACCGAGGGCATCAACCCTCCCCAAAACCTCATAAATAATACACCCTGGGGAATTATCCCTCCACAAAACCACATATTTCATACAATTAGGGTAATTTTACCTCCCTGAAACCTTATATATTATACACTAATGGGAATAATACCTCCTTGAGACATCATATAAAATTTATCTCAATCGACAGGGTTAGAAACTCACCTAGACTCTACATATAATTCCAATATTTTCCTCTCAAGTGAATTATCAACTATAAACACCATATGTATTTGGGTTATCACCATTATAGCCTCCATGTACTAATACTCTATAGATTAAACATAAAATGTGGCCACCCTATATGGTCCCATAGGTCACATCAGAGTATAGACACCTCAAATGGGTTCCCTTATCTTATTCTTAAGGGACCAATTCCTATCACTCAAGGTAATCTCTTCCCTTAACATAAACACACTCACAATATTTATTAATCAGTCACATAGTCAATACCATATAAACCAAGCATTAAGGAATGTCATTACACCCATATCACTTCTAAACCTAACTAGGAAAATCTTGTCACTGAACCTACAAACTAATCCTTCCTATAGTATCATCACTAGGATATATACATAATATTGGAGAAGTAACACTCACACCACATGAAAATCCTCTATCCAAGATCTCTATGGAAACTTAAGATTACTTATGTCCTACCCCTAGGCAAACCATTCACATTCTATCACACACCCCGACTCATAATAGCCTAAGGGAACCTATCTAAGGTTCACTATATCCAATTCACTTCATGTATACCCCAATAAGTTCCATATATCTCATCAAACGTATTTATAGTTAACTAAAAGTACATATGGGGATGAGACTTCAATATTAGTGTTCAAGAGTCCATTATAGCCCAAGAAACATCCATTCTATCCACATATATTTAAAGATACAATTTTATCCTCCTTTTAAGTTCAATCACACTTAAGTGATGAGACCGGACATAACATTCCACATAACATGATGCATAAATGTTTTGGAGATATTTAAGGACCACTTGCTTCATTTGAAGTTATTCCCCAAAGAAAATCTTCACCACCGTTTTTGAATCCTATTTAAACCTAACTGAACTTCACCTGAATAGAAAAATCTTAGGTGTTCTCCCACTATATAATCATTGAGAAAAAGGATACTCATCACACCCAGTATCCACCTAGATCCCTAGTATAGAAAAAATCATTGCGAAACTACAAAAATAATAGTTTTTTCATCCTAAAATACATCCTTTATTCAATCCTAATGAATTCCCCATCACATCAACATGATTCCATCGAGCTCTGGTGGAATATACAATAATCCCTAGCCCAAACCACAACAATTCAGGGGTTTCCCAAAATTAAGGAGGAACTAGAGAATGTTAATAGAATTATTCCATAAATAGTGGAACAAACTACCCTTATTAGCTATTATGTAGATATAAGAAGATAAAGATAAAATAGGAAGAGGAACTCATCCTTCCCATTACTTTCATGTTTAGAATAGTTAATCTATATGGGGATTATAAATTTAAAATTCTAAAAGACTATTCTACTCTTTTTTACACATTCTAACTATGTAAATCTTATTTTTGAACAAATTTACATAATTTTTGGAATACCCAACTTATGAAAGTTTGACTTATTTTACCATCCAAATTATCTTTTTCGAAATCCATTGTTCGAAACTCCCACCATTCAGAAAACCTACTTCTGAAAAACACTTGTATTATGTTCTTCTACAAATAATATATTTGAAATCCATAGATATCCCTCCTATAATTTCAAAATAATCTTCAAAACAACTTCTAGACATAAATTCTAAACCGACACTTTACTACTTCTAGTCTTTTCACACCTTCTAGTTTCCCTACTTAAGAAATATATAAATCTGAGAAAACATTCAAACCTAATTAAAGAATTTATTATAAAGTCTTGAGACCACACAAATCTAAAATTTACTCTCACTTACATACAAAAAATCCAAAATTACTCTTAAGTATAATCTGAGGTACCTTTATATATCAGCCCTCGTTTATTGATACTTTACCATTTTATTAATAATCATCTCATTAACATTCAAATCCTTAATTCAAAAATCCTAAAATAACCTTTTAAAACATATTTATGGAAATAAATAAGGTATTTCCCTTATAAAAGCCAACACATAATATATTTTCTAATATATAAGTTTTTAGACTCAAATTGATTTTCAATACATAATATTTCTCTCCAAACATAAGGATTTTCCCTTAGTCATAAATACTAATACGTAATATAATTACCTTTTACATAATATTCTTTTTTTATAGAATTCAATACATAAGATTTAAGACTTAGAAAAATATTCACACAATTCCTTTTCTTCTGATAGATCTATATCTGGTGAATTTACTTTTAGTAGATATACTTTTGGTGTGTCTTTTTTTGGAAGATATACTTTTACACTTTTGGACCCACATTATGTTTCTCTAACACCGTCATCCAGAATTAGAATATAACTTCAAGATTCCCTCCTTGTGGTGGTTTTCGCACTTGACCAGAAAATTGTTTTTCACATGGTTGTCGAGTTCCAAAATTATAACATTCATATAACTTGGGTGATATTTTTTATAATGATAAAGTTTTTGAATTATCTAATAATTAAGAAAACTACATAAAATTCTAGATCAGTGATAGCCTGTGACATGATCAATTCATATCCAATGACTAAACATCCCAAAATTCTAGACTGCATTATAGTGTATAAGAACTTCCCTAAACACCTCTAAAAATTTAAATAATAAATAAATCCCACCAAAAAAAACCTTATTTATGTTAACTATATAATTTCATACCTATGATTGACCAACTCCTAAAACTATATTCTTTACCTTCACTAAAACCCTCAACACCACTTCTAGGTCTCAATACACATGGATAATCTGATATCTGACTCAAATTATCATTCATGTATACTCAGGCCATTACCTAATGTTACTCTAACACTCACCCAAGAACCTGAGAATCTTACCGATCCTCCAAACACTTCCAAAAACCACTCTTCATGATATTATCACATTCAATATTTCAATCCAAATATAAGGTGACATATGCGTCTTTGTATGCATGAAAATTTAATATTTATAATCCTAATTAGTACCTATAACCAATACTGTGGTAAGAGGTTCAAACCACGAGGAAGGACTGAGTTGTACTTGAGTGACCAAAAAGCAAGAAAAAAAAAATTAAAATAATTAAACTTATGAATTTGATGAGGATTGAGATGAAATAGTGATGAGAATGAATATTTTCATGTGAGTGTTGAAGTGAGAGTGATTGCAGAAAAGTATGAATTTATAAGATTATAGAATACAATGAGAATAACCAATTGATGAATAGGGTAAATTGGATGGCTGGTTATTATGTTGATTTTTCTTTATTCATACATTTAAATTGAAACACTATAACAGATTCAAGGTGTACAACACATTTTTTTATTAGTTCAACCTATTGCTGAATGAAAACTATAGTCTATCAATTAAAAAGTTTTTTCAATCACTGACTAAGAAAAAATTAAAAGTCTCTGAGTTCAAATTGTTAGTTGAACTTAATTTCCTTATCTCTCTTGAGATTGATTTACTTTTCAATGAAATAATCGTATTAAATATATTTTTAATTAAATCCTAATCAAGATTATTTTTCAATGATTCTTATGGTTTTCTAAAAGATGATTGTCCATAGAGAGGGGGGAGAGAGGGAGGGAGGGAGAGAGGGAGAGATAAATGAAACGAGTATAGATAATGCATGAACAAAAAAATAATATTAACATACATAGAATATTTACCCATTGGTGATTAGATGAAAATCATTATTGAATTAATCATATTAAATGATTATAAAATATATAATTTCATTCTAAAAGAAATGAAGAAAAAATTAAAAGAGAAAAGAGTGTTTTGTCTCCCTGCTCGTTCTCCAGATATCCCTAAATCTGGTCTCCGTTCTATGTTTTCCTACTGAAAATGGTGTTTGGTATGATGATATTGGATATAAAACTCTTATAAGTGGTATGATGTCAGAGTAGTGGAATGGATGGAGGATCGTGATACAGAAGAATTAGTGATCACACTCATGGATGGTTTTGGAAGGGATGAATGGTTCGGTGAGTCTTCTGGACTTCTATTTTGTTTCTTATATCCTATCTCTAACTCCTAACATAGCTTGAAAACCTTATTCTCTAGATTCCACATGGTATAACTTCACTATTAATCTTCCTTGTATGTGATTAAAGCTGAAATCTCCCTATAAAATAATGATCATCTTGTTCCATAGAGCACGATCTTGCCAGCATGATCTCACACCCAGACTCCACATGGAACGTTCAACTATGATATCTGAGTGAGGCCACCTCCAATTATCTCCTTTATAGAAACCTATGTTCTGAATCAATCAAATAGAAATAAAACATTGTAAATAGAGAAAGAATCTTTATTTTGTGAAAATATTATAAACGCACAATTAAATATATATTCCCTAATTACTAGGTATATAAAAAAATATATACTTATATATACTTATATATAAATCTATATTTATTATTATTATAAATAACAATAAAATTATTACAACATATATATGTATTAATATACAAAATATATATATTAACATATACTTATTATTATTATTAGATATATATAATTATTTTTAGATTTATTAATTTATATTTACTATTGTATATGTAATTATATTATCACATACATAAATATATGTATTTATATGTATATGCTTATTGTTATTAATATATTTATTTTTATAATTATTATTATATTAATTATATATATATTTTTTCTTGTTATATGCACTCTTTTATGTGGGTGTCTTCTACAAAGTGGGGAAGCTTGTTCAACTTGAGGAAGAGGGGGCTCGACCCATAGCAGTGACTCTGGTGGTAGGAATTTAATGGTCGGCAGATGGTGAGAGTACGAGTGGATCTTCAATGGGGAGGCGTATTTGATTGGGCTCATCAACCGGCATGGCTCGATGGGGTAGATCTGGTTCAGCGGCTAGTAGCTTGTGGTCGGTAGTTTGAATATTTGCTGGTTTTGATCTTTAGAGGTGATTAGGGTGTGGCCGCTTGATCTTCAATAGTGGGTGACAATGATGGATCAAGTTGTTCATCTAGTGTATCAGACATTGGCTTCAACTAGTTGGGTTTGAGGTCTTAGAATGGAGGAGGCTCAACTTCTGGTGATGCGGTGATGGATCCGGGAGATGACAGTAGATTGTGGAGAGGATCGAAAGCGAACCAATATATATGGGTGAGATTTATTATTCTTCAATGATTTCAAATCAATAGTTATGCTTTTTCTAATCGGATCTGCATCTATGGTTGGATGTGGTTGATGCATCTAGGGGGTGGTGGTGGAAGATTTGGTGGAGGATGGAATTCTTTTACTGGTGGTAGGATGGCTGTAGAAAGGGGATATTTGGGTGTAGTGAAAGATGTTTGTTAAAGGTAATAAGGGCAGGGGAAAGAGGATAGTGGATGAGGAAGAGGTACAGGAAGTGGAGGTGACTTAGGGGCCAATGATGGAAAGAGTTTGGAAAATGGTGGAAGGAGAGTGGTGGTAGTGGCGAGTAGTGGTAGGCCAAGTTGATGGTGGAATCCCTATTGATGTTGGATTGAAGGCAACATTAGCAGGCTTCTAGAAGTGGATGCCATGTCTGGTAGTAGCAGGGTGCTATCATTTAGCCTGGAAGTAGTAGGCTGTGACCCCTATCATGGAGGTTGTTGGATTGTAGTGGCGGGATGGCTGTGGAAGGCTAACAAAGTATTGTTCATTTGAAAAAATAGAGTAAATAAATAAATTAAAAATTCAAAAAATTAAAATCAAACCAAATTAAAATTAAAATGCAACAAAGTAAAATTATTTATTTTTTAATTAAAAGAATGAATGAATTAAACTGTTGAATTAAAATACAATAAAAACATTATAAAATAAATTATTTACATAAACAATTA
This sequence comes from Viscum album, assembly GCA_963277665.1. Taxonomy (NCBI): domain Eukaryota; kingdom Viridiplantae; phylum Streptophyta; class Magnoliopsida; order Santalales; family Viscaceae; genus Viscum; species Viscum album. Next base: position 406,287,879 of record OY728167.1, read on the forward strand.
AAGTAATCAAATATGTTAAAAAAAATATTATTTAAACAAATAAAAAATTATTAATTTGAAATATAACAATATAAACAAGTAAACAAATAAAATATTGATATTAAATAAATGAAATAATTATTTTTAAATATATAAAAATGAAATAATAAAATAGTTAAAAGAATGAAAATAGATAAATCATAATTTAAAAAAATAATAAAAAATGGGGGTTAATCCAAAATTAATTATTAAAAATTTAACAATCCAAAACACGTAATAAAAAAAATATTTTAACAAAAAATAACTGTTTTAAAATTTAAATACAAAAAATACAGCAATTTATTATTATTAAACAAAATAAATTATTTTTTTAATAAAAAATACAATGAATTATAATAAATAATGTGAAAAAATGTGTTAAAAACATCCACATCAAACTCCTTCACACTTAAATATTTGTTTTTCCTCAAAAAAATATCTTACCTTTTTTCTTTATAAAACATGATATGTCATAGTTAGTTCAAAATGAGGATGTCAATATTTTAAATTAAAGAGGAAAAAAATTATGAGGATGTGAGGTTTTTTCAAAGAAATATTCACAGAAAGTATTTCCAAAATTCAAATACACACTGTAAATCAAGGGAAGACTAACTCATTCACTATTAAAGATGTCATACATTCTATATGAATCCATCTACTGTCCTAATTCAATTAAATTTCAGGTTAAAATTTTAAGAGTGGTGATATGTTAGATATAAGTGGAAATAAATTCTTAACTAAAGGTACCTTTAACTTTTAATTTCTCAAAGGTTCCAAAAAAACATTCATTTTCTGTCAAATTATTGATACAAATCAAATGATATTCATATAATTCAATTTTCTCCTTCTTCATCTGGGTTCAAAATTCCCATCATCTTAATGAACTCATTTTTTACTACTAGACACATTCTTGTTTTTTTTCTTTTTTTTTAAATTTTACCAAATGATGTATCCTTTTCAAAGAACTATTTAGAGAAACCTATTTGATATGTACATAGGGATTACACACACACCTAGTTCCCAGAGTCTCATATGTCCAATATTAGATATCAAATTCCCATTTTACTCCAGTTTCAAAGGAATTATATGATTACCATATGAGTTGGCTCCCTAATGATATTAAATTTCAAAAGATTATTCTTCTAGGTTTAAGTTCAAATTTGAACTTTTCTAGAGTCATGATTATATTTCCACAAATATATATCCTATACAACTCCATTTCTAATTCCCTAACCATAATATTCACAAAACATTATTAAAATCCACTATGTAATCATACATCCCCATCTATTTATGAATTAGTGTAAATCTTTGTAATGAGCAAGTTATTATACTCTTGAAATAAGTAAATTTATGTGAAAATTTAAGCTTAATACCCTCAAGTTGTGAAATAATTTTACGATTTTTTTAACAAAATGTCAAAGATAATTTTGATGTGTCCAAAATTTAGATCACAACATAGCATAGAATGACCCCTCTCCCCCACACATAAAACTAAACAATGTAACCATTTCTGAATCCAAAGTTAGGATACAACTTAGTTAAAAAATCAATTAAACAATATAAGTAATTTGAAAGGGGTCTCCATTAAAGATCCAAAATCAATTTTATCTTGTCTAATCAAAACATGTTTTTTTGTTCATGATTTTCATTACTCAATATAGACCACATAATTTTCAATGTAATTCAAATAGTAGCATGATGAACAATTTTTTAGAGGTTCATTTGAATAAAGGTGAAGTAAATGGGTTCAAGCGGGATTCACAATGTATCTAAACATAATTTTAAACTCACTAGAATTCCATAATCTAACACCCAAGAAATAAAAGCAGTTACGGTTTCAACTGGAGTAGGGGGTATTCGCCCACAATATTTTTTCATCGGTAGGAAATAAAATTTTATCATATAATAGAATTGGAAATAGTATAACAACACTTACCTGTATATGGGAGATTTTTCAAATAATGTTTATTGAAAAGTTGTACCTCTATAACACTAGGAGAAGTTATTTGGTTTATCCTCTCAATTTCATGCAAGGATAAGAAAATGGACATAATATTCCACAATTAAAAATTCAACAACAAGTTAATAAAAGATTTCTTTAAATTGGTTTTATCCCAAATATCCAATGTATTGGTGCAATGAGTTTCTAGAAGTAGTAACACTTTAGTGATAAAAAAGAATGTGACACCATAAAAAAGTAATGAAGATAGACTGAAGAATCAGGAATAATGAGTTAAATATATTGAAAATGTGAAATAAAATGAAAACATAATAGATACCATGGGTTAGATCCCATGAAGCCCTAAGTTTATAGTAATCAATTAAACTTGAGATAGATTCATCCTTCAAGTAAAGAAATGGTAATCAAGCCCATTGGATGCCCTTCAAAGAAATGTTTAATCCTATGGCCATTTACCAAGAATGGTCTATTTTCCCCTAACACTTTCACTATAGCTCCATTAATAAGAACTATCATAATGGTGAACCATCCTTACGACTTAGTTTTTAATTTTCGTGGGAAAAGTTTTATCCTATAGATGAATAGCAGGACTCACTAACCAACCATTAAATTCGTATTTTTAATTATAGAGTCATTATATGATTTTGTTATTTCTTTTTAAATTTCATCATTTTCATATGATTCCCTTATAATTCCATCCATCTCACAATGATCCCGAAAAATCAACTCACCAGAAGACGTGAATTCAAGTTTTAGGGCCATCATAGCCCAAAAACACTTTTAATGTAATTCCACAGGAAGATCCCAGGAATTTACAAATAGCATTCTGTATGGGGAAATCCATATGGGAGTCTTATAAGAATTTATATAGGTGCACGATGCTTCATCCATCTTCACATGCCAATCCATTATTGATTTGGAAACTATCTTATCCAAAATCTATTTAAACTCTCTATTAGACACTTCTTCCTACCCAATAGATTCTGGGTTGTACGTGGTACCAGTTCTATAAAATAATCCATATTTCTACATAAAATGTTCATCAACTCAAAATATTTTGAGTCATTACACATGTTTCCAACTAGGTTATATAAAAACCACACATGAGTAATAAAAATTGATCACTTTTTATTTATTAGTAGGCATAGAATATTAAATTTAAAAGAGGGATAATATGGGATAAGAAAGAATAAATAAATATTGAAAATTATACGAAACAAAATGAAAAGAAATAATTCTTGATGGAAGAAGTGGATTAATCAAAGATAATAAATAAATATACAACTCCTAAATTTCTTGAAATATAACTCTAAAAATCACATATCTCTTTCTATAGAGGATAAAGTAAGGGAAAATTAAGGAAAATATAGGAAATTTATTTAAATCTTAAAATAGATAAACATTAATAACCCATTTATCAATTTTTTATATGAAATTTTTATAAATTGGAAGTTATTGAATTTATTTTTATTAAAAAAAGGGAAATACTTAGTTTTTTGTGGGTATTATCAGTAAATTAATAATTGTTACATATTTTCAATGAAAACTAACCTAAAACATAAAATTCCTAGGTTATTTTTTAATTCCTTTCATAATTGTTTCATTAAAATTTGGTAAAGTGTTATTTAACCTATGGGGAAAAATAAATTTGATGCATTTGAGTACATTAATAAATCTTTGACTGAAATAATTGAATCAAAATAATATAGAATAATTTTTTTTCTAGAAATTAAACACTCATTGGGAGTGTTGGAGGGTATGATTGTGAAATTATGAAACTTTTTATTTTTAGTTTATATTATAATCCTATAGATAAAAACATAAATGAATTGTTTATATTCATATAACCAAAAGATAAATATAAATTTTCACAATGGTGGACATATATTCCATATTAGTGATGAATAATTAAGTTAAAACTTCCTTGAGTTGTATATTGAAAAGATAAAGAAGAGAAATTTTCAGGAGAAGATAATAATATGAGATATTTAGAAATAATGATCATTTGCTATAAATATAATTTTTTGGATATTGAAATGGAAGAAAAAGGAATTTTAATATGTTAATATAATTATGAGACTATGAGGGAGGTGGAATACACATATAAAGGATCCCAAAAAAGAAGATGGAGAGGGGGAAACAAGGTATGTATTCAGGAAAACTTTTATAGGTAAGAGGTAGTTTGTGATATTCTATGTCTAATAATGGTAAAATCAGGGACTTAAAATTGGAAAATAAGTGGAAGATTTAATTAAAAGAAAAGTTCAAATAAAAAGAAGGAATTTAGAAGCCATAATAATATCATGGGTAGGGAATTATTTAAAGATCTCTGAATGTTTAGTTCTTTCCAGTATTCAATCACATGAGAGAATGAGTAGGTAAGTCAAAATAATGACTTAAAATTTACTATTAAATATCATAATACCCATTTTGATTCAAAAATATATAATTATTTTTCATTTTGGAATAACATGGTTTGTATTTTAATAGTTTATGATTTTTTATGTACTGCACTACATGTTAAGTTAGGATGCATATCATTTTTGAATATAATAGATATAAGAAAATTACCTGACCTAATTAAAAAATTTTATTTTATGGAGTGTATGATCTATATGAATCAAATTAAATAATATTTAAATTCATTCACAATTATTAAAAAGAACCATGGAAAACTAAGTTAAAAACTAGGAGAGACTATATTGATATATTTATCTTCTATCATTAATATAAATGAATTTCAAGATAATATCATTTTTTCACTTTTACTATTATTTAAACATTGAGTTATATCCTTTATTTTATGTATGTTGGAGGGTTTTATGGATAAATACTATAATATATGTCTTTAATATATTACTCTAACATACATGATTACTTAAAAATATGATTATAGTTGGTATAAAATTGAAAAAAATTGAGAATATTACAATACATGTTATAAGTGGTTACTTATATAAAATTACATTACTTTTTAAATTATAAAATAAGAATTAACTTGAATTTCCATAGATTGAACAATAACTCATATACCTTCCACCTTTGTACTACAGACCATAACAATAATTATGAGGAGTAATTGATGGTGAGGACTAAAGGCTCTTAATGTTTGATTTCTAAGGAAATTTTTTAATTTTTTATTATTTTTCACACATAAACTAAATTCATTCATTAAATATTAAAATTAATGTTTTAAGGTAAATGAAAAAAGAAAAAATTATGAATTTGATGCTAGAAACTCAAATGAAATTTCTTTGAAAAAAATATGAAAAGAGTAAAAAAATATTAAAATAGTTTTTCTCATCTTCCTAAGTATAATTTAAAATAAAAAATAATAAATATATGAGTTATAATTAAAAATTAAATATTTTATTATCAAAAATCAAATGATGGATTGAATTAATGTTTTTTACATTGCATTATTTTCTCGATTATAGGATAATTATGGAGTTAAACAATTTTTTATACATGATTTTAAAAAATTTCACTTACAGATCATTGATGATTTATTTTATTGTGTAAATTTTTCAATTGGTAGGTTGTGTTTTCTTTGAGATCGTTTTTTAAGGACTAGAAAATATGCAAGTATGTAGGTATTTTACATTATAAAGTTATGCATAAATAATTAGGTGTTTTGAACCTCATTTTGGTTAGTTTTAGTATATATTTTATTATAATGTTTAAAAATATTTATATATTTTTTATATAATTAAAAATATATTATTAATATTTATTTATAACCAATATGTTAATATTTATATTTATGAACACGCATATTGAAATATTTAATTATATTCATCATCATAATATTAACAATTTAATATTAATTATTATTATTTTATTTCAAAAAATAAAATACTAATAAATAATTTAAGAGTAAAATTAATTTTTATATTTATTATAATTACAAATATAATTAATCAAACATTAACAATAGAGTAAATTCGCATCCCAGATCACTCAAATGATAGCCATCCCAGTGGCATCATATGATGTCAAGTGCACATCTCCGTACACGAGAGGTAGTCAATAATCATTGATGGTTTATAATGAAATTTGGGATACTATACCCTTTAAGATCAGATAACCATAAATAATAGTGGAAGAAATAATAATAAAGTGTCACAACAACATAGAAGAATAAATATAAACATTACAACTAATATCCCTCTGTAAGAAAATAACATAACTCATGAAATATTAAATAAACCAAGGAAATTTCACACAAGTCATAATTAAATAAACAGAATCATCAAATGGGTGAATTATATACAGTACTATACAAAAGAAGAAAACAAATGTGGATAAAAAACACATTGGATCAAATTCCATGCCTATTCCTATCCCCACTCCAACCATTCATCTAGTTAATCCGTCAATTATCATGCCTTTTCCCTTATCCACATTCCTAACTATGAATGTTTTATGCATGTCAAGATTCTTATGCATTGTGTAAGTAAAACATTGTAGGTTAACACCAATGGTGTCCATAAGAAAATCTATAAGTCCCAAGTTCATGTATGATGTGACTTGGTAATGAAAAAATCATAAATAACTACTCATCATGTCATTGGGTATTAAACAATCCACCCAAGATAAACTATACAAAATTTAGCCAACGTGGGAGTTATGTGTGAACATATCACATAAATATAAAACTGTTTGACATGTCCCCCACCCATATAACCACATTAATAATTAGAAGGATGCTGGTTGGAAATACACCCAATATATAAACCAAAAAAGATATGGGTAATAATTACAACCAATCCACAATGAAAAAATAACATAGTTGGAATTAAACCCAATATGATTCACCCATGAACAATATTTGGAAATATAAATAGCCTCTATTTTCCATATAACCTTGGTTGGAATTACACTTAAGTCCCACAATCGTACACCTGTTGTTGGAATTACACTATACTTACTTCACATGAATAACCAAGGTTCATTTTTTTTCTAATTGGATAGAAAAAAAATTCCAATTTCTGGAAACTAAAATGTGGAACAACTATTTTTTAAGGTTTGAAATTCTTGATGCCACTGAAAATTTTGGTCAGAGTCCAGTTGCACAAATACATAAGAGTGTGTGAATTGAGTTCTTGAAATTTTCTTTTCATAGAACCACCCTCTTCTTAGAGTTGATAGGTTCTAGTCTTTTCTTATTAAAATAAACCTACAAAAATAAATACAGAAATAACATGATTAAAAACATGATATTTATAGTGGTTTGGGGAGCATATATCTCCTATTCCACTCCACCAACACTCAACTCATAGAGCTTTGTTATTTTCACCAGCACCAGTCCTTTTCTTGGGGAATTCCTAAATGAATGAAAGAAACCATCACTTATAAAAAAATTATATTTTACTGAGATCATACAAGTATTTAGAAAATAATAACCTTAAAAACACAGTACAATGAGTGTTAACTAAAAATGATAAGAAACAATAATGAAAATTACAAATGAATCATGCAATTTCAAGATACAAATTATAGTATATATAGAAACATATAGAGAATATTATTATATTCCAAGAGATTATCATGATCTAAGGGATATTAATAACACGTGTCATCATTTTACAAATATGGAATGATCTTCCATGGAATAGATGATAGAAATATTTTTTAATAGATATTTACATTCTTCATAAAAAGATAGTGTGTCCCAATCAATCATTCATTATTTAGACAACTCATTTTCTAATGAACGTAAAAAAATATGTTGACTTGTAGAAAATTCACACCAACAGTAAAGAGTATTATCATAATGATCTTCAGTATGATAACTTGATCTCAATATGATAAAATTATTGCAAAACTATTCTTGTCAGATAATTAACTGTGTAGCTATGTAAGATAAATCACTTTAGTTCTTTGACTTCCACACCATGTCAGATAAATAATATGGTTTTACTATTTTCAAAGGATATATTACTATCAAAATATATATGAATTATAATACTTTCTTGATGTTCATAAAATAATTCATTTATTAAGGACCTCTGCATAAGATAAAATAAATTACTGATTTTCCATCTCACCTTGATTTCTAGCATCGTGTTCTCCATAAGATAATTTATCTTCATAGTATGATAATATACATGTGTTGTAAGTTAATTTTTGATAATAAGATTTAGTAATATAAAACCCTTTAGCGTAAAATTGTGAGTTTAGTGTAAGTACACAATCTTCTTCATAATAGAATTATTTTAAGCATGTGATTATATTGTCACAGAAGATAAATTGTTTTGACAAAAAAAATAATTCCAACATCTATAAAGTGAATTTCTTTGTGATTTCAAGATAAATTTTGTTCACTCATTATCCAAGTAAGATAAATTCCATTATAATTTATTCATCAAACAACACATAATCATTAAGAATAGTTAGACATGAAATTCTAAAACACATAAGATACAATTATCGTTAAATAAATAAGGATATTTTGAATCATCAAAATATATAAAGTACTGAGATATGTTGGAATAACATAAGTCATTAAAATAAAATGTTTCAACCAAAACTAAAAGGTCATTAAAGATAACCATGAACCATTCAAAAACTATCAAAAAGTCAAAACATTCAAGAAATTTAGTACTAAGAATAAAATTGAAATTAAATCACTTAAATAAGGAAGATATTTTTTGGGGTTCAAAACAAGTCCAACTCCATGAGAAATTTAAAACTTCAATAGAAGAGGAATAAAATATTACAATGGAATAAACACCTAAAGAATTTTCTTAATATAATCTTAATTAAAAAAATCGTGTACAACACAAGTGACCCCAGTCTATCAATTCATACAAGAGCACCACAACTATCTTTCAGTTAATTTGGTATCATCACCATATGGTCTTCATAGAGAACCTCCCCTTGATCATGGAAACCACCAAAAACCTTGACATCATACCAAATTCATATTTATTTACTTTTATACAATTCACTCTTCTGGAATAAAAATCTCAATGTTACTCTTATGCATCCCTACAGAAGAATATTATGTATCTATTTGAGACCTCCAAATTTGTCTTTGATAAATTAATTGATTCCTCCTAGGTTTTCACTTTTTGATGTTATCATTGGCTTATGTTCGGGACATTTAATCAATTTTACACTTCTATCTAGGTTCCATATCATGTTCTATAACTCTATCCTTTTTGGAACAAGATGCTTATCTAGAAAATAGATTCTTATAGTTCCTAACATGCTTGAGAATCATTTTCAAGGCTCCACTACCAAGTACTTTGTGTCAAATGTCACTGGATTCTAAAAAAACATTTCTAGTTCAACACTACTGTTTTTATGAAGTTTACATGATCACCCAATCATCATGTTATACAATATCCCACTGAATCATGACACCACTCTATAATTTTTTAGTCTATAACTTTAGTTAATAAATTCATTGAACTCTAACTCCCACACACCATACATACATTATTTTATCTTCTAAAAGATTATAAATTAATTGATAAATCAGCTAAATGAATTTATCTCATAAGTGAAGCACCAACTTCAAAGCTTAGTGAATCTCACATTTGTTGTCATTGAATAGTATGCTGATTTATTTCTTTCTTCTGATTTCCTCAAGTAGACACTTTGGCCACACTAACTCATTCCTTGCTTTTATAATTGTAACACACTTTTCTCATGTGATAGACAATGAAATTATAGGTTTGTGTCATGGATTTGAACTCATATAATTGATTCTAAATGTAAACATAAAAGTACCAATAAGTTAAATTGAATATTATGAAAAGAAACCAGATAATATTATATAAAAATTTGGTAATAATTATAATAAAAAATTTAATAATGTCCAAAAAAAAGTTGAAACCATGATTCAACTTCAAACGACCATAAAATTTGATTCAAGTGTCAGTTTGAGTTTCAAAACCTGTCAAATCGAATCATATAATGATCACAATGAAATTTAATATTGGGGAAGCCCCATATAACATTTTTTTTCTTAGTCAAAAGGCCTTGAATACCTCCAAAACTGAGTTTAAAGTTAGGGATCCCTAATTTTAGATTGTTCGATGGTATTTCTTCTTCGTTTAAGAGGGTATTCATCTCATTTTTAGGGGGTTTGAATTTATTCACTATGTTTAAATTCCTATTGATATTATAGTGTTGAAATTGTAATGATTTTCCCTTGTTTGGTGATTTATTTTGTTGATGTGTCTTAAATGGCAAGGATTTTCTTGGATCAGTTAATGCTAGATATTTCAATCATGTAAACTCCAAGGCATCAATTTGTATGGAAAACCTTACAGTTTATAGACATTCCTTATAGTGGGAAGGTCAAGGTTAAAAATTTTCTGTGCCTGTGTGTGTGTATATATTTATATATATTTTTATGGTTGTGTCTATATATATAATTATATATATATATTTATATATGTATTTATATGTATTTATTGATATCTATGTGTGCATATATATTTTTATGTATAGTTACTTCTGATTATATAGATATAGATATATTTATTTATATTTATAAATGTTAAATATTTATCTACATTTATCTGCAATTATGTATATATATATATTTATATTTATTTATTTATATTATTCATGTGTATATGTATAATTGTATATAAATGTATACGTGTACATATATTTACAATTATATTTGTTTGAATATATATATTTATATATATTTATATTCATATTTAATTATATATCTATGTGTGTGGGTGTATGTAAATTTATTTATAATTATAGTTATTTATAGATATTTATATTTATTCAAGTATATTTATATTTATTTATATTATATTGATATATAAATATATATTTATTTATATATGATTATATATATATATATATAAATTTATTTATATTTATATTTATTTATTTATTTAAATGTTTATTGACATATATTTAAATGTATTTATTTTTTTATGTTTTTTTCACAGGCAATGACACTGGCATGACATGGGAAGGCGGTAACACAAACATGATGCAAGCAGGCAATGATACAACCATAACGCATGCTTGGTGACATAGACATGATGATGCACGGGGACTTTGGGCCATGTTCATGGGCCACATTGCCTTGGAACCACGAGATATGTAATGGGTAACTCTCTACCCATAGAGAAAGAGGTTTTTACTTATATCATAAAAAATAGGTTTCATCATAAATATTTTTAGAAAATATGGGTGTATGTGTATATTTATTTATATACGCATGTGTATATATATATATATGAATATTTATATGTGGTTATATATATATATATATATATTAATATATAGCTATATATAATTTATATATATGCAAATTTATTTATATTTATATATATTTATAGAGATTTATATGTATTTAAGTGTAGATATATAATTATATATAATTATATGTATATATATATAGGTGTTTATATATATGAACATATGTTTATTTATATGTTTATATATATATTTTTATATTTATATTTATCTTATTTATTTATATATAATATATGAGTATATATATAGTTATTTATATAACCGTGTCTATATATATATATATTCATATTTCGGTGTGTTTACATATATATTAATATATTAATATATATACACATATATATATATATATATATTAGTATGTATTTATATATGTATAATACATATATATATACATATACACATATATATATTTGTATATATTTGTATATTTATATATTTATATTTGCATTTATTTATATCTATATTTATAAGTATATCAACCATTAAGTCATTATAATTAATAGACGAGAGAAAATTTTGAGGCCGGATATTGGAAGTATCCCAAATGCCCTAAAGTAAAATCTCTATCAAGCTGTGATTGTTGTTGGATCTGCGGAATGAAAGGACACAGAGCTAACAGTTTCCCAGATGCGGATAGAAGAATGAGAAGTCTCAAAGCAATAATGATGGAAGATTCAAACGATATATTGTTTGAGCCTATCCAAGGAGAATATATAGACTCAGATAATGAAATTTTATATTATTTATATTCAGAGTACTCAGAGGAAGAAGGTCATGTCTCAGATGAGGAAGAAATAAAAAACCCTATTTTGAGCCACCTTCGAATAACCATGATTTGAATATGGGCTAGTGCACCAGAATAATCTTCAGAACTAGTAAAACTAGAGGAGATGGAGCGAGATCTGGTTCATTCTTCAGAAACTGAAATCCCTTCAGAGGGAATAGATTGCCAAGAATAGAATATTCCTATAGTTTATTGGGTCAAGGTATACCAGAAGTCTTGGGTACCATATTAATAAATGATTGAGATCTTTAAAGATGAAGAGACAACTAAAGTCTATAAAACCAATAGAGGATTATTTACAATGCCTTTGCTAAAAATAGAAATGGTTAACAAGGAAATAAATAAAAATGATAAGTATGGTCATTTTGGAATAATCTAGGATTTGATCCTCTAGTCATAAAAGGACAATATCTACCAATCATAATTTTAGTAGTGGGTGATAGTTTAACCAATTTCTCTAATGCACTATTAGAAAGAGTCCAATAAAATCTACATGCAGAAGTAGCATGGGTAAATGTGATACCATACTTGCATGTAGTTATTATGTATAAAAGTATTAGAAGAACTCTAGAAGTAAATATCAACCCAAGGAAATGGTAGAAGACATTGGGATGTCAACCTGACAAAAGATGTGTTAGAGTGATTACTCATCTTTATGTAAAGTTCTACAATACAGAAATACCAGCTCTAAGGAAGGGTGTGGAATGATTTACACATATTTTCCAAGATGAAGGAATATCAATTAGAGAAATGAAAACATAGGTGGTAAATCAGAAGAGGCTAACTTTTCCTAGGGAATGGGTTTCACTAGATCTAGATAAAGAAATAAGGTAGAAGATACTTCTTCCAGGTGTTATTAAACAAGTTGGAAATAGACTTTTCATTTCTGAGGTTAGAGAAGATGGAGATGATCTTGGATCAGAATGATCAAGATCAGGTAGATTAGATTTTACGATAGAAGATTTAATATTTGAAATAGTAGAGAACCCATTGAAAAATCCAAGGATCTCAATTGGAAAAGACGATGGTACTTTAGTAGAAATACCAAAAACATCAATTTCTAGAAAGATAGTTGGAAAAAGGACTATTCAAGTACCTATATATGAGGATGAAGAAACTCATGTAGGATATATGGGATCATCATACTCAATGAAAAGATAGAGGAGTGGGATACATTAGTGAAATTAAATATTAATGGAACTACAAGTATTTCGCTAGTTTATATAGGATGTATCTTCTCTTTTACAAGAATTCTATTTTTAGAAGAAACCTAGGAATCTATAAAGTTAAAATTTACAATTGGTAACAGTGAAACTATTCTGATTCATGAAGTATCCAAGGATATTAAGATTGAACTTAATGGAATAATATTTATTGAGAAGATGATTTTCCTTATTCCTCAATTTCCTGATGAATTATTCATGGGAAGTAGATTCCTTATATGATATCATCTTGTAAAAATATTTTCAGGAGTAATTAGCCTCAACAATTATATAATTCCAACAAATTCTAGAAAACCCAGAATGGTTCCTTATAAGAAATTATCTACTATTAAAGTGGAAAACTATCCATATGAAGATAGAGAATACCAAAAAAATATTGAGAAGTGGAAATAATTGGTTAGATTGAATGTTTTGAGGACTAATGAAGAAGGGGAATTGGCTATGATAAAAGATTTTTTATCATAAAATTGTTCATAAAACACTATGAAACTATGGAAGAAGGAAATTTCTGAGGCTACAATCACCCTTAATGATCCTAGTACAATGATCATAAGTATGGGAATTGCCTATCCATAAGATATGGTTAAGGAATTTGAGAAACAAATTCCAGAACTAATCAGGCATAATGAAATTCCTCACTGGGTTGTGGCATTCATGGTAATGAATCATGCAGAAAAATAGTGTTGTAAGACCAGAATGGTTATAGATTATCGTGATCTTAATTATGCCACAAAGGATAATGGATTCAATATTCCTAATCAGTAATCTTCCTGAAGCAAGATTATGAAAGAAACGATAATGGTATATTCTAAGTTTGATCTAAAGTCAAGATATTGGAAGATAAAGATTAATGAATAGTCTATGCCATTAATAACATTTACAACGATAGATGGGTTGTCTTAATGGATAGTTATACCATTTGGAATCAAGAATGTACCAGGAATATTCTAGAGGATAATGGACAAGGCATTTAGTAGATTATCACAATTTCGTGATAGTGTAAATTGATGATGTGATCATATTTAGTAAAAATATAGAAGAGAATATATAACATTTGAATAAATTTGATGTAGTGTTTAGAGAAGAAGGGATGATAATTTTAGAAAGAATGACCATTTGGATGAAACCAAAGATAGAATTCTTAGGATTGTAGATCAAAGGAGGTAGAGAAAATCTTCAACCACATATTGCAGAAAAAACTACAAAATATCCCTGATTAGCTTATAGATCATAAGAGGATACATGTGTTTCTTGGTATACTAAGTTATTCTAGAGAATACATCCAAGAATTAGCAAAAATATCAGTTCTAATATAGAGAAAGTTTTCCATTAATGTACCTGGGATTGGAAAGAAAACTATTCTGATGTGATCAGAATTTTGAAGCAAAAAAACATAGAATCTCATAGAATTGGAGTATTTATATTGGAGTTAGGATCAACTTATCTTATAAACAGAAGCATCAAAATCATCATGGTGATGTATCATAAAGATAAGTAAAATCCATAATGATAGTATCAGTAGATACTAGATTGGATGTTTTAATAAGGCAGAGAATAATTATCATGTCTATGAAAGATAATTTCTTGTAATACTCAACAGAATTAGGGAAAATGAGATTTTCTTGGGAAAAACTTTTACTATAAAAATGGATAGTTCTTATATATATAATTTTATGAGAATTAAATTTAAAAGTTTCACCCAGGAGCGACTTGTATGGTGGATGAATGAATTGAAATAATATAACTTTATTATATAAAATATTAAAGGAAAATATAATGTCATTACAGATTCATTTACATAGTATTTTTACTCTTATAGGTGAAATAGAAGAAAGTAGAAAATCAAGGAGAAGTATTATTTTCATTGATAATAATTTTGTGGCATAATGCCCAGTTATCAAAGGAATGAATGATAGACTTGATAGACTTGAACAAAGAAAATCGAATCTAGAAAAGAATCACCTTTAGAATAAGGGATCTTAATCTTGAAAGGTTGAAAGACCAGAAAACATAGGTTCCTCGATTAGAAAGGATGATAAAATGTGAAATTATTAAAAGATACCTCTAGAAAGAATTTATAAAGATAAAAGTTATATTGAATGCTTTGTATGTGGTCAGAAAGGCCATTATAGCACTCAATGTGTAGATAATATGAGAAACATGAAGGCTCAGAAGAACAAGAATATTAACACGAATGGATTCTCTAGAGGAAAAGAGAAAACCATTAAGGTCTGGGATGATCAAGTAGAAGAATAACATGAAAAGTAGCAAAGGACTCCGAAATGAACTCATCAACAAAATGTTCAGCAAGAACAAGATCAAGATAGTCTAAATGACGATATAGAGGAAGAGCCCAATCCAGAAAGGAAAATATTGAAATATTTTCAAAGGATTCCAAAATATTTCAAAGATTAAATACCCAACCATTTATAATCTGATCCAAAAAAGTAAAGATGATCCGATATTCAAAATATGTGTGAACCATATTTTAGTCATTCCTGAATAATTTTAAGATCTTATGGAGGATTATAAAAAAAATTGATCGATATGTGATCAGTATGATCATCACTGAAGAGATCAGGCTGAAAGTCCAACTTCCTAGTCTTTTTAACAAAGTTAGAATGATCAACGAGATAGGCATGGAAGAATATCCAGTGTTGTAAAGGTTTTGGAAGATGTCTGGAACAAGGATTTTGAAGATCCATATACCAAATATGGCATTAGAACCAGAAGAGTTCATTGAATTCCAGAAATCTTTTAGAATGGGAGCTGTACAATTATTGGGATTTAAGAAAATAAATTCCACATTCAATTGGGTACTAGATATTGTGAGAACAGCTCTAAACAATTCATATCTAAGTTTTCTATGGTGGGTTTCACATATTGAACCTATCAGATTAGAATACATATTGGGCATGCTTTGGAATATGTACCTAGAGCACTTGACAAAAGGAGTAGTCCAGAAAGCATTCGAAGATTCACAGTTTAGTGATGAATATTGGCTAGAAATCAGTTTGAATAAGATCCATTATGATCATATCCAAATTACATGGAGTATTTAACTAATTGAATAAAAATCAACAAGAAAATATTATATATTAATTTTAGGATACAATGTGTTAGTCTCTATCAAATATAGAGACATACATTATGTAGAAATGGAACATCTAAAAGACTTACCGACACAATTCTTGAATAACTCAAGATGTGGAAAGGATATAAAGAAGATATATTTACTATGAGAGATAAAATCCAATGCACCATCGAAGAATTGAGGAAAATGAAAGAGTTAGGGAAATAAGTCTCATGTGGAGAAATGATTGATGATCTGCACGACTAGGAGGGATTCTAGGCACTAATACAGACATGCTTCATATCTAGCATGGATGATAAATTAAATCAGACATGGCAATTATGTAGTTTTTTTTTCATTGTGAAGTGTGTGGTAGAAGTTACAAAGTTGTTCACCCCATATTTTGATTTTTCTTTTAATTTTTCTTTTACTTTTGTCCTTGTCTAAAGTGTGTCCTATAAGAATCGAGTCGGATTTTTTGGGAATGCTGAGCCCATAGGCCTATATAAGGTACCTCTGACCCATTTTTTAGAGATGTTGTTTTTAATATAAATTAGAACGATTTCAGACATTCTATGTCTAAAATCTCTTTTATCCATTGTGTTCTTCATGTGAAGTGATTCCAAAAATGATCCTATGAAGTCGATGATAGGTAGTCCCCTTATCCTATTCATGGATATTATTTTTCATCTGTGATTGTGATTTTTTAGCCTTTGTAGACTCCCAAACCAAGATTTCATGGGAGACCTTGTTGGGGACTACACCCACTAGTGATATAAATAAATACTATTACGAGGAAGAGCCACTTGAATATGAGGAAGATTCTATGGGTTAAAATTTCAGCAACCACTAATATATAATGAAATTCCCATGAGTTGTGTGTTGGGTTGGGCTAGGCTAGATAATGGGCATAGTTCGGCTGGGTTTCCCCACCCAATCAAAATAAAATATTTAAAAATAAATAAAAACACACCTAAATAATTATTTTTAAATTTTAATTAAAGAAAAAATAAAAATTAAAAACCACCATTAAAGATTTAAAATACTTCTTAAAATTTAGTTAAATGTTTCACAGTATTTTTAAATTATTTTTGAAATAATCCCATATATCGTTATTCAGGGATGATTTGAAAAATAATATCATATCTTTTAGAAGAGGTTAAAATCATCTCTAAACCCTAAAAAGCACTACTAAATTATTTTTTTGTCATAGTTGAAAAAGATTGGACATCCCCACCACTTTAGAATGAAACATGTTAAATGGAACACCCCAGTAAGAAAATGACTTGTGATGAAATAAGAACCAATAAAAAACACATATGCACCAAAATCCAAGAAACTTAGAGCTTAGTGGGATAGAAATACATAGTGAGAAACATGGATAGGATTCTAAAAAACTATATTTCTTGATTTTTAATTCATTAAGGAATTATATGACACTAATAGTGATTTTTTAAACCATTAACTCATTATAAACCTGAAACTAATTGGGAAAAGTTCTATTTACATGATGAATTATTATTACAAATTGATAAAAATTATATCTCAAATTTCCCTGTTCAGTCACTTTTACTAATAAATTCATTTTACAAATGTCCATTAGAGAATTTTGGTGTTGAAAAATTTATAATTGTTCTTAGTGAGCATTTTTATTAAACTATAATATCTTCTGATGTTGAGAGAATTGTGGGAAAGTGGATTTTTTTCATAAAGACAAATCTAAACTGATCCCACATGAATTGTATCTTTTACTACCAATCCTTAAAACCAATTAATAGGACTTATCTATGGACATGATTTTGGAGTTACCAAGGAATAATAGGGGAGAGTTTCCAATTTTTGGGGGACCATTTTTCAAAAATGGAACATTTTATTCCTCATGACAAATCATATGATCCATTTACCTTTAATCAATTATAATTTTATAAATTTATGAAGCTATATGTTATTATAGAGATAATTGGGTGGTATTGAGTCATAAAATTCCTTAGTTATTTTTGAAGATTTTTTTGGAGAAGACCAGGTAAAATGTTATTTTTTCCAGCACTTTTCACCCACAAACTGATCAAAAATAGTGGTGGTGATTCTAAAAGTATCTCCACTACCATATATGATTGTTAATAAAAATTATAATAATTGAGAGGAGTATCCACCTCAATTGGAGTTCACTAAATGTAGTCCCTAATATTCAAATACTCAACACTCTCCATTTGAGATTGTATATGGATTTAACTTCTTTCACTTGTTGAGCTATTACCTTTACTTTTTTAGGAAAGAGAAAATATAAAGTGTGAAAAAATTATAAAATAATTACAAGAAAAATATAATAATAAAAATAATTTAATTACACTAAGATACAATGAGAATACAATAATGGATTCTAAGAAAATTATATTTGAGCTGGGTGACTTGGTAGTGATTAACATGTGAAATGAAATATTATATAACAAATGGAAGTGAATTTTATGTCATGTAGAGATAGACCCTTCCAAGAGATCATGAAGATATATAATAATGACTATAATATTAAACTACCAAGTGATTATGGTGTTAATGTTTTATTCAATGTTTTTGACATTCACCTTATCTAGGTTAGAGGATGAATATTCAAAGATGAATCCTTTTAATAAGTGAAAGGATGATTACATCTAAGATGATTATAACTAATTCAAAAAAATAAGAGGAACCAAATCAATTTCCTATGTGAAGAATTTGGATTGTAAAGGATTAATGATGCATGGGAGATCAAAGATGTTGAATGATATAATGGGGTCCCATATCATTTTATTGAAGGAATAATGCCTATCACCTTATATGGATGGAGGAAATGAGCTTATTATCACTCTTATTGAAACAAAAATGTGATGAATATGGCCCAAGTCTCAACATTTTAATAATTTTATACTCTTAGGCAAATAATATATTCTAAAAATTAAAGATGGAAAAAAATTCAAATCCCAGGGGATATGTACTCGAAGTCAAGTCTACTGAACTATGGGTGATAAATCATGTGCTACTTTTCCAAAAAATTCTTCATCAGACTTTATCTTTTGGATATTAAGGGGATAATGTTGGATTAGTATATTTATATATGGAAATTAGACTTTTTAAATTTCTATCACCCCTTGGATATAAATAACCACTCCTATCAAATTCATAATCCACTCAAGGTTTCATTTGTGAAACTCTATGAGTTTTTTCTCTCAATTATGAGTAAACCAATTATCTATTACCTAACTCTTGTGTATTATTTCCTAATTGATATACTTGTTATATTAGTGATCCCTGATGAAAATTACCATAATTCATTCCTTGACCCAATTGTGTCATTTTTTTAATTGGTTATCATATTCCTCCTTTGTGAGGCACAATTAAGAATTTACCCCAGAATTTTGAGGCAAAGACTATATTTTCTCCATTTACCATCATTTGAATGGTATCCCCTGAATCACAAAAAAAATTCAATATTAGTATAAAAATACTTAACCAATTGATGATAAAATAGATTACCATTATCCTTAAAAAATTCTCCCAACCCTTGATTCTAAATCAAATTCTAGACTAACGATTTTCTATATTGAAGCCATTCAGAATGTAGATCCCTTTCCACATAAAAATATTGATCTAGTATATGAGGATTGTGAGGCTTGTCCACAACACTCAATATACATTAGTCTTTATTGTGACTCTTTAGAGGATTTGAACCAACAGGTGATACAGAATAATTAGTTATGTCCTAACCATCCATTCATTGGGAACTAAAACTCTGGAGGTTAATGTTTGTGTTCAAGAGAGAAACAGGTTTGAGAAATAAATATTTGGTAGGGAAAACAAGTAGGAATTTGAAAAACATAATGGGTGTTGATGAAAGATATGTTAAATGATTAAGATTATGATTTTAATTATATTTACTAATTTAGGCAAAAAATAATAATAAAATAAATGAAATCCTTCCAAAACAGTTAAATATAATTCCTAACTAAAACATTCATGATGAGTTAACTGATTGTAAACATGAAGTAACATAAAAGGCCAGTGGTTGATATACTAACCACCTAATGAATTGTTCATGGTCACTTAATTGTCTATATGAACAAAAGTCTCGTATTCAATTAACTGCCCATATATACAAAAAATCATGGTTACTTAAAAACAAGATAATAGAAAATTTTAAGTAAAAATTAAATTAAGAAAAACTATAGTGATCACAGATGCAAAGAATTGTAATAAGAATTAAATAAATACAAGTTTTATAAATTTAATTGAAAAATTTAGGAATAATTACTTATTACCAACTCATTCCTGATATAATTTAATCTCATTATATTCAGAGGCTTCGAAAAAAATTAGAAATCTAATGTTCAGTACTAATGAACTCAAGAATAATATCCCCTATTTCAAAATGTTCTCTCAAAAATTAATGTCTCATATCAATATGTTTTTTACTAGAGTGAAATATATTATTTTTATAAATGTTAATATCACTTGTATATTTATAATTTATATGTACATGTCTGATTTGATAACCACATTCGAGTAAAATGTGTTTTTCCCTAAAATCTATGCACAATTTCTACATATAACTATGTACTTAGCTTTAGTAGTAGATAATTCAACAAAACTCTACTTCATACTAAACCATGAAACAAGATCCATTACCAAAAAAATGATATGTTCTATAGCTTATTTTATTATCTAACATACAACCACAAAAATCATCATTATAATAACAATCTAATTCAAAATAATGACCTCTAGAGTAAAGTAGTCCAATATTTGTTTTATTTTTATGTATTCTAAAATTATTTTAACATTATTTAAATGTGATTCCATTTTATTTTCTTGGAAACGATCACACAAAAATATATTAAACATCATATCATGTCAACTGGTAGTTAGGTATGGTAAACATTAAATCATGCCTCTATAAGTACTTTGGTATACTGAATTTCCAATTTCATCTGGATGCAACTTACAGCTTATACTCATGTGTGTATCACTAACTTTTGTGCTATCCATACCAAAATATTTTAAGATATATTTTTTTATTTGATTTTATTTAAAAACATTCATCATGATTTGAAAATTTTTAAATCCATGAAATAATCTTAGTTCACCAATCGAACTCCTTTCAAATTCATTGTGCATCAATTTTGAAAAGTCACACAAAGAATGTTTTGATAATCCAAAAATAATATCATCAAAATATATTTTAAATAATAAAACAACCTTTAAATTTATTTTTATAAATAAAGTATGTTTATAAAAACATTTTATAAAACTATTTTAAATAAGAAAAGTGTTGAGTCTTTCATGCCATGTTCTAGGAGCTTGTTCTGAACTATAAACAGATTTTGTTAATTTAAAACACAATTTTAAAAATGAGGATTCTGAAATCTGAGGGGTTTCTCTATAAAAACATACTCAATAATATAACTATTTAGTACTACACTATTTAAATCCCTTTTATATAATTTTTAAATAATATGAGCTCCATATAAAAGTAGTATTATGATATATTCAAATCTAGACACTGTTGAAAACTTTTCTTCATAGTCAATACCTTCTTCTTGAATATATCCTTATACAACCAATCTGTATTTGCTTCTAATTATTGTGAAAGATTCATCATCATTATTTTTATATACCAACATGGTTCCAATATTTAGATAGTATTTAGGATTATAAGTAATTTCAAATACTTTATTTCACTTAAAATGATTTAATTATTCTTACATAGCCATTTTCCAGTGCTCATAATTGATTGTTTCATTGATTTTCTCCGATTCATGTTGTGATAAGAAGGATTTATGTTCAACCTGGTTTCTTAGTGAGGCTCAAGTTTGAGTTTCTTTATCTAGGTCTCCTTCAAAAGAATCCAGAGGATGGGTTTTACGGGTTCTAATGGTTATTAGGTATTTAGAACATGGTTCACTTAAGTCTTATACTTCATAATAAAGGGTATGATGAACTTTTCTTAGAGATTTATTAGGTAAATCAGTAGAAATTTTGGATTGATTAGTGGTATTACCTATATTAATATTTGATTTATCATCCTCATGATTTTCTGTAGTAGGTTTGAGTTCATGTGGGTATGTCTCATCATAAATGACATGATTAGTTTCTTTCACAAGTTTAGATTTCTTGTTAAAGATACTATAAGTATTATTGGTGGTCAGATCACCAAGAAATATTTCATTATATATTTTTGGGGAAAAATAATCCAGATTCTCTTTTGTATTTTGGATATAAAATTTTCATCGAAATAAACTAAAGTAATTTACTTTGGGTTATCTACAATTCTAAAATTTATATGGACTTTTATTCAAAATAGGTCTTATAAGAACTTGATTAAAAACATAACAATTTTTTATTAGATTTATTCCAAAAGTAAACTGATATTCCATATTTAGTAAGCTCAGATGATGAAATTTCTTGAAGGGTCCTATTTCTCTTTCCAATAACCCCAATCTATTGAGGTGATTGAGGGGCATAGAGATTGTGAGTATATCCATGCTGTAAACAAATAGATTCAAACTCTTGATTCTCAAACATGAAATCATGATCACATATCAAGGTTTTTATGGTTATTCCACAATGATTTTCTACACATATTTTATATTTTATAAAATAATAAGGACCTTCACTTTAAAGGGAATGGAAAAACATCTAATTATATCTAGAATAATCATTAACAATGACATAATTTTAGAGTTTTCTAGATAAACTAGAAACCCTATATGGTCTAAATAGATCCGTATGAACCAATTATTGTGGTTTAGAGGTAGAGACCTCTTTGATTGGTTTAAAAGATAGTTTTTGTTTCTTTCTCTTTTAACAAGGATTCCATACTATGACTATAGGGAATTAAATATTTGGTATATCATTAACTTATCCTTTCTTATTTATCTTTATAAGTGTGTATATATTTTCTTGGAATAATCTCATGTTTAACAACCAAGACTCTTTATGAAAACAACTCAAACAATAAACATTTTTAGAAAATAAATAATATAAATTAACAGTATGAATATTATCTTCAATTAATGTATTAAATACCAAATAATTCTTTAAATCCTAAATATTAAAATAATTTTTGTTGAATATTACAGAAAACATCATAAAAAGTTGATAAATACTCAGTTCATTATATTTTAAACTATACAAATATAAGACTTTAGAAATAGGGATAGATTCATGATTGCCATTTTTTCAAAGTCCCTTTATCTTTCTTTTTGAATTACCATCATAAGTCACATGAACACCATCAAATTTTATAAGATTCATAAAGCTTGAGTAATATTTTTTCATATTTCTAGAACAACCACTATCTAGATAACACAAATTATTAGTGGAACTCTTCAACCATTTTTCATGAAATAAATTAAATACCCATTGATTTTGGTACTTTAATCTCTTTGGGTACTGACAAGTTAGTAATCAAAGCTTTTGGAATACAAATTTCTTTCACAGGATTACAAACAATATAGTTAATAGATTGAGATAGAAAATAACTTTTTAATTAATTTTTTTTAATTATTTCCAAATACATTAGTTTTCCTAGAAACATGGGTTTTTTATTACTAAGAATGCAACATTTTTTTATATATTCATTTGTTTTCTAGATCAATAAATTATTTCATATTTGTTTTCTGGATTTTTTTATTCACCCAACATGATATTCATAGATTTTATTTGATCAAAAAATTATTATAAATAATTTTTGATATGTTCATTTACAAAACTCTAGTTATTATTTTCATTAAGCAGATTATCATTATTTTCATTTTCTATACTAAGAACATACTTATCCACATTACATAATGAATGGATATTTTTCATATATTTTAATTTATTCTTTATCTCATTTATTGTGTCTTCCAAAATATCATTACACTAATAAAATTATTCATTATACATTTAAGAATCATTAAAAATATGAGAATAACAAGTATATGGTACCTCCAAATCATTAGTCAATTCCTTTTCATTTGTGTCTTCTTGGCTAGAGTCGGAGCCACTAGAGTTATCCTCTGATGCAATCCATGTGGCCTTCATTACATTCTTCCATATTCTCTCTTTATTTGAATACCTTTTATTTTACTTGGGACATTAATATTTTATGTTTAATTTTATTTTACATTAATAGAAGGTGATCTCATTTGAGGAATCATCATTTTCAACTCTTTCCTCCAATTTTCTTGTTTTTTCACACTTTCCTTTGTAAATTTACTTATTAAAGAACATGTTTTTTCTGTAAAACTTTATAAAACTTATGGACTGGTGATCCATTATCACATCACTATTAGAATAATATTCAATTACACTTGATATGTCTTATTTGAAAACATCTTCGGTTTTTTTCTATAATGCCTGGAAGGAAATATATTTTCTTTTCAGTTCATCCACTTTATTGTTTACCTCAAGCTCTTATTCATAAATCATAATCATTCCAATCAGTTTTTTGAATAGTAGTTTGGTCAAACACATGATTCTTATATAGAGACTAAAGTACTTCTCCATTGATCTGGTATACATCTCAAGATCCTCATCACTTAATCTTTATCCTTCATTGATTTTCCAATTGTATTCATAGTATTTATGATATCATTGTACATGTGATACATGACTATGATAGATTGATAAAGTATAATTTGGAATGTATCATACTTGATAGTATATGTATTTAGACTCATTTATATAACATTGGAAGTTCCATTATGAGATTCATAAATGGTATACCTTATTTGATAGGTAGTATCACATGATGATATCCTATTGAATTCTTGAGCTCCCAAATCATAAAATAAAATATTCATAGCTTTGAATTTTGAATCATAATAAGTATTAGTTGGAGCATCCCATTATTTTATAGAAGTCTTGGGTTATTAATATTCATCTTCAATAGATCCCAAAATATAAAACCCCATGCTCCCAAGGTGGATTTTCAATTTTATTTCCAACTAAGAATAATTTTGACAACTAAAGTACGGAGTTCTGTTGTTAACATAACCTTCATAATTTTCTTCCATAATAAAAAATTAAAGAATAAATTAAATTAAAATTATGTTTCTAAAATCATGATAAATGTTAAAAAGGTAAGAAAATATAAATAAAAACATTCTTGGATAACTAATGTTGTTTACAATTAAAATATTAAGATGGGTGAATTGAGTTTGAAAATAAAAAATTATGTTTATATCAATTAAAAACAAAATATCCTAATTTATAAAAATATCCCAGCTAACTAAAATTGGATAAATATATAATTTAAATATTTTTATAGATTTCATAAATTCGAAAATATATATTAGTTAAAAAAAATCAAAATTATAATATATTTTGAAATAAATACATTCAATTTAATCAAAGTATATAAAACAATAATTAAATATAACTATTAAAGTATTATTTTTCTATATAGTTTTTGAAAATTAAAACATGTTTGTTTTTGAAATACAATAAACAAAATAGAATAAAAAGATCGTGTAATAATACAAGATACTTGATATCAGGCCGAGACCTAGTCCACTCCACTTCGAAATCACCCACTACCAATCTGTTTATTAAAAAATATGATTGATCCACAACCAAGATCAGGTTATTACAAAACACTTCTAATAATGCAATCCAATCTACACATAGTGTCTTCCATAGTTATAAATGGGATAAAAAATTGAAATAATTGAAAAAAAACTATCTCATACTCTTCAATATAGTGTCAGTGCATGTGTTAATTAACATATAGATTAATTCAAACACAAATCTAAAAGGTAAGATAAAACATATAGAGAAGTAGAAAGAAGGAGAGAAAATATAAAGCATATCAATCTGATCATATTTAGTTGATTAATTATTTTTAAATCATTCCTTGAAAAAAAATTAACTGAGTGTTTTACTGAGAGTTCAGAAAAAAGAGTATCTTAGATGTGTATAGTTAAGTATTATATTGGAGTGAGTTCCTAGTATATCATTGTCACTATGTTACTATATCATACTATCCTTTATCCAGGAGTTCCACCTATTAAAAAAAGATAAATTTATCTATTTAGTCAAATCTAGAAAACTTAAATACTCTAACTCTTCAGTAAATACTCCAAAATATAGTCATTGAATATTTGAATATTCCTAGTTTCATATTGTTGACACAGACACATAGTCTTCACTTAAGCATGGTCATCTTTTCCTACGGTAACTTATCATGGTTATTTGCAATAGAATCATGGCATGGTCACTTGGAACAGTCACTTAAAAGGGTCACTTAGCATGCTCCCATTGAATGGTCACTAGGAATGATCATTAGCCATAGTTAATTATCATGGTCACCGGGTTTCCTCATGTGTTCACTTCATTTTATCATGTGTTAGTTGTAGGATCAAAATAATGATGTAGATGCTCAATATACAAGAGGGGTGGGGGGTGAATTGTAAACTTTAAAAAATTTCCTTAGACAAGGAAAGATCTATGTTTAACAAAGTTAAACTAAGAAAATTCACAACACCTCTAACACCAATTTAAATATTGGAACAAAGTATGAAGTTACAAACTTCTAGTTTTATAAACTTGCTTAAATATGGAAAGTGATTCCGAAAAACTAGTTCCAAAAAAATGGATCCGGAAAAAGAAACTTAACCAAATTTTCCAATATGAGATTCTACCTTAAAGAGTATAGAATCTTACTAAATCAGAGTACAAGTGTAAGGAAATATAATAAGATTATACTTTCCTAACAATACAAAATGCAGCGGAAAAACATATAACAAAAACAAGTAACAAGATATAAATCTTTTAACCCAAAAAGAAGGGTATCCAACAACCTTGGATAAAGGTACCATGATTTATAATTTCAAGAAATTCTGTCTTACCCACACCCAGGTAGGCCCTTGATATGATGATCAGAGTCTCTTTCTTTCTATCCCCGCAAGACCTCAACTTCAAGGTAGTTGGAACCTCTGTCTTCCTCCACAAGGAAGACCTCGAACTTCAAGGTAGTCAGCACCTATATCTTCCTATCCCCGGAAGCCCTTGATTGTAATCAGCAACAATAAGAGTCACACAAAGCATGTCTTCACTAGGAAAAGTTTGAACAAGATGTTCAAACTTTCTGCATGAAGCTTTGAGAGTTGATAAGATCCTCTCTCTCTAGAAATCACATTAGGAAGTTCTGATCACCAAAATTCTAAAAGTATTTTTAACACTTTCAAATGAGCTCCCATTTATAGGAGAAGCTCCAACGGTCGGCTCCCTCCTCTAACGGTCTTATTTTTCCTTGAATTTTGGAGGGACCTGTACACGTGTCACTCAAACAATGGTTAGTCAAAAACTGAATACACCACATCGTTTTGTAATGAAAAAAGTGTAGGTATAAGAAAAACTAAAGTTTTTAATGTAGGAAAAATAAAAGTTCATAGTCTAATCAAAAAGGAATTCGGAGTCTATAATAAATAGATGTTCAGATTCTGTTTTACTAAGGAATTAGTAATGAGAATTCGTAATTAGAATTCGTAATGAGAATTCATCATCAGAATTCATAATGAGGATTCATCATTGGAATTCGTAATGAGAATTCATCACTAGAATTCATAATGAGAATTCGTAATCAGAATTCGAAATGAGAATTCATCATCAGAATTTGTAATGAGAATTCATCACTGGAATTAATAATGAGAATTCTGCATGAGAATTCGTAATAAGAATTCATAATGAGGATTCTGTACTAGAATTCGTAATGAGAATTCATCATTCGAATTCGTAATGAGAATTTTGCATTTGAATTCGTAATGAGAAACATAATACCTAATAACTAAGTATTATATGATTCCGAGGTTTTGGACTTCAATCCGAATTTTATAGTTAGACACATTTATGATATGAATACAGAATTTTAGGTAAGGGTAAATTTCCTTAAGAAAGGAAATTTTCCATATAGAAGTAAGATATGGATTTGCTTAAGTATAAGGTGATTGTGATTTTTAAAACAATAATGAATGGAAAAGTTATATGGAAAACCTTATTGACTCAACAATCTCCCCATTTTTGCAAATCACAAACAACCTTATGAAAAAGAATATAAGGACTTAGAAAAATTTCTTTAGGATTTGAAATTAAAACTTATCTCCCTTTGTTTATGGATGATGGTGAATAGAACTAACTCCCCCTTAGGCTTAGGAATAGTAAAAATTGTATTTTGGATTTCCGAAATGGAGTTTTCATTATCACAGGAATGAAAAAATTCGTAATGAGAAACTCCCCCATGGATAAGCTCCCCCTTACATAGGGGTAGTTCTTAATTAGAGATTTTTCCTTCTCCCACTTTTTAGTAGTTCTTTTTCCTTCTCCACCTTTGTGATTTTCAAAAAGAATTGAGGGAATGAAAAAATAATAAAGTACCTAAAACATTAGTAATTAATAACACCAGATACAAACAACCAGTTATTTCATTAGAGTTGAAATAATTTTTACATGGAAAATAAAAATTCAACAAAATATCGGATTGAGTTCATTTTCTGCCTTCTCCTTTGGAATTAACTTTTTTAAGAGAGTTTTTAGCTTCTTCAAATCTTTCTGATCCTCCTCATCTTGCTTCTCCAAAGCTGTGATCCTTTCTTGTTGAGATTTCAGCACCTCTGCCTGAGCCTTCATGGCCTCTTCCTGCATCTTCAGTAACTCATCTTTCTTTACAAGTTTTTCTTCGATCTCAATATAGATATCTCTATCCCTTTTAAAATTTTGAGCAAGAGAGTTAACCCTCCCATTCAAGTCCTTTACTTGTTGATTCCAAGAATTTTTATCAAGGATCAGCTTTTTATGAAGATTATTTATCTTTGCATCCTCGGTATCAAAAGCATCTTCAACCTCATTCTGAGAATTATCAAACTCATCCAAGTCATCATTAACCTTCTCT
Organism: Viscum album; assembly: GCA_963277665.1. Classification (NCBI taxonomy): domain Eukaryota; kingdom Viridiplantae; phylum Streptophyta; class Magnoliopsida; order Santalales; family Viscaceae; genus Viscum; species Viscum album. Next base: position 406,317,087 of record OY728167.1, read on the forward strand.
GACCACAGAGTGACTTTGCTACATGATTTCCTGTGAACATCATAATTGATGACAAAATTTATATGCTCATCCTCAATATTCACACACATATCCATGACCATGGATAATGATCTTGATTTCTGATTAAGGCCGTGTTTAAGCATCTCGCATCTGGAGTCTATGGTGGGAAAGATCGGAATTGTATCCACCAATTTCTTTAGAGATTCAACCACAAAATCATGACCCAGTGCTAATGAATTTGATTTAGACACCTTTCTTGGGGATTGTTCTTCTTCAATTTCAACTAACTTCCTTTTAAAAGAACTGCCAGCATGCTTTTTTCTTATTACATCTTTTGTTGGGGTATCCATAAACACTTGCTTACCCTTATCATCTTTCATAATGGGTTGTTCATCAGGAGATTCTTCCTCACTTTTAGATACGTGAACAATCTTATCTTCATCTGGTTTTTCCTTCTCTGCTCCTTCTTCAAGGAAATGCTTCTCATTACTCTCTTCCTCAGAAAACTCATTCTCTTTCTCTTCCTATTTATCATCATCTTTGTTCCCTTCTTTCTCAGCTCCCTTTTCCAGAGTGACAAACTTTTAGGACTCGGCCACAGAAGTTCATAGTGGTGGTTTCTATAATGAATTTTCTTTCTCTTGATAATATTCCACTTGTTTAATCAAGTCATCATGATCACCACTCCCTTCTTCCACTTCTTCTTATTCTACTACTTGCTATGCTTCCTCTTCTTATTCTACTCTTTCTACATCTTCTTCCTCTAATCCCTCAGTAACTTCTTTCCCTTTTGAATTTTTCGGAAAGAAGTAATTCCTTCCAGGAGTCTCTGGTAAAGGCTCAATAAGGAATGTTTCTGGAACATGAATCATCTCAGAGGAAAACACTGTATCTTTGAAAAGGGATTGCACAACTTCAGCTTCAGACATCTTCTTTTTCATCTTCTTCCCTTTTTCTTGCCTCTCTAATTCATCAGATTCTTTCTCTTTTAAGGCCTTAGCCTCAACAGGGTCTAATACGAATTGATGTTCCCCTTCCTTTATCTTCTCCTTGAGCTCTCTCTACTTGGCCACCACTTAATCTGGGAATGCTTTTTGTTTTTTTTTCTTGGGTGGTGCAAATTGGGTTTCCATAGACGTATGAGTTTTTCCTTCAGCTTGCACTTCATTCAGATTCATCTTTTTCCCTGTCTTCTTAGATGGTTCAACTTTCTCTACATTTTCATTTCCGGATTCTGCCTCATCCTGTGGCAGATTATAGAACTCTCCAGACACTTTTGAAAACCCAATTTTCACCCTCTTTAAGGTGTCTTTAGTTATCAAAATCACCTTACAATTCCTGATCTTTGAGGTGCAAGCATCCTTGAATGAATCATGAAATCGAATAATAAGTTTGGAGAGGAGATCAGGATACATAATAATTTGGCCTTTCGGGGTTCCATTCTTAATATTCTGAATTTTAATAAGAATGTGCCTCATCAGGTTGATCTTTCTTAGATTTACCAAGAAATACAGAAGTAAATATCACTCTTATTAAGATTTTCCTTATCACCTCTCCTCGGTACAAAAAATCCTTGAACCCACAACTTCAACATCTAGGTGTTTGTGGAGAGATGAGAAATCTTCAATGTTTTTTCATCTTTAAGGCCTAGGCATTTCAATGTCTTCACTTTGTTGAAACTTCCCTGATCATCCGGAAGCTTGTGTGAACAAAATTCAGCCTCTCCATCACATGATAAGCCCACCAATCTTGCAGCCATGGTGTAAGAAAGCTTGTAAGTATTTCTATAAGACTTGAAAGAAAACCTTTCTCTTCCATCTTCTTCATAGAAGGAAACAAACTCATATAATTATATAAGCAAATCAGAATAAACGACATCCTGATCCCCAGTCTTTGATATGAAAAAATATTCCCAACCATTGAGTTAGATGTTCTTATAGATAAGAGAATCATAATTATTAATGAAATTTGGGTGAAACAACCTTTTTATGTAGACTAACCAAGCTGAAATTGGTTTGATGGAAGACATTTCTTGAGATTTGGCTTCTACAGACATTCGGTATGGAGGAGCACTGAAAGGTTCATAATGGGATTAAAGTACTAAGGCAGGGTTTTGGCACACGAGAGCTTTGAAATCGATATGGGACACAAAAAGGGGTGCCCTTTATATAGGTGATGGAGGTGACCTTTGAAATTCCAAAAACCATCTAACTGGGGAAAATTTCTCTGATATGATCTGACGGTTGAAATCATATTTGCACGAAAATCTTAAATCTGATCTTTTGAGGTTTTAACAAAAACAGTCAAAAATAAGGAAACTTGAATACGAACGATTTTAAAAGAAAGAAACTACCAAAAAGCAAAAGTGACTATGAAAAATTAAGTAAGGAAGTCATACCTTTGGGATTTGGCTAAGAAGATTATTCATAATTGGTAATGTCCTTTTTGAAGAATATTTGAGTACGAAAAAAAATTACAACCAAAAACTTGGGTACAAAAATTTTTCATTAAGGAAATCCTTGTTACGGAAAATTATGAGTACGAAAAATTATGAGTACGAAAAATTATGAGTACGAAAAATTATGAGTACGAAAAAATTATGAGTATGAAAAATTATGAATATTAAAAATAACGAGTACGAAAAAATTACATTAAAAAAACTCAGTATGAAAATTTCATTATGAAAATTTTCAGTAAGAAAATTTTATTTCAAATTTTCCAGTAAAGAAATTTCATTACAAAAGATCCAGTACAGAAATTTCATTAAAAAAGCTCCAATACGAAAATTTTATTACAAAAGTTCCAGTATGAAAATTTCATTACAAAAGTTCCAATAAGGAAACTTCATTACAAAAGTTCCAGTACGAAAATTTCATTATGAAATTTTTTGAAAGGATAACAACCAAATGTACACCCCCTATGAAAAGGAGTTTATTACTATAAGGAGAATGGTTCAACAAGAAGTTAATTAAGGAAGATTACCTTACGTTTATCATTCCTATGTTATTTTTAATGTATTCACATCTATCAGAAGGTAAAGATTTTGTGAAAATATCAGCATATTGATCTTGCGTTCCGATAAACTGAAGAATGATATCTCCTTTTTGTGTGTGATCGCTAAGAAAGTGATACCTAATATCTATGTGCTTTGCATGAGAGTGATGTGTAGGGTTTTTAATAAGGGAAATGACACTTGTGTTATCACACAAAATTTTATTCTTAGTAAAAATCAAACCATAGTCTGTGAGTGTGTGTTGCATCCACAACACTTGAGCACAACAACTTCCAGCTGCTACATATTCTACTTTAGTAGTGGATAGTGCTACTGAGTGTTGATTCTTTCCAGACCAAGAAACTAAATAATCTCCTAATAAATGAAAAGTTCCAGATGTACCCTTTCTATCCATTCTACATCCACCAAAGTCACCATCTGAAAAGAATTTTAAAACAAAATCATTACCATAAGTATAAAAGAGTCTTAAATCCATGGTTCCCTTTAAGTAGCGAAAAATTATTTTCACTGCCTTTAAATAAGATTCCTTAGGATTGGATTGATATCTTGAACATAAGCATACTGAAAACATTATGTCTGGTCGACTAGTTGTCATGTAATGTAGACTTCCTATCATACCTCTAAAAGATGTTTGATCTACTGGTTTCCCAGCATCATCAAGATCAAGTGTGTTTGAGGTACCAATGGGAGTACTAATACTTTTAGTGATTTCAAATCCATACTTTTTAAGAAGGTATTTAATATACTTATGTTGAGATATATAAGTTCCTTCTGGTTTTTGAGAAATTTGAAAACCAAGGAAAAATGTTAACTCTCCCATTATACTCATTTCAAACTCAGATTTCATTAGATCCACAAAGGAATCAGTTAAAGATTGCTGAGTTGAACCAAAAATAATGTCATCAACAAAAATTTGAACAATAAAAACATTTTTCTTATCCTTATTTATAAAAATGGTTGGATCTTCATTTCCCTTAACATAGTTATTTTGAAGAAAAAATCCTATAAGTCTGTCATACCAAGCTCGCGGGGCTTGTTTAAGGCCAAACAAAGCTTTCGTAAGTCTAAAAACATGATCAGGATGTTTTGTGTCTTCAAAACTAGAGGTTGTTCAACAAAAACTTCCTCTTGAATATAAATGTTAAGAAAAGCACATTTTACATCGATTTGAAAAAGCATAAAATTGAAGAATGCTATAAAGGCAAGTAAAATACGAATAGATTCAAGTCTAGCTACTAGAGCATAGGTTTCTTCATAGTCTATTCCTTCTTGTTGATTGTAGACTTTAGAAACTAATCTAGATCTATTTCTAACGATGATTCCATTTTCATCACACTTATTTCTCAAGACCCATTTTACTCCAATTACAGAAGTTTCCTTAGGTCTTTTAACCAAGGTCCAGACTTCATTCATTTCGAATTAATTTAGATTATATTGCATGGCTTTTATCCATTCATCATCACCTAAAGCATCATAAGTGCTTTTTTGTTCCAATTGGGAAAGAAATTTTAGATGTTATACTTCATTTTTTAAGGAACTTCTAGTCCTTACAGGTTGATTTACATCACCAATGATACTATCACTGGGATTATTATTTAGAAACGACTGATTTGGGTTTTCTAAAACTTTTTCATCAACATAGGGTAGGAAATCTTCTGGGGTAAATGTTTCAGAAGAATCTTCTTGTACATTTTCCTTATCAGAAAGATTTTTTATTAAAGGTTGATAATCAGTTTTTGAAAAAAACATCCAAAGATGTAGGTTGAGGTTGTTTGAAAACCAAAGGATTAGTTTCATCAAATTTAACATGTACTGCCTCTTCAACAGTACTAGTGTTTTTGTGGAAAACTCTATAATCCTTAGAAGTTGTGGAGTAGCCTAAGAAAATTCCTTCATCAGATTTTGGTTCAAATTTGTGTAAATTATCTTTGGTGTTCATAATGAATACCTTGCATCCAAAAACCTTAAAGTAGGAAGGTCTAGGTTTTCTACCATTCCATAACTCATAAAGAGTTTTATTAAGAAAAGTTATAATCAAAACTCAATTTATAGTATAACAAGCAGTACTTACAGCTTCTGCCCAAAAATGTTTGGCTAAAAAATATTCACTCAACATGGTTATAGTTATCTCTTGAATAATTCTATTTCTTCTTTCAACTACACCATTTTGTTGAGTAGTTATAGGTGCTGAAAATTTGTGAGTAATACCTTTTCTACTAAAAAAAGTTTCAAAATTAGAATTTTGAAATTATCCTCCATGATCACTATGAATAGATTTTAATGGAATGTTTTTCTTATTTTTAACTTGGTCTCTAAAACATTTGAAATAAGAAAAAGCTTCAGACTTCTTTGCTAGAAAATAGACCCACATAAATCTAGTGTAATCATCAACTAAGACAAATACATAATACTTTCCCCCCAATGCTTCCAGTGTTTGTTGGACCAAAAATATCCACGTGCACCAACTGTAATGAATCATTAGTTGAGACATCACCAATTGATTTAAAACATGATTTATGTTGCTTTCCATATTGACAAGGATCACAAAATTTTTAAGAATAAAATATAAGATCTGATATATCCTTAACTAAACGTTTCTTATAAAGTTTACATAAGTTCCTAAGGTTAAAGTGTCCTAAACTTCTATTCCATAACCAAGAATGATCTTCCATTGCACTTAGGAAAGGTAAGTCTGGGCTCATAAGGTCTTCTATGTTAAGTGTGTAAACATTCTCTTTCTTATTGGCAGAAAGAATAAATTATTCCATGGAATTGTGTACTAATCACTCATCATTCCTAAAATTGGCAAGATATCCTTCATCACATAATTGGATTATGCTAATGAGTTTGTTCTTAAGACCTTTAACAAACAATACATTTTCAATCAATGTTTTTCCAAGAAGAATGATATTACCTATACCAATAATTTCTCCCTGAGCATTATCTCTGAAAGTTACTTTTCCTCCTTTCATCTTGATAATCATTTCAAAATAGTTTTTATTTCCAGTCATATGCTAGGAACATCCACTTTCCATGTACCAAGTATTGTTATTGGTACTTTCCCTATTTTCCTGAAAATAAGAAAAAGTTAGGTTTTTGGAATCCAGACTTGCTTGGATCCAGAATTGTTAGATAACAAAATTTTGGGTATCTAGATTTTTTTAGAAAAATATGCTTTATGAAACCCAAGAGATTGGACTCTATTCAAAGAACACTTTTTCTTCCAATGCCCACCACTTTGACACTTAGTGCAAAAAGAGGATTTAGAAGGAACAAAATAGTTGTTTTTGAAAATCAGTTTTTGGTGAGTATAACCTACTCTACTAGTGTTTCCTTGAGATTTAATTTGAGAATACATCTTGTCAAAATTTTCCATCCTAGAGGTAAATTTTTCAAGGATCTTCTTAAGAGAAAATATTTTAGATTTTAGTCTGATGACTAAATTCTTATCCTTGGGAATCATTTCCTTAGAGTTATATTTTTCCTCAAAAAATTTTATTTTTTAAATAGCATTATTAAGATCTTTAGAAAGTTCTTCCTTAATAGAATTTTCTTTCTCAAGGTCTTTAGAAAGTTTTTCTAAAAGCTCTTCTTTATCTCTATGATTTTTACTAAGATCTGAAATTTATTTAGTAAGAATTACTTCCCTAGTATTTGCCTTGTCTAATTTCGTAGAAATTTTACAATATTTTCCTTCTTGTAACTTGGAAAATATGGATACTTCTTCATATTAAGGTTCTTCATTTTCTGAAGATGTAGTATCTTTATTAGAAGTATTATTTCCAGATTAGTAGTTCTTATCAAGAGATATATTTGTTAAATCCTCGGAAGAGCTTACCTTGGCCATAAGACATGTATGTGGAAAAGAAGTAGTAGCAAAGAATCTAAAATTCTTCTGAGCTGATGAATCATATTCTGAAGAGTCACTATCTGAAGAGTCACCACCACTGGCACTCCAGGTGTCATTAGCTTTCAGAACTTTCTTAACTTTGTCTCTGTAAAAATTCTTCCTATTTCTTTCAGAATGACTCTCTTTTATTTCTTTCTTTTTAAGCAAAGGTCAATCTGCCCTTATGTGTCCATCTATCTTGCATTCATAGCACGTGACCTCTAAATGTTTCTTATATTTCCATTCCTTCTTCTTATACATGGATTGGAAATTTCTCTTCCCATCTATCTTGTTCATCCTTAGAGCAAGATTAGCTAACTCATTTTCTAAGATTTCACTTTCACTAGATTCGGATTGGATAATAACATTCTTAGACTTAGATCTAGTAATTCTCTCAGGAGTCTTAGCTTTCATGTGATTCGGAGTTGTAATAAAAGCAACACTTCCATTCCCATTCTTCTTATTTATGTTGTCAGCATCTCTCTTCATTCTTGTCTCATGTTGAAGAAGTGTTCCAAATAGTTCATCAAGAGAAATTTGAGTAACATTTCTGTTTTTTTCGATAGCAGTTCTCTTTGATTCCCACTCATTGGGAATGATATCTATAATCTTGTCAACAAGAGCTTCATCATATAGACCTTTCTCTCCCATATATTGTAAGCTATTCATGATAGTCATGAATCTCTATTTCACATTACAAATTGGCTCTCCATAAGGAAAATTAAAACCATGATACTCAGCTCTAAGCATGGCTCTTCTAGTCTCAATCACTTTAGATATACCAAAATGTGTAACTTTGAGTTTCTTCCATATACAGTTAGCTATTTCACAAGAAGAGATTTGGATATATATGTTCCTAGTCATTGAACATAGTAGAGTATTGCGTACCTTATAGTTGAGTTGGTATTCATGCTTTTCTTGATTAGTGAAAGCACTAACTTTCTTATCAAGAATTTTATATCCACCGGTAAACATGACAAAGTTATCAACCCCAGTATTGATAACTAAAGTCTTCATACAATCTCTCCAATATTCATAATCATTACCATCAAAGATCGGGGGTCAAGTAGGATTTAGGTTGTCGATAGAACCAATGTTTAAACCTGCCATTCTTAAGAAAGTCCTTGGCACCCAGACATGTTAGAAGCATAAGTTTGTAAACAAGAGAAAATATTATAAGCAAGAAAAATTTTATCTCTAAGCAAAAAAGATGAATCCGAACTATGATTATGAAAAGTATGAATTCGAATGTTATGAGAAGAAAAATCTACTGAATCTAATTGTGATATTAATTCAGATGAAACCAACCCTCTGATACCAATTGTAGGATCGAAATAATGATGTAGATTCTCAATATACAAGAGGGGGTGAATTGTAAACTTTATAAAATTTCCATTAACAAGTACAGATCTAAGTTTAACAAATTTAAACTAAGAAAATTCACAACACCTCTAACACCAATTTAAATATTGGAACAAAGTATAAAGTTACAAACTTCTAGTTCTATACACTTACTTAAATCTGGAAAGTGATTCCAAAAAACCGGTTCCGGAAAAATGGATCCAGAAAAAGAAACTTAACCAAAGTTTACAATATGAGATTCAAACTTAAAGCGTATACAATCTAACTAAATCAGAGTACAAGTTTATGGAAATATAGGAAGATTATACTTTCCTTACAATACAAAATGCAGCAGAAAAACTTGTAACAAAAACAAGTAACAAGATATAAATCTTTTAACCCAAAGAGAAGGGTATCCAACAACCATTGATAAAGGTCCCTTGATTTATACTTTCAAGAAAGTCTGTCTTACCCACCCCCGGGTAAACCCTCGATACGAAGATCGGAGTCTCTGTCTTGCTATCCCCACAAGCCCTCAACTTCAAGGTAGTTGGAACCTCTTTCTTCCTAAGCAAGGAAGCCCTTAAAATTCAAGGTTGTCGGCACCTCTATCTTCTTATCCCTAGAAGCCCTTGATTGTAATCAGCAGCAATCTGAGTCGCACGAAGCAAGTCTTCACAAGGAAAATTGAACAAGATTTTCAAACATTCTACATGAAGCTTTGAGATTTGATCATAGCCTCTCTCTCTAGAAATCACTTCAGGAAGATCTGATCACCAAAATTCCAAATGTATTTTGAACACTTTCAAATGAGATCCTATTTATAGGAAAAGCTCCAACGGTCGGCTCCCTCCTCCAATGGTCATATTTTTCCTTGAATTTCGGAGGGACATGTACACGTTTCACTCAAACAATGGTTAGAAAAAAACGGAATACACGACATCGTTTTGTAATGAAACAAGTGTAGGTATAAGAAAAACTGATGTTCGTAATGTAGGAAAAATAAATGTTTGTAGTCTAATCAAAAAGGAATTCAGAGTCTATAATAAAGAGATGTTCAGATTCTATTTTACAAAGGAATTCGTATTGAGAATTTGTAATCAGAATTCGTAATGATAATTCATCAAAAGAATTCATAATGAGAATTCATCTTCAGAATTCGTAATGAGAATTCATCAATGGAATTCGTAATGAGAATTCATTACTGGAATTTTTAATGAGAATTCGTAATCAGAATTCGTAATGAGAATTCACCATCAGAATTCGTAATGAGAATTCACCATCAGAATTCGTAATGAGAATTCATCATCAGAATTCGTAATGAGAATTCATCACTGGAATTTGTAATGAGAATTATGCATGAGAATTCGTAATGAGAATTAATAATGAGGATTCTGTACTAGAATTCTTAATGAGAATTCATCAGTGGAATTTGTAATGAGAATTCTGAATTTGAATTTGTAATGAGAAACAAAATACCTTATAACTAAGTATTATATGATTCTGAGGTTTTGGACATCAATCCGAGTTTTATACTTAGACAAATTTATGATATGAATACGGAAATTTATGTTAGGGTAAATTTCCTTAAGAAATGAAATTTTCATTATTGAAGTAAAATATGGATTTTCTTAAGTATAAGGTGTTTGTGATTTTCAAAACAAGAATGAATGGAAAATTCCTAAGGAAAACCTTATTGACTCAACATTAGTTTGATACATTTGTGTGTTTAATTCAATACTTAGATAAAAGTTTCTCATCAGATGTATGTTTACTTGGTTGTTTATGAAGTCACATAAAATTCTTAGTAGGTTGTCATAGTCACATAATGATTTAACCATTTTATATAAATTTAGGATACTAAAATAGTGTACTATAATAATAAAAAATTAATCAGCAACCAAATAAAATTGATTTGTGATCATTAAAACAAGGATTTACTTGATTAATGAAACACTAAAGTAGTATATAATTTTACAAGTGGACATGAACATTGGTAGTAAATGTTTTAGAATAAACTCAAATATCAACATGAAACTATTGGGGCCATAATGGATGGGCCTCATCAGTTTCAGATCCACGCTCAACATTGATTTACACCTCAAACCTATTAGTAGGAGTTGGGTCATTTTTCATTTAGATAATCAATGCAATATAGAACAGGTAGTGGATATTTAATGGACCTTCTCCACTCTCAAGGATCTCATCTTGAAATAGATAATATAGTTGATGATATCAAGGGCATCGGGGAATAATTGTAGGATGATACCAGTTACATGTGATGTATTCTATCACTATGAGGTCTTGACATATTTTAAGGTGTTATATATCTATATTATGTACTAGTTTACACATTGATTTACATAGAATCTCCACACTCATTTATTTCACATACCTTATTCTAATCACTAGAACTTATTGTTGATAGATTTTGTATCCCCTTTTGTAACCTACACTGTTTGGAGGCTAATCTTGTTTAAAAGTGGTGTTTCTAGGGTATGAGTTGATGATGATGTGACATCATTCAATTGGAGGGTTCTTTTTACAACTAATAAAATCATATGGTTTCATCCTCAAAATGAATTGGTTGTATTCTATGTGGGGTATAGTTCATTTATATAAGTGATTAGTGAACTTATAAAACATTGATGTTGAATGCATGATGTTTATTTGGGAATGGTATCCTTAAATGTATAGTAGATAATGGGATCTTATTACAATGAAAACTATAGGGATTAATATAGAACTTAGTAGAAGTACATTTTAAAGGGTTTCCAAGGGTTTTAGAAAATTTTCTACATGTGTTTCTAAAATCAATTTCTGAACTACACCCCTTAAATAAGATTATGATAATGATTGATTTATAGACTGATTTTTTAACCATTTTTAAATATAAATATATTATGTTACCTTATAAACTATGTCATTTGAGGATTTATATTGATGATCAGTTTCATAAGGGATTTATTCAACTCATCACATCTCATTGGGAATCTCTAAAATTAGGTTTGAAGAGGGAGAATGTAGTTTGTGGTTATTCATGAACTTTTTGTGGAAGAACCAAGGGAATGTAAGGGATCAATATCCACTCATAAGGATTAAAAACTTATATGATAAATTAAAGGATGTTAGCTACTTCTTGAATATTTTTCTATGGTTTGGATATCACTATATAAGTGTAACTAAGGAAATGATTTATAAGAATGCCTTTAGGTGTCATTGTGGATATTTTTAATTCCTTGGGATTCCTTTTTTAGTAATAAATTCCTCAATATTATTCATGGTAATAATATAATCCATATTTCATGGGTTCTTAACCTAGTTTTTAGTGGCGTTCATTGATAATATCCTTATGTATTAATTGATATAGGATGACCTTACTAAGCATTTGAGATGTAACAAACTAAGATTTATGTAATGAACCTGGCCTAAATAACCTCCTAATACTAGTACCCAACATGAATTTACACATACACAAAGGGCATTCATGATCCACATGGGCTGACATCTTGCACCTAGGAAACAACAACAGACATAGGGAATAATTTCACCTAACCTGTAGTAGATGACTTGATGTATATACTTGTATATACAGAAACAACATAATGAAACATGAATATATATTTCATAATATATAGGAAAAAATAGAATAGATACAAATGAAAAGGTATCCAAACTATCTCCAAGATACAGGTCCAATAGTAAACAATGACAAAACAAAAACAGTTACTCCAAATGCCCCCATGTGATAGCGTCAGAAAACCCCCACAATCTCAGCATCAAGCTACCCAAACCCAGCTACCTGAAAACCTCACTGCCTCACTGCAGTGGATTTACATTCCCTACATCAAAATACATAACAAAGTCTATGCACCACTATAGGGGTGTTTAGGGTGCGAGTTAACATGATTAGTAGGGTCCCACCTAGGTGTTCCATATCAAATTTTTGTATAATAATAAAAGAATGGTCAAATTTAAAGAAAACAAGGCATCATATATAGTTTATCCATTTTATATCAAAATCACAAAAAAAATAATTTAATTTCCCCTTTTTTCAATATTTCTAAATAAAGTTGGTAAATCAGTTTCAAAACATTTTATATAAATATATAGAAGTAGATATATCAAATCAAAGTAGGTATCACATATCATATCAAATCTATTATAGTAAAACCAAAACAGTATATTCTAAAGTATCCTAAATCATTCAAATGAATAGGTACCATCATGTCATGGATCCAACTAGGTCACGATAGCTAGTTCACTCATACCTAACATAGAAAATTTCATGTATCAAGCCTCTAGACATTTTCATCAAGTCTAGAGAGTATAGGAACACCCTAAAAAGTGAACTCCCTATCAGTTCTAATGAGTCACTATAACATATTCCCTAAGTAGAAGAGGAAATCATCTTGAGCAACACCCCCCCAATAGTGGATGAGTCCTATTAATATGCCTTCCACCAAAGTACCCAAGGATTCCCATGTTCTCTATTTTCCAATCCAATTCATCAACCCATTTTTATGAAACCATTCCTTGAAAACAATTTCACAAAGCGATTTCATAATTCTTTGAAAACACCTTTTCATTTACCAAAACAACAAGAAAACAATATTACAAACAATCCTTATTCCCACACGCACAAAAATCAAATCATTCGATCATTCTATTTCATTTATAAAAAATTTTATCAAAAATTGAATCAAATAAGTTCATCAAAATAGGATAGATATGAAACCATCCACCACGAAACACAGGCTACACATCCACACAATGGGATCCACCGATAAGGAAGAACGCACAATGACAATTGGGGCCCTAGAACTAATCCATACATATCATAATTGATTCAATTTAACAAAAGTTTAAGTGAGGAGTAATAATTATATAATACCTAAATAACACACACCCTCCACACTACAACCAACCAAGAATCAGCCCCCAGAACAAGATTTCACAATGGATATACAAAATAATCAAGATAATCACCATCATAGATCAATGGATCTGATAACACAATAAAACATCACTACCATGATCAATGACAACAAAGAAGCATAAAGGATTACTCAACCAAAGAGATGCAACCCAACTGAAACAAAGATCAATCACTGAACGAAGTGATTTACATAGAGTGGAGGTTCCCAAAATCGCTGGAGGATATATAAAAGACTAGATCATGGAGGGATGTAGAAAAATAAATAAAAAATAGAAAAGAAACACCATAAATACCCTTATAGTGATGATTGCAGGGCTTGTAATCCATTTAAATATAATGTAATCTATATTTTCTATATATGTAGAAAAAATAATTGTATTTTTGTTATAAAACCTATAATTAACATTAAATGGATTGTATTATTTACAATGTGTGTACTCTTTCATGTTGTGTACATAGCTCTTGACATGATCCTGGTGATCAAATACATGATGTGTAGACTAGTTACACAGTTTGTAATCACTTAGAAGACTACAAAAACAACATATTCTTTCACAAAAACCCAAACCACCTAGGGAATTATCTAAAATCAGGGATACCACCATTATTCCAATACAAATTTATACTCATAGTCCATTAATTATAACAAAAATACATACCGGAAATTTAGGTCATTTTCCTGAAAAAAAAATCTTCATCCTCGAGAGTCCCAACACACAACCAATTAAAGAGGAAAACAAGTAAAGAAAAGGGATTCTCTTAAAAGTTTGTAACTGGAAGTTACAAAATCTCACCAAAATACTTTTCATCCCAAGGAAGTCATCTAGATGAATGATTTACAATAAATAGGTCATTCCACTACTCCCTAATCAATGACTCAAACTCCCAAGTCTCATGAGAAACTGATCTGTGATACCATAACACTTTGACCAACAAAATCTAATTCCCATGAAATACTTTCACATAAGATTCAATTATACCCACTAGATGCTACACAATATAAACATATATCTCTAACTCAATATCTTCTAATCTTAGAATACGAAATGGATAGTGATAGTATTTCCTGAGCATCGATATGTGGTAAAATCATGAATTTCTATCAACTGAACCTGTAATTTCAACCGATAAGATACTTTCCCATGACAATCAGTGACCTAAATTGGTCTTACATATCTTGGAGATAACTTTCTTAATTTTCCAAGATGATGGTGACCCAATAGAGGAAAAAATTTCAACAAATACCGGTCGCCTATAGAAAACTATAATGGTTGAATCCACAGATCCATATAAGATTTCTATAAACTTTGAGATATAAAAAAGAACCCAATGTATATCCATAATCCTTACAAATGTCTCTTGAACCAAACATGGTCCCAACAATGAAGCATATTCCACCTCTATCCAATAAAGAGGTGATATACATAGATGACCATATAAATCATCCAAATGAGCCATTAAGATCGACAACTGATAGATGTTATTATAAGAAAACTCAACCAATCCAAGATGGTTATCCCAAGATCCATTGAAATCTAATATATAGGCATAGAGAATATCTTCCATGATCTGAATAGCATGCTGCATCTTTCCATCTATCAACGAATGTTATGTTGTGCTCAGTCTGACCTGAGTCCCCATCGCCTCCTGGTGACTCCTCTAAAACCTTGAAGTAAACTACAAATCCCTATCTGAAATAATGGAAGAAGAAACCCCCTATAACCTTAAAATATCCTACACATAAAAAATACCATGATCATAAACTTTAGGGGTGTCCTTGATCAGATTTAAATGATGAATATGTCAACCGATCAATCTCCACTCAAAGATAATTCTTCCATAGGGGATTATGTGTAAATCAAACAACAAAATCCATGGATACCTCATCCCATTCCTAAACCAACATCAAAAGAATATTTAGCGAAAAATATGGATTCAGATGCTTTTCCTTTGACTATTGGTAGGTGTAATGGTGGGAAACTTAATCGATAATGTCACGATTCATTCATGGTCACCAAAATCATCATATCATGTCATAATACATCTTCATAGTTCCTGAATGAACGACCCAAGAATAACTATGACAATCAAAAAAACTGAGCTCCTCACTGATGTTGGGATGAAAAACCGATCAACAAAACATAGAATACCATCTGAATAGAGATGCCAACTAGAAACAATCCCACCACCATAATGGGTTTCTAAAATTACTATGAACTCATAATCACACTAGTGAATCTGTAGAATGGAAACAAGGAGATATAATGATAACTAAACACTATTCATAACCACACCTAAAGCATCTTCCTGATCATTCAGATTCAACTGAGAAAAAAACCATATAAGGTTCCACTTCTCCTTGAATTCAAAAATAGTTTGTGATGGAAAATTCCATATAAGAGTTACTACAACAACATTCCACTTACCCGGAGCGTAGTTGATGTCGAAGACAAATTTCTAAAGGTATCCCACCCATCATCTCTATCTAAGATTCAAGTACTTATAATAAAAGATATATCTTATACTCTTATTATTATAAAAGATTGTGAATATCACTCCAAAAACATAGTGCCACCAACACTAAAGTAAATTCATAACTATGGAAATATCTAATTCATGAGTGAGGTAATTTTTCTTATGCGATTGAAGATAATGAGATTCATAAGCCACCACATGATCACCGTTCATGAGATCACAAAACAAAATAGTTCTAGAAGAATCACAATAAACCATATACCCCTTACCATGATCAGGTAATATTAGAATAGGATACAATTTCATAATTCATTTCAACTCATTGTATGAAAACTGGTACTTTTCATCACATGTGAATTTCTCCCCTTTCATATTAAGAGATATCCAAGGTGATTCCATCTTTAAGAAACCCTCAAAGAACTGTCGATAGTATCTATAAAGACAAAGGAATATCTAAATCACAAATAAATTCCATGGTTATTACCATGAAAAAACAACCTTCACCTTTTGAGGATCAGTTGATAATCTATACACAGAAATCATGTTCCCCAAGAACATTATTTCTTGAATCCAAAAATTGAATTTCTAAATATTATCAAACAAATTGTGACACCTTTTGATTTCTAGAACCAAACATGGATGGTCCTCATGCTCTCTATTGGATATTGAAAAAACTAAAATATCATCCATGAAAACTACCACAAAAGTGTTGTGATACTGATGTAATATCTGATTCATCAAATCCATAAAAACTGTAGGTGATTTTTTCATACAAAAAATTATCACAAGATATTCAAAATTATTATAACTTATTCAAAAATCCATCCTCAGAATATCAAAATCCTAAACTATAATCTTATGATAACCTAACCAAAGTTCAATATTTGGTAACCACTATTCCCCCTCTAACCAGTCAAACAGATCATCCATACAGGGAAAAGGATACTTTTCTTAATTGTTACTCAGTTAAA
The DNA here is from genome assembly GCA_963277665.1 of Viscum album. Taxonomy (NCBI): domain Eukaryota; kingdom Viridiplantae; phylum Streptophyta; class Magnoliopsida; order Santalales; family Viscaceae; genus Viscum; species Viscum album. Next base: position 406,333,715 of record OY728167.1, read on the forward strand.
CTTTTTATAATCCATAGATAATTAGAGTAAACCATTACCATCTTACAAAACATCACTAGGGATACCCATGGAGAAACACTTGGGTAAGAAAAACCCTTCCCCAATAGATTTTCCAACTCTATCTTGAGCTCTTTCAGCTCTATTGGTGCAATATGATAAGAATGTATTGAAATCAGTTGGGAACCTAAAACCAAGTTAATAATAAACTCTACCTACCTCTCCAGAGGAATCCTAAATAAATCATCTAGGAAAACATCATAAAAGTCGCAAACAAAAACAAAAGTATCAACAATAGAAGAAACATCATTAAGCACAACTACTACAATAGAAAATAAGCTTCTTAGATCTCAAAAGAAAGTTCAGGTATGAAAAAATCTCAAATCACACCCTCCTTGAAACACCAATGATCTCCCATTGACCAAATGAATTGAGACATGCCAATGATAACAATTAACCTCAACATAATGAGCAACATGACAAGCTATCTTGATGATGATGTCAAGTAGATATAGATCAATAATGAGAAAAACACTAACTAAATCCACACCATCTATTGTTATCGCACAAGGACACTGAAACCCCTTCCCTTTCCTCATACCAAGAGCTATCACACACTCTATAATAAAAGAAATGATCTCCATTGAAATATTATGAATATAAAAAACATCTAGATAAAAACAAGTTGGAACCACCAGTTATTGGCACTCAGTTTTATCAAAGGAGAGAAAAAGAATATGAAAGAAACATTGAGAAATTTAAATCCAGGAAGGATCCTAGATATGATCAAAATCCCTTACACGGGTGAACTACACACCAACCTGTGTGCCAGACATCTCACGCATCTACCTGCGCGGCAAAAAAATGAGGAAACCCCTACGCACAAAACCTGTACCCAGGACCTATGTGCTAGACCTGCATATGAAAACTCCTCCACCTAGGGTCCCTGGTTTCCTATAAATCGGATCATTGGTCTCCCCATTATGGTTTTGAAATTTTCAGAAGTAGTCTCGATTTTCTCATCACAATGATCCTCCTCTCAAGTCCCATGAAATTCTTAGGTAACTCCCAGAAACATAAGATATGAGAGAATTATAATTGAGGGAGTAGGATCAAATTTCTATCATGGTCTAAAACATGAGACACCTACCTGAGGATTCCTTATCCCTTGGTAGGAAAAGGCCAGCATGTGCAAGGTTTTCCCCTTAAGAAAGGACCTGTGCGATACCTATGTAATAGACAACTGAGGAGACCCATAGTGCTTAAGATAAATCATTTTTTACCCAGGTGATCCATTCTCAAAGTCATACCCGAATCACACAGTCCTAGCCCCCTCTCCCCATGAAAATAACATTTTAGCTCCTCTCAGGTTCTGTGCGGCCCACTTACATGCACCACCTTCACCCTAGACCTACAAAATCTAACCCAAGTACTCCCTTTAGACATCCATGGTAGGGAATATCCAGGGGATCCTATCCTTGTGAGGAACAAAGTAAAAAACTCCACCAAAACCTCCAAACTCAAAAAACCATGGAGGGGGATACATCAGTATATCCCCCATTTGGGTGTGTATTCCAACAGTATTGGGCTTCTACCACTTTTCTGGTTGGTGATTGAGGGCCCTCAGGGTGCATGTGTGTATGAATCCCAATAGTCACAAGGACCCCGACCCTAGGGGTGGTGTCAGGGAGTTCCTGGTATTAGGCACAAGGGTTAGGACCACGTGCTTCCCTTGTCATATTTAAGACTTGAAGCCCTTGATTCTATGCATGGAGGGTGTGGATTTTTCTTACATTTCTATTCAACATGGAATTAGAACCCACTCCCCTACCGTTGAACTGATTTTTGGGCATCCATCCTAGAGTAATCCTTTAACCTTTCATATAGGTGGTTGTAGTCTATCTCCTCTCTACCTCATGGAAACCACCAAGGGTCCTGCGTCCTTCACCTTCATTCATTCCTCATTTTCCATACCCTAGACTCATTTGAGGGTAAAGTGAAGAGGGGGAAGTTCCATGCCCTCAACCACTTCCATTGTGATCCTTATCCTTTTCCATCAGCAAGGGAGGAGAAGTGTAGGTTTTTCCAAATCAATTAATTCCTCTCTATCTATCACTTCCATGCATGAATCATCCATGACTTGTGGTCTTAAGAGTGTCCATGATCATGGCATACACACCATAAAATGCATGTTTCAACATAGGAAGTTTATTAAAATATTCCTTTCACCTTCCTTTAGAGTGACCCTATAGGTGTGGGTCCCAAAGGAAATGTATCCAACCTTAGGGAAAAGAATATTGTGTGGTTTTCTAGATCATATGTTTCCACTTCTTTCTCACACCAAGCATGACCCACGGGGCATAGAGGTTAATGGTGATCATGAATCCCACAAAATCCCAACCCATTGAACTACAAGAACATTGATCCCTAAAATAACCAGGATACATAGGATTCCTTCCTATGTCCTGATCTCTAATAAACTCCCCTTTCAGTGTAAGTAGTTTTATTACTATGACATTTCATCCATCGTAACCTAATTATTCCCATGAGTTGGTAACCCTACCTCATCCATCAACGAACTAAGAAACCCATTGAACTATGATAACAATGATTCCTGCTATAACTAGGATATGTAGGATGTCTATCTAAGGCCCGTGCTTAATGGTAATCCTTTTCAAGAGTAAGATAAAACCAAAACCCAAAATTTATCAGGGCATCATCCTAAGGAGTAAGCCTCAAAATTCACCCTTTGGGCCTCATCCTTAGGTATTAGCCCTAAAAAGCCTCCAAAAAACCATGAGTGTCCTACCCCTCATGGTCATACTAAAAAAGCATCCTTCTTAGGAGTAAACACCAACTAAATACTCTTGAAGGTCCATACACCCCTATATAAAAATCCTCAAAGGACCTTCATAGGTGATGTTACACATAAGAGAACTATGTGGGCTTCGATTCCCGTCCAAATAGGATATGTAGGAAACCTCCATGATGTCCAAACCCAAAACCTTAATTTGACCCTATTATACTTGGAAAACATTCCCAATAGGTTCTAGTTCAACCTATAAATTCATACCTCTTCTAGGTTCCCCTAGCCGCTTCAGCATAAGTCCATTAATAATATTTGATTGGGAATCTTTCACCTATATGTCTTTGCCATGTGACATTAAACTATATGGTTAGGTCCTTATCACATGACCTTAAAATGTATGATGTTCCCCGTTAAGTTGTACTAAAATAAATGGGTTCAGATTCCTTTCACAAGGACACATAGGAAGTCCATTCATCGGTATGATCATGACAATTAAAACAACTAACATCTCCCGGGATGACGATAAACACCAGAGTGAATCCTATCTCCCTAGATGATGATACACTTTAGAGTTCCCCATTATGTTGATAGAGAACCAGAATCATAATAATAATAACCAACGAATCTCTAAGTGGTAAATTAGAGGATACTATTTATGGAGAACCATGGATACATACAGTTGTGTTTGTTGATGAAGAACCATACATATATACAGATGATTCTAAAATTCCTTACATGATATTAATTGATTATAAATTCAAGGTTGATCCATATAATACTTGGGAATTAATTAAGGATTCATGAATTTGTCTTAAATAGATAAGACAGTCCCAAAGTAAGAAATAATTCCCCCCAAAAGGGTGTGATGAGCCCGACCTCCCATCCTCTCGACGAATACAAGTTATCAAGCATCATAGGCCAAAACCCAAAATGATCACCAACCTTTGGAAAGAAGGTCCTTATGGATATATAACCATTTTTTATTTCTTGTTCCATAAAAAACCCCATTAGAACCCATTCATAAGTAGTAAAACCAACACAAATTATTTTATACAACTTACCCCCATACAATCGACCATCAGGAAAATTATTTCTGAAGGGGAAAAAAAAATCGTGAAACTGACATGAATCCTAAAACAATATGATAGTGATAGCTATCTATTAGGCCCCTCTCACTGTCAAAGTGAATGAGAGCCAATAAAGAAAATCAATAAGAGATGTATTTTAGATGCTACTTTGATAGGGTTTTCTTATTTTTATTTTTTCCAGGAACTCATTTTCAAGACCCCCTTTGATCTAATGAACATATTAAAGTTATGACCAATGAATTCCCCTGCTACCACTCAGGAAGGATCTTCATTCGCACAAATCACACCATCAAAAACCTAGTGTCTTCAATATTGGGTCTCAAAATCACTGTTTTGGGAGTACCTTTGGAACAGTATGATCCCAACCCTGGAGGCTGCCCAAAATGTCTTCCAACATGAGAACCACCACTGATCGTCTGGTCAATGATGACTGATGGTCTGGACATAGATGACACCTACCACTGTAACTAACTGTTTTGGGATCCTATCCACATAATGTGACTACCAATACCTCCCATATCATAGGGAGGTTGATCAATAAGCCACATATAGCCTCACCCATAAGACACAGGGGCTCCTTCCAATAATTGATGTCACCAAGGACAAGCGGTAATGAACCCTAAACATGATGAGGGTGTCTCTCTTGGTTTTCCTCCCTAGGTCACTCAAACACGAGCATGAAAGACGACCCTCTAGGGATGAAAAATGACCAATAGTGAGCGTGGTCAAAGCATATACCCCATCGGAGAAGCCCAAGAACCCAATTTGGTGGGAAATCACGATTGAGAACATACACCCATCCTCTTTAATTTAGGATTCCAGAGGCCTCATCTGGTAGAACCTGAAGAATCCCTCCAATCAAATTTGGAAGCAAACCATGAGTAGAAACATACACCTTTATTCACTCACCAATCCTACCAGAAAACTCCTCTGAGAGTAAAAAAAGAAGTTTGCCAACCAAATTTGGGTGCGAGTTGTAAACATGCACACACACCGTCATGCACTTACCAAGCCTACTAGAATCCTCGTTTGGAAGAAATAGTAGAAGTCAGAAAAAAATGTCCTGGAAACAATTGCGGGGTAGACTCAACACTCTACCCCCACACATGAGCACTGTCAGTACACAATGATAGGAAATGGAGGATTGAAGTAGGCACATACACCTAATCCACATTAAGAATGGGAATATATCCTTATTCTGACCATTGAAGTCACCAAGAATATCCTTGAAATGGTGAAAGAGAAGAAGAATATCCTTACCATCATCCTAAAAACATGCGTAGATATCATCACAGTGACGATAGTAGTTATGGAGGGATATACACATATCTCCTTCCCCACAAATTGAGTGGCTCACCAGCATGTTACCCCAGAGAAGACACACATCTCTGCTCCCATCTAGGAGGTTAATGGGGAAAACACCCCAATATTATATAGAAAACCAGTTTGTTAACATACAATCTCTAAAATTGGAGGTAATAGGTCTATCCCAATGGCCACTACAATGTAGGCAGAAACACCTAACCAAAATGACCATTTCTCCCATCAATTGGCCCAACTGTTCTTAAGAAGGCATCCAATAAGAATCCTCGTCAAAAATGGTTGGAAAATAAAGATTCTATCTATGATACTCATATAGTTAATGATGTAGTTATTGAAAACCTAGGAAGTTTATTCATGGAAGATCATGATCCTACCCTCCCATTACCAAATTATGGGGGATATAGCAGAAATTATGAAGGTCTTTTCATACACTTCTCTATAAAGGCTTGCTTCATGAAACTAATCCAATCGATCTTGAGAGCCTAAATCTTGATTAAATCCACTGAAACACTCTTTGTGACCAGAAGACCAAGTATCAAGAGGATATTCCCCTTACATTAATCCACTGTGGTGGTCCTCCCTATGGTGGTGTTCCCTGTGAAAGTTATATCCATAGTAGTGTTTCATGTTGTCATGAAAATTCTACATTTGACAATGTAGTGATGAGAAATACCTTCTATCATGAGGCACTTGTGAAAACAAGTCCATTAATGCTTTATGCCTTATCATTGGCAGGTGAAATCCTTTCTCATCCAGGCGATAACCCAAGGTTACAGTCATTCTCTAAACCTCCAATGGATTGTCTGTTGTCCAACATAACTAATGTAGTCTCTACCAAAATCACCACCTATGATAAAACGGTGGGAAATAATCCACTATAGTTAGACCATGTAGAGGAATATATGTTAAAATATGAATATTACACACTATATGAGAAAGGAGTTGGATAAAGATGATATACCGGTCATGTTCTGGTCCTTATTCACCCATTGATATAATATTCCATAGGTTTTTTAGGAAGATTATGTGAACGACATTCACCTTAACATATGGAAAAATATTCATCTTTTAAAAGAAAAGGTATTACTAAATAACAAATATCAAGGTCACATAAAGCTAATAAAAGGGTTGGAATGAAAAATTGAATTGGAATCTCACCTAGCTTCATGACATCCAAATATCAAAAAACCGTAAGGATCCCTTCAACACGCAAGCCCCTATGCATTAATGATGTTGAGGAAACTAATACAAATACCCCATATGGTGGTCATATTAGTGGATGGGGTATAAATGGAGTATTAAATTTCACAACACTCCCCAATTAGTAAATCCCATAAAATGTGGTTTCATGTAATGTCATATTCCAAGGTCGGTTCTAATAAACATAGTCTATTCATAACCAAAGACATGCTCAGCAAAAAAAATGTCCTCGAACGACTCTAACCAATGTAGGGATAAAAATGATCAGGCTATTAAAAGAATTTTTCATCAATAATCTAAAAATATTGAGAATGACTTTCTCTTAGAGGATATTATCCATCAGATAGCACAAATGTAAGAAATAGAAAAGTGGTCTTCAGAAATGGGTGACGTAAGTGTGTGATAAAGGACACACAAAACCCATGTTTGACTAAAACTATGTGAAATCAGAAGAGTAGCCATAGTAGCACTACTGAAAATAAGGGTGTGTGATATGGGACCGTCGCACGCCGTTTTGGTGTTTAATGGCGCCGGAAACGCGTTTCCGGCCGCCGCGGTCACACGGCACCTCAGAATGAGGTTCCGTCTGGCCGACCATTTCACAATTCACGTCCCGGATGTTGTCGTACGGTTTTGTGGCATTCGGAGGTCGTTCGGGTGGTTTTGACCCCCCAACGCGTCATTTCAGCGCGCGCCGCGCTGCTGAAAAGGACACAATCGGACGTGTCGCGCGCACCGCACGTCCGATGGACGTGCGGCCTCCTCCTGCATATCAGGAATAATATTTGTATCGTTCCCATGTGGTTTCAGGTCGTTCAGAGCACGTTTTCTCCGAATGGGACCGCCGCACACCGTTTTGGTGTTTAATGGCGCCGGAAACGCGTTTCCGGCCACCGCGGTCACACGGCACCTCCGAATGAGGTGCCGTCTATCCAACCATTTCACAATTCACGCCCCGGATGTTGTCGTACGGTTTCGTGGCATTCGGAGGTCGTTCGGGTGGTTTTGACCCCCCAACGCGCCGTTTCAGTGCGCGCCGCGCTGCTGAAAAGGACACAATCGGACGTGTCGCGTGCACCGCACGTCCGATGGACGTGCGGCCTCCTCCTTCATCTCAGGAATAATATTTATATCGTTTCTGTGTGGTTTCAGGTCGTTCGGAGCACGTTTCCTCCGAAAGGGACCGCCGCACGTCGTTTTGGTGTTTAATGGCGCCGGAAACGCGTTTCCGGCCGCCGCGGTCACACGGCACCTCCGAATGAGGTGTCGTCTGGCCGAACATTTCACAATTCACGCCTCGGATGTTGTCGTATGGTTTCGTGCCATTCGGAGGTCGTTCGGGTGGTTTTGACCCCCCAACGCGCCATTTCAGCGCGCGCCGCGCTGCTGAAAAGGACACAATCGGACGTGCCGCGCGCACCGCACGTCCGATGGACGTGCAGCCTCCTCCTGCATCTCAGGAATAATATTTCTATCGTTCCTGTGCGGTTCCAGGTCATTCGGAGCAAGTTTGCTCCGAATGGGACCGCCGCACTCCGTTTTGGTGTTTTATGGCGCCAGAAACGCTTTTCCGGCCGCCGCGGTCACACGGCACCTCCGAATGAGGTGCCGTCTGGCCGACCATTTCACAATTCACACCCCGGATGTTGTCGTACGGTTTCGTGGCATTCGGAGGTCGTTCGGGTGGTTTTTACCCCCCAACGCGTCATTTCAGCGCGCGCCGTGCTGCTGAAAAGGACACAATCGGACGTGCCGCGCGCACCGCACGTCCGATGGACATGCTGCCTCCTCCTTCATCTCAGGAATAATATTTCTATCGTTCCCGTGCGGTTTCAAGTCGTTCAGAGCACGTTTGCTCCGAATGGGACCGCCGCACGCCGTTTTGGTGTTTAATGGCGCCAGAAACGCGTTTCCGGCCGCCGCGGTCACACGGCACCTCCGAATGAGGTGCCGTCTGGCCGAACATTTCACAATTCACGCCCCGGATGTTGACGTACGGTTTCGTGGAATTCGGAGGTCGTTCGGGTGGTTTTGACCCCCCAACGCGCCATTTCAGCGCGCGCCGCGCTGCTGAAGAGGACACAATCGGATGTGTCGTGCGCACCGCACGTCCAATGGATGTGCGGCCTCCTCCTGCATCTCAGGAATAATATTTCAATCGTTCTCGTGCGGTTTCAGGTCGTTCGGAGCACGTTTGCTCCGAATGGGACCGCCGCACGCTGTTTTGGTGTTTAATGGCACCGGAAACGCGTTTCCGGCCGCCGCGGTCACACGGAACCTCCGAATGAGGTGCCGTCTGGCCGACCATTTCACAATTCACGCCCCGGATGTTTTCGTACGGTTTCGTGGAATTCGGAGATCGTTCGGGTGGTTTTGACCCCCCAACGCGCAATTTCAGCGTGCGCCGCGCTGCTGAAAAGGACACAATCGGACGTGCCGCGTGCACCGCACGTCCGATGGACGTGTGGCCTCCTACTGCATCTCAGGAATAATATTTATATCATTCCCGTGCGGTTTCAGGTCGTTCGGAGCACGTTTGCTCCGAATGGGACCGCCGCACGCCGTTTTGGTGTTTAATGGCGCCGGAAACGCATTTCCGGCCGTCGCGGTCACACGGCACCTCCGAATGAGGTTCCGTCTGGCCGACCATTTCACAATTCACGCCCCGGATGTTGTCGTACGGTTTTGTGGCATTCGGAGGTCATTCGGGTGGTTTTGACCCCCCAATGCGACATTTCAGCGCGCGCTGCGCTGCTGAAAAGGACACAATCGGACGTGCCGCGCGCACCGCATGTCCGATGGACGTGCGGCCTCCTCCTGCATCTCAGGAATAATATTTCTATCGTTCCCGTGTGGTTTCAGGTTGTTCGGAGCACGTTTTCTCCGAATGGAACCGCCGCACGCCGTTTTGTGTTTAATGGCGCCGGAAACGCGTTTTCGGCCGCCGCGGTCACACGGCACCTCCGAATGAGGTGCCGTCTCGCCGACCATTTCACAATTCATGCCCCGGATGTTGTCGTACGGTTTCGTGGCATTCAGAGGTCGTTCGGGTGGTTTTGACCCCCCAACGCGCCATTTCAGCGCGCGCCCCGCTGCTGAAAAGGACACAATCGGACGTGCCGCACGCACCGTACTTCCGATGGACGTGCGGCCTCCTCCTGCATCTCAGGAATAATATTTCTATCATTCCTGTGCGGTTTCAGGTCTTTCGAAGCACGTTTGCTCCGAATGGGACCGCCGCACGCCGTTTTGGTGTTTAATGGCGCCGGAAACGCGTTTCTGGCCGCCACGGTCACACGGCACCTCCGAATGAGGTGACGTCTGGCCGAACATTTCAAAATTCACGCCCCGGATGTTGTCGTACGGTTTCGTGGCATTCAGAGGTCGTTCGGGTGGTTTTGACCCCCCAACGCGCCATTTCAGCGCGTGCCGCGCTGCTGAAAAGGACACAATCGGACGTGCCGCGCGCACCGTACTTCCGATGGACGTGCGACATCCTCCTGCATCTCAAGAATAATATTTCTATCGTTCTCGTGCGGTTTCAGGTCGTTCGGAGCACGTTTGCTCCGAATGGGACCGTCGCACGCCGTTTTGGTGTTTAATGGCGCCGGAAACGCGTTTCCAGCCGCCGCGGTCACACGGCACCTCCGAATGAGGTGCCGTCTGGCCGACCATTTCAAAATTTACGCCCCGGATGTTGTCGTACGGTTTCGTGGCATTTGGAGGTCGTTCGGGTGGTTTTGACCCCCCAACGCGCCATTTCAGCGCGCGCCGCGCTGCTGAAAAGGACACAATCGGACGTGCCGCACGCACCGCACATCCAATGGATGTTCGTCCTCCTCCTGCACCTCAGGAATAATATTTCTATCGTTCCCATGCGGTTTCAGGTCGTTCGGAGCACGTTTGCTCCGAATGGGACCGCCGCATGCCGTTTTGGTGTTCAATGGCGCTGGAAACGCGTTTCCGGCCGCCGCGGTCACACGGCACCACCGAATGAGGTGCCGTCTGGCCGAACATTTCACAATTCATGCCCCGGATGTTGTCGTGCGGTTTCGTGGCATTCGGAGGTCGTTCGGGTGGTTTTGACCCCCGAACGCGCCATTTCAGCGCGCGCCGCGCTGCTGAAAAGGACACAATCGGACGTGCCGCGCGCACCGCACGTCCGATGGACGTGCGGCCTCCTCCTGCATCTCAGGAATAATATTTCTATTGTTCCCGTGCGGTTTCAGGTCGTTCGGAGCACGTTTTCTCCGAATGGGACCGCCGCACGCCGTTTTGGTGTTTAATGGCGCCGGAAACACGTTTCCGGCCGCCATGGTCACACGGCACTCCGAATGAGGTTCCGTCTGGCCAACCATTTCACAATTCACGCCCCGGATGTTGTCGTACGGTTTCGTGGCATTCGGAGGTCATTCGGGTAGTTTTGAACCCCCAACGTGCCATTTCAGCGTGCGCCGCGCTGCTGAAAAGGACACAATCGGACGTGCCGCGCGCACCGCACGTCCGATGGAAGTGCGGCCTCCTCCTGCATCTCAGGAATAATATTTCTATCGTTCCTGTGCGGTTTCAGGTCGTTCGGAGGACGTTTGCTCCGAATGGGACCGCCGCACGCCGTTTTGGTGTTTAATGGCGCCGGAAACGCGTTTCTGGCCGCCGTGGTCACACGACACCTCCGAATGAGGTGCCGTATGGCCGACCATTTTACAATTCACGCCCCGGATGTTGTCGTACGGTTTCGTGGCATTCGGAGGTCGTTCGGGTGGTTTTGACCCCCCAACGCGCCATTTCAGCGCGCGCCGCGCTGCTGAAAAGGACACAATCGGACGTGCCGCGCGCACCGCACGTCCGATGGACGTGCGGCCTCCTCTTGAATCTCAGGAATAATATTTCTATCGTTCCCGTGCGGTTTCAGGTCGTTCGGAGCACGTTTGCTCCGAATGGGACCACCGCACGCCGTTTTGGTGTTTAATGGCGCCGGAAACGCGTTTCCGCCTGCCGCGGTCACACGGCACCTCCGAGTGAGGTGCCGTCTGGACGACCATTTCACAATTCACGCCCCGTATGTTTTCGTACGGTTTCGTTGCATTTGGAGGTCGTTCAGGTGGTTTTGACCCCCCAACGCGCCATTTCAGCGCGCGCCGCGCTGCTGAAAAGGACACAATCGGACGTGCCGCGCGCACCGCACGTCCGATGGATGTGCGGCCTCCTCCTACATCTCAGGAATAATATTTCTATCGTTCCCGTGCGGTTTCAGGTCGTTCGGAGCACGTTTGCTCCGAATGGGACCGCCGCACGCCGTTTTGGTGTTTAATGGCGCCGGAAACGCGTTTCCGGCCGCCGCGGTCACACGGCACCTCCGAATGAGGTGCCGTCTAGCCGACCATTTCACAATTCATGCCCCAGATGTTTTCGTACGGTTTCGTGGCATTCGTAGGTCGTTCGGGTGGTTTTGACCCCCCAACGTGCTATTTCAGCGCGCGCCGCGCTGCTGAAAAGGACACAATCGGACGTGCCGCGCGCACCGCACGTCCGATGGACGTGTTGCCTCCTCCTGCATCTCAGGAATAATATTTATATCGTTCCCGTGCGGTTTCAGGTCGTTCGGAGCATGTTTTCTCCGAATGGGACCGCCGCACGCCGTTTTGGTGTTTAATGGCGCCGAAAATGCGTTTCCGGCCGCCGCGGTCACACGGCACCTCCGAATGAGGTGCCGTCTATACGGGGGTGCGGGGGGCAGTACGGGGGTTGCGGGGGGCAGTACGGGGGTGCGGGGGGTAGTACGGGGGTGCGGGGGGTGTACGGGGGTGCGGGGGGGCTGTACGGGGGTGCGGGGGGGGGGGGGGGGTGTACGGGGGTGCGGGGGGCTGTACGGGGGTGCGGGGGGGGGGGGGGGGGGGGCTGTACGGGGGTGCTGGGGGCCTTACGGGGGTGGCGGGGGGCTATACGGGGGTGGAGGGGGGCTGTACGGGGGTGGCGGGGGGCAGTACGGGGGTGCGGGGGGCTGTACGGTGGTGCGGGGGGCTGTACGGGGGTGCGGGGGGGGGGGGGGGGGGGGCTGTACGGGGGTGCGGGGGGCTGTACGGGGGTGGCGGGGGGCAGTACGGGGGTGCGGGGGGTTGTACGGGGGTGCGGGGGGTGTACGGGGGTGCGGGGGGGCTGTACGGGGGTGCGGGGGGGCTGTACGGGGGTGCGGGGGGCTGTACGGGGGTGCGGGGGGGGGGGGGGGGCTGTACGGGGGTGCGGGGGGCTGTATGGGGGTGCGGGGGGCTCTCCGGGGGTGCAAAGGCCATCCCATTGATTACAAAAATGAAAAATAAAAGTGATAACATCTAATTAATACATATTTTTTTATCGATACCATACAGAAATTTATAAAAAATATATTGGATAATACATAATCTATAATATCAGATTTATTGATCTGTTGGAATTAGTTCGACTTTTTCAAATGTAGAATCATTCAAGATTATCTGATCAAAAACTCAATATGTGTATAAAATATTTAAAAGACCACCATGGATGGTAATAATGCATTACTTAAATGAATAAATATAGTACATCAATGTCAACCCTACCAGTAAAAACAAAAAACATATCTCGTGAATATTTGGTGCGTCACGCGTTGTCATCACTGCTACCTCCTTCTGGTGGGCCAGGTGCCTACAACAAATAAACATTATAAATATTTTAATAACAAAAATAATTTAAATTAAATAAATAAATACAGTATATACCTGCGTCGTATGATCCCCTGTACCATCAGCTCGACGCACATATTCCCGCAGTGCTCTAACCTCAGCTGTCAATTGCGCATTTGTCTCCTCGGAAGCGCGCAGCCGTGCCTCAAAATCTGACATCTGCTGTGTCATATGAGCAACAGCAGGACCGACAACCGCAGCGCGTTACACTACAGAACGAGGAATCCCTGCTCCATAGGTCAAACTATAGCCATGCCCGTCCCGACCAATAATGCGATGAAAGATCTCATCCCGTCGCATGGGAAGCTGTCACTGGTCCTCTGGCAGATGTTCTAACTCAGCATCAAATTGATCCTGTGAAATATTTAAATATATATCAATATATATATGTTAATATATAGATTTATGTAATTATTGGTAAGTACAGACACTTACTATCAGTGCTGCAACCTCTGGATCATTGCGATCACGAGTCCTTATCGACACCGACATTTTATCAGTTGCTGCACCTTGCCCTCGCACCTGTATATTAAAAGAATATAAACACAAAACCATATTAATTAATAAATTAAAAAATGAATAATATATACCTCATGTCGGATCTGAGACACGTGACGAGTCCCGAGCCTGTGAGCTGGTCCCTGCAACGCTCGATTCTCCGAATGGCGTGTTGACACCTCCTACATTCAATTCATTCAAATTTCAAACAAATCACATATTCTTGAAAATATATATACAGCAAAATAATTAATATACAAACCGCAACAGCCTCAGTAGACCAATATGCAACCAAGTCACGCCACTGAGCCGGGAGGACACCTCTCGGGACTTTTTCCAAAATGTCAAGGGCACCCACATTTGGTACCCAGTGGTCCCTCTTCACTTTGCCTTTATAATCTTTCCACAGCTTATGGCATTTGCTCATACACACAGGCCGAAACTCTTCAGGGCATACTTTCAAATTTTGCTATAAAGAAAATAATCAAACATATTAGTATTCTTTATAAATAGAAAATAAAGTAAAATTATTTTCTTACCTGAACCTCCCTCCATAGACGATCTAATGTGTCCTGAGGGATAGAAGCCCAATCACGCGTGGTTAATGGAAATCGATGTGGGTCACGTATGATATGACCCAGCCGACGAATAAATGCCGGGGCATTCAGTCCCACGAGATGAAATACCTCATCAAATGAAACATCTATCGTTGTGTCGGAATTCCATGATAATATACCACGACCAGGGCCTCTCCTGCGAGAGGAAGAAGCAGCCAAGTCTGATCCTGTTGAAAACAATTTTATATATAAATTGACAAATGTTATATATATATATATATATGTGTCAATTACATAAAAAATATAGACAATGACATTCAAACATACCTCGACCCTGAGACGTAGATGCCTCAGATGGATGATGTGGATTTTCTGCCTCTTCCCCTGACATGTCTGCAGTCATACAAAATATCAGTAATGAGTCCAAAGTGTTTAAAAGATAAATTGGATTGTTCTTAATAAATCAAACTTGTAAAACTGTTAATCAAACAAAAAATGGATTGAATAATTAGTTGTGAATGAATTTTAAAAAATCAGAAAGTTAATCAACCTAAATATTTATGACTGAATTAACTTACAAAAGTGAGGATTAAAACTTATAAGGATTTATAAAATGATTAGATAATTTATGATATCCTAGCACATTCTACTGAATAGCGGGAAAACAATTATACCTTTCATTAAGCATGCAAATCGACCATTTCTCCTTCAACAGCCGCTCTGACCCAATAAATATCTTCTTCACGTTGAACTACGGTATGTTGATCAAGTTGTTGGTAAACAAACGGAACAGTCTCGGGTTCATCTTCTTCAAATAAAAACACTCCTCGCCGAGACATTTTGACAACAACTTGCCAACTTGGATCCGAAGGCAAAGTAATGAAGAATACTTGTTCCGCTTGTGATGTCAAAATGAAAGGTTCATTCTTAACTCGTTCATTATTTCTGTATAACATATAGTTAAAATTCACCAATGAAAACTGATATTGATTGACTTTACATCCACGCACTGGATCAACCCAATTACACTTTAACAATATGTACTTCAAACCGTGTGTGTATACAACTTCAATGATGTCTATCAATTGACCATATTAATAACCAGAATCGACAAAGGGACAACCGATGCCACTGTTTTGTGTTGCTCGTTTGTCGTCAACATCTTTAATGCGAAATCAAAAACCATTAGCATCAATAGCTTTATAACGACGAGCCGTTATAGATGGACCCTCAGCCAGTTGGATAAATACTTCAGGTAGCGTGGGGTCCCCTAACTCCCTCAGCTTACGAACCTACATAATTTATAAAAATCAATACTGATATATGCAGAAAGAATTAGTTTAATACTTCACTCATAATGAAAATCAATTTATACATACATAATCCTTGAACCAATCATGAAATGCCGCATAATGAGATTGTTGAATTTTCAACTCAGTCGCACGATGCATCTCTTCTTTTATCTCATTAATGTGTTTCCTGCAAATGATTACGCGATGTTTAAAAGATCAACTTATGCAAACAAAACATGTAAAAGTTATACAAGCACATTGATAAGATACTTACTGCATTAATGGTGCAACTGATGGAGTATTGAACAAGATATATCGATGTGCTTGTATCCACTCGATGTTGTCCATATCAAATGTGGTTCCTTCTCCAAATGGACCATCATGAATCTGAGAGGGCTTATCTAATTTTGTTTCAACATCCGTAAGATATTCTGCACAAAAGGTAGTACACTCATCCATCAAATAACCATTGGCTATTGATGCCTCTGGACGAGCTCTGTTGCGTACAAATC
This sequence comes from Viscum album, assembly GCA_963277665.1. Classification (NCBI taxonomy): domain Eukaryota; kingdom Viridiplantae; phylum Streptophyta; class Magnoliopsida; order Santalales; family Viscaceae; genus Viscum; species Viscum album. The sequence goes on from OY728167.1 coordinate 406,349,689, forward strand.
TTTTCAATGTACTCAAATACCGTTCAATAGGATACATCCACCTGAATTGCACTGGACCAGCAGCCATTACTTCATCAGTTAGGTGCACTGTCAAGTGGACCATAACATCGAAAAATGAGGGGGGGAAAAGTTTCTCAAAGTGACAAAGCGTAAGTACAATTCGGTCCTGCAAACTTTTTAAATCACTCATTCGTTGATTTCTTAAACAAAGCTGTCTAAAAATATTACTCATCTCAATCAAGGGCTGAACAACATTGGGGGATAAACAATCACAAATTGCTATTGGAATCAACTGCTGAAGTAATATGTGATTGTCATGACTTTTCAACCCTTGCAATGTCTTGCTCGTCAGATTCACACACTTTGAAATATTAGAAGAGTAACCATCAGGCACCTTGACCATCTTCAAAATGGAAAGAAATGTCTCTTTCTCCTCTGTAGTCATCGAATACTGTGCAGAAGGCATATATGCCTTGTTTCCCTCAGCTAACTGTAAATGCAACTGTTTCCTTAAACCCATTTCTTCCAAATCACGGCGTGCATTAACATGGTCCTTTGACTTTCCACTGACACCTAAAATGGTCCACAATATGTTATCACAAACATTTTTTTCAATGTGCATGACATCCAAATTATGCCTCAACATGTTAGTTTTCCAATACGGAAGACTATAAAAAATACTTTTCTTTTTCCAATTGTGACTGCGCTGCCTACCCGCAGCACGAATATTACGTACTGGAGGAGCCACCAAATCCTGAATTTCATATACCGTGCGAATGTTTTCTTCCTCAATCTGCGATAACATTTCGACTCCTGTCATGATCTTTGGTGCTGGGTTGAACTCTCTTGAACCATCAAATGCCACTCTGTCCTTTCTGAACCTGTGCTGGGGAGGGAGAAAACGCCTGTGACCCATGTATGCCCATTTTTTGGAATGTTTAAGCCATACATATTTTTTACTTTTATTGAAACAAGGGCAAGCAAATTCCCCTTTCGTACTCCAGCCTGATAAATTTGCATAAGCTGGGAAGTCATTGATTGTCCATAATAAAGCAGCATGCAGTTTGAACATTTCATTCGTTTCGCAGTCATAAGTCATCACACCATCGCCCCAAAATTCATTCAAATCATCAATCAATGGCTGAAGGTAAACATCAATCTTATCCCCCAGAATTTTAGGTCCATCAATAAGAGTGGAAAGTAATATAAATTGTTGCTTCATACAAAGCCACGGAGGAAGATTATATGGAACCAACACCACGGGCCATGTGCTATGAGTCGCACCAACCATAGACTTGAATGGATTGAAACCATCTGCTGCCAATCCCAATCGGACATTACGAACATCTTTAGCAAAGTCGGGATGTCTCTTATCAAAATCCTTCCATGCATGAGAGTCTACCGGGTGGGTTAACATGTCACTTTCATGAACTCTTTCTGCATGCCATCTCATTAAATTAGAAACTTTAGAGGACATAAAAAATCTTTTCAACCTCGGTTTAAGGGGAAAGTAACACATTTTCTTTACGACAATCAGTTTCCCTTGTATCACAATCTGACTTTGATGAGTCTTATTTCCCCTGTTCTCTTTCCACCTGGAAGCGCCACAAACCGTACAAATATCCAAATGAGCAGTTTCATTTCTAAACAACATACAGTTGTTTGCACATGCATCTATAGTCTCATATGTAAAACCTAAGTTCTCTGTCAACTTACGAGCATAGTAATACGACTCAGGAATCTTAGCGTCGACAGGAAGAACTTTTTTCAATAAAACCAAAAGCATGTCGAATGATGTGTCTGACCAATTATTCAAAGTCTTCAAATTCAACAACTCCACGATAAACGACAGTTTATTATAAGAAGTACATCCAGTATATAATTCTGTTTTCGCATCATCAAGTACTTCATAAAACCTCCTCGAATCACGATCTGCACCAGAGCGAAGATTTATCTCACCGGTCTCAAGATTCTGTATGTCAATGCCTTCAGGATCAAACCCACGTACCATTTCAGTAAGCATTTCATGCATTGGATCAGTCATCCTTGCATCAACATCCATCTGAGCTGCATCTGTATTTTGACAACGAACATATTCTTTTCCATGACGAGTCCAACTCTTATAATTTTTCAGAAATCCATTAAAGAAAAGGTGCTCCCTCATAGTATCTTGTGTTAATTGATATCTGTTAGCACATTTTCTACATGGACAACTAATATAGTCACTTTCAAATCCTCTCGTGAAGTCAATAAACTGCATAATTCCATTGAAATATTCTCTAGACGTTCGATTTGGAAGATCAATCCAACTCTTATCCATTATAATATCTGTATAAAAAACATTTACACAATACTTATTACATTTACATTTTTCAAATCAACTATATTCAAAATAAATATTAACCATTTGTTTATGAACCATTGATAAAATAATAATGTAACTGAAAGCTCATGTTACCTGATTGAGCTACAAACCTGAAAGGGAGGGGAGCCGAAGGCGGTGCTGCGAGGGAGAGGAGGCAGCGAAGGGAAGCCAGAGCCAAAGGCGGTGCGGCAAGGGAGGGGACGGGCGGCGGCGGGGAGCTGGAGGAGAGGAGGCGGTGAGGGGACGGGGGACGAGTAGCGAGGGGGGGGGTGTCCGGGGTCGGGGGGGGGGGGTCTGAGGTGCGGGGAGGGGTGTCCGCGGTGTCAGGGGCCTGTCAGGGGTGCGGGCAGGGGTGTTCGGGGTGCGGGGGGTGTCCAGGGTGCGGGGGAGGGGGGGATGTCTGGGGTGCAGGGGGGCTGTCGGGGGTGCGGGGTGGGGTGTCCGGGGTGCGGGGGGCCTGTCCGGGGTGCAGGGGGGCTGTCCGGGTTCGGAGGGGGGGTGTCCGAGTGCGGGGGGGGGGGGGGGGGGCTGTCCGGGTTCGGAGGGGGGTGTCCGAGTGCAGGGGGGGGGGGGCTGTCCGGGGTGCGGGGAGGCGTCCGGGGTGCGGGGGGCGGTCCGGAGTGCGCGGGGGGGGGGGGGGGGGGGCTTTCTAGGGTCCGGGGAGGCGTCCCGGGTGCGGGGGGCGGTCCGGAGTGCGCGGCGGGGGCTGTCCGGGGTGCGGGTGCCGTTCGGGGTGGGGGGGGGGGGGGGGCGAGAGGCCGGAGGGCGGCGGCCGGAGGCCCGAGGGTGGAGGGCGGTGGCCGGAGGGCAGGCGGCGAGGGAGGGCAGGCGGCGGGGGAGGGCGGGCGGCGGGGGAGGGCGGGCGGCGGGGGAGGCCGGGCGGCGGGGGAGGCCGGGCGGCGGGGGAGGCCGGGCGGCGGGGGAGGGCGGGCGGCAGGGGAGGGCGGGCGGCGGGGGAGGCCGGGCAGCGGGGGAGGGGAGGGCGGCGCGAGAGGGCTACGAGGGAGGGCGGCGAGGGAGGGCGGTGAGGGAGGGAGGGGGTTAGGGCAGCGATGGAGGGGGCGCGGGGGGGGGGGGGGGGGGGGGCAGAAGCCCCCCGTTTTTTTTATATAGGTTAGCGACCGCCATTGGCGGTCGCTATTGGTTAGCTTTAGCGACTGCCAATGGTGGTCGCCCGAGTCTGGGGGGCTCCAATGCCCCCTTTTCTAGTAGTGTAGTATTAGCCACACAGGTTTTAGAGAAACCCTATCCCATAGGGTTGTGGGATTTTTTGATTCAACCCTCGAGGCTAGTGAATCAAACCCGAAGGGTTGTGAAAGAGGAATAAGAACAGCCCCAACCCCTAGTGATGGGGGATTTTTCACCTCAACAATCCCCTCCTCAATGAGAATTGGTCTTCTCCCAATCAGGGCATATGTATAAGAATGGATCACCCTAGTTCGTCTTGTCCCATGGTCCGGTATCTTCATTTGGAACACGCATGACTGAGATATTTGGATACTCCCTTCGTATTATTTTCTATTATCATACTCCCAAGTAATCGGAAAAATAGAGGACAAGGTCTCATGCAGGGTGAATAATAAAAATGTCATATATAAATATCGATAGAATTCATCTAATGCATTATGTGTTAGTGAATGTCGTCAATGCTTCCATTGAATACCCTATAGAACATGAGGCCAATTTTGAGGAGTTATAATAGGAAGTTCAAATTCATAATATGGATCACACCAAAACCAATGAAGGAGGTGTGCATACCCAAAACCAGAGCCTTTCCCTAAATTTGGGCTCTCCCTCAAAAAATCCATCACTGACTCCTTTAAAGGAGGAAAGAGTTAAGGGATAAATGGTGCCTCACCTTCCTTCTAGAGAGGATAAACCTCTTTTATTGGAGGAAAGGTTCACTCAACCAGATAAATAGATGAAATAATTGAGAAGACGCAATAAAAAGTTACTTTGAGGCAGCCTTCATAATGGATATACTCTAAAAGAATATCCACAACTCACACTACCAACTGGCACACTCCAAAAAAAGGGTTTTCCAAATCAACTGATGTAGAGCTGGAATATCCACTAAATTTGCGATACCAACCACCAATATATTTGGATCCTAAAATGGTGTATCAAGAGTCCCCTCTGTTGGGTTCACCACCAGAACATGGTTATACACATCCTTATAGGCCTTCCCCTATTGGTTACCCAGGGTAGATACCAACATTGTTACCCAGAGTGGTCCTACCAGTCGCTGCACCTGAACCCACTAAATCATTGACTCAGTAAGATATTCCATGAATTCTTTTGAATTCTACTGAGTCATTGATGGCATTATTGGAAGGTATGGAGGAATTATGCGAGCCGATATACCCAAAAAATAAATATTACCCAAAATGGGTAGATTCGACTCGTTCCCCACTAAACTTCAGGAATCCTACATTTCCCATCATCAATGGATCAGAAGACCTAGATCAGAACTTGATGCAATTTTTCTATAAATGTGATCCCTTGATGGGTTCCCTTGAACAACCTGAGGTGGTGAAACTCAGTGGCTCTGTGAAATCAATACAAGGGATAACCTTTGAATGGTACACAAGTTTGAAGTCTCGATCAATCACTAGATGGGAAGATCTCCATAAAAAGTTTCGCTTCTAATTCAAATCAGTGCTACATAATACAACATTATTCAATCTCATGAACTGAAAAAAATGAGAGAGTGAAAGGGTCTCATATTTCATTTGATTGGTGGAAAAAAGTAACATACTCTTTAAACCTATCACTCCCTCAAGAATATTTTTTTCCCATATGTGTAGTGAATCTTAATGATGAGTTGTACACGCCACTGATCACTATGAAATACACAGGAGGGTTTTGGGACCTTGCCTAAATTTCTCAAAATCTAGAAAAATCCCTCATGGATACTAAAGAAAAGGCCCAAGTGACTCCATCAACTCAAGGAATGAGAAAAAAAAGAATATTCTGCTACAGTTACACTTAAGCAATCCTATGTACCCACTCCCAACTCAAAGAATGAACCATATTGTATGGGTCGAACTCTTGAGAATTATTAATAATTCCCTCTTTTATAGGATGATCAAAGAGATCAGAGGTAGAAATAGTTTGAGGAGAAGAAAAACAAGGTATATTATTTTCAAAATTACCAAGTCCATGGCTATGTCATATCATAATTGGAACAAAACTTGGTTATGTTTCCCATTCCCAAGAATTACGACAAAGAACGTGTTGAATTTTTCCCTAACAAGATTTTGTTTCATCCATTAATATGGAGGAGGATGTTTAATGGAATGATGATTAGAGAAAGAGTATGCAGAAGTTCAGTGAATGGATGGTCATAAAAATGATCAACCAGACTCATGATATCCTCCGAGAATAGCTGAAATAGCCAACTGTGACCTCGAAAGCTTCTTACACCACACAAAAAACTTCATCAACAGCTCAATCCTCGGAAATACAATCCTCCAAAAAATGAAAAGGTTATAATATCAAGAAGAAAACATAGGAAGATGAGCCTATACCAAATCTTCAGTTTTCTTTATCTTTAGAGGACTTTGTTCCTATAGTACCAAAATCATTATTTCCATCTCACCAAATGGTACAATAAGATCCATCCCTCAAAATGGTATGACAAGAATTGGTCCACCATATGACATGTTAATCAGATGACGAATTTATTTTTTGATCCATTAATGTCATTAATTTAATTGACCCCTTCATAGATGATGAATATGACCATGAACCTGAATCCCCTAGACTTGATTGGGGAACTAATGGAAGAGGTCATTGGGTTCAAGGATATAGGGGAAGACACAGTAGTTCCAGATGTTAATACTCTAATTGAACCCATTATATGACGTCTACATGGACGAAACTTGTGGGATAGCTCTCCAGCAATCTCAGAAAGAACAAGGAAGCTCCCTAACATGTGAAAAAGTCTTACCTAACATAATTATTATAGATGATTTTTTAGAAGAAATGTCATCACCTAACCAACTCCAGTGCATGGGTTGGCTTAGTCGACCTAATCCACCAAGAGTAGAAGCATATGCAACTCCTTTTCCTAGGGCTATTCCATTTACATGAAGTAATTTAGCTCCCAAATCACCTATAAAATATCATTCCCATGTTAGGAAGTACATGCCACTAGATCATTAATATGATGTCTTGAAGCACCTAGACCTGGTTCCAGCTAAGCTATCAATCCTGGATTCCTTGAGCGTATTAAAGGACCTTTGTGATGATCTTATATATGCCTTTTCAATCCCAAAATAGTTTTAGTTTGAGGTTGTTGTTTCAAAAGTATATCATGTGGAAAATGACATCGTATAGTGTCACACATTCATCATTTTCACCGATCAAGATAATGATTCCATCATACAGGGAAAACTGAGAATCCTGTATATATCTAGAAGGATAAATGGCATCGATATCCAATGATCCTTTATTGATAAAGGTTCCTGAGTCAACTTCATTTTGGTCCGGACACTTCATCAATTGAATAGCATTCCCCACTCCATTCTAATGTTATAGGGCTAAGACAAGAATGAGAAAAACCCTCTCAGTGAGATTACACTTAGAAATCGGTTTAGGTACCACGTGTATGACTCTGATTTCATGGTTTTCAGAAATATATTGGCTTTGACATCTTGTTGGGAAGACCATGGCTACATCAGCATGGGCCATTCCTTCATCATACCCCTAATTCCTCTAATATTGTGTCAATGGACAAATTCAGATATTTAATGGTGATAAAGAACCATTTTAACTTTTTGAGACAAAGTATATTGAGATTGGATTCTATCATAATGGGTAAAAATAATCCATAGCTACTATTGTCACTAGCATCAATGCCCCGAATGGTCTATTGATGATATCAACAAACCCTTTCATCTAGCTTGGTGAAGAATACATGTTTTTGATCAATAAAATCAAAGGGGTAGGCCAATGCTCAAACCCACATTTAACAACTTCCATAATGTTGGTACTAACAACCATACCAAACAAAACTGGGGATGTTGTCAATTATACAAGTAGTGATGAAGGTATGGATGAAAGGTTCTTCATTCCATCTTTAAAAATATAGAAAATCCCTACTCCATCAGCCAATACGTTCTAGGGGTGGATTATGGAAATCTCATATCGAAGGAGGAGGATCATGAAGGATCCCTTTATAAGTTGGTGTGGATACCTCTCCCATAATGTGGCCTTTTCTTGGGGGATGTCTGAGGGATAGAGCCTATGGAAAGAAAAACCATGAAGGCTAGGATCATAGCTGACAATATCATGATCGTGGGTTGGATTGGGCCATCACAAGGTGAAAGTTATTTAATTAATGGGAGAAAAATGATAATTCTCATTCTCATCCCCTAATATCCCCTTTGGAGATCCAAAAATATCATGTGCCATAAATTGATCCAGAAGTGGTTTCTTTATCTTCCAAATGTACAAACACCAACTCATCCATTGACTCCAAGGAACTTGATCCATTAAATCCCAAGAAGTAATGAAAGGGGTAAATCAACGGGAATATGAAGAGGGAGAAGTCCTCAAGGGTGCAACTCCAATATTTGAGGAAGGTTTCTCCACTACTATGGATGAACTTAAAAAAATAAACTTGCATACATGTGAATATCAACAACCTGCTTTGATCAGTGTGACCATGAATTCTGACGAACATGGAGTATATACTTACTTCTTGAAGAAAATCTAGGACATGTTTTCCTAGAATTACACATAGATTCTAGTCCTTTATCTTGAGGTGGACACCAATAATTTGCATTTTCCTAAAGACCACCAATATATAAACTTCCATCTAGACAAACTCAACCAACTCACACTTCTAAAATTGAGGATGAAGTGGAAAAGATCATCAAGGATGACTTTATATGAGAGGTACAATATCCTAAATGGTGATCCAATATCATCCTAGTAATGAAAATTAATGATAAAATTAGATTATTCAATAACTTGAGATATCTCAACCAACACTATCCCAAATTTGAATTCCCAGTTCCAATCATAGAACTCCTGATTGATTCAATGATTAGTTATCAGGCCCTCACATTCATGGATTCATACTCTGGGTACAACCAAATTTAGATGGCCCCATAAGATGACGAATCCACCTCTTATAGATCCCCTCAATGTGTGTGTTTATATAGGGTAATTCCATTTGGCTTGAATAATGTTGGCACCACATATCAGCGTGCTATGCATTGAATCATCAAATCCATTTTGGGGAAGTTTGTTGAATGCTATGTTAATGATTTTGTGGTTATGTCCTGATATAGTTCTAATCATTTGGCCAACCTGGAGACCAAATTTAATAATATTCAATAGAATAGCTTGAAAATTAACACCTTGAAATGTGATTTTGGGGTAACCTCAAGAAAGTTTCTTTGCTTCGTCATATGCCATTTAAGCATCATAGTTTATCCTAGGAAACAATGGAAATCCTTAAAATGCTACCTCCATAAAACCTGAAATAGTTCTGAGGACTTTAAGGAAACTTGGATTATATCTAGTTCTTCATAGCCAATATGGAAGGAAAGTGTTTACACTTCATAGAATTTATGTAAAAGGGGTCACATATAGGTGAAATGATGAATATTATAAGAATTTGTCACCCTCAAGAAATACATGTTGATTACACCAGTGTTAAGACCACCTCTCAAGGGAAATCCATTAATTTTATTTGTGACAACCCTTGAGCGATCACTAGGAACCTTCCTCATGAAAAAGAAAAATTTTGGGAATTAAAAAATCCTTCATTATCTAAATCAAATCATGCTTGATGTTGAGACTTGTTACTATGATATCGAGAAGATCTCTCTGGCATTAATCATTGTATTTCATAATTTGAGGCACTACCTGCATCATCACGAAGTCCAATTGGTCTCTCAAAATAACCCGCTTAAATTTATCCTCAGTAGTCATATGATAACAAGACATCTGACACAATGGTTGATTATTATGTAGTAGTTCAACATACAATTTGTACCTCAGAAAGTAGTGAAATGCCCAGCCTCAACCGGTTTTCTTATAGAGAACCCATCTGCAGATGAAACGTCTTTGAATACTGAATTTTTGGATGAAGAGATATTTTCTATCCAAGACATCCCCCAAACATGGGAAATGTATTATGACGGTGCATCTAGTATCATTATAGGGAAAATAATAGATGATCCTAGAATCAAATTTTTTTAGCTATGCACTGTTCTTATCTCTCCCAAGAAGGTAGTGTTACCATATTATTTCCTCCTATCATAAGGATAGACCAACAATGATGAAGAATATCATGACCTCATTACAGGACTGGAACTATCACTCCAAATACCTATAGACCATTTGTAGGTGAAAGGTGACTCATTTTCGGAAATTAAACAAATCAACAGATATTATACTATAAGAAAAGAAGGTATAATCCCCCTGCTTGATCATATCTGAGTGTTAATGGCATAGTTCCCTTCAGATCCAACATTGACTCATGTCTCGTGATCACATAATTCCATGTCTAATGTGATTTAAAATAAAGATATGACTTTGAAATATCTAGACTGGGATGAAACAATCATCAGTGTTTCCCACTGTTGAATGGTCTCAACATTCGTTCAGATCAGAATAGAAGAGTCTAATGTGATCTGTCCCATCCAAAAGCCATATTGACCTACCACTAGGTGGAGGATTCTAATCATGGAAAACTTCTAGTATGGAGTGAACCTAATTGATAGGGTCGTAAAATAGAAAATCGCATGGTTAGCGATCAACTTTATTCTTTATGATGGCCCATACCATGAGAAAGTCCTCTACAAATGAGGATTTGATGGAGTTCGTCTCAGATTAATCGAAGGAGAACTGATTGTTTCAATCAAGAAAAAAGTAAACTCATGAGACTACGGTGCTCACCAGTCAATATAGAAAATTTCATACCAAATTCAAAGGCTTGGTTAATACTAAACCACTATGAAACAATATTGTACATAAATCACTAGGAAATTTTATTCCTATCAAGTGCATTCCAAAATCATTCATTAACCCCATGAGTTTCTAAACACAGCAAAATACTCCTAGCTATTTTCCATATGAGGAATGTAAGTGGTGGGGCCATACCCACTGATGAGGCCAAGAAGTTTAAATACATCTTTACTGCTACCGATTTTTTCTCTAAATGGGCAGAGGCAATACCCTCAAAGAATTTGAGACCAAATTCATTGTCAGTTTCATAAAATTTAACATCATTACCATATTTTGTGTCCCTCATACAATACTTACGAACAATTTCACCAATTTATCCTCCACTAAGGTGGAGAATATGTATTAAGGATACGATATAAAATCCAGTCATTCATCCCACTATCATTCGGTGGATAGTGGAAATATCGAGGCGTCAAACAAGACCTTATCAAACATACTTCAGAAGATGGTGGATAAGGGTAAAAAAAATTGGCTTCAAAATCTCTTTCATACCTTATGGGATTACCAGACTCTGAATAAAACTGCCACACAAGTGACCCCGTACCCACTAGTATACTAAATAGGAGTAGTTCTACTCATTGAGGTTTAGTTTCCATCTCTCCATGTTTCCATTTGTGACCAGCTATCTACAGATGAGAAATACTAGAGATGACAGTAGGAATTTGAGTGATTGGATGAAAACAAATTTCACACATTTCATCACTTGGAATTATATCAAAATCAGGAATCATGGTCCTTTAAAAAGAAGGTCCACCTCCTCTCATTACCCTTTGTTACTGTTCCTTAAGACTCCAATGATATTAGGAAAGAAGCCTCCAAAACCCGATCCAGGGTGGGAGGGACCTTATTCCAGACACAAGGTCCACTCTAATGGAGCGTATTTCATTATCTCAATGGATGGATAGATCACTAAAACTCCAACCAATTTAAGGTTATCGAAAAATTATTTCATGTAAACACACAACATATCATCCTATATGCTGGTGTTAAACTGCATAGAACCATGTCCTAGTTGTAAGATGTCAAACTATGTAGTTGGTCCTAATCAAATGGCCTAAAACTAAAATATACCATTCTTCCTCTCCGAATGACGATACATTTCATGGATAACATCTCTCTCATTTGACGTTAATAAATCCCCAAGCACCACATGGATCTTAACTTTTTTCCCCTTAAATATGGGCCTCCACCTCAGGTGTATGTCCCAACCACATCCCTATAACCCCTTAGCAGGTTGAGATTCCTTCTTGGCCAGATATGAAGAAGAAATAATGGTCATCTCCCATGCATATTACCCAATCACATCAGTGCCACTCCATAGTGTCACTTGGTCCCCTTTATTGATGTAAGCACCAAAATTATTGTTTCCTCGCTTCATGACATTAAACATCACAATTTCAAGAACTATGTATGCCATGATTCTTATTTTGATAAGGTACGTTGTAACACCCAAGTTTCCTATCTCAGGTCCAGACATAATTAAGTCACAAAACCCCCTTTATTCCATGTGTATGAGTTCAAACTTTTATGGGGAGTCCTTTTAAGAACTATATGCATATTGATTCTCATCCCAGCAAGATATGTAGTGACACTCGGATCTCTAATCCTGAGTTCATCCACAACAAAAAAACTCAAATCCCATTTTCCCTATCTATGGGTCAGAACTGCACACGGAACCTTTCAATAAATACATGTGGTTTGATTCCAGTCATCATGGGATACATAGTGAAGCCCAAACCATTTATTTTTTGTCCCAACTACAATGATATTTCATATCATGTGGTCTACATCCTTACAACATGATGTTAAATTGGATGACCTTCATTCTCATCACATGACATTAAACTACATGGGATTTCCAGAACTAAATTTTCCTAGATTCATTCCCCATTAAGATATGTAGTGACATCTGGGTCCAATACCATTTTCCATCCACATTATTCTTTTCGTAATATTAGGAAATCTATGTCATTTTCACATGATGTTAAACTGTATTGTGCTTAAAGAACTACGTGTGTCTTGATTCTCATCCTGATGAGATACATAGAGATTACAGGATCATACCTCCTGGACCATCCACCATAGAAATCTAAAAGAATATATCCTTACATTATGTTAAATATTTTTCCACTCCTTGTTTTTCACATCGATCATAGCTCCCACGGGCTTAGGAACTTTTGAAAAATAATTCATTTCACATGTAAGTCATCTCAATTGATATTGGGATTATCATGGTCCTTGTTTCATGACCATAAAAGGCATGCTAAATTTCCTTACCACATGACTTTAAATACTATGGTATCTCAAGAACTACATATGGATTGATTCTCATTTCAATGAGATACATAGTGACACCTAGGCCTCATGCCCTAGTCTCATCCATGGGGTAATAATAAACACTTCCATTCCTATGTATAAGAAAAAATTATGTGATATATTTTTTTTGGAAACCCTCATTTGATGGTCCACCAAGGAAGCAATGATGTTCTCCTTCTACATATGAGTCAGATCTAGGTAATGGATTCTATGAATTTGTCTAATATCAATATAAACACTTCCTTCATTCATTGTACAACATAACATCCACATTTAATACACCTAATATTGGACATTTTTTATCTCCATAATCCTTCTCCAACTTCTAGTTTAAGAATGTATGATACCTAAGGAATCCATTTCCTAACTATGTTGTAAAATGTTCCAGTTGGATTTGTATAAAATTTCCCACAAAATGGGTTTATCATCTAAAGGATACCACTGTTGGGCTATATAGTATGTACCCCAGTTGGCCTTAGATAAAACAACCCCCATAAAAAGTTTTTCAGTGAGTGGTAACTTCTCCCTTTGGAGAAACTATTTATATCGTTGTTATATTTTTCCCATATCCTTACTCCTGATCTGAGAGCCCCTAAGATCATGGTTTAAATTTTCATCTTCATATCTAAATCATTATGGAACAATCTCGGTTTGATAAGGCCACATATCACCTATTGTTTCCATGATATTATAGTCCTAGTCATATGACCTAAAACTACAGAGCCCATATTTCCTTTGCTTGGTTCATACCTATGAAGAGCACCCATTTCCCTAATATATTTGGAAATTTCAACTTGAAATGATCCTTCCATGTTTAGGTACCTTCCTTTACCAAACCAAACTTTGTGCCTGGGAATATCCTAGTATTCATAAATTTCCATCCTATTTTAGAAATATAATGTTGAAATTCCTGATAACTTCTTTTCCTGACTATTTTGTAACAATCCCTAGTGTGATTCTCATAAATAATCTCACATTAAGGTTAGTAAATCAAAGAATTCAACTATTGACTATGCTGTAAAACACCCCAGTTGAATCTGCATAAAACAACCCACATATGGGTTTGTCAATCAGCGGTAAATTAGTTATCAAGAGAGACATCCTCTAATTCCATAATCCCTTTTCCCATACCACTATTCAAATATGGAGATCCCCAGCCTATATCTTACAACACATTCCTCCCATACACCTAAATATGATAGGAAAATTATAGATAGATTACCAAGAATTGGAGAACCATCAAACCTTTGGTCAAAGCTAAAGATCATAAATTAAATCCCTCATGATGTCCTTATTGTATGACTTTAAACTACATAGTGTGATGTCCTTATCGTATGAATTTAAACTACATGGTCTATATCCTATACATATGACATTAAACTACATAGTTCTTTAACGCTCTGCAAAAATATGTCTCCCCATAACATTGGTTATCCAGCCAAAATATACCCTCCTTCACACACCAAATTTGTGTAGGATTGGATTCCCATTCAAGGGAAATACTGATACAAATAATCTCTTCATTCTCATACATATTCCCTTAGTAAAACCACCATTCATGATCTTGAGAAATATAAATATCCATAAACTCTTTTCATCCATCAGTAATAGAATGTTATAATTCTTGAAGTCTCCTTTTTCTGACTATACTGTAAAATGCCCCAATTGGATTTGCATAAAATAGCCCAAAAAAATGGGTTTTTCATCCCAAGGTGACAATATTTGAAAACACAGTATGTTCCCTAGTTCACCATGCAAAAAACATCCCCCATAATGTATTTTTCAACTAGTTGTGACTTTGTCCTCAAGAGAGACCTCCACTATTCCTACATTTTATGTTTTAGATTTAGAAACTATAAAATCATGGCTCATGTTTCCCCTTAGAATTATCTGAATAATGTCAGACCATTCTCATCCATCAAAACTTGTTTGGGTTATCATCATTAAATTTGTAGTCAAAGATGTTCGACTTAAAACACAATCCTTTTTAGTCTGAAGTGAGTGACTTTAAACTTTTCACAAGAAGAGACACAATACTCACCAAATTGAAAACCCACAAAAGAAAATATGGACAAAATTTGAGACATATCCCTTTATACCAATACTCCATGAGGTTTTGGAAAAAATAAATCAATGATAAGAAATGGTCATTAAACTTTTTAGGCGAAAAACCCAAAAAGGGAGGCCCAATAGAAATCCATTTCTTTCCTGGTGATTCCCCTTCATATGTAAACATAAGGTAACAATTATGGTAATGGCATAAAAATGACACAATGTTTTTAGGGTTTCACCTACAATCCTAGCAAAAGTCAAGCTATTCTCACTAGTCCCCATGGATTAGGAAACAATTAGAGCATTTCCAAATCCCATTACTTTGGTTATAACTAGTTGGTATTAATACACTTTTTCCATGAAATTTAGTAACAATGTTTCACTTATAATCACAACAAAAATATCAGTATAAAGACATATATGATTGGAAACAAAATTCCATTCATTTTTGAGGTAAAAAATTAAAAAATGGAATGAGGAAAAAGAAAAAGGGGGTCAGTGGTATTTATAGATGCCACTGACCAGTATGCAGAAGCTATGCCAGGGCATATTCTGTAGCCCTTCATGGAGGACCTCTACAGGAAACTTGCAAGACCCACCTACGAAGTTGGTAAGACTTACCCTCATAACCTTTCATTTATTAGTCTTACCTTAGGGTTCGATCCTCTTATTTTCAATCAAATCCAATCCTGAGGTGGGGATTTTGTTGATATTCCATTTCATAAAATCATAAAAAAAATATTTTGAAAGAAACTTTGAGAATGTTAATGACATGAAGGAACTTGGACAAGATCAAAATCCCCCTATGTGGGTGACCTGTGTGCCGACCTGCACTCCAGATAGCTCACACAGCTACCTACGCAGCATCAAAATGACAACCCTGTGCGTGGAACCTATATCGAGGACCTACGTGTTAGTACTGCATGCCCAAAATCCTCCACCGAGGTTCCCCTAGTTCCCTATAAATAGTAACCTTGGGCTCCCCTTTGAGGGTTGGAAAATTTCAATAGAAGGTTCGAGTTCTCATCACGCAGCTCCTCTTCTTAAGACCCTCGAAATTCTCAAGTAGCTCCCTAAAACGTGAGGTAGGAGAGAATTATAAGTGAGGGAGTATGATCAAAATCCTATCATGGAGTAACACCAAGCATGACTCACATGGTCTTAGAGGTTAATGGTGATTGTGATTCCCACATAGTCTCGACCCATTGAACTATGAGAAATATAATTCATGCAATAAATTTGATAGGTAGGACACCTTTCGAAGGCCCGAGATCAAATTAGAAACCCTTTATTTGTAATTACATTTATGAATCAAACATCCCATTCATCATAAACCAATTATTCCCATTAGTTGGCCACACTACGTCATCCATCAGCAGACTGAGAAACCCATTAAACTATGAGAATCTGATTCCTTCTATAGCCAGGATATGTAGGACTTCAATTTAAGGATTGATCTCAATGGGAATCTTTTTCAGGAGTAAGCCTCAGCCAAAACCACCAATCTATTATGGAATCTTCCTTAGGATTAAGCCCCCAAATTCACCCTTTTGGCCTCCTTCTTAGGTATAAGCCCAAAAAAGGCTCAAAAACACCATGAGACACATACCCCTCATGGTCCTATTAAACATTCATCTTTATCAAGAGTAAGCCCCAACATAATCCTCTCTAAGGGACATACTCCCTTATGAGACAAAGACTGAAATGGCCTCCATAGGTGAGGTTCCTCATAACCGAACCATGTGTTCTTTGATTCCAATCCAAATAGGATACGTAGTAATCCTCCATGAGGTCCAAACCCAACACACCAAATCAAACATATTCTCCTTGGTTCACATTCCTAGTACAGTCTAATTAAACCTGGAAGTTAATACAACTTAATGGTTCCCCTAAATGCTTTGGCATAAGTCCCACACTAAGCTTTGACTAGGAATACTTCACCTAAACATCCTTTCCACTTGATTTTAAGCTATGTATTTAGGTACTTATCACATGACTTTTAAATGTATGACATTCCCCATTAAGTGGAACCAAATTATGTGGGTTCTGATTCCATTCACAATGATACGAATAAAACCCATTCTTGGCTCTGATCCTGACAATTAAAACAACTCACATCTCCTAGGATGACGATAAACTCTAGAGTGACTCTTATCTCCCTGGATGATGATACAATCTAGAGTGCCCCACTTTTGGATAGAAAACCACCATCATCATAATAATGAAAAAATAATCTTTATGTATTCCATAATAAGATACCATTTTTGTAGGACCATAGATACATATATATGTTTCCATTGACGAAGATCCTTGAATACTTATAGATGATTCTAAAATTATGTACATGCATTGAATTGATTTTCAATTCAAGGTTATCCATATCAAACATGGGAAATAATGTAGGATTCACGAATATGTTGAAAATATATAATAGATTCCATGATTATTCAATAATTCACCCAAAAAGGTTGTGATGTGCCCGACCTCCCATCCTCTTGACCAATGCAATTTCTCAAACATTGTAATCCAAAACCCCTAATGATAACCTACCTTTATAAAGCATGTCCTTATGGATACATAACCATTTTATATTTTCAATTCCATGAAAAAACCCATTGAAAAAATTTCAGAATTAGTAAACCCAACATGAATGATTATATAAAACTTGACCCCCTAAAATATACCGTTCAGTAAAAGAATACAAAGGGGGAAACACAAATATCAAAAAAAAAATAAACTGATAATGAATATAAAATAACTAATTCACCTTTCACTATTTTTGGACTCACATCTACCTCCTCCATAAACTCATATACTTCCTGAAGGTGCTTCACTCCCGAGTCCTATGGCTAGAGCCTTGTAGACTTTGACAAAACTAATTGTGTCGTAGTTACCTTTGGATCTCATGATCCCTGAACATATTTTGGGGAAAACATTTCCTGCTAGAGATGGTCTATATAACCAAAAGTTCCAAAACTATTGCATATAATTTCAAATAAAGGACGAGAGAATCGAGTGTGTCTAACCTTTCCACACAGATAATAAGTCATAGTCACACTAAAAGCTTTAATAGAAGGTTTAAAAGAGGCCCACTATTAAAAACCACCTCCACCACTCCTGTGATGATCTTGACACTTTCTCATTTCCCTAATGCTCCACTGAAGCTACCACTAGGTGGAAAATAAGTGGATGAAAATCCACCCTTTCCTTAAATATTAATCCTTTTCTTCATATCCTTGTCCACTATCTCCAAATAGGTAAAAATAATAATCATAAATACATGTGATATGATATCCGATTTCAAACCCTACAGGTAATTCTAAACTTCCAACTCATCATTCATTACAACCTATTTTCCAAGATGAACCATCTTAGAAAATAGATTGGTGTATGCTGACATTGTATGCTCTCCATGATACAAAGAGAGGAACTCCAAATACTTCACCATAATTAGTGACTCGAGAAAAAAATTCTGGAAGAATAGATTCTTGAAACCCATCCATTCTAAGACCATGTGTTGATCTTCTTGTATGGTGGAATCCCAACATCGATTGATGGGACCCTTAAGTTGGAACGCCCCACACTTCACCTTGATATTCATAGGTGTATCTAAGAAGTCAAAAATATAATTGTTATTTTCCATCTAGCCCTCTACCAATCAAGGTTTACCTATACCCTTAATGGATGGTGGATTTTCCACAATAAATACCATGATCTATATCTTTCCCCTATACTTTCTAGCTATACCACCACCACTATGTTCTGAGCTTGTGGAACATTCTAGTCGACATTACAAATTTACCACATAATATCCTCAATAAAATTCTAATCGAGGGTTGGATTCCCCATAGGAGAATCAGTTTCATCCTTCTGTGGAACTTGTGAAAGATGTCTCAGAGGCATACTATTGCACACTGAAATAGAAGAAATGATAAGACATAGAATACTATTTGTTAAAACCAGAAAACCCATTATTAAGAAATGAAATTAAGATCAAATCTCAAAAACAGAGACACACATCCCAACATCCCATGTAAAATTGTGTATCATTATGGAAAGAGCTGGCCAAGAACTCAATAAAACCTACATACGAAGTCCCAACAATCCCGTCTCTAGTCTATCAAACGTCCCATAATAAGGACTCTTAAGGACAGACCACCTCTGATACCAAACTGTGATGAACCTGACCAGGGTACCCTCTCAATTCTGGTACCCAACCCAAATTTCCAAATACAAAAATGGTGTTCCTAATCCACACAAGCTATCTTCTATTACCTATAAAAAAACAACAAACAAAGGGAAAAATTTCTCCCAACCAGAAGTAGAAGGCATGAAAAATAAACATTTATAGAAAGAAACATTATAAGAAAACATGAATATACATTTTATAACAAAAAGAGGATATTGTAATAGGTACAAATAAAAATTATCAAAATAATATCTAAAATACAAGTCCAATAACAGAGGACAACAAAACCAAAATTGCTACTCCAACAGTCCCCATGTGACTGCACAGGAAAACCCAAACTATCTCATCATCTAGTAACCCAAACCCAGTTGACAAAATCCTCTCTACTACAATTTGGTGCATTTACTTCCCCTATATCAAAATAAATAACAAGGTCTACGATCAACCATAAGGGTGTGTAGGTTGTGAGATAATAGGATTAGTAGGATCTGATCCGAATTTTCTATATCAAGACATTGTACAATAATCCAAGAATACTCAAATTTAAAGAAAACAAGGCATGATATATATTTTAGCAGTTTTATATTAAAATTATGTAAAAATAATTTTAATTTATCCTTTTTCCACATTTACAAGTAAATCAGGTAAATTAGATTCAAAGAAATTCATATACATATATCAAAACAGATATATCAAAGAAAATAAGGTATCACATCTCATATCAAATCCATGTAAGTATAACCAAAATAGTAAAAGACTAAGCATCCTAAATCAGTCAAAAACATAGGCGACATCATGCTTGAGATCACACAAGGTCAGGATAGCTATGACATTCATACCAAACATTGATAATCATGATCATCAAGCCTCTATACATATTAATTGTTTATAGAGATTTGAGGAAAAACCCATAAAGTGAACATCCAAAAAAGTGACCCCCAAGAGGTCTAATAAGTCCATAGAACAACAAGCCTAGGGAGCAGAGGAAGGTTCCATGAGAAAACCTCCTGATAGTGTATACAAGCTATTACTACACCTTCCACCAATATACCCAAGTCTTTCCATGTTCTATATTTTCCAAACCAATTCATCCAACCATTTTTATCAAACCATACTTTGAAAATAACTTCAACATATCCATTTCACAATGATTTGAAAACAACTTTTCCTTTACCAAAACTAGTGGAAAACTATATTTGATAAAAAACCCATTTTCACACACACAAAAATATATTTAGTAAATCATTCCATTTGATTTATAAAATAATTTATTTAAAACCAGAGAAATGTAGTTCATCAACACATTCTAGAGATGGAACTACCTACCTCAAAACTAGGGTCGTACATGCCTACAATGGGATCCACCAACTAAGAAGAACACACAATGATAATGGATGCCCTAGAACCAATAAAAACATCTCATAATTGATTTAAATTAACAAAATAGTCAGAAAAGAGGAAATTTCACAACATACCTCAAGAACACACACCTGTGAAACCGCAACCAACAAAGAATCAACCCATGTAATTAGATATCACAATTGATCTAGAAGTGAATAAAGATAGTAACCAACATAGATCAACATATCAGAATATGAAATGCAATGGAGCTATCATGATAAACAGAAGTGAATTAGCATAAAGAATTACATAGCTGGAGAGATTTATCCAAACTGTATGGGAAATTAATAACTAAACAATGCTATTTGGATAGATTAGTGGTTCCCAAATTCATTGGAAGAGAGATCTAGGTCAAGATCAAGGATGGATGAAATTGAATAATAAAACAAAATAGCTAATAAGAACCCTAAATCATTAACTCATGATGATTACGTAGTTTTTAATCAATTTATATGTTGTATAATCAATGGGGTCAATATATATAAAAAACCCACCACCTTTATTAAAAACATGATTTTTCACAATACATTGTGTGTAATGTTTACACGGTGCATACTCTTTAATGCTATGTACACATCTCATGACATGACTATGGAGATCAAATACACAACATTTAAAACAGTTTCACAAAGTGTAATCTCCCAGATGACTATAATAACTAAAGATTCTTACATGGAAACCCAAACCACCTTAGGTGTTCTCTGTACTCGGGGAGAACCCCATTAATCCATTACATGTTTATAATGAGACTCCATTAATTCAAAAAAATATACATCCCTAAACATTAGGTTATTTTCCCTAAAAAATGATCTCTATCCTCAAGAGTCCCAGGACGCACCAAATTAAAGAGGAAAACAATAAAATATAATGGAATTTCTTGAAAGTGCATAATAGGATATTACAATTTCACTATATATTTTCCAAAAATAAATGTTGTGATCAATAGCTTTCTCTGCATGCAACAGAGAATAAAAACAAAAACCATGATATATTTAAATAAGATGTAAATATTAAATATAACCATTAAAACCTTGAAATTGAATTAGTATGAATAAATAGGAGTAACCAAAAAATGAAATTTCTGTATAATTAAAATAATGACTTCTTTTAAAACTAATTAAATGAAATTTCTATAGCTAAAACAAGTAAGCAAATCATTTTATGCTTAAGAATATATTTGTCTAAATATGGTGTTTTATTTAATGAAACTAAGTATATTATGATTAAATATAAATAAAATATATTAATAATGTTAGTAGTATATCACCAAAAAACTAATTAGTAATTGAAAGGAAATGAGAATATATAATTTTAGCATTTTAAAAAGCTATTTTCTGATATAAATAGTTTTCTATTATATTTTTGGGATTTTATTTAAATAATGAATTCTTATATTTTATAAATTTAATTATAAAAAATGAACATAATTTTTTGATTAATAATAATAATATAATCTTAAGATTATTTTTTTATAAGTTTTATATAAAAAGTTTTTAGGTGAGTAGTAAAGAATACTATTTTTATTAATAACATGACTTTTATGGCATAATTAGTATATAAGTATCAATTTGAAATTTATAAAACCATTTTATAAGAAAAAATATTTATTTTTTATGATAATTTTTAATTTTAAAAATTTTTGTTTTAATTTATAAACTCATATTTTCCACTTTATAATTTAAGTTATATTTCATATAAAAAAATATAATACATTAAACATTTAGTATTTTCAAGTTAATTTTTAAAACTTTTAAAAATTGAATAAAAATTGGGTTTCAATTTTGGAATTATTTGGTCTAAATTATATAAAGAGGACCATTTTATTTTTGGTTATAAAGGATAAATTTCCTTGGTAAAAACTAGTTATCGTGTTGAAAACTAAAATAGTAAAAATGAGTAACCTTAGGGGTAAAAGGATTAAAAAGTTTAAAAAATGTTTCTGATTGACTGTTGGAGGTGTGGATCGACCTTATTAGCTATCCACTCCATTCTTTCTCAAATTTGGATAAAATTTTCTTTATTCTAATTTCCAATTACTGGAAATTTTTTGGTATTAACAAATATGGATCTCCTTTTCACTTATAAAAGGGATACTCCTCTCCTCACTTCCTCTCACACAAAAACCCATTAAGGTATGTCCAAACACTACCTAATCCTCTCCTACGCCCACCTAGAAAGGCCAAGGGGGTTCTGGTATCATCAAAATACAATCCTAAGATTTTTAATCATCATCACAAGGGAGATAATCCTTGAAGTGGGGTAAAAGTTCCTAACCTATATTTATTTTTTTGATTTCATTATGTGTTTTTAATCTTCCTAGAATTAAATTTCACCATCCAAAAATAATAAAATCAGTATCATTAATATATTGTTATGTTATTATAATTATGGAAAAAAATTTACCTCCCTATCCTTCTCAATTACGAAAAACTTAAATGTAAATTGTGCATTATGTGGACTTCCGTCTCAACGACGTAATGTGTTTTGTTTTCCATAACAACCATACAAGGATAGTTCTAATAGGTAATTTAATATATAATTATGAAATTTATGAGATATTTTATATTCTAATATGATAAACCATATTACTCTTGTTCCTCATTGTATAGAAAACTAAATCTTCAACCATGCATATGTTTGGACTATCGCCTCAATGGAAATATCAATTTCCCCTTTTCATTTCATCTTCACCTTACATGGCTATAAATGAGAATGGTTTTAAAGGAAAAATATTATTTTTAAGATATCATTAATTTTATGGTATGAAAAATCAAATTAATTTTTTATGATATGATTAACAAATGATTATCGTAAATTCAAGCGTTAGTATACTAAGAGGAAAATCATTAAATTAAATATTTTAATATTTATATATCCATTACTTATTATTATATTTCCTTTATAACTATGATATATAACACTAATAAACACTAAATTATATTAACATTTTACTATTGGAATGAAATTACAAATATATCACCTCATAACAATCAATAATCAGGGTATATTCATGATTAAGTCACTTTTACCACCGACCTGAACAATGATATGAAATTATATCACGTATAATTCTTAAAACTAAATTATTTTTATAATATGAAATAAATATTTAAATAATGTTTTTTCTAATAGTATTCATCAATATTTAAATCATTAGTTAAGAAATTAACCTTTGTAGGTTGAAAATCAGTGAAAAATGTTAATTGTCGATTTCATCTTCTAAGATAAAGACTAAAGTACTAAAGAAGTGAAATTTAAACATCGAAAATCATTATAAGTAATAAATTAGGGTTAATTTAATAAAATTTTAATTATGATATTTGTAATAATAATTAATACTGTCATATTTACTACAAAACTACTACAATCGGTCAAAACTATACACACCTGATGTGGAAAAAATTTGATAAAAACTGATATACATATTCAAAATTATTTTAAAGGGAAATTATAAATAATTTAAGGTATTAATATTGTTCAAAGATTAATTTTTCATATAGTTATGTTTTTTTACTGGATTTTAGAGTGAATTCGAGTAAGAGGAAATAATGGTTAGGGGTTTTCATGACTCAAATCTTTTACTTGGGTTGTAATCACTATCATTTGACTATTATATCTCAATATTGATCTATTATATCCTATTATGAGGCTATTTTAGGTTGACACATTATTTTATAATGACATAATGATTCACACCAAGGTATTCTTCCTTTAGGATTCTATTTTTTTTTAAAATTCATTTTGTTGTGAATAATTTTCATTACTTTTAATGTATTTTTCTTCCATGTCTATGTATTTACTTCCCACCAATGTTATCCTTTCCCTAATAGAAACTCAATTTTTTTTATCAATGATACTTTTACTCCCATTAATTCATTTTAAATCAAAGGCTTCATTATCCTTCTGACGATGTGTTTTTTCAAACAAAGGAATGCCGAAAGAAAAAAAAATGGGTTTTCCATCCTTTCAAAAATCAATTTTTTTATCTTTCACTCCACATTTTATTGGAAAAAATTTATGTATTTTTAATGATATTTTATTTGAAAAAATTTATAGTAACGTTTTCAAAAACATTCTATTTACCTACTCAAAAATGGTTCCCTTCAAAGTAATTTACAAATAATCTTTTATAATAATGACTAAAGGGTTTTTTGAAAACATTTTTATTTCCACATATATTTTTCCTCAAAGTTTTAACTCTCATGAAGTGATATTTTGATCATACTCTATATTTTATTTTGTTATTATTCCTTTTAGAAAATTATATATCGATATCAATGATTTTTTATGTTCATGTTATGTTAAAACTCGTTTTTTTATAAATGTTCATTAAGATATTTTTATTATTTATTTGTGGTGTCACAAATATGTATTGATGATAATTTGTGGGATCATAATCCCCCTTTAATTAATTGGTTTATTTTTATATCTCAAGTGATAGTTAGTCATGAACATAATGAGTTTGTTCACACATGCGTGGGAATGTTATATTTTCTCACATTTTAAGGCATCAATATAATGATTTTGTTCACATAGTTGTGAGCATGATGGGTTTTCTCACAATTTTTTTCCTATACTGGTGCTTGTTCCAAATTTTTAAGTATTTTATAATTATTTTCAAAAATATAAAGATTCATTTAATTTCAATTAAATTCAATGTTTTCGTGATTATGACTTGATTATTAAGATGTATTTTGATCCATTTAATATATTTTCTGATTCACTAATGATATTTTTATGATTTTATTATTCTATAACATGTTTTAGGAATATATACTAATATATTTTGATATTTTATTATGTCATTTATGTCTTCTTTATAATTTTCTTCATGTTTATGATCTGACACATTATGATAGTTTTTTCCCTTATTGAGCATCTAAGCTCCCCCCTTTCTTATGTTTCCACTAACCATGATATGAAGATGATTATATTATGTGAGATGTCTATAAATCGATCTATAGGGTCATAATTAAGAAGAAATGTTTTAAAATATTGTAAAATAATAGGTATATGTAGCTAATCTCTGAGACACTAAACATTTTGATCTTTCAGCTATATGACTTTTTAATATATATATTGTTTAAATCCTGAGATTAATTTATTATTTAGGTGATTCTTAGCTTGGGCCACTACATTTTGTATCATGGATTTTTTTATCTATTTATGGATATTATTTTACTTATATTGGGTATTAGTTTAGAAAACCATAGTGAGAACCCAAGGGATGATTCTAATTGTATGATGGTTTAATGAAATTTCTTATATTTTTGAGTAGATGGTTTTACTAAAAAACATCCTTGTATAGATACTGAAACTAGGTTTAGGCTCATATAATTATTTTTCTAGGGGTAATAAACCTCAATCTAGTGTGTTGGGTATTAACTCAATCATCACCTAGTGCATGAAAAATAATCTTAACTACAGACTTGGTTTAAAACTCCTTGGGGATATTATATAGTTGGTCATATACTCCATATGAACTGATACAAATGATTGATTTCATATATATTTTGATGGATTTGGTTTATAAGAATAAGATAAACCAACATAAAGTAACCTATGTCAAACTAATATTAATATTTGTTGAACTAAATAAACTATGGGCCAATGTAAAAATTTAAAAGAATAAGATGTTTTAAGGTTGAATTACTTTTATAATTATGAAAATATCCCTTGTGTTGTTAATGTTTCATCACTCAAGTGAAACCTTTTGGTTTTAGTAATTCTGGAACGAGAAGGAACCCTAGGTGTGACAGAAAATGTGAATATTACTATAATTAACAAGCCATCAGATTGAGACATGGAATGAGAAACATTATGACTATCCCTAACCATATATTAGGAAAGATGATTGACAATGTGAATATAGTTGAAGTCTTAAACAAAAAATAATATAAGGATAAAGTCTCATGAAGTTTAATGTGATGAGTATTATGAAGTAAAGAATGATCATTTTCCTATATGTTGAAAATTTGGAAATAATTACCAAGGGAATTACCTCATGGGGTCTAGAAGTTGCTTTACTTTTGGAATAGGGGGGAATAAAGAATCAAACTGTCGTAGGAAATTGAAAATTGTGGTTAATAAGATAGAAATAAATTGAATTAATACTAATTTACCACTAATAATTAAATGTATTATGTGTGGAGAACTTTGGAACTATCCAATTCAATTACATACTCTAAGTACTAACCAAGACGATGAACATCACTAACCTCCAAGACCAAGAGGAAAATGGAATGTCCATGCATGCACTATACTCGAAGTGAATCCCAATATTTAAGGTATACGTACCCTCCAATATAGGTTAGTATATGACTTATTGGAATATTATTCTAGGAATTAAAATATATATAATATGTTATATAATATCATCAAATCGACTCCTCGATGATTGGATTGTCGAAAAAATATTCTAGTGGTATGATTATTCTATTCCAAGTTGATTTATATAGGAATTTTCCTCTTGGAAATCATACCATCCTTCCCTTAAAGAAATTTAAAATTATTTTTATTATGGATTGGTTCACAGAATATTGAGTATAAATTATATGGATTATGAAAAACATGTATCATATTAACCCCTGATATTATTTCAATGAACGAATGATAATAAAAACTCTCTAGAAAAAAATTATATAACGTTGGTCTGGATACAGAATAATTATAGACTCTTAGCACAAATATTTGGATAAAAAACTCAATATTAGAGATAAACCTATTATATGGAAACTGATATTATTCTGAAGTCTGTAAGGATAATCTCTCTATAAATTATATTCTGATTCATCTCTATAATATATATACCCTTAGCTATATCTATTGGTATGTGATAATTAAAATTTCTAGAATGAAATTTATTTAAGGGGAATAATTTAATGACTCAATAAACTAACTAGTAATTTACATTAATATTATATAAACAATAAAATAATTAATAATTGATTTGAAATAAAAATAAAGAATAGTTAACAGTTTAAAATGATATTTTCTAATATTAATTGTCTTCCAATATATTTTGGGATTTTATATAAATATTGAATTCTTAAATTTTATAAATTAAATTTGAAAAAATTAATATCATTTATTGATTAATCAAAATAATAAAATATTTGAATGATTTTTTTTGGAATTTTTCAAAAAATATTGATTTTTAGGTAAATAGTGAAATACACTATTTTTATTAAAAGACATTACTTTTATGAAAGTATCAGTATATAAGTAGGAATTTTAAATTTATGAAACACTTTTATAAGATTAAATATGTATTGTATATGTGAATTTGTTATATAAAAATGGTAAAAATAGGTAACCATATAGGTAAAAGGAAAAACATGTTTAAAACATGTTTCTAATTTATTTTTGGAGGTTTATATCATCCTTATATCTTCTCCACTCTATTATTTCTCAATTTTTTATCCACTTTACAAGACAAAGTCTTTCCATTATTGAAAGGTTTTGGGTATTTAAAAAAATGTCACACTTTTTCACTCATAAAATGGGCACTCCTCTCTTCACATTCCCTCACACAAAAACCCATAATCTCATCCAAAAATTTAATGAAACATGCCTAATAATATCCAATAAAAATTAATGAGGTTATTTTTTTTATTAAAATACCATCCTAAAAAGTTTTAACCCCCTTCAAAAAATAGATAATTCATGAAGTGAGGTATAAGTTCCAAACCTCTTTTTTTCTATTTCTTTATGTGGTTTCATTTTTCCAAAAAATTTCATTTATATATATTAAAATATTAATATAAGTATAATTATTAAACTTTTATGTTATTTTAATGATGTTACAATAATTATCCACCATACCTTTTTCCATGAAGAAAAACAAAAATATGAATTGTGTGTTGTGCATACTGCCATGACCACAACACAATGTGTTTCATTTTCCATCACCACCTTATAAGGATAGTTATAATATGGAATTCAAAATATAATTATTATAATTTTGGGATATTTTAAATTCATATATTATAAACCATATTAATCTTTTTCCCCATTCTATGGAAAATTAAATCTATAATTATGTGTTCGTGTGAACTACTGCCTCCATGGAAAGATCAATTTATATTTTTCATTTCATAACTGCCTTACATTTATGGTCATGAGAACTATTTTAAAGTATAAATATCATTTTTATGATATAATTTAGGTTATGATATAATAAATTGGATAATATATTAATTAAATGTTCAAAAAACAATTATCATAAATTCAATCGTTTAAAACAAGCATATTAAGAACAAAATCATTAATTCAAATTATATAGTATTTTCATATACATTAATTATTATTACAATTACTTTATCATTTAGATATACAACACTAATAAAAACCTAAATTTATCGTTATTCAAATTTTTAATGATATTAGAGCTAAATCAACTCATAATAATCAATAATCATGGTATTTCATGATTGGGCCGTTTGGGAACCTACTTGAAAATTTATATAAATTTATATCATGCATGATTAATAAAAATTAACTATTGGTATAGTATTATTTAAAAATTTAAATAATGAATTTTTTATTCTAGAAAGGATACATCAATATTTAACTCATTTTTTAAGAAAACAGTCTTCGTAGGTTGAAAATCACTAAAAATGTTTGTTGTCAATTTAATATTCTAGGATAATGAATAAACTACTAATAAAAGAAAACATAAACATCATAAACCACTATATTTCATCCATTAATGTAAATTAAATTATATTAAAATGATTAAATTTGGAAGAATAACAAATATCAACATCGCTCCTATGAAACTACAATAAATGGTCAAAACTATAAACACCTGATGTGGGAAAATAGACAAAACCTAACTAATATATATGTAGATAATGATTATAAATGAAAATTTTAAATATTTTTAACTATGAATATAGTTATGAAAAAGTATATTAAGTTATTTTTGTCTTTTTATAGTAAGTCATATTATATTAATCAAAGAGGGAATAAAGTTAAGGGGTATTCGTGAATTAAATTTTTTTATGGTATGTAATCACTCTTCTTTTACTATTATCATTAAATATTGATATTTTCTATACTATTATTAATTTATGTTGTATTTAAAAATTATTTTCTTATAGAATCATTCTTCACACAAATTTATTCTTCCTTGATGATTTTATTATTTTGTTATAATTCATTTTTTTAGAATAATTTTCATTACTTTTAATAGATTTTTATTCTATTTATTTGTTTTTAATTCTATACAGTTTTATATTTATCCTAATGTAAACTCAATTTGATTTTATCTAAAATTATCCTCTTATTTCCCTTAATTATTTTTAAATAAAAGGTTTCATTATACTTTTAATGATGTGGGTTTTAAAACAAAGGTATTTCAAAAGATAAAAAATTATGTCTAAAATTATTTTATAAATCATATTTTTTATCTACCACACATAATTTTTTTAATATACTTTATATAATTTCAATAATATTTTATTTGGAACAATTTATAGTGAATTTTCCAAAAATTATTCTCTTTCACTTCACAAAAATTTTATTTTTTGAAATAAAATTCACTTCATCATTTATGAAAATGTTAAATGGTTTTGTTAAAACTTTTTTATATTAAATTATATTTTACCTCCATGTTTTATCTATTTGGAAGTGGTTTTTTGAAAATCCTATATATGTGATTATGTTCTGATTCATTTTGGAAAGTTATATAAGGACCCAGACCCCAGTTTCTCGAAAGTTGGTGACTTATATTACAACATTGGAATGATTATAAGAAATTTATATCCCAATGGAATGAATAGTTTAGTAGTTTTGGGAAACAATATACAAATATAAGTTCAACATTACAACTTGAAATGAAATACATAATAGAAATTCCACTGGAAACATCTATGACTCCTAGATTATCCTTGGAAGTCATTAATAATATTCATCTTTACATCCTAGGGAAAATAAAACATACGAAAGGGGTGAGAATAGATACATAGTGAGGGCATGTAATACATAAAAAGTAATCATACAAATAAACACTAAGCATGGTGAACAACTAAAAAAACATGATTTTAAAAATATACTTGAGCATAATATGGCAGGAAGGATTGATGATTAAATAGGGCCATATAAATGATCATGATAGAATGAAACATAAATTTTGATATTATAGTAGTCAAATAATCACATGGTTTATCAATTTATAATATCATAATGAGGTAATGCATAATTCCGTACATCTAAAAAATATTGTCAAGGCCTTAGCCAAGATGTCTGAAAATACTAGGGTAAGGCCTCAGCCAAAACCCAATTCTATCTTACCTTATGAGACCTACCGATGAATCTAGGGGATAAATAGGGCCCCAACCATCACATTATAATTCCAATTCATTCATAATATGAAAGGGGATAATCATAAACAACATGACCATATGAAATAACTTCCCCGAATCTGTAAACATAAACACTAACTGTTCTGAGTAGCATGGTGAATGCTATCAAGATACCACATTCAGAGTAAAACTTGTAATAAACCATTTAATACAATACATTAGATTATAAAAATAAGATATTAACCACAATAAGACATAAAATTAAAAAGAGGTGTTGAAATAAACAAAAATACTCAAACAAAATCGTCAAGGAATTTTTTAGAGAAATACACTTTTACATTGAAAAGAAGAGTTCCATTAAAAATGAATTTTCATAAAACCCTAAATGAAATAAGTTATTTTTTCATGATTAAATGAGTGTTTTTATAAAAATAATGATTTATTAAAAAATATTATAAAGTGTAATTTAAAATATATAAGAATTTGAGAAGTACCCATGAATTAGGCTTGTTTATCTGGAAAAAGTACGAAAGATCTTTATAAAACATTTAACTTCCTATAAAATAAAGAAGAATTATGATTATTACATATATATATAAAATAAAAATAAAATTTATTATTATTACATAATAATAATTACTAATTTAATTTGGATTAATAGAGACAAAGAGTAACCCAAAAGAAAATGGATGTTTGAGTAGAAAACCATTACCATATGTGGGAAAGAGTTATACAATTTACCTTAACAACATGTATAATAAAATTAAATATGTTAATTAATTAATTATTATCCTTATCTACATGTATTTTATATATTATAATTTTATTAATTTCATTTCTGGCCTTTTTAATGAGTTATAAGATACAATTTTTTCGCTCGGGAGCGTTCGATTCCTTGGTTTTCATGACCAGTATACTTGTATATGAGTATAGAAGTTCATGTGGAATTAGTGTAATTATACATAATTGAATTTATATGATACTAATTAACATCAATAAGATTAAATTTTGATATAATTAATAATTTTATATGGTGTGAGGATGATTTATTAGATATTACATTAGTGATAATCATTTAGATTCTTTTTGGTGATATTTTTATTGTCACGAACTAGTTTTGTAAAATGAATTAGTATTATGTATATATAATAGTTATAGAAAATTTAATAGGATATAATACATATATTATATCCTTATTTAACCATAAATTTTTTTTCATGACCAGAGTTGAAGTATAAATTTAAGAACAATGTTTCTTCGTCCATGAAGGTTGTAAATCGACACCACCCGGATGATGATGTCATTTTTTTAAAAAAAATAAAGAGAAATAGTAGTTTTATGAAGGATAATCAATTAACATGATATCATTGTTGTATATATATGATACTATATATATCATGATAATTTGGAGAGAGGATGTGATAATAAGATAAGAAAATAAAATAAATTGAAAATGAGACTAAAGGAAAAAGGAAGAGGGTTTACCTTGTGAAATATCCTCATTTAGAACCTCCTTAAGAATAGGGGTTTTGGTATTTTGGAAATAACAAGAGCTCCTGGACATGAGGGTACAATGGGGAAGAGTATTTGGGTAGAAATTTGAGAATATTCCAAGCTTAGAGGAGTGAGGAGAATAGGGGGTGAGGGTTGGTTTTTATAGTGGAGGAGAGGGGTGCTTTTTGAATATCTTACTCACTATTTTATTATTTTTCCCAAGACAACCAATTGTGTTGATTATTATGAAAAAAAATATTAAAAAGTTCATGTGAGTTAGAAACAAGTGTGCTTTCATCAGCAATGACTCAAAGAATAGTGTATTTAGCTTCTAATGTATTTATAACGTAAATTACAGTATTTTACTATTCACAAAAAATTCAAGAATTTCAAACAAATCCAAAAAATTCACCCTAACCATTTTTGAAAATTTAGAATTGTAAAATAGACTCTATTTTATGAAAATAATTTTTTAAATATCTGAAATGTTATTTTTTAAATAAAATCATTATTTTGTCGAAAAATACAGATTTTGAATTTAAAACTGATTTTACAATACTTTCAAAAATTAACTGAGGGCTTGTAAAATTATCCTAAAATAATAGAAAAAAATATTTATTAAGGAATAAATTTTATGAAAACAAATTTTCTTTTAAATCAATTTATTAATTTAAAATTGTATTTCAATATTTATTACTCACAAAAATACCAAAATTATTAATTTTTAAAATATACACTCAAATTTATAAGGTGCCTAAATTTTATTTATACTTACATGGGTGAGGTTACTATTTGTAAGGGTACATTACAATTCATAAGGGTGAACTTTCTATTCACCAAAAATGTAATTTGATCTTATCAAAATCTAAATATCTTACTAATCGCAATCGTGTATGTCAAATTTCAAAATTCAAAACACAATGGCAGAAATTTTTTTAAGGGCTCGGTTATAATAACAAAGTGTTATTTCAAAGAGACCCAGTTTTTCATGCATTATATTCTATATTAAATTTATGTGTAAAACCTTGGGGTGTTACATTCTTCCCCCTTACAAAAATTTCTTCCTTTAAATTTCCAAAATATTACCTCATAAACATATTTGGGTAGGTCTTCATCAAAAATTCATCAAGCTCCCCCATTGCCTCTTCAATTTTATGATTTTTCCAAAGTACCTTTACCAGCTTAGTCATTCGATTCCTTAACACCTATTCTTCAGTTTCCAGAATCTGGATAGGATCTTCACAATAAGATAAGTCGTGTTCCAATTCTATACCATCAGAAGTGAGTACATGTATTAGCTCTTGCATGTACTTACTTAAAAAAGATACATAGAACACATTACCATATAGAGGCTAGGTGGCATTTCCAAAAAATAAAACACAGTTCTAATTCTCTCCAGAATTTAAAAAGTAACAACGTGGCTAGGTATAAGTTTCCCTTTCTTCTCAAATATTATAAAACCCTTCTGTGGATATACTTTTATGAAAACATGAACTCGCACTTGAAATTCCAAATCCTTCATTCTATTATTAGCATATCTATTTTTAATGATTTTTTCTACTTTGATATGTCTTCGAATAGTATTTAACTTCGTTTTTGTTTCCTCCACATGTTCTGGGCCTACAAGCTTCCTTTCACCAACTCCATCCCAACATGTTGGTGTATGACATATATTTCCATGTAATGTTTCATATGGTTCCATTTAAATACTTGAATGGAAACAATTATTATAGAAAAATCCACCAAAGGGAAATACTGATCCCACATACCTTGAAAGTAAAGTGAACATGATCTTAAGATGTCTTCTAATGTTTGGATCATCCTTTCTAATTGCCCGTCAGTTTGAGGGTGATAAGAAGTACTCCATCGAAGCTCCGTATCAAAATATTTTTGAATAATTTTCCATAATATAAATGTAAATAATGGATAATTATCAAATAAAATTGAGATAGGTGCTCCATGGTGTCTTAAAACTTCATTTATATAGATCTGTGCAAGGATCTCCAGTGGTAAATCCTCACTTATTATGAGGAAATGTTCATATTTAGTAACTCAATCAACAATTACCCATATTGAATCTTTACTTCTTGGAGTTTTTGGTAATCCCATGACATATTCCATGGTGATGTCATCCCATTTTCATGTAGGAATTGGTAGAGGTTGCATGACTCCTCTAGGATGTTTTCTTTCAGCCTTCACCTATTGATAGACTAAACATCTTGATACATAATCATCAATTTCACACTTCATATTGTCCCACTAGAAATGTTAATTCAAATCTCTATACATTTTAGTGCTACTAGGGTATATAGATAAATTCAAACTATGGGAATCATCCAATAACTCCCTTTTTAGCTCAGGTATATAGGGAACACATATTTTTTCCCCAAATTTCATAATTCCATCCTTACACATGAAACCTGACAACATTCCATCATTCACAACTTTAATTTTCTTTCGAATATTCTCATCATCGGATTAAGAACTTTTAATTAATTGCAATAAATATGGTTGGGAAACCAATTGAAAAGGTAGTGATTCTTCTCCTTCTTTTATAATTCCCATATCTATCCTCACTAGATCCATGTACATAGGATCATTGTCAATCCTCATCTTGTTCAAAATTCCATGATCCCTCCTACTCAATACATCTACTACCTTATTCACCTTTACAAGGTGGTATTGTATTGAACAATCATAATCCTTGATTAGCTTGATCCATTTCCTTTTCCTCATACTGATTTCTTTTTGTGAGAAGATATATGTCAAAATCTTATGATCATTATATATCACACATGTTTCAACATTAATATAATGTCTCCATATATTAAGAGAAAATATTACAGCTTATAACTCAAGATAATCAGTTGGATAGTTATTTTCTTTAATTTTTAATAGCCTTGAAGCATAGGAAATAACTCTAGAATTATTCATAAGGACACAACCAAGTCCTCTGTTTGATGCATCACTATAAATAAAAAATCCACCATTTTCTAATGGTATAGTCAAGATTGGAGCATTCAATAAACTCTTCTTCAATTCTTCAAAACATTCTTCACATTGTTTTTTCCATATGAACTTAAGCCCTTTAGGAGTAATCTTGGTTAAAAGCTTATCTAATCGGGTGATGTTCTGAATGAAATGTCAATAATAACCTGCTAAACTGATAAAACATCATACCTCAGTTATGTTCATTGGAGTACGCCATTATAGAAATACCTTTTTTATTGCAGGATCAACTAATATTCAGTCCTTAGAGACAATATGTCCATGAAAGGAAACTATTTAAATCCAAAATTCACACATGATAAACTTCCCATATAACTGGTTTCTTTTAAGAGTCTTCTGAATAATTCATAAGTGATTCTCATGGTCATAATAGATTTTGGAGTATACCAAGATATCATCAGTAAATACCACAAAAATTTAATCATGATATTCCATGAAAAATCTATTCATTAGATCCATGAAAACCAAGGGTGCATTAGCTAGTCCAAATGGAATTACTGTAATTTCACGAACCAACCCGGGTCAACCCTGAAGCGGTCACCTGAGTAGGTCCTCGGCATAGCCCAAAGGGCATTCCTGATCCCCATGGGTTGGAAACTAGTGCTAGGAATCAAGATTTAATCGTTGGGAATTATTTTAGCCCAAAAAAATTAGGATCAAAACAGAAAAACACTAACAACATAAATAAATTAAAATCCACGCGGCCAATGTACCTCCACGTGACCTCGCAGGTCACCATCCAAAAAAAGGACCAACCTCGCTCCAACATTGAGTGGAACAAACCATGAAACCTAAAAAAAGGAACCTGAAACTAAAATGGTAAAAGATAGGCATGAGTAAAAAAATACTCAGCAGGTGATCCCAACAACAAATCCCAAATTACTGCCAATAAATAAAGAATTCAAAGATCTAGGTTTGAACTACAATGTATAAAAGTATTCTTTCATAAATATTTCACTTGAAAACAAAACACGAATCATTGCCCTTATTTATTTTCAAAAGTTATATTCCTTTCATTAGTGCCAATATCATTTTCAACTGGAGAGTAATGTTACATTTCAGATTTTACACAAAGAGAATAAAAAATTTTCATTTGAAACCATTTTCACAAAAAGAACAAAGTACCAGAAGGTATAGTAGAAACCACACAGTAAGGGTAATGCTGGTATAAAAACAAACACTACACTGATCACTACTAACAACAGAAATCCAAAAGACATGGGTCAAACCTAGGAACTCATGAACAATCCATAACGTACTATACATGTGACTCATCTTAAAGGCATGCTTACTCTCGATGTCGTCCTAACGCCCTAACACCTGGTGTAGCCCTACATGTCCTAACTGAGGGGCCCAATCCCCTAGTATAGTCACATCTGTACTAAGGTCCACAAGCCAGTGTATAATCTAAACTAGTGTAGAAATCATTCATAAAAGATTCAATTACTATGCCAGGTCCCCACACCATGTACTAAAAAGGGGGTGGGTCAACAAATACTAGTCAAGAAATTCAACAAAAGCATTATCATCTTACACCATCAACACACACACAACAAAACACCCCAGAGTACCCCAAGGAACAAGACCCTTGCCTTTAAACCATTATCACACAAGGGAATCCCCAAGACAAGGTAACCCCCATATTTCATCAACCAACAAGGTGAGGGCCCATTCCAAGGAGGGTTTTATGATGAAACCATTTTTATTTAAAGTGCCAAATGGGCCTCAACAACCATTTAATACCAAAACATTTATAAAAGACGCAACACACGCCATCACGTTGAAAACTAGAAACACTCTTAGAACCTCATTTAAGAAACTCAAATCATAATTTTAAAACTGAAACACATTGGTGTCACAAGTAAAACCATTTTCCAATATCCAAACTCACCAACTTTCATTAAGATCCAAATGTTCCATTAATAAATTTTTGAAGGAACACTATTTCTCAAATAAAATCCAAACATTTATTCACGCGCCAAAGGAAAACATTTTTCATCAAACAAGAACCACACATAAAGTTTACAAAATCTAGTTTAATGGAAAAATGGTCATTTTCTTTACTAAAGGTTTTAAAATAACACCATTTTCCATAAACAATACAACTGCCATTTTACACACATCAAAACCATTTCAAAACACACTTCAACATGAATTGAACATTTCATACAGAACACATTTAGCAATATCAAAAGAAAAACACAGAATTAAAATACAAGAACAATGCTTCCAGTGCAATGCAAGAAATTAATAGCTTCCATTTTCAGCAGGTTACCACACTAAAAAAACTTTTTAATACTACTTTAAATTTACTGAAAATCAATGAAAGGACAAGAAATAAATACATTCTAAATTTGAAGGCAAGTGTAGTGGGAGACCTAACTAGACAATCAAACTAAACATGATGACTCAAAAGACCTCGCGCAGGCGCGTACGTACGCACAAGCTGAAGACCGCTACGTTGCAGAATTATTCCGCCAACACGCTACAACAAACACCAAAACAACCAAAACAGCCAACCACTGATATAGAATAAACTCAGACAGATTCACGTCACAAAATTTACCTCGGCGCAAAGATGTGCTCGACCCATAGGGTCACGTGCCAGTCAGAAGGGGCGGCGCGCTTAGGAACGGAGACCGCCAAGGGTTGTGCGCTGACTGTCAGGTGCGCCGTTGGCCGACGCAGTGCGACGGTAGTTGGATGGACCGCGGAAGACCGGAACACGACTGACTGAAGGTCCGGTGGTCGGGAAATGCAGCGCAGTCACATTGGAGGAAGTCAAAACGCTGTAATGAGAGATGGAGGGCGTTCCGGAGCACTGGGAAAAAGGACGGTAATGCTCGGGATGCCGAAACGGCAGCAGGAGGGCTGTTGGCCAGAGGCAGGGCTCACCGGACGGGTTGGCAGGGGGCGCCGGAGGGGGCCGGAGGCCATTGGACTGCGGTGGGGCTCACCGAGGTTGGTATCCGAGAGTTCGAGGGCCCACAGGCTGGGTGAATAGGTGCACTAGGAGGTGGCTGGGGCTGGGCGGGGGTGGCGGCTGGGCGAGGCGGATCAAACAAGGGCCGGGGGAGAGCAGGAGGTGGGGCAGTGCGACATCGGTGAGGGCGCGGGGGCCGGTGAGGTGCGACCTGGTGCTTGGGAGCGCGACAGTGGTGAGGAAGGGCCAGAGAGGGCCTGTGGGGTATCGTGCGGGCGGCGCACGGGATGGGAAAAGGAAGCGCTAGGGGCGGCGGTGGATGGGAATGGGGAAGGGGAGTAGTGGGAGATGAGGGGGGGGGGAGGCCGAGGGCCACGGGCAGCACTGCTAAGGTTAG
The DNA here is from genome assembly GCA_963277665.1 of Viscum album. Lineage (NCBI taxonomy): Eukaryota > Viridiplantae > Streptophyta > Magnoliopsida > Santalales > Viscaceae > Viscum > Viscum album. The sequence goes on from OY728167.1 coordinate 406,388,128, forward strand.
GATGGGGGAGAACATAGGTTTTATACTTTTTTATAATAATAATTATAATCATAATAATAATCTTAATAATAATATTAATAATAATAATAACAAAACTATAAATAATAATAATAATATAACAATGAAAATAAATAAAAAAAATGGGTGTGACAATTCTCCCCACCACAAACAGTTTCTACCCCCAGAAAGTCACCCAATCGAACAACAAACAACACTCGAATCAATGTCTGGTTGAAAACAAAAGGAACCACAATACAAGAGAACAGGAGAACACGAAAGGGTTCTCCCCACCACAAGATCTCAACTAGTACGAAAATTTAACACTCAAACACACCACCTCGGGAGGTGGAGCGATGTAGGAACTCCCAACTAACCCAAACTAACCTTTATAGCATGAGAGAAAAATCACTTCTGGTAAAACTTGGAACTCTCGACATAGACCAAAAACCCCAAACACTAGAGAGAAACCTCTGAGAAGAACTTAACCCACGAAGTAAACTCGAGCATTACCAAAAACGTCAATCCTTACATAGGCACTTACATCTCCAAATGAACATTATCAAACTAAAAATAACCCATACAAGGTTCAAAAACACTTTTAAAGAAAAACGTACGATTCAGAGTATCATAATTCAGACAAACCAGACTTTTTGGATTACAAACGAACACATCCATCTCACTTTCATGACAAAACAATGGACCTACAATAATGCCAAAACGTTAACAGTGTAAGAAAATGAATGGAAGGACTTTAAATGTTTCATTGGAAAAACGGAACACCAAAACCCGAACTGAGGCTTCACACCCCCCGACAACTCCAAACTGCGTGCAAGATTCACCCCAAGACCTGTGGTTGGGGCTCTGATGGTTGAAGCATCTCCTACCTCATAGTCAGGCACTATAATCTTCTGGCCATAGTGTCTTCCTTAGGTGACGCTTCCTATAAATCTTCTCTAGATGATCCAGACACCTGCAATGATGGCACTTCTTTGGAGGGGTGTGACATGAAGACTTGTATTCCCAAAACATCCATACTGAAGGCACACCATTAGACGGTCCGATGAACTAGAAGTTAGAGCCCCTACAGAGAACTCTTTTGAAGTGAATTCACCTAGTACACTCTTCTCTTCAGATGGGGGACTTTCACGAGCAACTGGATACGGTGGATTTCCAACCGTTTACACTCCGGAGACCAACTCAACTAAGAATACCTCATGAACCAACTTCTCAAAAGTGATGCTCCCCAAAAGCGAGGACTTGCTCCTTGATCTATGGATGAAGATCCCTGATTAAGGTAGAAGTATTCATCCAGTCCTACGACACTACCCCCAGAAAAAGAGACACAAGATCCTTGAAATGGTCAACATATGATTTCATCGTCTGCTAGCCATGTTGAACACGCATGAGCTCTTCCATTTTCTTCATCTTCACCTCCACAAGTATAAACCATTGAATGAAGACGTCTTTAAAGACATACCACATCATCCCACCTTGCAGTAATGTTGGGGCGAACAACTACTACTCGTCTAGAGCTAGACCTTCAAATGGACACAAAACAGCATGCACTCTAATAGCATCGGGGGTTCCCAATACCCTGAAGACGTGATCGACTTCTTCCAGCCACTCCACTGTCTCTAACATACTCGAATCACCATTAAGGACAGGCAATGTCTGAGAAAGACCAAAAACTGGGCATGACTCATCAAGACTCTGGGGACCTCTCTGGGTGTCATTTCTATACAACATATATAACACCAAACTGAAACCGATATCAATCAAAGAAACATCAATAAAGCACCCTCATCCAAAAAAACCATCTCAAAAAAAAAAAAAACAAACAACTACAGACACAACCAAAAATTTCCTGTCCAAAATTCCCATTTCATTTTAGATTCCAAAACCACCTTTTTTTATTTCAAAAACGCTTTCTTTCAAGACCACTTTCCAAATACCAAATCCACTTTTCAAACCTAAATCACTTTCCAAAACCATTTTCATCTTTAAAAGACAATTTAGAAAACAAGGTCAAGCCTTTAATTTCAATCACACCCTGGTAATCCCATGAACTGTTGCACATGTATTCATCTACTTTAATTCATATGCACCAAAACACACTTTCCATGCATCCTCTCACATTTGAAAACGTTCATAAGGAGTACCTGAGGTTTCACCCCAAACCATTCTTGACCAATTTCCAAAAAAACACCAGTTTTCCAAACCAAAATATTTCAGTTTTAAAACACATTTCATAAATTAAAAGTCATTTAAAAGAAATCAGTCCCATTTTCAAAAACCGTTTTTCATTTCTAAAAACGCACTTACACCAAACAGAACGAAAATGACACTCAACTTGCATCAAACCACCGGAGTGAGGGACTAGTGGCCACACATAACCTGGCAACATGGTAGTGGGACATGCCCTAAGTAAGCGTCATTAACTAGGAGGGACTCTAGCCGTGTAGCCGGACTCTACATGGGTCACTACTCCATGTGAGATCACGATGTAACATCGGTTTACCTCAGTTGTCATCCCTCAATCCAAAACAAACCAGAACGAAACAAAAACTCAATTCCCAGACTATCCCTGGCGACTCGAGGTGCGGAACAGGCGAGGGTTCATGACGTCCTTCCCATACCTACCTCTCGAGTCCCGAAAATCCTAATATCCATCTACCAGACACCCTAAATAACAATAACCTCATATGATACCATTTTGTCATGAGGGCGGGTTGACCCTGAACTGGTCACCCGAGCCGGTCTGCAGCATGGCCCGAAGGGCATTCCCGATACCCATGGGATGGCAACCAGTGCTAGGCATCAAGATTTAGTCATTGGGAATGATTTTAGCAAAAAATAACCAGTATCAAAATAGAATAGAAAATAAAAAAAATAGAGAAACACTAATAACAGAAATAATGTAAAAGCCACAAGACCAACATACCTTCACGTGACCTCGTAGGTCACCACCCAAACAAAGGACTAACCTTGCTCCAACACTGAGCGGCACAAACCAAGAAACCTGAAAAAAGGAACCTGCAATGGAAATGGTAAAAGATAGTCATGAGTACAAAAAAATACTCAGTAGGTGATCCAAACAAAAAATCCCAAAGCACTGCCAATAAATAATGAATTCACAAATCCAAGTTTGAACTAAAATGTATAAAAGTATGATTTCATTAATATTTCACTTGAAAAAAAAACATGAATCATTGCCCTTATTCATTTTCAAAAGCTATATTCCATTCATTAGTATCAATAGAATTTTCAAATGGAGTGTATTGCTACATTTCAAATTTTACCCAAAGAGAATAAAACATTTTCATTTGAAACCATTTTCACAAAAAGAACAAAGTACCATAAGGAACAATAGAAACCAAATAGTAAGGGAAATGTAGGTATAAAAACAAAAACTACACTGATCACTAATAAAAACAGAAAGCCAAAAGACATGGGTCAAAACTAGGATCTCATGAACAATCCATAAGGTGCTATACATGTGACTCATCCAGAAGGCATGCCTACTCTTGATGATATCATAACGCCCTAACGCATAGTGTTTCCCTAAATGGCCTAACCAAGGGGACCAATCTACTATCATAGTGTCATCCGTACTAAGGGACACTATTCAGTGCGTAATCTAAACTAATGTAGCAATCATTCACAAAAGGTTTACTTACTATTCTAGGTTCCCATGCCAAGTACTAAAAATGGGGTGAGTCTACAAATACTAGACAACCAATTCAAGAAAAGCATTATCATCTTACACCATCAACACACAAACAACAAAAACACCCCTGAGCACCCCAAGGAACAAGACCCTCAAATTTAAACCAATATTACACAAGGGAAGCCCCAGGCCAAGGTAACCCCCATCTTTCATCAACCAACAAGGTGAGGACCCATTCCAAGTTGGGTTTTCTGATGAAACCATTTTTATTTAAAGTGCCAACCGGGCCTCAACAACCGTTTAATACCAAAAAATTTCCAAAAGACCTGACACACGCCATCATGTTGAAAACTAGAAACACACTTAGAACCTCATTTAATAATCTGAAATCATCATTTTAAAACTAAAACTCATTGGTGTCACAAGTAAAAACATTTTCCAATATCCAAACGCACCCAATTTCATCAAGATCCAAACGTTCCTTTTATAACTTTTTGAAGGAACACTATTTCTCAAATGAAATCCAAACATTTATTCACACGCCAAAGGAAAACATTTTTCATCAAACAAGAACCACACTTAAAGTTTCCAAAATCATGTTTAAAGGACAAACATGAATTTTCTTTATTCAAAGGTTTTAAAAGAACATCTTTTTCCATAAACAATAAACCTTCCATTTTACACACATCAAAACCAATTCAAAACACACTTCAACATGACTTGAACATTTCATAAAGAACCCATTTAGTAATATCAGAAGAAAAACACATAATTAAAATCCAAGAACAATACTTCCAATGCAATGCAAGAAATAAACAGCTTCTATTTTTAGAAGGTTACCTAACTAAAAATAACTATTTAATACTACTATAAATTTACTGAAAATCAATGAATGGACAAGGAATAAATAAATTCTAAATTTAAAGGGAAGTGCAGTTGTAGACCTACCTCGACTCACAAACTGAACTCGATGACGCAACACACATAGTGCAGGCGCCTACGCACGCGCAAATTGAAGACCGCTGCGTTGCTGAATTATTCTACCAACGCACTGCAACAAAGACCAAAACAACCAAAACAACCAAACACTAATATTAAATAAACATAGACAGATTCACATCAAAAAATTTACCTCGGTGTAGAGACGCGCTTGGCCCATGGGGTCGCGCACCAGTCAGAAGGGGCGGAGCGCTCAAGTACAGAGACCGTTGGGGTTCGTGCACCGACAGTCAGGTGCGCCACTAGTTGGCGCAAGGCGCCAGTGGTTGGCCAGACCGCGGATGTCCGGAACATGACTGACCGAAGGTGCAGCGGTTGGGAAACACAGTGCAGGCACGCCGGAGGAATCTAGAATGCCGGACGGAGAGCCGGAGGGCATAACGGAGCATCGGGAAAAAGGCCGGGAGTGCCTAGGATGCTAAAATGGCGGCCAGATGGCTACTAGTCGGAGGTAGGGCTCACTGGAAGGGCTGGAAGGGGGCGCCAGAGGGGGTCGGAGTCCGCTGGCTAGCGGCGGGGCTCGCCGAGGTTGGGAGCCTAGAAGACAGGGCCGTGTAGGTTGGATGGTTGGGTGCATAAGGAGGAGGAGGGGGCCACGCTGGGGTGACGGCTGGGTGTGGCAGAGCAGATGAGGGTCGAGGGAGAGAATGAGGCGCGGCAGCGTGGAAACGGTGAGGGCGCAGGTGCCAGCAAGGCGCGACCTGGTGCTGGGGAGCGCGACAGCGACGAGGGAGGGCCGGTGAGGGCCTGTGGCGTGTCGCGCGGGTAATGCGCAGGATGGGTGAAGGGAGTGCGGGGAAGCGGTGGAGGATGGGAACAAGGAAGGGGAGCATCGAGCAACGAGGGGGGGATGCCAAGGGCCGCGGGTGGTGCGCCTAGTGTTAGGATATGAGGGAGAACTTAGGTTTTATACGTTTTTTATAATAATAATAATCATAATAATAATTTTAATAATAAGATTAATAATAATAATAACAAAACCATAAATAATTATAATAAAATAAAAATAAAAATAAATATAAAAATGGGTGTGACATGTAAACTTATAACCTGGTTTGAAATGCTGTCTTTGCAGTATCTTCCTTCCCCACATGCAACAGATGATATACATATCAAAGGTAACTCTTCAAAAAATATTGGGCTTCATGAAGTTGATCAAATAAATCATTAATGCGAGGAAACAAAAACTTGTTCTTTATCGTAATATCATTGATCCCCCTGTATTTCATGAAAAACCTCTTAGATCCATCTTTATTCTTAATGAAAATAATAGGATCTCTACATGGAGAAATACCAGGGTGTATAAATCCATTAACACTCAATTACTATAGTTTTTTCTTCTGTTTTACTAATTCCAATGTATCCATTCTATAAGGAGTCTCAAATATAGGCCTTGCACTAGGAATTAAATCAATATAAAACTCAATTTACCACTCTATAGGAGGTTGAGGTAAATGCTCTGGAAATACATCAATGTATTATTTTCCAATAGGTACATCCTCAAGTTGAATATTTCTTTCCTCACCCATAGATATTGTTTTATCTTCCATCCCAAGAATGGTATTCAGTAGAGATACATGTGGTGGATCTAGATAAGAATCAAATGATGAGGTTTCATCTCTAATGATAAGGTATTATTCATCTTTATCAAAAAATGTAAATTATTTATTATTTAAATAGATTTTCATAGATTAACTTTAATGAAAATTCATACCAAGAATTATATAAAATTCAATCATGGGTATGATGATAAGGTTAACAACTAAAGAATGTTTATTTTTCATAAGGGGGACTTATTGAAAAATATTTGTTATAATGATACTTCCCTTATGATTTTTGACTGAAAACTCACTTATTAAATCAAATTGGAAATGCCTAATTTTCATGGAAAACTAGAACGATATAAAAGAATATGATGTTATAGAATCAAATAAATCATCAGATATGTTTGAGGAAAATATTAATGTACCTGCCACCACATCATTAAGAACTTCAACCTCCATTGTTTTCATCGCATAAGCTTGGTCTTTCTCCCTTAACCTTCTCTGCGTAATGTTTCCTTGATGCTTAAGAAAATAATTATCATAATGTACCATATATATACAATTACAGCATTGAAAAATGATATCTTCTTTCTTTCCCATGAAATCATGAGATTTTTGTCCTCTTTCTCCACATCTATAACAGACTCTTTTTCCTTTTAAGCAGGCTATGAGGTGTTTCTTTAAAAAAATATCACATGTTGGAAAACTAACCTTTTTATTATTCTCTTTATCCATTATTTACTCCTCCACCCTCTTTTTCTCTGTCTTTATTTTAAAGTTATAATGATTAGATAATTCTTTCTTTGTCTAGATTTAATATGAGACTATATCTTCATATGATGAGAAAGTTTAGGAAACCAGTTCCCTTCAGATGAATGGTTTTGAACCATAAAATAATTGATCAATCTTACTCATCTGATTACGTATGTAGTCTGCAACAAATATTTCTAGCCTTGTAAAATTGGCTTCATACATCACAATGTTTTCATAATATTTTTGTTTCATACTCAATAATTTCCTCTCCATATCGGCTCGTTGTTCTTGAGGAAAATATTTTTCTAAAAATATTTCCTTAAAGTCCCTCCATTCCATTTCCTAAATTTATTTCTCCTTCTTAATTTTTTGAATTAATGACCACCACTGATCTGCATCTCTTGATAGACGATAAACTATCATGACAACCTTCTCACTTTCGTTATATCCGAAAGAAAGAAATATCTTCTCTAAGGAACTTATCCACTACTCAACTGTGAATGGGTTTGTAATACCATTGAATGACGACGGTTATTGTTACATAAATTGGCCTAATATTTATCCTAAATGTTATGTATCAGGATGCTCCATGCTGTTAATGTTATTGTTTATAACCTAAGACAACTATCCTAGTATGGTTATACGTTTCTCTACACTAGTTGTAGCTTCAGAACACACATTATTGTGAATAGGTGGGAAATCCCTACATTGGATTCATGCCTTCATATGATTTCCATTCCTTATACTAGGATATATTTATAAATAATTGCATATACTAAATTAGGTTATGAATCATAATATGTATTGTCGAACTAGAAAAACACTTAACATAAATTGAAATTTTATGCATGTCTAATATCATAATCATAAGCATGGTTACTTTGAGCACATATTTACATTTAAATCCTTAATAATGGTTTATAAATAAAATTTTAATTATCTAATCATATCCCAAGAGATTGTAAAACCATGGGCACAATAATTCCATTTTTCATGTACAAGGTTACCATGAGTCAAACCTGGAACACCTTATCGAAGTTGTTACTCCAAGGTACATCTGTGCCAGAACCAAATCCACTTTTAGTATCCATAAAGGGATGTATTTTGTAAAACTCCCTATATAATATACACCTTAAAAAATTATAGGTTGTTCTTGTATACTTGACATCAAAGGTTATCTTATGGTTTTGTTCTATAATCTCTGTTTTTAAAATCCAGTTTTCATGTTTTTTACTATACTTCCTTTGATACCAACTATAAGGACCCAGCACCCATTTTCTCAAAGATAGTGCAATATATTAATATATTAGAATGATTATAAGATATTAATATCCCAATGGAACGAATATTTTAGTTGTTTTGGAAAAAAATACAAATATAAGTTCAACATTACAACTTGAAATGAAATACATAATAGGAATTCCATTGGAAACATCTATGACTTCGTGATTATACATTAAAGTCATTCATAATATTCATCTTTAAATATTGTGGAAAATAAAACATAATAAATGGTTGAGCTCATATACTCAGTAATGGATTGTAATACAACAAAATTTATCATAAAAATAAACATTAGGCATGGTTAACAACTAAAAACACAAGCCTTTAAAAATATACTTGAACATAATATGGAAGGAATGAAAGCTAATTAAATAAGGCCATATAAATGATCATGATAGAATGAAACATAAACATTGATATTATACAAGTCAAATAATAAAATATTTTATCAATTTCCAATACCATAATGAGGGAATCCATAACTCCGTATATCTGAAACATATTGTAAAGGGCTCGACCAAGACAACTGAAAATACTAGCGTAAGGCCTCGGCCAAAACCCAATTCTGTTTTTCATCATGAGACATACCGATGAATCAAGGGGATATAGAGGTATCCACCCATAACTTTATATGTCCAATGAATTCCTCATATGAAAGAGGCAAAAAATTAACTACATGAACATATGAAATAACTTCCCCCAATCTGTACACATAAACACTAACCATTCTGAGTAGTATGGTGAATGGTATCAAGATAGCACATCCATAGTAAAAATGAACATAAAACATTTAATACAATATGGTATATGATAAAAATAATATATTAACCTCAATAAGACATAAAATTCCACATAGGTGTTGAAATAGATAAAAATACTCTAACAAAATCATCAAGGAATTTTTGAGAGAAATACACTTTTACTTTGAAAAGAATAATTCTTTGGAAAAAATATTTACATAAAACCAGAAATTAACTAAGGTAATATTTCCATAATGAAATGATTGGTTTTATAAAAATAATTTTGTCTTAAAAATGATTATATAATGTACTTTAAAATATAAAATAATTTGAGAAGATCCCTTGAATCGGGCTTGTTTATCGGGAAGAATTGCGAAAGATCTTTATAAAACATTTAACTTTCCATAAAAAAAGAAGGATTATGAATGGTATACATACATATAAAATTGAAAAATAATTTATGATTAGTAAATAGGAATAATTAATAATATAATTTGGATTAATATATAAAAATAGTAACCCGAAAGAAAATAGCGGTTCGGGTAGAAAACCTTTACCTTTTGTCTGAAAGAGTTATGAACTTGAACTTAACGTCCTGGATAATAAAATTAAATCCATTAAATAATTAAATCATTAACTTATGTAAATTTAACTGATATATTATAATTTTATTATGTTCATTTATGGAATATTTTATGAGTTATAAGATATAATTGTATCGCTCGGGAGCATTCGATTCCTTGGTTTACATGATCGGTGTACTTGAATATGAATATTGAAGTTGATATGGAATTGGTATAATTATAAAGAATTGAATTTATATGATATTAATTAAAATACAAAATAATAAATGGTGATATAATTCATTTTGTTATATGGTATGAGGATGAGTTATTAGATATAACATTAGTGATAATCATTGAAATTATTTTTACGATATTTCAGTTGTTACGCACTAGTTTTGACATACAAAATATTATTATGTTTATATAATAGTTAAAAAACATTTAATATGTTATAATAAATATATTATAGTCTGTTTAAACCATAAAAATAGTATAATGACCATGCATGAAGGATAAATTGAAGAACAAAGGTTCGTTGTCCACAAAGGTTGTAAATCGACACCTCTCAGACAATGATTTTGTTTTTAAATCATAAGAGAGATAGATAGTATTTTGAGGAAGGATATTCCATTAACATGATATCATTATAGTATATATATGATATTGGAGTTATCACAATCATTTTTATATAGGAGGTGTGGAGAAGATAAGAAAAGAAAATAAATTGAGAATGAAATTACAAGAAAATGGAAGAGGGTTTACCTCTTGATTATCTTCCTTGAGAACCTCATTAAGGGAAGGGGTTTTCGTATTTTGGAAATACCAAGAGATCATGGAAGTTGGGAAGTACTAGGTAATATTATTTGTATATAACTTTGAGAACCTTCAAGTCTTAGAGGATTGAGGAGAAGAAGTGAGGGTTGGTTTTTACAATGGAGGAGACATGTGATTTTTGAATATCTTATTCATTATTTTAATAATTTTATCAAGACAATAAATAGTGTTGATTATTTTGACCAAAAACATTAATAAGTGAATGTGATATCTAACGAAGTGCTCTTACATCAGCGATGACTCAATTAATAGTGTATTTAGCTTCTAATGTATTTATAACGTAAATTAACATATTTTACTATTCACTAAAAATTCAATTATTTCAGATTAATTTGGAAAATTCACCCTAACCATTTTTAGATGCATATAAATCAAAAAAAGAATCCATTTTATCAAAATAATTTTCTAAATATGTGAAATTTAATTTTCAAATAAAACCATTATTTACTTGAAAAATACATATTTAAAATTTAAAATTGATCTTATAATACTTTCAAAAATTAACTGAAGTCTCATAAAATTATCCTAAAATCATAGGACTACAAGTTATTTATTTAGGAATAAATTTTACAATAAATAATTTCATTTTAAATCAAATTATTAATTTAAAATTATAATTAAATATTTATTACTCACAAAAATACCAACCCATAATTATTAATTTTTAAAATATTAACTCTCATTTATAACGCACCTAAATTTTATTTATATTTACATGGGTGAGGTTTCTATTCATAAGGGTACATTAATATGCATAAGGATAATGTTACTACTCACCAAAAATTTAATTTGATCTTATCAGACTCTAAATATCTTACTGATCGCAACTATGTATGTCTGTTTTTCAAAATTCAAAACACAAAAGTTATCAAATTATGTTTAATGGAGAGGTTATAATAAAAATGTTTTATTTCATATAGAATTAGTTTTTCATGCCTTAAATTCTAAAATAAATTTATTTATAAAACATTGGGGTTTTACAAGTTATATTTTTATATTCATGATTTCTTAGGTTCATGCTATGGAAGCCCGCAGGCATAACCTAATTGTGGCTTCCTATGGCGGTGTTTCAGAGGCCTTGGTATCGAGCCTCCCCATGAAAAATTAATATATATTTTCATTAATTTATTTCCCCTCCAAGACTGATGTAATATAACTTCATGTTATTCTAAAACCCATTATTTTTCTATGGGTATATTAATATATGTTTATGATTAATTTTAAGTGAAACACATATATATGTATGATGATATGAGGGGTCATATAAGCCCTTTAATTCATTGGATTGTGAATATATATAATGAGAGAGTTAGGAATGGACATAATGAGTCTTTTCAAAAAGGTGTGAGCATGATGGGTTTTCTAAAATTTTCAAGTGTGAAAAATTGAGTTTGTTCACATAGGTATGAGCATGATGGGTTTTCTCACAAAATTTTTCATATTCTTAAGGTTTTTACACATTTAAATTTTTTTTATCATGTAATGCCTATATTTATAGAGGAATTTCATTTCCATGAAATGTTATGTTTTCATGATTATGTCTTATTTTTAAAGTATTCTATACTTTTATGTCATGCTCTCACATTATACGATCATTGAGATATATTTTCTTCCATGTCATGTTTTTAATACTATTTTAATTATATTTTTATGATCTTACATATATCTAACATTTTTTATGATTATCTTATGAGGCATTTTTATCTTTTATTAAGATACTTATTTCTTCCCCACAATCTCATTCATGTTTATGATTTGACACATTATGATATATTTTTCCCTTACCGAGCATTTGAGATCACCCCTTTCTTATATTTCCAATACCCATGTTATAAAGTTGATTATATAATATGAGATGTGAATAAAAGGTTCTATATGAGTTTGATTATGATGAAATGTTTTAAAATGATCTAAAATAGTATATTAATGTAGTTAATAACTGAGACACAAAATCCTTTGGTCTTTCGGTTGCATGATAGTTTTAGAGATTTATTATTTAAATCATGAATTCATTATATTATTTATGTTATGTTTTTATTGGTTCTTTCATGAGGTATGTTTTTGAGATCCTTAAATTATATAAATTATATGATAATTTTTAAAATTCATTTGATACATGTGATGTGAATTGGACATGTCATATTAAATATGGGTTTGTGTGTTGACCCTTATATGATTAAATTATTTTTTTCCATGGATGGTGCCTAAGAGAGTTGTAGTGGTGCAAAATTTCATTAATATTATAGTTTACTACTAAAGGATCATGTCAAAATTCTCTCATTTCATTAAACCATTAATATATTTAATCAATAACAGTTATTTTGTATAGATATATCAATTTAAGGAAGTTTTTGAGTAATTAATGGATATGTTGATTAGTTACCTTATACATAACTAGGATAAAGAAGGATTTTTGTATGAAATTTTTTATGAAAAATTTAATCATGGACTAAGATTCATATTGATAGAAGAGAGGGTGCACATATCCTATGGTTCTAGTCAGTTACAATCCCATTAATATAATTATTCCACCCATAACCATGTTATTGAAACTATAGTGTTTTCCATGATACTATAGTGTTTTTACACCATCAAAGAGTGGTTTTTTATCTTCACAATTTCCAAAAACAAATGGTATATATTTTTCCTATGTGATTTAAATTTTCATCACTTCAGATGGGTGGTATTATTGAATTACTATAAAATCAAGATATCCTTTTTTTACTCATGTTATGGGTAACATGGTACCTTGAGGTGGAACTAAGCATGTAAAGTATACTAAGAGGAGGTTAATTAGTTAATAGTATATATTTTATTTTAATTTAAGATTTATTATGAAATTAACCTTTTTTACTTGTTAGAGTGATCAATTCCATTAGAAAACCCCATCACACTATGGAAAGAAACATAGGTAAACTAAATATACAAGGTAAACCTCTAAAAATATGTAGATTTTCCATGGTTTCATCAGGTAACACCTGAGATCACACGATATAATAGAATCACAATCATTGATAAAATGAGCAGGGTATATCCTACACTTATGATGCAAGAAAAATCATCAACATTGTCTCTAAAAAAAATTAAACAATTCCCTGTATAGTTTTAGTATGTATTATCCTGCACCTATGATGATTTTATCTAGAAAATAAAGAGTTCTCTTGAAATTCATTTCCACTATAAGAAAAGGATTGACTTTCCCATATTCTTTTTCACCAAGAGTCATTTTTTGATGATCGGGCACTAAACTAGTATGCAATTTATCTTATTTTTATTCTACTTACACTACTTTAAAGTAATCTCTTCCTATCATCTCTTTCTCTTCTTCTTCTTATTCTCTTCCAATTTCCCCACAAAACTTCCCATCACACTCTTTATTTACTAAAATATATTTTATTTTTTTATCTTACATCACATACATTACTCTTCCAATAATCTCTATGTCTTTGGTCCAATACCTACTACTTAACCACTATTCATGTATGACCTTGATTGATTTTATCTTACACATATCATCAAAAATAGTACCATTAAATTTTTCATTTAAATTTTAAATTAAAATTAATAACTATTCCCAAACTTCTTACCAGTTTTTCTTTTTTTATCCTACTTATTTTATTCTATTCAAATCAATCTATAGATTCATATAGAATAACTATAAAATATACCATGTGGTTGAGTAGTTATTTTCTATAACTACATCATCTCATTTTTGTGATACATATCCTATATGATTCCAAACTTCTTCTACCATGGATTAATTAAAAAATTCATTTTTGGAGGTTTTATTCTTAATTGAACAACATTCTATTCATACCTATTATAATTTTCTTCAAAATAATTTATTATGAAAACTAATTTTTCAAATAGAATACTTCTAAAAATTAGACTAAGTTTGAAAGTTATGGGAAAAAATAATGTTGTAAAAATTCAAAAAAATAATAATATTCCATTGAAAATTAAAACACTAGAAGTCTCACATTCCATTAAAGTCATAATCTACACATATGAAGTCCAATGAGGAAATTCATACATGGCCATAAATGTTTGACACAAAGACCAAATTCATATGAGGTAAGTCTTATGCGACCCTGATGTATTTGCTGAATTTCGAAGTTACCCTCAAGAAACTCCATCACCTCTATGATTAACTTTATGAACAGAATGTATTGAACCTTTTAGGACTTAACTTTATGAAACATTGAATAGATCGAGTGAATTTTATGAAACTCAGTAGATTTCAATGTTACCCTTATGTATTAATTTAATTACTTTTACACAACAGTTCCATTTCTAAATGACCTTTACATATAATCCAACTGACCTTTACACAACATCTTGTAACGAGATTATAACCCTTACACTGATTTCAAGTTAAATTTCTTGATCATATATTTTAAACATAATTTACACAACTAATTTATGACCTTTCATAGGTCCATATAACCAATAAAAAGAGTAAATAAATTTAATTTTACTCATGCATAGTTGTTTTAACGTTTTCCAAATCAATTTAAGACTTGTTATAATAGTCTCAGTACATATTCTAACTATTTATATCACTTGAAAAATCTACTAATACCTCACCTCACAAAATTATATTGATTTAATGTGTTGATAAAAATTATTTTTTTGTTAAAAAAAATTATAACAAAACCTTAATATTAATTTCAATTTTCTCTAAAATGTATCTAGATGAATACAAAATTTTAGAGGAAACTTTTTATCTCAATAATAAACGAAATAATAAATATCTTCAAAACAACTCTTGGGAAAAAAATATCCCACATTGAATTTTTATGGAAGCCAAGGAACATAAATAACATTCAGACTCAAACCTCTCAGTAATGAATCATAATCAAATAATTACTTCCTAGTTGAGTGAACTTATTATAGGAGATAATAAAATTTAATAATAATTTCATGTTGTATCTAAAATAGTGATTCACATACATACCTTCTTCAAACCTGAATTTATTATTCTTGATAAAATGATGAAAGATGAGAATAATTCTATAAAATAAAACCACTTTAATCAATACTACATAATCATATATGAGAATATACATTTTTTCTATCAATGCATCATCATCACATCAAACTATCCTCAAATTGATTGATTTTCCATGTAACTTGTTAAATAATATTTTTTTTCATGTAATTCAACAAATCTATTAAAAAAATTCACACATGCACAATGATGAATTCACATCTTACACGTTTTAATAAAACTCTCTAAAAACATGACCCACCTTAAGATATCACTCTCCAAAACGGATAATCAAATACAATGGATTACTCCAGCTATATATATTTTCTCCCCATTTTTGAATAAATTAAAAAATTAAACATAATGATATTTATGTTGCCAAATTTTCTCCCCCTTTCACAAAAATAATCCAAATAACAATATGAGAGAGAGGATTTAATTTTCAAACCTTATCCTTTGATGGGTGAAGGATGAGAATTCATTTTCAACCTCCAAATCTTATTATATGACTTACTGTTTTACTTAAAACATCTTTTATCATCCAATTTTTTCTTCAACTCCCACTTCATATTAGGAATACACATCTTCTATTTGAAATTAGTCATATGAAATACTATAACCACTTTCTTATTAATTTTCTTGACTAAATTTTTTTAGAACATTTACAATGTTTTCCTAAAATGAAATTACCAAATTCATCTATATTTATATGATATACCATATTAAAGATAACTTATTTATACTTCTTTATGGTATATAGGTGTTTTCAAATCTCTTTGGAATCAATAATCTCTAAATTATTTAAATTATATCCTTAATTATTCTCATAAGGAATCTTATTCTTCAGTGTTTCACCAATGTAATACAAGTTTCCATGAGTATATTGTCCTCTAAAAAATACCCTTCCATATTCCATATTATTAAAAAATATATCTCTTGAAATACCACTTTATATAATTCATCATAGAGTTGATATAAACTTATCAAATAGTATTTTGATCCATAAAAAAATAATGTGTCTTTCAATTCCAGCTTGTCAACATCAATGATTGTTGAAATAATAACTTTAATTCTAAATGTTTAACTATCATCAAATAATATCAATGGTTTATTTTACTTCTCATAATTATTAAAAATATTCAGAACTCCTATCATATGTAAAGGTCATAAACTATCCATGATCTATGGACATTATATTCATGATTCTTTTTGTGAAACTTCAATGAGAAAGGCCTTATAATTCCATTTTTTATTCTTCTTTTGAGGATTTTAAGTATCATAATTTATACTCAACCAATCAGATAGCGTGGTAATAAATTCTTCAGCATGGGATGCCCGATGATAAATTCTTCTATAGATTTTATTAAGAACATTAAATATATTATATTATTTTTATCCATAATTTTCAATCTATTTCTAAAAATTATTTCTTTGAAAGGATTGACACCCCTGAAAACCATTCCCCCAAAGCCTCCAAGGCATATAATTATATTTTTAATAGAGTATATTTGTATTTCCGAATACCTAAAACCACCATATTTCCACAAAAATCCATAGGAATCATACATACCTCTATAATTTTTTTTTCTAGGTTTAAGGAATTACACTTCTATCATTATTTGTCTATTAATATTTGTTCCTTTTTATAAAAAAAATTAGTGAACTCTGAACTCCATAATTTTTATAATAGTATTCATTCTAATATATTTGAATTCATAAATTTTGATAGTTTTTTACTTTATGTTAGAGTTACCAGGATTTCCATATTTCTTAGATTCACTTGATTTTTCCAAAATCTTGGTCACCATTAATTTCTTCTTCAAATTAGTATTTTTTACAACATTTAAAAGATCATTTTCAAACTTTGAATATGATCTATGTTATATACCTTTCACTTAATCTTCCATATTATTCCTTGAGTGTTATCTTACTTCATGAATTGAATTCATGAAAATTGGATTTTAACTTATCTACTCTATTTTTAGCCTTGAAAACAAATTTATTTTAATTCATCAATATTTTTCTCATTTTCATTGAATTTAATTTTCATGTCAATATAAATCTTATTATATTCTTAAAATATATTATTCAATCTATCAATCTATCAATTTCAAGTATAAACAGTGATTTCTTTTTAGAATGTGAAAAATTATTGTTGATTGAGACTTGAAATAAAATATTTATATTATTATTCTCCATATTCAATGAAGAAATATTCAATATAAATTATTTAATCTCTATTTAATAAAAGACTCTAAATTATCTCCTTATTAACTTTCATCTCTATTTCTATCATCACTTATGAATTAATCTTTATTTACCACTACAATAAAAGTATATTCACCTCCTTCACTAGATGATACATCTTTATAATACTCATATAAATCATTTGCATCAAAATTATATATATAAAAATTACCTTTCCCTTTAGAATAATATTTTTTTTCATTAAGGGACAACTTGGCTTCTAAACCTAATCTTCAATTTATTCTAATTTTTTCACAACTTATAGTGAAATTTTTAATACTCCCACAACTGAAACACTTCAATGGAGACTTCCCGTAGTATATATCTTTACCTATTATCACACTTATTGAAATAAAATACATTATCTTTTCAAAATTAACTTTAATAACTTCAAATAAATATTAAATTTCAACTTCATCTTTATTATATTTCTTACCCTTCCATTAATTCAAATATTTTAAATAGATCTATTTTTCATCCTTGGTCTTATTATTAAACATAGTTTCCTTCCTCATCTCGTAATCTATGTGGCTATTTTTAAAATTATTTTAAGGAAGTATTTTTAGATCTCAATCTTCAATTTTGGAGAACTTCTCCTCAAATATATCTCAAAAGATATGTAGTATGTTCTCAAAAACCATAATGCCTTCCAAATTCCTGCAAAAACATTTGATGGTTATTACAATCTCATTGTATCATGGGAAGAAATCATCCACATTTCCATCATACTGAGTCTTGATATCATAATATCTTAATCAAAAAACAATTATCTTTTATTTATTTACATTTTAATCAACTTTATAAATGTTTTATAGTTATCCCAAATGATATTTTATGAATTTATTCCCATGAAATTCAGAAACACCTTCTCTGATAAGGATGATAGTATTAGACTCTAAGAATGATCACCATTCTATAAATTATCCTCATATATTGTTTTCAAATAATAACCTTCATTCTGATAAATAAACCTTTCTATGGTAGCCAAGAAAACATTCAAATTGATAAAAACAGATAAGTAAACATATAATCTTTCCAAATGTAGTATTTTTTATATTAAAAGTTATAATACCTTTTTTTCTACCTAAATTCAAGTAATCTATGGTAGCTCAAGATAAAATATTCAATAATATATAAGCTTTATTAAATGAAATCAAATACAAACTAAAATAAAAAATTCATCAAAATGATAAACTTTAAACTACTAATATTAATAGGAGAACCAATTTATTTGATACCAATTGAGGTGGACATATGCATGGTATGCTTACTAAGGGGGTGAATCAGTGATTTGTATATGTTTTATATCATTTTATTATTTCTTATAAAATAAACCACCTACACTTGTAAGCGTGATTGATCTCACAATAAAAATCACACACACTAAGGAAATAAACAACATATACACGTGATGTATATGTTTTACATCTCAAAAAGAGAAGGATAGTCCTTGGAGTGATCTGGTAACACCCAATATCCCATGATCCACTAGAATCACCATAATATATACAATGAGTAAGTTATACCATAAACTCATGATATAAGAAAAATTAGCATGGTTCTCTCTGAAAAAGTCTTCGAAGAAAATAAAACACTATCTTCCATAGTCTATGTAGGGATTATCCTTCACCTCTTATAATTGTCTTCGGACAATATAGAGTGATCCGATATTTCTATTTCACTGTAATAATAGGTGTGACTTTATTGTATTATTCATCATCACACATCATTATTATTATGATCACATATATAAATGGGGTTACTATTTCCCCTTTTCCCATACACTTGCACTTCTTTCAAGAACTCTCTTCCTCTTGACACTTTCTCCTCATCCTCTTCACTTTCACTATATAAACTACACTAAACAACACAATACTTATTTGTTGCAAGATATTTTCATTGTTTCATACTAAATTACTTACTTTATCCTTATCTTCTTATCTATTTCTTTTTTCTACTCTCTACTACTTAAATATTATTCATGTAAGTCCATATTTTATTATATATTTCACACAACAACAACAATAATTCCTTCACATTTGAATTTAATTTCGAATTAAAAATAAAATAAACAAATACTTTGTAACTTATTTCTAATTTCATATTTTTTCTTATATCTATTTACATTCTCTTTGAGACCTAGAAATCCTAGTAGGGTTTTAGGAATGTCTATATAATTTTCTAGCAAATATTTTTTATAACTAGTTCATTTTATTTTCAATGAAATCGATCCTCTATGGGGAGAACCTTATTATACCTTGTATTGAATCTAAAAATCAATTTTTTTGATGTTTTATAAATGATTAAACTACTTTAGAATTATCTTAATTTTTTTTAGGATAAAATTTTATGTAAACAAATTTTTCATATAGTGGAACTGTAAAGTTAGAAATTTATACATAGAAAAATAATTATATTTGGATCACAAAAAAAATTATTCCCTTAAAAATCTTTTAAAAAGAAGTATCATGTATATTCAAATATATATTCCACAAATTTGAAGTATTTAGGGTCTATTCATATGAGACAATCAAAGTCTGACATGTAGACTAAATTCTTACAGGAAAAGTCTTAAGCATACTTAAAATATCAACCTATACTTCAAAGTTAACCTCTCATTATCCATTGATATCCTAGATTAATTTAATATAATGAATTCAATTCCCCTTCCATGACTTACCTTCAAATTGCATTTTGTTGATTTTGTGTGAATTATGAAATTCACAAGATTTCTGAGTTGCCTTTATGCAAATTCTAAATTTTTTACATGATATGGTAGTTTTGAGATGAAAATTAAAAAAATACAAATAAATATTATTCAATATCCTAAATATAGATGATGACCTTTATATAGATTTTAAATTACCATTATTAATCATATATTTCACTTAACCTTTATGAAACTAGTTTATGAACTTTTCATAGGTTTAAATAACCATTACGTAGAGTAAAAAATCAATGTTACTGATTAAAAACTAATGTAACCATTTCACAATAAACTAAAAAAATTCTTCTAATATCCGTATAACTTCTTATAACTCATAAAATAACTTCCAACCATCAACTAAGCATTTACCTCAGATGATAAAATTTATTTAATGAAATATTGAACATGATTTCTTTGTTGAAAAAAATACAATATATCAATCATATCCTCTTTGACTTTCTATAAAAATTCTATAGATGAATACCACATTTTATAAGAACATTATTATGTCTGTAATCTTTGAAATATTAAAAATATTGAAAAAAAACTCTTCATCTAAAAATATTTAATGTAGTGAGGAATAACAACTCTGAAGATACCTCTTATGTGGCTAGACTTGAGTGGATGATAATAGAGGGGATTATAGATTTAAAATGGGATATGGATGAGGTTAGTTTTATAGTTTTCATTTATAAAATAATAGTGAACACTCGTTTTTTAGTAGATACTGTATTTTTATCTTGAAAATTCAAAGGTAAAGGTCAGTATAGATTTCATTATTCATAGATATTCTCTTAATGAGTGAATTGAGGATGATTAGAATCAGGTGTTTTTTCATTAGAAGTTTTTTGTTTAGTGAGTGAAGAGATATGTGGTACAATGTCAATTTCAAAGCCCACATTTATTTGTGAATCCTTTCATTTCAAATATATATAATTTTTCAAAGGATTGTTTTTATTAGTATGGAAACAAGTATTTAATGGTGAAGTTTGTATCTCAATTCCCTATCTATTATTTGGTAAAATTTGAGAATTATGTCTCACCAAATCTATTATGTAATTTGGATGTTCCTCAGTGAATTTGGGAGTGCATATGATGGATTAAATGAAACAATTACCATGGGATATGGTAATAAATTATTATGAATGAGTAACTTCCTTGCCCAACAAAACTATTCCATCGAGGTGAAATGTTACATGCCTTCAAGTGTACATAAACGATACAAATACAAATTTAAATAAAAATAGTTTTCAATATCCCATTCCTCATTACTCCATATTCTTATATAAATAACTCCAAGATATCTCAGGACATCATCTCTTAATTATAGGGGATTCTTTCCTTTACCTGTAAAATCTTGTATATAATATGTATTCATGTAATGTGTGTACATATAGGTAGTAATAATAAATAAATAGTAAGAACCAATACAAAACTAGGAATCCATTAAAGTTTAACATGATCATATATTAATGGTTTATAAATTTTTAATTATTTACCAGTATCATTTTCAGTATGTCTTTAATTTCTTAGGTATAAAACATGTTACATGAATATTTTCATACCATCTTTATCCAATGATGGTATAACTTTTTCAAAAATATTTATACAAATTAGGAAAAATTATGGATCATGTCGATCATATTCTAAACACATATAACTAGAAATATTTTTAGGCAAAACACAACGCCTAGTCAAAACCAAGGATCACATGCAAAAACCTGATAGGGCATTTTTCTGTGTATATGTTTTAATTTTTTTCTTAAATGTCTGAGGATTTTAATTTTTTTCCCACATTTTAATTACTATTAATAATTTGAGGTATTTTATACATGGAATATATTTATAAAAATAAATAAAAATAAACGAAACGATTTTTTACTCTTTTACAATGTGTTTATAAGTGTGTAGGTTATAAAAAAATAAGGTCAACCCTAGATATCTCTCAACTTAAGGGTAGAAAGACACATGGGTGACCCATGATAATAAACCAGAAAAGCTCACCCATAGGGAGAGACTTCTATGGTGGTAGAGAGTTGAATTCAAAGTATGTGTGCATAAGGGAGTATAAGTAGAGTATAGCTACACCAGCATAGGGGATTTATGTTCATACAGTGGCGGGAGGAGAGTATCACCAATGTGGGGTGGACCATGAAGGTGGTATGGGTCCTCTAACCCTGGCCTGATATTAATTCCCAAAAATGACTACAGGTATCTTATTATGTAGTGGCAAGCCCTTGAAATTTCCAATGTGGGTACTATTAAATTTAAAAAAAATGTATTCATTTAAAATTGATCCTCACATCGTATTCCTCTCACACATGTTTCATTGTCTCAACTCTCTTTGTATTGAATAACATCCATGGTAATCGATGTGAAGCTCGATATCTACTGTAATTTTAACGTTCACTATGATATAAGCATGATTATGCATTATAGTGACCCCTAAAACACAAAATGATGATTGAGGGTTGCACCAAGGTTTGGAAATTTCACCATATCCCTTATATCCCAAGGATGAATAAGTAATAAAGCTACAACATCATCCTTAAGTTTTAGTGTGAATTAATAGAGTTGAAAAATAGGGTTTCCAAGAATGATAGAGGCCATGTCATTGGAGATTCACTTCCATCATGGCTGGTTGTAAAGAAGGAATCAGATGAAGAGTATGTGGTGTAGGTTTTAGGCCATTCAATGGAGGTATTAGATATGGAAGTGTCTCTAGTTTGAGAGAATGTAGGGATGTGGCATTGGAGTCCTCTTGCACCACGTACAACCAGATAATATTAATTTCCATGTAGAAGGTTGTGTCACTTTCCACATTAGAGTGAGGGTTTTAATGAAGATACTATGCTATGGTTGTTCTATCCACACTGTATTATGATTATATATGCAATTTCAAACACCGTATGTTTTTTCCCATTCATATGCTATCATCTATTTTGGAATGATATTTGAAGAGGATCATGTGTTTGGGATGTCACATATAACTTGAGAGTTTAAATACACAATATTTTGGGGAGATATGAGTGATAAACGAAATAAATAATTTTTAACTGATATACTGATTATAGATATCAAAGATGGATGAACACACCCTCTCTCCTAGATAATTTAGATATACATATATATAGGAATATTGTAAGGAGGATTCCACATGGATAATGAAATATCTAAAGGGAAGAGATGGGGTTGGGATATAAGGAAAACACATATCCAATATACAATAGAAAATATATAGAAGATAAATGAGAAGATAAAGGGGATTTGGTCTTATAATCATAAAAATAATTCTCTCTATAAATATAATAGGAGGATGTTGTGTAAAGGGGGGCCTGATCATCCAATTTGGGAGATTTAGATACTAGTTTAAGATTTTAACATAGGAAGAAAAGTGGAATATTTTGATCTGAAATAAAAATTGAATGTGGACGAGGATGATCATATTCAATCATTATGTTTTTTAGTTAGGAATTCCTTTTCTTTTTACCTTTTCATTTTATAATTTATAATTCCTATACTGGTTGTGAGAGGAATAAAATTATGTTTTAATTATTTCATGGAACATTTATTTTAATTATAAATTTTCTATTCCCTTACCTTTAATTCGTATTTTATTCAATTTGACTGAGATATTAGTCATTGGTAGCTTGGTGTTTTATGGGAGGGAGAGATCGAGTAAGGGGGGTGTGTTCCAAATTCTTGATTTGATATTACATGTGTTGTTTTCATATTCGTTGAGTATTAATTTTTGATTTATTTCATTATTTATTCCTTATAGTCTAGTGAGTTGATGATTTCAAGGGGAGGATACCCATAAAAATTAATGGGAGTGGGGATCAAGAGAAAACTATAACAGTGATATGTCCCTGAGGTTTACTATACGATGTTATTTTGAAAGTGGAAAGCTATATTTCATAGTATATTTTCTTATGATGGAAATGGATGAGTATAATTCCTTGATAATCTTGGGAAGAACATTATTAGATACAAGAATGGAATTTATAATTAATAAATGTGGGGAATTATAATTAAGAATTTGTGGAGAATATATAAAGTTCAATATATACTAGGAAATGAAAAATCTAGATGAGAAAGGAGATGATCTGAGAGAATATAGTTTTCAACTAGTTAAGGATACTACTATCATGGAAAAATGATGAAGAATCTAGTAGATATAAAGAAGTAATAGATGATAAAGTGACAAATAAGTAGAAGATGTTGTTGGAGAAGATTGAAGGCAGTGCCTGTATTGCTAACACTGAGAAGTTCACAGATTGATAGTAGGTTTGGTTGGACTAGGATTTAGAATTTGAGTATTCTTTGATAATCAATAACCTCTGGATTTTTCCAATGGATTTGGAAAAATTAGTACCTTGATGAATAGTGTATCATGTCTCAGTAAAAGGAGGAGGGCCCATCTATGTTGTGGAGTCGGAACTTCTACAATTATTTGATCAAGATTATGTAACCTCTGTTTAACCTTAAATCATTTGACATTGAGAGGAAAGGCAAAGATGAATGACCATAACCAAAACTATTTTATGAGGAAACCTGAATTTTTTGACTTTAGGATTTAATGTATTTTGAATACTATTTAGGTATTATTTTTGGAGTGTAATTCACTTGTATTTTTGAACTTTAATGATAATGGGTTTGGACTTTCACTATTTGAATTTGATATTCAGGACCACGATGACTCAAAACATAAGTAACTAAGGTAACAAGTTTAGATAAAAAAATAATATATTCATGTCAAAGGGTGTTATAATTTAATTTTAAGCATTACATGATACTCTCATATTTTAAAAATCTATTTTAACCATAAATGGAGAAAATTATTACCCAAACTTAGATTTTCTCATTAATTTGGATTTATAATAGTATATATATTATGAGCCCCATTATACCATATTTTTATTTTCATGTTGATGAAATTTAATAGGTAATATGGAGGTATTGAAAAAATATTGTTAATAATATGAATATGGGTTTGATGAATCATGATTTAATGGGGCTAGATGATTATGTTGATGAAAAATCCCTTTAAGTTTTTTTACTTTGAATTTTTGAAATTTATATGTATTGCTTTTTTGATATAACAAATTCCATGAGTGAATTTATATTTATCATATGTTCTCATTCTCAAGATTCTTCTAGACATAATAATTTACATTCTCTCTAGAAAACAATTTATGTAGAAGTCATGGGAAATGTTACCTACTTTTACTCATATTTGATCTTTGAATTACATGATTGTCCAAATTCACTTTTAATATGATTTATTCATTTTTATTTATTTTTACATTATCCTAGATACATGACTAAATATTAATCCTACCTATATCCCTTCAAGACCACGAATAACCTTTTTAAAAATGATCTATATGAGAATAAAATTTTATCTATTCATAACCATAATCTAGTATTTTATATGACTATTAAAAGTATATTAATGGGGGAGAGGATGTTCATGGGAAAAAGGGTTGTATGTTTGTAATGAAAAAAAATTGGGGTTTCATTGCATATTAGGGAAAGGTTCATGACACTTTATCCATAGAATTAATTATTATCCCTCCTAATAAAAAGAAATAATATAGAGAAAAAAATATGTTGAATTTTTTGGGTCAAAAATAGCCATTACTTAGCCATTTTTTTTATCATTTAGTGTTCGGAGGAAGATGTGAGACTTATTTTAACACAATTTTAAAAAAATTGATAAAATATTTAAAAAATAGAAAAAATAAAGAGGTGGAATTCATTAATTATTCTCTTGTTGTCTCTTGGAATTTTCTATGAGATTGGGAAAGAGGGAATTGTCACTATATAGAGAGGGGAATGTCATAGCACTTCACCTTTGATTATCATGAAAAATGATTAATAGTCAAACCTTATCTTTGAGCATTAAATTTTTTTATCAACTCCAACCTACCCCTTAGCATCGTAGACAATTGATCCTAATTTTAATTTCCTCATGATTTTTAGTGTTATTTTTCTATAAAAAGTGGAGAATGTAGTCCTTTTTTATGTTCATAATATTGGTACATCTACTCAATGTATGAGAATAACTCGAAATATTTTTTACCTTGAGTAATGAGAGAAGAAAAATCATAGTGAGGTAAATCAATACTAGGAATGCTAAATTGTCACGACCCGTCCCCCGGGGCCCGTGCCGTGACTACCCCAAGCCCGCCTTCTATAGGCCAGGGACTGGCGACTAGCACCGAAAGGCGTATTCCCTAAAACTAGGAAGGAATTTCCTTTATAACCTATAAACACACGCAACCAAGTACACAACAAGATACGTACACAAGTAAATTGTATAGTGAAAGGGTGCGTACTGTAAGTAAAAAGGGGCTAGAATACAAGCCCAACTGGAAAGTACAAGAAAAATGGAAAGTACAAGTACACTGAACTACTCCTTTGTAAACCCGCCAAGGATCCTACCGGAAGGGTAGGTACAGCTCTCAAAAGGTCTTCTCTGCGGTATGCCTCATCCAAGGTCCACCTCTGAGCTACCTCCAGTCCTGGTACCCTCGTCCTCAGTCATCATTGTCCATCATCTACACCAAACACAACAAGGTGCGGGCGTAGCCTGTGCCGGGGTGAGTATAAAGATACTCAGTAGGGACCCCGAGACCCTCAAAGGTCTCAAAAAATCCACAAAGTACAAACCACAAAGCATGAGAACAACCAACAACCCTACTTAGGTACATGCTAATACATATACCCAAGTGGTTGAGTATACCCATCTCAATCATGAGGAAACACAAGGTCTAACACAAAATCCAAAGCTCAAATATTCCACAAAGGAATAAATACCACAAAGGTAACACCACAAAGGTAAGTACCAAAAAGGTACGCCACATAGAAGATTATCACATGGTATCACCACGAAGGTAAGTGCCAAAAAGGTAAGTACCACAAAGGTATGCCACATAGAGGATTACAACAAAGGTATCAACACGAAGGTAAAGAATCAGCTCACACCAGGTATAACTTAGGTATGGTAGTAAATATGATTAGGTGTAACCACTGAATCATCATACTCTATTAAGAGGCAGACCCACGAAGGATCCTAAATCATCATCAGACCCACATAGGATCATAGTAAATCATCAAACCCACATAGGATCCTAGTACATCATTAGACCCACACAAGAACCTAGAGTAGTCCCACATGGATTACTAGAGCAGATCCATGTGGGACCCTCAATCACAGGCCCACATAGGACCCCTTTCTCATGTTCACCCAGCTACAGGGTTCTTGCACTAAGCTCGCTTGATTCTGGGAGGGTCCACTCATCAAGCTACTGGTCAATAATCCAACTGCCATGAAGTCCCACTAAGAAGTACCCTAAAGGACCGCCACGTAATAGGGGTCTCAATGCAATATATAGTGCATCAATCAGACACCTCGTCTGTAAGTTTTTAGCCTTTTAGTCTTGAGGGCCCGGTTGGATTCGTGCTCAATACAACCCAACCATACCCCAACTTTACCCAAATATCAAGTGGGGTATAACAAAATGACTGTCTCGCTCCAAGGTTTCTAGCACCATAGATGGTTTGTAAAATGAACGCTCAGTGCCAAAGTTATGGCAAAAAAGATGGTTCTTATCTCAATTGGGTTCGGGTCCAGACCGAACCGGCCTGGGTCGACCCGACCCGACGCGGTTCGAGTAAACCCTACCCAACCCGGGTCCGGCCTGGTTGGGCTAGGCTCAAGTGGGCCCGGACCACTGTGCTGCGGTACGGCCCGTACTGGGTGGCCCAGCCTGGTAGCATGCAGGGGGGGAGTCGCCCCCCCCCCCCCCCCCCCCCCGCCGCCTTCAATCACCGAACGACCGAAGTCGTTCGGTCGCTATCCAGCACGTGGGACTCGATGCGTGTCCCGCTCGTATAGCTCCTCCGACCAAAATGGTTGGCCCCTTCTCCTCCCAGTGGCGCATCGTGCGCCAGCCCTCTACGATAGGCCGAATGTCGACCACCTTCCACCATCCACAGCGGCCAGGCGAGCCGCGACCATTTGCTCCGACGGCAGCATGCGGTTGCGCCGCCCGTGCTTCCACGGCCAGCCAAAGAACCTTATTCCCTCTATCCACCGTCATGGCCGGAAATAGCTAGCCACACTTTGGCCTCCGCATGACCTCTTCCTCTACTGGCGGCATAGATGCGTGCCGCCCTGTTTCCGTGTGGCTAGCCCGGGAGGCAGCCGCTTTCATTCTCCACAGCAAAGAATATGACAACCATGAAGAACAGCAAAGGGATCAGGCAACGTTCATTTGGACCACACCCTCTGCATTAAATTGGTAGCAGGAGGATCAAGAGGATTAATTCAATTCAAACCAATAAAAACAACAAAACCCCTGCCTTGAAGGATCATTGATGTGTCGTGAGATTAAAATTGGTGAAGGCAAAGAGGGTTCCAATGATCATCACTTTCCCAACCTACTTCCGAAGTCGGGCTCGGGCGTCATCCTCTTTCTTGATTCTAAAGAACATTCATTGATGGATATGAAATTCTTCATTTGGAGGAGAAGTTCTTTGTTGGTGGATGAGTTCCTCCAAATTTCCCCCAATTCTCCTCTTTTACAACACTTCTCCAACCAATACCCTCTAAAGAAAAGAGGTTATAATATAAATTAAAATAAGTAGATTAATTTATGTTGGCCCAATTAAATGTTGACTCATTTAATTAATTTTAGTTGGCTCCAAAAATTAAATGTGGATTTGAAAGGTTTTCTCCCATTAAAGAGGGTTTGGGTGGTCCCCGCCATTAATTTCAAAATCGGGGGTTTTAGTTCAGGTGGTCCCCAGCTATATAACATTGATATGGGAGGTTTCAATAAAAATAAAATAAAATTTTATCGTACTTTATTTTTATTTCCATGAAAAACACAAAATCTAACCTTCACCCTCGACCTACTACGGTCTAGGTGAAGGTATTCTTATGAGAATGACAGCGTTGTGAGTTAAATGGTTCTCTCGGATTTCAATTCCATGAACTGGTTCAAGAGTTAAAAAAACCTGCTCGTACATTTACTGAACTGACCTAAAAAAATTCATAAATTAATTCTAGACACACCGGGACTCGGAATCACGCGCCATCAATTTTCACAGAATCGTAAAATTCCCATATAATTAAAAATATTACATGTAATTTCTGGGTATTTACATTCTCCCAACCTATGGGCTTTACATCCCCAAAAGACACATCACAAAAACTAGGAATACAAGTGGGGGGTATTGGGCATGGATCTGAGCCTCCCGATCCCATGTGCTCTCCTAGAGGTTCTTTTGCTGCCAACGAACACGCACCATATGTAACGACCGCCCACGAAGGACCCACTCCTGTCGATCCTCAATCTTTACTGGAACCTCCTTAAAAGTCACCCCATTGTCGACGTCCTGCTCGCCATGGTCGATGATGTGAGAAGGGACATGCATGTATCTACTCAACTGGAATACGTGGAAGACGTCGTACACCTGGTGCAATTGAGGGGAAAGTGCTAGGCAGTATGCCACCTCACCAACTCTACTGAGGACATATAAGGGTAAAACAAACCTTGGTGATAACTTGCCGCCCCAGCCAAATCTCTGCAAACCTCATCGGGGTGAGACCCATAGGAATACGTGTTCACTATCTCTGAACTCTAGAGGTCTCCATATCCTGTTGGAATAAGACTTATTCTTGCTCTGTGTAGTCTGCATCCACTCCTGGATGATCTACACCTTTTACGTGGTAGCCCGTACCATATCTGGTTCCATGAGTGCTGACTCCCCTAGGTCAGTCCAACACAAAGGTGCTCTACAAGGTCGGTCGTACAAAGTCTCAAAAGGTGCAATCCCAATATTGGAGTGATAGATGTTGTTGTATGCCAACTTTACCAAAGGAAATTGATCCTCCCAGCTATGACTGAAGTCGAGGATTCAAGCACGTATCATGTCCTTGAGGGTCTGAATGGTTCGCTCATTCTGGCCATCCGTCTGACGATGGAAGGCGGTGCTCAAACAAAGCTGCATCCTGAAATCCTCATGCAACCCCTTCCATAACCAGGAAGTGAAACGTGTATCATAATTAGTGACAATCACTGAGGTTACTCCGTATAGCCACAAAATCTACTGTAAATAGATGCCTCCAAAGATCCCTATTGAACCATGATCTATGATCGGTAAGAAGTGGGTCGACTTGGCGATTTGGTTGACGATCACCCAAATAGAACCATGACCCCTCGATGTACGTGTTATTACTATCATGAAGTCCCTAGATATCTCTTCCCACTTCCACTCAGAGAACTCTAAAGGCTGAACTATGCCTTCTGGTACCTGATGCTTATCCTTCACTTGCTGAGAGGTGAGACACTGAGAGAAAAACTCTGCTACTAATTTCTTCATTTCCGGCCACTAGTGTTATTGTCGGAGGTCGTGGTACATATTCACCACTCCTAGACGTACCGCTAGAGTGGATGTGTGTAACTCCCTAAAAAATTCATCCCAAAGTGACACTGGTACCATGGTACGTCCTCTGAAGAGAATGAAGTTACCCTACCTTCATAAAATCCATCAGGTGCCTGACCTGTGGATATCTGAGCATGTTGAGCCTCACAGTCAGTTTCCCCACCCTGCACCTCCCTGAATCGCTGAAGAAGTGGGGGAGTGATTTTCAGAGACTAAAGAAAAGTTTCCCCATCTCGAT
This sequence comes from Viscum album, assembly GCA_963277665.1. NCBI lineage: Eukaryota > Viridiplantae > Streptophyta > Magnoliopsida > Santalales > Viscaceae > Viscum > Viscum album. The sequence continues at coordinate 406,419,155 of OY728167.1, forward strand.
TCACAAAGGATATCTTCAATGTGGACAGCTACTCCAACACCTCACCTAGCAGTTGTATACCAGATCTCCTACTGAGTGCATCTGCTACAACGTTCCCCTTCCAAGGAGTATAGACTATGTCAAAGTCATAGTCCTGGAGGAACTCAATCCAATGTTGTTGTCTCAGATTTAGGTCCTTTTGAGAGAATATGTACCTGAGACTCTTGTGATCTGAGTAGACTGTAAAACGATCATCCATCATGTAATTTCGTCACATGTTCAAGGAGAAGATCACTACTGCTAACTCTAGGTCATGGGTAGCATAGTTCTGCTCATGCTATCTCAGCTGTCGAGAACCATATGTGATCACTGCTCGCTCCTGCATCAGGACACATCCGGTCTTGGTCCCTAATGCGTCGCAGTAGACTACATACCCTACGCCCGCCTCTGGTAGCCTTAATATGGGGGCACTAGTCATCCTCCGCCTCAGCTCCTAAAAACTCAATTGGCATATCTCCGACCAAACGAAGGTTTTCTGCTTCTTTGTCAAATCTGATAAAGGTACTGCAACTTTGGAGAAATCTGGCACAAATCTCTGGTAGTATCTGGCCAAAACCATGGAACTTCGTACCTTCGTCACACTTCTGGGTGGCTCCCAAGAATGTACTGGCTCAATATTTTCTAGATTCACCACAACTCCGTCCTCTAAGATGACATGACCCAGAAAGTGAACGTCTCAGATCCAGAACTGGAACTTCAAGAGATTACCATGAAGCCGGTGCTCCCGAAGTGTGTCTAGAACAATCTGCATATGATAGGCATGCTCATCCTTGGTAGCTGAGTAGATCAGAATGTCGTCGATGAATACTACTACAAAACAATCAAGTTATGGATGGAAGATCATGTTCATGAGTCCCATGAACACTGCTGGAGCGTTGGTTACGCCTAACAGCCAGACCAAAAACTCATAATGGCCATACCAACATCTGAAGGCCGTCTTCTGGACATCCTCATCCCATACTCTAAGCTGGTGATAGCCTGATCTGAGGACTATATTTGAGAATAACCTTGATCCCTTTAGCTGATCAAAGAGGCCGTAAATCCTTGGGAATGGGTACTTGTTCTTCACGGTCACCGGGTTCAGGCGCCGATATTCAACACAAAGTCTCAAGCTTCCATCCATCTTCCTTCTTGGAAAACAAAATCAGGGCTGCCCAAGGAGAAACACTAGTCCAGATTAATCCCTTCCCCTGCAAGTCCTCTAGCTGTACCCACATCTCACGAAGCTCAATGGAACAATATGATACACTGGTGGGGATATCGGTGTTGTCCCAGGGTACAATTCAATGTAAAATTCCACCTCTCTATGAGGAGGGAGTCCCAGAAAATCATGAGGGAAGACATCCGCATACTGGTCCACCACTATCAGATAGCTCGGACTCTCCACATAAACTATTCTGAGGGTAAGTCTAGCCAAATGATGAGTGATCAACTGCACTCTCCTCCTGGTAAGTCCATCCTATGCTATAAAGGTTCCCTTCTTGCCAGTGAAGGTAAGCCTAGTCCCATCTGTGCAAACACGTCGCACTTTGCACCTAATACAGTCAATCTGAGCATGGACTGTAGATGACCAGTCCATACCCAAGATGATGTCGTAAGGCCTCGACGCCACTACTAGGAGATCCCAGCCGAAACTATCGCCTCATAGAGTAAGTTCACACTACCAGCACCAGTGCATAATCATCGAATCCACTCCCGTAGGAGTCTCTAGCTGCAAGGATCGAGCCAATGGCTCCATCAGAATCTCCGAGATCTGAATGAGGGTAGTGGAAATAAAATAATGACTGGAACCTATGTCTATAAGTAATTAAGCTAAGGTGGAATAGACACAGATCATACCTCGTAACATCTTTAAAGCACCATGATCATAGGCCTCAGCTGCCTGGAGTTGAGCTCTCCCCTGTCCTCTTCCTCCCTGTGGTCGGGGTGGACCACCTGGTGGTGGTGGCAGAAACATCTCGAATCATCTCCTACCGCTAGTTGCATGACCAGCTCCTCTTCCACGTCCTCCTGCTCCCTGCGGACCTCCTTAGTCAAACCTCTGTCCCTGCCTGGGTGATCCCTCAACCATCTGATGATCCTCCGTACGGCGGGTCGGACAGTCACAAGCCATGTGACCCTACCTGCCATTTGTGAAATACTTCCTACTCCTCGTATGACTGGATTTGTCTCTGGTGCCCCGTAAAACCAACCCTGAATCATGCGGTCACCCTCCTATAGGTCTGGTCATCTTGGACCTCTGTGTCATCTGTCTGCTGCCAGTTTTAGAAGACTCCACTATGTGATCAACAAGAAAACTCTTCACTAAGAGGTCTCTCTCTAACACCCCTCCTGCATCAGGATGCTAAGAGAAATCATTGAATCCCATACCTCCCACCTAATTCCCTGATCGATGGTCCAAGATCAAAATAATGGGTCCTGCACCATATCATTGGAGTAGTGTGAGAGGTCAGTGAACCTCGCTGAGTATTGAGCCACAGTCATGTTGCCCTGCTGTAGATGAAGAAGCTCTTGTATGCGCACTGCACAAAGAGTCGCTGGGACAAACTCTGTAAGAAACAGGATCTCAAAGATTTCCCAGAGAAGTGTCACCTTGTCGTGATCCTGGAGCATCAAGATCTACCATCTGCCTGTAGTTTCCTGTAGAAGACTGGAGAAAATGATCTCCATGAGATCAGATGGTGTCCCTACCAGTCGGGAGACTCTCACCTCAGCCTCCAGCCAATCCTCAGCCGCCTATGGGTCCGTCTCACCCCTGAACCTTGGTAGCCTCTGGTGCTGAAACTCGTGCAACGCGATCAAGAGGTGTGAAATCTCTACTGCTGGGGCTGGTGGAATAGGTGGTCCAATGTGTAATGGTACAGCTGGTGCCTCCGCAGATAGAGGTCCTAGCACTGAGGCCTCATCGTTCGGTGGGCTATCATCATGTACTCTACCCAAAACCCTAGCTGGTTGTCTGCATGGAGGCATCCTGAAAAGAAACAGGTGTGTTGTGGTCAATAAGTTATACATGGTGAGCTGACATAAAATGATTATAATGAAAAACTTTTGAAACAAAAACACAATCAGTGTTTTTGTGCACTAAGTTAGAAATCAAAAGTCAGGTTCCTGGAGTATGGATACGTCGGCCTCCGCCCCAACACTGGTTTCCCTAAACTGATAACCACACTCATAACACTTAACACTATTGCTGTTAAAAGATTAGAGTCCAATGTTCTACGGTAGAAATGTCTCCTCTGATACCAATTTGTCATGACCCGTCCCCCGGGGCCCGTGCCGTGACTACCCCAAACCCACCTTCCATAGGCCAGGGACTGGAGACTAGCACCAAAAGGCGTATTCCCTAAAACAGGGAAGGAATTTCCTTTATAACCAGTAAACACATGAAACCAAGCACACATCAAGATACGTACAAAAGTAAACTGTACAGTGAACGGGTGTGTACAGTAAGTAAAAAGGGGCTAGAAAACTAGCCCAACTGGAAAGTACAAGAAAACTAGAAAGTAGAAGTAAAATGAACTTCTCCTGTGTATACCCACCAAGGATCCTACCTGAAGGATATGTAAAACTCTCGAACATTCGTCTCTGCAGTAAACCGCATCTTAGATCCACCTCTGAGATACCTCCAGTCCTGGTACCCTTGTCCTCAGTCAGCGTTGTCCGTCGTCTGCACCAAACACAACATGGTGCGGGCATAACCCATGCAGTGGTGAGTATAACGATACTCAATAGGGACCTCAAGACCCTCAAAGGTTTCACAAAATCCACAAAGGATACCCCAAATCATGAGAACAACTGACAACAGTACTTAGGTATATGCCCATACATATACCTAAGTCGTCGAGTAGACCCACCTCAATCATAAGGAAACGCAAGGTCCAACCCAAAAGCCAAAGCTCAATTATTCCACAAAGGAAGAAATACCATGAAGGTAACACCACAAAGGTATGTACCACAAAGTTAAGTACCACAAAGGTATGCCACATAGAATATTACCACAAGTTATCACCATTAAGGTAAGTACAAGAAAGGTTGGTACCACAATGGTATGCCACCCAGAGGATCACCACAATGGTATCCCCATGAAGGTAAATACTCATCTCACACCGGGTATAACTTAGATATAGTTGTAAAAACAATTAGGATTAACCACTTAATCATCTTACTCTATTAACAGGATGACCCATGAAGGATCCTAAATCATCATCAGACCCACATAGGATCCTAGTACATCATCAGACCAACACAGGATCCTCGTACATCATTAGACCCACATAGGATCCTAGTACATCATTAGACCCACACAAGATCCTATATTAGTCCCACATGGATTCCTAGAGTGGATCCATGTGGGACCCTTAATCACAGACCCACATAAGATCCCTTTCCTATGTTCAACTAGCTACAGGGTTCCCTCACTAAGCTCGCTTGATTCCAGTAGGGTCAGATCCTCAAGCTACTGGTTGCTACTTCAACTTCCACGAAGCCCCATGAAGAAGTACCATAATGGATCTCCATGTAATAGGGGTCTCAACTCAATAGACAGTGCATCAATCGGATGCATGGTCTGTAAGTTATTAGAATTTTAGTCCCGCGGGCCCGGTTTGACTCGTGTTTGATCCAACCCGATCATACCCCAACTTTATCCAAATCTCAAGTGGGGTATACCAAAAAGGGCTGTCTCTCTCCAAGGTTTCTGATTCTGTAGATGGTTCGTCAAACGGATGCCCGATGCCAATGTTATGGAAAAAAGGTGGTTTGGGGTCCAATTGGGTCCAGGTCTGGTCCGACCCAGCCTGGGTCGACCCAACCCGACCCGGGTCCGGCCCGGTTGAGCCAGGCCATGTTGGGTGGCCCATCCTAGCCACATGTGGGGGGGGGGGGATCCCCCCCACCTTCAATCACTGAATGGCCGAAGCTGTTCGGTCGCTAGCCAGCAAGAAGGACCCAACGCAGGTCCCACTCGATAGAGCTCAGCCGACTGAAATGCCAGAACCCTTCTCCTCTCGGCGGTACTTCGTGCACCGCCCCACCATGGTAGGTCGAACACCAGCCTCTTTCCACTATCCACTGTGGCCAGGACGGCCACAACCATTTTTTCTGACAGTGGCGCACGGTCAGGCCACCCGTGCTTCCGCGGCTGACCGAAGCACAGGCCACCCTCTGTCCACCGCTGTGGCCAGAAATAGTCGGCCGCCCTCCAACCTCTATGCGGCCTCTTCCTCTACCGGTGGCATAGACGCGCGCCGCCCCGTTTCCATGCGGATATCCCATGAGGCAGCCGCCTCCTTTCTACTTAGCAAAGAATATGAAAACCAAGATGAATAGTGGAGGGATCAGGCCGTGTTCGTTTGGCCTGCACCCTCCGCATTAGATTGGTAGTAGGTGGATCAAGAGGATTAATTCAATGAAAACCAAAAAAACAACAAAACCCCTACCTAGAAGGTTCGTTGATGTGTCGCAAGATGAAAATTGGTGAAGGAAAAGAGGGTTCCACCAATCGTCGCTTTCGAAACCCACTTCCGAAGTCGGGGTCATGTGTCATCCTCTTTCTTGATTCCGAAGAACGTTCTTCAATGGACATGGTGTTCTTCGTTGGTGGAAGAGTTCCTTCAAAGTTCTCCCAATTATCCTCTTTTCGATCACTTTTCCAACGAATCCCCTCAAAAGAAAATAGGTTCCAATATAAATTATAATAAGTAGATTAATTTATTTTGGCACAATTAAATTTTGACGCATTTAATTAATTTTAGATGGATCCAACAATTAAATGGGGAGTTGAAAGGTTTTCTCCCATTAAAGAGTGTTCGGGTGGTCCCCGCCAATAATTTAAAAATGGGGGGTTTTAGTTCAGGTGGTCCCCACATCTGTAACATTCATATGGGATATTTCAATAAAAATAAAATAAAAATTTATTTTATTTTATTTTTATTTCCACAAAAGCACAAAATCTAACTTTCACCCTCGACCTACTACGGTCGAGGTTAAGTTATCCTTAAGAGAATACGGGTGCTGCGAGTTCAACGGTTCCCTCAGATTTCAATTTTGAGCACAGGTTCAAAATATACAAAAACCCACTAGTACGTTTACTGAACGTACATATAAGAAGTTCAGAAATTCATTCCGGGAACACCCGGCCTCAGAATCACACGCCATCAATTTCCGCAGACTTGTAAAATTCCCATATAATTAAATGAAATTACATGGGATTTCTGGGTCTTTACATAAATAATGGTGAATTAAGTAACTTAAATGGAATAAAAGATAATTTCAGTCACTTTTCAAGAGGAAAAATAAAAAAATATTGATGAATAAGGAATAATTGGATTAATTATTAAAATATTACCCTTGAAATTTATTTCTTACCTATTGATATATTTTTTTGACATTATTGATTTAGAATTTTAAATATTTGTAATTTTGGGGATCCTTTGTCATTATTAGTTGATATGTATACTTGAGAGAAAGTATTATTTATTTGTTGGGGTTTTAAATGCATATTTTTTTTAAAAAATAAATGTCAGAGGATTTTAAATGTTCAGTACCCATATTTTTATTTCTAGTAATAATTTATGGGTATTTTTTATTTAGTATGTTTTTATAAAAAGAAATAATGCAGAAATAAAACGTTTTTTTCTTGTTTTTTTAATAATTTGTGTGTTTGTAAGTGATATAAATTTAAGGAAAACCCTTGCTAGTCTATAACTCAAGGTGATACAGCCACATGGTCAAACCATGAGGGTCAACTAGACAAGATCACCCATAGGGAGAGCCTATGAGGAAGAAAATAGGGTAACATGTATAGTATGTGCACATGAGAGAGCGATGTTTGAGCAGGGATAAACTATTATAGGGGAGTCAAGTTTGAATCATAAAACAATGAAAAAGTGTTTCATAGTGGTCTAGAAATTGCACCGTAACCCCTGTATCCTAATGTTAACAAAGTGGTGATGCTATATAAGCTTCCTAATACAACACCGTAAATGAGTAGAGTTAGAAAGTATGGTTTTCAAGTATAGAGGAGGATATTCCATTGGATATTACCCTTCACCGGGTCTAGTTTGGAATAAGTAATATAATGAAGTTATAGTGTACGGTTTTCACTATGTCGTTTAGGTATCAGATATGGAAGTGTCTCTGGTTTGAGAGGATTAGGTGTTTGGACGTGGGAGCCATCTTATATTGCGGATTACCAAAGAATATTCTTTCCATGAATACCATGTTATGTTGTAGAAAAATTACCATGATAGAGTGAGGGTTGCTAAAGAAGTGGTTATGCCATAGTGGATTAATCCACACCGTAGTATGGTTATATCTATAATTTCAAACACCTATTTTTTTCTCCTCATGCATATCCTATAGATAGGTTTGGATGGATATTTGAATAGTATCATGTGTGTGGGACCTCACCTACAACTATAGATTTCAAATTCACTATAATTATGGGGATATATGGATGAAATATTAAATACATAAGGTTTAATAGATATAAATATTATAGATATCAAATCATACCGAACACTCTCTCTCTTCCGGATAATTTAGAGATATATCTATAGGGTCATATTGGAATGAGGATTCCACATGGAAAATAAAATTTTAAAAGGAAAGATATAAGTCTAGGGGATAAGGAAAATAGATTTCCAAGATACAAGAGAAAAAATAGAGAAGATAAAGGATAATATAGGGGGTTTGAAATAAGATACATGAGGAGTGTTCTCTCTATAAATATAAGAGGAGGATATTATGAAGAGAGTGCTTGATCATTTTATGGGGTGATCTGACTGCTATTTTAGGATACTGACATAGGAGGCAAAGTGGAATATTTCAATTTGATGCCCAAAATGAGACTGGAGAAGTAGGATCGTCTTCAACCATGATGTTTTGTAGTTAATAATTTCATTTATATTTATATTTTCCATTTTTAACTCCAATTTACTACTTTGGTTGTAAGAGAAATAAAAGTATGTTTCATTATTACATGGAACTTTTCTTTTAATTATATTTTTTCTATTCCATTCACTTTATTTCATAGTTCATTCATGTTGATTGATATATTAATCATGAGTATCTCAGTAATTAGGGGAGGGTGAAATCAAGGAAGAAGGTATGTACATAATGATTTATTTTTTAACATGTGATGTTTTCATCTTCATTGAGTTTTAATTTTTGAGTTATTTCATACTTTATTCTCTATATCTAGCAAGGGTGATGATGCCTTGGGGGGATACCCATTGTAATTAAGGGGAGTGGGGCGTGAGAGACAACCTTATATTCACCTTCCACTTTTGAGATTAAATATAATGCATTTAACTTTTTAAGTAACCTCGACTAAAGAAACATATGGCCATAGATAGTTTTAACTCGTGCTGAGAGGATATTCTTGATATTCCCAAGGAGTCTCATTTATAATGAATTAATTATTTCCACAAATGTGATTAAAATGGATATTATTGTTTAACAACCATCCCTTGATTCAGTTTCACTTCTCTTCATCTTATCCATCGCTACTCAATATAATTTATTTCTTTTTAGTGTGGTTTTAGTTTTATTATATCATGAAAAATTAGAAACTATTGATTCATTCAAGAAATTTCGACACGGTAGAGACCTAATACATGCCAATATTCTAATATTTTTGTAATTTTAGTTTAGGTAAAAATAAATTCTAAACATTGATAGTCAAATTAAATAATTCCATTGTCAGATCCTATCAATATCTCATGTATTATCCTAACTCAAGGATCCCAAAAACTGACAAAATTCATGGAACCTTTCATAATAAAATAATTATGGAAAAATATGCCAAACACAAATTTATTTACATTATAATAAACCACAATTCATCCTTTAGTTACCCAAAATGAAAATAACATTAACCATGCAAAAAAGTATGAAATCACCTTTAATTCTAAATTGATGTTAGTTGTTATATAAAAAATTTACAACAATGATAATTCATATAAAAATTTCAAATGTTAATCCAATTTAAACCATTTCTATTTAAAATAATTATTAATTAATCATTTCCCTTTATTTTTCACTTTAGAGTATTAAAAATGTAATTTCTTATAAGAAATCATCGCATTAAGTCATAGTATTATCACATCAATGATCATCATTACACAATACTCATACTTCTAGTTCATTATATGTGTTTATATATTTTAAAATTTTATTTCTACTTAAAAACACCTTTATTATATAAATTAACCTCAACAAACACACTCATAATATTAATTAATTATATGAAAACAATTCACTGGAATTTATTCATTCAATAAATGAATTTATATAGTCTAAAAAAAGACATTAACACATCATTTACAATTAAAATACTAATTTTATATATCACATATTAACCAATAATTCCACCATTAAATGTTAAATCAAATTCCCATGTAATTTTATTATTATCTTTGGGTGACCCAACTAATAAAAATCATTAAATCATAAAATCAGCTCATAATTAATAACAAGTCACTCAACAAAACACCAACGTGTGAAAGTGGTGACATACATCCCACTAGGTGAGAAATATAAACAAAGAGATTAAGCCAGATTCCTTTTAGAATAAAAGGAATCTACAAAATCATCATATTGGAGACAAAGTGAGATTGAAAATTAGACACTGATAAAATTTTAATGACTTTACATAAAAGGATATGGATTTTATAGGTCATGTTGAGGTAAATACAAAACCACCAATATATTATGATTCCATAAATAAATGAAGTGGAAATCACAACATAAATTTTGAGGGAGAAATAGAGATATAGGGGGGATTAATTGTATAAAAGTTCCCCTAGAAATTGAAATTCTAGGTTTTAACCGAATTTCAAAGATAGAACAATTACTAAGATACCCATATTTAATAAAATGGATTGGACACCCACTGGGTACCCAATAACAAGAACCATCCACTTAGTAGATAACCAATCACCTAGTGTTTGGCATAAATCACCATGTTAATAGTCCAGAAGATCCTACACCACTTCCTCTCCACCTAGTACTTTTTACCCTCCCACTTGGTACACGGTGGACTTTGTTTCTTGTTTCTACTAAATTATACCTCATTTATCTGATATTTTATCCCCTCCCATATCCTTACTTCATCCACAACCCCCAAAATAAACATCAAATAAATCAAAATAAATTCAAATACATTGGAAACTAATATAAAAAATTAGCTCATAACTTTCTGTCATTATAAATTACCCACTACAAGGCTACCCATGCTTATGAATAATTATTGATAATTCTTAATGAAAAATGGAATCCATTGGGACCTAATTTCATCTTGAAATTCCCAAGTATCCTTTTCACATTTCCATTATAGTATAGAACTCACATGGGTGGAATTATATTTGTAACATCCCAAGTAATTAATGAATAATATATATTCTTATCTATGTCTATTTATGAAATAGATAGTGTTTTAGAGACTTAAAATGAGAATAAATCGAATCTTAAGCATGAAATACTCTAATATTTTTAAAAGATTATTTTACCGCCTTTTTTTGGCGAACCATTTTTAAATCTAAGTTTTGAAAATTTTATAATCTATATTTTTCAAAATAAACTTATTCATTATGATTGGAACATTTAAATTTACTTTGTGTATGTTTTTGGTATTTTTCCGATAAAGTTCATTTTTTAATGAATAGTGAAAAGTGTTGTATTTTAATTAAAAACCAATTTTTAATCTAATTTATTTATATAGTTATATTATCTTTTTAATTGGTTTTAAAGCCAAATTATAATATATTTGTACCATTTAACCCAATGGTGGTCATTGGAATTAATATCACTTTGAGATTGGATATAAACGAGTGTCAATATTTTGATAGGTATTGTTTCTTAAAAACACGCTATTTGATTTGACAGCGGGATTTAATTATAAAATTAATTAATGCAACTTCTATGTTATGAATTTGGTAAAATAGACATCATTTTTTAAATTTGAATATAAAATATAGCTTAGGGTGAATTTTTGGTATTTTTCCGAAAAACCTTAATTTTTTATGAATAGTGAAACCACAAAGTGGTAGTTACAAAAACTGATTTTTCATTAAAATGAGACTTTACCACTTCTGTGATTTTAATTTCAAAAATCCAATAAAAATTATTTTCATTATTAGGTAAAACGTGGTTCAATAGGATGAAAATAATTTTTGATGAAAAGTAACTTTTAAGTTTTATTAATCACGATTAAAGGGCAATTAGTGTGATTTAAGGTAAAAATGATATTATAATAAAATTAAAATATTTAGACACTTGTCCTAACCCTATTGGATGAGTCATGGCCGACCATGACAACCCATGTGTCGATTTTGGGGACCCCATGGAGCCACTTGGGTAAGATAATTACATTTACGCCTTTTATTTAAAGTAAAAGTAAAAATGACACAAACATGTATTGTTTTACTAAAACAATTTTTACATGGGGTAATACAAGTCAGATTTTTTACTATAAATAGTAATTGGAAAGGTAAAAATATTTCCTACATCATAGTATTTTTTTATAATTTTTAGACATTAAATAAATTAAATTATTTATGACATCATGATGATGCAGTGTTTACCTCATTATTTAACGATTTAAATAAAATGGAAAGATAATGAAAAATATAAGACCTACACATGTCCAAAACCTATTGGATGGGTTTCTTTAGAACCCTTATCACCTTATCCTTGAAAAAAATCAATGTGGGACCATTAAAATCTGAAACTCATTTGAAAATAAAGTAACATTTTAATCTTTCCAAGAGTGCCCCTCCTCTCCTCTTATAAAAGGCCCCCACCTCTACCTCCTTACCCACACCTCTCAAGCCTTTTTCTCAGAAAATATATGATCATTTTGTCTTTCCAAATCCCTATCATCATACTATAATCCTTACCTTATGCAGGAAGCTCTTCATGAAACCCTTTTGGTTCAAACCAAAGGGATTTACCAGATTTTATGGTAACGTCTTCACTTGTGCTCTTTCGTTTTATTTTGCTTCTCCAACAACCTAAACTCTTTTTATTCATTTATTTTGTAACAAAACCAGTATCTTCCATATACTAGGATGTTTTTATAAGAAGTATTCGAGATACACTTACACACACCTTCATCTAATGGTTAAAGAACATACTGTTTCTGTGGTTGGTGAATTTCTGCCTCATGAAATGATGATTGTTCAATCTTCTTTTAACACATTTAATGGTGGCCATTAAGATGTAACTATATTTATATATGATATATATTATGTTTATTTTTTCCTTATTCTTCTGTATTTTTCATTTTTGGCATACCTTTATGGTTTCCATTATTGGTAAACACGATATCTTCATTTTAGGATGTGTGGACTACCGCCCCCTCAAAGTGATTTGATTTCTTAATACCATATGTGGTACGTATAAAGGATAGATTTAATAATATTGTATATTATATTATACTGTAATTATAATATACCTTTATATAATTATTATTTCTTTCCATTAAAGTATGAGATAGAAATGAAATTAGCGTTCATGCGTACATACGGCTTACCGTCTCCATGAATGGTGCATTTCATTTCTTATCCCCAAATGTAATGTACTATTATAAGTATATATATATAATAAATATATGTGATGTATGTTACATATAAATGATGAATATAATTCTGTAATTAAAAAATACATATCTCTCATTTAGTTTTAATTCCATTAATATGACATAGAAATGAAAGTAGCGTACATGCGTACATACGGCTTACCGTCTCCATGAACGGTGCATTTCATTTCTTACCTCTAAATCATTATGTAATATTATAAATGCATGTATATACTGGGTATATATGATATATATGGAATCTATATCATGAATACCATTCTTGAGATAATGGATATTTGACTACGTGAACAACTTGTAAATATAAGAAGTTCACTTTTGACTCAAGTACCAAATATCGACAAAATGACCGTTATTAACTTAAATGATTACATAATGTTCATAACATGGTAATAAGTGATATAAAAGGAATAATGAACTTGAAAATGGTTCTTAATCAATTATAAATTAACTCAATTTTATTATTCAGGACATTAAAAAACGATCGAGTCAAGTCGGACCTGAGGTAAGGGACCTCGTCTCAATCTCCTTTAATTGAGGCATATTTTGTTTTATACACAACATTCCTTTATATGGTGTATAAACCCCTTTTAATTTGACTTTTATTCAAAATGAATCTTTTTATACGTAGCATTTTACTAAATGACAAAAGGGAATGTTTTTGTCGTACGTATGCGACCACAACGACCATTTCCACCACCGTAAGTATTATTTGGTCTTTAGATTCCTCAACAAGACATAATGTTTTTTAAATGAAATAAATACCATATAATCTTTTATGTATTTTGGTATTGAAGATGGTTTTTTATAATGGATTTTTTATGTCAATATATTTTAGTGATATATTGTGATCAAAGTGTGGAAATGTTTTCTTTCCATTATATATGTTTTATGTCTTATGATTTTATAATGGTACTTGGACATTTGATGGGTGGTTACATGATAAACCATATGTCGAGTTGTGCCGTGAATACCAGGATGGGTGGTTATGTTATAACCTCCAATGCATTTGGTATGGAAGTCGGCCGTATGGCTATTCCATTAAGTGATATGTGTGGAAGTCGACCGTGTGGTAATTCCATTTAAGTATTTTTATGTCCCAAGTTACCTTTATATGTTATGTGTTCCTTATATGGGTTTTATGGTAATATTTTGGTTACAAAAATGGTAAGTAATGATCTTTTATTCAGTGAAGAGTTTTTACTACTTCATAAAGGTGAAAATTATTACTTTGATAAATTTTACACGGTTTACTTGTTGTTTTGAAAAACTAACAGTTTGCATTCTTTATGTATCCCTTACTGAGCTTTTTATGCTCACCCCAAGTTTTTTTGAAATTTTTTTCACAGGAATTAATGTGGAATAGGGTCAAAGATGGGATCAAGGGAAAGTCATGCTATCTAAAACATAAAACTAGACATGTTTCTTTTTAAGAGTTTTGATTTTATGTAAACTTAGTAGAAGTGTATACTTTGTAATATTTTGAGATGTAATAGTTATGTCACAATTCTCTAAATATCTAAACCATGAAAATATCCTTAATGTGAATTATTCATTTAATTCTATATTAAGTAAGGTTTAAGGTCGGGGCCTTATAGTTGGTATCAGAGGTCGGTTTAGGCAGCATTAGGAGTTAGAAAATTGTTAAATTATAAATTAATTTATGGTATGATTGAAATGATATACGATTTATAGATTACAATGTTGCTTCGCCTAAGATATTTCTCTGTGTTGAGAATGGTTTTTCGTAGAGGAAACATGGTAGTTGTGATGGGAAGGAATACAGAAGGAAATGACCTTCCAAATTAGCAACATGAGATGGTCGGAATCAGAATTGAACAGTTTTCTATAGTGATGGCTTTATTCAATCAGGTGATAAATGGTGGTTGTGTTATTGATGATATTTTGGTGTTTTCTAAAAGTAAAGAGGAGCATGAAAGTCATTTAAGGGTTGTCTTTCAAACCTTAAAATAAAATAAACTATATGGAAAATTCTGGAAGTGTGAGTTTTGGTTACAACAAATTTCTTTCCTTGGTCACATTGTTTCAAAAGATGGCATAACTGTTGATCCTACTAAAACAAAAGTTGTTGAAGAATGACCAAGACACACAAATGTAACCAAGATCCATAGTTTTCTTAGTTTGGAAGGTTACTAGAGAAGGTTTGTTGAAAATTTTTCATGGTTATCTAGTCCAATGACTAAGCTAACTCAGAAGGGTGTTAAGTTTATCTGGACAAAAGAATGTGATGATTGTTTTGAGGAGTTGAAGAGAAGATTGGTAAATTCTCCAGTTTTGGCACTTCCTTCCAGGAATGGTGAGTTTGTTATCTACAGTGATGCTTTTTTGAAGCGACTTGGTCGTGTCCTTATGCAGAATGATCAGGTAATTGCTTATGCTTCACGTTAGTTGAAAACTCATGAGGTAAATTACACTACACATGATTTGGAATTAGCTACTGTTGTTTTTGCTCTAAAAATTTAGAGGCATCATTTTTATGGAGTAAAGTGTGAAATATATAATGATCACAAAAGTTTAAAGTATATATTCACTCAGAATGAATTGAACATGAGACAGAGGAGATGGCTAGAATTAATCAAGGATTATGATTGTACAATTAATTACCATCCAGGAAAAGAAAATAAAGTGGATGATGCTTTGAGTTGAAAAAGTATTGCTTCATTAACCATGATATGTTTGGAACGAGATCCTTTGGTTTTTGATTTGATGAACTTTGGCATAGAAGTTGTTGGTGAAGGAAGTTCTTCTGTTTTGTTTCAAGTATTAGTGAGATCATCTCTATCAGAGAGAATTAAGCAAGTGTAGAAGAATGACAGTGGGTTGCAGAAAAAGGTAGAGTTGGTTCAGAAGGGTAAGTTTCCTGAATTTAATATTGATAATGATTGTGTTTTGTGGTTTGGGAAGAGATTATGTGTGCCTAGTGATTCACAGTTGAAGAATGAGTTGTTATGTGAGGCTCATAGTTCCCCGTTTTCAGTTCATCCTGGTAGTACTAAGATGTATAGAGATCTTCGGGAGTATTATTGGTGGGATGGAATGAAAAGAGATGTTGCCGATTTTACTGTGAAGTGTTTGACTTGTCAACAAGTTAAAGCAAGGTGGAAGCTACCGAAAGGGATGCTTCAGCCTTTACCAGTTCTAAAGTGGAAATGGGAAAATATATCCATGGACTTTATTGTGGGATTACTGAAGACACCTCAAGGTAATAATGCAATCTGGGTTATTGTTGATCGCTTGACTAAATCTGCTCATTTCCTTCCTATTAAAGATACTTTTCCTCTAGATCAACTTTCTCGATTGTATCATAAAGAGATAGTCAGGTTGCATGGAGTCCCTCTATCCATTGTATCTGATCATGATCCCAGGTTTACTTCTAACTTTTGGAAGGGCCTTCAAAAGTCGTTGGGTACTGAATTAAATTTTAGTACAACTTTTCATCCACAATAAGATGGGCAGTAAGAACGAAAAATTCAGAGTTTAGAGGATATGCTATGTTCTTGTTCTATGGATTATCAGGGATGTTGGGACCAACAACTTTATTTGGTTGAATTTTCATATAATAAAAGGTTTCATTCCAGTATACAGATGGATCCGTTTGAAGCATTATATGGTAAATGGTGTCGAACTCCAGCTTTTTGGGATGAAGTAGGTGAAAGGAAGCTGATGGGATCAGAATTGGTAGAAGAGATGGCAAAAAAAGTTCAGTTGATTCCGAAACACATGAGAACAGCTTAGATCATACAAAAAAGTTATGCAGGCAACATGAAGAAGGATCTCTATTTCGAGGTAGGTGATCATGTTTTTCTCAAAGTCTCACCATGGAAAGTGTTATGCGATTTGGTAAGAAAGGAAAATTGAGTCCAAGGTTCATTGGACCATATGAAATTCTGGAAAAAGTTGGATCAGTTGCTTATCGAGTGGCTTTACCTCCAAGTTTATCTCATGTACACTTTGTTTTTCATGTTTCAATGTTAAGGAAGTACATGCCAGATCCATCTCATGTTTTGAGCCCAGAGGTAGTTCAGTTGGAAGAGAATATCTCTTATGAATAAAAACAGGTTCAGATTCTTGACCAAAGAGAGCAAGTGTTGCAAAATAAGGTAATTCACCAGGTAAAGGTTTTGTGGAAAAACCATATGGTTGAAGAGGCAACGTGGGAATCTGAAAATGCTATGAGGGATAAATACCACCACTTATTCGATAAGTAAATAAATTGCGGGGGCACAATTTTCTATAGGGAGGAAGGATGTAACATCCCATGTATTTAATGAATAATATATATTCTTATCTATGTCTATTTATGAATTAGATAGTGTTTTAGAGGCTTAAAATGAGAATAAATCCAATCTTAGGCATGGAATACTCTAATATTTTTAAAAGATTGTTTTACCGCCTTTTGTTGGCGAACTGTTTTTAAATCTAACTTTTGACAATTTTATAAGCTATATTTTTTAAAATAATCTCATTCTTTATGATTGGGACATTTAAATTTATTTTGTGTAAGTTTTTGGTATTTTTTTGATAAAGTTCATTTTTTAATGAATAGTGAAAAGTGTTGTATTTTAATTCAAAACCTCTTTTTAATATAATTTATTTATATAGATAGATTATATTTTTAATTGGTTTTAGAGTAAAATTTGAATATATTTTTATCATTTAATCCAATGGTGGTCATTGGAATTAATATCACTTTGAGATTGGACATAAACGAGTGTCAATCTTTTGATAGGTATTGTTTCTTAAAAACACGCTATTTGATTTGACAGCGGGATTTAATTATAAAATTAATTAATGGAAATTCTATGTTATGAATTTGGTAAAATAGACATCAATTTTGAATTCGGAATATCAAATATATCTTAGGGTGAATTTTTGGTATTTTTCTGAAAAAAATTAATTTTTGATGAATAGTGAAACCACAAAGTGGTAGTTACAAAAACTGATTTTTCATTTAAATGAGACTTTACCACTTCTATGATTTTAAATTAAAAAATCCAATATAAATGATTTTCATTATTAAGTAAAATGTGGTTCAATGGGATGAAAATAATTTTTGATGAAAAGTAACTTTTAAGTTTTATTAATCGCGATTAATGGGCAATTAGTGTGATTTAAGGTATAAATGACATTATAATAAAATGAAAATATCTATACACTTTTCCTAACCCTATTGGATGATTCATGACCGACCAAGATAACCCATGGGTTGATTTTTGGGACCCCATGGAGCCACTTGGGTAAGATAATGACATTTATGCCTTTTATTTAAAGTAAAAGTAAAAATGACACAAACATGTATTGTTTTACTAAAACAATTTTTACATGGGGTAATACAAGTCAATTTTTTTACTATAAATAGTAATTGGAAAGATAAAAATATTTCCTAAATCATAGTATTTTTTTTATAATTTTTAGACATTAAATAAATTAAATTATTTATGACAACATGATGATGCAGCGTTTACCTCATTATTTAACGATTTAAATAAAATGGAAATATAATGAAAAATCTAATACCTACACATGTCAAAAACCTATTGGATTCTTTTATTTCTAACCCTTATCACCTTATCTTTGAAACACAACAATTTGGGACCATTAAAATCCAAAACTCATTTGAAAATAAAGTAACATTTTATACTTTTCCAAGAGTGCCCCTCCTCTCCTATTATAAAAGGCCCCCACCACTACCTCCTTACCCACACCTCTCAAGCCTTTGGATCAGCCAAGATCTGATAATTTTGTCTCTACAAATCACTCTCCTCATCCTAGTATCCTTACCTTAGTCAGGAAGCTCTTAAAGAAACCCTTTTGGTTCAAACCAAAGGGAGTTTCCCGATTTTAAGGTAACGTCTTCACTTGTGATCTTTTGTTTTATTTTGCTTCTCCAACCCCCTAAAATCTTTTTATAAATTTATTTCGTAACAACACCAGTATATTCCATATACTAGGATGTTTTTATAAGAAGTATTCGAGCTACACTTACACACACCTTCATCTAATGGATAAAAAACATACTGTTTCTGTGGTTGGCGAATTTCTGCCTCACGAAACGATGATTGTTCAATCTTCTTTTAACACCTTTAATGGTGGCCATTAAGATGTCACTATATTTATATATGATATATATTATGTTTATGTATTAATTATTCTTCTGTATTTTTCATTTTTGGAATACCTTTATGGTTTTCATTATGGGTAAACGCGATATCTTCATTTTAGGAAGTGTGGACTACCACCCACTCAAAGTTATTTGATTCGTTTATAGCATATGTGGTACGTATAAAGGATATATTTAATGATATTAAATATTATATTATACTGGAATTATAATATACCTTTATATAATTATTATTTCTTTCCATTAAAGTATGAGATAGAAATGAAATTAGCGTTCATGCGTACGTATGGCTTACCGTCTCCATGAACAGTGCATTTCATTTCTTATCCCCAAATGTAGTGTAATATTATAAGTACATATATATAATGGATATATATGATTTATGTTACATCTAAATTATGAATATAATTCTGGAATTAAAATATACATATCTCTCATTTAGTTTTAATTCCATTAATATGACATAGAAATGAAAGTAGCGTTCATGCGTACGTACGGCTTACCGTCTCCATGAACGATGCATTTCATTTATTACCTCTAAATGAGTATGTAATATTATAAATGCCTTTATATACTGGATATATATGATATATATGGAATCTACATAATTAATACCATTCTTGATATAATGGATATTTGACTATGTGAACAACTTGTAAATATAAGAAGTTCACTTTTTTCTCAAGTACCAAATATCGACAAAACAAACATTATTAAATTAAATGATTGAATAATGTTCATAACATGGTAATAAGTGATATAAAAGGAATAATTAACTTGAGAAAGGTTCTTAAGCAAGTAGAAATTAACTCAAGTTTATTATTCAGGACATTAAAGAACGATCGAGTCAAGTCATACTCGAGGTAAGGGACCTCGTCTCAATCTTCTTTCATTGAGGCATATTTTTTTTATACACAAATTTCCTTTAAATGGTGTATAAACCCCTTTTAATTTGACTTTTATTCCAAAGGAATCTTTTTATACGTAGCATTTTACTAAATGATAAATAGGAATGTTTTTGTCGTACGTATGCGGTGATAACGACCTTTTCCGCCGCCACGAGTATTATTTGGTCTTTGGATTCCTCAACAAGTCGTAATGTTTTTTAAATGAAATAAATAACATATACTCTTTTATGTATTTTGGTATTGAAGATGGTTTTTTTATAATGGATTTGTTATGTCAATATATTTTAGTGATATATTGTGATCAAAGTGTGGAAATGTTTTCTTTCCATTATATATGTTTTATGACTTATGATTTTATAATGGTACTTGGACATTTGACGGGTGGTGAAGTGATAAACCATATGACGGGTGGTGCCGTGAATACCTGGATGGGTGGTTACGTTATAACCTCCAATGCATTGGGTATGGAAGTCGGCCGTATGGCTATTCCATTAAGTGATATGTGTGGAAGTCGACTGTATGGTTATTCCATTTAAGTATGTTTATGTCCCAAGTTACCTTTATATGTTATGTGTTCTTTATATGGGTTTTATGATAATATTTTGGATAAAAAAGGGTAATTAATGATATTTTATTTAGTGAATAGTTTCTACTACTTAATAAAGGTGAAAAGTATTACTTTGATAAAGTTTACATGGTTTACTTGTTGTTTTGAAAAACTAACAGTTTTCATTCTTTATGTATCCCTTACTGAGCTTTTTATGCTCACCCTAAGTTTTTTTGAAATGTTTTTCATAGGACATAGTGTGGAATAGGGTCAAGGATGGAATCAAGGGAAAGTCATGCTATCTAAAACATGTAACTAGACATGTTTCTTTTTAAGAGTTTTTATTTTATGGAAACTTAGTAGAAGTGTATGCTTTGTAATCTTTTGAGATGTAATACTTATGTCCTAATTCTCTAAAACTATAAACCATGAAAAGATCCCCAATGTGAATTATTAATTTAATTCAATATTAAGTAAGGTTTGAGCCCGGGGCCTTATATTATTTATCATGAACCAACTCAAGTTAGCCTTCCATGTCACTCAACTCAACTCGTCATAAGACCCAAATTGCATTTTCAGTCATCATGGGTTCGAAACTAGTGTAGAGGGTATTAAACATACACCATTGTAATTATTTCGCACCTAAACATAAATAAATAAACAACACAAAATTTACTAAGAATTTTTAATGATGTATCTATATATTGAACATCCATGTAAAATAAATAATCTATTTCAAAACATGGAATATAAGAAAAATTGGCCATATGTAGACAAAAATATCAACAATGAAATAAATAATTTACAGTGGATTTATAAAATGACACAAAACATTATGTAAAACAAAAATTACAAATAAAAATATTGATCATTTCAATATAAAAAAATATCTCAAATATTCCTAAAGACCTTAAACACCACAAAATAATCTCTATATAACCCATGATCACTTATATATACCTATTAAAAAAATCTAAATGAACAAAAAGCATGGAATCCATCACATAATTCATATCATAAATACATATATCAAGAAATTAAATACACACACAAACACACACACACAGATATATATATATATATATTATTTTTATGTGTGTATATATAGGTATTGAGCTAGAAAGTCCAGTAGGATTCTGAAAAAGATTCTATACAATTCCTTTTTATGAGACATTTTAAAAATTATAGTTTGAATGAAATTTATAAAATAGTTTTCCCATGTTAGAATATATATATTATGAAAACAAAGAGAAAGTATATTCCACCTTTAAAAAACCAATACCACATATTTTAACGTGAAATAGTATTCATAATTTTATTTTAACAACAATTCAATGTGAAAAATAAAATTATTATGGGTTTGTTAAAATATAGGTAAATTTTATCATTACCCTTTTATATTAACTTGAAAAAACTAATTGAAAGATCATATTATAATGAAAAGTAAATCATGGAATGTAGGATACACTAAATAGATACCATGGAAAATATCTCCAATTCAAGTGTCAGTAAATGATAGCAACATTCAAAAAGGAAATATAATCAGTAATACTACTACAAGAGGAACAATTCAAAAAATAGAATCATTGTGGACTTAAGGAAGTCTAAATTAGAATCATAGTATGATGATCAAAAAATAAAAAACATAATAAAACATAATGATCATCATGGAAAACTCACTAGGTCCTGAGGTTGACAAAACTAAACGTACTCAAGTGGAATCATATATAGGCCTATAATTGAATTTTTAAGAAATAACCCACGAATTACTCTCAAACAACCTCACTCGGAATAACTACCTATAAATAGAGTATCATTTTTCACTAATTAATAATATATAGAAAAGAATCTATATTAGTATATAAATATTCTATTCATTTATCACTTAGATACTCATGGTTCATATTTGGTTATCTAATAGATTTAAGGAAAATTCCACATGTTAGATCATAATATTAATAAAACACATTATTGTAAATTACTCATCTCACCTAAAATAACCCATAAAAAACCACTTTAAATTACATTCAATAAAAATAATTTTATGTAAAATAATATATAATCTAATAGATGCAATCATCACATAAGGAAAAATACATAGGTTGTTCTGTATATCATAAAAACCATTACAAAATTTACCAAATAGTCCTCTAAATAACATATGGAAGATAAAATCCTGAAATTATCCTTTATAAATCAGGTATGATCCAAAACATCAATTTAAGCAACATATTCTCAATCAATTTGAAATCTAACCAATGTATATATATGTCCTAAAAACATAAAAAATGAATAGAAAATACCAATACCATTTAACATAAGTCAAATACACCGTTAATTTGTGAAATTCTCTTGAAAAATTAAAAATATTATTTATAAAATATTTGGAATCCAAAACAGCCCTTTTGTTATCAATTTACTTATAAAAAACTAATTAGTCATTTTAAAAATCAACTAGAGTGCGTGAAAACTTTTTATACATGTATAAATCTTTAATATCCTAGAAATACTACTTTTATCACATATTTAAACAAAAATACATCATATTTAATAAAATGAATTTCACAAAAACACCTATTAGAAATGATTAATCCATTACTAATAGGTGTTATTCCTCATTGGGGAGATCAAATGAACCCATATAAGTCTAGAGGAAGACTTGACATCAAAACCAAAATTATATTTTCATGAAAAAAAACCCTATACTAAAATGGTCGTTAGGTGATGAGAAAGTGAAATAAATGCTGAGAAAGTTAGAAAGGAAGAGAAATTGAGTCCATTATTTAGAGGAATAATCACCCTTGGTAAATATTTGATGAAGAAATACAAAGGTATGTAGAGGGTTTAAGGGGTTTATGTGTGGAGAGCCCAGTGGAAGAATCTAGAAAAGTGGGTAGGAAAATGGGGGACAATCCCCAAATGATTAAATTTTAAAAATTAAAAAATTTGTGGTTTTAAAATGTTTTAAAGTTTTTGTTCTTGGGAAGAGAGTGTGTGCACCTTACCTAAAAAAATATATGTATCAAAAAAGAGAAACGCCCCTTTTTCCTCATTAAGCACTTGATATGTGCATGGGATTGAACCCAACCTATGTATTCTAGAACTGCCCCCCCACAACATAAAATTTTGACCTTGAATTCAAAGTAAGAGTTATAATCAGTGGATAATAAATTAAATACATAAAAACGACATCATGGGTGTGACAATTATCCACCCTATATCACTTTATACCCCAGAAATGTAATCATCTGACCTTGTAATCAAATATAGACATGAAAATATATTAATCATAAGGGATTTTCATATTCTTTTCTTCATCTAGAAATTAAATATATGGTTCAGTTATCTCAAGGGAGAAACATAAAATTCAAAATAATTTTTTATAAGATAGTAATATACAAAGACTTGATAAAGATACATCCTAAATTAAATTCCTAAGAGAAGAACTTAGAGGAAACCAGTCAAAAAATGAAAACCAAATAAAATACCATCTCTACTAGTCATCATAGAATTTGAAAATCTATCATATCAAATCAATAATTCATTAAAAACATATATTAAAGTAGTATTTATATTATGAAAAGTAATTCCCAAAATTTCATTTTTGAAAACCTTAATCTTTTTTTGATTTAACAATAATTTATGATAAAAAGATTTTTGATATACTAATTTAAAGATTGGTTGTACTTCAGATGTTTTCTCCTCTATCAATAATCCATATTAAAAAATTTTTGAACCAAATATAACAAACCACATCAATCACTAGTTTTTAGAGATTTCAAACAAGAGGGATTGGAATTAACTACATGCACACACTTGAAACAAACAAGGGATCAATTCATTTTATAATATACTAAAATTGGGAAAAACGGTTTATCATCACTTTCATCACTTTTCAAAATGAATTCCTCTTTTTTTGCTTCTCACTAGATACTTTGACTTCATTTCTAGCCGATAGAAAGGGGTCACACCATGAAGTAAGTTGTCATGGAAAATTCACCTCCACTATCATGGTCATATTGTCTTCTTCTACATATGAATCGAGACCAGATAAAAATTATTATGTATTGAATTTTTAAAAAATTCATGTTTCAAAGAAACAATATTTCAAGGATTCATTAATGACCAACTATGAAGATAAAGGAATTATATTATTAAAATGGTTTGCATTCTTCTTCAACATTAGATCACCTTTATGAAGACTCATAAATTTCATTACCTTCCATATTTTTACATTATTAGGATAATAAAATTGAATAAACATAATATTGAAGTATTGACATGTCATTTTTTTAGTATACGAACTTGAATAATGGTTATGACTATTTTATACTAGGTCTCTCAAATATGACTATGGAAACTTAAACTTTATAAGTTGATGGAGTCTCTAAAAAATTGATGATTATATCATTATTCCCTATCCATTCCATCACATCATTTAGGCCTTGATTTCCACAAATGTTAAATAGATTTTTCTTATGGTATTACTAAACATGGTCCATATATTGAGATTCATTTCAACCCATAGCTCTATTGAATGTATAGGTAAAGTAAATAAGTAGATATTAAATATCTAAATTATTAAAATTATTAGACTTGAATACATCCCTGTGAACATTATTCACCCAAATTTACAACACAACTCTATGAGGTATACTCTAAAATAATATGTAATAAGAAACTCAATCAAAATAAACCTCAATATAATATATTTAAAAAACTAAAAAATATACAATAAAATGATACCAATACAATATGAAATTTCCCATAATTTTAAAATCACACCCAAAATTCAAATATTAATAATGTAAAATTCAAGAAAATAGATTTAGGTATAATTTACACATAGTATGAAGAATGATTTCTATAATAAAATAATTTGAAAAATAATCAATGAAATTCATTTTATAAAACCATTTTGTGAAATTTAAAAATTTTATTTATGCTAACTTAAACTAACAACTTACATTAAACCATTTCCTTCATAATTAAACTCAAGTATTTTTTTTAAACTTATTTGTCACCCAAAAACATAACTTCTAAAAAATTACACTTCAAAGGTCCTATAATAAGAAAAAATCAAACATAATACCTAACAAAATCTCTTTTAAAATCAAGAAATTTAATAAAATTTTACGAAATTTTTTTCTGAAAAATCATCTACATGCTTGATGTGGTCGTATTTTAACATAGTTTTCCACATTTTTTATTTAATTTTTTACAACATAATTAATTAATTTTATAAATTTTAATAATTATTCATACTTTTGTATTTATATAAATAATTATATTAATTTATCAAATTTTATAATTAATTATAAATTTTTTAATATTTAAAATAATTAATTTAATCCATCTAAATTTTCTAATATTATATTTTCTTAATTAGTTGTGTTAATTTTAATCCGCTTGACTATTAAATAATATAACATGTTTATTAATTAATCAATTATTATTTTCTATTTTCATTTATGTAATTTAGTTATTAATTTAATATTTTACCCATTAATTCAGATTCATTAAAATAAATTAACATTATTAGTTATTATATTTAGTTATTCTGTTAATTAATTTAGTAAAGAGTTTTAGATTTAATTTAATGAAATAATGTATTTTTTATGGTAAGTCTTATTTCAGTTAATTAATTCAAGTGTTAGTTTAGTTACTTTTTATTAAATTTTATTTATTTTACTTTTAGTTTTTTTAGTTTTATGTTTTCAATTTTGAGAATAATTAAATGTTTATCTAAGTTTAGTTTTAGTTTTTTTAATTTTTTTTATGATGTAAGTAAATTATGTCTCACCGAACTATAATAGTGAGAAGGACGTGTACCTAACCCCATTAGAGACGGTCTCACCCCCAGCTCCTCTCTAACGATGCCACCATTCTTTAACGGTGTCACTGATACTGGTGTTCCCCATCGGTGGCATCATTCCTCTTCGGTGCAACCATTTTCTTCATCTCACTGACGTACCTTCCTTCACTGTTGCTACTCATACCATTCCTTCCCTTTTGGGGACACCAATACAGCTTCTACACTTCCTTCACACCATCACCACATCCTTCAACAAAAACACCATTGTCGCTTGCCGCCTTCACCAAAACCTCTCCCATCTAAGCCACACCATTTTTTCTCCTACCGATCTACCGACCACCGACTCGGCCAAACCAGTTTTGATTTACACATATTAGAAATTTCCAAATTCAACAACAGATTCACAACAAACAGAGAAAGGGAACTAAACCACTTCAAAATCAAATAATCTTAATCCATATTTTAAACACATAACTAAAATTTTCATTTCGTGGGTGATACAGCCCAAGACAAGGTTACACCACCGGGAAAAAATCATCACCTTCCATTGAGACCCTGTGAACTCGATCCACACCCAATCGAGGAGACCCAATGCCATTGAGCCACAGATGAGGAATCGAGCCACCAAAGGATCAAGTCAGATACTGGAAGGAGGATTTGAGGCCGGTGAAGAGCCGGGAGGATGATTTTACACTGGTGGAGCCAATAGGAAGAAGTTGTTGTCAACATTCTTGTCGCACTGTTGGAGGGACAAGAAGGGATCACCACTTGACCTCCTTCCATCAGGAAGGAGAATCAAAGCCCCCCTAGGGTTGTGCCGAGAATGTGGGGGAAGAAGAATAAAGTATTTAAAAAATTATAATTAAAGAAAACTAAAATAATAATTTAAATAATAATTATAAAACTATAATATTAAAAAATAATAATTATAAATAAATAATAAATATAAAATAATTAATTTTAGTAAAACAGAATTATTAAATTAATAAAACATTAATTAAACTAAATTAGTTAATAATATCTTCTAAATTAAATTAAAAAGAAATAAATGTTGAATATTAAATAATTAAATTTATCAATAAAACTAAATACTAATAATAATTTATAAATATAATTAAAATAAATAAATAAATTTTAAAGAGTAAATAATTTTATTTTTTAAATAATAATAAACTTAATAATTATAATTTACATTAATAATACTACTTATATAAAAATATTAACTTTTCTATTTAATATAATATGTAAAAATAAAATATCAACAATTTATAAATTAATATAAAGTAATTTAATTAAATAATTTTTAAATTAAAATTTATTAATAAAATAACATATTAAATACCATTTTTTTAAAACTTATTAATTCTTTTAAAGACTTTTTAATAAACTAATAGCTTAAATTATAAATATTTCTTTATTTATTTCATGTTTTAACTAATTTGTTTTGAACTTTAATATGCAGGTTCACATAGGAGCCTGAAACACATCCAAGTGCATTAAAATAACTCATTGGAAGTTAGTTATAGTGGTAAAGTTAGTGCAATATGTGGTTCGCAAAAAAACACATGTGTGCAGTGCAGTAGTGAAAGACAAGTTTAAGTCAGTGGAAGCTATTAGTGACATGCATTAGATGAAAATGGGTTTAAAGGAAGAGCAACACCATAATTTATGTGGACTCTCATTCGAATTCCATGCAACACTTTTTTAGAGAAGAGACTCTCAACAGATAGTAGAGAAGTACAGGAGAACATGAGTCACAAAGGAGCAAGCACCAGTACACGATCTTCATTATCAGAGGGAGGAACCTTCTTCCTATGTTTTTTAATGTTTTATGTAGTATTGATGTTGTTATATTTAATATGATCTCAGAATAACTTTGTGTTTTCATGAGTTTTGACTTTTTACAGGTTTATATTTTCTTTTTCTTCATTTTATTTATTTCAACGAGAATCTGATTCTTTTGGTTAGATTGAATCCAATTCTCTAAGTCACAAGCCTGACTAACTAAGGCAACTAAAACATTTTAAAGACATGAAAAATGAATTCTAAGTCACAATCCTAACTAACTAAGGTAACTAAAGATTCAACACTAAATTTTTTTTCCAGAAACATCACCAAACCTACCTTATAAGTTCAAAAAATCCTATCTCCATTAAACGTTTACCTTCTAAATAATAACTCTACTCTGATAAAATTTTGCAATGAACCAACCAGTTTTAACCAACCACATCACCCAAGTCAGCTCATCATAAGGCCAAAATGTGTTCAAAACCTCCATTGCCTAAAAAAAAGTCTTGATGGAATCAATAGGGTCATAAGTGGATAGAAATATAAATAAATAAATAAATAAATATGGTTATATTTATAAAGTGATTCCAACTATACCATAAAATGAAACTTATAGATAAAAGAGATTGATCATACTAATATAAAAAAATCTCAAATAATCCCAATGAGTATAAATATCACCCAGGTATCTCCATGTGACCCAAAGTCAAAATCATATCCTAGTGACAAAAAGATATATGAAAAATGATTCATATAATACATTATAGAATCCATACCCTGAATACCTACATGAATACATGAAACCTACAAACACACCGAAGTCTATACGTAGGTTTTCAGATACAAAAGTACAATTGGATTCCACCAAAATAGTTAATGAAATTCATTTTTATGAGACATTCTAAAAATGGTTGTATGAACTAAATTTTAAAAAAAAAATTACATTGTGTAAATATATAAAATATAAAAACACAGATCATTTAACATCACCCTTATCAGGAAAACCAACATTATATCATTTATAATCAACAAGTAGTCATGATTCAATTTCAAGAAAACTTAAAAAAAATGAAAATAAAATACTTTTCTGATTATGAAAACAAAATTAAAGAATATCTTTACCCTTAAATAATACCTTTAAAAAATAATTTGAAAGAATCAGTTGTAATAAAAACTAAATCATGAAAATGAGGAACTACTAACTAAAAACTGGGTAAAATAACATAAATTAAAATTTCAATAAATGAGGTAAATATTAGAAATGGTAATTTATTAATCAATACTATTTTAAGGGAATAAATTCATGTAGTAAAATATTTATAGGCATAAGGAGGTATAAAATAGTGATATAGTAAAAGGATTATAAAATAAAAATATATATTCTAATATAATGAGAGTCATGGGAAACTCATTAGGTTCTAAAGGGTATAATCATAGATGTACTCAGGTGGAATAATTGATCATATTTTTAATTTATTTCTAAAAAATAACCCATGGATTACTCTTAACAAGCCTCACTAGGTGGTACTCCTGATAGGAATAATATCATGATGAGCTAAGGGATTGAGGACAGAGTGAAAAATGAACTAGTATTACAATCATATCATGATTTCCCACCTAGTTACCCAGGTTTCCCATGAGATAATATAATGTAGGTGAGAAAACATGACACATGTAAAATCATAACATCAGTAAAAATCATCACCCATCTATGTTTCTGGATAAAGTGATTGAGTCTAAGGAAGAAACCATCATTCAAGGCATGCCTATTGTGAGGGAATTTGATGAAGTGTTTCCAGAGGAATTGCCTGGTCTTCCTCCTAGAAGAGATGTTGAATTATCAATTGACCTTATTCTTGGGGTGTTTCCAATATCTAAGAATCCGTCTAGAATGGATATTGTGGAGCTTGAGGATATGAAGAAACAACTATAAGAGAGTCTGGATAAAGGGTTTATACGCCCAAGTGATTCACCATGGGGTGCACCAGTCCTCTTCATCAAGAAGAAGGATGAGTCAATGCACCTTTGCATCGATTATTGTGAGCTTAAAAAAATCACGATAAAGAACAAGTATCCTCTCCCACGAATTAATGACTTATTCGATTAGTTGTGTGGAGCACAATACTTCTCCAAGGTGGACTTTCAGTCGGGATATTATCAAGTAAGGGTGAAGAAGGAATATATCCCCAAGAATACTTTTCAATTAAGATACAAGCACTATGAATTCATAGTAATGCCTTTTAGACTCACTAATTCTCCAGAAATCTTCATGGAATTGATGAAAAGATTCTTTAGAGATTACCTCAAAAAATTTGTGGTAGTCTAAATAGACGATATTCTAATATACTCCAAATCCAAGGAGGATCATGAGGAGCATCTAAGAACTGTATTAGAGACATTTTGAAAGGATAAGCTCTATGAAAAGTACAACAAGTGTGATTTATGGTTGAATTAGATATCATTCTTGGGCCATATCATCAAAACCAATGGTATATCTATGGATCCCTCCAAGACAGTTGCAATAGATGTATGGTTAAGGACAACATCGACAACATATATCTGTAGCTTCTTGGGGTTAGCTGGATATTATCGACGATTTGTGATAAATTTCTCATGACTGTCCAACCCTCTTACCAAGCTAACTTGGAAGGGATTAAGGTTTTCATGGAGTGATGAATCTGAAAAAAATATTCAAGGAGTTGAAAAGGAGGCTTATCACAGTGCCCATGCTCACATTACCCACAAGTGGAGAACTTTTTGTAGTATTTATTGATTCTTTCTAGAAGGGTCTGGGAAGAGTGTTGATGCAAAATGAAAAAATCATTGACTATGCTTCAAAGAAATAGAAATTTCATGATTAGAACTATCCAACACATGACCTTGAGTTGGCTGCAATGATATTCACTTTGAAAATTTGGCAGCATTATCTCTTTGGGTAGAAGTGTAAAATATATACATAACATAAAAACCTAAAGTATATTTTCACACAGAAAGAGTTGAATATGTGCCAATGAAGATGGTTAGAGCTAATCAAAGACAGTTAATTCTCAATCCATTACCAACCTAGGAAATCGAACATGGTGGAAGATTCTCTAAGTAGAAAGGATCCAACAATTCTATCATTAATGAGAATTTAAAGGGATTTAGTCTTCTTAGATTTGAAGAAGATGGATACAGGAATCATAAAGAAAGGACCATCATCAATCGATTCACAAATGATTGTTAAACCGCCTCTTTTGGAAAGGTTAAAGGATGCTCAAAAGGATGATATGGGAATTCAGAATAAAGTGGAAGCTATCAGAAAAGGGAATCCTAAAAGATCAACATTAATAAAGAAGGAATTGTGAGATTTGGGAAAAGTCTATGTGTTCCATAAAGTATGGAGATGAAGAAGGATCTTTTGGATGATGCACAAAGTTCTAACTTCTATATTCACCTAGGAAACACAAGGATGAATCGAGATATCTGAGAGAATTATTTGTGGGATAATATAAAGAAGGAGATCACTGAGTATACATCAAAGTTCTTGGTGTGTCATCAAATGAATTAAGAAAGGCATAAGTCTAACTGGATGATTCAACCATTTCCCATACCAGTATGGATATGGGAGAAAATCACCATGGATTTTTTCATCATACTTCTGAAGACATTAAAATGCAGCAACACAATCAGGGTTGTTTTGGATCGTCTTACAAAGGTTGCACTATTCATTGATATTCTGGAGGATTTCTCATTAGATCAAATGGAATGGATATATATCAGGGAAGTGGTAAGGCTACATGGAGTACAACTATCTATTGTATCCGATCGAGATCCAAGATTCACATCATGGTTTTGGAAGAGTCTTTAACATTTTCTAGATACTGAGTTGAACATTAGTTTGACTTATCATCCTCAAACTGATGGCCAATCCGAGCAGACTATCCAAACACTTGAGGACATGTTGAGAGTGTGCTCAATGGACTTCAAAGGAGGGTGGGATCAACATATTCCTATGGTTGAGTTCTCTTATAACAACAATTTCCACTCGAGCATCTAAATGGAAACATATTAATCCTTATATGGGAAGAGGTGAAGAACTCCAGCATGTTGGGATAAAGTTGGCAAGCGTAAGCTATTAGGAAAATGATGGATGAAATGGTGGAGAAGTTGAAAACCATGAAGCAACATATCAAGGCATACCATAGTTGACAGAAAAGTTATGCAGATAACCGTCGATGAGACCATGAGTTTAAAGCTGGAGACATGGTATTTCTAAGAATATCTTCGGGGAAGAAGGTAATGAGATTTTTAAATAAAGGGAAGTTAAGTCCTGGGTACATCGGCCCCTTCGAGATTCTTGATCGTGTCAGTGTTGTGGCTTATCGACTAGCACTCCCACCTAAAATGGCCAAAGTACATGATGTCTTTCATGTATCCCTCTTATGGAAGTATATAGCAGACCCATCACATGTACTCTCTTTAGAGGTAGTACAGTTAAAGGATTATCTTTCTTACAAGGAGCAACCAGTGAAGATTTTAGATCATAGAGAAAACGTTTTATGAAATAATATAATTCCCCTCATGAAAGTGTTGTGGAGAAACCAAAAGTTTGAAGAAGAAATGTGGGAACCAGAGGTAGTGATGAATTAGAGTTACCCGCATTTGTTTTAGTGTGGGAAAAGTAAATTTCAAGTGAGAAATTTCTTAAGGGGGGAAGACTGTAATGACCGAAACATTCATTAATGAAAATTTCTCTTGATCTAATTAAATGTCTTATTATGTAAAATGGATATTTAAAATGTGAACTTTGTTGGTTTTATGTTTTGGATTTTAAAACACTATTAAGAATTATGACTGCTTCTAATATAGTTGTTGAATAGTGATCACATTATTCATATAAATATAGGTCTTCAACAAATCCAATTTACTTAGATAAAGGAAGCAATGACCTCATACAGTAGACTTTCCCCATAATAAGCCCATTTATCGAATCTCGGAAAGGAGGTGACGTCATTAGGATTCACTTTTGACTAGGCTAAGTTTATCTTGAAAACGTTAAGCTTGAGAGGAACTGACTACGGGAGAAGTGGAAGTTGATAGAGATTACCACCCGAGTGATGTTATTCGAGCCACCCCAAGAGTCTGTCAGCATCACACACCTTACCCTTTAATATTATGTGGGTGTATTATGGGGTTATGTAACAAGACCCTAGTACTATGATTATGTACATTATTTTGGTATATAGTAAAGAATATGCTTTCATATTATTATTGTGACTTTGTAAATAGTTTTTAAAGCACAAATAATATTTTTAATTAATATTCAACTAAGGAATATATTTTGATAAATTAATGGATTTTTTAATTTAATAATATTTTAATAAAATATTATAATTACTAAATTAATTTTTATTAATTAAAATTGATCGTATATTTTTTATGAATACAATTGTAATTTTATTAAGGTTTGAAAGCCATTTTTGTCAAAACCCATGAATTTTCGATAATAATTGTTTTTATTTTAAATGTTAAAATTAAGATATTTAGAAAATTATATAGATAAAATGATTATTATTTCTAGAATCATGATGTTGAAATTATCCAATGATGAAATTTTCATAATTTTCTGAGAAAATCGATTTTTTGGGTAAAAATTAAATATCGTTTAAATATATAATGTGTTTTATGACATCATAATGAACCAATAGTGATGTTATAAAATAATATAAACATTATTTTCATCCAATATATGTTTTACCATTAAAATAATTTTATTTTCAGTTTTTTGATTTATTTTACAAAGCTTTAGTGGACCCTTCAAGACTTATAAAACATTTTGTCTTTTTAAATTGTATTCCTTGAGAGTGTGACTCACCTCCAGATAAGAAACCCTATTATTTTAAGAATTTCGGCCATTGGTGTTATAAAATATTGTTTTCCACTCCCCTTTGGAAAAAACCATGGGCAAAAAGCATGAGCTGATTTGTGTTTTTGATTAGTTTAATGTGAGGTGTCCCTAACCTAAATAATAAAGAATTCCTTCTCATTTCCTATATAAACCCACCCAACATTCCACTTCCTCTTCACTCAAAGAATTTGGAGTTTGTCAAACCTCTAACATCCTCTCTCTATAATCCTCCCATGGTGCCCCAAGCTCTCAAGAAGCCTCTCTCAAGCCTCTCCCAAGCCTTTGGGATCACACTTCCAAGTAAGGGTTTTCTTCTTATCTCATTTTTGTCTAATTTTCTTTATGTTGTTATGCCCGTTTAATTTCAATTATAAATTTGGGGTATGGTTTCAAACCTCCCCCATACTTCCCTATTTATGTTTTAATGATGGGAGACCCATTTCTCTCTCATTAATGCCTTCCATGTACACCTGTTACTATTCTGAAATTCCGAAAGGAATTTCACTCCCCTCATTTATATTCAAGAAAATATTTTATATCATGAATATAAATTACATTAAAATTGTTGGTACATGTATCTATATGACCTCCTTAATATAAATTTCATTTAAATATGATGATATTCCCCTTTCTCTCTCATCAACCATTTTTATGAATTCATAAGTCACGTCTTTACGCTGTTGAAATTGCACTGATTTTCCAAGATAATGTCATTGTGTAGTGAATTCCATGCCCATTTCTCTATCAAGGGTATTCACCTTTATGAACATTTACTTATTGATTATATAGTTTCATGTATTAATTCCAAATTCCTTTATCATGGAATAAATTATGATGTTGAATGATTCAATGTTGTATGATCCATGTGGAACACTTATGTATGAAGTGAATTGTTTAAGAAGGGTGTGCCCTGATAGCGCTCCAATGCATTGGGTAATGAATACAATCACGATACGTCATGTGAAATGGGTTTTTATTCATGATAATTCATGTGCTATGAGGTTTTAATCATGCTTCATGTTCAGTGAGGGTTTACTCATGCTCCATATGCAATGAGCCTTGGCTCATGCTAATTCCATGTTAAGTGTTGTTGCCAAATATCAATGTTATGATTATCAAGATTTATCATGACTTTATGTTTTTTTATCTTGTGCCCCATTGATATTCCTATGGACTAACATGTATTTTATTCCTCATGTTATTCCATGTTTATTCCCTTTCTGGGATTTATAGATCACCCTTTTCTTATGCATGTCCTCAAGTTATCCCATGCAATGCTAAGTCCAAGGGAATGTAGTGGTCATGTAAAGTACTTTTTCAATAAAGATTTTTTATTTTATGTTATTAGTTGTTATGTAATGTTCCTAAGCCCAAAAGAAACTAGAACTCTTGATCTCTTATGTTGTACCAAGTGGAGATTTTATGTAATAAATCATGTGTAAGTGTTTAATAAAGATCAAGGTTGTTATAGTTGGTATCAAAAGGATAAGTTTAGTTATTTTTGGGATTAGGATTAGAAAACCCTAGTGAAGCCTTATAGGAAAGAATAAGTATAATAAAAAAATCCCTTAGTTTTGGTGAGTATTGAGTAAGTGGTTTATTAAGAAAATACATCCCTCTCTGGATACGAGCAGGTAGAGGCGGCCCTGGCACAGATGTATCCTAGGGGTAAAACTCGAAAACACTGCTTTGAGCTAGACTCAAACAGGAACTAGTACACGAAAAAGGGACTTGCTGCACTCTTTGTTACAACACTCCCAAGGGATATGATTTGGTAAATTTAAAAGATTAGTATGAACCATTATTAAGGGACTTCAAAAAAATTCCCTAAGAATATATGTTAGAAGGTATATCATGGATAACATAGACTGAAGCCAATATATTCATAAGTTAAGGAAATAAAATCTATTTCTAAGTCGTCTATTTTTTGTCTTTGTATTACCCTTTATTTTTTTTACCTAAGATTCCTTTTATTCCATAAAATGGCTAGTAATAAGAGGACTCAGGCTAACAACTGATGTGAATATCAATGCAATAATTGTTCTAATGAGATCCCCAATCTGAAGGGAGCGAGAATCATGAAAGTTTTCATGATACTCTCTCAGTTAACAGAAGATTTGAATAGAAACATGGGTCAAGAGGAACCTTCAACCCCCCCTAATAAATAACATGTCGCTATCGAGAGCTTCATGAGACAAAGGCCTCCTACATTTAAGGGATCATCTGATCCCTCAATCGCTGAACAATGGATCAAATCCATTGAAAAGATCTTCTACATCGTTCAATGATATAAATTAGAGAAGGTTCTTATGGTTGCTTATCATATGGAGGGTGAAGCTGATCAATGGTGGATATTGATAAAAAAATACTAAGCCTGAAGAGGAGCTCGAGGCATTGGAATGAACAAATTTTCAGAAGATGTTTTTCAATAAATATTTTCTGCGCACCCTCCGACTTAATATCGAAAGGTACATCCTTGCCCTCAAGAAAAAATACAATGAAACTATCAAAGTGTATGAGGAAAAATTCCCAAGGATTTCACGATACACTTCTATATTTTTCATTACCCCGAATGCAAGGTTGACTGCTTCTTTGGTGGGCTGAAATCTAGCCTTCAGAAAGCCCTGGTGATCCGTGACTTCGATAGCTATGAGGAAATTGTTTGATGTTCCTTCAAGATCAAAATGGAGATCATGGAATCTCAGGGGTATCATGGGGATAAGAACCATAAGGTGGACTTCAATTCTGGCAATGTGATGGATAATTTCAATGGTGGTAATAAAATCCAGCACCCCACTTGCCAAAGGTGTGGAAAGAAGCACCCCAGAAATTTCCTAAAGGGGACGAGGAAATGGTTTAGGTGTGGAAGAGAAGGGCACCTAAATATTAACTACCGACAATAGAAACCCATGGATGTGATAGAGGAGAGTAACACTCCGTTCGACTCTTAACACATTGTTCATTGCTTCAACTCCAAATAACCAGGGCATCTTGCAAATTAGTGCCCTAAGATAAGGGTTTTTGGAGGAAACCAACAACCTCCAAGGCAGAAAGAGAGAGGTTTTTCGATCACTACTTTCGAAGTAAACCCCGAACATGAAGTGGTGATTGGTACAATAGTTATTCATTCAATAATATATAATTTAATTCTTGATTCAGGTTCTTTTCATTCTTTTATATCCGGAAGTTTTAGTAAAATAATCCCAACACCACCACAAATCATGGAAATAAATATGTCGGTGAGTACAGAAAATGGGGATATCATTGCATCCCATGGATATAACTCCTCCCCTATCATAATATGTGGATTGAACTTTCTGGAGAACCTCATCATACTACCTCTAGTGGAATTTGATGCAATTCTTGGCATGTATTGGCTTTCTTATATAGAGCCAACATAAATTTCCATGAGAGGGAAATCACTCTCCATATGGAGAATCGACCCCCGATCTGTACAAGTGCAAGGAGGAGGATGAATATTCTTTACCTCCATCATCTCAAGAATGGATATTACTTCCCTATGAGCTTGCATATCTGGCTCAGATGGTTGAGTCCAAGGAAGAAACCATCCTTGAAGACATGCCTATCGTGAGGGAATTCACTGAATTGTTTCCCGAGGAATTGTTTGGTCTTCCTCCTAGAAGAGATGATTAATTCTCAATTGACCTTATTCCTAGGGAATTCCCAATATCCAAGACTCCATATAGAATGGCTATTGTGGATCTTGAGGAGCTGAATAAAAAACTATAGGAGAATCTGGATAAAGGGTTTATACTCCCAAGTGCTTCACTATGGGGTGCACCAGTCCTCTTCATCAAGAAGAAGGATGGGTCAAGGTGCCTTTTCATCGATTATCATGATCTTAACAAAATCACGATAAAGAACAAGTATCCTATCCCAAAAATTGATGACTTGTTCGATCAGCTGTGTGGAGAACAATACTTCTCCATGGTGGACTTGCGGTCGGGATATTATCAAGTAAGGGTGAAGAAGGAAGATATTCCCAAGACTGCTTTTCGTAAAAGATACGAGCACAATGAATTCATATTAATGACTTTCAGGCTCACCAATGCTCCAGAAATCTTCATGGACTTGATGAATAGAGTCATTTAGATATTACCTCAACAAATTTGTGGTAGTCTTTATAGATGATATTCTAATATACTCCAAAACCAAGGAGGATCATGAGGAGCATCTGAGAACTATACTAGAGTCCTTGAGAAAGGAGAATCTCTATGAAATGTACATCAAGTGTGAGTTATGGTTGAAAGAGGTATCATTCTTGGGGAATATCATCACAAGAAATGGGATATCTATGGATCCCTCCAAGATAGCTACAATAGAGGGATGGCCGATTCCAACATCGGTAACAAATATTTGTAGATTCTTGGGGTTAGCTGGATATTTTCGACGATTTGTGAGAAATATCTCACGATTGTCCAACCCTCTTACCAAGCTAACTCGGATAGGAGTAAAGTTTTCATGGAGTTATGAATGCGAAGAAAGCTTCAAGGAGTTGAAAATGATTATTATCACTATGCTCGTTCTCACTTTACCCACAAGTGGATAACTTTTTCTGGTATTTAGTGATGCTTCAAAGATGGTACTGGGATGTGTGTTGATGGAAAATCACAAATTCATTTCTTATGATTCAAGGCAATTGAAAGTTAATGAGAAGAACTA
Source organism: Viscum album (assembly GCA_963277665.1). Taxonomy (NCBI): domain Eukaryota; kingdom Viridiplantae; phylum Streptophyta; class Magnoliopsida; order Santalales; family Viscaceae; genus Viscum; species Viscum album. The sequence goes on from OY728167.1 coordinate 406,457,565, forward strand.
TCCAACACATGACCTCGAGTTGGCTGTAGGGATATTCTATTTTAAAATTTGGCAGCATTATCTCTTTGGGGAGAAGTGTGAAATTTATACGGACCACAAAATCCTCAAGTACATATTCACACTGAAAGAATTCAATATGCTCCAACGAATATGGATAGAGCTGATCAAAGACTGTGAATTCTCAATCCATTACCAGTGGTTTTTCAATTAGATGCTCCCGTAAGGGGCGCTAAGCTAGGGTTTCCTCCCCGCCGCCACCTTCCTCCCCATAGTGGTTCGGTTGGAATCTACTCTTGTTTTCCTTAGTCTGGTGGCTCGTGGCATGCAATGTCTCTCATTTGGTGGCTTCTTCGACTATGTGGGCTCATTCCTCTCAGAGAATCTCTCCATTTTCTCGCCTGATGTTTCTCTTGTCGGCGCGGTGAGTTCGAGTTTCTGCTGTTTCAGTGAGGGTTGCACTTCATGTCTGAATTGGCTGGGGGGGGGGTGGGCGGATTTGGTCTCCATTTTCGGTTTCAAAGGTGGATATGGGATTTTCTAGGCTGGTGGTGGGTCTTCTTCTTCTTCCCCCATAGGTTCTTCTTCTACAGTCCTTGCGGTAAGGGGTTTTGTGTTTGATGATTTTATTTTCGAAGTTCATGAGGTTTTTGTGCGACGTCATCATCGTTGGAGGTTCCATGCTCAACATTCCCGATTCCCGTGCACGATTCGGTCTCCGATGAGACTTTTGTTCATCGGGCGTCAGCAGCCAGTTGGGGTTTGGTTGAAGGTGGGGCTCCGACCTTGATTCTAGTGACTGGTGAAGGTTCTGGTGCATGATTCAGGTTTTGGATCTGGATATGCTATGTTTTTCTGCTCTCTGGCTTTTGGGTTCATGGTTTATTTTGGATTGGCTTCTTGCGGTTGTTTTTGAATTTTTTGAGGACTATGGTCGTTCTGGTTGAAGTGGTGTTGTGCATCTGCGTATTTTTTTCTGGTTGGTCTATGAGTTTGGAGATTTGTATGTGGTTCTTGAATATTTTCCTTGGATGAATACATTCATTACAACCCAGTGAGTTTCTCCGCAGGCATGAAAAAATTATATGCAACCGAAGGACAACGATGGACTCTGACTTTCTCCAGATATCTGGACGGTGATGGAGGGACAACGATAATGTTGAGGGTCATATGGATTCTGTGTATTTTGAATTTGGAATATCAAATTTTGAACTCCATTTTTGGCTTCTTTGAATATGTGCCCCGCACTTGTTGTTCCGGTTCCCGCTCACCCATAAACCGGACTATTTGAAAATCAAAAAAAAGATAAGAAATTGTGAGTCAATCCATTACCACCCTGTGAGATCGAACAAGGTGGCAGCTGCTCTAATTAGAAAGGATCCAGAAATTCTATCATTAATGAGAATTGAAAAGGATCCACTCTACTTAGATTTTATGAATATGGGAATGGGAATCATAAAGAAAGGAACATCATCAATCCATTAACAAATGATTTCCCAACTGTCTCTTTTGGAAAGGTTAAAGGATGCTCAATCAGATGATTTCAGAATTCAGAATAAAGTGGAAGCTATTATAAAAGGGAAATCCTCGGAGTTCAATGTTAATAAAGGAAGAATTGTGAGATTTGGGAAAAGACTATGTGTTCTATCAAGTCTGTAGCTGAAGAAGGAACTTTTGGATGATGCACATAGTTCAAACTTTTTTATTCACCCAGGAAACACAAAGATGTATTGAGATCTCCGAGAGAATTATTGGTGGAACAATATGAAGAAGGAGATCACTAACTATACATCAAAATTCCTGGTGTGTTAGCAAGTAAATGTAGAGAGGCATAAGTCTAAGGGGATGATGCGTCCACTGACCATACCAGCATGGAAATGGGAGAACATCACCATGGACTTTTTCACCAGACTTCTGAAGACATCCAAAGGAAACAATGCTATTTGGGTTGTTGTGGATCGTCTTACAAATGCGGAACACTTCATTGATATTTGGGAGGATTTCTCATTGGATCAACTAATATAGATATATATTAAGGAAGTTGTTAGGCTACATGGAGTACCACTATCTACTGTATCTGATTGAGATCCAAGATTCACCTCAATGTTCTTGAAGAGTCTTCAAAATGCTCTAGATACTGGGCAGAACTTTAGTACGACTTATCATCTTCAAACTTATGGCCAATCCAAGCAGACTATCCAAACACTTCAGGACATGTTGAAATCATTCTCAGTGGACATCAAAGGAGGATGGGATCAACATCTTCCTCTAGTTGATCTCTCTTATAATAATAGTTTCCACTCGAGCATCCGAATAACATTATATGAAGCCCTATATGGGAAGAGGTTTGGAACACTGACATGTTGGGATGAAGTCAGTTACCGTAAGCTTCTAGGACCAAAAATGATCGATGGAATGGTGGAGAAGGTGAAAACTATTCAGTAACATATCAAGGAATCCTAGAGTGGACAAAAGAGTTTTGCAGATAACCGTCAACGAGACCTTCAGTTTAAAGTTAGAGACATGGTATTTCTACGCATATCTCCGTGGAATAAGGTTATGAGGTTTGGAAAGAAAGGGAAGTTAAGTCCTGGGTACATCAGCCCCTACAATATTCTTGATCGTTTTGAGGTTGTGGCCTATCGAATAAAACATCCACCTACCATGGCAAAAGTACATGATGTCTTTCATGTATCCCTCTTAATAAAGTACATACCAGACCCTTAACATGTACTCTCTTCAGAATTAATACAATTATAGGATGATCTTTCTTACGAGGAGAAACCGGTGAAGATCTTATATCATAGAGAAAAAGTTCTACGAAAAATACAATGACCCTCATGAAAGTGTTGTGGAGAAACCAAAAGATTGAAGAAGTAATGTGGGAGCTTGAGGAAGTGATGAAGTAGAGTTACCCACATTAGTTTTTGTGTGGGAAAATGAAATTTCGACGGAGAAATTTCTTAAGGGGGGAAGATTATAACGACCCAAACATTCATTAATGAAAATTCCTCTTGATCTAATTAAATGTATTATTATATAAAATGGATATTTAAAATGTGAACTTATTTATTTTATATTTTTTGATTCTAAAATACCACTAAGAATTGTGACCATTTCTAATATAGCCATTGAACAATGATCACATGATTAGTATAAATATAGGACTTTAACAAATCCAATTTTCTCAGAAAAAGTAAGAGTTGGCCTCATCTAGTAGACTATCCCCATAAAAAGCCCATTTATCGAATCTTTTAAAGGATTTGGAATCATTGGGCTTCCCACTTGACCAAGACCAATCTGAGCTTGAACATGTTAAGCTTGAGAGGAACCGACTATGGGAGAAGTGGAAGTTGATAGAGATTACCACCCGAGTGATGTTATCTGAGCCACCCCAAGAGTCTGTCACCATTGCACACCTTACTATTCAGTCTTATGCGGGTGTTTTAAGGGGTTATGTAACAAGACCCTAGTACTATTATTATGTACACTATTTTTTTATATAGTAAAAAATATACTTGCATATTATTACTGTTACTTTGTAAATAGTTTTTAAAGCACAAATATTATTTTTAGTTAATATTTAACTAAGGAATCTATTTTAATAAATTAATGGATTTTTTAGTTAAATAATATTTTAATAAAATATTATTATTAGTAAATTACATTTTATTAAGTATAAATTATTCTATAATTTTTATGAATTCAATTGTAATTTTTATTAAAGTTTGAAAGTCATTTTTTGTCAAAACACATGAATTTTTTATAAATGTAGGTTTTTATTTTAAAATAGAAAATTAACATATTTAGAGAATTATTTAGATAAAATGAATATTATTTCTTCAATCATGATGGTAAAATTATCGGATGGTAAAAGTTTCATAATTTTTTGAGACAGTCGACTTTTTTGTAAAAATTAAATATATTTTAAATATATAATGTGTTTTATGACATCATAATGACCCGATAGTGATGTAATAAAATACTATAAACATTTTTTCGTCCAGTATATGTTTTTTCATTAAAATAATTTGATTTTGGGTTTTTATGATTTTTATACAAAGCTTTAGTGGACCCTTCATGCCTTATAAAACATTTTGTCTTTTTATATTGTTTTTTTAGAGTGTGACACACCTCCACATAAGAAACCCTATTATTTTAAGACATTAAGACATTGTCATTATATAATATTGTTTTTTAATCCCCTTTGGAAAAAAACAATGGGGAAAAAACATGGTGTGGTTTGTTGTTTTGATTAGTTTAATGTGAGGTGTCTCAAACCTAAATAATAAAGAATTCCTTCTCCTTTAATATATAAACCCACCCAAGCTCCCACTTCATCTTCACAAAAAGACTTTGGTGTTCTTCCAACCTCTACCCTCCTCTCTCTATAATCCTCACACGGCACCCCAAGCTCCCAAGAAGCCTCTCTCAAACCTCTCCCAAGCCTTCGGCATCACACTTCCAAGTAATGGTTTTCTTCCTTTCTCATTTTTGTCCAATTTTATTTAAGTTGTTATGCCCCTTTAATTTCAATTATAAATGTTAGAGTATAGTTTTTCACCCCCCCAAGATTAAATCTTTATGTTTCAATGATGGGAGACCCATTTCTCTTTCATTAATGCCTTTCATGTACACCCATTACTATGCCGAAATTCCAAAAGGAATTTATCTCTCCTCATTTACATTCATGCAATTATTATATATCATGAATCTAAATTTAATTACAATTATTGGTAAATGTATCTATATTACCCACCCTTAATTTCCATTTCATGTACATATGATGAGACACCTCTTTCTCTCTCATAAACCATTTTAGGAGTTCATATGTCATACTATTACGCTGCCGAAATTGCACTGATTTTCCAAGCCAATGTCATTGTGTAGTGAATTCCATGACCACTTCTCTATCAGGGGTATTCACCTTTATGAACATTTACTTATTGATTATATAGTTTCACATATTAATTCTACATTCCTTTATCATGGAATGAATGATGATGTTGAATGTTTCCATGTTGTATGATCCATTTGGTGAACTTATGCATGAAATGAGATGTATGAGATGGGTGTGCCCTAATAGTGCTCCAATGCATTAAGTAAAGTATAGTATCATGATACTTCATGTGAAATGGGTGTTGACTCATTCTAATTTAAGTGTAATGAGTTTTTACTCGTGCTTCATGTGCAGTTAGGGTTTACTCATTCTCCATGTGCAATGAGCCTTGGCTCATGCTAATTCCCTGTTAAGTGTTATTCCCACATATCCAAGTTATTATTATCATGATTTATCATGATTTTATGTTTATTTTTCTCTTGTTCCCCATTTATATGCCTATTGACTAACATTTATTGTATTCCTCATGTTATTCCATTTTTATTCCCTTATTGGGCTTTATAGCTCACCCTTTTCTTATGAATGTCCCAGGTTATCCCATGCAATGATAAGTACGGGGGAATTTAGTGGTAATGTAAAGAAATTTTTCAATAAAGATGATGTGTTTTATGTTCTAAGTTGTTATTTAATGTTCCTAAACCCCAAATACACTAGACCTCTCGATCTTCTAGGTTTTACCAAGTGGATATTTTATGTAATAAATCATGATTAAGTGTGTAAAAAGTGCAGTGTTGTAATACCATATTGATGGCTTGACAGTATTATTCTCCCCCAAAAGCATATGTTTCATTATAATTTAGAAACAATTTAACCCATTTCGCATAAAAATCAATATATTCCTAAAAACATTATAACTAATCCATTCCAATAATTACAAAAAAAATTCAACTCTAACATAAGGAAGTTGAAAATATTCCTATATCCAAAAATATTAATGGAATAATCTGGAAATATTATAACAGGGTCCACTCTTCATCCTAATGGGGTATTCAAATATTGAACTCAATTTAAAAACTCACTAATAAATCCAATATCAGATACCAAACCAGTTTACATAAAATAATGAGAAGCATTATAATAAAAACATACATAGAAATAAAGTTATATATATCCAACATCATAACTTCAACCATGAATTATCCCTCAACAAGATCCATTAGTTCCTTCTCAATAATAAATAACTAAACATACCATATACCCCAACCATTAACATATGTTAAAAAACTCCCATATATTATTTCCCTCCAAATATATCATTGAGAAACTATGTTTCCTCTTTGAATAGAGTTCTCAAAGAGTATTTGGATTACGCTATATTCTAGTGCACTAGCTTCTGTAAGAAATGCCTATATGGAAGCTGGATTGTGGTATCCTCCCCTACAAGATCCTTTCCCAAAAAAAATATGAAGATACAATAACTTTTCTCAAGAGTGAAAAATCTATGGATCACTAGGAGAAATATATCAATCACAGACTCTTTTTCCACACTAATAGTTATCATAGAGTTCCCTACCATTATATGAGGAAGAATAAAAATTATCCCCATTTTCAGTTGGCTCCTAACTATCCCTATGATATTCAGCACCCTTGTTCTTCTTACTAGTCCTAGATCCACCTAACCCTAATATTACTTTCATTGCTTTATTAAGATCCTTATATATAATAAGATACTAATTCTCCATTTCTATAAAAGTGGGTAGATAAAAGAGATGAACCTTTTATCAGACCATTAACTTCATCACACACCCAAATCAATAATCCTAGAGATATAATCTCCAACCAATGTTGGATAAAAATATAGTAAGTTCATAAAATTTTAATTTATATTGTTAAAATATTCACTTATATATAACATAATCATCAATTGGTAAAACCACTCAAAGAAGAGTTCAAAGAAAGATTACTATGAAAACCCTTAAATCCAGTTTACCTAGATCAATATTTTTCATTAGATTTCACCTGGTACCTCAAGAATCTAAATAGTAAGATTCATTTTCTTATCTTCATAAGTATCAATTATCTTAAATATCTTATACATCCACTCTATACAATTTTTACCTCTCTAAGACCCATTATATCTTCTAAAACAATATTATTTTGTGTTTGAAAATATAAAACTATATAATTCACTAATCTAACCTTCTGATGTGGCCTCCCTTACTTATAAGAAATTACATTAATAATACTCTTAGTGTTTTTATTCTCAACTAGATTATCAGGATTACCCATCAGAGGAACATACTCATCTTCCCTTTCATATGCCCCTCATCAGAATACTCATGTTAAACCTATTTTCCATTAGGCTCATTAACTCACATCATAGGATCTATAATTCTACAAAAATGAAAAAACCATTTACAGATAAACATCAAAATTTTCATTACTATAAAACCTCATAAACCACTTCTTATACATAATTAAAAAGAAATTATTAAAACAAACCACCTATATTATATCATAAAATTCATCACACAAATTCTATATAATTAATCCATTACTGATAACATGTTTAGGATGATTAGTTTTTTTATAATTGAATCATTTAACTGAAATTAAATGTTAAATAATTCATAAATTCATGAACAAAAACATTTCATGTTTCTCTGGGAAAAAATAATGCTTCCACAACTCACTTCCCACTCTTAACTAAGTGAGGATCATATCCCAAAATAATAATTTTAAACTAAAAAATATAATCCATTACTTAATTAGTAAATTGGACTTATATTATCATACTATTGTCCATAAATACCCATAAGAATTCTGTACCATATCCCAACTCCCAATCTATAATCTATCAATTTCCCCAATATCAATCACTGAGAAAAAACAACAATGATACAATTTTATAACATCTTTACTGAGCATGATAATTCTATTGACTTCAAACATCACATGGACTCAAGTGTGCCCCTAGTCATCAAAGGATGGAAACTAGCATTGAGGGTCAATGGATATTTCTTGGGGGTGATTTACCCTCTAATGATCTATAATAAAAACAAAACGTTGTGTAAAACAATAATGACATTCTCAATAAAATCAATACAATAGCGCACACATGCCAAAATGATCCAAACATCCAAAGAATACTTTTAATTAAAGCTCATGTATCAATACATGAATGATACAACAAAAATATAAATAAATTAAATTTTTTAAAATCTTATCCACATTATTCCAAAAACAAATGGAAAGAGTTCTAAGAGGTCACCCAACATCATATCCTAGATATTGAGGATTGTTTCCTTTATTTACAATATCATGTATATAATTTATACACATGAAAATCATATATGTACTGGGAGTGATCATAGATACTTAATAGAAACCACAAAAACGTTATGAATCCCATGGAGTTTAATGTGATAATATATAAAGTGTGTAAATATTTTTAAATGATTTAACAGTATTATTTTTAGATTTCAATTAATGTTTTAGGTGTTAAATATGTCACCAAAATAGTATTATACTTTCATTAGTTAATATTAGTATAACACTATGAATAATCAAGATATAGAGTTTCCATACTAATAGATAATATCCATCATATGTCAAGAACAATTATTCACATTGTTTCTTGGCCCTAAAAAAGTCATATCCAAACCAATGGCTCATATATTAATAACTCATGTCTCATCCTAAATCAAGGTTCACTAAAAGTAACCAAATTCATAAAAAATTTCTCAATAAAATAATTATGATAAAAAATCCAAAATATAACATTATTGGTATCATAAAAAAACATAATTTATCCTCTAGTTACCTAGGAATAATAACACATTCACCATAAAAAAACCTTTAATTTGAAATATATTTTTATGATTTAATACATCATTTCAAGAAAAAAATTGACACAAATATTACCCATCTAAATCCACTTTAACTCACTTATAATTAAAATAATTATTTAGTAATCCCATTTAAATATCACTTAAAACCATTTAAAATGTAATTTATAAATAGAAATCAATACTTTAAAACCCATGTTTTTTCTAAAAAGATCATCAAAATACATAGTTCACACTTATATTTGATAATATTTGGTTAGATCCATTACTCAGGTATTTTAACATAAAATACCTTTATTGAAATAGATAAACCAAACAAAAACTCTTATAATATAAATCAATTATTATTAAACAATTATTTATAATTCATTCATTCAAGAAACAAATCTATATAGAAGTAAAAAAACAATTTCTAACATCAATTTAGTATTAAAAAACTAATTTCAACCCATATATATTAATTACTAATGCCACTATTAATGGTTACATAAAATTGTGAACTTATTTTATCATTATAAAAGTTAATTTATTCTTTAACACATGAAATTTTTCAACTTCAACCTTTAAATACATATAAATCATGTATATAATATATAACTATTCATAAAAAACATTCTATATCAGTAAAAAAATTCCTATCACCTAATCACATGGATCATTAAATCATAAAATTAGGTTAAAATTCATATAAAATCATTAATTTAAATACTAAAGAGTTAAAGAGGCCACCATCTCACACGAGGTGTATTATATTCACCTAGAGAGAAATCTTGATTATTTCTAGAACTTAATAAATTCAAAAAATCATCAAACTAGAACCATATATATTATGTTATAATGCGATGGAAACCAAACACTGTAACTTTCACATAAAAGGATAAGGAATTTATAGATATTAACGAGTTGAATACAATATATCCAATGGATATTTATTCAACCAATAAATGAAACATAACTCACAAATTGAAGTTAGGAAGGGAAAGATATAGATTAGGAGTTAAAATATTATACGACAGTTCACCCTAGAAATAGAAATACCATGATTTAACTCATTTTACATTATTATATAATTACAAAAATTATCCTACTTAAAAAATGGATGATGCACTCATTGGGTACCTGGTGACTAACATTGGTGATCCAGTGCCTCACCACCCCCCTGGTGATTAGTCTAAAAATACATATACCTCTACCTCTCCATTGGAAACCTAGTACCCTCCCATTTGGTATTCAGTTTCCTCTACAACTCTATTCTAGCAAGTTCCCCTGTTTTCTCCCACCCCTTCTTATTTCCTAATCCTCAATTGACAACATCAACTAAAAGTAAATCAAAAAAAATATTTAAATAATTAAAAATAAAAATAAAAAAAACATACTTTAAAACCATATTTCATTAAATCTATATGGTTGTGGATCAGTTGATGACTTCGACTCACTTACTAGTGATTAATTAGTTGAGTGAAATGGTTATATTAGTAATGATTTATATAGTATAATTGATGGGGCTTAATAGAGTTTAGAGAAATATCATTAAATATTAGGGTCTTTATTTTACTTTACAATTATAAAAGGGTTTGTAATAGTATTTTGGTACTCATTAACACCATAACATTATATTTCATCATTAAGAGGATGGGTTGATAAATCAAATGATCTATACCCAAGAGGACATGTTTGGTAAGTGTTTTCTTGGATTTGGAGACTTTTTGGTGAGGAATATACACTTGAATGAGTATAATAATCAAAATATATATCACATGACCATTAATATGGAAATATTTAAGGTTTATGGGAGACCACATAGATCACCTCTATATTAAATAGAAATTGAATATTTAGTGATTATTGGACAGAATTTGGTGTATGGGTGATATAGAAAATGAATGTAATTCAAGAGTAAATGAATTTTACTCAAAACTAATAGAAATATTTTAAGTATTGAATGATGAGACATTCATATTTTGAGTTTGGTGATCATGTATTTTTTATGGTTTATCATCATCATGGAAAACAAAAGTTCGATATGAGTATTAAAATTTACCCACGGTTTTTAGACCTTTTAAGGTGTTAGGGTTAACTGATAAGGTAGTGTATTAGTTGGAACTTCAACCCCATACGGGTTAACTTCATGATGTATTCCTCATTTAATATCTTCCAAAACAGATTCATGATGACTCAAATGTCATTTATTTTGTAAGGATGGATATTAATGAGCATAAAATTTTTATTTAATTTCCTACTAAGATTCAGGGTCATCAAAATAACATTCTACAATTTCATTCTATTCCCTATATGCATGGCTTATAAAGGCATATCTGTTTGAGGACATGTAAATTGGAGTGGGAGTCACAAATTCATGTTCATTAGTCAATGATAATTTAAAAATTTATTTTTATAGTAAATTTTAGACTCATTGTGAGTTTAAATTATTAATATTTTATTTTATATTCAATATTATATTTGATGAACTTTAGTTAGTGTGATTTCAATTTGATAGGTATCTCATGTGGTAGTAATGTTTTTGAGTTATTTTTTTTATTACATGTGTAATTTTTATTTTTAAGGATGAGAATAATTTCATAGGTAACTAATTTGGATGATTAAAATTTCCTAGTTCTCTAATTTTAGATTTTTAGGCCTTGAAGATAGTGAATATGAGTTTATATGTGAATTATATAAGAATAACTATGTTTTTTAGTTTTGGGATAAACTAATAAATGGTTTAGTAGTAGTTACATCATGTTTTCCATTACACCATAATGGTTTTATTCATCATATCGGTGGAAATATCATAGTATTGAGAATAGAAATTGAAGAGTTAATGGTCTGCCAGAATTTTAATATAAATTTGGGATCATGTTTTTTCTCTCATTAAATCATATTTCTCCTTTTATGTCTAGATAATAGAGAGTTTTATTTCTGTGGTTTTTGAGTGTTGTGGTGGATACTTGGGGTTCATTATGTCATGTTTCTAAACTATCATGATCTAAGGAAATTTTATTCTTTTTTACTATTTCCATCTTATTTTCTCTTATTCTTCAACCTCGAGTATTTTCAGATAATGTTTTGTTTGTAGATTGATGTGAGGATTATTGGATCATGGTATATGGAAGGATTATTGTCTAAAAGTGTAAATATGATCTTATAAAATCATGATTTTATGATTTTATGATTCAAGCTTTGATCGAGGTAGGTAATTTAGAAATTATCCTTTTATTTTACTATTTTTAATGTGTATTTATATTGATGTTCTTAATTTTCATTAATTATAAATATTACATAATTATATATAAAAGTGAATTTATCCTTAGGGGGGAGGTGTATCTTATACATGATATTTCAATTTTACTTATATTTGTTTTTATTTTTTCATGTATTGATATGATAAGTGCTAGTAGTATTGAGCATTTAGTAGTGTAATATAGAGGTGCTTATATAATAGAGTTTTGATGAGGCAGTTTAGTAGTGAAGTTTATGAGGATATAATTATAAATTCATTTCTTCCATGGATATAAATGTGAAATGAATCAATAAATGAATTGAATAAAGGAATAGTGTTTCTTTTGTAATGGAAATGACTTTTAAAGTTATAGATTAATTAAATTTTATAGAAAATATTAGATAATTATTAATTGAAATTTTAATTAATAAAAAAGGATAATGGTTTATAAGAAATTTTTTTGTTAAAATATATATAAATTAGTAACTGCATGAATTAATTTTTAATGTCCCTAAATGAGTTCAATGGTGTGGTAATAAATGAATTGATGATATTTTAAATTGAATTATGTTATGTGAAAATGAATAATGTAATGATTGGTAATTTTTTTAGTGTATAAGAATTTAGATATGGATTTCTTTGTTTAATTATGTTATTAATTTTTTTACCATGTTTCATGGGGAGAGGTGGAAGTTGTAGTTGTGTGTTGGTGTTAGTGTGACAAGGGTATGGTTGTTGAAGTAACTATAGTAGGATGTGAACCATAGGTTAATATTGAGGGTAATATTATATAATTTTATTTTTTGTTATTTCTTATGAAAACCCACACAAGTAAAATATATTTTTAAAGGATAATATAAGGTTTGTTTGTATTATGTTAACCCCCCAACATATATGATATAGTAGAATTATATGGGCAACTACTCCCCTCCCCCTCTTTTCCTTCTAGTCTTGGTCGAGTTTATGTCGTAGTGGTAGTGGTTATGATAATTAGTTAATATTTTGTGGTATGAGGTTTTAGAATATGGGCGTGGTATAATGATATGGTATCTAGATATAGTAAAAGTTTATGGTATGTAAATAAGGGAAGCAATAGGAACCCCAGGATGTATGTTACGGGGATTTGAGGGATACTATATCGGTGTAGAAGTTATTGTGGGGTACCTACTTTTACATATTTTTATTATTTGTTATATATTTATTATATATGGATTTGAGTAGTGAATAGGGGGTGATATGGGTCAGTAGATAACTCTATATAAGTCGAGATTCAGTTTTAGTGCTTATTCATTGAGATATTTGTATGTTCCATTAACCTTGACCCAATATTTTACATGGAGAAACCTACTAAGAATACTTTTATGCTCACAAATATATATATATATATATATATATATATTATTTTCTAAAATCTTCATGTAGGTTTCAAAGATCAATATATACTTCACTTGATCATAATTTTTTTCAATGGAAACTGGTTGAGTTATTATTCTTGGGAGTTAGTTTTCCCCCTTGGTATTCACAATGCAGTTGTCATATTCAATATTTTGTATGAAAATACATGATTTTTATATTATTAATTTGTTTTATGGTTTATTTAATATGTGTTTTTTGTATTTATTGGTTGTTCCTATCATTTTCCAAATATTTAAGAGGGTAATATCTCTGAATTTATGTTTTATATAACCTCATCACTAGTCACAAACCCATGACATGTTAAGTTAGGAATTAGGGGTCACAATCCTCTTTACAACTAACTCATGAGGGGTTATAGTAGAGAAGTTTCATGATAATATAAATATAATAAGGGGTAAGAAAATACATACTAAAATATGATATGTTACATTTTTCCCTCAATTGGAAATTTCTCCATCAAAATATAAATTTTCTATAAGAACACAACTTTTCTTCAAGGTATGGATCCTTTAATTTTCAGTTGGAACCCTTAATTTTATCCTTCTAAATGATCTCTACTGATTAAGGAAGGGTTCGAGAGTGTCAGATACTTATTTGGTGTCAAGATCTCTGTCTTGTGGAGGAAATAGCTGGGCTAAACGGTTAGTAGAAATTGTTTCACCTAGTCTGCACAGTTAGATAAACTGTGTGGGGTTCTATAAGTATCTAAAAAGGGTAGTGCATGAGATGTGTATGGTTTTACTAAATTTTCAATATATCCCATTCAAGTTGTGTACCTTGGACATAGAGGGATTAGTGGGTAGATCATGGTTGGATAAACCATGCTCCCCCAACCGTGCAGGCCATATTCCTTAGACATTAGATGGCACATGGTTGGAGCACGGTTTGGCCAACCATGTGGCCAAACCATACACCTTTTAAAATTAGGCGATTTTACCATTTTTCACCTCTCTCTTTATAACCCCTCCTCCATTTTCCATTTCTTCTTTTAGTGGACAACATCCTCTCTCTTTCCCTTGTTTGAAACTCTCAAACCTCTTCACCCAAGATTAGATCATATTACTTCATCTGGACTCTGAATCAAGATCCGTCAATCACATTTGATAGCTGCCAATAATATCTCAAATCCTTTCATTCCTTTCATCATTTTCCTTTCCCGTGATGATGACATTTTGGTGTGAGATCATATGCCTATTTTTATTTAGTTCATGTATTCTTCCATTTTCTTTCGATCTAAGACCAACCAATTGAAAATACAAGATAAATAATCTATTCTATGAATAATATAGGTGGTCAATGAAATATCCCTCCAAGTATCACTATTTATAAATTGTTTCTATTGTGTATATGCTAGTTTCACCACACATTTCTCTTAAATTCATCCTCTTTTAACTCAATTTACTAAATTAGAACCTAAGGTACCAATGACACATCATGAAACCATTTGAGGTTATGACCTCAATATTAACCTCCCCAAGTAGGGGGTTTCCTTTATTATGCTATTAGTGACCCATGTTAGGATTACTTGTGACACCCTTCAGGTGAGCCTGACTTGACCTTTAATAAGGCATTCCATTCAAGTCAAATAAATTTATTATAAATTGTAAAATGGAAAGTATAGATATACATATCTATTAGTCCTTATAATTATAATTAATTTGATAATTGGTTGCATGTCTTTATTTCCCCTTGTCATGTAAGATTAAAGGTAATGGAATGAACCTAATGAAATATAATTGGAATGGGAATTAAATGTCCTATAATGAATATTATGTAAATGAAATAAGTATATGGTTCATACTTTATATGAAACATTTTCATATTTAAATGTTCATTCAAACATCATATCGCCTTGGATTTATGAGGGAATGCCTTGATAAATCATACGATGCTACCCTGATTCATTGATCCAATTTATGTGGGAGATACCCACCATGGAATCTAGACCATATATTAGTATGTTATTTACTTATCATTTTACCAAAGATTCACCTGAATATTTTTTGGATATTATAATTCCTTGGATACACTCATTGGATTGAGCTTTAAATCATCAGACATGCAGAACCATGGATTCACGCCCATTGGGGATAGTAATGCTTAGCCCAGTATTATTGTGGATGATATCCATGGAATTGGTAAGACTATTTTACATTGTAATGCCTTGAGTGTGCCCCTTGGAATATAGTCATACCCAAATACCCATACTGTATGAGTTCTACTATTATTTGGTTTGAACCCAAAGTTCAAGGATGCATTAATTTTTCCTTGGATTCTATTTTATTATTACCATCATTATTATTCCATTTTTACCAACATATTATAGTTATTATTACCTATATAATAATTAAATTAAATCATATTCCATGACCAGATAAGGTTGAAGCAGGTATGGGTTATTTATCTTCACATTTCTTTACTTTTATATAACTTCACACTATTACAATTTATATTAACAGAATTGATTTTTATAGACACCATTGGTGGTGGCCTACTAAGTTAATCTCACAAACTATCTAGGCTACCTTTGGAACCCAAGAATATTATATGATCATAGGTGTGGATGAAGGGAATTTTCATCTTTGGACACATGACCTCTTTCTTTAAGATGGGATCTTGGTAGTAGGTGATTGAGCTAGTGCTTAGGATGCTTGGATACTTTTTCCCTTTTTTATCCTTTTGAATATAATGTATTGTAATGTCTTATTACTAACATGTATTCCCATTTTCCCTTTTCTTAGAGTCATTCCATAATCATTTTTATATGATAAATTTTACATTTTTTAATGAATATTCATTACATTGATGACTATTCTTGTTTCTTCTTCCTTATTCAATAATATTATACCTCCATTGTTTATTTATCTATCTTCATTATTGTTCTCTACTCCAACGTGAAGCAATATTCTCCCCATGAGCACACCCAAGGCCATCAATTCTATTATTCTTCCTTTTACATATGAGGAGGGTACGTGAGGCCATGTGGAAAACTAGGTTTAGTCACTCTGGAGTGAACCGGGTCAGGGAAATAAAATATTCTATCTCCAATAAAAACAATTATCCATAATATTTATATAGTAATGACTATAGTTGTAAGAATTATTGACTAATCAACCTCACTATATAAGGTAATTTTTCAAGATCATCATTTCTATCATAATATTCATATGTTCTGATGTTCATTATTCTCAACCATATGGTCCATATATTCATATTTAATAGGTAACAACCTATAAATTAGTTTCTAAAGACACACCATGAAAGATACTTTGTATTTCCCTTTAAAATAAGTTATAAATTAATACTTATTATACTTGATTATAACGAATTTTTAACTATTTAAAGGTTTCGAGTATTATAAAATATTTGCTAGAATTCCTCTAATTTCGTAGGATGGGTTTCCTCCATTGTTTAGCATTCTTCATTAGTGTCCAACACTAATTCACATCACAATAGAAATGATGGTTCAACAAGACAACTTTTTCCTACTTGATGTGAGAAAATATATTTATTTTCTATCATTTTTATCCATCTCTCATCCATTTATGTATTTATTGATCCACTTAAGTAGTGTATTCATTATTTCATGAAGGAATCCAGGGTGTGTTGTACCTAATTTATTTCATTTGAGAGTCGAAAAAAGTTCAAGTTGTTTTTAATAACCCAAGATATATAGGTGAGCATATCCATTAGATATTATATACCTTATCCAATCCCACATATTTTTTTAGGATAATCATTCTATTTTCTACCAAATTCATTTTTCACCCAATTCTTACTTTTTATGACCATTGAGTAAAAATAAAGTGTTTAGTGTGAATAATGATAATATCTAATATAATTAGAATAAAAAATCATATGAATTTGAAAAATTAAATATGAAGATATCATTTCTTATGAAACTTTTGATTAAACCTATGTATATTTGAGTTTTATCCTATTATGTTTTTTTCTTATTCTTAAAAATTAAATAAACCCCACCCTAATACCAAATGAGATTTATCATACCAAAAAATTTAGATCTTATGATAAAAATTAATAATTTTTAAAATTTTACTACTTTGATACAAACTGAGAAGACCCAAACACCACATACATTTATTTTCTATTATTATACAAGATTAAAATGTATAACTCATAATTAAAACACACTCTTCTAATCTAAAGGATTATAATCTTGAAAGATTAGTAACATATCTATATTATTAAATATCATAGAATACATTTATTCCATAAAAACTCTAACACATGATTCTATCCTTAGTATATCATTATAATGAAATTTTAGGGGTGATAAATAAAAAAAATAATGATTTGATATAAATATTCTTGAAAATATAAAAATATTTGATATAAAAATATTATTTATGTGGTTGACCATGAATAATATCATAATGGAGGGATCATAAAAGGAACACAATCAAGATATATTACTTAATCATGGGGAAATCACATTGAGTTCATCATGTAAACATAATCTTGAAGAATATCATTGAAATATAGAATGAATTGTTTTCCCAAAAATGTGGAATAATCATAATCATTGGATACTATAAAAATAAGTTAATTTTATCCCCTAAGGTAATTATATCAGAGTGGAAAGGGAAAACCAATAATGTCCCATAACAGAGTGAATTGGGCTAGCCACTCATTCCCTATAACATATTTATCAAGGATAACCACCCTTTCCCTATAACATATTGTATTGAGTTATCATCCCATGACCAATAAAATAGAAATGTCATGAGACATAGAGCCCTATGTGATGGCCCCAAGCATGATTTTTGTTTTTTTAGATGAGGGATGAATTAGTAAAAAAATATTCTATTTTCTCTTTCATGATTTATTGAAAAATCAACTTCCATCACTTGTTTGAGTGATTGATCTCATTATTGAACTCTCACACACTGGGGAAAGTAAATAAAAAAAGAAAACCTGATGTATAATGCTCACTACTCAAAATGATTATCTAATCCTTAGCATGGTCCAGAATCACATGGTACCACATGATCCCCTAGAATTCCCATGGTGGTATAAAAATAAATAAATTACCTATGAATAAATAGTAATACATAATATACCAAAGGTATCCTCCAATTGGTGTATAAAATCAAGCGTGTCACAATCAATATAATAAATCATGGTTTATTTGAATTCATTTAATATAACTAAGAAAAATTTCAAAGAAAACTATTTTAATTTATTCATGTTATGAAGTAGTTGATTAGTTTAAGGGATGGGCCACCAATTCCTATGTTATCAAAGTTTTCACTTGTTAACACTTATTTTGAAATTTGATTAATGAGATAATTTAAAATCTCTTTCTCATTAACAAGTGTTGTTAATGAGTGTAAGTTTCAAATTTGTCATGATAACTTCCAGTAGATTCTATTTTCTATGAGTGTTAAATATAAAAAATGGGATCTACCCAAATTACCTTAGAAACACTGAATTAGGTGAAGGAATTCCGGATAAACATAGAAAGATCCACTTCATTACACACAGGTATTAGTAATAACTAGATACATTGGTATATAATTTTACCCATTCCATAATATATTGTTATAATCAAGTGGATGGAGAAAATAATTTAACACAAAAATTAGTAAAAGGTTTATAAAATATAAACCAAAAACAATAATATTCAGATAAATATATCCACAATAGAATATGAGATCAAATAAAAAGAGAATAATTTTATTTATAATTAGACACAAGAATATGAAATAGGTTATCCTTTTTATTTCCCCCAATCACTAAGAAGGTTTTTTTTCAACCATATATAGGGTTATAGACATATAAAAATGAAGATATATGATAAAATTTTAAAGAAAAAAACTCTACAAAATTATAACCCCTCTAGAATGGAGGTGATAATAATTAAAATAATAGTTCCCATTGTCATGTCCATGGGGAAGGATTCTGCAAATGCATGGTATGGGTGCATCAGTTAGCCAAAATTATATCAGTGGAAAATTCATTTCTCTTATATATTATGTGGTAGGTATGTTTTAATTTTACATATCAAAACACAATTCCTTTACAGATCACTATTCTAAAAAATATTTGCAGTAGAAAAGAAATTGACTTTACATATCTCTTCATCTACTGATTTAAACATATGTATTAATCAGAGGACCTTTATGTATCACCATTATTTGAAAAAAAAATTCTAATGGTTTATAGTTGTCCTTTATTTATGGACTAAATTACTTTTATATATTCCAAACCATAGCTAATTGTTCTTCAAGTGCTTCATAATTAATATTATGTTAGAGTATATGAATAATATATATAAAAGGGTAACATTTTCATAATGAATTAGATAAATTTATTTTTTATAATTAATCTTTTAGTTTATCCTCAAGTTACCAAGTGTTATCAGACTTCAAAAAATTCAAATTGTTTCATAAGTTCATCATATTTCTTACAAACTACCTAGCATACAGTATTTATTTATTTTTATTGTATTTATTCTTCTATAAATTTTGGAATCCTGAAATTATCTTTCGAGCCGCAACCTATTGGGTGGTGAAGTCTGGTTTCAGTTCATCAGAAGCTCTATTAGAAATATGTTTCCCAAAATTTCATTCATAGAATGATGGTTGGACTCAATGTTAATACAATGATTTTAGAATATATTTATGGGTATAAGATCCACTATAAGTTTTCATCTTATGATGGTGTTAAAATAGAGTGTTGGATGAAGGAATGTTCAACAATGTCAAGGAGTTATTAGGTTGGTACTCCAGTTGATGTAGTCATGTTTCACTGAATATAATTTTAGGAGAGAGGGTGTAACATACTAATTTAATGTAACTTAATATATAATTTTATGGGACCATCATAAAAATAACTATGACTAAATAATATATTAAGGAATTAATATTGTGAGTCATGTTTATTATAGAGAGATCATGGCATGTTTAGAATACTTGTATTTCAATAATCTATCTATAATCACATGTACCTTTCAATAATTATAATGTAAAAAGATTAATTTCCCCCAAAAATTTTGGTCTCATTATCTGAATCATGTTAATATATTGTTTTCTTTCCTACTTTTTGTATCTCTGTTACCTTGAATGTGTGTGAGTTTCCTTTTCTGTGTGAAAGATGACTTTTTTTGTAGTGATTAGGCTCTGTGGTCTATATAATTGTGGTATACATTATTGGAGGTAATGTATGGAGGTTTTTTTACACTGTGTGATCCATTTAACTTTTAGTGAGTGGAGGTATGAGAAATTGTATTGAGTTGAATCCCTAGCTCTAGTGATATCAAGCCTTCCCCTGAAGTCTTCCCAATTAGTGTTATCAGAGTCGCCATGCTATTTTTTTCTATCATGATATCTCAATTTTAGGGGTAGTTAAAATCATAAGATGATAGGGAACTGTATGATAATAAGATTCAAGTTGAAAATTTTAATTTTAATGGATTTTGGGTTCTAGAGAATGCATATATATGATCATGTAGTGACCGACCCCAGATACCATGGAGCTGGTGATTGTTACTAATTACAATGGCATGATTACAAGGAATCAAGACCCAAAAGACCGATTATTTTAGTAGTCTTGGTAAACCAGACACATAATTGAGTTATGTATTACAAATGTATACACTAATTACAATATAATTTTTTCCTTCTTTCTAAATAAATAACTTTGAGGATAACTCTAATCCATCTAGTAAATCCCGACGTATCTTTCATAGAATGCTTCTTGGATTCCCAGGGAATGAAACATAATAAGGGTGAGCTCAAATACTCAGTATGGTAAAAATGTATTATAAGAAATAATGAATCAATGATAATAGTAAATTCTTCAATGTAAATAACTGAATACTCATTCCATTCAAATAACTAGATAAAGGAAAATAAATATAGAAAGGTATGAAACTGAAAAACATGCCATTTAATCAATGAACTGAAAATGAAATGTATCCTTATATATTTCGATGTAAAATTTCATGGATGATTAATAGATAAAACTAATATGAATTAATTTATTAATAATTGGACTCCATATTTTCTAGGTACATCAAATCATTACCTTCAGCACCTTTCACAAGACAATTTAGTATATTAGGTAGAAACCCATCTAATTTTAGCAACTAAGTCATCTCATGAGACGACTGATGCATTGAGGGGCTTTCATTAATAGGTCCCCGACCCATATGGCTTACCTTAAATGGTACCCAACCCATTTCTTACCTATCCAAAGCTTTCCTCATATCGAAAAAATAATAGGCCTTAAGAAATATCTGTATTGAGTAAAGAATATAGAATTATCATGATTTCCCCAAATAATAAAATAACTGTCAAAGTAAACACTATTTGAAAAATAGTATACAATTTAGGCAATGAAATAATAAATGATAAATGATATGGATAATTAGTGTTAATTCAATGTTCAATGATCATAGGAAAGTGAATATTTAATGTAGACTAAAAGGAATCAAGGAAGTGAAAGTGAATACTATCCTTATAAAAATCAATCATTTACCATCCATAGGAATATTAAGGATTGTATCAATGCAACATACCCTAAGTGGAGTAAAATAAAGGGTTATGGTTAATGATGAATGGATCTATTATAAGAAATTATTTTAAAAAAATTCTTAAGGAAAATATAATTTTGTTTTGAAAAAAATTTTCTTTGAAAACCAGTTTTGAAAATATTTTCTTTAAAAAGAGTACTTTTAAAAATGAAAAGTAAGCTTAAATTAAATAATGTTGAGTAAAACTATACATTCCTCATGTGGTAAAAAGAACATTCCTTTTGTAGGGTAAAAAGGTTTGAAAAATGCATTGTCGGGAAAGAAACAAGAATATTACTTTAAATACATTGGTAAATGAAAAAAATAGTGAAAATCTATTTACTAAATCATTTTAAAATAAGTTTTTATAACATTTTAATAAAACATGGTTTTTCAAAGAAAACAAGTTCTCTGAATGAAAAGAGAAATAATGTTGGGTTTTCTTAAAAATATTTTCTAAAACATTTTGAGAACCAAAGAGTGGGAAAATGATAATAAGACCTGAAAATGGTCATGGATAACCAGAGAAGAGAAAATTAAAGGTTTTATTGAACAATGGTCATATAATTTCCTCTAATTTAAATACCATTGAAATATAATTAATGTTATTATTGAGGAAATTAATATTTAAACATTCTAAAGTGTCTCATACCACTTTGAAGCATTTTAAATCATAATCCTCATGAAGGTATAAAATTAAATGAAAATTATAATATCATTTGAGTAAGGAGATTCATGATATATCATTTAAAAGGGTAGTATATACATTATATTAAATAAACTATATTCATAACAACAATTAAGTCTCAGAGGAATGTAAATTGAGATGAAATCCCTTACCTCATGTTTCCTTTCGGGTGAACGTCCTTTGACATCCTATATGTGAGGTTTAAACTTGTTAATAACTTATAACATAATTATATTAATATTTATTATATCATATATTATCTTCATATAATATCTTATTACCCATTTTTTAATATCCTTTCATTATTTTATCTATTTCGTGTGTTAATATACATGTTTGTTGAGTATGTTTTAGCTTGTTATTTGTTGTTATTATTAAATATATCCTGGTTTAATCATATACATAATGTAAAACATGATTTTAATATCATATATATCAATTATATATATATATATATATATAATTACCATTAATGTTTTTATATATTAAATGAAATGAACCGTTCATGGATACGGTAGTTTATATGTACGCATGAATGCTAGCTTCATTTTATTGTCGTATTTTAAAAGAATAAAAATTAAATGATATGTATATACATGAATATTATAATTCTATTACCATATTTATGTAATATATTTTATATATGTTTATTGAAATCTATTCTTAATATTTTACATGTTTTGTGTGAATGAATCACATTACTTTGAGGGGAGGTAGTCTACACTTCCTCAAACAATGTTATCGTATTGACGTAAAATAAAAAATCATTAAATGTATGTATTATAATAGGATTATATAATTAAAAAAACATAAAAAATATCATATAAAACATATATAAACATAGTTTCCAACATAATGGACAACCATGAAAGTTAGAAAAGGAAAAACGAACAATCATTGTTTCGTGAGGCCGTAGTTTGTCGTACACAAAATCAGTATGTTCGTTACCCATTAGATGGAAGTGTGTGTTTTTGTAGTTCAAAAACATAATAAAAAATATCATAGAATATTTAGGATAATGTTTTTTATATTAATAATTAAGAATAATATTTTTGGTGGTGGAGAAGTAAATTAAGTAAAATTAATCATTGGAAATAATTAACTTAAAAATCGGGTAACCATTTTTTTGTATACCAAAGGGATTACGTGGAAGGATTTCTGCCCAAAGGGAGGATTGAAGGTCAAGGGTAGGTATCTTGGGAAGCCATTTTTTCAGATATTGGCCGAACCTATGTGGTTTGAGAGGTGTGAGGAATGAGGAGAATTGGTGGCCTTATATAGTGGAGGAGGAGTGGCGCTCTTGTAATATTTTGAAAAAGGAATTCCTACCACGTTTTTCATTTTTCAATTTGACCTAATAATGGAACCAATTAAATAAAATATATTATAGTGTCAAAAATTTAAATCTAATATCTCTTGTTAAAGTTTATAGGTCGTTTTGGGTCTTATGGTTACGGTTTAGTCCTTAGTTAATCTTAATTCTTCCTTCATCGATTTAATAAATTTTAATTAAATTCACTAATATTTTTGGTCAAAAACTAAGTTGAAATTATTATAAATTAGAAATTATTATGATTCCAAAAATATAATCCATTTTTGAAATTTAAGTCATATAATTGGTAGAAATTAATTTGAAATTTATCCCACAGGTGGGAGGACAATGCGGGTTTTTAAAGTAAAAAACTTCTGATAGTTTGCTATGTGTCTATAATAAATTTCAAATTGAAATTGATTACAGTAACATAAATTTTATTAATTGATAAATATATTATCTAATTAAACTATAAAACCAATTAAAATTATAATTTAACCATATAAATAAATAATTTCAAAAATAATTTTGAACTAAAATTCAGTTTTTTTAACTATTCATTAAAAAATAAAATGTTTCAGAAAAATTTAAAAAATCACTCTAAAATAATTATTATTTTTTTCTTAAAATACGATGTTTATTTTTGAAATATTATATCAATTAAAGTTTCAATATTAATATTTAAAATGGGTTCTCCATTAAAAGGAAGTAAAATTATCTTCATAAAAATATAGGTTTCTATGTGTAAAATAATGTTCGTACTTATCTTATGCATATCAAACCTAATGGATGAATATAAAAAATATTTTATTGAATATATAACATATATATTTCATTAATATCATTCAATAATTGTAATTAATTATTTTTATTTAGATAAAACTCCTTTGGAAGCATAGAAATATTAATATTTTTATATATATAATTGGTTCTTATTTTCATTTCTCATTAATTGGTAACCCATGAATTGATTTAATATTTATATAAACCATATATTTTCATAATTTATTTCATACTATTCATAACATCTAGTTTACATCTTATTATATTAAATTATAATATTTTAATAATATATTATTGTTCGATAAAACTCGGTCATACGTGTAACACAAGCCATCGAACAAGGTTGCTCTTGAATGTAATAGATGATAACTAATTTTTTCATAAATTAAAAGATATTAATTATATTAAATTTATTTAAAATTATAAATTATCAGGAAATTATATTCCTTTTCATGCCTGGTGATGCCTTTTATACACACTATCGAATACAAAGTTCTACTTTAGAGTTTCGAGGTGTTATAGATCATCTAACCTAAAATGACTTGGGTGTTCTATTGTATAAAAAGTACCTAGAGAAAATGGAGAAAGATGAATTGGAATGGATGGAAAGGAAAAAAATTGGGATAGTGAGGATGTAATTCGAAAGGGATGTTTCCTTCAATATCTAGAAAATACAACTATAGTGGAAGTAATGAAGGTATCAGCATATATGTATAAAATCCAATGAAACATAAAAAAGTACTTATCAAGTGATGGTTGTATGGTTTAAGTTCATCATAAGGTATACAAAATATTATGTGAGTGAAGATATAATTGATGAAGGTAAATTTCATAGATCATGTATTGGAATTTCTGTTATTATCATTACTTCTAGATAGCTGGGATGTAATGGTATATTTAGTTAGAAACTCATGAAAAAAATAGATTTAATAGTCGATTATATCCAAAATATGACTCTAAATGAAGAACTTCATCGAATGGAATTCCAAGAATCATATTATGGTTCTCTTAATACTAAAAAATGACTAAATTAACCCCATATTAAATACTGGAATAAACCAATGGAATATATTTCACAATATAAAATTCAGAGTAATTCAGTTAACCCTAGTCCTACCTATTAGAGTTATTTGAAAATATAAGGCATAAAAAAGAATTGAATATGTATCAAGGCCAACACTGGAAGAATTCCAACTTATGCTAGTTCAAATTGGGTTCTTAAAATGGAAGGAAATCATTTTTTCTCAGTCTCAATGTTACGATGGAATCATGATTGGCTTATTTTGGTGTTTAATTTCATTCAAAAGTTTACTGTAGACCCATGGTGAAATATGTATCTAAATTTTTTGTAAAATTTCATCTAGTTGGTAATGAATCTCTGGATGTTGTTTGGAAGGGTGATGTAAATATTAAAATGAATAATTGTGGATTCTTGATTCTAATGGAAGTAAGTTCGATTTATATCCATAATAAGAACCTCATTTCATTTGGACGACATGATTAGGTAGGTTTTGGTAGTATATTTAAAAATAGAATATGGATCCACAAAGGTTTTATGAGTAGTAATAGATTAAACAATTAACTTTACTGGAAGTTTTGATATAATAAAAATATCATAAAGTTCAACTTCCAATGATATGAATGAATGAAATTACATCCTTGTTCACCACAATTAAAATAATATGAAATCTCTATCTATTAATGCTGTATTGAATTTTAATCACACAAAAATAATTAAGTGTGAAAGATTTTTTTGGGTAAATAAAGAAGGTTGTATGTCAACTTATAAGGATATAATCCTAGAGCTTAAAATTTAGAGCTATCACACTCATATGTTTGGTGACAAGCCCTTATTTTGTCCCATAGTGGTTCACTTACATTGAAACTTTTCTGGATGATTCTAAAGTAATAGTATGTGTTTACTTTTTAAATAATATTTCTGATGTATTTTGTGCTTTCAATCAAAGAAAATCCTTATTGTAAAGGGAATCTGTCCATAAGTTGAAATTCATTCACACTAAAAATGGTGGTGAGTACATTAGATATGAATTTTTTAATTTCATCAAGAATAAAGGGAAAAGGAAAGATAAGACAATTCATGGAACTCCATAATAGAATAGAGTGACTAAAAGATGGATTATACTTTGATGGAGAAGACTTGAAGTACGTGGTTACACTCCAAAATGTCCATGGGAATTTTTGAAAAGTATCTTAACACTGCAATATAAATTGTCAATCAGAAGTTGGATAGGAACATTCAAAGGAATTTTGGTTCATTAAGAAAATGTAAATTCACTATTTTAAATTCATTATAATTTTTTCTATGTACAAGTTAATTCTATGTTTCAAGATAAACTCATAGAAAAAAACAGTGTCTTTTCTCATTGGAAATGGACATGATAAATTTGTATATTTTCTATGGGACAATAACATGAAATAATTCATTAGGATTCAGGATGTTATCTTTAATAATAAGATTCTATAGATCGATAAAAACTTGTTGGATAACTAATTTATAGGTAAATAAACCATTGAAGTACAAATTGATCTAAGTAAGAGAACCAGATGTTCATAAATTCTTTAAAACTCATATGAAATCATTAGACCTTTAGAGGTGAGACTAGAATAAGATGTGTTAGAAAATTTTAGGACTACTGATGCTTGAGTGGGAGAACTAAAATATAGGTCTCTAGATGTTATAGTACCATAATTTTAGCCAATATAAGGAAAGAGTTGTGTTGGGAGATAAATTGTATCCAACTTAGTTAACAATATCAACTAGATTTAGAAACCTAGTTCAAACGTTTGGGGATAACATAACCTTTATATAATTAATGGATGCATGAGAACTTGAATGCCAAGAATAAGTTATGAAATTCAATGAATCATAGTAATGAAATTCAAAAATTACTAAATAAATTAATTCATCGGGATCCAATGAAACATGGGAGATAAATAAATTAATAAAATGAAATGAGTACTAGAGAAAACATGAGTTTACCTACTAAAGTATAAATATGATGAAAATAAAACATACAAATAATTATTTGTTGTAAATGGATTTCAATAAAAATAAGGTATCGAATTATTATAAATTTTCTCACCGTTAGTTAACTATTAAACTAGCAATAGAGTGACAAGTATGTTGTCTTCAATATATCAATACATAGAATAGACGGATGAAAAACAATAGTTTTCCTTCCTTTCATATAATTCAGGAACTGAATTTCTTTTCAAGATGAAGAAAAGTTTTGATGGACTAGAGTGAGCTTTAAAGAAATAAAAATAATAAATTTTTTTAATTTATATCCAAATAAGGTTTCAATAAGTGTGATAATGATCATTGTTGTTATCGGAATGACTATAGTGATGGAACATTCTTTGTACTATTTTTTATGTGGATGGAATTCTTCTAGTAGATCCATCAATTCAATGGATTTAACGTATAAAAAGTAAGTTGGTTATAAGATTCAAAATGAAGGATACTAAAAACTCCAAGAAAGTATTGGGCATAAAGATCTAAAGTGATAAGAGGGTTAGAACATTTGTTATATCATATATGTACAACATCTTGAAGATCATAAAAATATTTAGGATGATTGGATGTAATCCAGTATCAACTCCTCTTAGTGGAACCAAATTTTTTTTTAAGGAATAATAACTAAAAATATAATTTAGGGCCAACTACAAATAGAAAATTCTTTTCACATCATCATTAATAAGACAAATATACATGATGATTTTCACTTGTCCAGACATTTCCTATGAAGTGGGAGTTGTAAGTCGATTTATTTAAATTATATGAAAGGTACATTGGGATCATTTAAAAGGAATAATTGGTATTTGAAAATAATGGAAAATGCCGCCTTATGCATTGAGATGGATAACCCCTTGCATGGATATTTTGATACTAACTTATTTTCTTGATTCAGACACCCAATTACGTAAAAAATGAAATGCATTTACCTTAATTTAAATTGTTGTAAGATCTATTTAATATTTACAATGGATTATTACTATAAGTGAAATAGAAATGGATTTTATAGCTACAACAGAATAAGGGGAAGAAATTATTTGGTCAATGTGATTTTTAATGGATCTTGGGAGGAGTCAGAATGGATGAGTTATTTTATGTGATATACAAAGAATAATTCACATGGAAAAAATCTTGTGTTCTATGGATGATCAAAACATATTAACCTGAATAATAATTTCATAAGAAATATCTTGGTGGGAAAAAGTTCTAGAGATATAAAATACATCCAACAACCGAAATCTTTTGGATATATTTTCCAATAAAATATCATAAGAAAATATGAGTAAGTATCATGACTCAATGGGGCTAGGATGAATAGAGGAAGATCGATGGAGATTCACATATTTATGGGAATGAAGAAACTTTTTTTTACTAAGTGTATGATAATTGTTAAGGTTCTCTAAAAAAGGCTTCAAGTTAGAGATTGTTGGGAGGTGAATTCTTATTTTATTTCCCCATAATCATATTCATTATAATGTTTTTGACAATAATTCCATGCATCAGATAATGGATGGACTCAGTCTGTAGATTTTAGAAGATAGATCACTCTTAGAGTACTATGACCATCATAAGTTTTCATCTTACAATGTTGTTATGATGGAATCCTAGTTTTCTAAAAGTTTAACAAATATAATGTGTTTCCAGATTTTCACTCCAACTGAGGCTGTCATGCTTTGTTAACCATGATTTCAAGGGAATAATTTCAACTTGTTGACTAGATGACACTTAGTATATATATTTTTGTATCCTTCAATTAATGTATGATTATTGAAGAAGAGTTTATGGTTTTAAAATAATGAGGAAAATTTATTGTAGAGATCATAGAGAATTTTTTTATTACTTGTATTTTTGTAACATATTTCTAATATCATGTATATTTTGATGAATTTAAGTAAAGAAGTAGTGTTTTTCCTATGAATGTATGAATCATTATCTAAATAATATTAATATATTATTATCTTTCTTACTTTATATATCTTTATTAACTTGAATTGTTTTGAGTTATCTTGTCTATGTGAAAGATGACTTTGTGTAATGAGTAGGGTAAAAAATCTACATACTTCTAGTAAACATAGCCAAAGAGAATTTTTAGAGGTTTGTTTTTAGTTTTCAACTGTGATAAACTATAGGTTAGTGAAATTAAATGAATCTTATGGTGGGTTGAACACCTAGTTATTATGATCACATGGCTACCCCCTAAGGATTCCTAACATGTTGTATCAGATCCACCAGGTTCTCACTATCCTTGATGATCTATCAATTTCAGAGGGATCTATGTTCATCTAAATATATAAGGTTAAAAGATAGAAATATTCAAGTTAAAAAGTTTTATGGAATAGATTTAGGATTCTAGATAATAAATATGTAGGATCATCTCATTCAAAAGGACATGGATGCACCATTTTCTGGTCAATTCATAATGAAAATAGATATGTTTGAAAGGGAATAGTTATATAGGAAATAACTAATGAATGTGAGGATATCTTTGGTAAGGAATGATTCCATTAACATATAAAAAAAGACAACTATAGTTTAATTAATTTAGGTAATGGAAGACATGTATGAAAAACTAACAGAACTTAAAAAAGTTTTTGTGGTGCATTATTTTTTCATCTTAAGGTTATCAAAAGGTATACTAATTTTAAATCATGTAAATGAATTTAATATTACCTGAGGGAATATAGAATTAATGAAGGTAACATTCGTGAATATGTAAGGGTGATACTTTTATTATCAACTCTTCCAGAGAACCGAGATTTTATGTTAACTATGGTTAGTATTTCCATTATAATAATATATTTAGTTTCTAATGATATCCATAATTTGGTTCTCAATGAAAAACTTCATCAGAGGAAAGTCCAAGAACCATCTGGTAGTGATATTATTACTAGAAAATGATGATGTTTACCTTAGGGGAAATATCTGATGAAACCTTTCAAAGATAATACTCAAAAGAAAACCTAGAGTAAGTTAGGTGGACCTAGTCATACTTGTTGAAGTTATTGAAAAAGAGCATGCATCAAAAATAATTTCTGAATTCACAAGGAGAACACTATAAGAGAATGAAATTATGGGAGTTTAAACTCTTTTAGTACAATTGAAGGAGGCAACAGTTTATTGATTGGTGTCAAAACTCTAGTGGAATAATGTATGGTTTATCCCAGTGCTTACATTCATTCAACTATAGAACATAGATAAATGATTAATTATTTATCCATAAATTTTAGTAATGTTAATCTAGTGGATGATGAAGCCCATTAATTTTTTGGAACGGGTGAGGTAAATATTCAAATTTTGAAATAGAGGATTCTTGAAACTAAGTATGTTAAGATATATTCATGAACTTAGGAAGAAACTCATTTCATTTGTATAACTTAATGTGGTGGGTTTTTTATTACCTTTTCCAATATATTTTGTAAATTAAGTTGAGGATTCATGGTTGTTGTATGAGAAGCTAAGGATGAAGCTCCTTACATGACTAGAAGTTCATACCAAATTTTAATTTACAAAAGTTTAACTTATGATGATCTGGAAGTATGGTAGTGTAATCTTGGTCACTACAGTGAAAATATATAAAATTTATTACTGTTAAAATCATACTAAAGAATGATAACATAGAAATAAGTGAGTGTGAAGGATGCCTTTTGAGGAAATATAGAAGGGTATCCTTTAGCTTAGATGAATGTAATACCAAAGCTCAAAGGTTTCAGTTAGTTCACTCAAATGCTTTGATACATTCCACTATCTTATCCCATAGAGGTTCACTATACTTGTAAATTTTATTTATGATGCTATTATTAAAGAATGTTATTCAATTTTTAATCAAATGTCAGATTTTTTTAGACTTTCATTCAATGTAAATACATGGAATAAAGAGAATGTGGATAATAGTTTAAATTCCTTCACACTGAAAATGGTGGTGAGTTCAGTGGATACAACTTCCAAAAATTTTGGAAAAATAAAGAGATAAGGAATGAGAATGCATATTATAAAACTCCATAACAAAATAGAGTTCTTGAACAAATGAATTATACTTCAACAGATAATTCTTAAAGTATTTGGTTACCGTTTGGAATGTTTGGGGGAATTTTGGTGGAGGATCACAACACTACAACATGCCTTTTAAATAGAAGTGTAGCATCCATATTTGGTAAGGAACTTCCAAAAGAGTTATAGTCTCATAAGTGACTATAATGTCACCATATTAAAAGATTTTTAATGTTTGGAATATGTACATATTGATTCTAATGATCGAGATAAGCTTCAGGAAAAATAAAAAAGTGTGTTTTATCATTGGATATATAGATGAGAACTTTGGATATTTTTTATGGGAAAATGACATGAAACAATTCATCATGATCTATTATGTTCTCTTTAATGAGAAGATTCTATGTAAGGATAAAAATTTCATGGAGAAGGATGTTATTAATAAATTAATTATAGAAGTTAAATTTTATCTGAGTAAGAGCACTTAATGTTTAAAAATTATTGATAACTCATATAAAAGTCTCAGAAGTCATGAGGTGAGACCAATAGAATATGTAACAAAAATTTAGAGTACTGCTGAAGCTCGAGTGGCAGAACCAAAATTTACGGCTCTAAAATATGGAGTACCAGATAATAAAACACCTGAATAATTCCTTGATTTTAGTAGAATAGTGGTGAAAAATTAGTTGAGGAGATAAATAAGAGTTATAAATCTGGTTTAGAGGTTTGTAGATGATATAAACTTCATACATTTAACAGATGTAGGAGAACCCAAATGATTGGAATAAAAAGTGACACTCAATGATTTAAATGAATTAAAGTTATAAAATATTGACTAAAGGACTTCAGTGATATCTAATGAAAGTTGTGGGCATACTGAATTACCAAAAGGAAATGTGAATTAGAGTATAACTGGGCTTTTCGGCTGAATTAGGATGTTAGTGGGAAGGAAATATAAAAATCATGGATATTTTTTAATGGAATGCATTAAAAAGATGATTTTTAATAATAAAAAATTTTATAACCTATAGTTAAACATTCAAATATATGGATAGTGATAAGTATGGAGGCATCCAAAGATCTATAATTAGAATATATTGATGTAAAAATAGCTTTCTTTGTAGATATTTAGAGGAAGAAATTTATAAATTCAGGCAAGAGTTTTCATATAAATTGGGAACTAGAATTTGGTTAGAAGGATAAAAAATAGTCTTTATTAATTTAAGTATAATTATAGGAAAACTAATTTGAAATTTAATTCAGTTTTGTTGAAATAAAGTTTTAACTATTTAAAAATAAATCATTTTTTTCAGAAGGAGTGGAGTGATGGAACATTCATCTTACTATTTTTATATTCTGATTACATAGTTTTAGTAGATAGGTAGATTCATTGGATTCAAGATCCAAAAAATAATTTTGTTAGAAATTGTGAAATGTAGTATTGGGGGATTGCTAATAAAATCATGTGGATTAATAATGAAATTGATAGGATGGATGAAACATTGATTCTATCTTTAAAGGACAACATGTGAAAGTTAATCTTAAGATTTGGTAAACCATATATAATCCAATATCAGCTCCTCTTGTTAGGAAATTTAAATTTTCAAAGAACGGGAAATATAAATGGATGTTGAGGCCAAGTTTATGTAGAATGTTTCATTTGAATCGGTGATATAAAGTCAAATTTATGGGATTATTTACACTCATTATGACATTAACTATAAAATGATAGTTGTAAGTCAGTTTATGTTAAATCTAGGAAAGGTACACTAGCGTGATGTAAAATGGATTATTCAGTATTAAAATCAAATGATTTATACAACCTTATTCTTTGGGACATATGACCCACTATACAGATTTATTTATTTTAAATTCATTGGTGATTTAGACACTAGGAAGAGAATAAAGGCAATTTTTTTACCTTTGTTGGAATAATAGATAGCGAGATGTCATGATTGTAGTGGATTTTTACTCTTAGTAAAATAGAAGCATGGTATATGGATACAACAGAAGTAGGGAAAGAAATTATATGGTTAACTTAGTGGATAAAGGAACTTGGTAGAAGTTGCATTAGAGGGGTACTTTTTTGTGATAGGAAAAGTGCAATCCACTTGTCTAAAAATACAGTGGAATATTCTTAATCAAAACATATTAACTAGAAGTATCATTTAATAATAAATATGCAATATGAAAAATGTTTAGATCTATGAAAGATATCCATTATCCAAAATCTAGTGGATATATTTATCAAGTAAATTTCTCGTGAAATTTTTAGGTAGCATCATGCCTCAGTGGGCCTTGGGTGAATGGAAGAAGAATGATCAAAAAGTGTTACATGTTGAGTTTGAAGAAAGTTTTTATTTTTCTTAGAATAGGATAATTTCCAAGGATCCATGAAAAAATTCATCAAGTGGGAGATTTTTGGGAGTTTAAGTCTTGTTTAAGTTCACCAAAAGTTTATTCCTCAGAATTATCTTTTCCGCAATTTTATAATTTAGATAATGGCTCAAATTAGTGTTAAGATAGAAGTAGTAGGATCTATCTAGTATCAATAAGACCGTTAGATGTTCACAAATTTAAATGATGTTATGATATATAATTGAAGGAATGGTTGTTCAACAATACCTAGGGTTTACTATTTTTGAACTCTTGTTGAGGTAGACATTCTTTGTTGACTGTGATTTCAAAGGACTTGGTTTCACTTGTTCATCAGATAAAACTTAGTATATATGGGTGTGGTACCTTCAAAAAAATGATGATTGAAGAAGACATTAAGGTGTGAATATCATGAGGTAAATTTATTCCATAGATCTATGTTTTTTTTAGATTGCATGTATTTTTTTAAAATGGTTATAATCAAATGTATCTTCTAGTTAATATGAAATAAGTAGTAGTGTTTCTCCAATGCGCATAGGATTCAATATGTTAAACACATCAATCTCATGAGTTCCTTCCTGCTTTATGTATCTCTATTACCTTAAATGTATGTGGGTTTTATTTTCTATGTGAAAGAAGACTTTGTGGGATAAGTAGGGTGAAAATTCAATATACACCTGACAATATATGCTAGAGGTAAGTTATGGAGGTTTTTTTCGTATTGTCTAATACACCAAACATCTATTTAGTGGGGGTTTCAGAACTTATAGTGGTTTGAATCCCATGTTTTGGTGACCATATGGGTTTCCCATATGGATCCCCAAAAAAACCTACTTCAACTAACTTCTCATAAAACAAAACCCAAATAGTTTACCAATCAAAATCCATCCATATGATTCTAAAAATTAAATAAATCAATTCAATCCAAAATTTATACAATTAAAGAAATATTCACAAAATATAATGAAATGGTACTCTAATGATAATATATCCTACAACGTAATTAATTTTTAAAATTGAGGGAGTAAAATTAAATGAATTTCCTAAAAGTTAATGAATTCATTCCCTATTTCCATTATATAAAACATAAACATTGTACTTTTGGGTATGTGTGCATCAAAAATATTACACAATAAAAATTAAAAACACTAGACATTGTGAGTCACTTTTTCTGAGAGACGTGTCATATATACTTATCAAGCCACCAACATGTTATTAATTCCAATTTATCTAGGAGTTAAATTCAATTAATTTCTAATTCCTTCATCCTCCCACACAAATTCATACCTATCTCAGTAAATGTTTTTATTTTATCACTCAAGTATGAACTTAAATCATGATATTCATCATTCCAAACAAATAAAAGGTTCACTATAGGATTACTGAGTTTGTAAATCTACACCCAATAATTCAATTACTTTTTTTATCACATGGTATTTTTTGGGATGGTCTATGGATAAAGGTTAGTAGGTTCTGATGTTTAAAAACATTCTAAAAAATAATGAGGTTGTTTGAATCTTACAATCATTTTGTATGATTAAAAAAGTGTGAAACTCAATAAATATTCCTCAAACAATACCTTTTTAATTGACTCAACCAACCCACATTCAACTTCATAATTGTGGTCCACAAATAAATATAACATCAATGATTGAGTCTTACTCTTATCTCCGTCTAGTTTCTACTTTTGTTATTGTGCAACAATTTTTTCAAATGGAGAGAAATAGGGTAACAATGTTACAAAATGTTGTAAACACTCTTTCCCAAATAAATGTTGGAAACCCCAAACATATTACCCACATTAAATTATCCACACAAAAATCCATGAAATAACCCCTTCTCTCACACCTTCATTTCATGAAATTAGTCATATTACTCAAGAGTAGGGTGGGAGGGGAAAATTAGATTATAATGTGGCTACCTAGTAGGATATTGATGAAATCCATGTGATAAAAAGTGTTATATATCAATTTATGATAGAATAAAAGTTTATTGTAAAAAGGGAAATTTCAACCAAAATAATTCCTCAATCATTTTCGATACAAGTTCCTTAATACTGTAAGATTGTCACAAAAATTCATAAAAAATTAATGTTGATCAGGAATGGATTAATTACCTCAAGAAATGAGGGTATTTTAAATAATATTTCATAATGGTTTAGTAGCCTCATAAGAAATTTATTTTAAAATTAGTTAAAATTTCATGGAATTTAATTAAAAAATTAGTGGTCTTTTCATGAGTTTCAAAAACATTTGATCTGAAAATAAGTTTGTTTCTACATTCATATAAGTTGAGTTTTCTGAAGTTAAACAAGTTTCAATTTATCATTGTTTTAAACATAAAAAGGTAAGAAATTTTAGATCAATGGGTTTTAAAAACAATTAAAAAAATTCCAAACACACAAAAAGGGAAACAATTTCTTTTTGAAATTTCAAAAAAAAGAGGGGTTTCCCTTCCCGAAAACTAGATTAATGTAATGTACTTGGTTCATTATAAAAAAACATTTAATTTTGATCAAATTTAAAATAATTATCTGATAAAATAGGGTTAAGGGTATAATATATATTATTTATTGGTAAAATGGATGTATGAGTGTGATCTTTGTAGATTGTTCATGAGGAATATTAACAATATACTTATTCAACTGGTGACAATTAAAAGAGAAAGGGTTATTTTCTACTTTTATAATAAAAACATAACCAAATGGGTAGATATTAGTCAAATTAAATTGTTTTCCCTTCTCATGATGCCTACCAATGCATCGAGGGTCTATAGCGGCCCCCACCCATCACTTACTATATCAAATTCATTCCTCATATGAAAAGGATGAAACATAACATAAACATTTGAATTAAAACTAGCATAAGAAATTTTAATACTTAAACTAGAAACCATGAATGGTATGAAAATAGCCCATCCATAGTCAAAAATATCACCAAACTGTCAATACAATATGGAAGATTGTATCATAATAAATCAACTTCAGACAAACGTAAAATCCAACAAAGGATGTTAACATAGATGAAATCAATACAAAAACTATTTGAGTGAAATATCTATTTCTACTATGAATTCATTTAAAAGTAAAGAAAAAATTTATTTTTAAAATATTATTATAATCTTTTAAGGGATGTTTTGAAGGTGTTATAATGGTGGAAAATATCTGCACCTGCCGTATAAGTTAAAAACATTCTTTCCTTAATTTGTTAAAAAGTTCATCAAGTACCTTGTTTGGAAAATGATCGAAATATTGCTTTAAAAACAATTTATAAAAAGTTAAAAAAGGGTATAATTTACTTTAACCCATATTCTATTAAATATTAAAAATAATTGAAATACATTTTTAAGAAGCAAGGACATGAATGATAAAGAGGTCCTAGTGGATACTCACGTATAAACAAACTCGTATAATAAAGATATTGTAAAAAAATAACCCTTACCTTGTACTTTTACATATCCAAGGGTACGTTAAACTCCATTATAATGGTTAATTAATTGTTATTAAATTATAAAAGAACCACATACATAAATATGATATCATATATGATCCTCTAATATTTCTTTGTTAATAATATTTTAGTATTATCATTGTTTTGGGTGTAAACTAATTCGATTTAAATTATATTTTTTATTACGTAAGTCATGTTTGTTATGGATATGATGTATTTTATTCATATCCAAAATGATATTATGTTCTTAAAAATTATTCTTCATCGTCAAATGAAAATTTCTCTTTAATGGTTACGATGGGGAATGAAATCTCATCGCGTCGTGGAGATGGTAATCTGTACGTACACACGAGTGACAATATCCTTCTATTCATGGAGATGTAATTTGTTGTTTGATGGTATATTATATATAAAAAATAATTAACATGTTATATGTATTATTTACATCAATTATACTCATTATTATACCCATCCAAATAATGATGTGTTGAATAACAAAGTACACCACGATGTGGAGACATAAAGTTCTTCGTACGCACGTATGGTGAATTTTTCATTCATACGATGGATAAGATAATGAACACAGTTGTACCATATTTATAATAACATCACATAATTTAGAAGGTACTAGATTTGTTATTTTGTTATTGAAACGACAATGAAAGAGGAAGTGGAAGAAGAAAAGTACTCTGAAATTGGTGATGAAATAATTACCTCTTCTTCGGGTTCTTCCTTTTGATTTGAACAAAAGGGATCCTTAGGTTGGATTTTTGATAAAATTAAGGCCTATAGGTTTAATTTATGGTAGTTGAGAAGATATTTTAGTATAGTTTGGTTGATACAAATGGATTTGGCGGTGTGAATTTAAGAGAATGGGAAGTACCCTTTTATAAGAGAGGTGAGGGGAACTTTAGGAAAAGCTTGAAATATTAATTTATTATAACATCATTTTCAGTTTATAATATCTCTAAATGGATTAATTTAGAGGATAAGGTTGGGATGGTTATAAATCCTCTCAACCAATAGGTTTTAGATAAGTTTATGTCACCATATTAAACTTATCTTGTAGATTTATCTCTTGGTTAAATAGTTTATCATTTACCATGTCATCTTGTATTTTTATATTACATGTTTAATAAACTTACTATAAAATTCCAAGAGAACCTAAAATGGTTCATAAATGACATATATAACCTTATATAAGTCCTTTTCCTAAATATTATATTTTTAGGAATATTATATCATTTAATAAAATAGTATTTATTTTAAAAACTTATTTATGTCAATTTTGACACTATTTAGTATTTGGTTTTTGTTAAAGTAATAAAAACTTGATTACTTGGAAACAAATACATTGAATCATCCATAAAATGTCATATTCACCTAGAAAATTCGTGTATGACATCAAAGGTTTCAATTTGCATTTATTTTAACATTTATAATATCAATTATTTTAATCTTTCATTCAAAAGGTAATTAATACATCATCATTGTGTCATATATAAATATAATTATTTAATTTCTAAAAATTATAAATAAAATACCATGATGTAGGAAATATATTTATCTTTATAATGAATATTTTTAGTCTAATTTATCTTATTTATAACCCTTTATTAAAAATGGTTTAGTTATTAAACTTTGTATTTAACACTTTTAACTCTTCTTTAAATAAAATATAATAAATGTCCAAATCTAATCCAAATGGATCAAAAAAGATCATATTTTTGTCCCAAGCTTCATTTTGGTCGAAATAAACTTATCCAATATAATTAGGACATGTTTTGGGGTAATTATAATATTATTTTTACCTTTAATTACCCTATTTACTTTTAACCCTAGCAAATAAAATTTAAAAGTTACTATTCACCAAAAAATTATTTTCATCATATTGAACCACATTTGAAATACTGATTACAACCGTTTTTGTCATATTTTTGAAATTCCATTTATAGAAGTTGTAAAATTACGTTTTATGCAAATTTGGAAATGTTCCTAGAAGGTGGGTAAAAGACGTTAAAAAGTTCAATAAAATTATATATATATAATATTATTATAAAATGACTCTATTGAACTAAATTTTACTAATATAGGTATTATGTATCAATTTTGAAATTGAAATAAATTTAAATTAAAAAAAATAATTATTTAAATAAAAAGCTGGTTTTAAACAATAACGCATGGTTTTCACTATTCATCAAAAATTGAAATTTTTCATAAAAATACCAAAATTTCACCCTAATCTAATTTTGATATTCTAAATCCAAAAATGAAGTCCAATTTAAAAAACAAAATTTATAAAATTTCAACAAGTGGGCATTACTATTCATAACTACTTTATAAATGGCGAGATTGATTGGTCGTGGTGTGTTAGAACTCGAAGTTACATACAACACAAGCTATTGTATTATTCAAAGAGAAACATTCCATGGAAGCTTGGGGTGTTACATTCTTCCCTCCTTCAAATAATTTCATTCTAGAAATTTCTAGAATACTACTATATAAAACAATTTAGGTGGTTTTTTATCATAAATTCCTCATGTTCCCACGTTACCTCTTCCATTTTATGGTTTCTCCAAAGAACATTTACCAGATGAGTCGTCCAGTTTCTCAACACTTGTTCTCGGGTATCAAAAATTCTTATAGGCTCTTCGCAATAAGACAGATCAGGTTCCTGTTCTATTTCTTCATAGGTGAGTACATGCATTGGGTCAGGCATGTATTTTCTCAATAGTGATACGTGGAACACATCATGAACTTTGGAAAGACTTGGCGACATTTCCAATTGGTAAGCTACAAATCCAATTCGTTGTAGAATTTTGAATGGTTCGATGTATCTGTGACTTATTTTACCCTTCATACCGAATCATTTGACACCATTCCATGGAGATACCTTCAATGAAACATGATCTCCTACTTGAAATTCCAAATCCTTCCTTCGGTTATCGGCATTGATATTTTTCATACTTTGATATAGTTTGATGTGGGTTTGGATAATATTCACCTTTTCCATTGTTTCCTCAATAAGTTCTGGGCCTATGAGTTTTCTTTCACCAACATCATCCCAACAAGTTGGTGTGCAACATCTCTTTCCATATAACGCTTTATATGGTGCCATATGAATATTTTAATGGAAGCTATTGTTATAGGAAAATTATACTAGAGGAAAATACTGATTGCACATACCTTTAAAGTTAAGTGAGTAAGATCTCAACATGTCTTCTAAGGATTGAATTGTCTGTTCTGATTTTACATCAGTTTTAGGGTGGTAGGCAGTGCTCAAATAAAGTTCAGTATACAAGGATTTCTGAAGACTTTTACAGAATCATGATGTAAAATGGGGATCATGATAAGAAACAGTCTATAATGGTACATCATTACATATTACAACTTCATTAATATATAGTCTTGATAAATGTTCAAGTGGTAAATAATCTCTTATTGTATTAAAATGTGACAACTTGGTAAGATGATCAATAATTACCCATATGGAATCATTCCTTCCAGGAGTTATTGGTAGCCCCATGAAAAGGTCTATCATAATATGATCCCATTTCCACTCAGGTATGAGAATAGGTTGTATGACTCATCTAGGATGTTGTCTTCCATCCTTCACCTATTGAAAAACTATACATCTTGACACATAATTAGCAATCTCCATCTTCATGTTGTCCCATCAAAAATTTTCCTCCAAATCTATATACATCTTAGTGATACTAGGTTGTTTAGAGAAATTGGAGCTATGAGAATAATCCAATAATTCTCTTTTTAGACCAGGTATGTCGGTAACACAAAGCCTCATCCCAAATTTCAAAATTCCATCTTCATATATGATGTTGATCAATCTCCCATCATTCAAAGCTTTAATTTTCTTTTGAAACTCCGGATCAACGGTCTGAGAAATTATTATCCTTTCTAGTAAAGATTGTTTGGAAACCATTTGAAAAGGTATCGATGTTTCACCTTCCATGATTATTCCCATATCCATCTTTATAAGATCTATGAACATAGGATCCCTTTCAACTATCATCTTGGTTAGAACTCCATGATCCTTTCTACAAAAATCATCTTCTACTTTACTTTCCTTCCCCGGGTGGACGTGTATTCAGAAATCATAATCCTTGAGTAGTTCGAGCCATCGTCTTTTCCTCTTGTTGAGTTCTTTCTATGAAAAAATATACTTCAAAATCTTGTGATCAATATATTTCTCACATTTTTCACCATAGAGATAGTGTCTCCATATCTTTAGAGGAAATATTACAGCTAGTAACTCAAGATCATGAGTAGGACAGTTTTGTTCACGGATTTTTAGCTACTATGATGCATGTGAAATAACTCTATCATTCTTTATAAGGACACAACCAAGTCATTTCTTTGATGCATCACTATAAATAACAAAACCATCATTCCCTAATGGTAGAGTCAAGAATGGAGCATTGACTAATCTTCTCTTCAATTCTTCAAAAAATTATTCACACACTTTTGTCCAATAAAATTTAACCCCATTACGTGAGATCT
This sequence comes from Viscum album, assembly GCA_963277665.1. Lineage (NCBI taxonomy): Eukaryota > Viridiplantae > Streptophyta > Magnoliopsida > Santalales > Viscaceae > Viscum > Viscum album. The sequence goes on from OY728167.1 coordinate 406,499,572, forward strand.
TGTTTAATGGGTTAGGCAATTGGGAAAAATTCTGGACGAAATGCCGATAATAACCTGTTAAACCAATAAAACTACATACCTTAGTCATACTCATCGGTGCTGGAAATTCTTGGATTGCCCTTTTCTTTGAAGGGTCAACATAGATTAAATCCTTAGAGCCAATATGGCCAAGAAAAGAAATTTCCTGAAGCCATAATTCACAGTTTCTAAACTTCCCATATAATTAATTCCTTCTAAGAGTCATTAGAATAGTGCGCAAGTGATTTTCATGATCTTCATATATTTTGGAGTATACCAAGATATCATCAATAAATACCACTACAATGTTATAAAGTTATTCCTTGAAAACTCTATTCATTAAATCCATGAAAATAGAGGGTGCATTAGTTAGTCCAAAAGGCATTACTGTAAACTTGTAATGCTCATACCTAGTTCGAAATGTTGTCTTTGGAATGTTTTACTTTTTAACGCACAACTAATGGTAACTAGATCAAAGGTCAAGATTTGAAAAATATTAATCTCCATGAAGTTGATCAAATAAACAATCAATGTGAGGTAGGCCATACTTTTTCTTTATTGTTATAGCATTGATCTCCCTGTAGTCAATGCACAACCTCATAGATACATCATTCTTCTTAACAATAATAATAGGGGCTCCCCATATAGAAACACTTGGGAGAATAAATCCGTTATTACTCAATTACTCTAGTTGTTTCTTTAGTTACACTAATTCCATGGTGTCCATTCTATAAGGGTTCTTCGATATGGTTCTTGAACCAGAAATTAAGTCAATGGAAAACACAATTTCTCATTCCGGAGGATGTCCAGGTAAATTATATGGAAACACATCAACATATTCCTGCACAATAGGTACATCCTCTATTTGAACATTATTTTCCTCACCCATAATTATTTCACTCCATTTCTCCCCAATTATTGAATTTAGTAGAGATACTAGGGGTGAATCTAGATGAAAATCAGATGGTGACCTTTCTACTCTAATGATAAGTTATTACTTATCATCATAAAAAATTGTAACCTAGTTCTTATTACAAATTTTTTTTCACTTCATTGTCCAAAATACAATCCATTCTAAGGATTATATCAAATTCAATCATGGGTATGGCAATAATATTATCAAATAAAGCATGTTTATATTCCATAATGGTAACTGATTGACAAAACTTTGTGGCAATGATACTTTCCTTAGGAGTTTTTACTAACAACTCCTTTGTTATAACAAATTGGAAATATCTAATTTTCTTGGAAAACTGGGAACATATGAAAGAATTCAATGACCCAAAATCAAATAAAGCATTACCTAATTTTGGGGAAATGATTAAAGTACCTGCCACCACGTCATTAGGAACTTCAACCTCAATAGTAGTGATTGTATAAGCTTGGCCTTTTATGAGGTAAGTTTACTTGGCTCTTAGGAAATTTATTTACATAATTCCCCATTTCTATACAATTGTAGTATTCAACATTGATAGCCATTTTCTTTCCATTGAAATCACAAGCTTGGTGGCCTTTTTCTCCATACTTGTAACAAACTCCCATCCCCTTCAGGAAAGTGCCAAGGTGTTTCTTCCCACATTTATTGCATGGTGGAAAGTCAAATTTTCCCTTCTTCCCCTTATTTCCTTTTTTAGAGTGTTCAACTGATCTCTTCTTCTCTTTCTTCGTTTTAAAGTCATAAGACATAGATAATTCCTTTTCTGCCTTGATAACACATGAGACTATATCAACGTATGATGAGGAGGATTGTGGGGATAATGCTCGATGGATAAATGGTTTTAACCGATTAAATAATCAATCAATATTACTTCTTGGGTTGCGTATATAATCTTCAACATGCCTTGATAACCTTGTAAAGTTAGCCTCAAACTTTGCGACATTTTCATCCTCCTTCTGTCTCAGACTCAGAAATTTTCATTCCATATCTGTTCGATGTTCACGAGGAAATTATTTTTCTAATAAAATATCATCAAACTCCCTCTATTCCATATTTGATACTTCTTTATCATCTTTTCTATTTTTAATTAATTACCACCATTGATCTTCATCTCCTATAGGGCGATGAACTTCCAAAAAAACATTTTCCCTTTCAAAACTCCCCAAAGAATGAAATATTTTTTCTATTTAACATATCCATTGCTTAGTTTTCCCACTGAATGTTGATGGTTTTTGACTCATTAAGTGGTCTAACATTGATCCTCTGCATTGTGGATCATGGTTCTCTAAACAGGTAAGGTTATTATTCCTAACCTGAGTGAGTTGTCCTAGTATGGTTGTAATCTGATCAACACCAGTTACATAACTATCTCCACTATAATCATCTTTAGTAGGAGGGAAATCCCTACAAAGATTACGTGTGTTGATTCAGTTTCCATTCTTTCCACTAGGTTCCATTTCTAAACAATAGCATACACTGTATTAGTTTATGAATCACAATACAGAATCCCAAACATGTCAAAAACCTAACATAAATTGAATAGTTTATGAATATAATCCATAATCATGGAAATTTTTTCTTTGGGGAAGTATTTACTCATAAATCCTTCATAATGGTTTGTAAATAAAATTCCAATTATCCTAATAATATCCCACAGGAGTGTCAAACCATGTGCGTAGTAAGGCTCGTTGTCGTGTACTAGGATACCTTGGTTCAAGCCCGAAACTCCTTGTTAGAGTTTTCACTTTTAGATACATCTGTACCTGAACCACATCCACTTGTAGTATCCAGACATGGATGTATTTCCTAGAAAACCCATATAATATTTACATTACCAAATTTTTTTGATATTACTCTATACTAATTCAAAAAGTCTATCTTAGTGTAATGATCTCTAATCAGAGTTTTTCTTAATCTAGTTTCCAAGGTTTGTACTAAATTTCCTCTGATACCAACTCTAATGCCCTGACCCTAGTTACCTAGAGTTTTTGAATTATTACATAACATTGTCATGATCACAAGAGATCAATTCCCGAAAGACCAATAATTTTAGTAGCCTTGGAAGTACTAGATACATACATAAGTTTTACATTACATTATGAAATAAAAAAACAACATTGGGTCTCTGTAGAACACACTTATATCCCTTAGACTATCCATGTCGGTCAGTCATAATATACTTCTTCATATCATGGGAAAAATAAAACATAATGAAGGGGTGAGATCATATGCTCAGAAAGGATAACAATCTAGTAGAAACATTAATAAATAAGCATAAACATTAAAGGCAATGTATATGACTAATGCACATGTCTTTTAAACATATACTTCAAAATAATATTTCAAAGATAAATCAAATAATTGCATTTACTTATTCACATGGATATTATACTAGTCGAATAATCACATGTAATATCAATAGATAATTTAATAATGATGGAAGGCATAATTCCAGACATCATAACCACATATTCAAGGACTTGTGCCAAGACTAAGAATAAAAATATTGTCAAGGACTTATTCCAAGACACTAATATGTCTCATGAGACCTACCGATGCATCGAGGGGCTAGAGTAGTCTATGACCTTCACTTACTACATTCAATTCATTCCTCATATGAAAAGGTTGAAACGTAACCTAAAAATTCATATTAAAACTTGCATAAGAAATTTTAATAATTCAACCATAAACCATGAATGGTATAAAAATAGCACATCCATAGTCAAAAATATCAAAAAACCTTCAATAGAATTTGAAATATTTCATAATAATAAATCAAATTCAAAAAAGCATAAAATCTAATAAAGGATGTTGATATAGATGAAATCAATCCAAAAAACTATTTGAGTGAAATATCTCTTCATACTTTGAATTCATTTAAAAGTAAAGAAAACATTTATTTTGAAAATATTCTTATAAGATGGTAAGGTAATTTTCGAAGGTTTTATAATGGCGTAAAATATATTCACCCTCCTTATAAGTTAGAAAACATTCTTTTCTTAATTTCTTGAAAAGTTCATAAAGTACCTTTTTTGAAAAATGACCGAAAGATTCCTTTCAAAAAAATTTATAAAAATTCAAACAAGGTTATAAGTGACTTTAAACCATAGTATACGAAATAGTAAAAATAATTTTAAATAAATTTTTATGAAACACGGATGTGGATGATAAAGAGGCCCTAATAGATACTTACGTATAAACAACCTCAGATAATAAAGTGATAGTTAAAAAATAACCCTTACCTTGTACTTTTCTTTAGTCGAGGGTACGTTAGCCTCCTGTATAATGGTTAAATTTTTTTATTAAATTATACTAGAACCACATACATAAATATGATATCATATATGATCCTCTAATATTTCTTTATTATTAATATTTTAGTATTATCATTGTTTCGGGTGTTAACTGATTTGTTTTTGTTTATATGTTTTGTTATGTAAGTCATGTTTGTTATGTATAGGATGAATTTGATTCATATACAGAATGATATTAAGTTCTAAAACATTATTATTAATAATCAAATGAAAATTATTCTTTAATGATTATGATGGGGAATGAAATCTCATCGCGTCATGGATACGGTAAGCCGTACGTAAACACGAGTGACAATAACATTCTATTGATGGTGAAATCATATGTAGTTTGATGGTATATTGTATATAGAGAATTATTAACATGTTATATTTATTATTTACATCAATTATACTCATTATTATACCCATCCAAATAATTAAGTATTGAATAACAAAAGACACCACGACGTGGAGATGGTATGTCGTACGTACGCACGTATGGTGACTTTGTCATTAATAGGATGGATAAGATAATGAATATGGTTGTACCAGATTTATAATAACATAAATGTATGTATAAGGTACTAGATATATTATTTAGGTATGTAAAAAACAAATAAAGATGAAGTGGAAGAAGAAAAGAACTTTCAAAGAGGTGATGAAATAATTACCTCGTCTTCGGGTTCATCCTTTTGATTTGAACAAAAGGTCTACATAGGATGTATTTATGATCAATGTAAGTCCTATAGGATTACGTGAGGGTATTTGGGATGATATTTTAGTAGGGTTTGGCCTGGAAAAATGTCTTTTGATGTGTGAATTTGAGAGAAGAAGAAGTACCCTTTTAAATGACAGGTGAGGGGAACTTTAGGAAAATCTTGAAATATTGATTTATTATAAAATAATCTTCGGTTTCTAATAGCTCAAAATGGATTTATTTATAGGATAAGGAGTTGATGGTTCTAAATACTCTCAACTAATAGGTTTTATAGAAGTTTAGGTCACCATATTATCCTTATCTTTTATATTTAACTCTTACTTAAATAGTTTAACATTTACCATGTCTTCTTGTATTTTTATATTACATAGTTAATAAACATACTATAAAATGCCAAGAAAACCTCATGTGGTTCCATAATTACATATATAAACTTATTTAAGTCCTTTGTAAGAATATTATATTTTTAAGAATATTATATCATTTAATAAAATGGTATTTGTTTTTAAAAACTTATTTATGTCAATTTTGACACTATTTAGTATTTGTTTTTTAAGACATAAAAACATTATTAATTTGAAAAAAATACATTTAATCATCCCTAAAATGTAATATTCACCTAGAAAATTAATTTATGGCATTAAAAGTTTTAATTATCATTTGTTTTAATATTTATAATATCAATTATTTTAATCTATCATTAATAAGGTAATTACTGCATCATCATTTTGTCATATATAAATTTAATTATTTAATGTATAAAATTTTTAAATAAAATACCTTGAGGTATGAAATAATTTTATATTTCTAATTAATATTTATAGTCCAATTTATCTTATGTGTAACCCTATATTAGCAATGGTTTAGTCATTAAACATTGAATTTAACACTTTTAACTCTTCTATAAATAAAATATAATAAATGTCCAAATCTATTACAAGTGGATAAAAAGAGATCATTTTTTTGTAATAAGGATTATTTTGGTCCAAATAAACTTATCCAATAGATTAAGACATGTTTTGGGGTAATTATAATATTATTTTTACCTTTAATTACCCTATTTACTTTTAACCATGGTAAATAAAATCCAAAAGTTATTATTCACCAAAAAATATTTTCATCCTATTGAACCACAGTTTACTTACTGATGATAACTGTATCTATCATATTTTTGAAATTCCATTCACCGAAGTGGTAAAATTACATTTTATGCAAATTTGAAAATGTGCCTAGAATGTGGGTAAAAGATGTTAAAAAGTTCAATAAAATTTTATATTTCTAATCTTATTATAAAATAACTAAAATTAACTACATTGGACTAATATAAGTATTATTTATCTATTTTGACTTTAAAATAAATTTAAATGAAAAAAATAATTATTTAAATAAAAATCCGATTTTAAACAATAACGCAGTGTTTTTCACTATTCATCAAAAATTGTAAGTTTTCAGAAAAATACCAAAAATTCGCTCAAAGATAATTTAATATTTCAAATCCAAAATTAAGTCAAATTTGAAAAATAAAATTTATAAGATTTAAAAAAGCGGGTATTACTATTCATAATTACTCTTTAAACGGTTAACTTGATTGGTCGTGGTGTGTTAGAACTCGAAGTTGCGTACAACACAAGATATTGTATTATTCAAAGAGAAACTTATTGTGAAAGCATGGGGTGTTACATTAAAACTCACAAAAACATGTTATATTAAAATATTACCCATTTTATAAATTCTCTATAAATATATTCTTCCCCCAAGTAAGAGAACTCTTCCACCATGAGGTTAAATGCATATATTGGGATATTCCCCTATATTATTTGTATCCTCATTTTATAAAAACATTATGGGATACACATAATGGTATTTATATTTAATTTCACCCCCTTTATAAATATATTAATTGATACCAAATATTAGATTTATTTTTTATTTCTACTGTGATAACAAATATCCAACAAACAAGTGAGTGAGTTGATGAATCATAAAACCTTATCCTTGGATAAGTAAATTAAAATATTTATTATTCATCCTCCATTCTTTGGTATTCATCTCCTTGATTGACTAACAACTACATTGATCAACAAAATTATTCTTCAAATCCCATTTTAGATTGAGATAATTATTCCTCTTATTAGCTTAAGAAATATGACATTCCAAATATTATTTCTTCGTGTTTTTATTCACTTAAAATACATATTTAGAAAATTGATATTGCTATCCAAAAATAGAAGCATCATTATCCTTCCCTTTATAAACTCTTCTATGTGAGACCACTCCTTTATAATTCTTTTCAAATAGACAAGTTTTTTACCCATTTCATATTGCACAGTCTTAAATGGATTCACAAAAACTTCTACTTTATCATATTCACATATCCAAATTTCCTCTTGATGTGGAACTTCATTAATTGAGTGTTCCAAAGCTTTCAAATCAATATATATTAATATTCTTCCACATTCCTTGGATTATCTTGTTCAATTTATTATTACTGATGTGGAAAATTATTCTATGCCACAATTTATTTTCTTCTATCACACTCAAGTAACATGAATGTTCAGCCTCACAATCATGAAACAATGTTTGGTTTCCTCTCATCAAAACACATCCATTTTATCCCTTCTTAAAAAAAATTCGTCTAAAATACCACTATGTTTCCTTCATCATAAAATTGAGGCTCATTTAGTATGTTATGTTTTTACCTATTGATAAAAAATGAATTATTTGATTCCATATTTCCTTCTACATTGATTATTAAACCATTTCCTTTAATTTTGAGTGACTCACCATTTCCAAATGTCACTAATACATATTTTCACTTCTTAATTCCCTTAAAGAGCTTCAAATATCCTATCATATGAGAAGATACTTATTAAAACTAGGGTGATCCAGGACAGAGTTTGATGTGGTTTTTATTCTCAATTTTGTTTTTAAAGAGATGGTTATACTAATTAGGCCTTAAAAACAAAACATGAGTAATAAATCAAGATTTTTAGAATTTAATGTTATATATGTTTTTGAGGTTTCAACGAAAAGGGAATATCCTTGATGAAGTTTGAAAGTTCATGATTTTGTTGGAGGTAGTTCAAAATTTATTCTGGTGTAAAGGATAAACTATTGAGTTAGTTAATGTATTTTTATGATAGTAAAAGAACAATGAACTAATTGGTTGCATGGTTGTTAAGGGATATGTTTTGGTCAGGTTTTACACTAGTCAGGTGACAAAACACTAGTGAGTTGCGCGTTAAATAGAATATTCACAATAGAAGTCACCACAAAGGTCATATGGTGAAAATTATGCTCCATGAGTTATAGATGTATGAAGGTCATAATGTTTCCTATAAATACTATATTAACCCATTTATTACTAACTAAAGAAGAATTGGTGAAGGATTAGAGGTTCTCTCTTCATGTGTGTCTCACTTGAGTGAACATACTTGCATGAAATGGAATTAAGTGAATATATCTAGTTGAAGTCAGATGTGCAAAGATAATTTCAAGAGTGATAATTAATAGAAACTACATATGTTAAAGGAGGTTTTGAAAAGGATGTTTTTTGATCTGAAGCTAAAAAAAATTAGTTTATTTAATATAGTTTCACAAATAGGGTATATCAAAGGAAGTTTCACAAGCCCTACAGAGGAGATCTTACCTTATAAAATCTGGTTGTGTGATTATATACTTGAAGGAAAAAATTGAGTGAAGGAGGTTGTGTGGAGGGACTTAAGTGAACCATACTTAAGTGAAGGGACTTTGGAAAATTTACTTGATTGAACTTTTCTCAGTGGACCCTGAGCAAAGGTAATTAGCTAATAGAGGGTAGTTTAGAAAATTATTACTAGTAGGTATTCTTCATACTAAATATTACAATATAGAATCATAATCTATTATTTATGATGAGAAAACCCCAATAAATTCTTAATTATAATAATTTATTCTACAGATTGATAAAATTAGAAGAATTCAATTTAATGTAGTGATAATAGGAGGAGTTAGTGAACATGATCTGAGGGGGAAATGTACTTATCCTTGAATAAAATTATAAAGGCAGTGAGCTTGGAAGAAAGTGACAATGGATGAAATTATTTACCAAAAAAACCGATGAAAATTTGTTAATTATGTTAGACTAGAAAAATTCCATATGTATCCTATTTAAGATAACACTTAGTGGAAAACCAAGTAAAATTTTTGTGCCTTGGTTAAATTTCGGCATTTGGTTTCATGGTGAATGAGTAACTAACAGTAACAGTTTCAAAAAGTTCCTACTGACATGGGACCAAGATCCAAGTTAACAAAATGAAAATTTTTAAACCCTGATTGACCCCTCCCCTCTTAGAGGGTATCAGGATTCAACATGTTGTATCAGTGATGAGGTTAATGGAATTTAATCTATCAGCTAAAGCCCATATTTATAGAGAAAATAGTGAATGATAATGGTATTCCTCTGTTCTATGACAACTGTTATTTTATTTGTAAGAACATGATGGGATCACACTTATGGTCTCTTAGGTTAGATGTTTTCTCAACTAAAATACATGAGATATATATTAGTGATGTATTAGAACATTATATGACTGATGACGGTAGAAAGTTTCTCATTATTGATTCCAAATCACAAAATGTTCTATTGATATCTCTATAAAATCATATATATATGTGTAAAGATAATAAGTTTCACTAACACCAAGGAAATTTCAAATAAACTGGATAATATATATGAAGTTGACATTATGTTTAAGGAAGAAAAAATTTATATTCTTTTTAATAAGTTTTATGACTGGAAAATGTTTCGAGATGAAATTGTTGATAGAATCATTGATTGAATCATTATGTTTATTAAATAAATCTAGGGACTTGGTGAGGATATAAAACATATAAATATTAGGAAGAAGATCATATGGATACTCTCACTGTAACATCCTGACTATTCAAAGAGGTAAAAATTCATTAAATTTTTGATAAACCCTTGTTAAGCTTCACATTTGGATTAAGGTTGGGTAAATGTGTCTTTAGGTTGTCTGTTTCATTTTGGAAGGGAACATAGTTGGTGGGTTGGCGGTTGTATTAAAGAGAAATACACTTGGTGAATTAAATTCATGAAATGAATTTAATTCATGATGTGTAATAAATAAAAAATACATGAATTATGTTTGTTTATCCCCAAGAATTTTAATATTCTGTGCACTCAATACACATCATAAATTAAATATTCAAGATTTATAATGGGGCTGATAGACCTGGTTCATTATTTGTGTTGGTTTTACCTAAAGGGGGGAAACCTCAATCATTGCATGGAATGTAAAATACACACATTGTGTAAATGCCATGGGTTTTTTAGGGGCATAACCCCTTTCATTTCCCATTCTTGTTTCTTCGGTATTAATAGTCGTGCATGGGAGATCCTTACAGAACCTAGACTAGTATTCCATCATCTCCCCTCATCAAGACTCTAATAAATCCACCATTCATAACATTGGATCCAAAATAGTAATATCCTCATTCCTCTTTATTCTATTCCTCGTTTCTCACACCATTTTTTGTGTTATTGTGGTGAAAGATAATATGCCCTATTTTCAATGATTTTTTCTATTTTGGTGATTTATTCCATTATAGAATGTTTCAATGGCCAAAAATGGATGATTGTTCATCTACCACCATATGGTGGGTGGTCTAGTAATTTTTCCTTACAGTTGAGTGGTTTTATGACAAGCACTATCGTTCCACACACTGAACCTTCCATACATTACATTAAAACTAATACTTTCCCCATTATAAATTGTGGACCATTATAGAAATGATCTATATAATCCCATTTTGGGAAGAGGTTCCCCACCTCACCACATTCCACCCCTTATGGTGTGCCCATGAGATTCCACTATAATTGTTAAATGTTAATTTTGTTAAACCATTTTTAAGTGGTATTAGTGATTCATAATAGGGGATACTACATAAATTAAATGTAAGTGAGTGGTAAAAACACTTCCCATAACATTCCTATGAATAAGGTTATGAACCTTGATTTAAATGTATAATAAATGAATTTAAATTCAACCCCTTTCACTTATACTAAAGAATGACTAACCAAAAATTTATGATAATCAAGAAATGTGTCCTGCATACTTGTGATACTCGGGTGAGGAGACCCATATATTTGTGACAGAATGTTTAATTCATCCCAAGTATTTGTGATTCTTGTGGAATTAGATCCTTATATTTGTCATACTCGGGCAAGGAGTCCCATATATTTTTGAAACTTAGGAAAGTCATCCCATAAATTTGTAGTGCTCAGGTATAGTATCCAATATAATTTTTGACACTCCGGCAAGGTGTAACATATATTTTTGATACACTAGAAAGGAATCCCACATACTTGGGATTATCATGTTAGGCATACAATATACATTTTATACTTGGGAATGGTTTCCCTAACTAGATATGATACTCATGCATGGTTTCCCATAACATTTGTGAGATTTATACTACTACCCAAGGATGCCTAAGTTATGCCTCGGGTCCTGGCTAGTAGTAGTATCCATATATATGGCTATAAACATCATTATTTATATAACCATATATATATGTATACATTTATAACTTTTTTAGAGATCATATTGCTTTGGCCAAATTATCTTGTGTCATCCTGGCATCCTTTAGGAATTAGAGCTGACCCGTTTACATTTTAATGTTTTTCTTAAATTATTATTCATGAACATTGCTCATTTTATATGCACCGATTGGATTTAAATAGAAAACGTTAATACTATAATTCTAATAATCTCTCACACATGGTTTTTTAGGACTGTGGTACCCGAAGAGACCTCATGATTATAGGTATTGACAAAAGGAATCACCAAGATTCTGATGCTTGATTTTCAGTACTAGGATAGAGTACAAGAGAAAAGGACTCATACTATGATTTTGATGCTTTTGGAGATAGTTTTTTGGGATTTTTTTATACTTTGATAGAATGATTTATATGAATGTACCCCTATACCCCGTTTTATAACATCCTGAAATGATAATAATTTTCTATATAATATTGATTTATATTCCGCCTGTTTATTTATCTAGATGATTTACAATTCCACAAATGTTTATTTATACCTATTTCTATTACTTATCATCATTATTCACCATTTTACTACACACCGATCAAGAGTTTATAGTCTCCCCCGAGACAAACCCTAGTACCTTATTACTACTCCGTAGCCTTTGACGTACAAGGAGGCACGCTTGAGGTAGTCTGGAAAACTTTCCCAAGGCACCGCTTAGTGGCTATCGGGTCTAGATTATACAAAATCAACATCATAGAATATCTTTTACTTTTATCTTACTATTTAGGTATTATAAAGAAGACTATGATGTATGGGAATTTTTAAATAGTAAGTTTCTAAGAGTAGCGGACCCACGTATAGAAGAAACCATAATTACCTAGGTTGGGATATTGATGTTTTGGTTCAAGCAAGTTATAGTTGTACAGATTTGACCATTGGGTAATGAACATGTATTATGGTGTTATTATTGTTTATGTTATTATTATAGACTTTTTTATTTTTGTTATCCTGGTATGAAAAGGATTTATCATATCATTCATCATTATAGGCTCTTGAGGATTCACATGTCATGCATTATGCCACGCCATATTTATATTACTTCGAGCATCACATGCATTTCCTATGACTATTGTGAGTACCTTGATTATTATATATAGAAATTTGATAATTATTATAGTAGGGATAAAATAATTGGATTAATTAAAGTTCTTGAAATAATATAAAAGATGTTTTCCTATATATATTGGTCATGAACCCTTAATTGACCAATTATGCCACATTTGATCCATGAACCGCTAGTTCTATGGGAAGAAACATTAATTGATTTGATTTTTTGAACAAAGAATATAATTTATGAATAATGTAATTCTATAAATTGGAAATGGTATTTCATTTAATCAAATGATTATATGTGTCTTTTTACATCCTAATACTAGATGTAAAGGTCATGTCATAATTGCATGACACACTAATTGAAATTTATAGAGTATGGGCGTTATATATTAGGAATGATGATGAAACTAACTGTACTATGATATATCTATACATATAAATAAGTATGAACTCAAATAGATTAAAAAATTTAAATGAAATGGTTATAATTAAATAGGGATTAAAATTGTATTGTAAATAGTGGTTTGCTCTATACCTTGAAATTGACACTCCATATACCAGAACCTTTGTTGTGTGATGTGATTCTTTGACCTTGACTCAACCTCAGTAGTGGGTAGTAGGCAGTGTCTCCTGTAATCCATTGTGATATTTCTTATCATCTAGACCTAGATTTAAAAGTAGGTAGAGTGGTGTGACTCCTTTAAAGGAAGGTTATGTGCATGTCCTTTCCTATTATATTGTTTCCTATCTATTGTTAAATCATATTATAATTTTTCATTTTGAAATTATAGATCTATTTCCCCATTAAATCATCTATTTGTAAGACAGGAGGGTGGTGATGACCATTCTCTGAAGTTGTTGGTCCCTAAGACACCAGTAATACCTCATATATTATCACTAGAGTCACATCTTATTGATCCTCCACTGGGAATCGATGTACAGTTTTGATAAGGATTTTTGTGTTTCACACATTCAATAGAGGGATCTCTACAGACTACCCCTACTTTGGAAGTGTTGACGTGAGAATTCCTAAAGCAACCTTCTCCCACCTTCACAGGGGATGGTGGTCCATAAGTTTTTGATTCATGGCTTGAGTCCATGTTTATATCACTTATATATGAATCCATAGAAGAGGGTAAATTTCGCTCTATCTATGATCTATGAATCCACCAATCATTAGTGGGATTTCTTCTCTCAAGATTTTCTTCATCATAGAATGTTTTTGGTGGACATTCAAACATCATACTACGATTACTTATTTCCTCAAACATTGAGAACTGACCATGGTAAGGAGTTTATTCATCTTCTGTGGGGTCTTATGTAAGTGATGGAATATTCGGATAATTTTACCAAGATTTATAATTTTTCATTAACACTAACTAATGTTGAGTTGACAATTGTGATAGGATTTGTGGATGGGCTTGCATACACCATTTTATCAAAGGTTAATTTCTTCCAGTTGACCATCATTTTAGAGATAGTGAACCAAGACCTCATCAATGAGTGAAACCTGCGGGAAGATTGTAGTGTGATCTAGGGTGGTTCTATTTTGAAACATTTAAGTGATTCCTAGATCATTATGAATCATCACTTTAATTCTTCACACAATGGTGGTAATAGATATATGGAACAAACTTGTAGTTACATAGTGTACCACTAGTGTGTAAATCTAGGGTATCATAATCCCCAATGTCACCAAGATCCCATGTAATTCTAAGTTTCCAGTAGGTTGGGGAATATTCATCTTTTATGTAGTAATATTTCATCTATTTCTAGTGGGAGAGGATCCATGTCATCTATTCCTTCATGAGTGAGATCTGTAGAAGCTCACTAGGTAGGTGGTTAGAGTAATACCAGCCAATCTGGCCTATGAGGTGGTCATGGCCAAGGAAGTCAGCCCCCAAACACTCATCACTAGTAGGGTGGAATTTATTAGAGTATCCAGGTTATATCTCAGAGTCATAGACATGTTCATTCCTATGTAGTGTAGCTTAACCATAAGGAGTAGAGAATATGGCCTTCTGTAGTAATATGCACTATTCTAGTAGCCTCTGCTTTATTATCTACCTTATTTGATATAGGTTCTTGTAAATAATTAATATTTTTGGAAATTATAGAAATTCCAGGCCTAAACATGGAATACTTTTTTGGTTTGATAAGACTTGACCAAAAATTATGGGTTTGAACTGAGAGTGTGTAGGGATTTTCCTATTGAGGTGGTTGTATATCTCATTCTATGGAACCTTTTTATTGTTGAGATGACTGGCTTAAATTTCATTATTAGGATGGACTGATTGGTTCCACACCTTTCCCTTATTTATTTCTATCACTATAGGTTGTCTTATACATCACCTTAGGGATGTACTTGGGCACATAAGGGTTGATGGGATGTCCATGAAAGTAGATCTAGACCCAAGCATTGTTTGTTGGGTGAAGTGCAAACCCAAATGGATTGTATTTCTATGAGTGATCAGGGAATGAAACTTTTAGAATTACCTCCTACAATGGATTGTTTTTGGGAAATTTTCCCTAAATAATTATTTGGATTACATCCTATGAGATAGGTGGATTTCACCATTGATATAGTTCTAGGAGTGACACTAGTGTCTATCCCTCCTAATAGGATGGCAACTACAATGCTCTAGAAACTAATAAAGTAGATAGAAGACTTAAAATTTAAGGATTTTATCTGATCGATAAATTCTCCAAGGGGTTTTCCTGGGTTATTAGCCAAGAAGGTGCATGGGTTCAATAGCCTTTGTGTGGATTATCACTAGTTTAACTAGATTACAATTAAGAACCGAAATCTGTCGCCCCATATAGATGACATCTTCGACCAGGTCCACGGAGAGATGGTTTTCTCTAAGATCGACTTCAGTTCAGAGTGTCATTAGGAACATATGATAACATCATACATACCACATATAGAATTTTGGAGTAGAAATAGGTTTGACGAGTATCTGGATATGTAGTTCAGCCTTTAGAACATGATAGCAGTTTTCATGGTTCTAATGAACCAATTTGTTCACCTGTATATGGATTCATTTTTGGTAAACTTCATGTATTATATATTAGTGTATTCTCACACTCGAAAATACCATGAAAGACATCTTGAGATCATATTAAAACACCGAGAAAGCACCAGTTGTATGATAATCTCACCAAATTTCTCTTTTAGACAGATATTGTTCACTTCTAGGGTCATATCATTTTAGAGGTAGGAGTGTCTGTTAACCTAGAGAGGTGAGGACCCTAGTTTCCAAGAAGCATCTTACATACATATGTTCTTGGGGATAGATGACTATTATAGGAATTTAATTCAAAACATTTCATGCCATGTAGCACCTATTATGGGCTTGACATAAAAAGGTGTAATGTTTTTATGGCCAAATGCATGTGAGTCATCCTTTCAAATGTTGAAAGGGATATGGTCTTCAGCACCAATCCTAATTCTTCCAAAGTTATGATAAATCATTACATTTTATTGTGATGCTTCAAAAATAAAGCTCAGATATGTTCTAGTGTAGAAATATTGAGTTGTAGTGTATGGGTCCCACCGGTTGATACCTCATGATCGAAATTACCCTATATATGACCTTGAGATAGAAATTATGGTTTATTCTTTATGATGTTAGAGGAAATATATATTGGGGAATAGTTTTTCGTTTACACATTCCATAAAATTATCAAGTACATTTCCACACAACGTTAATTGAATCTCAAGTGGTTTAGGTGGTAGAGTACTTTTAGTAATTCAAATTTGATATTGCTTATACACCCAGAAAAAGAAAAGCAGTAGCGGATGCCCTAAGCTGGAAGACTCATACATAGGTTATCTAAGTGGAAAGTAGTGAGTGGTATTTTATGGCCCTGATTTCTGAGATATAACCAAGTGGTTTGTAATATTTTGGGAAACCAATATTGGAAACATTAGCAGTGACAGCCCCCTTCTATAATAGGCAGGAATGAGATATCTTTTAGATCCCGATGGATTAGTCAAAAGGGAGAGTGTTTCATGAGATCACCCACTACCTAGTTGGTTTATCAATAAGAATGAAATACTTCACTTTCACAGACATTATTGGGTGCTTGCATAAATATGAGAATAATTGATGTAGGAATCACATGCCTCTATTTGGTAAATTCACTATTGGATTACCAAGATGTACCAAGATATATGTTGTCAGTATTGGTCACCGGGTATGAAAAGATGGATTGTAGGTTTTATCACTCGGTGATCCACCTATCAGCAGGTGAAGGTTGATCATTGGTGACCAACTAGAATTTTATAGCCTATTTCCATTCCTAAATTGAAATGGGATGACATCACTATATATTTTGTGATGGGTTTGTTGGGATCACCTCATGGAAGTGACGAAAAATGGTTGATCATCGACAGTTTGACTAAGGCCACATACTTACTACCTATCCAAGAGACTTTCTTAGTTAAATATATCATGATGATTTATATTTAAGAGGTTATGTGACTTTATGGTATTCTGCATTCCATCATATCAGATCAAGAATATAATTTTATATCATGGTTATACTAATGGATTCAGAGATCACTAGTTACATAGGTTCTCTTGAGTACAACATACCACCCATAGAACAACGGTCAATATGAACATATGATATGGGTTCTAGAGGGAATTCTCCAAGAATGTGTCCTTGATTTGGGAGGTTCATTTGAGAAACACTTACCTCTCATTGAGTTTTAATATAATAATAGTTCTCAGTAAACTATTCAGATGGATCCATATGAATACCTATATATTAGGATCTTCTATTTATGCTTATTCCAGTTAGAGGTAGGTGAGGTGGAACTACTATGACCTCAAATAATTTTGGATACTTTAAAGTAGGTATGGTTGATTCAGAAGCTTCTGAAAACAAATTAGTCTCTATAGAATTCTTATATTGATCATCATTTTCAATTTCTAGATATTGAGGTGGGATATTGGGTGTTTCTTCGAGTTTCTACTAGACTAGGTATTATAAGGATTTAGAGATAGGGTAAGATATCACCTCTTTATGCAAGGACATCGAATATCTTTGAGAGAGTCAGGCTAGTAGCTTATCGGTTGGATATACCTCTTTGGTATTGGTCCATGCACGAAGTCTTTCATATATCATAACATCTCCATTATTAATCCAACCCATATCATTAGTTTGATCCTGAGGACATCGAGCAGGAGGAAGATGTGTCATTTGTGGAGAATCCGACACATATCATTCATTAGAGAATAAAGGATCTTAGAGGTAGTTCAATTCCTCTAGTCTGGGTGATATGGCCGCATGACTGTGTATAGGACTAGACTTGGGGGAGAGAGGTTGATGTTTGTGATCAGCGGCCAGAAAATTTCTTATATGATGTTTTACCACCACCATAAAGGAAACTCGTGGAAGAGTTGTTTTAAGTAGGGGATGTTGAAACATCCTGTGTATTCATATTGGTATAGATTCTTTGAATTTTTAGTAAACCCTTGTTAGGTTTCTCTTTTGGATTAAGTTCAGGAAATAACACCATTAGGATGGTCCATTTCCTTTTAGAAGGGAACGTAGTAGGTGGGATATAGTCTGGCTATATGAGAAATACATTTTGTGAATTAAACTAATGGTTTAAATTTAATACACAATGTGAAATAATTATAAACAAATTAAATTACATTGGTCGTGGCTCATGAATTTTTACAGGTTGTGAAACCAATTTACGCCATGAATTTAATACATGATATGAATTCAATATTCATGGCATGTAATGGGTTTTTCAATCTTGCTTCACAATGTTTTTTGGATTTTCATAAAGTGGTAAAGTATTGATCATTACATGATGTGTAAAATATACACATCGTGTAAACACTGTGGGGTTTTTAATTGGGAAGAACCCATTTCCTTTCCCATTACTCTTCTTCTCAAGTATCAACCACACATGGGAGATACTTCCATTGCCTATCCTAGGCTTCCATCTTTATCCATCTTCAAGACTCCAATCTATCCAATATTCATCATGTTGGATCTACAATGGTATTCTCTTCATTCTATTCATTCCATTCCCAGTTTATCATGCCATATTTTGTGATATTTTGGTGCAAATTAACTTTCCCTATTTTCAAGTAATTTTTTCATTTTAGTTATTTATTCCATTATAGATTTTTTAAAAGGTCTACAATAAGTTATAAGTCTTATACAATCCCAATGATGGTGTTATAGTAATTTTCATTAAGGATGAGTAGTTTTATAGCATGCATCATCATGCCGCATGTCAGACTTTTCATATGTTTCCTTAAAACTACTATTTCCCTTATTCCAAATTCTGGTCCATTCTAGAAATTATCTATGTAATCATGTTATTATCATAGGTTCCCCAAATCAACAAATCACACCCCTTACGGTGTAAAAACGAGATTACCCTATTAACTATTAGATGTTTATTTTGTTAAACCACATTCTAAGTGGTCTTAGTGATGGCTAAGTGAAGTGACTACCAAAATTAAATGGGAGTGAGTGGAATGACCACTTCCCATGAATTTCATTTGAATAAGGATATTCACTTTAATTTAATGGAATGATAAAAATTAATTAATTAAACCCCTTTGGATTATTTTAAAGTGTGATTGTCCACATATTTTTGATACTCCAGCAAAGGGTCCCGCATACCTGTGATACTCAAGCAAGGTGACCCATGTATTTTTTATACTTGGGAAAGGTTTCCCATATAATTATGATACTTGGGAAAGGCATCCCATATATTAATGATACTCAGGAATGGATTCCCATATATTTTTGATAATTGGGAAACTAATCCCATATATTTGTGATACTTGGGGAAGACATCCCATATTCTTTTGATACTCTGAAAAGGTGTCCCATATATTTGTGATACTTTGGAAAGGAGTCCCACATATTTGTGATACTCATGTAAGGCATCCCACATAATTTTGATCCTCAAGTAAGGAATACAATATACATGTGATACATAGGCATGGAGTCCCTAAAATAATATGATACGTGGTCATAGTATCCCTTGACACTTTATGTGATTTATATTACTACTCATGAATGCCTAACTTATGCCCGAGGTCCTGCCTAGTAACAGTATCAAAATATATGGCTATAAATGTCAATAAATATATACACCATATATATGTATACATTGGTTACATTTTCAGAGATCATATGCCTTAGGTTGAAGTAGGTAGTACCAAGCTAGTGTCCTTTAAGAAATATATCTAACTTGTTTAAATTTTACATTTTTCTTACATTATTATACATGCACACTACTAATATTATATGAACTGACTGGATTTTACTTGGATCCATTGGTGGTGGCCTAATGAGTATATCTTAAACAATATTCGGGCCACCTATGATATCTTAATAGACCTCATGATTTCATGGATTAAAAATGGGAATCTCATAGCTTCTAATTATTGGTTTTAGGTACTAGGATCGAGTAAAAGAGAAGAGAATCGGGCTTAATCTTGTGATACCAGTGGAGATAGTTTTGGGGATTTTAGTATTTTCTATATAATGATGTATATGAATGTAACCTAGTCACATTTTTGGATAACATCATGAAGAGATCATCATTTTGAATCAGATATTGATTCATATTCCGTATATTTATTTATGAGGATGATTTTTCATTCCATTACTATTTATAAATCAGTGTTCCCATTTCTTATCATTATTATTCTCCATTTTTTTACCCTTTGATCAAGAGAGCATAGTATCCCCATAGAAACACCATTGGCCCTCTTTGTTAGTCAGTAGCCTCTAGTGTACGGGGAAGAATGCTTGACTTCATGTGGCTAACCAGCTCAGGGAACCTCTTAGTGGCATCTAATTTAGGAAACTACACCCACCTCTTTATAATTCAATGTTTTCATCTCTTAATGAGATGAACTTGGCATAAATTTCATTGGATGATCTACAATGTAGTATGATTTTATATGATATATTTGTCAAAATGGATGGAATGAAAAGTAACTCAAACAAATAAGTGGATTTTTTAATCTATGGAAAAACATGATAATTCTAAAGGTGTATATAAGCAAGAATATGTGATTGATGAATTTATATTTATTATGGAAAGTAAATTTGAAAGAAAAAATGGTATATTTAAATTAAATATACCCTTGGTTTGTTTCTAATGTGGAAAGTTTGGGCACATGATAGAAAGGTTCCCAATGAGATTTGATGATGACCAAGGTAAAGAAGAAATAATGGACAAGTAATGGATGTCATTCCCTATTAAAAACTTCCCAAATTAAGAAGTTCATTCAAAAATAAATATTAGAGGAATATCCTGTTAAGAAAAGAATAATAAGGTAGTGAAGATTATCTAGATAAAGTGGAAACGGAATTAAAATCATATAATGAAGATGTTACGATGGCTATAGCTGAAAAAGAGTTCTCTTAATGTGAGGAATACAATCAATCATAAGGTGAAACTTGAGGTTTATCTTAAGGTTCTTGATATTATAAAAATAAAAACATGACTATTGGTTATTTCTTTATGGATACATATTAATATATAGATTATCAAGATTCTAAGATATATCAATTAGAAAAAAATTTAGAAGATCAGTCACCTATTCATGAAAACTCAAAATAAGTGGTAGAATTTAATCTTAATATCTAAGATTGAGCCAAAATGGTTGATGATATTAATTTATAATAATGGAAATGGTAAATTTAGTTGAATATATTGAAGAGGAAGTTATTAGTTTGATAAGTAAGATGGAATCAAACATAAAATCTAGTGATCCTATGATGAAGCTGCATTTTGTAAGGTTCTATAAGGAGGATTGTTGGAAAGGGAAAGACAAGGCTCTAAAGGCATCAAAAAACTCTTTAATGAACGATAAAAAATATTTGTAGGTAAATTTTGAATCATATATAATTCACAAGAATCCAAAGTATAAATAGTGAAAGATAATAACAAATATAAATATAAGAGTGTTGATTTTGGTGTCAACACTAAGACACTAGTTTTATAGAAAAAATATCTCCAATAAATAGAATTTATAGAGTTGGAGAAATTTATCAATCATTAAAGATTAATCATTAATTTAGGATCTTTAAAAAGGTTGGGAAATTGTGGTGGAATGATTGAGATGAGATATTTAATTTTATAAAATGACAACTCTATGGATTTCTTGGTTACACCATGTCCTATTGTGTATAGAAGAGGTGATACTTGAAAAGGGAAATGCAAAAAAGTCAACATATAAGAATGAGGACATATACTTCATCTCATAGAATAAATTAATATGTGGATATTTATTTAATTGTTCTAATTTTGGACACAACATGATAATTTTAATCAAAGGAGATGAAATATTATTTACCACCTTGGAAGTCATATTCAAGTGAATACTATAAAATTTATATGATTGTATTTAAAAATAGATACATCCCATTGGAAGAATTTGAAGAATATGATAACACTAATTATTTTGATAATAAATAGGAGAGGACACCTTATTCCTCAACTCAATAAAAATTCACATGGAAATAAAAAATCAGGGGGAGAGAAAACCTGGTAGAGATCACTCAAAATGCTATTAAGAATTGTTTCACTTGGATCTTTAATATTAGGTTCTCATCTCACATTGGTGAAAATATGAGCCTCCTAAGATTTTTGAAAGGAATAATTGACGGAATATAATGTTTTGGAAAAGATGGATCCATGAAGATAAAGGGAAATAGGGATATTGAATTAGCATATGATGAGTATAATAATACAGAGGTGATCTATGTGGATGGTCCGTGGAATAATCTTTTAAGGGTGAGTTAACTATGTGACTCTAGACTTGGGGTCAGATTTTATAAATATTGCTTCTTAATTAAATGTAGGGTTATGAAATAAATCAGGTATGGATGAAGAATTAATTGTAATCTATACCAAGTTGATAGAAAAGAAAACCCTTATCAACAAATTGTTAAATATTAGAATAACTTGTGGCATTATAGGATAGGCAAAATCCACCAAAACATAATAGAATTATCCAAGCTAAATACAGTAATGTATATTTAAATTTTTATGTGAGATTAAGAAAATTCATGTGATTCATGTGTATAGAGAATTCTAGTATGAAATTTTTATAGGAATAAGAGGGAAAGGATATCTAATTTGATTGATCTAGTTCATAAAGATATGTGTGGACTGATGAATTAGTGTTTCATGGGTGGAGAGAGGTATTTCATAATCATTAATGTTGTATATAGAATAATATCCTATTTTATTTTTATTCATATCAAAATATAATTCATGGACTACATAAAGAGGCATTAAAGTGGAGTTTAAAATGAAACTGATCAAACAATCAAGATATTGTGATCCAAAAATGGAGTACAATACACATCAACCGAGTTTGATAACTACCATAGGAACACATCACTAAGAATGAGGAATCTTTATTATAAACTCCCCAACATAATTGAGTTATTGAATGAAGAACTTGGAAAGTAAATAATATATCCAAAACATTTCTCATTAAATGTGAAATCTCTCAACACTGTTTAAAATAAGTAAAACAAGTTGTGGTGTTCATGTAGAACATATTGGTGTTAAGCCTATTAGAGAGAGGAAATTGTATGAAATTTGGCCTAAAATGAATCTTGTATAAAAATATTTTTTAAACATTATAATCAAATGTTAAATTCGAAATATGGATGAAAATCATGGAAAATAGGGATATTCATAATAAGAAGGTGTGTTTCATCGCTACTCAATAAATATTAAGGCATACAAATGATTAAAAAAGGATGAATAAAATATTGGAATGTAATGAAATAAAATTCATCAAAGATAAATATGGAAAGAATCATAGAGATTAAAACATCAATTAATTATGTGAAAAATTGTTCAATTTTATACAAATACAATGGTTGTACAAATTTCCCCAAATAATGAAGACTTTAAGGCTGAATCAGAAGTGGGAATTTTTTTTAAAGAATGTTATCTTGTGCTTCATTGGAGAAACAAGAGAGTGGAAGTTAATACATCCAACATAACTGGAGATAGAACAAATCCAACATAGACATGATGAATGAGGAATATAGAGCATGTTGTTCTACTGCTAATGGTAGAACCAATATCATTTGAAAAGTAATGAAGAATGAATCATGGGTTAGATCTATGAATGAGGAATTGGATCAAATCAACAAAAAAACTTTTGAACTTTTGAAGAATCCTAAACAAAATAATGTGATCATAATGAACTGTATCATCAAGAATAAATTCAATGAATGTATAAATATTATTTGAAATAATTCATGAGAAGAATATAAAGTCAATTCACATATTTATGTAATCGATATTGAAGAATCAATTGAACGAGTGGCTCAACATTATTTGTTCTGAATCTTCTTAATAGTGAAGATTCAAAGTTCTCTCAATATTTATTACATGGATGATAAAATAATATTCTTGAATATAAAACTTCAATAATAGGTCGATATTGAACAATCAATGGGATTCATGATTGGAAAAATTGAAATTGAAGTGTGTGGTTAAAAAAACATTGTATGTAGTAAAGTAGGAACTAAGATCATGGTATGATTGACATGATTAATACTTAAAGAAATTATAATTAAAAATGGATAGTGTTGATCACAATATTTATATGAAAACAACTCATTAATAATTCATGGTTCTTATCTACATGGATGACATAATGAACTCATTTTTTGCTAAATCATGTGGAAATACGTAGAGGAATTTTCTAATATAATGAGTTTGAAATTTTAAATATCCATTATTGATGAACTAAAAAAATATGTACGATTTAATTTGGATCAAAAAGAGAGATAATATTTTATCTCATAGGATAATTATGTGAGAGAGCTACTAAATAAATTTGGAATGCATGATTCCAAACCAATTTCAACTCTTATTGAGGTTGGAGCCAAACAAATGAATCATGAGGATAGAAAATATTTTGATCCTACCTTATAAAAGAGAGTAATGGGAATCATTCAATATTTGACTCCAATATGAGTGGATATTGTTTTTATATTGTTTTTTAGAATAATTAAAAAATTAATTCAAATACTTTGATACAGGTTAGTATTATAAGTTACAAGTGTTTTCTAATTAAGAATGGGCTAGTCATGTGATGGATTATAATTCCTTAAGTGGCACTTCATTCTTCATCACAATTAAATGTGTAGGCTGGTTGAGTAAGAAATATATCTCAATGATGAAGGCATCCACTCGCCATCTATGGACAAATTAATAGATGAAAGATATTGTTGAATACATATTGATCAATGGTGGTGTTATGTGACAACAAAATTGAGATTGAACTCTTAAAGAATACCATAAAAAACTCTCATATTTGATATATTTAGATCAAGTATCAATTTATCAAAGAAAAGGTGGAGCAGGTGATGATAAAACTGGAGCATACTGGGATGAGAAAGTAGGAAATATCATGACTAATCTATTGGACACCCCATCATTTGAGAAACATCTATTAAACCTTGGAATTTAGTTTCCTCCCTTGGATTAAAGAGGTTCAGATATTTCCCCTCCACCCGTTTCTATCAAATTCTTTATATGACGTGTTTTGTCAGTATTAGGTTCTTTCTCATTGGGTTTTATGTCAAAGGGGAAGAATGGTTATGATATTTGTAAAATTAAAAGCAGAATGATGGAGAATGATTACGTCTCTTATAAATTAGTGTCAATGATTATTGAAAAGATGTTTCAATGTAGACATTCTCTCTCCAAGGTGGAGTACAAGCTAAAAACAAAGGGATAGATATGATACAAGAGTAATGGATGAATGGTGTTTAATTGAGATGGAAGAATGGGGGAGTTATGGGATGATAAATTACACAAGGCATGGAATTCTCTATTGATCTCTTATTTTCTGCACCTGGAATTTCTCATGAAAACATAGAGTGATGGATGAGATATTCCATTACTATCTGGAAGTACTTAAGTGAGTGATAGGAATTAATTTTACTTTGGATTACTAGTAAACCTGAAGGGGGAGAATGTAACACCCTGAGATTTTGTGAAAAATATTTTCTTAATTTCATTAATGTCTTGTGTTGTACACTACAAGAAGATTTCACAACATGCATCCTTGACTTGCCTTGCATTACATGCAATCGCGATCTTCCTCGATAGCGTGTGTAGTACACAATACTGAGTTTCACTAAACGAGATATTATTATAATATTATTATGAACTAGATGGTATGAATAGTAATAACCAATTTTTGAAATTTTGTAAATTTTATTTTTCAAAAAGGACTTCATTTTTGGATTTGGAATATCAAAATTAGCTTAGGGTGAAATTTTGGTACTTTTCGTATAACTTTCATTTTCTGATGAATAGTGAAAATTACTAAATTTTAATTAAAAACAACCTTTTTAATCGAAAAAATTAATAGTGATAAATTATTAATTTGAGTGGTTTTAAAGTATATTTAAAATATATTTTTACAATTTAATACAATGTTGTTCATTGGATGTAATTTAACATTTAAACCAGACATAAACAAGTGTCAATCTTTTGATAGTTATTATCTCCTAAGAACACACTATTTGTTTTGACGATGGGAATTAATTTTTAAATTAATTAATGCAACTGATATGTTTTTAATTTGGTAAAATAGACATCATTTTTGAGTTCATAATATCAAATATAGCTTAGGCCTAATTTTTGGTATTTTTCTGGAAACTTTCATTTTTTTGATGAATAGTGAAACCACTAAGTGGTAGTTAAGAAAAATGATTTTTTCATAAAACTTAATTTTACCACTTCTGTGAGTGGAATTTCAAAAATCCGAGAGACACGGTTGATGTTAGTAAGTAAAATGTGATTCAATGAGATGAAAATAATTTTTGGTGAATAGTAACTTTTTACTTGTTTTTACCACGGTTAAAAGTAAATAGGGTAATTAAGGGTAAAAATGATACCCTAACACATGTCCTAATTATATTGAATAAATTTAATTCGACCAAAAACAACCTTAGGAATAAAATATAACCATTTAGGCCCACTTGAATTAGATTAGGACATTTATTATTAATTTATTTAAAGAAGGGTTAAAATAGTTAAATTCAAAGTTTAATAAGTATATCATTTTTAATATAAGGTTATACATAAGATAAATTCGACTATAAATATTCATTAGAAAGATAAAAATATTTCCTACATAATTATAGTTTATTTGTAATTTTTAGACTTTAAATATGTTAATTTATTTATGACATAAAGATGATGCAGTAATTATCTTATTAATGAAATATTGACATAATTGATGTTATAAATACCCCAATAAATATAATTTGAGACTTTTTATGAATTCCACTAATTTTATAGGTTAATATGACATGTTATTATTGATTTAAGTAACCTTTTTAGAACTAATCATTCTATTATGATTTTCACAAAAATAAATTACTAAATAGTGTCAAAGTTGACATAAAATAGTGTTTAAAACAAATATTATATTATTAATTGTTATTTTATTATTAAAAATATAAGGTTTGGCCAAATTACTTAGATAAGGTTATATATATTAATAATAAACAACTTGGGGTTCGTTTGGCTGATTATAGTAAGTTTATTAACCTTATAGTATAAGAACACAAGAAGACATGGTAAAAGTAAAATTATTTAACTTAATGTTAAATCTAAATGATAAGGTTAAAATAGGAACCTAAACTTGTCTAAATTTTATTGGATGAGAGGATTTCGATCCATCCCCACATTAGCTTCGAAATATATCAATTTGGAACTATTAAAAACCGAATTTGACTTTATAATAAAATAATATTTTTAGTTATTCCAAAGGTGCCCCTCTCCTCCCTTATAAAAGGGCACCTTCTCCCTCTCTTCCTCACACCACTTTGAGCCTTCAAGCTCAGAAAACCCCTGCCAAATTCTCTTCTCAACTTCCGTAGAAACATCCTAGAAGTCCTGGTCTTCTTCAAAGATCAATTTTAGTGCCCTAAGTGGAGGACTCAAAGACGCGTTTCAAAGAAGAGGTAATGTCCGTTACCGATTCTTTCAACTTTATTTCTTCTTCCACTTCTTATTCTTAGGTTGTTTCATTATGAAGTAATAACATCAGTATCACTAATATATTGATATGTTATTACAAGTATGAAACAACACTATTTCACCATCTATCTATCCTACGGAAAACGAAATCACCGCGTGTGCGTACGTACGCAATACCGTCTCCACGTCGTGGTGTAATCTATTTTCCCCCACCACCTTACTTGGATGGGTATAATGGTGTACATAATAACTATATATGATTATTGTAAAGTGATATTGATTCTGAAATAGTATACATACACTCCAATACAATCCCACGATCATGAGAACGATATCATCGCTCGTGCGTATGTACGGACTACCGTCTCCACGACGCGATGAGATTCATTCTCCACGTTAACCATTCATGAATGATTATAAAGTATATATAATAAGTAATCATGAAATATATGACATAATAATGATACTGGATTTATGTGTATATATATATCTTTCATCTACTTAATTCCATTCAACTCAATAAGGAAACGAAAACAGCGTTCATGCGTACGTACGACCTATCGTCTCCATGAACGGTGTATTTCTTTCCATTTATTGATCTATTATATATATGTATATTCTGAATATATATTATATATAAATCATGTTTTATATTCTGGAATTAAGTAATCATGATCTAAGTAATCATATTAATAATTACAAGTCAAAACACGGACGATAAATGAAATGATTTTACCCAAAATGCTCTTTAACATGGAATTTACAAAATAATGGATAAAATAAAGTCATAAGTGAACCATATATGATATCATAAAAATAAGTATGATTCTGGAATAAGTCAATAACATTATTTAAATCATTATACAGGAGGTTCAGACACTTACCAAGAAAATCGGTCCTAGGGTAAGGGATAATTGTGCTAATCTCATTTTTCTCCAAGATTGCTTATTCGTAAGTATTTACTGGGGATATTGCTATCATCCATGTTTAATGTCCTTTTTACCGTTTTTGACTTTTACCCCATGGTATGGAAGGAATCTTTCTTTTATTTAACCTACAAGGTACTTTTTGACTTTTCTGACAAAAGTACGAGAAGAATGTTTCTTAACTTATACGACATGAAAGGATTTTTACAGTTTTATAAAGCCTTATTTTCATGAAGCTTCCTCCAAAAGATTTCATGAATATTTTCTACAAAATACTTTTCTATTAAAATTAAATGGAATTTTGTGAAAAGAAAATGATTTTCAAGATTAAAGGATATTTTCCTCAAGAATTCATTTCAAGTGCTTTATCAAAACCATTTTCCATCTAAGATGACATTATTTCATATGTGTATGTTTCAAGTATCATGTCTCTATGATTTACATGGTTTCACTTTTCTTATTATGAAATGATATCCATTTATTTTATATGGATTATGTGATGATGGGATGATGTTTATGAAACCCATTTTATTTATTGGGTTATTATGAATGATGTATGTTTATTTTGTGGCACAAGTAAGAATGATTTCATTATGAGATGGGTGGAACCTTTATCTCCCTCCAATGCATTGGGTAAAGATTTTATATCTCATGAAATAGACATGGCTGGAACGGTAAGTTAATCCGGTTCAGTGTTATAGGACTAAAACGAGGAGTGAACTTGATTCAGAAAGGGACTTTGTCCACCAAGATGGTCTTGGAAGTAATGCCTTGGCTACTATGGAAATCATGACATGTGCTGAATGGTTGCCACAATTACATGTTTTATTACCATGCTATTTTATCATTCTTAATGTTTCTTTATGATCTATGCCTTACTTACTTCCATGTTTTATTTCATTGATCAAGCTTTTGATGTTTAAATATTATGTTCATGTTTTTAAGTTCAAATGTATATGGTATGTTTTATTTTATCCATGCTTACCCTTACTGAGCATTTGAGATCACCCTTTTTATGTTTTCCTTTCCCCAGGACATAAAGAAAGGTTTTATGTAAGAAAAAAAAGGAAAGATCTTTTTGGGAGATGTTGAAGATCTTTCACCACTATTAGAAGATTACGTTCCAAGTTTCCAAAGACACTAAACTATTACGGTCTTTTTGTGTCTGTTTTTGTTATGTACTAAGTATTCCGCAAACGTAATGTAATGTCCATGTACGTCATGCTTCGGGTCTCTACAGTTGGTATCAGAGGAAAGGTTTAGTTAACCTTTGGAAACTAGGATGTGATAACTTTAGTGAGATCCCTAGAGATATTTCTAAGGTATGTCTAGGGATGTCCCTACGGTTAAGTATAAGTATAGGTTATAGTACTATAATTATGGTAACATAAGATGTTAGATATTTAAGGTACTCCCCCTTTATTATGTTGTTTTCCCTATCATGATTTTTGCCTCTCACACTATTCTTTTTGGGTTTTAGACGATGGCTGGAACCCGAAGGAACCGTGTTGATCAATGCAATGGACAATGCAATGATTGTCCTCCTGAACAAACAAATGTTATGGTAGATGGAGTACAAAATCTTATTACTATACTTACACAAGCTATGAATCATTCTGGACTTCCAAATGAGCAGAGAAGGGAACAATATTCTATTGAGTCCTTCATGAGGCAATGTCCACCTTCCTTCAGTGGGTCTTCTGATCCACTTGTTGCTAAACAATGGATCAGTACCACTGAAAAGATATTTTCAGTTCTTCAATGTTCTGAACATGATAAAGTCATCTTAGCAGTATATCGTTTGGAAGGTGAAGCTGATCAATGGTGGAATCTTATCAAGAATACGAGGCAAAGAGATGAAATTGAGTCCATGGAATGGGACGAGTTCAAGAACTTATTTTCCAATAAGTACTTCCCTCGTATTCTTCGAACAAAGATGGAGAAGGAGTTTCTTAAACTAAAGCAAAAGGATGATGAATCTGTTGGTATATACAAAGCGAATTTTACAAGGCTTACAAGGTATGCATCTGGATTTATCATCCAACCTGAAAGTAAAGTTGATCGATTCTTCAGTGGCTTAAAACCAAATCTTCGAAGGGCATTAGCTATAAGAGACTTCAGTAGCTATGAAGAAATTGTGCATTGTGCTATCAAGGTAGAAAATGGAAGTTGGTTTTACTTATCCATCTCATAGTTTTGACAAGAAACGAAAGATAGAGTTCAAGGAGAAATCTCAAAATAATTGTGAAAAGAAGATGAATGTTTCCTTATGCTAAAAGTGTTGAAAAAAGCATGGTGGAGATTGTCTTAAAGGGACTAGAAAATGTTTTAAGTGTAGAAAAGAAGGTCATCGAGCAGCTGAGTGTCTAAGTAATGGAAAAAGGGTTTCTAATGATGTGAATAAAGAAAGGACTAAAGAGAATGCACCACCAACACTTCAATGCTTCAAGTGCAAGGAAATGGGGCATTATTCTAATAAATTCCCTAATCCAAGGGTTAGTGATGATCGACATGAGCAACCACTTAAGGCAAATGACAAAGGGAAGTCACATGCAATCACTATTGGCGATGTTGAATATGAAAATGATGTGGTGGAATGATTAAGTGTTTATGTAATGGGATTCCAAAATAATGTTGTATATAGTATCGTGGAATATTGGAATATTTATGTATTGGTCTATTGTGGTTTTCAATGGTACCGGTAACCATGGAATGTGATTGAGATATTTTTGGAAAAGAAGATGATATGAGCATAATGAAAGGAAAACGAGAAAATGAAATGTTTGACAGTATTCGTGAGCTCATGATTGATATAAGGACTAAGTGATATCATGGTTTGAGTATATAGAATTTTGAGGATTTTGGTATGTGGAAAGTGTTAACTTTTAACAGCATTCATGTTTTCACTATGGTTCAATTAATGGGTATTCATTTTTCAAGAGAATACATGATTAAGGTATTCACATATTTGTAATTTGACGAACAAGATATATCTTATGATATATTGGGGATAAATGATGGCATTCACGTGATTGTTATGTGACATTTCAAGTAATCAATTTCTTTATACTATAATCTTGGACTGAAGTATTTTAGATATGCCTAATGATTGGAATGGATTATGTTGGACATAAGTTAGTATTGTTTAAGGATAAAACTTTTTTCTATATTATTGATGGGATGTTATAGTAATGTAGTTTTAGAAAAAGGACAACCTGTAGGACTGACGACAACCCATCGCGTCGGACAAGGCAGTGGGAATCGAACCCACAACCGAAGTGCGACTGGCCTTCATCACCTACCACTGGCCTACAGGAAGTCCCTGTTTAGTAGAAACTAGTTTTATTATGATATATGAAGTATAAGTCCATTTTTGGAACCATATATGATTAATCTCACTATAGATGGACTTATGTATTTTTTGATAACTTTTCTAACCTTTCTTTGAGACAGATGGAAGGACCCTTCATTCTATCACATGATCTGCTAACACTTCACGAATAACAAATTCAAATTCATTTCTTTAAGAGATGGAGTGGAAATTGTTCAAGGCACGAACAACAGTGAGATTGTACCAAAATAAAGTAAGTATTTATTCTAATTCAAATTCTTCAACTTTAGGGAAATGATCTTGAAAACCAAAAATGTTGTCCTAGTGCTCTTATATCTGATGAATCAGATGGTGCCTTAGATCGTCACAAATTTATGGATTTGTGATTTCTGGCTTTTCCATAGCCATGTTCTCTACCACTCTCCATCAGAACATGATGGTTAGATTTCTCTTCCATATCCATATTTTCACCTATGTGGAAACCCAGTGATTAGTTTATTTGGGTAACCATTACGTTTCATACTGTTGTTTGGTTTTGGTATTCCTTTTTACGATGTGGGTTTCTATTAAAGATACTTTCGAACAGTAAACCATTTATAACCCTGATGAATTTCGAGGGCGAAATTCATTTTAAGGGGGGTAGAATGTAACACCCTGAGATTTTATGAAAAATATTCATTTTAATTTCATTAATTTCTTGTGTTGTACACTACAAGGAGATATCACAACACTCATCCTTGACTTGCCTTGCATTACACACAATTGTGATCTTCCTCGATAGCGTGTGTAGTACACAATACCGAGTTTCACTAAACGAGATATTATTATAATATTATTATGAACTAGCTGGTATGAATAGTAATAACCAATTTTTGAAATTTTGTAAATTTTATTTTTCAAAATGGACTTCATTTTTGGATTCGGAATATCGAAATTAGCTTAGGGTGAAATTTTGGTACTTTTCGGATAACTTTCATTTTCCGATGAATAGTGAAAATTACTAAATTTTAATTAAAAACAACCTTTTTAATAGAAATAATTAATAGTGATAAATTATTAATTTGAGTGGTTTTAAATTATATTTAGAATATATTTTTACAATTTAATACAATGTTGTTCATTGGATGTAATGTCACATTTAAACCAGACATAAACAAGTGTCAATCTCTTGATAGTTATTATCTCCTAAGAACACGCTATTTGTTTTGACGACGGGAATTTATTTTTAAATTAATTAATAAAACTGATATGTTTTTAATTTTTTAAAATAGACATCATTTTTGAGTTCATAATATCAAATATAGCTTAGGCCTAATTTTTGGTATTTTTCTGGAAACTTCCATTTTTTTTATGAATAGTGAAACCACTAAGTGGTAGTTAAGAAAAATGAATTTTTCATAAAACTTAATTTTACCGCTTATGTGAGTGGAATTTAAAAAATCTGAGAGACACAGTTGATGTCAGTAAGTAAAATGTGATTCAATGAGATGAAAATAATTATTTGTGAATAGTAACTTTTTACTTTTTTTTACCACGGTTAAAAGTAAATAGGGTAATTAAGGGTAAAAATGATACCCTAACACATGTCCTAATTCTATTGGATAAATGTAATTCGACCAAAAACAACCTTAGGAATATAATATGACCATTTAGGCCCACTTGGTTTAGATTAGGACATTTATTATTAATTTATTTAAAGAAGGGTTAAAATAGTTAAAATCAAAGTTTAATAAGTATATCATTTTTAATATAGGGTTATACATAAGATCAATTCGACTATAAATATTCATTAGAAAGATAAAATGATTTTCTATATAATGATAATTTATTTGTAATTTTTAGACTTTAAATATGTTAATTTATTTATGACATAAAGATGATGTAGTAATTATCTTATTAATGAAATATTGACATAATTGATGTTATAAATACCCCAATAAATGTAATTTGAGACTTTTTATGAATTACACTAATTTTCTAGGTTAATATGACATGTTAGTATTGATTTAATTAACTTTTTTTGAAGTAATCATCCTGTTATGATTTTCACAAAAATCAATTACTAAATAGTGTCAAAATTGACCTAAAATAGTGTTTAAAATAAATATTATATTATTAATTGTTATTTTATTCCTAAGAATCTAAGATTCGGCCAAATGACTTAGATAAGGTTATATATATTAATAATAAACAACTTGGGGTTCGTTTGGCTGATTATAGTAAGTTTATTAACCTTATAGTATAAGAACACAAGAAGACATGGTAAAAGTAAAATTATTTAACTTAATGTTAAATCTAAATGATAAGGTTAAAATAGGAACATAAACATGTCTAAATTCTATTGGATGAGAGGATTTCGACCCATCCCCACCTTAGCTTCGAAATATATCAATTTGGAACTATTAAAAACCGAATTTGACGATATAATAAAATAATATTTTTAGTTATTCCAAAGGTGCCCCTCTCCTCCCTTATAAAAGGGAACCTCCTCCCTCACTTCCTCACACCACTTTGAGACTTCAAAATCGGCCAAACCCTACAAAATTCTCTTCTCAACTTCCCGAGAAACATCCTAGAGGTCCTGGTATTCTTCAAAGACCAATTTTAGAGCCCTAAGTTGAGGACTCAAAGAGGCGTTTCAAAGAAGAGGTAATGTCCGTTACCGATTCTTTCAACTTTATTTCTTCTTCCACTTCTTATTCTTAGGTTTTTTCATTATGAAGTAATACCATCAGTATCACTCATATACCGGTATTTTATTATAAGTATTAAACAACCATATTTCACCATCTATACATCCTACGGAAAATGAAATCACCACGAGTGCGTACGTACGGAATACCGTCTCCACGCCGTGGTGTAATCTATTTTCCACCACCACCTTACTTGGATGGGTATAATGGTGTACATAATAACTATATATGATTATTGTAAAGTGATATTGATTCTGAAATAGTATACATACACTCCAATACAATCCCATGATCATGAGAATGATATCATCGCTCGTGCGTACGTACGGACTACCGTCTCCACGACACGATGAGATTCATTCTCCACGTTAACCATTCATGAATGATTATAAAGTATATATAATAAGTAATCATGAAATATATGACATAATAATGATACTGGATTTATGTTTATATATATGTATGTCATCTACTTAATTCCATTCAACTCAATAAGGAAACGAAAATAGCGTTCATGCGTACGTACGGCCTACCGTCTCCATGAACGGTGTATATCTTTCCATTTATTGATCTATTATATATATGTATATTCTGAATATATGTTATATACAAATCATGTTTTGTATTATGGTATTAAGTAATCATGATCTAAGTAATCATATGAATAATTACAAGTCCAAACACGGACGACAAATGAAACGATTTTACCCAAAACGCTCTTTAACATGGAATTTACAAAAGAACGGGTAAAATAAAGTCATAAGTGATCCATATATGATTTCATAAAAATAAGTATGATTATAGAATAAGTCAATAACATTATTTAAATCATTATACAGGAGGTTCAGACACATACGAAGCAAATCAGACCTAAGGTAAGGGATAATTGTGTAAATCTCATTTTTATCTGAGATTGCTTATTCGTAAGTATTTACTGGGGATATTGCTATCATCCATGTTTAATGTCCTTTTTACCATTTTTGACTTTTACCCCATGGTATGGAAGGAATATTTCTTTTATTTACCCTACAAGGTACTTTTTGACTTTTCTGACTAAAGTATGAGAAGAATGTTTTTTAACTTATACGGCATGAAAGGATTTTTACAGTTTTAAAAAGCCTTATTTTCATGAAGCTTCCTCCAAAAGATTTCATGAATATTTTCAAAAAAATACTTTTATTTTAAAATTAAATGGAATTTTGGGAAAAGAAAATTATTTTCAAGATGAAACGATATTTTCCTCAAGAATTCATTTCATGTGCTTTATCAAAACCATTTTCCATCTAAGATGACATTATTTCATATGTGTATGTTTCAAGTATCATGTCTCTATGATTTACATGGTTTAACTTTTATTATTATGAAATGATATCCATTTATTTTATATGGATTATGTGATGATGGGATGATGTTTATGAAACCCATTTTATTTATTGGGTTATTATGAATGATGTATGTTTATTTTGTGGCACAAGTAAGAATTATTTCATTTTGAGATGGGTGGGACCTATATATCCCTCCAATGCATTGGGTAAAGATTTTATATCTCATGAAATAGACATGGCTGAAATGGTAAGTTAATCCGGTTCAGTGTTACAGGACTGAAATGAGGAGTGAACTCGATTCAGAAAGGGACTTTGTCCACCAAGATGGTCTTGGCAGCAATGCCTTGGCTACTATGGAAATCATGACATGTGCTGAATGGTTTCCACAATTACATGTTTTATTCCCATGCTATTTTATCATTCTTAATGTTTCTTTATGATCTATGCCTTACGTACTTCCATGTTTTATGTCATTGCTCAAGATTTTGATGTTTAAACATTATGTTCATGTTTTTAAGTTCAAATGTATATGGTATGTTTTATTTTATCCATGCTTACCCTTAATGAGCATTTGAGCTCACCCCTTTTATGTTTTCTTTTCCCCAGGACATAAATAAAGGTTTTAGGTAAGAAAATAAAGGGAAGATCTTTATGGGAGATGTTGAAGATCTTTCACCACGATTAGAATATTATGTTCCAAGTTTCCAGAGACACTAAACTATTACGGTCCTTGAGTGTCTGTTTTTGTTATGTACTAAGTATTCTGCAAAAGTAATGTAATATCCATGTACGTCAAGATTCGGGTCTCTACCAAGAATGTTAATACCATGATCATATTAGATGATGTTTGATGTTGTGTTTGTTATAAATATGGTTTTAGTAGAGAACGTTATAATGATGGATCCTTTTATGTAAAAAAATAATTGAAAATAATTCTTGGTAGAAGTTAATGTTTTGTAAATTTTTGAGTTTTCAATGCAAAGGGAATGTCCTAAAAAAGTTTTAATGTTCAAAAGTTTATCGGTGGTGGTTCAAAATTTATTTTGGTGAAAAGGATAGAGTTTCATGACAAAAATATTAGTCTCATTATTGTTAATTTGATTCATTCTAGTCGATTTTACACTGTTAAGGGATGTGTGTTGGTCAGATTTCATGCTAGTCAGGAAGTTGTGTGAAAGTCAGTCGCATGCTAACCAAGAGATTTATGCAAGCGCGTGCAATGGAAGTAAAGTAGTGTAAATGATGTGGAATGAAATATGCATACATGAAGTTTGGGATTTTCCCTATAACTATTATCTAAAACCTTTCATTAAGAAATAAGTATTATTTAGTGAAGGATTATATTTTGTCTCTTCATGAAAGCTTTACCTGAGAAAACATACTTACATGAATACGAGTTGAGAGAATATATCATGGTGAATTAATTTGTGTGAATATAATTTCTAAAGTGATACTTGAGTAAACTTATATGAGTGAAAATAAGTTTTTTAGGCTAGGGATAAGTTAAAATATTTTCATGATCATATTTTTGAGAATAGGGTAGAGAAAAGGCAGTTGTGTGAGACCTACTTAGGAGAACATACCATAGATAAGTGAGTTACATGGACCACACTTGAAGGAATATCCTTAGGTGTAGGAGCTTATTATAAAGGAATTAACTGAATTATACTTAAGATAATGGAATTGGGAGAATTTACTTGAGTGAATGTTTCTTAGTGAACCCTGTGAAAAGGTACTTGGGCGAATGGTAGTATTTGACTGACGTATTACTAGTGGCTATTCCTGACAGAAATGATTACTTTGAAGAATCATACTCTTATATTAATTATAAAAAAAACACCCAATAAATTTTTTTTATATACAACCAACCTATACATTGATAAAATAATAATACTTATATCTTATGTAGTGAGTGGAGAAGGATTCAGTGAAAGTGATCTGAGGATCGCAATGCACTTATCCATGAATCAAAACAATTAAAGATTATTAGATTCTATTACAAAATTATAATTCCATGTGTATGCTCCTTAGAGTATCACTTAGCAGTGAAATATTTAAAATCTTTGTGTCGTAGTTTAATTTATATATTTGATTTCTTGGTGAATGTGAAACTAAAAGTAACAGGTTTGACAAGCTCCTACCAGTATTGAAAAAAATACAATGTAAAATATGGAAAAAATTACATGCCCTCATTCACCCCTCTCTTATCAGGGTGTCCTAGGTTGAAATAATCATAAACTATAAAATATATATATAATTTAATTTGGTGATACTTTGTCTGTAACTCTAATAATCAATTCCTTCAGTATTACATGACATTTCTTCTTTTGAGACTTTTCATTGTTATAATTCATACTCAGATTGGTGGGGAGATTGGTGATAAATTCATAGAAAAGTGATCCAGTAGGTCACATCATTCGTAAAACCCATCCCATGGATGGAACTTATTCTCAACCTTCATCTCATAATTTGTAGATAGCCTCTTAAATTTTATTTTTTAGTGTTCTGAATTCCCATATATTTTTATCTCCAAAATCATCCATTCTTGTAAAAATATTGGAAATTAAACTAAAATCTCCTTACCAAATTACTAAATCCTGTGCAATGTCAATGGTTTCCATAAAATGAATTCTTTCCTTTGAAAATAGTTTATTGTACATATTTTCACACATGTTATTCTTACACCATTTCATCATCAATTTTGGATCCATTTATGGATGAAAATTTTGATAAAATCTCGATAATTTCATATTTACTCTAGAATTATTCATTGAATTTTCAATAGTCCATTTTTTATATTTTTTACATTCAAGTTAGTGTTCTCATAATTTCAATATTTCTCATAATCATATAATTTTGCAATAAATTTTACTTTCTTCACATGTGAATTTGAATCAATCTTTTTACCAAAACTTCGAAGATACTTTTAACCATTTTATTTTATAATTATTGACCTAATTTAATTAAACCATTCTTTTAAACTTCTACTCTTTACACAATATTTTAATTCGAGATTTCTCTAACTTCTTTCATAGAATTTTTGAAATACATTAGAATTGTTTCATTTATTTTTTAGCCTAGGTCAATTTTTTTGAACAAGTAAAACCTATATATCTTTTTATGTAACCTTATCTTATATTTAATCTTTAAAATATTATTCTATTCATCAATAAACATATTCAATTTCACAATATTATTTTCCAACTTCGACTCCTTTTCAACTCAAATGATGTCATTATTGAAATATAGTTAATAATCCTTCCCTAAATATTTTTTCTTCTTTTCTTTTAGAGAAATCATCAAGAGGAACTATTTGATATCCCAATTTATAATGAACTCTATTTTAGTTTCCTCGTTGCTTTAATTATTCTTACTCTCATCACTTGTGATTTATTCTTCACTCATGTTTTCAATTAGAATATTTTCACTAACTTCATTGGGTGTCTCTACTTCTTCAAAATTATCAAAATTATAATTATATTAAATTTTATATAATAATGTTTTATTATTTAATTTATATAAATTATTACCTATCCACTTTGAAGAATATTTTGATTCTTTCTTCTTTAAGGGATCTCATGGAATCACATCATTATCTTCACACTCTTAATATTATTTTATCCTTGGAATGTTTGGTATATAATTCCCAATAACTCTAAACTCAAAAACTTTAATTGGATGCTTACCCAAAAATTTTCTTCTACCTCTTCCCACACATCTAGGAATGAAATAAATTATTTTATTAATAAATAAAAATTCCATGAAAATTATCTAATGGAAGTGTATTAGGATCACGGTCTTCAAAAATTGAGGCCTTAGTATCAAACATTTTTGGTAAACTTCATAATATCTTCTGAAAAACCATAAAATTCTATATCTTTTCAAAAAAAAATTGGCAAAATAGAAAAATAATTTAAGTTAAATAAATAATTCATATGTGGTTCCATAATCATTTACATTTTGGTCTTCATACTTTAATCTGAAAACTTGTAACATTTATTATTTCACCTTTTCATTTCTATAATAAATATTTTCAAACCTATACGAAATTCATTTTGTGATCTATATCCCTTAAACCTAAGGATTTCATGTATAAAATCATCATGCTCATTTGGATTTACTTGATGTTCCATGAGATACTCTTTTTAATTCCTTGTACGGGCTCTCTGAGTGGTTTCTTATACTCATGAGTGATGATGGTTCCCTAGGGGAGAAACTGAGGAGGGACCCATTTGAAAAATGGATATGCCATGCCTTGGTTGATGACTAGTCCTCTATGTGGGATACTTGGTTTGGGCTTAGATTAAATATACCTTGAGTGATACAAGGGACACTATATGGGTTTTCTTAGATGGAATCAGAGGTATTGGGTAATTCAGAGACACCCATAGTGACCCTCGGGACTCTATTTAGATCACCTTGGATGGGATCGAGACTCTATGTTTGGACTTGATGGATTTTTTATTGTTTAATCATATAAGATGAATCCATTATTATTATTATGAGATTTTGTGTACTATTATATAGAAATGAGACCCTAACCCAAAACACAAGCATGGTGGTATGTCTTCCTTAGTTTCTTTATTTACAATTGTCCATTTATACATTTAAAAATGACAAAGGTACCACTTATCAAACAATAGGCATAGGCCGAAGTCGGTGGTTTTTTCTGGGTTCCCCTTTTGAAACCTTGACAGAGTGGTTTTTTTTATTTTTTTATTTCTCTACATTTATTATATGTAGAACGCTTGTAATTTATTACCTTCATGAAATGGATAATACTAGACACCATTGGTGACACCATACTGAGATTCATATCTCACACCATTATTGGGAACTGTTTGGTAACCATGTAGACTTTATGATCATAGGTATGTATAATGTGAAGCATGCTACTTCTAAAGCATAATTGAATTGCTGCCTCATGATGGATTTTGGTTACAGAGGATTGAGATAGTACTCAGGATGCTCATGGAGATAGTTTTTGGGATTTTATAAATTAATTATATTGCATTTCCTGCTTTTTTTTACTTCTTGTATCATTGGACATACAAGCCTC
This sequence comes from Viscum album, assembly GCA_963277665.1. NCBI lineage: Eukaryota > Viridiplantae > Streptophyta > Magnoliopsida > Santalales > Viscaceae > Viscum > Viscum album. The sequence goes on from OY728167.1 coordinate 406,540,570, forward strand.
ATTGTATATTGGCATTTCCCACTTTTACTCAGTCAATATTACATTTGTATTCTGCTGCTTGTAATTTATTTTAACTAATTTTTACACTATCTATTGTTTTTCTTATCTATTATACTAATATGATACTCTAAATTTGAGGGTATAGTCTCCCCACCAAACCAACATTAGATCCTTACTGTTACTTCGTAACATCTGGTGTTTGTGGAGATGCTCATGAGGCCATTTGTTGATCGGTTTGGATACCTTTTCATATTCAATCGGGATAGGAAGTTACATATGAGTCAACATCAACCACAAAGTTCTCATTTCCAACATGTTCCATGAGCATTTATTTCTGAAATATATAGTTTTATTACGTCCGTTTTTTAAAATTTATCCTCAATAAATTCATATTTTATGTAATGATATTTAACAATTTATACACCATAACAATCGACTATTTTTTTAATTTGTCTTCTGTATTTGTACCCATTTCCATTGTAAAGGTAAACCAAAAACATTAATTCATTATCTCTTTCCTTAAACATTCTCCAATTTCAATTCTTTATCTCAATGGAATAAAGTATTACAAATACCTTGATGTATTTTACATTTTTATTTTTTTGGTACCACATTTCATATGAAATCTTATGTATCTCATGTCTTTATAAACATATTTTATGAATGTACACAATAGTACACAATGCTTCTCTTAAAATTAATAATATGAATATTTTTTTTCAACTAACATGGTTCTTCCTATGTCCATAATGATCACATTTTCCCTCTTAACTAAACCATCTTGTTGGGGAGTGTGTATTATTTTCTATTAATGTTTTATTTCATGATTTTTTAGATATCTATCAAAATAATTATATGTTTTCCTCATTCCATTTTCATACCTCTCATCTTTGACATAGACCCCAATTTCTTTCTCAACATACCTTTGGAAAATTTCAAACATCTAAAGAGCCTCTGATTTGTGATTCATAAAGAGAAAGTTAATAATGTAGGTGTATTCATCAATGAATATGACAAAATAAATATCACCCATAGTTGACTTGTTCCTCATGGGACCACACACATCTAAATATATGTGTTACAATATTCTAGTGGATTGAATATCCTCCTTGTGTGTCCCTTGAATATTCTTCCCTTTTAGGAATGTGCACAAAATATTTCTCTAACCCTTTTTAGTTTAGTACGGGCTCTCCATAACTCATGTTTGGAAATATTTATGATATTTTTCTTGATATAATGGCCAAGTATTCTATTCTATAAATCATTCTCATCTTTGGCACTCTTATACAATGGATTTGATGGGTCACTAATTTGATACAAGCTCCCAATTGTTCTTTAACCTATTTTGATGAATCTTATATCTTTTAAAATCCTGGTAATGTATGAGATCATTAGAAAAAAGACTTAATTTATTCATCACAAAACTTTATAACACTAATCATTTTGTGTTTTTTCATTTTATTAATGACACATTTTTTGGATTTGAGTCCTTTTGACTCAATATTATTAGTTATAAAACCTTTTAATATTAAGGATATTTTATTTTTGAATGTAAATACTATGCCTTCATGATTCTACATATCTTTAAAGATTTTGGGGTCTCTAGTCATGTGTGAAGAATGCTCACTGACAAGGATCCTTGGTCTTCCTCTCTTACCTGCCTTCAATGAAACTTATAATATGAATAAATTCTCTTTTTGATTCCTATTTTATACTTATTTAATGTTTCATTAGTAGGGAAACTTTCCATGGATTTTTTTATGTACTTATCATCACAATTCCTTTGTCTCAAAAATCAAACAAAAACTTCCTATAAACTTTTAAACATTATTTGTGAACTAAAACTAGTAGAAATTGTATTCACACACTTTTTATTTAGAGTTTAATTATTTTTCACCTAAGAACTACCAACCTTGATTTGTTCCTTATTCTAGGTAAGTAAATTGTTTGTCGGTGTGTATACTATTTGTGGATAAAAATTAAACAACACTAATTAGAACTACTAAATATTAATATTCTATTAAATCCATGATTATATCTAAAAAATACATTGAATATTAATTACTTTTTTTCCCAGATGTACCCTGATTTTTATTTTTTCATTAATGAGGTTGATTTTTATTTCATTAATCATTATTCATTATAAATAGAAAAGAGTTTTTCATCATATTTTCTACCCCAAAATTATATTGATTTTGAATTGGGTTATGCACTATTAAGAACATATTCAACTTTTTGAGAAATTTTAGGTATAGGTTTAACATGAATTGATGTTCTATAAATATCAGCTATTTAAGATGATTGTGACTAAAATTAAATAGATTTTTAAAAAACATATTTCTTTATTTTAACTCATAATAATCTATAATAATTATAGATACTCTTTTACAAATTTATTTTCCTTTTGACATGAGTTTCTCTTCAAAATAATTATTAATATTTTCATTCTTAACAACCTTGAGCATGAATTTATAGATTTATTTCTTGATTTCAATCCTTAAATTGAGATATTATTCAAATTTTTTTAGCTTTATTATCATTTCCATTCTTCAAGGTTTTAACTTAATTTATCAACAAGGTATTTTGGTTATGATAATACTCTAACTGATATCTACAAATAAGCACTATTAATTTTGTTAACTACCTTAAAAATAATTTATTGAGGTAGTTTCTTAGTATCCCACAAGAGACATAAATCTTATAACCTTTTTAAGTGAATCATATGCAGATTGGATGCTATAGAATGATTATTACTCTTCTTATTTTCTCATAATGATTCTCCTATTTCTTCTCAGAAATCATTACTTACTATAACATATATTTTTCATTGATTTATGGATTTTATCCCATTTATTATTTATAGGCTTTTCTTATTCATAATTAGAATAAATATTATATTTTTTATTCTTTGGAATGTTGACTACAAAGTGCCCAATGACTCAACATCTGAAGCATTTAAAATGTTGTTTATCCTTGTATTTTCCCTTAACACTTAAAAATAAAATTATAGATAAGAGACATAATTATTTAACTATCATTTTCTATATCATCATCATCATCATAATAAACCAAATTTATGGGGTTTTTCATTCAAATTTAGCTTCATCATGGATGAAAACTCATTTCAACTTTAACTTTCTTATTAAAGGTAGATGTATTTCTCGTTTGATAGGAAATAAGGATACTGTGTAACTTATCCAATGAGGGAGATTAATTATTTTCAAGAAACTTTTTTGGATCAAATTAATCATGAAAATTTCTCTTGAGTTTCTTCAAAATAATAGACACTTATAGATTTTAATAGAAATCACTAATATTACTTAATATTTCTTTTATTCTAGTGAATTAATCATCAATGTACTCATCTTCATCCATCTTTAAATCTTCAACCTTGCTTCTCCAAATTTTTATCTTGTATTATTTCAATTTTAAAATTATATCATAATTGCTTCCAATTTTATCCCCAATTTCATTAATTGTTGGTAGCACCATCAATTTTGTAAACACATTTTCAAAGGGAGACATGAATATAGAATCTATAGATTTTCCATCAATCTCATGATTCTTTTTTTCAACAAATATTATTTTCTCATTGGAACACCCCAAAATTTTCCTCCTTAAATTATTATTATTTGTGATGGGTTTCTCCACTTACAATACGAAAATGAAATAATATATACCATTGTAAGGTGTCCATAGAATTGGTAGGTCTAAAAAATGGCAACATAATTATGAAATATATATATATATATATATATAAAGATGATAAAAAAATAAAATTCAATTTAAATATCGACTCAATTAGTGAAAATAATCTACTAATAAAATATTTTTATAAAATTTAATTATTTACAAGTATAATAATTTTTTATGATTAAATGACTATTAATATATTAGTTAGTAATATATAAGAAAAAGAATAGTTTATATACCAAAAGTCATTTTTCTATAAAAATAGTTTTTTTCAGTATATTTTTTTATTTTAAAATAAGATTTATAAATTTAAGGATTTTAATTTTAAAAAATTAAGGTAATTCTGGATTTATCGTTTCTATATTATCTTAATATTGATTTGTTTTTATAATTTTTCTAATTTTTTTTGTGAATAGTGAAAAATATCATTTTAATAAACAACATAACTTTTATGAAATTATTAGTATATAAGTATGAATTTTAAATTCCTTAAAACTTTTATTTTATAAGTTAATTTATAATTTTAATAATATTGGTTATATTTTAAAAACCCATATTTTACCTTTTTGAAATTAAATAATTTTTTTAAGTAATTTTTTATAACATTATAGATTTAGTACATAAAAAAATTATCACCCTTAAAAGTTGAATAAAAAATTTTATTTCTAATTTATAATCATTAGGATCAAATTATATGATAATTAAAAATTTATTTTTCGACATAAAGGATAAAATCACATTGGAAAAAAGTAGTTATCATGGTCAAAGTCAAGATAGTCTAAATGAGTAACCTAAGAGGTAAAGGGCCAAACATGTTAAAAAAATGTTTTTAATTGATTTTATGAGGATTTTATTTACTTTATATCTTCTCTTATATATTATTTGAAATTCAAGAGATGCTTTCCTTGAGAGTAACTTTCCATAATTGAAAATATTTGGGTATTTACCAACATTCCATCATGTTTCACTTATAAAAGCTGAAATTATCTCCTCACTTACCCTCACAAATAAAACCCTTTATCAAGGCCCAAAATCTACCCAAAAATATGTTAAATACTCATAGACACCTTAAGGAGGTTTTTTCTTCTTAATTTACCATCCCTCAAAGTTGTAATCCCCTTTACAAAAAAAAGACAATCCAAGAAGATAAGTATAATTTCTTATACTCTTTCACTTTTCTATTTATTTAGGTTTATTTATTCTTACAAAAGTATAATTTCATATTTTAAAATTATAGAATAATTATAATTACTTTAATGTAAATTTATTATAATGATGGTACATGCATTAACCACCCTCCCCTTTTCCATTAAAAAAATTAAAATATAAATCATGTATCGTGTGTACTACTGCCTTCACGAATAAACATGATTAATTTTCCATCAATTATGGAAATGGATGGTTTTAGTTTATATTTAAAGATTATATATGACATATATAATCTATATATTACATTAATTTTTTCCTTTAGGATACATAATAAATAAAAAATTGTTATAAGGTAAACTATCGATATCGGTAAATAACTATAAACTGATTAATCATTGTTTTCATCTTCATGAAATGTGACTAAAACTAGCATATAATGGGATTATAAAATCTTATGTTTTTATAAAAAAAATAATTAAATTACCTATAATGATTTATAAATTCTCATATTTGGGATAAAAATAAATATTGACATTTCTTTTTATGCACCTAGTTCCAAACAGTCAAGATTGCCAACACCTGATGTCAAAAATAGATTACAATAATCTAGTATATGAATATAATTTTTATTGATGAAGAGTATAATTGTAAGTTTATATGAATAAGTTATTAAAATTGGAAATTATTTTTTTTATCTTTATGATACTAGAGGTTAAATCACTTACATGTAAATCAGGGGTAAATGTAAGAGTTTCACTGACTCAATATTCTATTCATCAGTATATAGTCTCTCTTAATTGAATATACTTTTCAGGATTTATATTTTCCTTAAATTACACTATTTTATATTTCATTTCATATTTTTATTAGTTTAAATTTATTTTCATCATCAATAACTATGTATTTGAAAAAATGTTTTCCCAAATAAAAGTATAATTTTGAAAAGAATAAATACCAATCTAAAAAAATGAATCTTATATTCCATATCTATGTTATTCCTATAAAAAAAATTTCATTGAAAAAATCGAAGAATTTTTTTTATTTTATACTCCCCAAATATTCCTTTAAATATTTTTTAACTTAAACAATTTCAATATTTCTCTATTTTTTTTCTATAAAATAGCTTAAATATTTTATTAAAGACATTTCTTTTCATTGATTACCAATCAATATTTAGTGGATTTTTTTTCTTTTCAAGAATCATTAATTTGGAAATATTTATAACAATTTTTTCAAAGTTATTCTCTTGCCCATGTATTTTTTAAAATTTTTGTACATTTTTTCTATTATAACAATGTTTAAAAGGATTTATAATTTTCTTTTTTATTCTCACTTTTGTTTTTCCTCCAAGTTTTATTTCTCACGTAGTGATGTTTTTATCACCTTCCATATGTTATTATTATATGATTAATTTTATAAAATTTTATTCTTTATATCCTGTGATTTATTTAGTTAATTTTATGTCATGTTTTTTAAAATATTAAGAAACCCGTTATTTCTTCCATGGATTCTTTACAATATAATGATTCCTGATTTTATGTGGCAAAAATATGTAAGGATTATGATAGGTGGGATCATATATAACCCTCTAATTCATCGGTTTAATATTATATTTTATTATATATTCAATCATAAACATAATTATTTTTTTCACATAGGCAAGAGCATGATGAGTTTCTCACATTTTTTGTTGTGGATATAATGAGTTTGTTCCCATAGTCCTGATCATAATGGGTTTTCTCAAAAAGTATAACATATTATTATAGATGTTCCTTATTTTAAATTTGTTTATAAAGTATTTTAAAATTTCTAAGGTGAATTTCATTTCCATGAAATTCTATTTTCCATGATTACTTAATAATTTTAATTTATTCTGCACTTTTATTCCATGCTTACATGTTATATAATTATTGAGATATGTTTTGAAATATGTCATTTATTTTATGTTTTATTAATGAAATTTTTATGATATAATATTACATTAAAATATTATAGAAAAGTAGGTGAAGGTTCAGGCTATTCCTGACCCCCCCCCCCTCAAATTTATTAGAAAAAAAGACACAGTAGACAAGGGAGGGGCGGGGTCAAACAACCCACACACAAAAGCCCTGGACAACCCCACAAAACCCAAAATACCCCAAAATACCCAAAATACACACAAAAAACCCAAAAGACACAAAACCATAAATAAAAGAAAAACCCACATCTCCAACAGCATCTCCCAGCCAAACAGAACGAGAATTCCACTGCACTAAACAGTACCAACCATCAGCACCAAATCCATAACACCCGTATCTCACTTTCAAGCCAATAAAATATCTCTAGCTCCAAGAACCATTAAGAAATCATCAACTTCATTCTTCAGCAGCACCATACCAATCCGCATCACCAACATCCATTAACTCCTCATCCAAATACAACCAAGAACCAAAATCAATAGCGATAAAATCACCATCACCATAATCGCACAACAACAGTTGAAATCCCAGCACAAGCATCATTCAGAAACTATCCACGGCCTCCCCCCTCCAAGAAAAAAGAAGTGACCTAAATCAATTGAAGAAAACTATATGTCGATGTCAAGCCGGGTGAAGACGAGTAGAGATCGCGAAGCTAGTAGGAACACCAAGTCTCTCGTAGAGGCCACTGGAACTAGCACCAGACAGCGAAGACGCAACAGACAGATCTGGAGTCCATCATACGCCGATATCCCAAAACCAAAACCCCTCAGAGATGACGAAAGTCATTTCCAAGCTGAGATTCCAAGAAGAGGAAATCCAAAGATGACACTGAACAAGGTGAAGACAACATTGAACATACCCAATTTGGGGAGTCGGTGCCAGACACAATGGCCGCAGCGGAAGCCCCCAACACGACAACCCTTTTGAAAAAGATAAGCCACCTGAAGAAATGTGAGAGACACCACTAGGCACAAAAAATCCAACACCAAGAAACCAGAGCCACCAAGAAATCTCAGATCCAGAAGGGAGATCTGTACCAGCCAAGGTGCACCAAGATCAAAATCAAGAAAACCAGATCTGAGACAGAATCCCAAATCCGGAAATCAAAACATGACCACACTCTGCGAAAATCCAATCCACACAAGGAAAGCACCAAACGATGCTAGATTGAGGCAATGTAACCATCGACGAGGTTGATCCATGCTAGAGGGGGAGGGAAGATGACCTGATGCGAAACCCTAACAGTGAGAGGAAGGGAGAAACGTTGCTCCCTTAAAATATTATATGATTATCATAGATGTATTTTTAAACTTTAATATAATATTTACTTACCCCTCAGGTTATAATTCATGTTTTATTCTATTTTTCATATATTAAGTGTTTGATATCTCCCCTTTATTATGTTTTCAATCCCTAGGTAATAAAGACTATTCTATCATTTGATATTTCTAAAACGTGGTCCACAAGATCAGGATAATGAATAATTGTTTTCTATTTTTTAAAAATAAGTTTTTTAGGTAATCTCTATGAAACAAAACCATTAGGTCCTTGGTTAGTGTGATTATTTAATATATGCATTATTTTAATAATGATATCAATGTATTACTTATATAATATTATCTTAGGAAAATTTTCTTGGTATTATAGGGGGATTTTCTTATTTTGGGATATTTGTTTAGAATAATTTATTAACAACCCAAGATAAATGTCTAAGGGATGATTCTATATATAGGATAACATCTTGATGGTTTGGTAAAATAGAGACTATGTGGTTCTATGAGAAATTATCTCCCTATTTGGATACTACGAGTATATGCATACTCTCATATAGATGTATAATGGGGTAATAATCCCAATGAGGGTATGTTGATTATTAACTCAACCATAAATTAGTGCATGAATAAGAGGCCTAAATTCACAACTATTTTGACATTCCTAGACTATATTATTTGGTTAATCACATTATATTGAAAAAAAAAATTCAAATTATTTTAATATATATAACAAGTTCAGTTAGAAAGCTATCAATGGATAACCTAGATTGAAACACAAAGATACATAGGCTAACATGTGCAGGTCATTTATAAAATCCTCCTTCTAGGACTATAATTTCTATTTATGTACATTAATTAATTCAATTATTCTCATTCCTAATTTTTATTCAGTTAAGGAAGTGAAGGGAACCTGAATGAACTAAATTAACAATGGGTGAAATGGACAATGTGAAGATTTTCCCAATGGTAAACCTAATAACATTGAGACCGAAATTCAAAACCTCATGGAAATGATCCCCAAAATATAAAAAACAATATAATTGTGTTAATCTCTTGAATGCATGAAGGAATGATCAACTAATTTCCAAGTAATATATGAGGTAGGTTTCACTCGATTTTAGTGGGTCTTTTAATCCACTGGTTTTTTATTTTTATTTGAATGCAATGTAGAAGATATTTCCTATTATCCAGTTCTTGGGATTGGAGAAGGTTGTTTTAGTAGTATTTTATTTAGAAGGTTATTCTGACTAGTCTTGGAGTCTCATCCAGAATCCCATGGAAAAGGAGGGCATATATTCTTTTGAATGATAATAGTTCCAGAAGATATTTTAAACTATGTATTTTCCCCTACGTATTCATTGAATAATGGTATAAGAATTATTAGAATTCATTAAAATTAGTATTAATCTATTGGATTATATAAATAAAATTTCACAAGACTTGTGAGGTATGAGATCAGTTTCATCTCTAATAGTGATAGAAAAATCGATAACTTATTTACTAGCACAAAGCCCAGTCTTCAAAGGGAATTATTCATAAGAACCTTCGATATCTAGTAATAGTTTTTTAGATGTTCTATTAAGGTAGTGATTGAAGCTAGAATATCTCAATATTTTGGGGGGATAAAAGGTAATGTTTTGTACATGAATGAACTGAGGATAAGACACATGGTGGTAAGAAATTCAAATTTCATATTTGAAATTGATATTGGAGAAAGAACCTAGGAAATTGTCTCAAGGGATCATGAATTTTTTTAACTATTGTAAAGCTAGACACTAATATTACAACTATCAAACTAAGGCAAAGAGTACAATTAACACAACAAAAGAGAAGCAAGTCCCTATAAATGAATCAACCACATTAAGAAGTTTAAATTGAATGGAGTTTAAGTGTTATGCTAATTAATGGCTGAAACCTCATTCCAATAAAGAAAATAGTCCCTAGTGACCACCCAAATATTGGGAATAATAAATGGAATTCACGATCACTACAACTGATGTAGATCATGATAATGACGTGATGAGATGTACAATTGATCTCTTTTCCAAATCTAATAATATATTATCTGATTCTAGTTTATTGCATTATTTTATACCACACATGTTTTCAGAGAATGTGGATTCACCACCCCCATGAAATGGATATTGAACTATTGGTGAAAACCCCCACTGAGATTATGGGTAGATACTTCCAAAAGATATAATTCTTCTTCCCTTAGTTGAATTTAACATAATTTAGGGTATGGATTGGCTTTCCATGCATAAATAACATCTTAATTATTAGGTTAATGAATTCTCATTTCATATACCAAATATTGTTTTTATCATGTATTAACAAAAGGATGTTTATGATATCTCTGTAGAATAAAAATTTGAAATATGGGTTATAACACACAAAAATGAGGGAGTATGAAATCAAATTATTGAGGAGGACATCAAAATTGATGACAAGACTATTATATGGTAATATACCAATATATTTCTAGATGAACTGATTGGTCTTAACCTTGAGCATGATGTTTAATTTTTAATTTAACTCATAACTATATCCACTAATATCTCAAAAAGTCATTATAGGATGGATCCCATTGAATTAGTAGAGTTAAAGAAGAACATGTAAAAAAAATGGACAAGGGTTTCATACACCAATTACACAACAGTGTAGCGCATTGGTACAATTTTTCCATAGGAAGGATGGATCAATACACCTTTACAATACTTATCATGATATTAAAAAAATGATGATCAATTAAATTATCCTCTACACCTCATAGATGACCTATTTGATCAAATAAGGGGACCTTAATCCTTCCCATAGATTAAACTTCTATCTGGATATCATTATATAAGGGTTAAAATGAATGATATTTCTAAGAAAACATTCCATACTAGGTATAAACACTATAAATGTATATTGATATACTTTAGACCTATGAATTATCCCCATATATTCATGTATCTAGTAAATTTTATCTTTATATACCTTCTAGATTAATTTATGGCTCTCTTTTTATATAATATTTTTATATATTCAATGATCAAGGAAGATAATGAGGAAAGTTTGTAGAACATGTTAAATACATTGATATAAATAAAATTATATACTGGATTTAGGAAGTGTGAATTCTGGATGAAGAAAGTATCATTCTTGGGTCATGTAATCACATGAAAGGGAATATCATTAGATCTATCCAATATGGAAGATATCATGTAATATACTAGACTGGGTACTTTAATCAATATCTATAGTTTTCTTGGGTTAACAGGATATTGAAAACACTTTTTGAGAAATTTATCATGGTTATCAAATACACTAACCAAGATAATATGTAAGGGAGTAACGTTCTTTCAAATAGAGTAATGTGAAGAATGTTTCAAGTTACTGAACAAGATCTGATCACAATTCTTATACATATATTCCCCTATTGTGGGGATGGATTTATAATATACAGTTGTGCCTAAAAAAATAGTCTCGGTCACATCCTATTTGACACTCCATTTTGTGAATGGGGATAAAAATATTATGAAAATTATCCCATGTATTATAGTGGTTAAGAGTCCCAATAAGGATCAAGGGAAGTCTCATAAATGTGGCTTACACACATCAGGCCTAAGTTCCAGAACACTTATGTAGACCCCTCCCTACTCAACATTGAAGGACCAACCAACCCTACATGAGGTACCTACGCTACGTATATAACGAACCAGTATTAACTTACATTAAAATAACATTAATTTTGAAAAATACTTAAAACATGATAAAAATAGTCTCCCAAAGACTGTATTAGTTTAGTGCCTTTGGAAACATAGAAACAAAAACACTTATTTATAATTGAGCTACATTATCTCCCACTAGGTTCTCTATGTCTAGTACAATTCTCAAAAAAATCATACATAATACATATATTCATCACATGAAACATAAAAAACGGTTGACATCAAATTCATAGTAAGGGTATTAATAAAGACATGTAAGCATAAACAAAAGAATAACATTATGAGAAATGATAATAACATTAGAAGATAATATCTGTACAACAAATATAATAAACATGAATCATGAAATAAATATTGGGATTTAATAATACCTAAATCATAAGTAACTGAAGAACATAATCTATGAAAGCATAACATAGGAATAGAACATGGAATTTTTGTAAAAACATAAGTATATAATATGATTTCAATATTATCCAAGGAAGAACTTCCAATACCATCTTCATAGTATGGGAACACTCCCCATAACATCTTGTAAGTCATGGTTCACTACAATTCCCTTATTAGTAGCATGGCTTCACTCTTCAAACCATCTTGATAGTCATGGGTCACTCCCCTATCCATCTTAGTAGTCAACGTTTAGTCCCAAGGCCATATTAGTCAATATCATGAGATATAAATATTTTCCCAATGAATTGTAAGGATATATAAGCCCCGCCCAACTCATAATTAAGTCATACATATATGTGCCACAAAATCATAAACAATTATATCATTACCCATGAAGTGAACTAGGAATAATAATCATGTAATCATATCTTAACATGGGGGAAAGGATACTAGTTTCATAATAATTTCATAAAAACATAACCCCTCAAAGGATGTATGATTCATAATAATATAACCTATGAGAAAGAAATGGTATTCTTAAACATATATCCCATAAATGAGACACAAGTTTAATTAACATAATTCCATCAATAAAACCATCTAGGGGAGTAATATGAATGGAATATTTTAATTATTTCTCTATAAGAGCATGAGTAACACAAATGGATTTAATATTATATTGAAAATAATTTTTAAATATATTTTAAAAACAATTCTTGATGAATTTTTTTTAAATATAAAACATTTTTAATTTTTTTTCTTAAAAATAAACATAAAAACTTATTAAGAAATCTTGAAAACATTTTGAAAACCATTTTCAGTGAAAACTTATAAAAGAATATTGAAAAAATACTAGAAACCATTTTAATTGAAAACTATTAAATGAAACATAATTTTTTTTGAAAACCTATTTCCTTGAAAACTTATAATATATGTTTATAAAAATTTTAAAACGTTTTTCTTTAAAAACACTTTGAAAACTTATAAAGAAATCCTTAAAATGTTTTGAAAATATTTTTATTTGAAATATTATTAAATATGTTTGACAACATTTTGAAAAAAAAATTTATTTGAAAACCTATGAATGATGTTTGAAAAAAATTTGAAATCATTTTTGTTTGATATATTATTAAAAATTCTTCAAAATGTTTTAAAAACCGCTTTACCTGAAAACCTATAAAAGAAGCATGAAAATTATTTTAAATCCCTTTTATTAGAAAAAAATTTAAATCAAATAATATACATAATATTAAGAAGAAAAATTTCATTTAAAAAAATTCTAATATTTTAAATTAATATTAAATTGAATGATGGTCATGATGGTGAGTAAATATATATGTTCCAAACATTCCTTTTGCACTATAAAAAGTTAAGAAAAGTGGATCGATCAAAAAATGACAAGAATATTACTTTTTGAAAACCCTTTTGTTTTAAAAATTTAAAACATGTGTAAAACATTCATTAAAATATCATATTATAATATTATAATATTTTTGTAAACCTTTTATAAAAGATTATTTTAAAGGAACATTTGTTTTTTATAGAAGGTAGTGGTGAATTCAGACAATCTTAAAAACAATTTATTAACTATATCATGTACCAAAGAGTGGAAAAATGGTACCAGTTCTTGGATATAACACTAATAACCATAGGGTGATAAAATCATTGATATTTATTTAGATATGGATCATATTATTTCGTCAATTATATAATAATCATAGACAACCTTGATAAATGATGAGATTATTTTAATAAACTCTTACCATATTGTAACTTTGAATCATACTCCCCTTGTAAGAAAATGAAATTAAATTAATCTTAAAATATCATGAAAATATTTACATTTATGTTATTACATGTAAAATGTATGTAGAAACACCTCAAAAAATATTGTTGGTTCGTAACAAAACATGTGTCTCAAAGAATGAAAATAAGGACAAAACTATCTTACCGATTTGGTAACATTTGAAACATTAACCCCATGAAATAAATATCATATAAAAGATATGTAAATAAACATTTATTTAATAAAATATTATTAGAATGCATTATTTATTAGTATTAACACCTCACAAATGAAATGATTTTGGAAAAAGATATGAATCTTAGGAAAATGAAAAGTTAGACGAAATTCCCTTACCTTGTGTTTTAACTCTCGTCGTACTCATAAAAACATCCTATATAATAAATATAAGTTTATTATACATATATCACATAAAAATATTCTTATATATAAACCATATTTGTTTTTATTATGACTTTATATTACATTCTTCTTGAAAATGTTTTGTTAAGGTCTCACTTCTAGTAATATCTTCTTTGATCTTCACATGTGTCGTAATTTGTTATATATTTGATCCTTATACATATATAATGATTTCATGAATTTAAACCTTGATATAAATATCATGTATTATTATTATATGTGTTTTATAATAATCCATAGCATATATAATTATAATATGGAATACACCGTCCAGGGAGATGGTAGGTCGTACGTATGCATGAACACTTTTTCAATTTTATTTTTGTATTGAAAGAAAAAGAGTATAGTAAATATATGTATATATATAATTAATTTATAATTATTATGTCATATATATCATATAATATCACTAAAACACATCATTAATACATTCTATGTTGTGTGTGAATGAATCATGTCGCTTTGAGGGGGCGATAGTCCACACTTCCTCAAACGAAATTATCGTATTTAAACAAGATGGTAAGCATTAAAGTGTGTTTTAAAAAAACTTTAATAAGAATAAATGAATTATAAATATTAATATATCATACATAAAGAGTTTTTTCATTGTAATTTACACCATGAGAGGTGGTAAAAGAAAAATGAATAATTATTGTTTTGTGAGACGGTATTTCTCTGTACACGTAAACGGTATGTTCATTACCCATTAAATGGAAGTGTATGTATGTGAAGGTAAACAAATTACATAAAAAATCCTAATATAATGATTATAATAGTTATTTTATAAAATAATTGAATAATAATAGTTTATGGATTGGATAATGGGAATAAAACTAAAGGATCTTGGGTGATGGTGTTACCTTTTAATCGGGGAAATCATTTTTGTTTTCACCAAAAGGATTCCATGGAAGTATTTGTGCCCAAAGGTAAGATTAATAGAGTAATGGAGCACTTTTATATGATATTTTATTATTTCTCTCTGGAACCTATGTGGTTTTAGTGGTGTGAAAAAGTGTGAGGATAGGATGCCTTTTTACAGTAGAGGAGGAGTGGTACTCTTGTAATATTTTCACAAAGGAATTTCATACACATTTTTCACATTTCATGTGGTTCCAAAAATAGACCAAATTATATTAAATAGAGGATATGGTTGACATATAAACATAAAATTTCTATTTTATAAGTTTTAAGATCATTTGGGTCTTCAATATTAGGATTAGTAATTTGTGAACTAGATTTTTCTCTTAATCCTTATAATTAATTTTAATTAGATTCATTAATATTTTGGGTAAAAAAATAAGTTGAACAAATTAGAGATGATAAATTATTATTATTCCAAATATTTAATCCCTTTCTTCAAATTCCAATCATAGAATTGGAAGAAATTAATTTAAATTTAATCTTGCAGACGGGGCGATATGCGGGTTTTTAACGTAAAAACATCCAAAAGATTACTATGTTTGTATATCAATTTCAAAGTGAAATTTATTAAAATGACCTAAATTGGATAAATTTATAAAAAAATTATCTAATTGAACTGATAAACCAATTTAAAATATAATTTAAGTTTAAAAATAATTTAGATGAAAAAGCTGTTTTAAATTAAAAGTTAGTATTTTTAACTATTCATTAAAAATTGAAACCTTATAGAAAAATACCAAAAATTTATCCTAAACTAATTTTTATATTTATATTTAAAATTTGAAGTTTATTTTTACATTTTAAATATATAAAAGTTCCAAAATTAGGATTTAAAATGGATTCTCCATTAAAAGGTGAAAAAACTACCTTTATAAAAATATAGGTTTTTAAGCATAAAATTGGGTTTGTTCTTATATTATGTTTATAAAATCTATTAAATTAATATAAAAAATATTTTATTGACAACATTACATATATATTTCTTTTATATAGCTCCCTAAATGTAAAAAAATGTGTTTATTAGGGTAAAACTGATTTGTGGCCATAAAAATAATAATATTTCCCTTTATATTCATCTGGTTTTCACATTAATTTATAATTAGTTGGTAATCTATGAATTAATATTATATTTTTGTAAAATATATATTTTCATAAATATTTAATAATATTCATAACCACTAATTTAATGGATAAGTTATATATTATTATATTAAATAATATCTTTCTAATGATACATTATTGTTCGTTAAAACATGGCCATGTGTGTTACGCAAGCCATCAAAGAAAGTCATTGTTGATTGTAATGTGAGCTAGTCTCAACATTTCATGTAGAGAAATATAAAATATGTGTTTCTTGTAGTGCATGATTAAATTCTTATTGTATAAAATGGAATCCAAACATAGTAGTTTATTATAAAATAACAATTTTAAGTGTTGCCTGAAATGAAAAATATAAAAAAGTTAAAATAAATTCTAAAAAATTAAAAAAAATCTCAAATTGTTACATTCAACTCCCCTTAAAATTAATTTTTCCCTCCAAATTCTTCTGGGTTATCAAAGGTTTAATACTTGAATGTTTCTTTCGTAGAAACCCACATTGTAAACAAGAATACTAAAACATTACTTAAAAATGGATAGTTAGAACCATAACAGTGACCCAAAGCAACATATAACTAGGTTTACATATATGATAACATAGTTTGGGAGTGAATATTGGAAAGGGAGGAAAAGTATAAATATTTATAGGGTGTGGTTTATGTCATCAATCACAAACAACTAAAATATGAAATAAAAGTTTTGGGCCTCAAAGTAATAAATATGTGATAATTTAAAAGTCCATCAGTAAAAAAAATATTAAGGTATTAGGAAAAAATATTTTTTTAATCAATATACCAACATTGAGTAATTATTTTATAGACCAATAATATAAGTAAATATAATTACTTTATATATTTATATAAACAAAATTTCATTCTTTTTTTTTCTTTTACTTATTTCTGATTCATCCACTACTTCATGAAATGAATTTCCAAAAATTAAAATTGATACCTGAAGTACTAATATTTTCATAAGGATCATAAAACAATGAAAATAATAACAGTTTTTCTCTAAATATTCTAAAAAAAATATTGTTCTTGCATTAATATCTAAATATAAAAAGTAACTTGAGTTCTTCATCATTAATATTTATTCATCAAAAATAATTATACATTAACTTGGACATTGCCTAGGCAAGCAGTAGTTGTGAAACCCTTATCGTCTTTCAGTCATGGGTTCAAGATCTATAGAATTTTTTGAATTTATTGGTTGTTACCCAATATACATTATGTCCTTTTCTAAATCAACACTAATATAATTTCTAAAATAAATAGGATGTATATCCTTGAAATAATGGTAATCAATAAATAGCCTTTTAACCAAATTTTTCAATACCATATCAATACATAAATACTTCATCTAATGTTTAACATAAAATTTTCATGAATGTTTAACCTTATAACCATTCTGAAAGTTGAAAAAAACAATTTGAAACAAATTTACAAAATTAGATTAACATTGATTACCAAAATATCACATAGTAGCTCAAGGATGTCACATTCCATACATGTGGATACCTTAATCATATATTATATTGTATCAGAGTAATAACCTAAATTACCATAAATACACATTGAAAACATGCATGTTTCCTTATACAAAGTATATTGGATCAATTCCATAAATCAAAAAATGTTTTAAACTTTTTGAATGATATAATGAAACACCTTTCAACATGCCCTTAATTAGTTCCAAGGTAATTAGTACCTTTTAATTTACTTATTCATATCCCAAATATCTTTATACAAACCAAATTATCATAACATAAGGAACATATTAAGGGTTATCTTTCCCTTAATATTTTTTTCCATGGAAATCACCCTTCCATTAAATAAAATTTCTATTCATTTTGAATAATTCCATTTTTTCTTGTAATTTCATAGAAAAAAATATAAAATGAACAATCTATATATGCTTCAACATTCATATAACATAATTCTTGAATCAAAATACATATAAACTTTTATTATTCCACTTCTTCCTTATTCCATTAACAAGGCCACCTAATCCTATTACACAATACCTCTTTCCTCTAATATTTCATATATAATGTTATTGTCATTAGTAATGTAACCATTACATACACCACCTTACAGATTCCCTTCAAGAGATTTCCTCTTAGAAAATTGATTTGAAAAAGGACCATTTATTATACAATTAAAACAATTAATCATTTATGATTTCTTAGGGGGACCAATATTCTCATCTATTTTGTTAACTAAAATCATCATTTTTCCTTTGAAACTACATTCTTTGTGTCATTTTATACATTAAAAACAACTTATCATTCCTCTAATAAATTCTCTTAAGTGATTCTTTCCACATTATTGACACAAACAAAACTGAATCTTCATTCCTCCATGGTCTCCATTACCTGAAATGTTAACAAACTATTTCCTTCTCTTCCTTGTCGAGTTTGAGAGTTGGTTAAGGTACACATTGTTGTTAATGTTCCCCGAAAAATGACTAGGCATGATCACAACATCCTTCACTCCAGTGATCATCCCATTTAACTACTCATCAATGGGTATTCCAACATACTCAATGTTAATCCAGTTATTTTTGGTTACCTATATTGTCTAAAACTATCTATAATTGAGTAAGAAATGATTATTATAGTAAGGAATCACATAATCCTGAAAACAACTTACAGGATGTCTAAATTATGAAACCTTTCTTAAACTAGGACTCATAAGGTTTATCTTATGTTATTTATAACCAAATCCTATTTAAATCCTTTATGATGGTTCATGGAGAGTTTTACAATTCCTGAAGCATATCCCTTGGGAGTTTCAAGCCAGGTGTGTAGCAATGCCCGTTTTCATGTACTAGATTACCCCGAGTTTTCACAAGGACGTATTGTCAGAGATTTTACCCCTAGGTACATCTGTTCTAGAGTATCATCCACTTGTTGTATCCATATAAGTATTTATTTCTAGGAAAACTCTCACACTATCCTTTACTAAATTCCCATACATTTTCCTAAACTCTTCCTTATCCTTAAACTTATCCTTAGAAATGTCCTTAGAGTTCTCACTATAGTTTTCTCATCCTAGTTTCCAAAGGGTAATTAAACATTTCTTGGATACTGACTATAAATAACCAATCTTAATGCACATTAAAATTAGATTACTTTTGCGGAATACTTAAAACATTATCCAAATATATGCCCAAATACAATATTAGTTTAGTGACTCTGGAAATGTAGAATCATAAACAAAGAAATATAAGTGATCTACATTATCTCCCACTAGGTTATTCATGTCTAGAACCCTTATTAGACACATCATTATTAATACATATCTTCATAAATAGGGTAAGTAAACATAAAAAGGGGTGATCTTAGATGCTTAGTAAGGGTAAAAAGGGAGATATTTAAGCATAGACGCGAGCATAGGGGTATGAAAACATGATCAAATCATTATAAGATCATACCAATCATATCAAATATCATAAACATGAATCATATCATAATTCATGGTAGTTAATAGGACATGAATTATAAGGAAATAAAGAACATAAGCCATTAAAGCATAACATAGGAATAAAACATGGAATTGTGGCAGACACATAGGTATATAATATGATTTCTATAGTAGAATATAAATCACTACCAAGACCATCTTATTAGTATGGGCTTACTCCCCACACCATAATATAAGTTGTGGTTCACTCCCATGTCTATCTTAGTAGTATGATTTCATACCCCAAACCATGTTGGTGGTAGTGGTTCACTCCCATGGACATCTTAGTAGTGAAAGATTACTCCAAATACTGTCTTAGTCTATATCATGATATATAAATATTTACCAAATTAATTAGAGGGAGTTATAAGTCCCAACCATTTAATAATTAAATAATACATAAATTTTCAAAAAATAATAAACAATCATATCATAACCCATGAAATGAAATGGGTATCATAAACATGTAATCATATCCTCACATATGAAAAAAGATACAGTTTTCATAATCATTCCATCAAAATATAACATGTGAAAATAAGTGGTTTTCATAAGAATATAACCTATAAAAAATAAATGAGATTTATAAACATATATCCTATGGAGGAGAAACAAGTTTCATAAACATCATTCCATCAAAACATAAACCATTTAGGGAAATAATATGAATGGATCCTTTGAATAATTTCTCCATAAGGGAATGAGTAACACTAAATGATGTTCTATTAGATGAAAAATAATATTGAAATATCTATTAAAAATTTTCTTAAATAAAAATTCATTTTAAAAAACTAATACCTTTTAAAAACCATTTTACTTAAGAAATTATAAAACAAACATGAATTCATTTTGAATAACATTTTACATGAAAACTTATAAAATAATCTTCAAAACGTTTTAAAAACAATTTTATTTGAAAATAATTTGAAAACTTATAAAGAAATCTTGAAAACATTTTGATAAACTTTTTATTTGAAAACTTATAAATGAAACATGAAAACGTTTAAAAAAATTATTTGAAAAATAATGAAATGTTTTCTAAATCATTTTCAAAAAAACTTTATTTGAAAACTAATGAATGATGCTTAAAAACATATTGAAAACCTTTTTACTAGAAAACCTATGGAAAAATCATGAAATTTTTTTGAAATCCATTTTCTTAAAATCTAGATTAAAACAATGGATTTTCATAATATAAAGAAAAAACTCATTAAAAATAACTTTTTAATATTATAAAATAAGCTTCCATGGAATGATGGTCATGGCGGAGGGTAAATCAATAAGTGCTCAATATTCCTTTTACACCATAGAAAGCTTAAAAATATGCAACGATAAGAAAATGAAAATATGTTTCCATTTTAAAAACCCTTTTGTTTTAAAAATGTAAAAAATGGGTAAAATTATAATTGAAATATCAAAGAATATTTTTATAATATTTTTGGTAACCTTTTAGAAAATATGGGTTTGATGGAACACATATTTTCGACCGAAGAGATAATTAAATTGTGACATTCTTAAAAACACTTTCTTGAAAATATTGTGTACCAAATAGTAGAAAATGGTACCAATAATTGGATATAACACCAATAACCAGACTTTAATGAAATTATTGATATTTATTGAGATATGGATAACAATATTTCATCAATTAAATCATAATCATAAACAAACTCGATAAACGATGAGATTATTTCAATAAACTCTTACCAATAGGTAACTTTGAATAATATTACCCATTTAAGAAAATAAAGTTAAATGAAGACTAAAAATAGTTAAAATAAGTATATTAATGATATAAAATGTCAAATAGAAGAAAATATACCTCAAAAAATATTGTTGGTGCATAACAAAACATGTGTCTCAAAGAAGGAAAGTTGAGACAAAATTGTCTTATCGATTTGGTAACTTTTGAAACATTAAACTCATGAAATAATGATAATATAATTGTTATGTAAATACCCATATATTTAATTATAATATTCATATAATACAATAGTGGGTATTATATACACCACACAAATGAAATGAGTGGAGAATAAGGCTTAAATCTTAAGAAAATAAAAAAAATAGATGAAATTACATTACCTTGTGTCCTGACTCTCATCGTACTCGTAAAAAATTCAAGAATAATAAAAATAACATTATATAAATATATAAAATAACCATATAATTATATATTATACCATATATGGTTTTATTTTGACTTTATATTAACCTTTGGTTTATAATTGTATGTTAAGGTTTCACATCAGGTAATATCAGCTTTGTTCTTCACACGTGTTTTAATTTGTTATATCTTTGGTACTTATACATATATCATGATTACAAAAATGTAAACCATGATATAAATATCAATTATATTGATTATATTTGTTTTTTAATAGTCCAAATAATATATAATTATAATATGGAATACCGTTCATGGAGACGGTAGGTTGTATGTACTTATGTGCACTATTTATGTTTTATTGTCGTATTGAAAGAAAGAGAGTAAGTGAAATATATATATATATATATATAAATGTATATATATAATTAATTTATCATTAGTATTTCATATATATAATATAAGTTCACTAAAAACATCCTTAATACATTCCACATAGTGTGTGAATGAATCATATTTCTTTATGGTGGTGGTAGTCCACACTTCCTCAAACAAAATTATCGTATTTACACAAGATGGAAATTATAAAGGTATATTATAAATAAAAATTAAAAAATCATAAATACATTATAAATTTTATATATATCATCTATAAATATATTTTACATTATAATTTCCACCATGAGAGGAGGTAAAGGATAAATTAATAATCATCGTTTCGTGATATGGTTGTTCATCATACATGTAAACATTATCTTCATTATCGATTAGATGGAAGTGTGTGTACGTTCAGGTATAACTCTATGATTAAAAATATAATATTATATTTTTGATACTAGTTTTTTTATAAAATTATGGAATAATAATAGTTTATGTAGTGGACTATGGAAATAAAACTAAAGGCGATTGAGGGAGGGTGTTACCTTTTAATCGGGTAAATACTTTTGGTTTGCACAAAATGGATTTCATGGAAGTATTTCTTCAAAAATTGTGGATTAAAGTATGAAGGGAGGTTTTTTGGGACTATATTATTGTATATCATGGCCGAACCTAAATGGTTTGATAGGTGTGATTAAGTGGAGGAGAGGAGGTCTTTTTATAGCGGATGAGGAGGAGTACTCTTGTAATATTTGGACAAAGAAATTACATACACATTCATCCCATGTCAATTGGATCCAATAATGGAGAAATTTATATAAAATGGAGTTTAGATTCTATTTATTTCTATAAAATTTATCTTTTACAAGTTTCTAGTTCATTTTGGCTCTTAAATTTAAGGTTTAGTACTTGGTAACCTAATTTTTCCCTTAATCATTGTAATTGATTTTAATCACTTTCACAAATATTTTCCATAAAACTATATGTAGACCATATATAAAATTATAAATTTTTATGATTCCAAATATGGAATCCATATTTCCAAATTCCAATGATATAATTTGAAAAAATAATTTAAATTTAATCTCGTATACGGGACGACAATGCATGTTTTAAAGTAAAAATACCCAAATGTTTTCAATGTTTTTATAGAAAATTTCAAAGTGAAAATGATTCCAATTTCAAAAATTGGATTAATTTATAAAAATATTATATAATTAAAATTTTAATCAAATTCAAAATATAATTTAACCTTATAAAATAATTATATGAAAAAGCAGTTTTGAATTAAATTTCAGTATTTTTAACTCTTTATTAAAAAATGAAACCTTACGGAAAAATACCAAAGAAAATTTGTAACTTAATTTTTATATTTCTATTTAAAATATGAAATTTATTTTGACATATTAAATCTATAAAATTTACAAATTTTGATTTAAAATGGGTTCTCAATTAAAAGGTGGTAAAACCAACATTATAAAAATATAGGTTTTAAGCATAAAATTGGGACTGTTATTATCTTATGTCTGTCATATATATTGAATGAATATAAAAAATATTTTATTAAATATATAACATATATATTACATTAATATCACTCATTAATTGAAATTCAATTAATTTATTATGGTAAAACATCTTTGTGGCCCTAAAAATAATAATATTTCCCTTTATATTCAAACGGTTTTCATATTCATTTTTAATTAATTAGTAACCTATGAATTCATCTTATATTTGTGTAAACCATAAATTTTTATAAATTATTTACTATTATTCATAATATCTAATCTAATCTATTGGTTATATTTTATTATATTAAAAATTAACATCATAATTATACATTATTGTTCGGTAAAACACAGTTTTCAGTGTTAGGTAAGCCATTAAGGAAAGTACTTATTGTGTGTAATGTAACCTCCCAGGTAGATAAATAAATATGATATTTTCATATTTATTAATATTTTTGAATTAAATAAATTTTATTCAATGTTCAATGGCGTACCCGACACAGAACAATGGTTTTCTTCGAAGTCTTATGTTGCACACAATGTTGAGTCATACTGAAATATAATAATATTACATTATTTTAAATGGTAGTTAATGCCTAGTCATTGTATTGGAAGGAATGAAAATAACTAACTATATAATGATTATCAATTTTTGTTAAATTTTTTTACTTTTATGCAATAAAAGTAAGAGGCTTAAAATATGAATGAATCCAATTTTAAGCATAAATACTCTAATATTCTTTAAAGGTTCGACTTACAACCTTTTGTTGGAGAACCATTTTTAAATCTAGTTTTTGAAACATTTATATGTTCTATTTGAAAAAATTATATTCTTATTTAGAATCAGGGTATCAAAATTTACTTTGGATAGAATTTTGGTATTTTTCTGATAATGTTCATTTTTTATGAATAGTGAAAAATACTGTATTTTATTTCAAAACTGCCTTTTAATCTAATTTATTAATATTGTTATATTATATTTTTTATTGGTTTCAAAGTGTAATTAGATTATATTGTAACCATTTAATTCAATTTTTGACATTATAAGTACTTTCACTTTGAAATTGGACATAAACATGTGTCAATCTTTTGACAGTTATTATTTCTTAAAAACACGTTTTTTATTTTGACAATGGGAATTATTTTTAAATTATTTTTTTTCCAATTATGTGTTTCTAATATTGAAAAATTGATTCCATATTTCTAATAAGGAGGTACAAATTGTTTAAATAGTTATATTTTATTTTTATACATTATGAATATTTACTTTGATAAATATTTTATTTACCACAGTTAAAGCGTAAATCTGGTAAATCATGGTAAAACATTTTATTATAATAATATTAAATTACCCTAACATGTCTAATAATCCTATTGGTTGACATATTTATGTCAATTGGAATTCTTGGATAGATTTTGGGACCCCATGGAGCCAGTTGGGAGTGAAAACGATACTTTATATTAATTAATTTAATGTAAAGACAAAAATGACTTAAACATATATATTTTAGTGAAACAACTGTGTATGGGGTAATATAAGTGAAATATTCTACTATAAATATTCATTTTAAATATGAAAATATTTACTATATCATGGTATTTTATTTATAATTTTTATATATTAAATAAATAAATTTAATTATGAAACATTGATGATGTAGTAATTGCACCATTAATAAAGGATTCAAATAAATGGTATTATAATTATTCAAATAAATTTATTTTTAATCTTTTTATGAAATAAAATAATTTTATAAATTAATTTGACTTGTTATATTTTATTTAATGAAGTTTTTTTGAAATAATAATGTTGTTTTGGATTTGTTAAATAGTCATGATATGAATAGTATTAAAATCAACATAAAAAGTATTTAAATAATTCAATATTTTATTAAATGATAAAACAGTCCTAAAAATATAATATTCCACTAAATTATATATAAAATATTAAAAAATTCATTAATGATCCATTTTGGGTTTCTTGGAATTTTATTGTAACTATATTAACCTTATAAAGTAAATACACAAGAAGACATGGTAAGAGTCAAATCAGTTAACTAAGGATTAAAGCTAAATGATAAGGTTAAATTTGAAACCAAACTTTTCTAAATCCTATTGTTTGAAAGTATTTAGAATAATATTCATCTTATCTTATAATTTAATATGTTTGGGACCTTTTGAAACCGAAATTTAGTTTATAATAAAATAATACTTTAAAACATTCCTAAAGAGACTCTCCTCCCCCATATAAAATACCATCACCTTGAACCCATTACTCACACCTCTAAAGCCCCTTGGATAATCCAAAATATGCTCAAATAAGCTCCCAACATCCCTTTATTACTCTTATAAGCCTTAACTTAGTAATAAGGCACTTCAATAAAGCCTTTTGGTTCAAACCAAAGGGAGTTACCCAATTTAAAGGTAACATCTTCTCTGAAGTTCTCTTCTTTTATTTTACTTCTCCACTCTAAATTTTCTTCTTATTCCTTGTTTAAATATCAAAAAAATTATCCTAAATATAAATGTATTTTTTAGTAGAATTATTCTAACTACACTTACACATAACTCCATATAGTGGGTAAAAAACATACTATTTCTGTGGACAGGGAACTACTGCCTCACGAAACGATGATTGTTCAATATTTTCCTACCACCACTTATAGTGGCCATTAAGATGGAAATATATTTAAATGTGATATATATTATATTTTATTTTTAATGTATTTTTCATTTATATCATTCCTTTATGGTTTTTATAATGGGAAAAAGTGATAATTTCATTTGAGGAAGTGCGGACTACCGCACCCTCAAAGTGATATGACTTGTTCATTCCATACGTGGGATGTATAAAGGATTGATTTAATGAAATTATATATGATATTATACTATTACTATAGTATACTTATGTATCTTCATGTTTTCATTCCATTAAAATACGAAATAGAAATGAAATTAGCGCTCAAGCGTACGTACGACTTATCGTCTCCATGAACGATGCATTTCTTTTCTTATCTCCAAATGTTATGTAATCTTATAAATACATATATATACTAGATATATAAGATATATATGATATCTAAATCATTAATATCATTCTGGAGATAATGTAATTTTGACCATGTGGACAACTTGTAATTATAAGAAGTTCATTTTTAACTCAAGTACCAAATGTCGAAAAAATGACCATTATTAACATAAATGATTATATAATGTTTATAAAATGTTAATAAGTGATATAAAAGGAATAATAAACCTGAAAAAGGTTCTTAAAAAATTATAAATTAACTTTAGTTTATTATTCAGAAGATTAAATGCTGAACAGGTCATGTCGGACATGAGGTAAGGGACTTCGTCTCAATATCATTTCATTGAGGAATATTTTGTTTTATACATGAATTTATTTTATATGGTGTATAAATAATTTTGAATTTTAATTTCATTCAAATGGTATATTTTCTCTATAAATCATTTTACTAAATGAAAAATAATGAATGTTTCTTTTTAACGTACGCGGTGAAAATGACCATTCTGCCGCCGTGAGCGTTATTTGATATTTGGCTTCCTTAACAAGCCGTAATTTTTTGAAAAGAAAAATATATTCCATATAATCTTTTACGTATTTTGGTATTGAAAATGGTTTTGATAATGGATTGATTATGTCAATATATTTAAATGGTATATTGTGATTTCAATGAGGATATGTTATCTTTCCTTTATGCTTATTTTATGTGTTATGATTATGTTATGGTTCTCGGGAATTTTTTATGTATACGGGTGGTTCCGTGATAAACCTAGGGCTAGTGAGCCCATGATAGCTCTAAAATGAATTGGGTAAAGTGATGGAGGTAAAATTTAATGTTTCTCCTAAGAGATTTAGGGAATATATTGTGATGGGTATTCCAACGTAACTCCCTATGTAGTTGTGATAGGTACAACGTAAGTATGATATAGATGCCACAAGTTACCTTTATGATTTATGATTTCCATTTGTTATACATAAATCTTATGATTTTGTATGGAAAGTTAAAGATTGAAAATAATGATTTCAATGATTTGTATATATTGATGGACTAATGCTTTCTTTCTTTATTTTATAACCCTTACTGTGCTTTTTATGCTCATCCCATGTTTTTGAAATGTTTTTCACAGGACTTAAAGATGAATATAGTGTCAAGGATGGGATCAAGGAGAATTATTGTGTTCTAAAACATGGAACTAGACATGAAACTTTTTTCAAGAGTTTTTATTTTATAAAAAAATTGAAACTGAGTAGAAGTGTCTACTTTGTAATTTTCGAGATGTAATGTAATAGTTATGGACAAATTCTCTAAAACTCTAAATCTGAAAAGATCCTTAATAGGAATTATTCATTTAATTCAATATTATGTTATGTTTTAAGGTTGGGTCCTTATAGTTGTTATCAGAGGTCAGCTTAGACAACTTTTGGACTTAGAATATTTTTAAATTAATTCCATAAATTAATTTATGGAAATATTAAAATGATATAGCATTTACATATTACCATGTTAATTTGCCTAAGATATTTCTATTTTCATAATGGTTTTCCGCAGAGGAAATATGTAAACTATGATGGGATGACATCAGGAGGAAGACAACCTTCCATATCAGCAACCTTAGATGGTCAGAATCAGAACTGAACTGTTTGTTGTAGTGATGGAATAGTTGAATCAGGATATAAATGGTGGTGGTATCCATGAATGAGATCATCAAAATCAACCACATAATAACATGTCAGTAGTAGAGCATTTCATGTGGCAACATCCCCCATAATTTAGATGATCATCTGACCATGTGCTAGTTGAAGGGTGGATTATAGCACAAGAGAATATTTTTGATGTCATGGGGTATTCAAAACATTAAAATGATAGTCTCATTGTTTACCATTTTGAAGGTGAAGCTGATCAGTGGTGGTCGATGGTGAAAAATATCAGGGATAGTGAGGAGATTGATGCCCTTGATTAGGATGAATTAAAAGGTATGTTTCTTTGGAAATATTTTCTTAAGGTGGTTCGTCTTAGGATGGAAACAAAATTCGAGAAATTGAGGCGGGTGGATGACTCAGTGGCTGCTTATGAAGAAAAATTCACTCGACTGGCAAGGTATGATCCAAATTTCATATGAGATCTTGATAGTAAAATCAATCAATTTTACTCAGGATCATATCCAAAGTATATAAGGGACTTAGTATCCCGTGAGTTCAAAAGTTATAAAAAACTTGTTTGATGTGCAGAGAAGGTGGAAATGGAGTTTTTCGTTGATCATGTGTTATTTGAAAAACAACAGAATATGTGGTCGAGGTTGTAGATGAAATGGAATAACTCTTAATAAAAAAATGATGGTAATAAACTTAAGTTTACATTTTGTGAACATTGTGGTAAAAAGGACATTGGGGAATGTCTTTTGAATTTTGGTAAGTGTTACTGATGTGGTAAACTGGGACATAAGGCTCATAATTTCACCAAAAAAGATCAGGGTTATGGTAAGAGAAAATATGATTTACAGTTAGAAAAAAATTTAAGTGTAATGAAATGGGTCATTATGCAAATGAGTGTCCAATGAAGAACTCAACTGAGGGAAAGAAGTTGGACTAAAAATAGAAAGGTGTGGTGAAATCCTTTTAAACTACTTCAAAAGATGTTGGGTCATTGAATAAAGTAGTATCAGGTACACTATTTGTTTATTCAGATTATGCCAATGTGTTGTTTGATTCAGGGTCTACACATTCTTTAATTTCTGAGAAATTTTCTAGTAAATTGGCAATTCCATCTCAAGATATGAATCATGAACTTCTGGTAAAAACACCTGGA
Source organism: Viscum album (assembly GCA_963277665.1). Lineage (NCBI taxonomy): Eukaryota > Viridiplantae > Streptophyta > Magnoliopsida > Santalales > Viscaceae > Viscum > Viscum album. Next base: position 406,570,266 of record OY728167.1, read on the forward strand.
GGAAATGTTGATAAAAAATAACATCATAAGAACCTTCATGTCCTTGTGTGTAGAAAGAATCTACCTGAAAATATTATTATTTTTCCTCAATTTGAGTTTGATGTTATTTTTGGTATGGATTGTCTTTCTATATATCATTCTAAGATTGACTGCAGAGCTAAAGAGGTTTCTTTTCAGAATGAATTTCAGTTTGTATACATGAATGAACCCTTATTTTTTATAACATATCAAGAAGGTGAGAAACTAGAAAAATATGGAAATGAATGTTACTTTGAAAATATTATTTAAAACAAATGAACTATTCATATTAATGACATTCTAGTGGTAAATGAGTAACTTGATGTTTTTTCTGATGAGTTGTATGAAAATCCTACTTTTTATTACACAATTGAACAAAATTTATTTCATAAAATTCACTTGATACAACATATAAGAATGAGATTTATAGTGTATTTGGGGCTTAAGATCATTACATAACAACTTAAAACAGGAAATACAACATTTTTATTGAAAACATCCTGTACATGACCATTACATTCCCTCGTACTTAGCATTACATGGGATAACCTGAGGACATGAATAAGAAAATGGTGAGCTATAAAGCCCAATAAGGGAATAAACATAGAATAACATGATGAATACAATACATGTTAGACAATATTCATATTAATATAGCACAAGATAATCATACATAAAGGCATGATAAATCATGATAATCATAACATAGAAATGTGGCAACAACACTTAACAAGGAATTAGCATGAGCCAAGGCTCATTGCACATGGAGAATGAGTAAACCCTCATTTCACATGAAGCACAAGTAAACCCTCATTTCCCTTGAATTAGCATGAGTAAATACCCATTGCGCATTTTGTGTCATGATACTATACTTTACCTAATGCATTGGAGTGCTATTAGGGCAGACCCTTCTTAAACATTTCACTTTATGCATAAGTGTTCCACATGGATCATAAAACATTGAATCATTCAACATAACAATTTATTATATGATAATAGAATGTGGATACATACCTGAAACTCTTTAAACAATAATTAAATGTGAAAAATGTTGAATACCATTGATAGATACATTGGCATGGTATTCACTACACAATGACTTTGGCTTTGAAAAACGTGGTGCAATTTCTACAGCATAATGGTGTGACATAATAACTAATAAAAATAGATGATGAGAGAGAAAAGGGTGTCTCATAATATTTCCATGACATGTATAGTAAGGGGTTAATATAGATACATGTCCCAACAAATGTAATGGAATTTAGATTCATGATACAAAAGAATTTCTTGAATTTAAATTAGGAGTGAGAAATTCCTTTCAGAATTTCAGCATAGTAACAGGTGTACATGGGAGGAATTTAATTAGATAGAAAGGTGTCTCCCATCATTCAAACATAAAGATTAAAGTATGTGGTAGGTGTGAAACCATACCGCAACATTTATAATTGTAGTTAAAAGTTCATAACAACTTAAAGAATATTGGAAAAAATTGAGAAATGAACAAAACACTTACTTGGAAGTGTGCTTCCAAAGGATTGAGAGAGGATTGAGAGAGGATTCTTGGGAGCTTGGGGCACCATGGGAGAATTATAGAGAGTAGAGGGAAGATTTTTGATGAACTCCAAAGGCTTTGAGTGAGGTGGAAGTGGGAGCTTGGGTGGGTTTATATAGGAAAAGGAGAGGGAATTGTTTATTATTTAGGTTTGGGACACCTCACATTAAACAAATTAAAACCACAAACCAAAACATGGTTTTTGCCAATGTTTTTTTTCAAAGGGGAGTAGAAAAGAATATTTTATAAGTCCAAAGTTCAAAATTCTTAAAATAATAGGGTTTCTTATGTGGAGGTGAGTCACACTCCCAAGGAAAACAATTTAAAAAGACAAAATGTTTAATAAGTCTTGAATGGTCCACCAAAGCTTTGTAAAATAAATAAAACAAACCCAAAATCACATTATTTTAATGGTAAAAAATATATTGTATTAACATTAAGTTGATACTATTTTATTACATCACTATTGGGTCATTATGAAGTCATAAAACACATTATATATTTAAATGGTATTTAATTTTTTCCCAAAAATTTGACTGTCTCAAAAAATTACGAAAAATTCACCATTGGATAATCTTGACATCCTGATTCCAGAATTAATATTAATTTTATCTAAATAATTTTATAAATATGGTAATTCTAACTTTTAAAATAAAAACTAACATTTATAAAAAATTCATGGGTTTTGATAAAAATGGCTTTCAAACCATAATAAAATTACAATTTCATTCATAAAATTATTAAAGAATTTATATTTAATAAAAAATATTTTAATTATAATAATAATATTTTATCAAAAATCCATTAATTCATCAAAATAAATGTCTTAGTTTAATATTAACTAAAAATGGTATTTCTTCTTTAAAACATATTTACAAGGTAACAATAATAAAATGAAAGTATATTCATTATTATATTCAAAGAAAATGTACATAACCATAGTACTAGGGTCTGGTTACATAAACCCCTAAAACACCCACATAAGACCGAAGGGTGAGGTGTGAAATGGTGACAGACTCTTGGGGTGTCTCGGATAACATCGCTCGGGTGGTAATCTCTATCAACTTCCACTTCTCCCGTAGGCGATTCCGCTCAAGATTAACATGTTCAAGCTCATCTTGAGCGTGGCCAAGAGTGAAGACCAATGACGCCACCTCCATTATGAGCTCCTAAAAATGGGATTCATATGGGGAAAGTCTACTGGATGAGGCCATTGCTTCCTTTTTCTGAGTAAATTGGATTTGTTAAAGCTCGTATTTTTACTAATCATGTGATCACTTTTCAATGGCTACAATAGCAACGGTCATAATTATTAATGGTATTTTAAAATCCAAAAACATAAAACAAAAGAAGTTCATATGTTGTATAACCATTTCACATATTAATACATTTAATTAGATCAAGAGGGATTTTTATTATCAAAAGTTTGGTTCGTTACAATCTTCCCCCCTTAAGAAATTTCTCCCTGGAAATTTCATTTTACATTCTTGGCCACAAACATATGGGGGTACTTTCCTTCCTTGCTTCCTCTGGTTCCCATGTTTCCTCTTCATACTTATGGTTTCTCCATAGTACCTTGACCAGATGAGTAGTCTTGTTGCGTAGAACATTTTCTCTATGATTCAAAATCTTCACTAGCTCCTCCTCATAGGAATCATCATACTCTAACTGTACCACCTCAGAAGTGAGTACATGTGAAGGGTATGGTATGTACTTCCTTAAGAGGGATACATGAAATACATCATGTAATTTGGCCATGGTAGGTGTAAGTTCTAGTCGATAGGCCACAACCCTGACATGATCAAGAATCTCGAAGGGGCCGATGTACCTAGGACTTAACTTCCCTTTCTTTCCAAACCTCTTGACCTTCTTCCACGGAGATATGCATAGAAATACCATGTCTCCAAATTTAAAATCAAGGTCTCATTGATGGTTATCTTCATAACTCTTCTTTCAACTCTGGGCTGCCTTGATATGTTGTTGAATGGTTTTCACCTTCTTCACTATTTCATCGACCATTTCTGGTCCGAGAAGCTTACGCTCATCAACTTCATCCCAACATGTCAATGTTCTTCACCTCTTCCCATACAATGCATCATAAGGTGCCATTGATATGCTCGAGTGGAAACTGTTGTTATATGAGAACTCAACCAAAGGAAGATGTTGATCCCATCCTCCTTTGAAGTCTATTGAGCATGCTCTCAACATGTCCTCAAGTTTTTGGATAGTCCGCTCAGATTGGAAAACAATTTGAGGATGATAAGTCGTACTGAAGTTCATCTCAGTATCTAGAGCATGTTGAAGACTCTTCAAAAACATAGAGCTTAATATTTGATCTCGATCAGATACAATAGATGGTGGTACTTCATGAAGCCTTGCCACTTCCCTAATATATATACGTTCCAATTGATCCAATGATAAATCCTCCGGAATTGCAATGAAGTGTGTAGACTTTGTAAGATGATCCTCAACAACCCAGATTGCATTGATGCCTTTGGATGTCTTTGGATGTACTGTTACAAAGTCCCTGGTGATGTTCTCCCATTTACATGTTGGTATGGGTAGTTGTTGATTCATCCCTTTATAAGTTTTTCTCTTAGCCTTCACTTTATGGCATACCAGACACTTTTATGTATACACAACAATCTCCCGTTTCATATTGTCCCACCAAATGTTTTCTCAGAGATCTTAATAAATCTTTGTGCTCCCTTGGTGGATAGAGAAGGTCGAGCTATGTGCATCATTAAATAGCTCCTTCTTTATCTCTGGATCGAATGGTACACATAATCGCATCCCAAATCTTACAACTCCTTCCTCATCAACTTTGAAATCAGAGGATTTCCCCTTTCTAATAGCTTCCACCCTTTTCTGAATTTTCACATCATTTCTTTAAGAATCCTTAATTATCTCCAAGAGGGATGTTTGAGCAATCATTTGAGAAAGGATTGTTGAATTTCCACCCTTAATTATTCCCATGTACATCCACTTAAAATATAAGAAGATTGGATCCTTTTCAATTCTCATCATTGATAAAGATGCATGATCCTTTATACTTAGAGCATCTGCCACCTTGTTGCCTTACCGGGATGGTATTGGATTGAGAATTAATAATCCTTGATGAGCTCTATCCATCTTCTCTAGCACATATTAACCTCTTTAAGTGTGAATATATATTTCAGACTCTTTTGGTCAGTATATATCTCACATTTCTCCCCATAGAGATAATTCTGCCAGATTTTTAAGGAAAAGATCACAACCACCATCTCCAGATCAAACATTGGATAGTTTTGCTCATGAATTTTCAACTACCTTGAGGAATAGTATATCAATTTATCATTTTTTCATTATCAAACATCCAAATACCTTCTTAGAAGCATCATTATACACCACAAAGAGGTCTCCACTAGTAGGGAGTGTGAGTACCAGTGCAGTGATAAGCCTATTTTTCAAATCCCTGAAACAATCTTCACATTCTTGTGTCCAGAAAAACATTACTCCATTCCATGTTAGCATGTTCATTGGGTTTTAAAATCGTGAAAAGTTCTTCACAAGTCATCGATAAAACCTAGCTAGACCCAAAAAGCTATGGATCTATATTATAGAAGTTGTCCTGGGCCACTCTTCAATTACCTTCATCTTGGTAGGGTCGACAAATATCCCTTTTCTAGTGATAACATTCCCAAATAATGATACTCCTCCATCTAGAACTCACATTTATAGTACTTTTCATTCAACTTCTCCCTTCTCAAAGTCCTTAACACAGTTTTCAAATTCTCCTGATGGTCCTCATTGCTCTTGGAGTATAAAAAAATATCATCAATAAAGACTACCATAAATTTGTCGAGGTGATCTCTAAAGACTCTATTCATTAAATCCATGAAAATTTCTTGAGAATTACTAAGTTCTAAGGGCATCACTATGAACTCATAGTGTCCATACCTCATTCAATTGGAAGTCTTGGGAATATCTTCCTTCATCACCTTTAATTGGTGATATCCCAACCGAAGGTCTAACTTAGAGAAATAACTGGCCCCATATAGCTGATCGAACAAGCCATCTATCCGTGGTAGGGGATACTTGTTATTTATTGAGATTTTATTGAGCTCACAATAATAAATGCATAGGTACATTGATCCATCCTTATTCTTAATGAATAGGACTGGTGCACCCCATGATGAAGCACTCGGTCATATAAAACCCTTCTCCATATTCTCCTGTAACTGCTTCTTCTACTCTTCCAGCTCTAAGGTGGCCATTCTGTAAGGTTTCTTTGAGATTGGTAGAGATTCAGGGATAAGTTCAATTGAGAACTCAACCTATTGGTCTGTAGGGAGAACAAGAAAATATTTGAGGAATACATCAGTGTAATCCCTCACGATGGGCATGTATTCAAGCATGATTCTCCCCTTTGTCTCAATCATTTTAGCTAGATATTCTTTCTCATAAGGTATCAATATCCACATTTGTGATGATGATTCGAAAGGAGATTCATCTTCCTCCTTTCATTTGTAAAGAATTGGAGGATGCTTCGGGATATGAAGAGTGATCTCCCTTTCCCAGCAGTTGATAGTGGCTTTGTATAAAGACAGACAATCGATGACCAAGATAGCATCAAACTCCACTAAAGGAAGTATGAAGAGATTTTCTGGGAGGTTTAGTCCACAAATGTTTACTGGGGAGGAGTTATAAACCATGGATGCAACAATTTCCCCATTCTCTATTCTCAAAGATAAATTTTCCTCCGAATTTTGAGGTGGTGTTTGAATTTTTCTACTAAACTTTTAAGATATAAAAGAATGCATAGAACCATAATAAAATAGTACATTCTCTATTCTTGAATGAATAACTAGCATACTTGTCACTACATCGTTGTTCGGATCCACCTCAGTGGTAGTGACAGAATAGGCCCTTACCTGTTGCCTTGGAGGTTGTTTTTTATTGCCTCTAAAAACCCTCAGCTTAGGGAAATTGTTTGCATAATTCGAAAGCTCCTTACAGTTATAACACTGCACTCCCGAATGAGTGTTGATATGAACCATCCTTTATTCTTCAACATTAGTGGGATTTTTCATATCCCTTTAGCAGTTCTTTGACAGATGAACAAACTATCCACATTTGAAGCAATTCTTAGTTCCCTTGAGATAGTTACCAGGATGTTTCTTACCATAATTTTTTCAAGGGGAAAACTTAGGCTTCTTTCCATCATGGGATTTGTTTGATGGACCACCCATGTTGTTCTCCATTTTCCGCTTCTTGTCACTAGGCCCAAGAGACCACTGAGAGTATCCAATCTCCATTTCAACCTTGAGAGAACAATGTACAATATCCTCATAACTTTCGAAGTCTCGAATCACCAATGCTTTTCGTAGACCCGGCTTTAGTCCGCTAAATAAGCAATCCACCTTCCTTTCGGTGTTCATGAAGAAGCCAGAGGCGTACCTTGCAAGCCTTGTACAGTTTTCTTCATACACCCTGATGGAATCATCTTCCTTTCTTCTTGAATCTAAGTAACTCTCTTTCCATCTTGAGATGGAGGGTTCGAGGAAAATATTTGTTGAAAAACATCCTCTGGAATTTCTCCCAATTAATGGAATCAATTTCCTCTTGGGACTTTGTATTCTTGATCAGTGTCCACCACTGATCAGCTTCCCCATCAAAACGATAGACCGCCAGTATAACTTTTTCCTCTTCCAAGCACTAGATAATGGAGAATATCTTTCCCATGGAGTTAATCGATTGTTCTGCGAGGAGGGGATCTGAAGATCCGCTAAACATGGGAGGCCTTTACCGCATGAAGGATTCTACGACAACTTTCTCTTTCAATGGAGGAGGAGGGAGTTCCACCTAATTCAAGTTATTCTTAATAACTCAAGCCAGCTGACTATGTATTGTCATGAATTTTTGAGCATCTGCTCCTGTCATATCAGGCATATCATTATGGAAATCTTCACATTTCCTACAACATTTATTGGATGAACGTGTTCTTCTATTTCCCTATATTAACTAAGAAGAAGAATGTATAATTAGAGGTATTAAATACTTATCCATTGAGCCTAAAAAGGAAAATTTGAACATAATAGTATAAAATTACAAAGAATAAGTATATACTAACTTGTTATTTCTTAGTTTTAAATCTAGGTTATCCTCAATTTATTTCATAACTTATATTCTTATGGGATTTTTTTCCGTTAATAATGGGTTGTACTAAGTTCGTGAATCTACCAAAGCATATCCCCTGGGAGTGTCATAACCAAGAGTGCATCGAGGCCCATTGTTGTGCACCATTTCCTGTTCGAGTCTATCTCAAAGTGGTGTTTTCAGGTTTTACTCCTAGGATACATTTGTATTAGAGCCACCTCTACCTGCTCGTATCCAGACATGGATGTATTTTCTTGATAAACCACTTACTAAATACTCACCAAAACATATGGATGTTTTTATCATTCTTGTCTCTAAGGATTCCCTAGTGTTTTCTAATCCTAATCCAAAAAATAACAAAACCTATCCTCTGATACCAACTATGACAACCTTGCTTTTTATTACACAATTAAACATAATTTATTACACAAACTTCACTTGATACAACGTAGAAGATCGAGAGGTATAGTGTATTTGGGGCTTGGGATCATTAAATAACAACTTAAAACATGAAATACAACATTTTTATTTAAAACATACTTTACATTACCACTACCTTCCCTCATACTTAGCATTGCATGGAATAACCTGAGGACATGCATAAGAAAAGGGTGAGATATATAGCTCAGTAAGGGAATAAACATGGAATAACATCAGGAATACAATACATGTTAGACTATAGGCATATCAATAGAGCACAAGAGAAGCATAACATAAAGGAAAGATAAAGCATGATAATCATAACATGGGAATGTGGCAACAACACTTAACATGGAATTAGCATGAGCCAAAGATCATTGCACATGAAGCATTAGTAAACCATCATTGCACAAGAAGCACGAGTAAACCCTCATTTCACATGAATTATCATGAATAAACACCCATTGCACATGTTGTATATCCTGATAATATACTTTACCCAATGCATTGGAGCACTATCAGGGCGCACCCCTCTTAAACATTTCACTTCATGCATAAGTGTGCCACATGGATCATAAAACATTGAATCATTCAACATAATCATTTATTCCACAATAAGAAAATGTGGAATAAATAAATGAAACTATTTAAACAATAAGTAAATTTTCATAAAGGTTAATACCCTTGATAGTGAAATGGGTATGGTATTCACTACACAATGACTTTGGCTTGGAAAAACGTGGTGCAATTTCCGCAGCATAACGGCGTGACATAAGAACTCATAAAAATTGTTGATGAGAGAGAAAGTGGTGTATCATAATATTCACATTACATGGACACTAAGGGGGTAATATAGATACATTTACCAACAAATTTAATGGAATTTAGATTCATGATACAAAATAGTTGCTTGAATGTAAATGAGGAGAGAGTAATTCCTTTCGGAATTTCAGCATAGTAATAAGTGTACATTATAGGCATTTAATGAGAGAAAAATAGGTCTCCCATCATTACAACACAAAGAGAGAATTATGGGGGAGGTGAGAAACCATAATCCAACATTTTTAATTGAAATTAAAAGGGCATAACAACTTAAATAATATTGGAAAAACATGAGAAAGGAAGAAAACCCTTACTTGGAAGTGTGCTTCCAAAGGCTTGGGAGAGGCTTGAGAGAGGCTTGAGAGAAGATTTTTTCAAGCTTGGGGCACCTTGGGAGGATTATATAGAGAGTATGGAAGAGGTTGGACGAACTAAAAAGGCATTGAGTGAGGAGGAAGTGGGAGCTTGGGTGGGTTTATATATGAAAGGAGAGGGAATTGTTTATTATTTAGGTTTGGGACACCTCATATTAAACTAATAAAAACCACAAACCAGCCCATGGTTTTTGCCTATGGTTTTTTCCAAAGTTTACTGGAAAAAAATATTTTATAAGGCCAAAGTCCGAAATTCTTAATATAATATGGTTACTTATGTGGAGGTGAATCACACACCCAAGGAAAAAAATTTAAAAAGAAAAAATGTTTAATAAGTCTTGAAGGGTCCACTAAAGTTTTCTAAAATAAATAAAACAAACACAAAATCACATTATTTTAATGGTGAAAAATATATTGGACGAAAATAATGTTTATAGTATTTTATTACAAAATTATTGGGTAATTATGATGTCATAAAAGACATTATATATTTAAACAGTATTTAATTTTTACCAAAAAATTTGATTGTCTCAGAAAATTATGAAAAATTCACCGTTGGATAATTTCAATGTCCTGATTCCATAAATAATATTAATTTAATCTAAATAATTTTATAAATATGTTAATTTTCAGTTTTAAAATAAAAACTGATATTTATAAAAAATTCATGGGTTTTGACAAAAATGGATTTCAAACCTTAATAAAATTACAATTGCAATCATAAAATTATATGATCATTTATAATTAAAAAAAATTAATTTAATAATGATAGTAATAATTTATTAAAATATTATTTAATTCAAAAATACATTAATTCATCAAAATATATTTCCTAGTTGAATATTAACTAAAAATGTTATTTGTGCTTTAAAAACTATTCACAAGGTAACAATAATAAAATGAAAGTATATTCAATATTATATACAAAGAAAATGTACATAACCATAGTACTAGGGTTTGGATACATAACCCCTTAAAACACCCGCATAAGACTAAAGGTTGAGGTGTACGATAGTGACATAATCTTGGGGTGGCTCGGATAACATCGCTTAGGTGGTAATCTTTATCAACTTCCACTTCTATTGTAGGCGGTTCTGCTCAACCTTAACGAGTTCAAGATCAGCTTGAGATTGGTCAAGAGTGAAGCTCAATGACGCCACCTCCTTTCTGAGCTCCGAAAAATGGGCTTCATACGGGGAAAGTCTACTGGATGAGGCCATCTCTTCCTTTGTCTGAGTAAATTGGATTTGTTAAAGACCATTTTTATACTAATCATGTGAACACTGTTCAACAAATTCAATAGAAATGGTCACAATTCTTACTGGTATTTTAAAATCCAAAAACATAAAAAAAAAGTGAATATGTTGTATAACCATTTCACATATTAGGACATTTAATTAGATTAAGAGGTATTTTCATTAACAAAAGTTTGGGTTTGTACAAGTTGCCTAGTATAATATCTGATCGGGAAGTTGAATTTATTTTTGACTTAGTTCCTGATGTTAAGACAATTTCAAAACCCCCTTATGGAATGGATCAAATTGAACTTTTAGAGTTAAAGAATAAATTTCAGGAGTTATTAGATAAAGGTTTCATTCGACCTAGCACATCACCATGGGGTTATCCTATCTTGTTTGTTAAAAAGAAATATGGTTCATTGAGACTTTTTATTGGTTATAGAGCATTGAATAACATCATTATTAAGAACACGTATCATTTACCTAATATCAATGATTTTTTTTATTAGCTCCATGGAGCTCAGTATTTTTCAGAGATTGACTTGTGGTTGGGGTACCATCAGTTGAATGTAAAGGAAGCAGACATTCTGAATACCACGTTTCATACTAGATATGGCCATTATGAATTTGTAGTTATGCCTTTTGGGTTAACCAATGCACCTGCTGTATTCAAGGATCTTATGAATAGATTTTTTTGAATTATTGGATAAGTTTGTGGTTGTTTTTATTGATGATATTTTGGTTTATTCTATAAGTAAAGAGAAGTATGAAAGTCATTTTAGGTCTGTCTTGAAAACCTTAAAAGAAAAGCAACTGTTTGGAAAATTCAGCAAGTGTGAGTTTCAGTTACAAAAAATTTCATTCCTTGGTCACATTGTTTCCAAAAAGGGAATAAATATTGATCCTACTAAAACAAAAGTTGTTGAAGAATGGCCAAGACCCACAAATATAACCGAGATTCATAGTTTTCTAGGATTAGTAGGTTATTACTGAAGGTTTGTTGAAAATTTTTCACAGTTATCTAGCCCATTGACTAAGTTAACTCGAAAAGGTGTTATGTTTATCTAGAAAAAATAATCTGATGAATGTTTATAGTAATTCAATAGAAGATTGGTAAATCCTCCAATTTTGGAAATGTCTTCCAGAAATGGTGAGTTTGTTATCTATAGTGATGTTTCATGGAAATGACTTGGTTGTGTCCTAATGCAGAATGATTAGGTAATTGATTATGGTTCACGTATGTTGAAACCTCGTAAGTTAAATTACCCTACACATGATTTGGAATTAGTTACTGTTGTTTTTTTCTTTAAAAATTTGTAGGCATCATCTATATGGAGTAAAGTGTGAAATATATACTGAACACAAAAGTTTGAAGTTATATTCACTCAAAAAGAATTGAACATGTGATAGAGGATATGGATAGAATTAATCAATGATTATGATTGCACAATTCATTACCATCCATGAAAGGAAAATAAAGTGGTTGATTCTTTGAGTCGAAAAAGTTATGCAACATTAACCATGTTAGTTTGGAACAAGATCATTTTATTAATGATTTTTTTTACTTTTTCATAGAATTTATTGGTGTACGAAATTATTCTATTTTGTTTTAGGTGTCATTGAAATCATCTCTAACAGACAGAATTAAGCAAGCGCAGAAGGAAGATAGTGAGTTGTAGAAAAAGGTAGAGTTGGTTCAGAAGGGTAAGTTTCTTGATTTTAACAATGATAATGATTGTATTTTGATATTCAGAATGATATTATGTGTGACTTGTGATTCACAGTTGATGAAAGAGTTATTATGTGAAGCTCATAGTTATCTCTTTTCTGTTTATCCTAGAAGTACTAAGATATACAGAGATCTTAGGGAGTATTACTGGTGGGATGGAATGAAAAGAAATATTTCTAACTTTACTATGAAATGTTTGACTTTTCAATAGGTTAAAGCAGAATGGAAGTTTCTGAAAGGGATGATTCAGTCTTTACCGGTGCCATAGTAGCAATGGAAAAATATATCCATGGACTTCATTATGGGATTACCGAAGACATCTCGAGGTAACAATACAATATGGTTTGTAGATGATCGATTGACTGAATCTACTCATTTCCTTCCTATTAGAGATAATCTATCTCTAGATCAAATTTATCGGTTGTATGTTAAATAAATAATCAGTTTTCATGGAGTTTCCCTCTCCATTGTATCTGATCGTGATCTGAGGATTACTTCTAACTTTTGGAAAGGCCTTCAGAATTCATTGGGTACTGAATTAAATTTTAGTACATCTTTTCATACTCAATTAGATGGGAATTCAGAACGAAAAATTCATACATTGGAGGATTTGTTACGTGCTATCTTGATGGATTACCAAGGATGTTGAGCCCAACATATTTCCTTGGTTGAATATTCTTATAATAACAGTTTTCATTCAAGTATACAGATGGCTCCATTTGAGGAATATTATGGAAAATGTTGTCGAACTCCAGCTTATTGGAAAGAATTAGGTGAAAGGAAGTTAATGGGACTTGAATTGGTAGAATAGATGGTAGTGAAAGTTCAATTGATTCAAAAGCACATGTGAAAATCTCAGAGTAGGCATAAAAGTTATGCGGATAACCGAGGAATGATCTTTATTTTGAGGTAGGTGATCATGTCTTTCTCAAATTTTCTCCACAGAAAAGTGTGATGTGTCATGGTAAGAAGTTAAAGTTGAGTCTGAGGTTCATTGGACCATATGAAATCCTAGAGAAATTTGGATCGGTTTCCTAAAGAGTGGCTTTACCTCCATGTTTATTACAAGTACACAATATTTTTCATGTTTCATTGTTGAGGAAGTGTATGCCAAATCCATCTCATGTTTTGAGTCCATAGGTAGTTTAGTTGGAAGAGAATATTTCTTATGAGGAACAACCAGTCCAAATTATGGACCAAAGAGAGAAAGTGTTGTCGAATAAGGTAATCCATCAGGTAAAGGTTTTTTGAAAAAACCATATGGTTGAAGAGGCAACATGGGAATTAGAAAATTCTATAAGGTATAAATACCCCCATTTATTTGATAAGATAATTGAATTTTGGGTACGCAATTCTAAAAAGGGGGGAAGGATGTAACATCCCTGTAAAATAAGGAAATATGATATTTTCATATTCATTAATATTTCGGAATTAAATAAAGGGGATTCTATGTTTGATGGTGTACCCGACACACAACAATGGGTTTCTTCGAAGACTTATGTTTCACACAATGTTGAGTCATACTGAAAAATAATAATATAATATTATTTTAAATGGTAGTTAACGCCTATCCATTGTATTGTAAGGAATGAAGAGAACTAACCGTATTATAATTACATGTGTTTTTTAAATGTTTTCACATTTATCAAATAAAAGTTAGAGACTTAAAATGTGAATGAATCCAATTTTAAGCATAAATACTCTAATATTCATTAAAGGTTCGATTTACTGACTTTTGATGGCGAACCATTTTTAAATCTAGTTTTTGTCACTTTTATATGTTCTATTTAAAAAAAATGATATTCTTATTTTGAATCGGGACATAAAAATTTACTTTGGATTAAATTTTGGCATTTTTCTGATAATGTTCATTTTTTATGAATAGTGAAGAATATTTTATTTTAATTCAAAATTCCATTTTAATATAATTTATTTATATGGTTAGATTATCTTTTTTAATGGTTTTAAAGTTTAATTAGATTATATTTTTACCATTTAATCCAATGTTGGTCATTATAAGTAATTTAACATTGAAATTGGATATAAACAAGTTTGAGTCTTTTGATAGTTATTATTTATTAAAAACACACTTTTTGTTTTAATGATGGGAATTAAATTTAAATTAATTTCCTCCACTACTGTGTTTTGAATTTGAAAAAATGGATTCCATATTTCGAATCAAGAGTTCCAAATTGTGTAAATAGTAAACTTTTATTTTTAGACATTATGAATATTTATTTTAGTAAATATTGTATTTATCGTGCTTAAAGGGTAAATCTGTTAAATAAGGGTAAACAAATATTATTATAATAATATAAAATTACCCTAACATGTGTCCTAATCCTATTGGTTGATAAATTTCCGACCGTGGGCATCTTTAGGTCTATTTTGGGACTCCATGGAGCCAGATGGGAGTGATAATTACACTTTATATTAATTAATTTAAAGTAAAGACAAAAATGACTTAAACATATATCTTTTAGTAAAAAATTTTATATGGGGTTATATAAGTGACCTGTTGGACTATAAATATTAATTTGAAAGATAGAAATATTTTTTACATAATGGTATTTTATTTCTAATTTTTAGACATTAAATAAATAAATTTAATTATGACACAATGATGATGTAGTAAATACTTCATTAATAAAGGATTCAAATAAATGATATTATAATTATTAAAATAAATTTATTTGGAATCTTTTTATGTAATCCACGAATTTTATAGATTAATATGACTTTTTTATCTTTGAATTAATTGTGTTTTTTTCAAAATAATCAAGTTGGTTTGGATTTTTAAAAAAGTCGTGATATGAATAGTATTAAAATTGACATAAAAGAGTTTTTAAATCAATCAATATTTTATTAAATGATAAAATAATTCAAAAAATATAATATTAGGCCAAATGACATATATAATATTATTAATTTCATTAATGATCCATTTTTTGTCTCTTGGAATTTTATAGTAACTATATTAACCTTATAGAGTGAATACACAAGAAGACATGGTAAGAGTCAAATCAGTTAACTAAGGGTTAAAGATAAATGATAAGGTTAAATTTGAAACCAAAACTTGTCTAAAACCTATTCGTTGAGAGTATTTATAATAATAGTTATCTTATCTTATAATTTAATAATTTTTGGACCTTTTGAATCCTAAATTTAGTTTATAATAAAATAATACTTTTAAACTTTCCTAAAGAGCCCCTCCACCCTTATAAAAATCCATCACCTCTAACCCATTACATACACATCTCAAGCCTCGTGTCTCATTACAAATCTTCACAAACAAGCTCCCAACATCCCTATATTCCTCTTAGAATCCTTAACTTAGTTAGAATGCACTTCAGGGAAGCCTTTTGGTTCAAACCAAAGGGAGTTACCTGATTTAAAGGTAACATCTTCTCTCAAGTTCTCTTCTTTTATTTTACTTCTCCACTTCCTATTATCTTATTATTCATTGTTTACATATAAAAACCAGTATAATTAATATAATAGGTTTTTTTATAATAACTATTCTAACTACACTTACAAACATGTCCTTCTAATGGGTAAAGAACATATTGTTTCTGTGGATGGTGAACTACTACCTCACGAAATGACGATTGTTCAATCTTCTCCTACCACTTATTATGGTGGCCATTAAGATGGAACTATATTTATATGTGATATATATTATATTTTATCTATACTTATGTATTTTTATTTTATATAATACCTTTATGGTTTCCATAATGGGTAAAAGTGATAATTTCATTTGAGGAAGTGCGGACTACCGCCCCCTCAAAGTGATATGACTTGTTCATGACATACATTGGATGTGTAAAGGATGGAATTAATGAAATTATATATGATATTATAATGGAATTATAATATACCTATGTATCATCAATTTTTCATTCCATTAAAATACAAAATAGAAATTAGAGTATAATTCATGCGTATGTACGGCTTACCATATCCATGAATGGTGCATTTCATTTCTTATCTCCAAATGTTATGTACTGTTATATATACATATATATACTGGATATATATATGATATATATTATATCTAAATCATGAATATCATTTTGGATATAATGTAATTTTTACCATATGGATAACTTGTAATTATAAGAAGTTCATTTTTTACTCAAGTACCAAATATCTACGAAACGACCATTATTAACATAAATGATTATATAATTTTTATAACATGGTAATAAGTGATATAAAAGGAATAGTAAACCTGAAAAAGCTTATAAAACAAGTATAATTTAGCTTTATATTATTATTTAGTAGATTAAATAACGAACGGTTCATGTCGGACATGAGGTAAGGGTCTTCGTCTCAATCTCCTTTCATTGAGGCCTATTTTGTTTTATACATGACTTTCTTTTATACCTTTTATAAACCCCTTTTAATTTTAATTTAATAAAAATGGAATCTTTTATCTACAAATCATTTTACTCTAGGACAAAAATGGAATGTTTCTTTTAAACGTAATCAGTGACAATGACCTTCCTGCTGCCGCGAGCGTTATTTGATATTTGGATTCCTTAACAAGATGTAATGTTTTTAAAAGGAAAATAAATACCATATACTCTTTTACTTATTTTGGTATTGAAAATGGTTTTGATAATGTATTTATTATGTCAATATATTAAATGATATATTGTGAATTCGATTGGGAAATGTTATCTTTCCTTTATACATATATTATGTGTTATGATTATGTTATGGTTATTATGAATTATTTATGTATATGGGTGGTTCTATGATAAACCTAGGGCGGGTGAGCCCAAGATAGCTCTCCAATGTATTGAGAAACGTGATGGAGGTAAATGTTAATGTTTCTTCAAATAGATTTAGGGAATATACTATGATGGGTATTCCAACTTAACTCCCTATGTAGCTGTGGTAGCTACTATATAAGTATGATATCGATGCCACAAGTTACCCTTATGATTTATGATTTACATTGGTCATTCATAAATCTTATGATTTTTTGTGGTAAGTTAAATATTGAAAACCATGTTTTAATTGATTTGTATGTATTGATGGACTAATGTTTTCTTTCTTTATTTTATAACCCTATCTGAGATTTTTATGCTCATCCCAATTTTTTGAAATGTTTTTCACTGGACATAAAGATGAATAGGGTCAAGGATGGACTCAAGGAAAAGTCATGTTGTCTAAAACATTGAACTAGACATGACTTTTTTTCAAGAGTTTTTATTTTATAAAAAATGGAAACTGAGTAAAAGTGTCTACATTTTAATTTTTGAGATATAATGTAATAGTTATGGCCTAATTATCTAAAACTCTAAACTTGAAATGACCCTCAATGTTAATTATTCATTTAACTCAAGATTATGTAACATTTTAAGGTTGGGTCCTTATTTGTAATGCAAGCTAACCTCATCATTCCATTTAGTGAAATCTAAAATTTATCTTCCACGTAGTTCATGATTAACATGGTGTTACAAAATAAGATATAAACTAAAATAATTTATTTTCATTGTTTCATGAAATGAAATATATTAAAAGGGATAAATTAATTTGAAAAAAATCACAAAATGTTAAGGTGTTATAGGGTACCTATTCCAGAAACTTTTGAGGTCTACTTCCTTTGACTAGGGTCCCCTGTATTCCTATAAATTAGACTATTGGGATCCTAGTTTTGAATAATGTAAAATTTAAAGAAGACAACAAGCTATGGTCGCCCATCCCCATCCCACAGGTCCATCAAAATCCCCTAGGTAGCTCTCTAAAACATTAGAGAAGAAAAATTAAGGGGAATAGTGGGATCAAAGTCCCTCTAGGGTGTAAACCACAAGATATTTGCATGAGGACCCCTTTTACCCTTAGTTAGCAAGTACTACCACGATGACCCCTTCCCTAACTAGGGACTTGCGCGAGACACTTCTAGGGACACCTGAAGAGTCCCTTGGCACCTAGAACAAGGCCTTTCTTGACTGTTATCTCCTAGTGATCGATCACTCAAGGAACCTCCAACTCATGTGGCACAACCCCCTTTCATGAATTACTTTGATCTTCCCTAGGTTTTATGTAATGAATCTCTCTCTCACCAAGACTTAACCAACATGAGACACATTCCAATTCCTATTTCAATACACCAATGTGAGGGCTCCCCTTCTTTTGGATCCCTTCTTTAAGGGTGACCAAATTGTTTCCTCCACTAAATCCACCAGACAAGAAAAACCATGGGGACAGACACATCAGCATGTATTCTACTATGATACAAATTCCACCAGTCATAAGATCCCCACACTTGACCCATCTGATAGGTAGAGTCTGGAGGGTGGATGTATATATTCATCCCACTGGTCACGAGGACCCCAACCCTGGGGGCAGTGTCAGCGACCTCCCTATCTTAGGTATGAGGTCTAGGATAATGTCCTTACCTCAATGTTTTAAAGAATAGTGATATCCAATTCTAGGTGGGGAGGGAGAGGATCACACTTTATTTTCCTTTTGAGTGATATTGAATTTTCCTTATCTCTTCCCCAAGAATCAGGATTAGGGCATTCCTCCTGGTGTAAACCCCTAATATTTCTTTCAGGACCTCTATTGCTTTATTCCTTCATCCTTCTCTATACCAATGGTATGTATCCAGATGGGTATTCAGTCATGAATTTCTAAGGTACAATGATGGGAGGATGTGGGAATGCCAAGCCTCTTCTCCTTTATCTATATCCCCTCCCTCATCCACCAACAGACAAAGATGATTGTGTGGTCTTCTATATCTGTTGCTTCTTCTTTTTTATGACACAGATAATGAATAATGTGGGAATATATGTTAGTGGTGATCATGACATCTACATGATCCCATTAAATATGGGCCTCCTATTTGATATAATCCCAATCTATAATTTCAAATGCTCCTCCTCCTAATGTATAATCCATAATCATACCTCAAAATCACTATTAGTTAAGACATTGCACATGTCCCCAACCACAAAGGGAATAGTCCTATATGGTGTAAGCCAAAAAATCATTCCATAATCCCTTCAAATGTCTATATTATCCTAAGAGTAAAACATTCATATGGAATCCATATTCATTATTCCTCATAACTGAGCTTTGTCTCCTTTGATTCTCGACCAACCGGGATAACTTGGAATCCTCCATGACGTCTAATCCCAACACCCTAAAATCAACAATAATTCCCTCTAGGACACAATACAATTGGGTTCATATCTATCACGAGGAACCAAATAAATTCCATGTACTATTTTCCACCTCAGTTTAAGTCCCAAAAAAAAATTTACTTGGAACCATTCGCCTAAATGTCTCTACTGCATGATATTAAACTGTCTGGTTTGGTCCTCATAACAAGACCTTAAAAGGTATGATGTGTCATATTAAGTGGAACTGAAGTATGTGGATTCTAATTCCTTTCATGAGGATACATTATAAGCCCATATAATGGGTTTGATAATGAAATCATAACAACTCATGTCTCCCCAAATGATGAAGAACTCCATAGTGCCCCACTATGTGGATTTAAACCGGCAATACAATAGTGAATGGTAAAAGAATATTTTATCCACTCATAAGATGGTGTCGTTGATGGAGAAACTTAGATACAAATAGATATCTCCATCAATGAAGAACCCTATATACATACAGATGATTCTATGTTCCATACAGTAAAATAAATGTTTTCTAATCTAAGAGTGACCCACATAATACTTGGGAACTAATGAAAGATTGAAGAACATATCTTAAATCTATAGAAGATTCCATAAGTAGAGAAAAACTCCCATGATAAGGGTATAATTATACAGACCTCCCATCCTCTCAAACAATTTGAGTTCTTAAGTATCATTTTCCAAGTTCACAGTGATTTCCTTCCATTGAGAAACAAGTTCATGAGTTATCACAAATATGAGATCTATTGGGTTTTTCCAGTTCAACTAAAAAAACCCATTAGAAACCACTCGAAAAGGACACGGGTATAAGTGTATGGTGTTTTGTTATTCCCACCAACACACAAAAACACCATTCTATCCACATGTGAAATTTGTGCAAAAACAAAAATTGTGAATCTAACGTGAATCCTAAATCAAGTTGATCTTGTTGCCTCCATGTTAGGACAATTTCTCTCTTAATGTAAAAGAGGGCCAAACAAGACACTCAATTATGCATGTGTTCATTTAATGATATTCTAATTTGATGTGGTTTTAATTTTTTCATATATATATTTAAATAACTTTCAACAAGACAACACTTTGATTAGAGGGTATCACATCAGCTTTCACAGATGTATTCATTAGCTACCGTTCATGCTAGGTTCTCATCTATGTAGTGAACATCGTCCCCAAATAGTCATCTTCAAAGATCAGTCTCAAAGGACTTGGTCTAGGAGTACCACCAAAATGGTTCCATCCAACCCCTAGAGGCTGTTATTCATCCACTTAGTGACTACCAAAAGTCCATAAGTAGACGACACCAACCAATTACTCCAACTATTTCGGGATATTATCGCTAGAATACAACTATCAAATCATCCCTTATCATAAAGTGGTATATCAAGAGGTGATAAATAGACTCACCTAGAATATACATGGTGCCTTTAAAAATTATCCTACAATTAGTTTCCACCACCATGTGCAGCAATGAACCCTCAGTATGATGAGGGTGCCATCCTCGAATGTTTTTTCCAGGTCATCTGGACCTGGGCATCCAAGGAAACCCCCTGAGGGTAGAAACTAATCAAATGGGAATATAGATACATATATATCCCCTTTGGAGAATCCCACTAATCCAATTTGGTGGAATGTAGTAACTAGGAATAAATACCTCCACACACCAGACAAGATTTCTGGTATCCTTGTCTTGAAGAGTCCAAAAAAGCCCATCAGTCAAATTCGGTGGCACACCATGAGTAGGAACAAACAACTACCTACACCAACCAAGACTGTCAGAGGCCTCATCTGGTAGCATCCAAAGAATCCCACCAGTCAAAATTAGCATAACACAATGAGTAAGAACAAACACCTACCCGAACCAACCAAACCTTTCAACAACCTCATTTGGATGTATTCAAAGGTACCCACTGATCATATTTGGAGGCAAACCAGAAGTAGGCACACACACCTTTCTGAATTTATCAAGCCTGACATTAGTCCCATCAGGTATTATTCAAAGAAGTAAACCAGAAAATCCAGGAAACAAATAGGGGTGGAACCAAATCACATCCCCCACAGCTGAGTACTACGAGTATCTAGTAGTAGGAAATTGAGGACAAGAGAAATCACACACCCCTTCTCTAGCTTCAGAATGAAAATATATCCATGTTTTGGCTACTGAGGTCACCAATAACATCCTAAAAATATGAAAGGTTAGGATATAATTTCTTCCCACATCCTATAGTCCTTCTTGTACATAATAATGGTAAAATAGTGATAGAGGGGAAGATATACAACTTCATCCCTATAAATGGGGTGACTCATCAACATGTCACTCTAGAGTTGATAATCACCTTTTATCTAGTACAGGAGGGTTGTGTTATGAATTATTATAGGATATATGTAAAACTGGATCAGGTATGTACCCCATTCCAATAGAAGGTAAAATATCTATTCTAATGGACAATTCGAGGCATGAACAAACCCTAACTAAAATAATTGAATCCTGTCAAAATATTCTGGTTGAAAAATAGTAGATAGTCAAATAAGCTTTCATACCTAGAAACCTCTTTCCCCATAAAGAGTTCCCATTCTTCCAAAAAGGTCACAAAATATAATGTATCACCAGATATTCCTTGAAAATGAAGATATGATCAATGATCCTTCCCTATTTAATGATAATTTTCTTGAATCCCTCATAAATTTGTATTTCATTTCTCAATATCCTACTCTCCCATAACTAAATCATGGGAATAATAACATTAATTATGAAGGTCCTCCCCAGAAAATTAACCATGAAGGCTTACTTCATGTCCATAATTTTATTGATCTTAAGATCCCATCTCTAGATTAAAGTCAAAACATCCCTCCACAAGAATATAAGATCAAATAGAAATAAGGCCTTCCCCTTTATGTCATCCACCCTAAACATCCTCCCTAGGGTACATACTACAGGAATTATCCTTGTAGTTAGACATCAATCCCTAATGTTTGTCCACCCCATAATGTAATTTTATGTGAATGTTCTCCCAACAGTAGTGTTTCACTTCATCAAAAGGGTTATCCCTTGGTGATTTATTGATGTGAAATCCCTTCTAATATGAGGTTCTTGGGAAAATGAGTCTATTCATTTAGGATTAATTATCATAACCAAGTGATATACTTTCTCAGTTGGAAGACAACCCAAGTAAATGATCATTATTCAAACCAGCCTTCTGATCATCTGAAATCCAATATAACAAAGGAATTACCTACCAATATTTCCATTTATGATAAACACATGGGGAAGTATTCAATTTGGTTGGACCAGGTTGATTAACCTCTATCAAAATAAATACAAGAAATGTTGAACAAGAAGAAACATCTAGTTAAACATGACATACCAATTATGTTCTGGCCTTTTTTCTCTTCCCAAAAAAACATTCCAATGGAATTTTATGAATATTTTGTGCAAGCCAAATTCCTAAATATAAAGAAAAATCCTATTCACATGAGAGAAAATGTGTTACCTTAGGATGAATGTCCAAGAAAATCAAGGTAATGTAAGGGATAAAATAAAAGAAATTTTCTTGGAATCTTTCTTAGCTACATGACATCCAATATTTAGGTAACAATAAGGATCCCTTCAATGTACATGTCTCAACATGTTAAAAGAATTGTGTCAGCTGATCGCATATGCCCCCATATAATTTTCATAACAGAGGATGAGGTGAACATGGAGTGTTTCATTTCATCGCACACCCCAATCAGAAAATTCCACCAAATATTAGATCATTCAATTTCATAGCTTCAAATCAGCTCTAGCAGTAAAACTATGTTTGCAAAGGAAAATACACTCAGAAAAAACCTTCTTTGATAAAATTTTACATACATCAGTATAGGATAGAGTGGTCTATTTCAATACTTTTGAATCAAGAATCTGAAAATATCAATAAGGACTCCCACTTATTGGAAGTCAATCACCAGATAGTGAAAAGGTCACAACTATCAAAAATGTATTCTGAGGTTTGAATCTCAAGTGTGAATAGTATGATGCATCCCTCCCATGTTCGAACAATAATACATAAAATCAAGATGTAATCATTGATAGTAACATACATGGAAATCCAAAAGCAACCCCATCCCGTAGGGCTCATGTTTTTAAACATAGCTTTTGAGGTTAGAAAAATAGGATTGAATGATTATGGAACAATGAAAGAACAACCCCATCCAATAGGAATAGGGGATTTTTTACCTCCAAAACCTCCACCTTAGAAGAATATGGTCTAATCCTGATTAGGGGGAATGAAGTAGAACAATTATTCCCATTTTTTACCATCTCATGATTTAGTATCCTCACTGGGAGAATACATGAACAAACTATCTAGAGATTCACTTCAAATTATCTTCTGATAAACTACTCGAAGAGAATATGAAAAGGAGATGAAAAGACATTGTGGAGGTATTTGACTAAGGTAATCTCACAAATATACTGATGAAGTAACTAAAATGTATTATGCATCGGTTAATTTCATTAACATGGAACGTATAGATTCTACAGAACATGAGGCCAGTATAGAGGATGCACAAGATGGAGTTTTGTTTCATAATATGGGTCACACCAAAACTATTGAAAGAGGTGTGGTTACTCAGAACTAGTGGATTTCACTAAATTTGGGAACCCCCTCAACCACTCCATTTTTACCTCCTGAAAGAGAATCCAATAAAGAAAAGGTTCAAGGTGATTTTCTATCTCACCTACCTCCTAAAGAGGCTGAACCCCTTACAATTGAAGGAATTTTTGCTCAGAAAGAGGAATAGACAAAGGATTTAAGATGAATCAATATAGAACCACCCTAAGACAAAACTCCTCTTGGATATTTTCTATAAACTGATCCTCAACTTAAACTCCCAAATAGTGTACATCAATAAAGAGGGTTCACCACAACAACTGAAATAGATCTAGAATATCCTCTTAATGTTTGGTACCAAAAAACAATATATTTGGATCAGATGGAAGTATATCGGGATTTCCCTCCATTAAGAATATAACTAGAAAAGGTCCACAAGAATCCTTATTGATCTATCCCTATAGTTTACTGATGAAATATTCTAGTAGGGACACTAAAGTTGTCCCTAAATTCTACTTCCCCAGTTCAAGATCCCTCCCAACCAGACATTCCTCAAGGGCCAATTAATACTATTGAGTTTCTATGGAATGATTGGATGTCACGGTGGAGTGGTGAGTACCAGTACAAATGGAAAAGAAGTATTATACCAAATGGGTTGATCTGATCCTTCCCCTACTAGATTTTGAAAACCCTAAATTTTCAATTTTAAGTGGTTTAGGGGACTTGAAGAATAATTGGATGCATTTGATGGTCCATTGTGATCCTATGATTTGGAACCAAACACATTAAGAAGTAGTGAAACTAAGCTGAATCGTGAAAACATTGTCAGGGCCAACCTTTTTATGGTACACTAGTTTACAGATTCGGTCAATTATAGGGTGGGAAGATCTCCATTAGATGTTTCACCTCCAATTTAGCTAGACCCTACATAAGAAAATAGTCTTCAACCTCTGAAACTGAAAAAATGGGAGAATGAGAGGGTTTTAGATTTTATTTCTTAATAGAAGGGGTTGATATACTCCCTAATACTATAATATCCTCAAGAATATTTGTTATCCATATGTATAGAGAATAATTTAAATGAGTTACACACCCCAAAAATCCCTGTGAAATATACAAGAGGGTTTTGAGATCTTACCGCAATTTTTCAAAGAATGGAAGACTCTATTACATGAACCAAGTATAAGTCCCAAGTAATTCCATCAGCTCAAGGAAAGAGAATGGGGAAAGTAGAGGCATCCACTGTTACACTTATGTTAAAACCTTAAATCTCCCTAGATCCAATGCCCACACTATATCATGTGGTTCCCCTTCATGGGTGTCAGAAACAATGATTTCCTTGTTAGGAAGAGAAAAGGGATCAAAGACAAAAATAGTTTGAAAAATTGAAGAGAAAATATTTTTCTTTATGAAATGACCATGTCCCTAGTTACTTCATTTCAAAATTAGGGAATAACTTGATCAAGTTTCCAAAACCAAAAAATCCTAACCCAGATGGTGTCAATTATCATTAAAACTATTGCCTCTTAAACCAAGAATTGGGGCATGATATCTTGGAATGTTTTTTTTCAATGAAATCCTATAGAATGTGGTGGAATTTGGATAGGTAATGCAGGGAACGAATACCACATAGGTATAATGTGTTTCTACCACCTATATAGAGGAAGAGAATGAATGGAATGAATTTAACAACAATGGTACATAGAAGTTTAGTGATTGGATGTTTAGAAAGGAGATCAACAAGACTCATGATATCCTTTGAACAGAGTTGAAGAAACCAACTATACCCTTGTCTTCTTCAACTACCACACAATTGACTCCAATGAAACCTCATTCCTCCAAATTCTACAATTATGGGAAAAAACTTGGCCAAATGAGTAGGAAGAAAACATATTAATATGGACCTATATCAAGGCCAATGATGGATTTGACTATTTTGGACATTATTCCTACTGTCCTAGAGGTACGGGTGCCTCCCAACCTAATGGTACAACAAGATTCAACTCACTAGACTACGTCCTCTTCATACAAGGGGTTCATCTTTGGTGACATTAATGTTATTCACTAAATGCATCTCTTCTTTTATTATGAAGATGACTAAGAACCCAAATTACCTACATTCGATTGGGAAATTATGGGAAGTGGCCGCTATAGTTGAGGATACATGGGAAGATGCGGTAGTGCCAACAGTCACTATTGTAGCTGCATCCCTACTCTAACCATCATGTATCCAAAACTCATGGGAGAGCCCTCTAACAAGCTCAATGGTAGAATGAAATTACCCCCCACACATGTCAGGGTTTTTGCAAAAATGATCATCCTAGAAGATCAACTAGATCAGACCGCATCACCTAATCAGCCTCACTGTGCACCAATATAATCTATGTGCCTTTAACTTCTACTCTAAAGACCGATCCACCTACATAATGTACATTGGCTCCTAATGTGTCTTCAAAAGAGAATATCCATACTGGGAAGTGAATACATTTATAACAGAAGTATGAAATCTTAAAATAATTAGCCCTGGTGCCAACCAATTTTTCAATCTTGGATTCTTTAAGTCTACCAAAAGACCATTGGGAAGAACTCATAAT
Organism: Viscum album; assembly: GCA_963277665.1. NCBI lineage: Eukaryota > Viridiplantae > Streptophyta > Magnoliopsida > Santalales > Viscaceae > Viscum > Viscum album. The sequence goes on from OY728167.1 coordinate 406,596,903, forward strand.
GGATTTGTTAGGCCCTTAAGAATTTGAAGTAAAATTTGTATCTGCTAAGGTATACCATGAAAAGATGGATTTGATAGAATGAAAAATTTTAATTTTTTTCATGGATCAGGATATATATTACATTACACAAGGCCACCTTAGACCTTTTTATTTATCTATAAAGATTAATTAAATTTATATCCAATGAACCTTCATTTAAATCATCTCAGGAGTCATCCTCATTCTTGTTTGGATTCTTTGAAAACTCTATTACAATGATCCCCACTTGTACAATTCTAATCTAATGTAATTGCATTATAAAAAAAGAAATAATAATCCTCTCTATGAAATCAAGCTCAAGACTCAGTTTTGGGATATCGTGTTTGGCTCATAATTCCAATTTTTTTAGTAACATACAACCTTCATAGTTTTTTTGGGAATCCCTTGGTTCTATCATCATGGGAATGTTCCCTTATCATAGAACCAATGCATTAATTATTTCATTAATGGTCAAATTGGGAAATTTTATGGTGATAAAACCTCATTTAAATCCTTTTAATCACAATATATTGATGCATGATTCCATAATAGTGATGGGAAATAACCAACAATTGAAAAAATTTCCCAAATCAATGCCCCAAATAGTTTGTAAATGACCCTTTATAATCCCTTAAATAATCTTAGAGTATAGTATCTATTTCCCATCCATAAAAAATTGAAGAGGTGGGTATAAATTCAATCACATATTTAGAAACTTCTATGACATCAGTCATAAAAACTAAACATGGTAGTGATCAAGAAGTCATCGACTCTCTAAATAGTGATGAATGAAAAAATGAAAATTCCCTCACTCCATCCCTTAATCATTGAAAAATCACTTCTTCTTCATCTAGGTGAGAAGATTTTGTCATGTAACTAAGAGAAAATAGTGGATGGATAACTATCATGAAGACCCATAATCATTATGAATGTTTAAATATTGACTCCCTAACTCCAAGAAATTTTCTTCATTGGATACTTACTCTAAGAACAAGGAATATGTGAAGGAGGAGGAGCAGGATGTGGGGGAAGGTGATAAAGTCCTCGAGGATTCCCCTCCTTCATTCAGGGAAGGTGTGCCTACCACTATAGATGAACATAGATAAATAAATATGGATATTTAATAAGATCTACAACCCACTTTTATCTATTTAGACATGTATTCCAATGAAAAATAATTATATACCTCATTCCAAAAGAGAAATTGAGAAGTGTTTTGCTAGAATTATATATATATTTCAAGACTTATCTAAAGGTGGAGACTCAATACTTGGTCTTGCCTAAAAACCATCGGGGATATAAATAGGAGGCTAATAGAACACACCCAACTCACACATACATAATAGAGGATAAAATAGACAAGCTTATTAAAGTCAATTTCATCTGGGAAGTTTAGTATCCAAAATGGATTTCCAACATCTTCCTAGTCAAGAAGAAGAATAGGAAAATTAGGATCTGTTTTAACTACAGAGATCTCAACTAGAACAATCTGAATGAGGATTTCCTAGTTCCAATCACACAACTACTGATGGATGTTTTTTCTATTTATAAAACCATCTCCATCATGTAGGATATTCATAGAAAAACAAAATTTATATTCCCCATAAGATGAAGAAGATACCACCTTCATGGATTTCTAAAGAGTATTATGATATCAGGTATACCCTTTGTCTTGAATAATGATGACACCATGTACCAAAAAGTAATGAATCACATATTTAAACCTTTCATGGGAAAATTTTTCAAATTATACGTTAAAGATCTGGTGGTTATTTCCTGACAACATTCTGGCTACCTGGTTGATCATGAAACCATATTCAACAAGCTTCAATAACATAGTCTGAAGATGAACCCCTTCAAATTTTCATTCTGAGTAACCTAAGGAAAATTACTTAGATTCAATGTATAACATCATGACTTCAAATTTAACCTTAATAAGACAAATTCTATCATCAATATTCCACCATCTCATAACCTTCTATAGTTGATGGGTTTTCAAGGACATCGGGTCTACATTCGGTGCTTTATAGAAAACCTCAATGGAAGGTGCTTTTCCTTCACAAAGTAGTTCAAGAAAGGGGTTTCATAGTAGTTTATGGATGACTATCTTGAATATTTTTACCATCTCAAGAAATATCTCTTGATTCCACTAGTGTTAATGCAACCTATTAATGGAAAACCACTCATTTTGTTTGCGATAGCCCTATAGAGATCACTTTGTGTCTTCCTTGCACAAAATAATGATATTGAGAATGGAAAAACCTTTATAATCTCATTTTAACCATTCTCAACACGGAGACTCAAAAGTCAGATATCAGGAAGTGATTTCTGGTGTTACTATTTCCAGTTCAAAAATTAAGGCACAACCTACAGCACCATGATGTCCATTTGGTCTCTTTTAATAACCCACTCAAGTATATCCACAATAATCTGATGTTTAATAGGTGTTTTAATTATTTGAGTCTATCATCCATTAGTTTTACATACAATTTATACATTAGTAATTTCTGAAGGACTGGGATTTGGCATATTTTCTCACAGAACACTTTTTTTTTAAAATAACGCCATTAGAAATTGGGTTGCCAGATGAAGAAGTTTTTTTATCAATACATCCCCCATATATGGGAGATGTATTTTCACTAATAATATGGTATCCCAAAAGGTAAGAGAATGTAATACCCAAAAATCCAAAAAAAAAGGTTGAGAGTCGTCCTCATCTCTCCATAAAAGATAGTTTTACCTTAATCCTTTATATTTCTAGAAGGCTATAAAAACAATAAGGTAGATTATCAATCCTTCATTTCAAGCCTATAACTAGAACTAAAAATACTATTCAACCACCTATAGGTGAAATATGATTCAATTTTTGTAATAAAATAGATCAATGGAGATTATGCTATCAAAAAATACGAGCTAATGCCCCTGCTTGATAATGTTTGAGGGGTAATGGAAGAATTCCCCTTAGAGACAACATTGACTCATGTCCCAATATCATATAATATAAATGAAAATTAATTGGAATATGTAGCTATAGCTTTGAAAAATCCAAACTGGGATGAAACAGTCATCAACATCACACACCACTAAATGGTGTGTCCTTTTTCTCATGCTAGCATACAAGAGATCAATGAGGTCAGTCATGTTCCTGAATAAGATGGTATGATGATAGGTTGGATGATTACCATCATTGAATGCCTTAAAAATAGGTTTCCCATAATAGATAGATCAAGAAAATAAAAAAGATGGTGATGAGCGACCAAATTTACTCTTTATAATGACCCAAATCATGAAAAGTTCCTTTATAAACATAGCTTTAATGGAGTCCTCCTCAGGTGTGTTGATGGACAAGAAACCATTTCTGTAATGAAGGAGATACACATGGGAGACTATAGTGACCACTACATAGGGTTATGATTTTTCAATAAATTTTTATGTCTTGGATACTTTCGGCCTTCAATGATGCATGATTTCACAAAATCTACTAGGAAATTTTATTCCTACCATGTGAATTCCAACTACATCCATCACCCATGGAATTTTGTATACACTCGAATACTCCTAGACATTTTCTATATGGGGGTTGGATTTTTTAGGGTTGTATCCTCCATATATGACCAATCAATTCAAATACATCCTAACTGTAATAAAATTATTCACTAAATGGGATGATAAAATACCCCTAAAATAATTTAGGGCCAAAAGTGTCATCATATTTGTGAAAGATAGCTTCATTTATAGGTTTTGGTGTCCCTAATATAATATAGATGGACAATGACACCAATTTTTGTTTAGTTGATATGGAGAAGCTATACTTGGAGCATATTATCAAATCCAACCACTCATCCCACTATCTTGTAGTAACTAATGCACAAGTAGAGGCCTCAAATAAGATCATATCGAACATACTCCAGAAGATTATGGATAAGGATAAAATTTATTGGCCTTCCAAGCTCTTTTGTGCCTTGTGGGAATACTGGACCACCACCAATAAGGCCACACTAGAAACTCTTAATTCACTCATATGTAAAATAGAATAAGTCCTACACATCGAGGTACAATTAACATTGCTCAGTGTTATATCTGTGATCAACTATCCATAGATGAGAAATCCTAGAAATGAATTGATGAATTGGAAGGAATTGATGAGAAAATATTTCATACCATTCATCAGTTGTAAGTCCATTAAAATTGGATAGTATGAGATTTTAACAAGAAGTTCCACCTATATTTGTTCCTCTAAGGAGAAATGGTATTGGTCCTCAATACTCCGATGATACATGGGAGGAAGCCTCTAAAGTTTGAGCGAAAATGGTAGGGACATTATTCCATACCCAAGGTCCACTCTAATGGGGTTCATTCCCTGATCTCAATGGATAGAGATCTCATTATGGCCCCAACCAATGCAAGGTTCCTCAAAAATTATCTTGGGTAACAAAAGAGCATTGAATCTCAACTATAACATGTTAAACTGGGTAGTCAGTATTTATCACATGACCTTAAAAAGAATTAAATTTCATCCATGTTGAAATATGATTAGCTGAGTTACATCTGAAGCCTTATCATATGACATTAAACTACATAGAGCCATTGCATTTTATGAATGACCAAAAAAGCCACAATATATAGTACCAGTCATATAACCCAAAACTACAAGTCATAATAGTCCAAGCTATAAGACATTAAACAATATAGCCCAATATCATAGTCTCAATATGTCAAACTATATGACAGAAACAATGTTTCACATTGTAAGACTACATGGTTCACATCCTTGTTGTACAACATAAAACTGTATAATATTTCAATTTATGTTTGAAAAGATCACAATATTTAATACTTGTACACAAAGAAACATTTTTTCAAGAACTGTGTGAAGCTTGATTCTCCTTATAACAAGGTACATAGAGACTCCTGGATTATACATCCTGGTCCAGCTACTACGAAATCAAAATTCACCTCTCATTTATCTTTATCACCTTTGTGTTGTGGAATAAACTGTTATTATGCCTTGTTTATCTCACCAAGAACAACTCACATGTGATTAGGTGTTTCAGAAAATGATTCCATGCATGATCTAGGAATCTCTATTTCTTTTTGTGGAAATCATGTCCTTTCCACATGACATTAAACTATAGGGTCCCTTAAGAACCACATACTTATTGATTCTCATTCCCATGAGATATGTAGTGACACATAGATCCTATATCCCAGTCCAACTGAAATTCAGGAAATCCCCCCACTGTCCTATGCAAGAGTTAAATCTATATAATGGGATCTAATATTGGTTCTCATCTCATTAATGATCTATTATTCAAAAATAAACCTTCCTCAAGCATGAATTCAAATAGTTTGGGGAATAGTTTCTATAAATACGGGCTTTTTGATTCTTTCACCAATCAAATACATAGTGACACCTAGTTTTGTAAAACCTGACAAAGCTGCAACCTTTCTTTTTCATGTTGATTCACCAATATCCTTACCACATGACGTTAAACTACAGGGATAATTTACTCACAGCATGACATAAAATTTTATGGTTTCCTCGAGAACTACGTCTAGATTGATTCTCATTCCATTGAGATATTTAGTAACTCTTAGTCCTCATGTCCCAGTCCTAGCCATGGGGTAAAAAATTTCCCATCTCTTACATACACAAAAATATCTATACATGAGATCATGATTTGGTTTCCCTTATTAGGGGTCCACCAAAGAAATATAGATTTCCCCTCCTACATATGAGTTAGATCTATGAAAGATACTTTAAAATTCATGTCCAATGTCAGTCTAAATTCTACCATTATTCATGTACATATTCTTTACACGTGTCATATTCATAATCCTGTGGAATTTTTGGATTTTCAAAATATTTCTCTATTTAAAGACAATAGAATGTCTTATACCTGATAATTCCACTATTTGACTATGCAGTAACTCACTCCAGTTGTCTTTTCATTAGTTTCCAACATAAAGGGTCTATTAACCAGGGGATGCCACTATTTGACTATGCAGTAACATTCCCCAGTAGACTTTTCATAAAATCTCACACAAAAAGGGGTTTTCAACTATTTACCCATGCATAATCGGTATTTTCCTCATCTATCTCCATTATACATGAGGACATCATATTGAAACCTTCTATTTAACAACAGTCTGCATTCATCATTCATATGCTCATTCCATGTCAGTTCTCCTAACTTAAGAACCCCAAGCTCTTGGTTTTCAATTTCCGCCTCCTATTTGAAGTATTTTGAGATAACCTTATTTCGATAGGCCTCACATTAATCATCATTTATGAAATATTGTGGTCTTACTCATATAACCTAAAACTAAAAACATCATATCATTCTCGTTGCATGATGTCAAAATGCATGAAATGTCCTAACATTAAGACTATAAACTATATGGTTTCAAAGATCTATGCATGGCTTGATTTTCATCCAAATGAGATGCATATTGGTGCTTAGAAAATATGCTTTGGGTTCATCCTCAATAAAAAATACTCCTTTATTTTCCTTCATTTGGGTCATACCTACATACGAAAATTTTCCCCACATTATTGGGTCATTTGGACTAGAATTTATCCTCCCATATGAAAGAACTTTCCTTCCACAAACCAAACTCTATGTTTAGGAAAATCTAAATCCCCCTAAAAAGCCTTTAGCCATTGAAAATAGAATTTCATAAATCTATAGAACCCCTTTTTATGACTATGAAGTAACATTCCCTAGTTGGATGTGCATAATTTTCCCACATAAAAGTATATTATCTAGAGGATTCCACTGATTGACTATGCAGTAAGATGCCCCTATTGGATTTTCTTAAGTCTCCCAACAAAATTGATTTTTGACCAGTGGAACATTTGTTCCCAAGATATGAATCCTCTATATTTATAATCATTAATGAAATTATGCTAGAAAACACTTTTTGAACATGATCTATGATCATTACTTGAATTTTTTTTACATATCACTTCTTGAATCCAAACACGCCTTGCTTATAGATTACAACCTTCCCCCTCCAAACCTGAAAATTATGGAATATCCCCAAAAATATTACCATGAAAGGAATAATTATTAATATCTATATAATATATAACATACCTTAAATTATATTCCACAATTTCCTTGTTGTATGACATTAAGTTGTGTAGCATAACATCCTAGTCGCAAATCATTAAAATATACGACAACATCCTCTTCATAAGCTGTTAAAAACATGGTCCATGTCATTGTCTCATGATATTAAAATTCATGATGTCTCAACCATATCTATAGCGGGGATCCCCATGACATCAGTCATTTAACATAATTTACCTTCCTTTTCACAATCCAAATTTGTGTATGTGTATTTTCCTATTCATTTCCAATGCCAATACTGATACTCTCTTCATTCTTAGACATATTCAATTGGTTAACCACCCATTTTGTTTTATAGAAATACATATCTTGAAAAACATACCAACCATTAGTTATATAATGTTGTAATTCTTGAGGATACCGTTGTTTGACTATGCAGTAATGCACCCTAGTTGTATTTGCAAAAAAATATCCCCCAAAAAATGTCTTATCATCTGAATAATTCCACTGTTTTAGTATACAGTTATATGACCTAGTTTTCTATTCATATGATAAACCAAAAAAAGGGTTTTTCAACCATAGGAATATTATTCATAAGGAGATACCTCCTCTATTCCCATAATCCCTGAAAATATAATACTAAATACTTCTTTACATACTTGGTTGATGGTCATTCCCCACATAAATTTCATGTATCATTTTTCAGATTTTTAAAACAAAAAATCATGACTCAAAATCACCCTTCTGGTATGTGAATAATGTCATAACATTCTTGGCCATCATTCCTTGTTTAGTCTGCCATTCCAAAACTCATGGTCAAATTTTTTCGACCTAAAACACTATCCAAATTAGTCTAGCTTTCACAACATGAAACTGTCCATGAAAAGAGACACAGTACTCACCCGGATGAAATCCCAAAATAGAAACTCTAAATAAAAGACTAGTATTAGCTCATTATACCTACACTCTTCATGTATGAGTCAAGAATCAAGAAATTAAAAGATAAAAGGAACAAAACTTTGTAGGCTTAAAACCCACAAAGGGTGGCATAAGAAAAATCCATGTATCACCCACTAATTCGTGCTCATATCACACATAGGAAAGAAGTTGGGCAATATAACAAAAGATACAAAGTTTCTATAGTTGTTTATATGACCCTAGAAAAAGTCGAAATAATCTCTCCATGTCCAAAGTCCAAGGAAATAAATAAATTAGAGTGCTTACTCACCCCTATAATAGAAATTATAATGATTGTGATGAGTATAATAATGAAAGAATGGATTATTGGGGGGTCAACATTTATTTTATGTTCTAAAATTTATACAAACTTCCACATGTTTGAATCCCTATAACAATTTTTTTGTGTGTTTCTTGACCCGTAATTTTATATGGTGAACTATAACTCGAGGATTTTATGTAGCTTTCTAGAACCCAGTTTGTTGTGTCATGATGGACTCTTTAGTACAACAAAGAGTATCTTTTTCCACAGACAAAAAATACTCACCTTGTGTTAAGACCCTCTTCAATGAATGGTGGATTTGGAAAATATCTCACCTTATTTATTTAGTTATTATTGAAGGTGTACCATTTGGAGATATTTCATTTCAAGACTAAAATTATGCTTCTCTACCTCCATTTCATGGTTCTGGTTTTCCTGGGACATATCATCATTGAGATATTCAAATTTGCATACTTACTGTGTCTCAAACTGCTATGACCTTATATCCTCTTCACTTTTTTTGAAAATTGACTTCTCAACATGGTAGATATTGTGATAATCAAACCCTCATTACATTAGAATGGAAAACATGGTCATAATTCATTAATGTGGTGATGATAGGTATTCAAGATTAATCATCACAACTATATTCTAGATGTCTCACCAAACAATATGGCATCTAGTAATAAGAGAATCCTATATTTCCAAGTCTGACTTAGAGATTTTATCAGTGGGATAGATGTATTCTTGGATTAGTACACTAAATGAGTCGGCTTCTTATATTCCCTCCAAGACAGCCTCATTTTCACCTACTGTTGTTGAATGAATTGGCACAGAAGCCTCCAAATCATGATCAACCATTGAATTCAATGATGCATAATAGCAGGTGACACCCTTCATTAGATACAATAATTTAGAAGAAATAAGATGTAGTAAATTACTAGAGTAGTTAACCACATTCACCAATTGTTGGATCAGCTATTTTGATTAATGCCTCTTAGGTACTCCCAGTCTCAGTTCCCAGAATAGGTACCTTCTAACAAGGCTCTCCCTATTGGATTTTCTTAGTGACTAGGATAGAGGGCCCTTGATGATATCCGACTTTGGTATTATCAGGTGTCACTCCCTTAGAAATGTGAGTAGGATGGACTCTGAGGCCTCTGTCATGAATTGACATGGAAACATTCTCTATATAAAAAAATATGTACAATTCAGTCTCTAGTGTATGGAATCAAATTAAAGGAGGATCACTATATTTGAAAACAAAAGAAATAGAAAAATAACTATTATAAAATTCTCTACTAATGTACCAAAATCCCCAAAAAAAGGTAGGAATATTAAAATTATTTAAACTATTGTCAAGATACATTCTGTTATAAAAACATAGTTCAAGTCTTTCAACATCCTCACCGGTAGGGATTTCTAAGAATTGTGGCTCAGGACCCAAATTAACCCCACCTTCATTTCTCCCTGCTGACCTCGCAGCAAGAAACTCATCTTTGAACACCCATAGTGTTATGAATAGCACCAAAACCCTCATCATACCATCTAGGATCCCTATCAACCCCTTATGAAGTGCAGACAAGGATGGTGGTGGTTATGATACGGTTATACAATGTATTTAGAAAGATCTGAAATATCACAAGGAATAAATTTAGTGATCATAAAATGGAACATCATGATGTATATATAATATTAACAAGTCCCTCTTTCTCTTTTACATTAATGGGGGTAGGTACACCTGCATCACTTAATGTTACAATCGTCAAAGGGATGGATTTACTACCAAAAATCTATGCCTCATCTAGGATGTTCTCATCGATCCCCCAAGGATTAGTGTTGTACCACTTGATGGAGGAAAGTGAACTAGATTCTACAAAAGGAAACCATGGTCAAATGGATACTTGAGGGTAGTCAAAATATTAAGAAGGATAAAAAAATATTTACTCTAGGGCATGAACTTAGTCAACTTTTCTACCCTATTTTGATTCATCTCTCGAGATAGAAAGGGACATGTATCAATCCTCTTAATAACATACACTTGAGGTGGTGGTCGAAGATATGCTTCTTCCATTTCCTCTACCATAATCCTCTAAGTCTGATATAGTTCTAGAGAACTAGGAGACTTGTACACACTCCCAGTGGGGGTGACCTTGGGCCCATATTTTGGTGACTCGATCTCCATCTCTATTTTGTCTTATCCTCATTATCCAAAGTGTGAGATAAATCCTCTCAAAATTAATGATGGTGAATGAAGGAGAAAAAAAGAGAAGGGATAAGAGAGATACATCATTAGGGTCAACGTAATGATTCCCTTCATCTTCAGTGTGACAAACTATCCCCTCAATTTTTCCCCAATTCAACAAGTGAGATACTCCCTCTATGACCAAGATCTGATCGTCAGTTTCATATATCAACATTTCTAGATCATGAATACACTGAACCAGCTCATTAAAATCACTATGGGGGTAGATATTAAAGGATTTTTGGATATCTCCCAGCTCCTAGATATGTAAGATAACCAAGAGGAAGATCCACATGTCTTTAATTTCGTGATTTTTCCCTACCAACCTTAGATCACTAGTGGTTGAATATAATTTAGTGTTAATGAAACTAGATGTGAGGAATACCCGACATCTTTTGAATTTGTTATTTTTTTAGGCCTCTCTGCTCTCATAGAATACGGGGTGACCAAAACATGAGTCTCCTCCTAGAGATGATGACTGGACCACCTTGGACCGGAAGACATGGTTTTCTTAACTCTAGCCTACTTAGTGGTAATTTATCGAGATCAACTCTAAGAATTTTATGCTTCAACATCATCACCATCAAATTTGACCTTTATGTCGCACTTTCCATGACCATAAATTATAATATCCACAACCCAAGTAATTGCTTTCAATAACAATAATTGTGGGTATGAATAAATCCAAGCGATGGAATATTCATATTCCAGACCAATTGATGCACCCAATGGAGGATGGTTGATTGAAATTTGGAAAAACACCATGGACAGCAGGATCCATACTTTCCTAGACACCATCAGGTGCTTCTCAATACGAACATGTTGGGTGGAAGACACCTAACTTTTGAAGACACTTGAATGGGAGAGTATTTCAATATAGTGGGTACTCATCACATATGATCTCACTATCAATGCGTGTTGCCAGTATACTATCTTAAAATGAAATCATATACAACCTCAGATAATCATTTTCTTTTCCATCATTCATGAATGTACCAGTTGGTAGATCACCATATGAGAAGAATTATAACTCTCTTGATAAATTCAACAACCTTATGGGTTTTCGTGATTCCGGGTTTGAAGATGGATTTTAGAAACATCCTGAAAAAATAAGAAAATTGGTTTTTGGGTTCTTTAACATACTTATTATAGTGTAAGAACTAAGGTATGTTGGAATGAACCTCCAAATCCCATCAAATTAACTGGAAATATAGAATGGGGCCTTCCTGTTGTATGAATATGGAAAACACCAGTAGATCTTCTCTAGGATAAGGTAAACAATCCCTATATGGCTCCCTTCTGCCAGTTTGGATGCTCTAACAAATGTCCCCATTCTATGCCACCAATGGAATTTAGGAATGAAAATAGGTAGATTCTAAGCCACATTGAGAGGAAGATGAATATAAGGGTACTCACCAAATATTCATGATTGACCTTGTTACCCCAATGGGTATGATGGATCTACTCCAACATAGGCTAAAGTTTTCTTTGGGTGCCCTAATTTTATAAGGTGGGGAATCCCATAGGATTATGGAAAGTGGGACCTTATCCTTATGGAATAAGGAAAGAATTCATCCATACATTAGGAGGGATATATCCATTTGGTAGAGGTACCCCATATTAAAATATTGAGCCACTATAAAATGTGCATGGACCAAATGTGGTGTCCTTTAAGCATCATCCCATGTTGTCTATAGTCAAATAGACTTTTCATACATATCTCTATGGATAAGAGCTCCATAAATCTTGTAGATGTATCACATGCTAATACTGACCTCTTCATGCCTCAGATGAAAATAATTTGTCTGGGGACTCCCTTGGATTATTAGCTTATAGTTGATGTTCAAGTTCTTGTAAACGTTATCTTTTCCCAGCCAAATAGCATTGTAAATATTGACATCATTCAACCCCTTTTTGAAGTATTCAAAAGTTTGGCACATTGAGTATGCCCACATCCATTTAGGCATGTCTCCTCTTATAGAGAAGAAATCCCATTCATATATCCAGATTTTTGACTAGTATATCTGGGGAGTATGTAACGTTGATTTGTAATTGTGAGGCTCTAAATCTAGGGTATGAGACTTAATATCTATATTGAAACAATAATGATTCATGAAACAGGTAGTGTGAATTGTTCCTGGCTTTATGTAGACACCCTTGGTGGAGACGTTGGTGGTTGGACAATTGTTATGTTACACAAACTATGAATTTTTGATGTACCTATGAGCCTTCAGGATGGGAGTGTCTCTCAGGAGTATGTGATCATATATGAATAGGTAGTAACTTCATGGATACTCACATTGGTACCATTTTAAGGGATTTTAAAAATCATATAGATTGGATTCAAACAAATCGTTGTAATCTGTACCAACATATTTGATCATCTCTGAGGAAATTGCAATAGTATTTCTTCGAGAAACCATTGAGGAAGCCCTTGAAACCCAATAATTTTTTTTTGATTTTTCATTAAAGTCAAAATCATGGTTTTGGAGAGTTAATGATTTTTTGGAAATTAATATCCCCGCATTTTCCCCTTAACCAGGTGCCTCGCATAGTCCCTCGATCAAGTCCCTTATGAAGGGCCATCGACCAGATGCCTCACACTGGCTTCTCAATTATGTGGTTATAGATAGGGCAGTCTCTCAGGAAGTTGTATTGTGTATGTGTGTAAGGAGACTCTTCAAATGATCTATGCAAATTTTGATTAGGGTAGAGAAACAAGGATGAATTGTATGAAGATAGAAAAGGGTATGAACGTAGAAGAAGAAATATCCAACCTAGGTTAGTCATAATTATAGACATTGTTGGACTGTGTGTCTGGCCTACATGTCGTAGATTCAATATTGACCTATGAACCATACCTGAACCATTGAAATACATGGAAAACATGCATGGATGACCCATAAAAAACATTTAAATATTTTCCTCCCTCTACCTTAGGACTATATCCTCTTCTTCTTGTCAGATCCAATCCTAATGGGGGGTCTTTTTTGACACTTTGTTTTTTCATAGGGGATCAAAATATTATGAAATGTATCTAATTTATTATAGCGGTGAAGATTCACATGAATCGTCAATAGAACTCACCTAAAAGTGTACTACATGCACACAACCCAAAATCTAAAAAGACTCATGCATACTTTACACTTAATTGAAGGACCTACCACCAATATGTAAGGTTCCTGCACTAGATGCTAGTTCAAGATACCACTTTCGACTAGGGTCCCATGTTTTCCCATAAATAGGACCCTAAGGATCCTCATTTAGGAAAATGGAAAGGATAAAGGATACCCCAAGCTATCGTCACATAGCCCCATCACCAAAGTCCTATAAAATCTATTATTTAGCTCTCTAAAACCCAAGAGAAGAAGAAATTACAAGGAATAGTGGGATCAAAGTCCCTACAGGTTCTAAAACATAATACACCAGCATGAGTATCTATTTTCTCCCTAGTTTGAAACCACTAGAATGAATGACCCTTCTCAAAATAGGGACCTGCACGAGATGCTTCCAAGGACATATGAGGAGATACTTAGTGCCTATAATAAGGCCTCACCTGATTTTCGTATCCTAGGTGATCCATCGCCCAAGGCACCTCCAACTTGCACAGTACTACACCCCTTATGTGAATCACTTCAATCTCCTCCCATGTCCAGCATGAAGAACCACCTCCTCACCATGACTTGACATATGCAAGACACATTATTTTCCCTATATAAACCCACCAATGGTATGGATTCCCTTCCTTTGGATCCCTCATCCAAGGGGTACCAAATCAAAGCCTACATTGAATTCATTAGATTTTCAAAACCATGGAAAGAGACACATCATCTTTTCTCCCATTTTAATATGCATTCTATTAGTTAGAGGTGTCCCACATTTGTCCCACTAGTTGGGTAGGGTCCTCGGGGTGCATTTGGATATGCATACCATTATACATGGGGACCCCGACCCTGGGGGACGTGCTAGGGACAATGTTGTCTCAGGTACGAGGGATTGGACATTTTATTTCCCTCAGAATCTCTAACATTAAGGACCTCCAATTCCAGGTGGGGAGAGATAGGATCACAATTTCTTTTCCCCTTTTAGGTATAGTGACTTATCCTCATCTATTTTCCAGGAACCAGGATTAGGGAATCCCTCCTTGGGTAAGCCCCTAATATCTCTTTCAGGACCACTCTTTCTTTACTTATTCCTCCTTATACATACTAATGGGATGTATCAATATGGGAAGTCAGATGTGACTATCTATGGTACAATGATGAGTGGATATGGGAATGTTAAAGACCATTCATATTCCTCCATATCCCCTCCCTCATCCACCTACTAACAAAGAAATTTTTTTGGTATTGCAGACCTATCATTTCCACTTGTTTCTCAAACTGATCACGACTCATGCGGGCATAGTGGTTAGTGGTGATCATGTCATCTACAAAATATCATTCAACATGGGCCTCTTATTTTGTATAATCCCAAACCATAATTTATAATGGTCCTCCTACTATGGTATAATCCCCAACCATTCTTTCAAATCACAATGAGTTGAGATATCCCTCATGTTCCCATCCACCAAGGAAATCCTCCTATATAGTGTAATATCTAAAATTATTTCTTAATCCTCTCTAAGGGACACATTTTTCTATGAGATAATAATTCAGAGGTACTCCATATGAGTGGGACCTCATAAATGAACTACATGGTCTATGAATCTTGACCCACTATGATGTGTAGGATGACTCTATGAATTCCAAACCCAAAAAACTAAAATAAAACCTAATTTACTCTAGGTCATATTTACAGTAGGGTCATATCTAACTTATGAACCCACATCCCTTCCAGGTTCCTTGGGCCACCTCAGCATAAGTCCCATTCCAAAATTTGACTAGTCACCTTTCACGTAGACATCCTCCTCAAACTATTTTTTTTATTTTCTGAAAATCTGCTTTAAGGCTGAGTGGGAACCGTACATACATTAAAACAAAAACCACAGACCACCTTTAGCAAAATTCAAAAACCATCCAACTACAGATTTAAAAATTAAAAATGAAACACCTAAATGAAATTCAAAAGCTGAGAAACCTTCATAAGCTTGGAGACCCGAGCCGCCACCTGCTACCCATCAGAACTGCATCATCCATCATGCCTATGTTCCCATCAAAATCAGCATCATCAACAACCATTCTAGATGATTCCGGTTACTAGCCAACATCATCATCAGAACCACCGTCGACATTGTTATCCTCTCCATGGCGTCCGAAGCCACACCAGTCACCGGAGACCACCGGAGCTCATTATAAGCATCATAAAAACCCATCACCATGTCATTGCGAATAAAAAACAGCCAAAACAAACTAATCAGATCTACAAGAAGTTGATTTTCATACCCCCAATACATTCATATATCCCCATTGATAGAGACAAAACATCCTTCAACAATTACAGGTCCTGCTCGCCGCTTTCTTACCCATAGAACAACTCAATAGTCGAGAGGTTCACGAACCACAAAACAATAATCCAAAATCAAAAACCACATGATGAGAAGATTCAAACAGAATAACTGTGAAGCATGCCTCAATACCCACAACAGATTATCCATAACCATAAAACATCCAAGAACTCAAGAATCAAAAACCGTCACCTTAGCAATCAACCTGAATGCCATCAATCCAGAAAAAGGTACCAGTTGCAAGCCAAATATGCAATCTCATCACCGCCTCCACAACTGCAATAAAATACCACAAGGAACCTCCCTACGCACCCATCATTGACACGGAACCAAGGCTGCGAGAGATGGTACTTGACCATGAACCTTCACCACACCGCCGTGAAATGCCCTAATAGATACAGGATATGGCAAAAAGGAGGTAGCCAGCAGTGGAAACGTCAGGTCGAGCCCACAAAGATGAAAGTCGCGCTCCAGATGCCTCCAAATAGGAGAGTCGAGGAGGGGATACTGCCGAACTGAGATGGAGAGTATGAAGGCGGCGACAGGGGAAAACCCTAACATCGTGGAGCCCCTTACGGGCCCATTTGTATCACCTAGACATCCTTACTACATGGAGTTAAACTAAGTGGTTTCGTCTTCATCACATGACCATAAAATGTATGATTTTTCCCCTTTTGTGGCACTGAACTAAACGGTTTTTGATTCCTTTCATGAGGATACATAGGTATCCCTTCCCAAGGGTCAGATCTCGATATCAAAAAAAATAAAATCCCCCCATATTATGATGAACTCTACAACAACCCAGTGTATGGTTTAAAACAGGAATAATAGTAGTAAATGAAAAAATAGTCTCTAATCTTATCGTAAGAGGGTATTGTTGATAGAGAACCTTGGATACCTACAGATACCTTCCTTAGTTTCATACAAATGATTCTAAATTACAAGAATGAAAATAATTTATTGGTAATATATTTGTGACCCACATCATACATTGTAATTAATTAATGATTCGTGAACATATATTAAATCAATTTGTGAGTCATGGAGTAGGGAAAAATTCCCCCAAAAGGGTATAATGAGCCCAACCTCCTAACCTCCCAAGAAATGTGAGTTCTTAAGTATCATTGGATAAGTTCCCAATGATCTCATGATTTTGTAAAGTAGGTCCATGATTCATCATGGATATGAGATTCATTGGGTGTTTCCAATTTCGAGAACAAAACCCATTGGAAAACACCCAAAAAAGATGTGGGTATATGTGTCTGACTTGAAGGTTATCACACTGACACTATAAAACACTATTAAAACCACACGTAGAATTTAGGGATGAAATATTTCTAAACCAAAATATTATTGTAATCTCTTATTCTTCACTAAAATAAGATACTCAGGATTAAAATAACCAACACATGGTTTAGTGCTTGAAGTAGTGATATTTGCATTAATGATTTGGAAACATTATCTTTGTGGCGAAAAGTGTGATATATATACTTATCATAATAACATGAAGTATATATTCATATAGAAGGAGTTGAGTATGAGACAGAGGAAATGGTTAGAATTGATAAATTATTATGAATTCTTAATACATTAAAACCTAGGGAAGGAAAATAATGTGGATAATGATAAGAATGGTTGTGACCGTGCTACTCTATCCATGGAGAATACTTTAAAATACCCAGTACTCATGGAGAAGCATATGATGAATATTGAAGTCATAATTGGAGGATATGAATCTTATCTATCTTGACTGAACACTCAATCGTCCATTTATGTAAAGATAAAAGAATCCTAGAATGATGATGTAGTTATATAAAAAGGTAGCTGATATTCTTGAGTTCAACTATGATAAATATGGACTTATAAGGTTTGAGTTATGGATATGTGTCCCATAAAAACTAAAATTGAAGAATGATATTTTGAATGATTCACATAGCTCAACCTTTTCTATCCATCCTAGAATCATAAAAATATATAGTGATCTAATGTAAAACTTATGGTGCAATGACATGAAGAAAGAAATAACGAAGTATATATCTTGAGTCTTGGTATGCCAACAAATTATGGTTTAACAAAATGATTCTTAGGGTATGTTTCAAACATTACCCATACCAGTATAGAAATGGGTAAATATCACCATGGAATTAATTACAGGGCTCTCTAAAACATATAATGGCCATAATTTTGTTTGGGATGGAGTCGATCACATAATGAATTCAGAACACTTTATTACAATCAAAGAATATTTCTCCCTTGAATAACAATCTATGATATACAAAATATAAGTGGTGGGGCTTCATTGAGTCCCATTATACATTATATCTAATCAACATCCAAGGTTTACCTTGAGGTTCTAGAGAGGTATTCAGAAATATTTAGAGGGAAGGATGATTTTTAGCATGGCATTTCATTATCATACATATGATCAATTTGACAGGTCAATTAAAACACTAGAGGATATATTTGGACCTTTTCTATTCATTTTCTCATATTCTCGGATAAATACCTCCCCATGTAGAGTTATTATATAACAAAAAATTCCATTATGGATTTTAGATGACATCATATGAGGCTCTAAATGGGAAGAGATGTAGGACTCTAACATGTTGCAATGAAGTTGGAGAAGGGAAGCTAATAGAACTTGACCAATTCCAAGAAATAACGGAGAAGGTTAAAACCATTTAGTTACATACGAAAGTGGAAAATTTCAAAATAAGATTAATTTATATAATAATCAAGTAGATACAGAGTTTGTAGTTGGATACAATGTGTTACTTCAAATATCTCAATTGTACTGGGTTATAAGGTTTTGGCATAAAGGGAATAAGATCCCTAGAAACATCGGTCCCTTCAATATCAATGATCATTTCTTGGTTATAGACTATCAATTAATAATCCATACACACCTATATCATGATAATTATGTGTTCTAGAGATAAATATTTTGGAATTAAATACCATATCCATCACATTTACTAAGCTCAGATGTTGTATAACTAGAACATGACCTTTTATATGAAGAACATCCTTTGGAATTATTGTATCAAAGGGAAAAGTTTTAGAGAAACAAGACCACTCATATTGTCAAAATTATATGGTGAAATAAAAAGTTTTAATTGGTTACATGAAAACTTATGAATATGATTAATGAAAATGTCCCTCACTTAATTTCTTCAATATAATTAATTTTCAAGAAAAGAATTATTTTTAAGGGGGTAGAATATAATGACCCAAGTTTTTTCTCCTCAAATAAATATTGTGTTCGATGGATTTCAACACACGCAATACCAAAAACTAAAAATAATATAGGCCATTTTATGGTATCTGTATTATTGGTAGGAATAAATAGTGGTAATAGAATTATGAAATATATATATATATATAATAAAAAATTCTATTTCAATATCTACTCAATTTGTAAAACTAATAAATGATTAAATTCATATTATTAAATTTAATTATTTCTAAGTATAATATATTTTGATATGAATAAATGGTTTACACAAGTTAATTTATAAATTTATAAGAAATTTATAGTATATATACCAAAATCATTTTTACTATAAAAAAGGTTTCTTTCTATATTTTGTATTATAAATAAAATTTATAAAATTTTAGATGTTAATTTGAAAAAATTAAATTCAATTTTTTATTTATAATTTCCATATTATCTTAAAAAAATTAGGACTTTTTCACAAATAGTTGAACTTTAGGTGAATACTACAAAATTCCATTTTTACAAATAACATAATTTTTATAACACTATTTGTGTATAAGTATGAATTTTGAATTCATGGTTTTCTTGTAAGAATAAATATTCATTTTATAAGTGAATTTATAATGTTAATTATTTTTTAATTTATAAATATTTAACATTTTATAACATATCTTATATTTTTTCAAAAAATTATTTTTAATACATTATATATTAGTATTTTAAAATTAATCTGTATCGCGTTTAAAAATTGAATCAAATAAAATGGATTTCAAATTTAGTATCATTAGGTAAAAATTATATAAAAAGTAACATTTTATATTTTAGAATAAAGGATAAATTACCTAGGTAAAAAAAAGTTAACATTGTGAAACCAAAAATGGTAAAAATGAATAACATAAGAGAGAAAGGGAAAAATATGTTAAAAAATGTTTTAAATATAGTGTTTGAGGTGCAGGTCAAACTTATATTTTCTAATATTATTTATTTATCAATTTTTTAGCCACTTACCATGAGATTTACTTCCATTTATTGAAAAATGATTGGGTATTTACAAAAAAATCCATCACTTTTCACTTATATAAGGGGAAACACTCTCCTCACTCCCCCTAACACCAAAACCCATTAATTTCAGCCCAAAGTCTTTGAAAACATATCATACACACTTTTATACACCTTAATTAGATTTTTTCTTATCAAAATTTCATCCCTCAGTGGTTTAACCCCCTTCAAAAAGGATATAATCCAATAAGAGAGGTATAAG
Source organism: Viscum album (assembly GCA_963277665.1). Classification (NCBI taxonomy): domain Eukaryota; kingdom Viridiplantae; phylum Streptophyta; class Magnoliopsida; order Santalales; family Viscaceae; genus Viscum; species Viscum album. Next base: position 406,617,385 of record OY728167.1, read on the forward strand.
ATCCTTACCTATCTTTCTATTTTCTATTTGTTTATGTAGTTTTTTTCGTCCAAAACTATCATTTCACTATCGTAAAATGATAACATAATTATAATTGTTATATTTCAACATTATTATAATTATTTTAATAATTTTTAATCACCCTCTCCATTTCCATTAAGAAAAATGAAAATGTGGATCGTGTGTTGTGCAGTTCATCACCTCCACAAATAAACATGTTTCATTTCACTTCACTTCCATACATTTATGTTTTCAGTTTATATTTCATGAATATATTTGATATATATAATTAATATATATCACTATTATGGTTTATTTTGGATAACTCCAAAAGTAACTATTGATATAAGGTAGTCCATTGATAGTGGTAAATAACATGAAACTATTCATCTTTGTTTAAGACTTTAGGAAATATGACTAAAACTAGAATATAATGGAATTATAAATATATAAATTTTATAAAATATCAACTCAACTAACTTTAATGATTTTTTAATTATTATTTTTGGGATAAAAAGTAATATAAACACCACTTTTGTGAACCTAGTTCAAAATGATCCAGATTATTAACACCTGATGTCCAAAAGAGATTCCGACAATATAGTATAAGAAGGGAAATGTTAATAATAAAGAGTATAAGTGGAAATGTTTATGAATATGGTTCTAAAATATGAAATTAATATTTTTATCTTTATTATACAAGAGTTTTAATAAATTTTGTGGAAACAAATAATAAAGTTAAGGGTTTCATCTACTCAATTTCTGATTCATTGGGTCATAGTCTTTCTTACTTGAATATAATTTTAATGTTTTATTTGATCCTTAAATTGTAATTTTTATATATTATTTACTATTTTCATTTAGTTAAATTACCTCTGAACATTAATAAATACATTAGATAAATTATTTTCCAAAATAAAAGTATAATGTTCGTAAGAATAACTCCCATTCCTACCAATGAATATTCTCTTCCATGGACACGTTTTTCCCATTAAAAGAGTTTACTTTAATGAAATAAAATAATTTTTTTCTTTTATATTCCTCAAATTTTTTAATCACATATTTTTTGAAAAAAATGTATTTCAATAGTTTTATGGTGTGGTTTTTCTTCTAAACGGCCTAATGAGAAGGCATTTCTATTCATTATTTGCTACTTTGTATATATTAGATATTTTTTTTCTTTAAAATGATCCTTTATTTAGAAATATTCATATTAATGTTTTAGAAAGTCTTATATAACCCATATCAAAAATAATTTTAAATTTAATTTTCACTCCCTCTTTTATAACAATGTTTAAATGTTTTTTTAAATGATTGTTTATTTTCACTTAAATTTTTTATCCAAGGATTATCTCTCATGAAGTGATGATTTAAACACCATCCATATGTTATTATGATTTTATTACTTTTGGAAAATGATATTTTTTATATCCTATGATTTCTTTGGTTCATTTATGTATTTTTTTTTTTGAAATGTTTGAGAAACCCATTCTTTTTCCATAGATTCTTTATGATATGTTGATTCTTGGTTTGAAGTGGCACACATATGCATGGATGATAAAGGGTGGGGTTTTATATCCCAGTTGAATGATTTATTTTAATCATATATCTCATGATATATTTAGGAATGAACATTATTAGTTTGTCTACATATTCAGGAGTAATATGGGTTTTCTCACATTTTCTGGTATATACTTAATGAGTTTGTTCACATAGACATTAGCATAATGAGTTTTCCTAAAAAAATTCATATGATTTTGGTTGGTCCATATTTAAAATGTGTTTATCAAGCCATTCCAAATCTTCAAGATGCATTTAATTTCCATGAAATATCATGTTCTAATGATAATGCCTTTTTTTGTAAAGTGTTCTTAACTTTTATGTCATGCTCACATGTTATTTGATTATTGAGATGTTATTGGATACATTTTATATCTTTTATGCTTCTTTAATGATAATTTTATAGTATTATGTTTTTATAACATGTTTTATGTTGTTCATCTAAGGTCTTTTGATATTTTATTATAATATTTATGTATCCCTAATGTTATACTTTGTGTTATGAAATTTTTTCTTTTAATGAGTGTTTAATCTCACCCCTTTATTATGTATCCATTACCCAGGTTATGAAAAAGATTATATCATGTGATATTTCTAGAAAATGGACTATAGAAGCATGATTATAAAGAAATGTATGCAAGTGTCATAAAAAAAATTGGTTATGTAGATAATCTTCAAGGCACTAAACTTTTAGTTCCTAGGGTTGTCTAAATATTTGGGGGATATATTATTTATATTATGACATTAATGAATTATTAATTTAATTTTTATCTGGGTCACATTACTCACCCCATTGAATGGGTGGAAATCCCATAGTGGATTCATCAAGTACTTCAAGGTCTAATGATAATAAAATGGAAGAATTTTATTTTCCCAACCATGAAACCCCTTCTATAAAATGTTGGATAATCTATAATATTCCCAAAATTTATCTTTTATATCCTCCAAAAAGAGGGAATCTAACATAGGGAACCTCACTCTCACACCACTTAAATGTACTATAGTGGGTCTAATAGATACAATAATAGGGGATGTGTGAATTAATGTTGTTATCTTATTATAATTTCTTTCTTTGAAATTAACATATATAGTTGGTTAGGGCTTAAATGTCTTATGTATATTTACCTTAGCATCACCTGAATGATATGAAAGTAAAAAAGTATATGCAAGACAACATTTTCTATTAATATAGGCCATAATGTATGATCCTACTCCATGTTGTGTCTGGTTGTTTTCTCATGATACAAATTTTTTACTATTATGTTACTACAATATAAGTGGTTTAGTTTCTTATTATCCCAATCTAATGAATACTAAAACATACAATACCTCTCATAGGTTCCATTATCTCTAAATAAATACAATGACTAAAATAAAACACCAGGTAACAAATAAAATACCATCCTCTTTGAGCCAATATTATATTATCTTGTTAAAACAACTCATCTTATTCAAGAACATCCACTTCAGAGTCTACTACTTAATAAACCAATGAAGAACATAGTTTTCTCAACTCACTGCATGTATAACACTTCAAGGACCTACTTTACCTTCTTCTCTTATACTGAATTGTGCATGATTGGTAAAACCTGATGTTCATATGTAGAGAAACTTGACTAAAGGATATCCTTCTTATTATCAGACAATTGAATAACATTTATTTGTGATGATAACGTGTCACAAACACCCCATCATGGAAAAATATTTTGTAAAATATTTTTTTTGAAATGACCCTTCATAGAAACTATCTTTTGTGATGGATGGGTGGCCTATCTCAAATAGTTTGTTTTACCAAATTATTTTCCCAAGTATTTTTGATAGGTCAGGTGACCCATCTTAAAAAAGTTTTTTTGACAGGACTACAACCCGTCGCAAATAAGTTTAATAAATAAAAAAATTAAAAAAAATTAAAAATATATTAAAATATAAAAATAATTTAAAAATGTATTAAATGAAAAAATAAACATATGAAATAATAAAAATATTACAAAGAATATTTTTCAATCAAATTTTAACATAATAAATGTGCATATAATGTATCAATAACTGTGAAGGGGATGGGGTCAAATTGAAGAGGAGGGGATGAATCAAAATCCCTATACATGGATCCATTCATCAAATGTATCCATAATTTTATCATACTGTTTTTCTTTTCATCATATCACCTCCTACTTCTATTATTGGTGCTTTTAACGGAGCCCTTCCTACTCCCTATGCATGGCCTCTATAACCTCACTATCAACTTTCAGCTGATTCTAATATTGTGAGCTTAATGATGACACCCCATGAGATATCCTCAAGCTAGAAATCAACCATATAGATGTACCATAAATTCTTCCAGGCATTAAATGTGAACCGATACCAACAACTCGACCCTTCTTGAAAACATACTGAGTGGTCTATATCTATGATGAAACATCAAATCCTATAACACTAGTGTCCCAAATATTAGTCCCAACCTAAATTTAATCATATGTTTGATACATCATAGAATCATATGATCCATCAATTTAAAATTAAAATTAAAATAGTTAAAAAAAATTACTAATTTTAAAACTGAAAAAACATTTACTGACCACAATCTGACACTAGAGACCACTTGTAATCTCTACAATGATTGGATTGATGTATATCCTCTTATAAACAACAAACTCCATAATATTTGGATGTTCAACTACTTATATTAATATAAAACAAGCAGTTTATATTTAAAGTAATATAAATTATTAAAAAAATTACTTACCATGTGTAGGTGATGAGTACTAAATGTACGATTAGCATATAAATGGTCACCTCATGCCACCCCTAGTTATGTCGAGATAATAATGTCCTCCTTTAAAAAATATCTCCCATATAGTATGAAGATAATCCATACCAAACCTAATATGAGATGTAATCTAATTTGTGGGTGCAATAAGACTGATCAAAATCCATAACACCCAATTTCATGATGGCTTTCCTCCTTAGACTGTGCCAAAATAGATGAAAATACTCATGCATACAGACCTCCCAAGACACCCAAATATAATTCTTCATGATATCATTAATGATATTACATAAAACCTATAAATAATTAAAAATATCAAGTTAATAATTAAATAAAATTAAAAATAACAATTATTTATTAGTATACCATGAATTAATCAAACCTGTGGTACTGAATGCCATTAGGAATCTAATCCCATGTCACTCATTCTCTATAAAAATAGTTCTACAAAATAAAAATCACATTTTCAACACATATATGTGAAAAAAATTTGAATAAAAATAGAAAAAAATAATCAAAAAAATATTACATAAATAAATTAATAAAATGTAATGAAAAATAACTAAAATACACTACTAAACATAGCTCTCCATGCATGGATTAAACTCAAGACATGGAAATCACATGGGAATAAGGTTATGAATCAGAAATTGTAGAATACACTGACCCCTATGAGTCAACGGTGAATGGATAGAAACCTAGGGTTCATATGATGAAGCATCATGCCCATCACCAGGTAGCACAACCTCTTTGAGGCTATGGAAGATATCAGTATAAGTCTCTTCAACCATCTGAAACATGAAAATAATGATTCCATAAATTTATTGAAAGCAATTATTATATATATATATATATATATATATATATTTGTTTATTTGTTTATTTTTAATATAAAAATCAATTAATTATTTCATTCATCATATCCATCCTCATATTCATGTATTAAAGTTCCAATATCTCCATCTACCTTTTCAATATCATTAATTTCTGTAGGAGTCCCAACATCATCATCACTTGTTAATTCAAATTCATGTTTTTCATCATCAACATCATCACCACCATCAAACCATAACTATGTGGGTTTCATCATCGATATTCACACATCTTCATTGAAAATATGTATTGGAAGTTGTCTCTTGAAAATATTAAATTCCATTCATTTCAATAGAACCAGATTCACTTTACGGAAAATGATTTTCATGGGGTTTCATTTATATAGTGCACCACCAATCAGTTAAATATATAGAAGTATCACAATAATTGGAATAATATATTTGGTCTAAATTATGATCCAATAAAAATGTTTCATTTACAGTAATAATTACATTGTGTTTAATACCAATGATTCTATGGAGTAGATGAACATGAGATCCTCTAACAGTATTAAACCAATGAAATTTAAACATCATTACGTAATTTTTTCCCCAGATAAAATGACATAATTATTTCATCCAACGTGACATAAAAGTCAACTTTACATTCTCTATGATGAGATACTCTAAAAAACCATTATTCATTATTTTTTATTCACCATATGTACATGTATGAAACCAAAAAATGAATTTTAAATAATAAATTTTAACTATTTATAATGGTGGGTTACTCAATACACAAAATATATTATCAATTTTATCTACAAGATTTGATACTTTCAAAATTGGAAAAAAAATTAACAGTATAAAATATAATATTGATTTCATATGTTAAACCATAATCAATTTACTTTACTGGTCTTAAAACTATTAGGGAAAATTATTTTGTCAATTTTTATCAAGATAAGATTCTATAATTTGTTTAAATTGTATCTTGATATGATCATTATATAATATACAATTAAAATAATATTAATTTATTTTAAAAAAAATTAAATAATTTATGGTAGTAAAACTCGTTATATAAATTGTGTCATTTCTATAGAGTTGAATGAAATATATGTATAATCCATGTGATGTTAATCATTTGAAATAAATCATTCATGATCTCCATCAAAGTCATTTTTAGGCTGATTAAAAACCAATAATTTAATTTTCCTTGCATAATCAACATTTTTCTCATTAGGTGCCATTCAGTTATGTTTTGAAGGATATTAAGGTTGGAAATAATGGGAGTATAAAAAAGAAATTTCCTATTCTAAATTTTATTCTACAATTGACCCTTCAACTAATGCTTTGTTATGTACTTTTTTCTTCATTTTTTCCATAAATCTTTTATATAGATAAAACCATTGGAACTATAGAATCCCTCCATATTTTTTTCATATGGAAAATGTAAAATCAATTGTTTCATTGAATAAAATAATGTTAGCAGAAATTATTTTTCTATTTTACATAAAATTAAAACTGCAACTTCTTATAGTCTATTAAGTGTATCATATTATATTGTCCCCAAAAAAATGTATCCGCAAAAATATGATATCTATGTTAGCACATCCCAAATTTAGGAATTCAACAAACATCTAAATCTAATCGGTAGAGGTCTTTCTAATATAACATGACAATCATAACTTTTAAATTTGATAAAATTAATGTTTCTGACACATCTAGCAAGATGTAAACAAAACCATACAATAGTCTCAAATTTAAAATCCAATAAAAAAATAATAAATGTTTTTTTAGAATGAGTATAAATTTCTTTTTTTCTTCAGTTACTTCTATGATTTTTCATTTTCAAACAACTCAAGTTCTAATCGCCTGTAATTTTTGGAATGATCTAATCGTACCTTCAAATTGTCTTTGGTCTTAGCAGGAATGTTCAAAACAGTATAAAATATATTATCAAAACAATTATTCTTAATATTTATGACATTAAAAATATGATGGACCAACAAATATAACCAATATAGAATATACCAAAAAATAATTCATTTAATCCAATTGGGATCATTTCCAAATCCATCTATTTTTATTGGTTTATAGTTATTCTAAATGTAATGGGAGTTAATAAAGATATAATAGATTTTAAATGAATACCTAAGGTCATTTGCAGAGGTCCATATCTTATAGTTAAAAGTTTTCTAAAATAATTTTTGTTCCATCCGAAAGGATGATCAATAGAAATAAATCTTTGGTGATAGTGGAAAAAACAAGGTTTTTTCTCCCATTGATGAGCAAAAATGATTTGTTGTTTCTCATACAGTACGAGCGTGATTTTAGACCATGTGTACTCCTACTAAAGAACATTCCATATACCGGGAAGTCACTAATTTCCCACATTAATGCAGCCTTCATTAGTAAATTCTATTTCTCAAAAACATCATATTTATAGACACCACTACTCTACAATAAATTTAACTCATCAATCAACTGATTCAAATAAACATCTATATTATTTTTTGGATGTAATGGAATTAATCATGGTAAAAATATATATGTTTTATTCATTAAAATCTAAGGAGAAATGTTGTACAAAGTTATAATGATATGACAATAAGAATATTGACTACTTTATGAAAAAAATGGATAGAAACCATTAGTAGAATGAGAAAGTCAAATGTTATGGACAAATAATGTAAAGTAAGGATGTGCATGGTCAAAACATTTTTGTGAATATCTCTAAAAAATGATTTAGGATTTTACCAATTGAAATATTTGATTTGTTTTATAAGATTAGTGAATCTTTGTTTTGAGACATAAATAAATGATGCAATCTCAGTGTAAATGGTAAATAAATCAACTGTTTAATAGGTAAAAATAAAGATTTCCCTTTTTGATCCTTCTTATTCCTTGATTTTCAATATGTATGAAAAATAAATAATAACTCATTTTCTCCATAATATAATATGATATCATTTTAACATGAATTAATCTTCTGGTATCGAAGAACCAAAGTATAAACCAGCCTCTTACTCTCATAGAAATTGGTAGTAAACACATTTACCTCATCTAATAGTTATTTAACCAAAGATAATATCTTATAAAAATATATATTTTAAATTCCATTATCTGATTTAATTGCCCTTAAATTTATCACCACTTCAAATTTTATTATCTTTCAACAAGGATATAAGGTATCTTCAACAGACTTCAGCAACTCATAAAATCGAGATGGTTATAACTCATGAGTTAAATCAATATCATTATAAGATTATTTTTGTTGAATAAATGGACCGACAACCTCATGTAAAAATATTGAAACTATGATGGATATGGAACTACATTATCTGTAGCATCATCAAAAATTCATTCACCATGTTGATACTAAAAAGCATAATATTTTTGGAAAAAATAACAAAATAGATGACCCACCACATTGTCAAATTCTTCAAGTCTCCTTAGATCATACTTCTAACATGGACATTTAATTTCACCTCATAAAACATATTCTCATTTAGATGAGGAAAACAATTAAAATACTTTAACACCCTCAAAATATACATGATTTATACTATAACCCTTTGGATTCCTATAATGGTTTATCCAATCACATTTTTTTAATAAAGACTATTTTCTACTTATTCCATATTTTCATAAGAAATAGAAAATTAAAATATTTCATAAAATTAATATAATAAAAATAAGAAACTATCAAATAAAACTGGTAATTAAAAAATAAAAATACTTATAAATTTTATCAATTCTATCTAATTACAACTAATTTTTTCTAATTTCAAAAATGAAAAATAATGGTTTTTAAATTTCCACAATTTTTTTCTAATTAGATTCAATTATAATTAAGGAAAATAGAAGGTATAATAAGGGGGTAAGGGAAGTATAGAGTATAGTGGATGAAGGTGACGATGGAGTGAAATAATTCTCATGGCCCAAAATTTAGATAGTTTAAACTAGAGACATTCATGGGTAAACCTATGAGTTTACCCAAGTATGTGTCTCCTTCCAACTGTTTGAATGTAGAAGCACTGAAATTCTTTCACTCGATCATCAACTTCATCACCTCAACTCCATGCTTCACTCAACACCCTTAATCCATCTTCTAGTACTAATTATGGTTAATTTTATTTAATTATTGTTAATTTTGTTTAATTATGGTATTTTTTTACTAATTACGGCTTGTTGCTAGAATTGTTTTTACTAGACAATGCTTATGGACAATATTCATTACTAAATAATTATCATTTTTTGTACGTTTTATAGAATAATTCTCAGTATTTATATTTTTTATAGATTAACTCTAATTACCATAACTTTTACTAATTAACACTCATCCTAGTTATTTTTTACCGATTAACGCTCTTGTTGATTTTGTTTATTGATTAACACTCATTTTGAATATTTTATTATTTATTATCATTATAAGTAATTTTTAATAATCAACGCTCATTGCTATAATTTTTTACTAAAAAATCTCATTACAAGTATTTTTTTACTAATTGCCACTTATTTCGACTAATTTTGACTAACTACATCTCATTTCCACTAATTTTAACTAATTACATCTCCTTATAGGTATTTTTAACTGATTCCTTCTCATTATTGCCAATTTATAATAATTTCCACTAATTGAATAATTTTTTTTATTAATTCCTTCTCATTCCCACTAATTTTTAATAATTCTTAATCATAACTACTAATTTTTAATAATTACCACTCAATTCTAGTAATGCTTTCAAATTACCACTTATTTCAACTAATTTTTACAAATTAACACACATTTTAGCTTATTTTAACTAATTACTGCTCATTTTCACAAATTTTAACTAAAAACCACTCATTGCGGGTATTTTATACTAAAATTGGCTCATTGAAGGAATTTGTTTTTACTAAAAATGGCTCAATGCCTATATTGTTTTACTAATTACCTCTCATTTTTGAAAATTTTAACTATTTACCACTCGTTTCTATTAATTTTAACTAATTACTACTCATTATAGCTAATTTCAATCAATTCTTGCTCATTGCTGCTATTTTTTAATAATTCTTTCTCATTAGTTCTAATTTTTAATAATTCCCTCTCATTAAGGAAAATTTTTAACAATTCCTGCTCATTCTTGCTAATTTTTAATAATTACCACTCATTTCTATATTTTTTTACTAATTACCACTCATTTCATATTCTTTTTACTAATTACCACACATTTCCACTAATTTTAACTAATTAAGTCTCATTTTCACTAATTTGAACTAAATACCACTCATTTCTTGTATTGTATACTAAAATGGATCATTTATGTTTTTTACTAAAAAAACTCATTATCGATATTTTTAAATAAAAATGTTCATTTCCATTATTTTTTACTAATTACCACTCATTACTAATATATTTTACTAATTACCACTCATTTCCACAATTTTCTACTAATTACTACTCATTTCTGCTTATTTTAACTAAATAACGCTAATTTCCATTAATTATTAATAATTCTCATTCAATGTGGCTAATTTTTAATTATTCTCCCTAATTAATGTAATTTTTTAATAATTACTACTCATTACCACTAATTTTTTACAATTCATACTCATTACTCCTAATTTTTAATAATTGTCGCTCAGTACCGGTATATTTTATTAATTACCACTCATTATTTCTATTTTTTACAAATTACTGCTCATTTCGAATAACTTTTACAAATTTCCACTCATTTCTGCTAATTTATATTAATTGGCGCTCATTTATGCTAATTTTTACTAATTTCCACTCATTTCATATAATTTTTAAAAATCCCAACTCATTTCTGTTAATTTTTATTAAATACTTCTCATTTTCATTTTTTTACTAAATATCACTCATTTATATTATAATTTACTGAATACCACTCATTTCCACTATTTTTAACTAATTATCTCTAATTTTAACTAATTACCACTCATTTTCACTAATTTTTAATAAATTAACACTAATTTTCACTAATTTTTTCAAAAAATTCCTCATTGCTGGTGTTTTTTACTATAAACAGCTCTTTGTTGGAATTTTTTACTAATTACATCTCATTTTAGCAATTTTTTTACTAATTGTTACTCATTGTCACTAATTTTAACTCATTATTTCTCATTTTAGCTAATTTTTAACAATAAATGCTCATTTCCACTAATTTTTAATAATTATTTCTCATTAATTCTAACTGTTAATAATATCCACTCATTACCACCATTTTTTAATAATTCTCTCTCATTATCTTTAATTATTACTAATTACTGTTAATTTCTACTAAATTTTAATAATTACTACTCATTTCAACTAATTTTTACTAATTATCACTTATTTCTACTAGTTTTAACTAATTACCACTCATTTCAGCTATTTTTTCATAATTACAACTCATTTAAGATAATTTTAACAAAATATTGCTCATTTTTATAAGTATATGTAATTATAACTCATTATCATTAATTTTAACTCATTACTAACCATTAACCCTAATTTTAACTAATTACTACTATTTTCTACAAATTAAATGTAATTTCTCAAAATTATCACTAACTTTTTAAATTTATCTCCAATTTTACTAATTACCGATAATATATTCTTATTAAGGATAATTTTTACTGATTATTTTTAAATTATTACTATTTATCTTTAATTTAAAAAATTACTGTAAATTATTATTAATTACTATTTACAATTAGTTATTAAAAATTACTATAAATTATTATTAATTATTATTAAGATCTATAAATTATTACTTAGTTATTTCAATTAAAACTATTTTTATGTCAATTATAAGTAATTACTATTAATAACAACCACTTGCAAATAATTAATACTAATTATTTCAAATTGAAAATATCTACTTCTGATGAAAAAAATAATCCTAATTTAAACATAAGTAAGTGCATGAATACTATTTCATTTCAATTGAGAAGCTTTATTTCCATATTATAAGAAAATCCATAATTATACACCAATGAACAGACTGTGAAACCATGAAAAAAACACACCCGAAACAATGAAAATAATAAGATATTATTAATGAATGGGAGGTAAGATGTTATAAAAGTATCAAATAATATATTAAAAATATAAATATTGTTCTATATTGAATTTATAACACTCATTAATCCTTTATATTGAATGAAAAAGTACTAAAAACTAAAGCAAATCGTGAGGTAGGGGTTTCTCACCTCACTTTTTCTTCTATGAGATATATTCCTTATTCTCCAATTTTTTATTATTTGTGGTGTATATATACTTCTCTTTTATATATCATATAATGAATCTCATTATCTACATGTTCTTCAATGTTTCATTTGATAATTATTACTTTTATGGGGCATATGATTCGACTGATTACAAAGTGATAAGTCATTTCTTCACCAAATTTTCATTCATTGGGTTAAGCTTCTACTTCCTTCATTTTGTCTTACTAAGATCAATATTGAAATGAATTGTTATTATATTATGATTTTATTTCCACTATTTTATTTTGTTTATTGAAAATACACATAATCAATTAATTTTATTAATTCTTACTACAATGATATGATATTTATAAGGGTCTTTCTTTTAAAAATTATTTTTTTACGTTTCCTTTAAGAATCACTTTTCCTTCCATTCCCACATTTTCTAAAATTGTTTCCAAGTTTATTTTACTATTTACTAATGATTTTATAAAGTCATTTTTACTCATGTTTTACATTTTACAAAAAGTTTTTATTTAATTCTTTTTTTCAAAATAAGGTTTTTTATGTATTTTTTGGGAAACAAATACAGGAGGAATATTTTCTTAACTTATAAGGAATGAGCGGATTTTCCCACCATCATTATTCATTAATACCTTGAAGCATCCTTTAGAATCATACATGGTTATTTTCAAATAAAATGTTTTCTTTTTATAATAGTGTGTCATTTAAAAAAATGTTTTCAAAACAAAAATGATACATTCATCAAGAATTATTTCAATTGATAGCTAAAAAGAATCATTTTTCCATCTCAGATAACATTAAATGTTGTTACTCATTCTTTATTTGGGTTATAATTCAAGGATATTATTCATATTATTTTTATGGTTGGTATATTTTTATGATGGAATAATATATATGAATCCCTTTTCTTTTACATGGGTTATGCTATAATAAAATGTTTATGAAACCCATTTCTTTTCATGGGTTCTAATATGCGGAATGATTTATGTTCTTGTGAAAAAAATATGTATGAATTTTATTATTTGATATGTGGGACCCATATCAACCTCTAATTGATGGGGTAATGATGGATGACTCATGAGGTAAATATGTTATTCGTGAACCTGATTTCATTTCACAATTCTATGGGTGGACCTAGTTTCATGTCCACAATATGGTGCATGGACCTGGCTTCCATGTCCATGAGTTTATGCATGGACCTAACTTTCATGTCTATAAGATTATGAATAAACCTGGTTTTATTTCTATAAGTTTATTAAAGGGACTGGTTTTGGGTCTTTAACTTAATGACTTAGCATGTTTTTATTTATACATGATCACAATGTTATAAGTTTATGTGTATACCAAAATTTCTTGATTCACATTAATGTTATACTATCATGGATTATGTTCTTTTATGTTAATATGATTCATGTATTATGAAAATAAAATATTTATTCCTTGACTCAGTATTATGAATCTATGATATGTAGAATACATAAATTCAAATGTTATGTTCATGATCTTACACCCTTATGCACATGTTATGCATATGCGGTTATTGATATCCCATTTGTTTAACCTTAATGAGCATCTGAGCATAGCCTTTATTATGTTTCCTTCCCCAGGTGATGTACAAATTTTTAGGTAGGGTATGCCTAAGAGGAGAACTATTTGAGAAGATCTTTATTAGATATATTGAATATTATTCATAAAAGTATAATATTGTATATCTAATCTCCAAACACACAAAAAGTTTATGATTATTTAATGTATAGTATTGTTATGTATTAAATATTAATCTAAATAGATGTAATGTTTTTTTGAAAACATATTGGGCTATTATATGATTGAATTTCATGTCTGATTGAAGTTATAAGGATGTCTTCAAGGATTTAAAGTCTTTACTAGTCATTGACCTATTTTTTCGATGAAAATTTTGGGAGGATTAATTCGATATTATGTGTTATGTGAGTGATTATTCTATAGAGGAAGTAATTTAGAAAAATTTGGACAAAATCTTCTCGATTATCTATTATGAAACCTAAATTCTTATGCAGGCATACATCAACTACACCATTCTAGATAATGTGTTTCTAAAAGTAGTATTTTTTTAGATAAGTATATGCCCTATATTATGCTCTCCATAGTGGTAATTCACACTAAACATAAAATTTTGAATAATTTATTAATAAATAAATATTCCAAACCCCACTTTAATCAAATTAATATTCTTGAGATGGTCCATCTCAACATTTCCCCCATTCACCAACCCATGGATTCTCCTTTCCTTCCTGGGTATCATTCCATCCCAAAAGGTCCATGGTTTTTCTCATGGATCCCCATTTCATCTGGTCTTTATTAAAAAAATTATAACCTTCTTCACTACACAAGATCACCCCAGTGGCCCGCTTTTTCCAATGTTTAATTTTTTTGATTTTTTTGATATATTTTTCAATGTAAATTAAGGTATTAATATTTGTGAAGTGGTTGAATTAAACTAGGATTCACAAACAGAGAGTGTTTTTTCCTCTTAATATGATTTGGATCTTTCATGGTAATGCAGCATGTGGTCCTTCAATTCCATTCATTGCTTCCAATTTAGATGTTCCTTTCTATTTCACATGAATCAATCCTAGTGACTATGGTACTTTGCATTCATCTTCTATGATTTATACTTAATTTACTAAATCCCTTAACATTAAAGATGTTTGGAAACCCCAGAGGACACTTCATATTTTTGGATATTTGGAACCAAGTGGTATTTCGTCCCATCAATCCCAAAATGTAAGTTGAGATATATATTTCTGAACCCCATTAGGAATTCATCTCTATTAAAATATAGGGAGAATACAGATGAAAGAAAACTATTATTTATGATTAATGGAATGAATACTGTTCTTATTACTATCACTGAGGATATATATCATAAAAATTACATAGTTGAGATGTTACAATTAACATGGCTATTCTGCTCAATGTCACCCTACAAAATGTGGCTAATGAAGAAAAGGAGAATTCATATGTAGGGAATTCAAATTTTTTAAGTAAACCTTAATATATCAACAAATATCCTTCAAATAATGACAGTTTAAATGAGTTACAACACCCACTGGTGGAAGACATATGAAAATATCTTTCTGGTAAGCATGAACCTATTAGGTCTGTGGTGATTCCCAAATTACCTAGGATGGGTGATTATTATAAGGAATATGAAACCAAGGGCCTAGGAAGGATAAATACATTGATGGCTATCAAGGTACAAAATATTATATGTGGCTAGATGATTTCCTCTGGTGTTGGTACTTAGAATATGTTTTTGTCTTTAGATAATGGTGATGTTAATAATTTTAGGGGATGGAATAGTGAAGATATAGGTCATGTAAGTGAGAATAGTTAGGTCGAATCATGGATAGAAATGGTTCAAAGTAGGATTTTGACACCAATACTTGGTCTACTAAGATCAAGGAAGATGAATAAGAGAAGGAATACCTAAAATCATCCACCAAAAAAGGTAATAATGTTGTAATGGACTCTGAAAACATCATTGAGACTAAAAGATGAAACATGAACGAAAGTACTACTCAACTCTACCCAGGCCTGCAGTTACAAGATAAACTAGTATACTATCTTTTAAGCATCTAAAGGTATTTTCTTTTAGGGTGAATTTTGTTTATATCAAATTGTAAACTGGAGGTGGTGTAGATAGTAAGTAGATGAAAGGATCATATATTTATCTACATGTTGAAGCTGGAGAATGTGTGGCTCTAACCAATTATTTTGTTGGAAATAAATTTGGTAAAGTTACTAGAGATAAAAGGTTTATTAAAGTTTAATGGATAGGAAAATAATCTAGAAAATATTAATCTGTAGGGTTAAAAGGGTGTAGTTCATGTACGCCTTGATCCTCAGCACCATTCTTCCATCACGGAGCCACTATTAGTTTCCACATCCACAAAATATTACACCTAGATAGAGAATGGAGGGATCTCGATGAGATATGTGCAAGATGTCTTCCCAATACATGACTTGGATTTTATAATTCACTCCATAGAAAAACAAGAAGCGTAGGATTTACAAAAAAAAAGACTTAAATGAATCTATTAGCAATTTGGAGGCATGAAAAGTGAAAGTTAAAGTCAATAATGATAAAAGTAAATTTTTATATAACCCAGATCAAATCTGCATTCGTGGTTTTAGTGAAGGAAATTTTATTTAGGAGGAATATAATAGTACATTTCACAATATGACATCCATAATTATGGATCGCTTATAAAAATATCCACAACAGAATCTTTTTTGTGTTTACTGGAGACTATATAAAGGGCTTGAATCCAACTAGTTAATATTCTTTTGGGTAGGTTCACAGTTCGGTATTGTGATGTAATATCCAATTTTTTTATTAGTTTTTTAAAGATTCCATTAAAACGTTAAAATGAAATCTTCCAAAATAAAAAATTAAGTTTTAGTCAAGTAAGGAGTTCATATTCTACCCATAAAAGTGAATATTAGGAGGTTTAAATTAAGGATAAATTTATAGATGAACAACACTTTATAGTAAAGCTCATGAAAACTCTATGGTTCAATAACATCATTAACTATTCACTAATTAGTTTGATATACCCACAGTTCACATACTAACAAAGGAAGTGGTTTCAACTGACGTTAAACATTTATTTTGGGATGATCCTATACTATTCATCGAATGAATAGATTATTTGACTCAAAAATGTGTGTATATAAATTAAGTGAAAAGAATTTTAGAATATTTTTATTCCACACTAATGGGAGAACACCATGGTTTTAATAGAATAGTTGAAAATATTATTCAATTTTTATTCTTTTAGATACATTCGTATCATGATGAATGGATCTTTTTGGAAACAGGTGATTGCAACCAATGTACTATAAGAATCAGGAAGAGAGATGAGATGTAACTTCAGTCTATCATTGTGGTAAAAATTTTCAATGCATAAGGGATAGACCAAATGGATACCTTCCCCAATTCCTTAATCCACTAATAAATACATGTCTGGGTTGATTATGTTTTTCTAATGTTCTATAGAAGAATCCACCTTCACTGACATGGAATATGTGGTCACACAATTTTTTAAAATGAATATTTTTTCTAGGTTTGGAGTTCTTATGCTACCGATTGATGTAGGAGGTAAAAATTTCAATATTGACATACTAAGAAAAGTGATATATAAATATAGAGGTTTTTATAACACAAAAAAATTATATCATCCACAAAAAAAATGAATAAGTGGATCTATCAATCTAAGATCCAGAGTTGATTTTGGAGAAGATTAGAAATGAAATAATAAGTGATTGATTAAGGAAACCTGATAATGAGTTTTTGGATTATTTAATAATATTATACATACCATTGGGAATTTATATATTCTAGTTAGTATATGGGAATCCACACCACCTTATGGTGGAGTATACCCACAAATCCTATTGGGTGTTCAAAGTTATCGGTCTAAATAAATATGAGGTTAGAAGAAATTCGATGTTAGAAAATAGGCATTTAGAGTTAAATGAGATTGATGAGACTAGAATGGATAGTTATTCTAATTATTCTATATACAAGGAGAAAAAAATGAAGTGACAAGACCAATAAATCTGAAGGTTGGAGATAAACCTAGTAGAAAATGAAATCTTTTTTAATTCACATTTGAATTAATTTTTAAGAAAACTCAATTTGAAATAGCATGGTCCTTTCTTGATAACAAGAACATTTTGTCATGTTGTTGTGGAGATTCAGATAAATAATGAAGAACCCTTTAAGGTGAATGTATGTTGAATAAATCACTACATTGATAATTATTTTAGTAGGGTGTGACCATTCCATTTACATTGAATATAGGGACTCTGGTATGTGATGATTTTGAAAATGAATAAAGATTTGATGGAGAGGAAACCCAATTATCTTTTCTTTTAGTATTTTATTTGGAATTTATATTAGGTATTATGTTATAAATTGTTAATAAAGTGTTATTTTATATTCTCCAAGATGATTTGCATGACCTCTCTCATTGATAAAATAAAACATCTACCAAAAATAAAAATAATGCAGTGGACCTAGGCCATAAATGAGTAAATTCAAGGCTAAAGAAGTAAAATTAAATTTTCAAAGGCTGGTGACATAATGATGTAAAACCAAAGGTTATTAAATAATTTAAATTCCAATAATAATTTTACAAAAAATGTAATAATTTGAAGACTGATATCATGATTAGGGTTTGATTGATAAGATAAACCAAATAACACTAATAATTCCCAAGGTTCTAAACCATACCAAAATGAATCGCCACATTATCAAGTATGGGAATTGGATAACACAATTCATAGAGAAACTCTCTTTTGTTATTCCCCAATGTAAGTGTGGTGGAAAATGATTTGAATAGCATAAATTCGTGGGGTCTTAGACAAATCCCAAAGGAGCCCCATTTAATCAATCATGGGATTAGATACATTAATTCACAACATAGAGTACCATAACTCACCGTATGATCCCAAATGATCTAAAAAGGGAGAGAACTAGAATTTTAAAATGATATTCTCGTACCATAGGTGTTCCTTTTGATATCCCTATTTGATTATCCATGATTGATCATGGCATAGTTCTTGGAGTCCATGAAGTAATCCTAGAAGGCATGGGAGATATAATGAAACCAAAAAATCAAGGGGTCATCTCCACACCAAAAATCCTACCCACCCCTGTAAAATATCTTCTAAAATTCAATACCATGTTTGTGCTATGATGGTCACACCAATGGAAAAACACAACAGGAAAGATAAAAGTAAAAAATTCTTGGGGTACAAAAACCTATTCACATCACACCACAATAAAATGTGTCACATTGTAAGGGACTTCATGAAATAACACTTAAAAACTTCATGGAATTTATTACAATCAATTCAGTCAATGATTGATAGATTAAATATTGTTATGAATAAGGAATATAATTACTTTATTTCTTATTTTTGAGCCAATAATTTTTTTAACATAAATGTTTACATTAATAAACATTTCTCTTAACTTATTTAAATATTAGGGACAATATTAAATTTAGATATGGGAGATGGATACTTGGAACCCATTTTTATTTTTTCCCCTTCCAATCTAAGAAAAATAATCAATTAAAAATAATTATGTCCCTTGTAGAAAATTTTGACTGGTTATACTCATAGATGATAAATACATAGGTGAAATTTTTGAAAGTTTCATTTTCATTCCAAATTTTGAGCTATTTTAAAATGATTATTGGTATGATTCTAATTTTTTATTCAGATATTTGGAAATTTTCATCTATATCTTGATCATTATTATTGTTTATATAACTTGATTAACCAATATTTTATCTCCCATTACTAATATGTACTCTAAACTCTATTTGTAATATTATTTCTTAGATCCACCATCATGGGAGAATCTACATATATGAATCACTACTAAAACATTCATGTTTAATATTTTCAAATAATTATAGTTTTTAACCAAATTAAAATGATTGAGTCTTTCAATGTATTATTATTTAGATTATTCGATCTTGATACCTACCTTACATTTATCCCTTGTTAATTCCACATAGATCATGAATTTCATTATAAAATGTTACATTAAATTCATATTTATCCTTCCTGGCCTAATTATTTGGTATTAATTACATAATATTTTTTGATTTTAATAAGAATATTGGGTTTATTAATGGAGTTTATGTGATATTAATCTATGATATGAAATGTTTTTAAATATATCTTGATTATTTATGAATATGGTTTACTAGTTATTTGTGTTTGTACTATATTGGTCCTCTATAATTATAATATAATTGATTTATGGGATGCATTATATTAAAATTTTATCAACCATCGTCCCCATTCTTATTATACAAATTAAAAATATGGTTTTCAAGAGGATTATTATGGTGATTGTGGTGCTAGTTTTGTTTGAATTTTAAGGTTGTTGGATTTAAGTATTGTTCAAATTTCCTTATAAAATTTAAAATAAAAATTAATTGAAAAGAGAGAAATAGAGGATATTTTATCAATGTTTTAAATATTAGTGTTTTAATACTATAAATAAGAGGAGAAATGGGAGTTGTTATTTATAAAAATTGGTGAAAGGATAGGGAATATATTTTACATTAATCTTAATTGAATATCATGCATTTTACATTAAGATTCAGACCAAAATTTTGAGCCTTAAATATAATTTTTACATTAATACCTATGGAAATGTTCATTTATGGATAGTAAAAATTTATTGAAAGTCCTCATTGTTATAATTTTTTTTATTTATATGTGGAGATTGAGATGAATTACAAGTCTATAGAAAGAGTGAATATATATTAGATTGAGAATAATTATAACTAAATTACATTTATTTGTGAGTGAAATGAATTTTTGTTATGGTATTTCATAAGTGTAATGGATAATTATGAAAGGTTTAATAATATAGGAAAAATCAGAAATTAGACTTGACTTGGAAATATAAATTACGTATGACTCGAACCCTTTGAATTGCATGAGTTATTGTCACGAACCAACCCAGGACGAACCTGAACCGGTCACCCAAACTGATATGTGGAAAGGCCTAAGAGGCATTCCCAATCCTCCTGGGTTGGCAACAAGCGCCAGGGCCTTGAAAGAGGCAAATGGAGTGATTTCACCCAATATAAATAAATAAAAGAAAAAGAAAGAATAAATTGCAGCGCAGAATAAATAAACCAAGAAAATAACTAAACATGAACTGAAGAAGATAAAACTAAGAAAACTCGACGTCCAAACTAAATCTATGTGACCCCGTAGGTCACTCTCCAACTCAACGATCAAATGTAACCCAAGGAGAAAACACACAAGTTGTAACCTGCACAAGAAATGAAAATAGAAATGAATTATATGAATGAGTATTAAAACATAGTAGGATAGCCCGATATCTATTCCCAAAGTACTTCCTTTAAAATAAAAGAAACATCCACTTTCAAGTTTGAACAATAATGTATAAAAGTAAGGTTTTCTACATGTTACTCAAAAACAAAGTACGAGTCATTTCCTTAATTCATTTCGAAAAAACCCAAGTTATTTTTTTAATGAGATGTTAGAATTTTCAAAGGGGAAAGTGATGTTTACATTTTTAATTTTCACAAAAGGAATAAAACACCTTTCATTGAAAACAGTTTTCAAAATCCACATTAAAACCAAACATCACTTTCCAGTAAAACACTACACATGAAAGGGCTACAGTAGTTACACAAAAAGGGAAAAGAAAAGAAAATATACATACAGGTAACACATTTAACACTTCAAGCACTAATAATGAGTAGACATAGGTGAACCTAGGAGATCAAGAATATTATTGAAGACACCAATACATGAGACCTCATCCTAATTGACATGTCACACATGATGAAATCAAAATTCTCCAAATGCTCGACCATCCTTTCGCAAGAAGGCCGAGGGAAAATCCCATAGTAATAAACCCAAACATATCCACCTACAATGGGCCACTGGTTAGTACCATAACCTATCAGTGAGGCAATCATTCTTATAAAATTCTGTCAATATTCCAGGTTCATATGTCTCAAGTATTTAGAAAATGAGGGTGAGCCAACTGATGCCAGTCGAGCATCCAATCACCAATATATATATATATATATATATATATTAATAATAAAAACCATCACCCTGAGCTACTTCACATAACAACCCATTGCCCTTAAACCATTTGATCCCCTGGGAGCCTCTAAGTGTGGGCTTCCCAAACAAATAATTTCAACAAAGCCAAGAGAGTTATCCAAAGAGATTTTTTACAGAAAAAAATTAACCAATTTCATAAGGGTGCCAAACGGGCCTCAAACACACTTCACAAAACCTCATTCTTAAAATCAGTAAGTTTACTTCCGCAAAAATGAAAAAACATCATTTGATATTCCACAAAAATTTATAAAATATCATTTGGGCATTCACACCACATTTTCCAACTAATACCACTTTTATTAAAATTCCAAACGGGCTACACGTTTCAACATATTTAAAACCATTTCCAAAATCCAAATGAAATTTTCTTTCCACTTCAAACCACTTGGAAAACTTATTCAAGAATAAAAACTATCATTTCATATTTCATTACCCATTTACCTGATCAAACCATTTTTATAAGATGCCAAAAGATTTTGGAAACTAATAATCATGTCTTTATAAAAACCCAAAACACTTGAGAAACCACATATGGAACTCAAAACATTGTTTCCCACACTACTGCAAGATTTATAAATTCAAAATAGTTATTTTATATCACATTTTACCTTCAAAAGACAACTGGGAAACTAACCACACATAAGGGATGAAACATCTAATAAAAAAATTTCAATTTATCACTCAATAGGGTATAAACACCCCTCTAAATTCCATATGTATATTTAAATTGCTAAACTGTGTTTTAAATTACACAACCTTCATATGAAGTCTAGTAGGATATATTTCCAAACACACGGTGTGCATACTTTTAAGAAATCCATTATAGTTATCACAAAGAAGGGCTTAAAACATTATTTTCACACCAAAGAGAAATATTTGGAAGATCAAATACCACTAATTATTATGGTAAAAAATTCATGAAATTAATGTTTCTTAAATTAAAAAGGATAGTTCATGGGAGAACCTTCCTTGAGATCAAAGTGCGATGACAATAAAACCTCATAACAAAGGTGTGATTACAACGCCCATTCGGAAATGCCACGCTCGGGTCCTAAGATGATAACTCTACCAAAAACAACACTTAATTAACAAAACCCTTAATCAACCAAGAATAAAATAAGAACAAAATAAATCAAGCATAAGGTATACCAATGGAAAGAAAACACTCCGACAGAGGTGGGTTGGTTAGGGAAATGCTGGCAGGTGCGGGCGTCGAAACGGGGTAACAATGGCAGGGCGGTTGCTGCACACACGGGTAGGCCGTTGGGGTTGTGTGCGCACTGGACATAAGGTCACTGTGATGTGAGGAGGTGGTCGGCTGGGTTTGTGGGCTAGCCGGAGTAGCGCCGGTAAGGAGGAGGGATGCACTGCAAGGGAGCCTGAGGGCTGGTGGAGCGTGCTGCAAGGAGGCCGAGGGCCAGTGGGGAGGTCGGGCGCGCTACAACGAGAGGTTAAGAGCCAGATGGGTCACACACCGCATGTGAGGGAAGGGGGAGGGCGTGCCATTATAGAAGAATCTGGCCGGGGGGTTCGGTACTAGTGTGCAGGTGGGACTTGGCTACTGTGACGAGAAACAGGTGGAATCGTGTTGGGGTTCTGGGGAGAAGCATGACAGCTGTCACTGAGTAAGGGGTGACAAGGGTCAATGCCAGGAAGTGGGGGTAAGTCGAGATGGTGAGCTACCACACTGATAAAAAGGGCGATAGGTCTGAGGGTTGGGTCACTCATGTTTGTGCCACACACTAGGGGAGGTTGGGTCCCCATCGCATGGGGAAGGGAGGGCCAACTGGGGTTTTAATTATTATTATTATTATTTTCATTAAAAACAAGACCCTAAAATAAAACTAATTAAAATTATAGGTACTTAGTAATAGTAATAATAAATATAATAATAATGAATAATAATAATGATAATAATAATACTGATACTAATCATAATATTAATAATATAAAAAATTAATTCCTAATAATAGTTTTAAATAACATTAATTTTTATTTTTAAATTTTAATATTCATAATAACATTAATAATAATTCATAATAATAAAATTATTATTTTTATTTTTCACCTAAAATAATATTATTAAAATTTTTAAAAACCATTAAAATTCTTAAAAACAATAAAAATTTTAAATTACATCATAAATTAACATTTATTTATTTACTTTAATTCTTCGAAGATGAAAATTCCACGCAATTTCATGGTCGAAGTTGTGTGGCATCTCGCCCCACCCATGCTCCCAACAATGTTGAACCCAAAACAAGAACTTTTTAACATAGACTCAGAAATTTTTTCAGGGACTCACCTTGAACCCCAGAAAAAATATTTAAAGGTCGAAAAATAATTAAATAAATTTATACACATGGGTTGGGTGTGAGAATTAAGTCTTTCTGTTTTCCTCTGTTGATGCCCTGTCACTTGTCACCAGCCTAGGAGGATCGGGAACACCTCTCGGGCCTTGCCACAGATCGTCTCGGGTGACTAGTTCAGGTTTGACCCAGGATGGTTTGTGAGAAAATGGTATCAGAGTAGGTCGACTCTTAGAAAACCTCTCTTTTCAGAGCGCCCTTTGTTATTTGGGATGTCAAGGTAGATGGATCAGGATTGTCGAGACTAGAGGGGTATGTGCGGAAAGAGCGTCACGAACTCTTTCTCTCTCTGATCCTCGGGTTTCCATGGGAAGTTCGGTTTAATTAGTTTCCTTGGGTTTTTTTTGGAATGTTTTGTAATTGGGATACAACAAAGGGAGTTTGGATAATAGTCCTCGTGAGCCCGCATGGCCTGGAAATCCATGTTGAGCAAGGGGTATGATCCTAAAAGGCTCTCCGTGTTGGTGACGTGATTGGCGTATGGCCACAAACTATATGGTCAAGTCACACACCAACACTAGTTCCATGTTTGAGATGTTTTGGGTCTACTCTTACTTTTGAAAGTGGTTTAAATCAGAAAAAATGGTTTTGAAAAATGGTTGTTTGAAATGACATGTTTAATTTGTGGATTGATTTAAAGTAAATGGGATGAATGATTTTTCTTTGGAAATGAAGTTATTTTGTTTTGGCCTTGGTATTCCAAAGGGTGCTCACATTCATAGTGGTATGTTGTAATATGAACGGATGTTTGGTATGGTGGATGGATACCTAAGGTGGCCTACATACACGCATCTGAGTGATACTCTACAGAATACCGATGGCAAGGGTTTAACCTTCCAATCATGTTTTAAATTTAAGATATTTTCAAAAGGAAATTTTTGAGGTTATGATGGATCGTTTTTTTCTTTTTAGATATTTTCATATATGCGGTGTTTGATTTTGAGGATTTTTATTTATTGAGTGGCCTTGATTGGGTTCTTAACTTTTCTTGTCTAGCAGTTTCCCCCATGGAGTTTCAATGGGTGATCATAGTGAAGTTGATCAACCTAAGGATTTTATTCTTGAGTTTCGGAAGCTATATCCACCTCTCTTTTATGGTCAAGCAGACCCATCTGTAGTGGAGGTGTGAATATGAAAGATCAAAAGGAACATTAAACTCATGGAGTTTTCTGAGTCGTTGAAGGTAATGTTTGCAATCTTCATGCTTGATGGTTCACTGTGGATATGGTGGGAGTCCGTGTCTCTGAATAAGACCCGTCAAGAGCTTACCTGGGAGTTTTTCAAGGATTTTTTCATTCATCGGTATTTCTATGAAGAAGAATGGGTGAGAAAGAGGATGGAGATGTGTTGTCTACAACAGGGTGATAGTTCCGTGTCAGAATATTTCCAACGCTTTGTGGAGATAGTCCCTTATGATCTAGGGTATGCCATAGATCACTCCAGGAAGGCTCGGTGTTTCAAGGTGGGTCTCTATCCAGATCTAAATTTGAAGGTTTCGGAGTCCAACCTAACCTCATTTTTTTATGTGAAAAGACAATATTTTCATGTCTAAGTCGTGATGGTCGGATTGCTCTAATTAGTCCTCCCTCCTTCAATCCCTATGAGTAGTGGTGAAGATTCTGGAAAGGAGATGAGGAAGCAATTGGAAGTGGTTGGAGAAAGTCTTGTAATCAAAAGGCATTGGGATCTTTCATCAACCTCTTTAGAGTGAGAGATCCTCATGTATTATCAGTATGGAAAGCTAGTTCAAAAAAGTTCATCCTTCCCAAGTACTCCTAATCCCTTCCATGCTTGCAGATGTTTGGGCCACTTACAATGATTCTGTCTTGGATTTTCTAGAAAGTGTCATAGAGGAAGTTCTCATAAGTGACGCGTTGTTGGGTTTTTGTTTAAAGTTTCTTGTGTAAGTTCCCATGAATTGTAAGGGATCACTTATCATGGAAGTTGTGCAGATGTAGTTTTGGGTTTTGAAATGTATGGAAATGTTGTGGTTATTTTGATGAACTCCAGTTTTCAATTCCAGTTTGACTTTCATTACAAAATCATGTCCTTTATTTTTTCAAATAAAAAGATGTATGTTTTTTATTGGGATTATCAGAACCTGGCTATGAGGTAGGAGATGCTTCCTCCATCAGAGCTCCAACCAAAAGGCCTTAGAGTGAAGCTGGTGTGTATTCAGGAACCCTGGGGAAATTTTAAGGAGTCTGGTTAAGGTTGTACCTCTGTCGTTGCGGTGAGACATTTTTCGCATTTCTATTGTGCATTCTCCGTCGTTACAAATTTCCTCTTGTTTCAAAGAGCATGATGGACTTATCCCTCACACAATGTCGGTAATTTTGAATATTTGGATGAGAGTTGTCGATCAGTGGCCTTGTGTGAACCACCCATGTGAAAAATTTGCGTCTTTGGTTTGTGTCTTTCCCGAAGTGATGAGTCATGAGTAGTTTTTTGTCATAGTTTTGTTGATCCAATCCTTGGGCCCTCCCTCCCCACCCATGGGGTGATGGATTTTGGTTTGTGTGGATTTCTCATTTCAGATATTATCCCTTTTGTATGGGAGTGAGTGGTTTAAATGTTCTTTTTGTGATTTTTTTAGCTTGAGTAAGGACCGGTTCAGGTCAATGTTTGATTTTTCGTTTGGACATGTGTAGGTTGATTCCTTATGGTGGGAATACCCACCATCTCTTTGGGTTTTCTCTTATGTTGTTATTAGATGGTAGTTAAATTCTTATGGTGGGGAGTCCATTCAGGCCTTCCCTTTGCTGGTGATTTATTTCGGGCACTAAGGTTGAGTCCCATTGGTGGTCGATGGAATTTCCTTTGTTTAAGAAGTTGTATCATGTTAATGTGGAATCTCTAGGTGTTAATCGATTGTCTGGATAGTGTTGTGGCTTTACGGGGGCGGAAATCGTTATGGTAGGGAGAAATGTCACACCCCGACCTATGTGTATAAATTTATTTAATTATTATTTTTCCTTTAAATATTTTTTCTGGAGTCTGGGGTGAGTCCCAGACAATATTTCCAAGTCTATGTTAAAAGGTGAATGTTTTGGGTTCGATTTTATTGGGTGCATGGGTGGGGCGCGATGTCGCACGGCTTCACCCAGGAAACTGTGTGGATTTTTCATCTTAGAAGAATTAATGTGAATAAATAAATGTTAATTTATGATGTCATTTAATTTTCTTTTGGTTTTTAAGAATTTTAATGGTTTTTAGGAATTTTAATATTTTTATTTTAGGTGAAAACTGAAATTCCTGGTTTTATTATTATGCATTATTATTAATGTTTTTATGAATATAACAATTAAAAAGAAAAATTAATGTTAATTAAAACTATTATTAGGAATTATTTTATTGTTATATTATTAATATTATGATTAGTACTATTATTATTATTATTATTCCTTTTATTATTATTATTATTACTATTACTAGTGTCACGACCCATCCTCGAGGCCCATGTCGTGACTACCCCAAGCCCTCCTTTTATAGGCCAGGGTCTAGTGACTAGCACCAAAGGCGTAAATCCCAAAAAAAGGGGGGAAGGCATTGCCTTTATAAAGTAACACACACAATAGAGTACGCAACTGAAGTAGACACTAAGTAAATCTGAGTACAAATGTAGGTGCTTAAAAGTAAATTGGCCAATATACAAACCCAATTGAAGTACTATACAACTGAAAAGAATGT
Source organism: Viscum album (assembly GCA_963277665.1). Lineage (NCBI taxonomy): Eukaryota > Viridiplantae > Streptophyta > Magnoliopsida > Santalales > Viscaceae > Viscum > Viscum album. The sequence goes on from OY728167.1 coordinate 406,645,494, forward strand.
ACATCAGCAGTAAAGTAAAACAGCAACACTGAGTCGTCCTCTGGAAATCCCACCTGAAGGGTGGGTACAAATAGTCTCCTCAGCTCCTCGGGTCCGGCTGTCCGCTCCGTGTACATCCTGCCAAGTGATCCACCTCCGGGTACCGTCCAGCTCCACAGGCCTCCACCTCGATCAGTGTTGTCCGTCATCTGTATCCAACACAACGTAGTGCGGGCTTTGCCCGTGCAGGGGTGAGTATATGATACTTAGTTGGGACCCCGAGACCCCCAAAGGTCTCTCAAAATCCAGGAAGGATAAACTACAAGGAAAGGGTACAATCGCGAAGTATCAACCAACTTTACTTAGGTATATGACCATACATATACCCAAGTCATCAATTATAGTTCGTCTCCAACTCTCAAGCCCAAGCACAACCCAGTCCACACAGGAGAACACAACTCAGTCCACACAGGAAGCAAGTCAATCACATCGATGATAATATTGAAGTCAAGACTCAACTCACACAGGTATATATCATTAGTATAGCGATAGAGATGATCAGATGTAGGCATTGATTCATCTAAGCTGTCAGACCCACACAGGATACAAGACCAACTAAACTGTCGGACCTACACATGATACAAGACCAGCTACTCTGCTAGACCTACACAGGATAAAAGTACAGAGGTCAATACTGCCAGACCCACATAGGATACAAGAACAGTAGTCATCGCCATCGAACCCACGGAGGATTCTAGTACAATAGTCGTCGCTGTCGAACCCATGGAGTATTCCAGTACAGTAGTCGCTGCAGTCGCTGCCAGCTCTATTGTTCCCGCACACAACATGCTCGATTCTGGGAGGGTCCGATCCTTGAGCAAGAGATTCGATACATCAATTGTCACAAATCCCATAGTTGATGTATCCCAAAATTTTGTCTCGTAAAAAAAACCCTACACGACAGACGGTGCGTCAATCGTACGCCCGGTCTGAGAGTTAGTGCATTTCCGTTCCAGGGGCCCAGATGGGTTTTAAGCTAATACCAACCCGACCGTACTCCATCTATGTCTAAACCTCAAGTGGATTATGCCAAAAGAACCGTCTCAACAAAAGTAATTCAACGCAGTTGATGGCACATCAATCGGACGTCAGGTCCTTAAGTTATAAGTGTTTCCGCTCCAAGGGACCGGTTGGTTTCGGGTTCGAGCCAACCCAGACATACACAAACTTTGCCGAAACCTCGAGTGTAATATACTTAAATGACCATCTCGACACAAGGATACCCATTCAACTGACAGTGTGTCGATCGGAGGTCCATAGCTCTAGTTATGGGAAAAAGACCGAAAATGGTCTGAAGTGGGGGTCTGGGCCCGGTCCGACCCGGCCCAACCCCCCCTGGGTCGGCCCGAACCGGGGCAACCCAACCCGGGTCCGGGTCCAGCCTGGTAGGGTGTGGCCTGGCCCGACTGGGTGCGGCCCGGCCCAGCTGGGCACGGCCCGATCTGCGTGACCAGCCCCGGCCCGGCCGGGGGGTGCGCTGGCTCTGCCAGCGAGCCGAGCGGGGGGCGGGGGCAGCCGCCCAGTTCCGCGGACGCAGAACCAGGCTCACGCCGCGGTCTCCCCTGGATCCCGTGCGGCCGCAGGATCCTTCCCCCACCGCCGCAGCTGATGCCACGGTGGGCTGCTGTCAGCAGCGCGCCAGGGCGCAGGCCACCGGAGTCATTCTGGTGGTCCGTTTTTTCTCCTGTCTGCGCCTACGGTCATCTCGGGACTCGAGATCCAATTTGAAGGCTCCAATTTTCCATTTCAGTCCCATTTCATCATCTCTAATCACCCCACACATCAAGAACAAAATATCAGTGCGTTCGGGCTTGTTCATTATCCCACACCCACCACGTTAGAGGTTCCAATCATTGCCGAACACTTTAAACACTAAGCACAAGGGTATAATTCTCATAAAAGAAAAATATACAAAAATTTTCCCCTACCTCAACAATTGATGTCAGACGTCGGCATCGTGGCAGACTGCGTTGCGGTAGAAGGCGTCGTGGGGAAAGAGATCGTAGGTGACGTCGGAGTGCGCCGAGGAGGAAACATTGTCTCCTCTCTTGTCACGGAGAAAAGAATGGTTGGCGCGTCTTCGTTCTTTGAGGGACTGGTGTTCTTCGTCAAAGGAGACGTCATTCTTCGTCGGAGGTCGGCGTTCTTCCAGAAACTCAAGAGCTCTCCAGATCTTCATTTTCACAACTGAATCTCTCCCCCAAAATTAAATAATAGGCTCCCCCTATTATTTAATTACACAGGCAAGGAAACTCCGAAAATTCAAATCACCATATTTAATAAATGTGTTGACAATTAATTAAAGGAAGGGAGAGGGAAGATCCCCAATAATTAAATGCGTTGGAAAATAATTAATAGGTAGGGTTATCCAAATAAAAGAGGGGGTTTTAAAGGGATATAGGGAAATTGAATGGTTGGGGCTCGTGTGGGCCCCACCTTTCTAACATCCACCCTTGGGTAGTTAGGTGGTTGTGGGTCCCACCCTTAACTACCCATGGGCGGAATTAACCACCCTAGATATAAAATAAAATTGTACAACAATTTTATTTACTTCTCAAATAAATCCCAAATTAAAACTTCAAACCCACATAAAATGCAACTGCGATAAATGTCCCCTTAAGAAATTACCGGCAGTGCGAGTTCATTGGTGCCCTCAGATTTCAGTTCCAAGCACCGGTTCAAAATATAGAAAATCCCGCTCATTCGTTCACTGAATGAACCCAAGCTAAACTTTAGAAATTGATTTCGAGCACACCGGGCCTCGGAATCAAGCTCTGTTAGAATCCATAGACTCGTAAAATTCGAAATTATTTAAAAAAATCCTTGAAATTTCTAGGTCTTTACATTACTCCCACCTCATGGATTTTCATCCCCGTAAAGCTACAACATAAACTAGGGAAATAAATGAGGGTACTGAGCATGAATATGGGCCTCCTATTCCCATGTGCTCTTCGGGAGGTTCTTGTGCTCTCCGGGAGGTTCCCGTGCTGCCAACGAATGTGCACCAGAGGAATCGACCGTCCACGTAGGACCCATTCCTGTCGATCCTCGATCTCCATCAGGACCTCTGCAATAGTCACCCCGTCATCGATGTCCATATCCCCGTGGTCGATGATATGTGTTGAGTCATGCACATATCTCTTTAGCTGAGATACGTGGAAGACGCCGTGCACCCGGTGCAACTGAGGTGGAAGGGACAGGTGGTAAGCCACCTCACCTACCCTGCTGAGGACCAGGAATGGTCCGATGAAGTATGGAGATAACTTTCCTCCCCGGCCAAATCTCCACAATCCACGTTGAGGTGAGACCTGTAAGAAAATGTGGTCTCCATCCTCAAACTTCAGTGGCCTCCGTCTCCTATCAGCATAGGAATTTTGTCTGCTCTGTGCATTCCTCATCCAATCCTAGATGATCTGCACCTTCTCCGTCGTAGCCTGAACCACCTCAAGTCCTATGAGTGCTAACTCCACCGGGTCAGTCCAGCACAGAGGTGATCTGCATGGTCAGTCGTACAGTACCTCGTAAGGTCCCATCCCGATGGTGGAGTGGTAGTTGTTGTTGTACGAAAACTCCACCAAGGGTAGGTGATCCTCCCAGCTGCAACCAAAGTCAAGGACACATGCACGGAGCATGTCCTCGAGTGTCTGAATGGTCCTCTCTGTCTGGCCATCCATCTGAGGGTGAAAGGCAGTGCTTAGGCGTAGCTGTGTCCCAAAAGCCTCCAGAAACCCCTTCCAAATCTGGGAAGTAAAGTGAGAGTCTAGATCGGAGATAATAGATGATGGCACACCATGAATCCGTATGATCTTCTGAATTTAGTGGTGTCTCAAGCTCTCTACTTAGCCATGCTCTCTGATCGGTAGGAAGTGGTCCGACTTGGTGAGGGATTCTATGATCACCCAGATAGAGTCATGTCCTCTGGAAGTACATGGGAGCCCCGTCACAAAATCCATGGATATCCCATCCCACTTCCACTCTGGAACCTCTAAGGGTTGTACCAAGAATGCAAGTACCTGGTGCTCCTCCTTCACTTACTAACAAGTGAGCCATCGAGAAATGAACTCTGCTACAGCCTTCTTCATACCCGGCCACCAATGTTGTCCTCTGAGGTCCTGATATATCTTCGCTACTCCTGGATATACCACTATAGGGGAAGTGTGGAACTCCCTCAGCACCTCCTCCTGCAGTGAAATTGGTACCATGGTACGTCCCCTGAAGAGGATGACGAGCTCCCCACCTTCCGAAAATCCATTGGGTGCTAGCCCTGAGGATATCTGAGCACGTCGCACCTCACAGTCAAAGTCTCCACGTTGTGCCTCTATGACCTGCTGAAGAAGTGGAGGAGTGACTATGAGGGATTGTAAGTAGGATGTCCTATCTATATCCATGAAGGATATCTTCAAAGTGGCTAACTGCTCAGTCGCCTCTCCAAGTAGCTGAATGCCCAATTTCCTGTTAAGAGAATCTGCCACAACGTACCCCTTCCCAGGAGTACATACAATCTCAAAGTCATAATCCTAGAGGAACTTGAGCTATATCCACCATATCAGGTTCAGGTCCTTCTGCTAGAAAATTTACCTGAGACTCTGGTGGTCAGAGTATACTGTAAAGCACTCGCCCATCAGATAGTGTTGCCACATCTTCAGGGCGAAGACCACTGTTGCTAACTCCAGGTCATGGGTAGCGTAGTTCTGCTCGTGCTACCTCAACTTCCATAAACCGTAAGCGATCACTACTCGCTCCTGCATCAGGACACACTTGAGTCTAGTAACTGATGCATCACGGTAAACTACGTACCCTACTCCCTCCTCCGGAAGCCTCAATATGGGCGCACCTGTCAATCTCTACCTCAGCTCATGAAAGTTATGCTGACACCTGTCTGACCACATGAAGGGTTTCCCCTTCTTCATCAAAGATGTAAGCAGTGCTGCAACTCTGGAGAAGTCTGGCACAAATCTTCGATAGTACCCAGCCAGACCCAGGAAACTCCACATGTCTGTCACACTCTTGGGTGGATACAAAGAAAGTACTGCCTCGATCTTGGTGGGATTAACTACAACTCCCACATCCGAGATGACGTGCCCCAAGAAGTGAACCTCTCGAAGACAGAACTGGCACTTCGAGAGCTTAACATAGAGCTGGTGCTCTCAGAGTGTATCTAGTACAACCCTTAAGCAGTAGGCGTGCTCCGCCTCGGTAGTCGAGTAAAGCAGTATGTCGTTAATGAAGACTATAACAAACTGATCGAGGTAAGTCTTGAAGATCCTGTTCATGAGACTCATGAACACTGTTGGAGTGTTGGTCACACCGAAGGGCATGACCAAGAACTCATAGTGGCCATACCAAAACCTGAAGACCATCTTCTACACATCCTCGTCTTGAACTCGGAGCTGATGATAGCCTGACCTGAGGTCTCTCTTCGAGAACCATCGTGCTCCTTTGAGATGATCATAGAGGTCATTAATCCTCAGAAGGGGGTAATTGTTCCTCATGGTCACCTGGTTTAGGCGACGGTAGTCTACAAACAGTCACAAGCTCCCATCCACCTTCTTGGTGAACAGAATCAGAGAAGCTCAGGGTGAAACACTGGGTCAGATGAAACCTTTCCCCTGTAAGTCCTCCAGTGGTACCCGCAACTCACAAAGCTCGGCGAGAGCCATCCAATATTCTAGAGTAGATATCGGTGATGTCACAGGTATAGGTCTATGTAGAAGTCTACCTCCCAGCGAGGAGGTAGTCCTGAAACATCATCTGGGAAAACGTCTACATACTGATCCACCACAATAAGAAAACTCTGACTCCACATGTCAACTGCTCTGAGGATGAGACTATCCAACTGATGTGTGATCGCCTGCCCTCTCCTCTACGTAAGTCCATCCTGTTCTGCGAAGGTTCCCTTCTCGTCGGTGAAGGTGAACCTTGTCCCATCCGTGCGGACACACCGCACCTTGCGCCTAATACAGTAGATCTGAGCATGGACTGTAGATAACCAGTCCATACCTAAGATGACATAATAAGGCCTCGATGCCGCTACAAGAAGATCCCATATGAAGCTCTCACCTCCTAGAGTAAGCTCACACTACCAGTACCAGTGCGTAATCGTTGAGTCTGCTCCCGTATGAGTCTTTAGCCGTAAAGATTGAGCCAGAGGCTCCGTCAAAATCTCCGAGTTCCGAACAGGGGCAGCGGAAATAAAATAATGACTCGCACCTGTGTCTATAAGAACTACAACAAGGGTGGAGTAGACACAAATATTACCTCGAATCATCTCAGGTGCTCCATGGTCATAAGCCGCTGCTGCCTGGAGCTGAGCCTGCCTCTGCTCGGCAGCTCCCTATGGTCGGGGTGGACCTCCTCATGGTGGTGGTGGTAGATCCTTGAAACGTCATCCACCACTCGCTGCTCGGCCCTCTCCTCTGCCTCGTCTGCCTGCTCCCTGCGGGCTTCCACGGTCAAACCTCTACCTCTGCCTTGGAGGTCCCTCCACTCTGTGATGCTCGTCTGCATGGCGGGTCGGGCAGTCACGAGCCATGTGGCCCTGTCTTCCGCATGAATAGCACTGTCAGCTCCTCGTCAGGATGGCTCTGTTCCGTGTTCCCCGCACAGCCGAACCTGTTTCCTAAGGTCGCCCACCTGACAGCCTGGTCCGCTAGGACCCCTGCGACATTTGTCGACTGCCGGCTGCATAATACTCTGCTCTGTGCCGTCCTGTGGTGGGTCTCACTGCTGGTGGCTACTCGGAGAGAAATCTCTCCACTAAAAGGGCTCCCTCCAGCACCCTCGCCTGCGTTGGGATGCTGAGGGGAATTGTCGAAGCTCTGATCTCATGCCTCAATCCGTTCTCAATGATCCAGGCCCGGAAGAATGGGTCTCGTACCATGTCCGTGGAGTAGCGCGAGAGGTCGGTAAATCTCACTGAGTACTCGGCTACTGACATGTTGCCCTGTCGCAGCTGTAGTATCTCCTCGATGTGCACCGCACAGAGGGTGGCTGGAACAAACTTCGAGTGAAAGAGGCTCTCGATGTACGTCTAAAGTAGAGATGCCTCACCGTGCACCTAGAGCATCAGGCTCCACCATCTACTTAATGCTACATGCAAGAGACTCGTGGCAAGGATCACCATAATATCTACTGGTGTCCCTACCAGTCTGAAGACTCTAACAATAGCCTCTAGCCAATCCTCGGCTTCCTGACGATCCGTCTCTCCGCAGAACCTAGGTGGCCTCTGTCGTTGAAACTTGTGCAATGCACTCAGGCGGCGTGCACTCTCTGATACTAGGGCTGGTGGTATCGGTGGCCCAGTGGGTAGTTGTACCACTGGTGCCTCCACTGTAATGGGGCCCTGCACCGAGGCCTCGTCGCTCGGTGGGATATCATCCCGCACGTAACTAGGAACCCTGGCTGGCTGACTTTGTGGGGACATCCTGAAAAGAAACAGGTGTGCCACTGTCAAATAGTATACCTGGTGAGCTGACACAAAGTAATCACAAAGAATACTTTTGAAAGGAAACACACATGCAATCAGTGTTTTCGTGTACTTAGTCGGAAATCAGAGTTTAGGGTCCTTGTGTATGGATACGTCGGTCACCACACCAACACTGGACTCCCTGGACTGAAAACCACACTCAATACTCTTAACACTATTTCTTCACAGAAAGGAAAGATCAGAGTCCTGAGTTCTGCGGTAGAACCGAATCCTCTGATACCAATTTGTCATGACCCATCCTCGGGGCCCCTGTCGTGACTACCCCAATCCCACCTTTCATAGGCCAGGGGCTGGTGACTAGCACCAAAGGCGTAAATCCCAAAAAAGAGGGAAGGTATTGCCTTTATAAAGTAAAATACACAACAGAGTACGCAAGTGAAGTAAGCACTAAGTAAATCTGAGAACAAAAGTAGGTGCTGAAAAGTAAATGGGCCAGTATACAAACCCAACTGAAGTATAGTACAACTGAAAAGAAATTACAGCAGCAGTAAAGTAAAACAACAACATTGAGTCATCCTCCAGAAATCCCACATGAAGGGTGGGTACAGATAGTCTCCTCAGCTCCTCGGGTCTATCCATCTGCTCTGTGTACCTCCTCCCAAGTGGTCCACCTCTGGGTACCATCCATCTTTACAGGCCTCCACCTCGTTCAGTGATGTCCATCGTCTGCATCCAACACAACGTAGTGCAGGCGTTGCCCATGCAGGTGTGAGTATACGATACACAATAGGGACCCCGAGACCCTCGAAGGTCTCTAAGAATCCACGAAGGATAAACTTCATGGAAAGGGTACAATCACAAAGTATCAACTAGCTTTACTTAGGTATATTCCCATACATATACCCAAGTCATCAATTACAGTCCGTCTCCAACTCTTGAGCCCAAGCACAACCCAGTCCACATAGGAGAACACAAGCCAGTCCACACAGGAAGCAAGTTAATCACATCGATGATAATATTGATGTCAAGACTCAGCTCATATAGGTATACATATTTCGTATAGTGATAGAGATGATCAGATGTAGGAACTTATTCAGCTAACCTATCGAACCCACAGAGGATACAAGACCAGCTAAGTTGTCGGACCCACACAGGATACAAGACCAGCTACTCTGCCAGACCCACACAGGATACAAGAACAGTAGTCAACACTAGCAAACCCATAGAGGATTCCAGTATGGTAGTCATCGCTGTCAAACCCACAGAGGATTCCAGTACAGTAGTCGATGCAGTCGCAGCCAGCTCTAGGGTTCCCGCACACAGCATGCTCGATTTCGGGAGGGTTCGCTACTCGAGAAAGATATTTGATACATCAACTATCACGAAACCCAGATTTGATGTATCCCAAAGTTCTGTCTCGTCAAAAGAAACCCTACACAACATACGGTGCGTAAATCGGACACCCGGTCTAAGAGTTATTGGCCTTTTTGTTCTAGGGGCCCGATTGGTTTTTAAGCTAAAACCAACCCGACCATACTCCAGCTATGTCCAAACCTCAATTGGAGTATTCCAAAAGAAGTGTCTCAACAAAAGTAATTCGACGCAGTTGACAGCAAATCAATCGGACATCTAGTCCTTAAGTTATAAGCATTTCTTCTCCAAGGGCCTAGTTGGTTTCAGGTTCGAACCAACCCGGTCATACCAAAATTTCACCAAAACCTCTATTTTAATGTATCAAAATGAACATATCTAATCAAGGATTCCCATGCAACTGATGGTGCATCGATCGGAGGTCCATAGCTCAAGTTATGGGCAAAAGACCAAAACCGGTCCGAAGTGGGGGTCTGGGCCCGGTCCGACCTGACCCACCCCCCCTGGGGCGGCCCGAACTGGGTCGACCCGACCTGGATCTGAAGCCGGCCCGGTAGGGCGCAGCCCGACCCGAATGGGCACAGCCCGGTCCATGTGACCCGCCCTGGCCCGGTTGGGGGGGTGCGCTGGCTCGGCCAGCGAGCCGAGCCCCCCCCCCCCCCCCCACCCCCTCATTCCGTGGACGCGACGCTAGGCTGGTGTCGCGGTCTCTCCTGGATCTCGTGTGGCTGCGGGTTCCTTCCCCCTCCGCTGTAGCTGATGCCATGGCAGGCTGCTGCTGGCGGCGCGTCGGGGCGTCGCCGCCTCCATGCGGCCAGCCAATGCCGGCCGCAGCGGTACTCCGCGGGCCACCAAAGTCATTCCGGTGGTCCGTTTTTCTTTCTGTCTGCTCCTGCGGTCCTCTCGGGACCCAAACTTCACTATGGAGGCTCCGATTTTCCATTGTGGTCCCGTTTTGTCATCACCAATCACCCCACGCATCCAGAAACAATATCGGTGGGTTCAGGCTTGTTCGTTAGCCTGCACCCACCGTGTTAGAGGTTCCAATCGTCGCCCAACAATTTAAACGCCATGCACAAGTGTATAATTCTCATAAAATAAAAATATACAAAAAATATCCCCTACCTCAACAATTGATTTTGGACGTTGGCGTTGCGGTAGACGGTGTCGTGGGGAATGGGATCGTAGGGATATTCGGAGTGCGTCGAGGAGGAAGTGGTGTCTCCTCTCTTGTCACGGAGAAAAGAATGGATGGTGTGTCATCGTTCTTCAAGGGACCGATGTACGTCGTCGAAGGAGACTTCATTCTTTGTCAGAGGCCAGCGTTCTTCCAAAAACTCAAGAGCTCTCCCGATCTTTGTTTTCATAACGAAATCTCTCCCCCAAAATTAAATAATAGGGTCCTCCTATTATTTAATTACACATGCAAGGAAACTCCCAAAATTCAAATCACCACATTTAAAAAATGTGTTGACAATTAATTAAAGGAAGGGAGAGGGAAGATCCCCATTAATTAAATGTGTTTGAAAATAATTAATAGGGAGGGTTAGCCAAAATTAAAGAGGGGGTTTTAAAGGGTTAGAGGTAAATTGAATGGTTGAGGCTCGTGTGGGCCCCACCTCTTTAACATCCACCCTTGGGTAGTTAGGTGGATGTGGGTCCCACCCTTAACTACCCATGGGAGGAATTAGCCTCCCTAGATATAAAATAAAATTTTACAACAATTTTATTTACTTCTCAAATAAACCCCAAATTAAAACTTCAAACCCACATAAAACGCAACTACGGTAAATAAACCCTTAAGAAATTACCGGCACTGCGAGTTCATCGGTGCCCTTGGAATTCAATTCCGGGCACCAGTTCAAAAGATAGAAAAACCCGCTCATTCATTCACTGAACGTACCCGAGCTAAACTTCATAAATTGATTCCGGGCACACCAGGCCTCAGAATCAAGCCTCGTCTGAAGCCAAGGACTCGTAAAATTCCAAAGTATTTAAAACAATTCCTTGATATTTCTGGGTCTTTAAAACTAAGTAACTATAATTTTAATTATTTTTATTTTAGGGAATTTTAAAGAAAAAAATAATAAAAATTAAAACATCAGTTGGCACTTCCTTCTCCATGCGGTGGGGACCCAGCCTCCCTTGGTGTGTGGCACAAACAGGATCGACCCAAACCTCGGACCCATCGCCCTCCTTCTCAGCGTGGCATCCCACTGCCTTGGCTTCCCCCTACTTCCTAGCGTCAACCCTTGTCGCCCCCCCCCCCCATTCAGAGCCATCCGCCGTGCTTCTCCCCAACACCCCGACACAGTTCCCCATATTTCCCATCCTAGTAGCTGTGTCCCACCAGCGCACCAGTGTCGAACCCCGACAGGATTCTTATCAAGTAGCATGCCCTCCCCCTTCCCTCAGGTATGGCGTATGACCCAGACAACTCTCGACCTCTTCTTGCAATGTGCCCCACCACCCAACCGGCCCTCGGCCTCCTTCCAGCGTGCTCCACCATCCCTCGGCCTCCCTTGCAGCATGCCCCTCCTCCTTACCAGCGTTGTTCTGGCTAGCTTACAAACCAGGCCGACTCACCTCCTCCTATCGTGGTGACCTCCTGTCAGGAGCGCGCACAACCCCAGTGGGCTACCCGTGTGTGCAGCAACTGCCCTACCAGTGTTTCCTCATTACGACGCCCTCACCTGCCGGCATTGCCCTGACCAACCCCCCTCTACCGGCACATTTTCTTCCCATCAGTATACCTTCTTCTTGATTTATTTTCTTCATGTTTTATCCTTGGTTGATTGATGTTGTTGTTCATTATGTTTGGGTTTTGTTAGAGTTATCATTTTAGGACCTGACTAGGGCATTTTTGAGTGGGTGTTGTCATCACGCCTTTGTTCCGAGGTTGCATTGTCATCGCACTTTGATCTTGAGGTAGGTTCTCATATGAACTATCCTTTTTAATTTAAGAACCATTAATTTCATACATTTTTCACCATAATAATTAGTGGTATTTGATCTTTAAAATATTTTTATATGGTGTGAAAATGATTTTTTATGCCCTGCTTTGTGATAACTAGAATGGATTTCCAAAAAGTATGCACATAGTGTGTTTAGAAATATGTGTTTCTAGTCTTCGTATGTGGGTTGTGAAATTTAAAACATGGTTTAGAAAATTAAAAAAACTTATGGAATTTGGACGGGTGTTTATACCTTGTTGAGTGATAAATTGAAATTTTTTATTAGATGTTGCATCCCTTATGTGTGGTTAGTTTCCCCGTTGTCTTTTGAAGGTTAAATGTGATATAAAATAACTGGTTTGAATTTATAAATGTATCGGGAGTGTGGGAAACAATGTTTTGAGTTCATCATGTGGTTTCTCAAGTGTTTTGGGTATTTATAATGAAATGAGTATCAGTTTCCAAAATCTCATAGAATCTTTTAAAAATTGTTTGGTTGGGTAAATGGGTAATGACATATGAAATGATGGTTTGAGTTTTTGAATAAGTTTTCTAGGTGGTTTGAGGTGGAAAGAAAAGTTCTTTTGGATTTTGGAAATGGTTTGAAATATGTTGAAACATGTACCCCGTTTGGCATTTTAATAAAAGCGGTATTGGTTTTAAAATGTGGTGTGAATACCCAAATGATATTTTATAAATGTTTGTGGAATATCAAATGATGTTTTGTCCTTTTTGGTGATGTAAACTTGGTCCTTCTAAGAATGGAATTTTGTGAAGTGTGTTTGAGGCCCATTTGTCACCTTTGTGAAATTGGGGAATATTTATTTTGTGAAAACTCTCCTTAGATAACTCTCTTGGATTCATTGCGATTATTTGTTTGGGAGGCCCACGCATAGAGGTTCCTGAGTTCTCTAATGGTTTAAAGAAAAATGGTTGTTCCATGGAGTGGCTCGGGGTGATTCTTGTTAATATATATATATATATATATATATATATATATATTATTGGATGCTCGACTGGCATCGGTTGGATCACCCCCCTTTTCTAAATACTTGAGACATAGGATCCTGGAATATTGGGAGAATATTCTGAGAATGATTGCTACACTGGTTGGTTATGGTACTGACCAATGGCCCATAGTAGGTAGATATGTTTCGGTTTATTGCTATGGGATTTTCCCTCTGCCTGTCAAAGAAAGGATATCCGATCATTTGGAGCGTTTTGATTTCATCATGTGTAAAATGTCAATGAGGATGAGATCTCTTGTATTGGTGTCTTCTAGACTCTTCTTGATCTCCTAGGTTCACCTATGTCTACTCGTTCTTAGTGATTGTAGTGTTAAATGTGTTACCTGTATGAATATTTTCTTTTTATTGCCCTTTTTGTGTAACTACTATAGTACTTTCATGTGTAGTGATTTACTAGAATGTGATGTCTGGTTTTAATGTGGATTATGAAAAAAAATCAAAGAAAGGTGTTTTATTCCTTTTGTGCAAATTGAAAATGTAGACATCACTTTCCCCTTTAAAAATGCTAACATCTCACTAAAATAATAACTTGGGTTTTTGAGAAATTGATGAGGGAAATGACTCGTACTTTTTTTTGAGTAACATGTAGAAAACATTACTTTTATACATTATAGTTAAAACTTGAAAGTGGATATTTCATTTATTTCAAAGGAAGTGCATTAGGAATAGATATTGGGATAGCCTAATGAGTTTTAATAATCAAGCCTAAAGTTATTTTCTATTTTTAGTCCTTGTGCAGGTTATGGTTTGGGTGTGTTCGCCTTGGGAGAAGTTTGATCATTGAGTCAGAGAGTGACCCGAGGGGCCACATGGAGTTAGTTTAGACATCAAGATTGGTTATTTTTATCTTCTTCAGTTTTTGTTTAGTTATTTTCTTAGTTTATTTATTCTTCACTGCACTTTATTATTTCTTCTCCTTTTATTTATTTATATTGGGAGAAATCATTCCCTTTTCGTCTGTCGATGCCCTGGAACTTGTCACCAGCCCGGGAGGATCAGGAACACCTCTCGGTCCTTGCTGCGGATCAGCTCGGGTGACCAGTTCAAGTTTGACCCAGGTTGGTTCGTGACTGTTATGGTCTTTTAGGATTTCTAGTTACAGATTTATGTTTATGAGTGATAATAATTAAAAGTCTCCCTTGTGGAAATTTTGTATTTTCTTCCATTTTATATTCTATTTTCCATAGAGACGTAAAAATGTTCATGTGTGGTGAGATTTGATAACCCAAAAATGTTTATAACATATTTCCATTTTTTTAATTATAAAATTAATTTAATACTTCTTAATAATTTTATTTTCAATGATTTATTATAAAAGATAAATGGTGGAGTACTTTGGAGAAATTTTGGATGATTTTTGAATAATTTTAGCAATATTACATTGCAATAATCACTCACATGATGTAATATTGTTTAAATAGATATATGAATGAATAATTTTTAATAAATAAAATGGTGACCCTTGATTTGTTATAAAAGATCTTCCCAAGGGAAAAAATAATATAAAATAGTGCACTCATCCATTGTATAAATCACCTAAGCCAGCCAAGCATGCAGATGTACAATGAGGACCAATAATGAAGAACCATAGTATAACATTCCATTACGTTAGAGTGATGAGTGGTTAGAGAAATTTGGTATAGAGTGGATCTATATTCATGAACTATGGAAAATTTACCCAAGACTATGAAGATAGAGACAAGGTATATAAAAGATCAATTTAGGATTAGTTGGATGTAGGAAGAATGTTTCCCTACACCATGATCAGGAGCACCATTTTATAATATCACTATGTATAAATAACTTAATAAAATCTATGGACCTATGTATAATGGTCCTTGTATTCATAACATAATCAAGATAATATCAGTGTAATAAGTGAAGCACTAAAATCTCTTTCCAGCTCGGAGGCCTCTTTACACTATGGCTCGGTCAAGTGATGATAAGAAGAAACTAAAACCATAAATAAAAAATTTGGATCATGTTCCATGATCTATAAGAAATTTAGATATTTTCAAAAGGTTGTTTTCTATCAGGGAACAACTCTTCTTCTTGCATTGTGATAGTGTGGAGTTGAGGAGAAAAAAAATGATTTTTTACCATAACACCAGAATATAACCTAATAAAATGTGATCCGGTATAGCTCATTAAATATTTTATATTACCAATTTAAAGTGAGATATTTTCCACTTATAAATGATTTTGACGCTTCTAATGAGATATTTGATCAGGATATTCTTACTCTGGATCCTAGAATTGATTTCTTGAATGTTAGTTGAGTTTTATTACTTTTATTTCATGATTACTTTATTTTTTTCTCTATTTGTATGTCTCTTCCATATATTAGGATTACATATTCAATCATGACAGATATATATTCTATCATGAGTGAGTATTATCTTAATGGGAAGTGAATCAAAATAAATAGGATGATGATTGAATGTAATTGATTGATTTTTCTTATTGATTTATGTTTTTATTTAGTATCCCATTGAGTTCATATTTTATTTAATTACCTATATTTTTTTAGGGAGAAGCATAAATTATAGAAGGATCCACTATCATTCATGGATAGATGAAACTATGAGATTATTATATAATTTTGTTTTGTAATTTATATTTGTTTATAATGTAACATTATTTAACTGAATTCGTTTGAATATAAGTGATTGACTAAATTAAGGTATAATTAAGTGAAATTAAACAAGTGAATATTATTTACCATTAGGGAATATCATAACTAAATAATTCTTTCCTTTACATAATTTAATGAAATCATAAGTTTTTAGGAGAAATCATGCTCTTAAATTGATTAACTTTAACTTTTTTAAATAGAATATTTTAGTTCTTAATGTGACTCATTTTACATTTTTCTTAAAAATATTTTTATTTTATTTTAAAATGAATTCTTGATCCAATAATTGAAAATAACTAATTAATATTGGTTTCATGACCCATTCTCAGTGATTCAACGTCATATTCTATATTATAATTCTATTGATATAGTAGTTACAGTGATAACGGGTCGTGTATTTCAATTCTAAACTATAATCAATTCCGACAAGTGGTGATGATGTTCCAAGTCATTTCAGGATGCATTTTTTTTAATATTATGTGGTATGTAATTACTTAGTGTGACTTGGGTCACCACTCAAGTTTTATCATGTCCAATAATTCAATCTATAATAATTGCTAAGAAGGATTCAAAAATTATTATAGATTATAATTCGAATGTGTTTAAAAATGTTTACCCAATTTTATCACATATTGAGGGTAGCTGATCTAGATATAGTATTCTTAGCTTTTGTGTTTTGATGAACATAAAAAAGGGTAAAATATTAAGTTAGATGAAGAATATTTAAGGATCCAATTGTTAGTATTGATCATAGAATCCGAAATTCTATTCATAGAAGGAGGGTAAATGTTTCTATAGCGGAAATAATTCGGATTAGAGTAAAAATTTCAAATAGTACATAAATGGGTGTTAAAAACTAAGTTGAGAAAACAAATTAGGTATTAATTTTGTATAAACCAATTCTTTAATCTCGAAGGGTATGTGATACCAACTTCCCATTTAAATATTAGTTTGAATATGTATATGAGTTTAAAATTATGGAATGGATTTATGAAACATAAAATTAACATTGAAATAAAGTGGATAGAGTTTTTTATACGGATATATGGAATCAATATTATTTCATTGATTTTTATGTATTTGAAAATAATAATGGATATGTATTGTACCAAATTATCTTTCTCTTATGTGAGAGAACATCAGCCACTACAAAATTTTTGTTTTTAATAAATTGATATTGTTTTAGTTTATAAAAAACTTTTATGGATGATATAATTATATAACATGTTTAAAAAATATTATGATACAGATTATTTATCTAGAATAAAAAACTTTATCTTATTTAGTTGTTAAAATATTATGAAAATGGTTCCCACCACCTAAAAATGACATATTTTGAAGAAACAAATATATTCTTTTCATAAAATCATTAATAAATATAATATTAATTTGAGATATAGTGACCTTTTTAATTTTTAAATAGACTCACTAATGTTAAAATGTTATTTATGAAGAAAAAATAGTGTATGTATTGAAAGTATATTTTGGATAAAATATAATTACTAAAATTCTATTGAGAGTCTGCTTAAACTGGAAGAATATCAAAGTGTAGTAAATAAATAATTACACTAGTTTAATTAAAATTGAAAATTACTTTATATCCTTAGGATATATCAGGAATGAATGATATTAATACATCGATTTATAATTATATTTATTACCAAAATGATCTCAAAGAAATTTTTGGAATTAAAGGCTCCAAGATGATGATAATTTAATTCTTAAAAGAGTTATGTGTATTAAAATCAGTAAAAGTTATTAAAATTTCAACTATATATATTTTAAATTACATAATTTTGAAGATTATAATTAAATATTTGAACATAAATTTTATGAATCCCAATATCACCACTATTTATACATCATTTCTTCATATATGGTCAACCATTAAATGAGTTTAGTGGGGGAATTTGTTAGATGGTCACGTAGATATATGATATAAATTTTATAGTGATCCAGTGAGTTTAACAAAATCATAAAAGTAAAAAGATTATAAGGTCCCATAAGTAGTCTATTGTATGATGTATGATTAGATCGATGGCTATGTATGGTGTTATTTAGTAAATTTTTCTACTGCTCGCACTAGCTCTTTGTCGGCGTTGCGTAAGTATTTAAGGTATTTATATCATCACTAAAAATTTAAATAAATTACTATCAAAAAATAACTTATTAGTATTTTAACAAATATTTATAACTAACCATATCATATTTTTATCCCCATGAAAAAATTTAGAGTTTTTAAAATTAAAGAGACTGCTATTTTTATTTTTCCTTACTTCAAATAATATATAAGCCATTATTAAATAAAATGAAACAAAAAATACATATCTTTGAATATTAGATGATTATAGTAAAAAAAACTCATAAAATATATTAAATTCTAGTTTTAGGGTTATTTTAAAGCCTTATCTCATAGTTTTAACCCACTATCACCTTTTTTACCCTTACTGAGGTGAAATTTTTTACTATGGTTACTATTTATAAAGACAACAAAAAAGTGATATATTTATCAGATTTTAACATCCTAATTCCAAATAAAGAATAATTTTTTAAAGTTTCAATTTCTATAAGTGGTATATATTAATTTTAATATAAATTCATAAAATGAAATGAGAACAATTTTTAGAATAATGAATTTTTAAATCAAAAAATTAACTTATATGAAATCATGAATATTTATGAATCAAATGGAATTAATAAAATTATTTATTATTAAATTATACTTATGTTAATGTAAGATAAAATTAAAAAAATAATGGTACATTTTAATGAAAATAAATGACATATTTAAAAAAAATTAGTTTATTTCACCATTTACTGAAAAAAATTATTTTTGGAAAAATTCAAAAATTTCACTCCATACTAATTTTTATATGATAATTTCAAAAATGATATAATTTTTACCAAATATAATTTCAAAAAATTGTAGAAATTTATTATAATATTCACTCATAAAAAGAAATAAAAACACATTTTTGAAGAAAATGTAATTCTAAAGAATAAAATACCTTTATTGAATATTGAGTACTTCTTTATTATCGATTAATAAACACATTTGAATTATATAAAAATTTTATACAGATTTTTCGTAATATGGTTTTTCCAATTCATTCCATTTATTTAATTCATGGGTTATAATTGTTACATTTAAAACTTTTAATATTTTCTAGTATTTTTCAATTCACATAAAGCTCAGTGTTGCGTGTTAAGAAATATATTGAGAATGTTATTATTATTATTAGTTTTAAACTAAATTTTTGAGGGTGTCACACATACAGGGCATGCACCCCGAATGAATTATAGTGATAAGTAATGATTCCATTTTTTCAAACATGGTCAATTATTGATCTGAAATTTGTTCACAACACCCCCGACTATGAATTTGTTGGCCCTATCTTTATAATACATGGTATGTAGTCATGTCTCTCCCATTTGTCACCCATTTTCTGATTCGAATCATGGGAGTACAATTTACCTCATCTCCTCCATTATATGTTTTGGTAAAGCCTTAATATAGTTACCAAATAATTTTACATATATTATTACATGATTTTTTAACATAAAAGTTCAATGATACAAAACAAGGATCTAAAAGACCTAGTGTCTTAGGAAGACTAGGTTCATAATGCATCTATGTGAGACCAAAATGAAACTTCTTTATTTTATTTTCTATAATGGGATCCGAAAACCTTTTGAGCTCTTAAAATTTGATGGGATAGATAGGTGAATACATAGATAAAAGTTTTGAGGTAAAAATTTTGAGTGAGGGAATAAACATGATAAAGAATCATAAACTGTTAGTGAAAATTATAACATGATATCATAAAAGAGAAGGCTCAAGAGTAATCACATAGGAGAACAATATAAAGAATATGATATCATAAGATCATTACATCATAGTAATTATAGTAGTAACATATAACATGGAATAAACATGAGTTAATGATAACATCCTAGATAATATAACATGGTGGATAAGTTACCATAAGGGATTAGGTTTTCTCCCTAATCCCAAACATGAAATCTCATGAGACAAAAGCATTACCTAATGCATTGTAGAACTATCTAGGTTCACTAATCATAACAGTTTCATGATTATGTGTCCCACAAAATGGAAATCAATCATAAGGCATAAATATAATAATTACCCATGGAAATAAAATGGGTTGCATAAAAATTAAAACCATTAATATTAAAGAAACAAGAATATTTAATTTGAAATAAGAGACTCTACTTGGAAAGAGATGAGTATCCACTCCTCTTCACTTCTTCACACATTGATATTTTTATCAAATAACATGTGACCACAACCATCATCAAAATAATGCAATCATCAATTTTTTTCTAAGTGATCAAATCATCCATAATTCTCTTCAATAGAATCTATAATCATCACATACATGTATTTTTACATTAAGATGGAAGTTTATAAAGATACTCTACACTTATTCCAACTCTTGGGAGTAATATACTTCCTCTTACTCTATTAAAATCTCTCAGAATCCTGAAACACATTTCCATATAAACCACCATTAATCATTCATTATAAATTTTAATTTTTAATTAAATTTATAAATACATATTAAATTCATAACTTCTACCATGTTATTTTGAGTTTTTAGATAATTATAGATTTTTTATTCTTCCTTGATATACTTTAGAGAGAAAAAAATGAGTTTAAATATGATTTTAAGTATCCCTTGAGTCATTCATTAATCCATAAGAGATATTTTCACTCAAAATAGGATATCCATTATAGCCTTAACATGGTAAATTTTATACTGGTATAGGGGTATTCAACTTTCCTAAAACCATTCTTAAGACTACTATACACCATGGTCACATGTATATCACCATGGAATACTAGATTTCATTTTTATTATAAATAATTGATAATTTCTAGATTCATGGAACAATGCCTCACATTGAGGTAGGTATAATTTCCTTATCCACACAATAACTTTTTTAGATAAAACCACATCATTGACCATCCCAATTTATTTACTAAAAAATTAAAATGATCAATTTTTGTAATTTTAATATCCTAGATTCATCTCCTTGACATTACATATCAATATACCATGGTCAAAAAAATGAACCACAATATAGATTTCCCTATTATGGCCTTCATTAAGTCACCGTAACCAACAGGTAATTTTTCTAAATTTTTTATCATCCTATAACATTTCATAACCATTTTTTCCATTCAGATCATGACCAAAACAAATGTACTATGTAATAGTGGATGTTTTTTTTCTCTAGACCATAATAATATAACCCTAGAACAGTGAGTTACCTAATGGTAGAATGGAATTTTTATGAGAACAAAAACTTTGGTAACTCCCTTTTCAAGATCTAAATTCCATATTTTCTCTTATGACATGATCAACGGTGTGTTTTATAATAACACCATGGAATAGTAAAAATATCTGGTTTAAAACAACTATCATTTTGGTACTAAAAATAATAATTATTCCAGCTTCAACTTCAATACCTCAAAACAAAAATCTTTATTTATAAACCTCTTCCAATAAATTATAAACTTTTTAATAACCTTCACCTCAACCAAATACTAATATTCACTTGAGATTGATTGTGATTCGTTTTTTGATAAAATTTTAACAAATATGTTGAGCACAAAAGAAAACACAATCATCACACATCACATTTACTACACTTTATCCAATTATAATGTCCACATTTGAAAGCACCCATATCTTTTGGTAACCTTCAACCTCCAACAATGTTAAAGTCACAACACTATGAGAGTAGTATACAAAGGATCACTAAGAATATTTTATTTATTTCTTTATTTATTATTGTAATATATTAATTTTAAGGTTAAATTTTATTTTATTTAACATGACATGATTTATTTATCACCCTTGTATTTTATTTATTGATTTCATTGTGCTTATAGATATGTGATAACTTTTTCAAGTGAGTTCCATGGTGGGACTCTTTATTTCTTATTTCCTTATTAATTGATTATTATTCTAAGGTAATAGTCTCCCTAGTGATAGTTGTAGGTTATCACCACTATTTGACAGCCTCTCTTATATGTGGAGGAACTCTTAAGGTCCTCTAACAATATGGATCGTGTTCTAATCTAAGAAATCATGATTAGGCTATCAGAACATAAAGCATCCCTAAGTCCACACTATCAGATCCAATGATAAAAATAATTTCTTTTATATACATCATAAGAGTAAAAAAAACTCCCAAAATCAATATTGTGTTCTCTTTAGGAACTAGGTATATATCCATCAAAACACAAGGTACAATACACACTTCTTCTATACAGATTATACACACATGTAAGTCTCCTATAAATTTCCTTTTAATTGTAATTCCAATGTAAATGGAGAAACATAAGAAAGGGGTTAGCTCAAATTCTCGATATGGGTAAATATAATTGATAGAAATCATTGGTAATAAGAGTGAATAAGAAAAAACATGTTTGTATGAGAACATATTCAAGGTAAAATAAGGTAAAAGTATAATACCCAGTACAAAATAGATCATAATTCATGAATTACTATATAAGGATTTTATTAAAAGAATGTATAAATAATATTCTGATGGAATCATAGAAATTTGGAAAAAAACTTAAACAATACATTATAAGTACATGGGTCATAGAAAAGAAATGTGGCTAAAACCCAAGCATGAGGTATTCAAAGTCATATCACTAAGGTGATGTAAAATATATTACCAAGGTTTTTCACCAAGGTATCCTAAAAAATTACCAAGTCATGTATCTAGGGTATCATAACCATTTTATCTCTAGAGATTAATTATTTTCCTAATGTATAGGATAACTATCAAGTTTCACCCTTCATATGCTCATATTTTTTTGTGCAGTAAAGATAAAAACCTTTATAAATCCATCAATAATCATAACATGATAAAACCATTATAAATTAAAGGGTGTCCATTTAAATTTTTTAACTTTCTAAATAAATACCCAATAATCCAAATAATGATGTATAATTTTTTTGCACCATATAGAATAATGGCATATGGTTTAGTAAATAATGTCCACAATCAATTGATATATGGGTATCTAGGTGAACACACTTAAATTAAAGGAAGAACGCAAGGGTATTTATAATGAATGGAATTGGAAGAAAATATATTTTAATGTATATCTGATGATATGGAAAGAAAATAGAAGTGATTTATCATTTTAATTATATATATTTCATCTCCATTTCACCACACATACAAAGGAACATGTACATAAAGTAGAAATATAAATTCAAGGGAAAGACAGAGAGTGAATGATAATAAAATAATTGGTAATAAAATGAGTGGTAAGGAAACCCATTTATTGGATTAATATGGATATATTGGGGAATGTAAAAAAATAAACTTTAGAAACTATAGGATATTAAAATTGTTATATTTAGTACACCAATCAAAGAAATTTCATCAAGTAATATTGGAGTGTACTTTAATGGAATCAAGATATTAATTAAAATTGAATCTCAATCCATATATTCCAATCCTTAATTTGGGATTGTAAAGAAAATGTGAATTATTAAAAGAACATCCCCTGGGAGTGTCAAACAAAGTATATAGTTAGGCCTTCTAGTCGTGTACAAGGTGATGCTCAATTTTACACCGAATAATACATTTGGGGGGTTATTACCCAAGGGAAAAATGTTTTGAAGGCTTAATATACTTTTTTTCTATCTATAAAAGGATCTCTTGTCTATGAATCCCATAAACACTTTTCTTTTCCAAATTTAGTACTTCTTTGTTTCTATGGTAAAGTTTGAGCATTGTCCTTTTAAGGTAGTATAATAAGACGTAACAGTGATATCTAATTGATAACGTAGTATAGAAATTATAAAAAAATTATTCATAAAAACATTTACAATTAAAATTAAAAGGAATTTAAAAATGCATAAAAATAATAGGAATGGAGGGGGTGAGGAACCCTTGTTTTAGCATAGTAACAACTTAGGAAAAGTCTATAATAAGAGAGAATATGTAAACTCTAATTAATAATATATAAAATGGAATATAATAGAAATGAATAACAAAAATCATGGTGTAATTATTCTAATGTTGATATACATTAACATTACGTCAATTTTTTTGGAATACATAAAACATTACACAAACAGACGCCCAAAGACTGTACTAGTCTAGTGCCTTTGGAAATAAGGAAATGTAAAAATTTGGTACATAAATGAGCTACATCATCACCACTATGTTATTTTTTACTATCACCCTTCTTATAAATATCAAACGTAATACTTAACTTCGTGACATGGGGGAAATGAAATGTAAAAGGGGTGAGATCAGATGCTCAGTGAGAGTAAACAAAGGAGATATGTAAGCAAAATCATGAGCATAATTGTCTGAAAAAATTATGATGAAAAATATAAGTTCATAACCTACATATCAAAGATCATATACATGAATCATGGAATAATCCTTAGTAGTTCATAAGACATTAATTATAAGGAAATAATGAAAATAATCCATGAAATCATAAAATTGAAATAAAACATGGAATTGTAGAAAGCACATGATCATATATTATGATTTCCATAGTAGCCAAGTCATCACTGCCAAGACCATATTAGTAGTATGGGTTCACTCCCCATACCATCTTGGTAGTCATGGTTCACTCCGATGGCCATCTTAGTAGCATTAGTTCACTCCCCATACCATCTTAGAAGTCATGGTTCACTCACATTGTAATGCCCCAACCCTAGTTACCCAAAGTCGGTGCATTATTACATTACAATGGAATGATCACAAGAGATCAAGTATCGAAAGACCGATTAGTTTAGTATCTTTGGAAGTACTAGCTACATACATACGTTTTACATTACATCATGAAATAAATAAAAACAACATTGTGTCCCCTTTGAACACACTCATATCCTTTGGCCTATCCCTGAAGGTTAATCATAATATACTTCTTCACATCATAGGAAAAAGAAAACTTAAGAAAGGGGTCAGCTCAGATGTTCAGTAAGGATAACAATATAGCAGAAACTATCATAAATAATAATAAACATTTAAGTCAATGTAAAAGACTAAAATATAAGCCTTTTAAACTTAAACATCTTCATAATATGGCAAAGATAAATAAAATAATTCAATTTACTTATTCACATGGATATTCTACAAGTCAAATAATCACATGTAATATCAATATCAAATTTTATAATGATGGAATGCATAATGATGGACATCATAACCACATAATCAAGGCCTCATTACAAGATTAAAAATAAATATTTTCTCAAGGCCTTATGCCAAGATTCCAGTTTGTCTCATGAGACCTACGGATGTATCAAGGAGTTATAGTGGGCTCTACCTCTCACTTACTAACTCCAATGCATTCCTCATTTGAAAAAGTTAAAACATAACATAAACATTCATATTAAAACTAGAATACAAAATGTTAATACCTTAATGATAAACCATGAATGGTATAAAAATAAACCATCCACATTCAAAAAAATTTAAAAACCTTCAATACAATATGTAAAATTGTATCATAACAAATCAACTTCAAACAAGTGTAAAATCCATCAAAGGATATTGACATTGATGAAATAAAAACTATTTGAGAGAAATATCTCTTTCTATTTTAAAATCATTTAAATTTTACACAATTATAAAATAAATATTTATTTTGAAAATATTCTTATAAGATTGTAATGGAATCTTTGAAGGTGTTATAACAGCGGAAAATAGCTTCACCAACCGTATAAGTTAAAAAAACATTCTTACCTTAATTCGTCAAAAAGGTCATAAAGTACCTTTTTTGGAAAAGGATGAAAAGATTACTTTAAAAATATTTTATAAAAATTAAAAACAAGGCTATAAATGACTTTAAACCATATTATAGGAAATAGTAAAAATGTTTTGAAATACATTTTTAAGAAACACAGATGTGGATCATAAAGAAGTCTCAATAGATGCTCACATATAAAAAACCTCGTATAATAAGAAGATTGTAAAATTAACCCTTACATTGTACTTTTCATTGGTTGAGGGTACGTTAACCTCCTGTATAATAGTTAAATCATTTTTATTAAATTATAAAATAACCATGTACATAAATAAGATATCATATATGATCTTCTAATATTTCTTTGTTAACAATATTTTAGTAGTATCATTGTTTAGGGTGTTAACTGATTCATTTTACTTTATATGTTTTGTTATGTAAGTCATGTTTGTTATGGATAGGATGTATGTTATTCATACCCATAATTTTATTATGTTTTTAAACATAAAATGAAAATTATTATTGAATGGTTATAATGGGGAATGAATCTCATCGAGTTCGTGGAGACGGTAATCCGTACGTACGCACGAGCGACAATACCATTCTATTGTTGGTGAAATAATATATAATTGGATGGTATATCATATATAAAGAATAATTAACATGTTATATTCATTATTTACAACAATTATACTCATTATTATCCTCATCCAAATAACGAAGGGTTTAATAACAAACTACACCACGACGTAGTGACGGTAAGTCGTACGTACGCACGTATGGTGACTTTGTAATTCATAGGATGGATAGAATAATGAATATGGTTGTACCATATTTATAATAAAATCATAGTATTTATAAGTTATTAGAGTTATTATTTAGGTATTGAAACCAAAAAGAAAGAGTAAATGCAAGAAGAAAAGAACTTTGAAAGAGGTGATGAAATTATTACCTCTTCTTCAGGTGCTTCCTTTTGATTTGATCAAAAGGGATCCATAGGTTGGCTTTCTTATAAATGTATTACCTATAGGTTGAATTGAGGGTAGTTGAGAGGATATTTTTGTAGGTTTTGGCAGATCCAAATGGCTTTGGAGGTGTGATTTGGAGATAATGGGAAGCACCCTTTTATAAGAGAGGTGAGGGTCACTTTAGGAAAAGCTTGAAATGTCATTTTATTATAAAATCATATTCTGTTTATAATGGCCCAAAATTGATTTATTTATAGGATAAGGTGGGTATGGGTCAAATATATCTCAACCAATAGGTTTTGGATAGTTATAGGTCACCATATTAACTTTATCGTTAAGATTTAACTCTGAGTTAAATAGTTTAACTTTTACCATGTATTCTTGTATTATTATAATAAAAGGTAAATAAAATTACAATAAAAAGACAAGAGAACCCCAATTAGTTCATTATTGACATATCTAACCTTATCTAAGTTCTTTTTCCAAACCTTATATTTTTAGGAATATTATATCAATTAATAATATTATATTTGTTTTAAAAACACATTTATGTCAATTTTGACACTATTTAGTATTTAATATTTTTGAAAGTAAAACAACTTTATTAATTGGAATAAAATAAACTAAATCAATCATAAAATGTCATATTAACCTAGAAAAGTATTGGAATAAATCAAAAGTATCAATTTACATTTATTTATATATATATAATATCAATAATTTTAATCTTTCATTAATACGGTAATTACTGTATCATCCTTGTGTCATAAATAAATTTAATTATTAAAAGTATAAAAATTATAAATAAAATACCATTATGTTGGAAATAGTTTTATATTTCTAATTAATATTTATAGTCAAATTTATCTTATATATAACACTATATTATAAAAAATAGTTATTAAAATTTGAATTTAACACTTTTAACTCTTCTTTAAATAAAATAATAATAAATGTCCTAATTTAATCCAAGTGGATCAAAGAAGATATAATTTTATTACTAAGGTTTATTT
Source organism: Viscum album (assembly GCA_963277665.1). NCBI lineage: Eukaryota > Viridiplantae > Streptophyta > Magnoliopsida > Santalales > Viscaceae > Viscum > Viscum album. Next base: position 406,672,691 of record OY728167.1, read on the forward strand.
TGGTCGAAAACACTTATCCAATAGAATTAGGACATGTGTTAGGGTAATTATAATATCATTTTAACCTTTAATTACCCTATTTATTTTTAGTCGTGGTAAATAAAATTCAAAATGTACTATTTATCAACAATTATATTCATCCAATTGAACCAAATTTTACTTAATTATGACAACCATGTCTCTTGTATTTTTTAAATTCAATTAACAGAAGTGCTATAATTACCTTTTATTCAAATTTTCAAATGTGCCTAGAAGATGTGTAAAAGACGTTAAAAAGTTTAATAAAATTTTATATATCTAATCTTTTTATAAAATTACTCCAATGAATTAAATTAAACAAATATAGGTTCCATTTATCTATTTATACTTTAAAATAAATTTAAATAAAAATAATAATTATTTAAATAAAAGTAGGTTTTAAACAATAAAGTAGTGTATTCACTATTCATCAAAAAGTGAAAGTTTTCAGAAAAATACCAAAAATTCACCCTAAGATAATTTTGATATTCCGAATCCAAAAATTAAGTCCATTATGAAAATTTAAATTTATAAAATTTCAAAAAGTTTGTATTACTATTTATAACTACTTTTTAAATGTCTAGTTTGATTGGTCGGGGTGTGATAGAACTCGATGTTGCGTACATCGCAAACTATTGTATTAATCAAAGAAAAATGTACCGTGGAAGCATGGGGTGTTACATTCTCTCACCCTTCAAATAATTTCATCCTAGAAATTTCTAGAATATTACTGCATAAAAATATTCGGGTGGTTCTTCATCATAAGTTCCTCAGGTTCCCACATTGCCTCTTCCATTTTATGGTTTCTCCATAGAACTTTCACTAGAAGAGTATTTTGGTTTCTCAACACTTATTCTCTAGTATCAAGAATCCAGATAAGATCTTCACAATAATACATATTGGGTTCGAGTTCTATTTCTTCATTGGTGAGTACATGCATTGGGTCAGGCATGTATTTTCTCAATAGTGATATGTGGAACACATCACGAACTTTAGAGAGACATGGACGCATTTCCAAACGGTAAGATACAACTCCAACTCGTTCTGGTATTTCAAAACCTTCAATGTTCTTGGGACTTCATTTACCCTTCTTATCGAATCATATAACACCCTTCTATGGAGATACCTTCAAGAAAACATGATCTCCAACTTGAAATTCCAAATCCTTCCTTCAGTTATCGGTATAGCTCTTTTTCCTACTTTGAGCTTCTCTGATGTGGATTTGGATCATCTTCACCTTTTTCATTGTTCCTCAAAAGTTTCTAGGCCTACAAGTTTTCTTTCACCAACATCATCCCAACAATTTAGTGTGCAACATCTCTTTCTATATAATGCTTCATATGGTGTCATCTGAATATTTGACTAGAAGCTATTGTTATAGGAAAATTCTACCAGAGTTAAATACTGATCCCACATACCTTGAAAGTCAAGTGAGAAAGATCTCAAAATTTCATCTAAGGTTTGAATAGTTCATTCTGATTGTCCATCAGTTTGAGGGTGGTAGGCAGTGATCAAACAAAGTTCAATATCATGGGTTTTTTGAAGACTTTTTCATAATCTTGAGGTAAATGGGGATTAAGATCAGAAAAAATCGATAGGGGTACACTATGAAGTCTTACAAATACATTAATATATAGTCTTGCTAATCTTTAAAGTGGTAAATCGTCTATTATAGCAATAAAATGTGCTGACATGGTAAGATGATCAATAATGACCCATATTACATCATTCCTTCTAGGATTATTTGGTATCCCCATGACAAAGTCAATCCTAATATCATCCAATTTCCTCTCAGGTATGGGAAGAGGTTGCATGACTTCTCTAGGATGTTGACTTTGAGCCTTAACCTATTGAAAAACCATACATTATGATACATAATCAGCAATATCCCTCTTCATGTTGTCCCACCAAAAATATTCCTTCAAATATCTATACATCTTAGTGATACCAATGTGTATAGAGAAATTAGAGCTATGAGCATCATCTAACAATTCACTTTTTAGATCAGGTATATCAAGAACAGAAATCCTCCTCCCAAATTTCAAAATTCCATCTTCATATATGAATTCAATCAATCTCCTTGAGTAGTTTGAGCCATCTCCTTTGCCTCATGTTGATTTCTTTCTGTGAGAAAATATATTTCGAACTCTTGTGATCGGTATATATCTAACATTTTTCACCATAGAGATAGTGTCTCCTTATATTCAAAGAAAATATTATAGCTACTAACTCAATATCATTAGTAGGATAATTTTCTTCATAAATTTTTAGCTGACGTGATGCATAGGAAATAACTCTATCATTCAGCATAAGGACACAACCAAGTCCTTTCTTTGATGCATCACTACAAATAACAAACCCATCATTCCCTGATGTCAGAGTCAATATAGGAGCATTGAATAATATTATCTTCAATTCTTCAAAACATTCTTCACACTCTTTTTTCCAAACAAAGTTTACCCCTTTACATGCGATCTTGGTTAATGGGTTAGCCAATCGGGCAAAATTATGGATGAAACACCGATAATAATCTGCTAAACCAATAAAACTGCGAACCTAGGTTATACTCGTCGGTGCTGGACATTCGTGGATTGCCTTTTTCTTTTAAGGATAAATATAAATTCCATCCCTATAGAAAATATGGCCAAGAAAAGAAATATCTTGGATCTAGAATTCATACTTTCTAAACTTCTCATATAATCCATTTCTTCTCAGATTCTTTAGAATAGTGCGTAGGTGATTTTCATGATCTTAGTATCTTTTGGAGTATACCAAGATATCATCAATAAATACCACTAAAAATTCATCAATATATTCCTTGAAAACTCTATTAGTTAGATCCATGAAAACAAAAGGTGCATTAGTCAGTCCAAAAGGCATTACTGTAAACTCGTAATGCCTATACCTAGTTCGAAATTCTATCCTTGGAATGTCTTCCTTTTTTATGCAAAACTAATGATACCCAGATCAAAGGTCAATCATTGAAAAATATTGAGCTTCATTAAGTTGATCTAATAAATCATCAATGAGTGGTAGGGGATACTTGTTATTTATTATTATATCATTTATCTCCCTATTGTCAATGCAAAACCTCATAGATCCATCTTTTTTCTTAACAAAAAGAATAGGGGATCCCCATGGAGAAACACTACAGAGAATAAATCCTTTATTACTCAATTCCTCTAGTTGTTTCTTTAGTTCCACTAATTCCATAGGGGCCATTCTATAAGGGGTCATAGATATGGTCCTTGAACTAGGAATTAAATTAATGTAAAACTCAATTTCTCGTTCTGGAGGATGTTCAGGTAAATCCTCTGGAAACACATAAACATTTTATCGAACAATAGGTACGTCCTCTATTTGAACATTCTTTTCCTCACCCATAGTTATTTCACTCTCTTCATCCCCCATAATTTAATTTTGTATTACTATTAGGGGTGGATCTAGATGAGACTCAGATGGTGATGTTTCTACTCTAAATATAAGGTACTTCTTATCATCATCGAAAATTGTCACCTCCTTCTTACAATAAATTTTTGCATCATGGTCTAAAAGATAATCCATACTGAGGATTATATCAAATTCCATTATGGGTATGAGGATGAGATCAGTAGATAAAGAACGTTTATATTCCATAATGGGAATTGATTTACAAAACTTCGTTGCAATGATACTTCCCTTAAAAGTTTTTACTGATAACTCCCTTGTTAAATAAAATTGGAAATATATAATTTTCTTAGAAAACATGGATGATATAAAACAATGCGATGATCTAGAATCAAATAAAGCATTGGATAAATTTGAGGAAACCATTAAATTACATGCCAGCATGTCATTTGAAGCTTTAACCTCAACAGTAGTGATCACATAATCTTGGCCTTGATCCCTTGTATTTTTTAAGGTAAGTTTTTATGGTGATTAGGACATTAATTTGCATAATTCCCCATTTATATTCAATTGTATCAATCAAAATTGAAATCCACTTTCTTTCCCTTGAAATCACGAGCCTGGTGGCCTTTTTCACGAAACTTGTAAGACACTCTCATTCCCTTCAAGAAAGTTCTAGTGTGTTTATTCCCACATTTACTGTATTATAGAAATTCATCTTTTCCCTTATTCCCCTTATTTCCATTTCCGGAGTGTTTAGAAGATCTCTTCTTCTCTTGCTTTACTTTAAATTCATAATACTTGGAGAATTATTTTTATATCTTAATAGCATGTGAGACTATATCTTCGTATGATTGGAAGGATTTGAGACTAATTCTTGATGTAGAAATTGTTTTAACCCATCAATGAATTGATCAAAATTACTCTTTGGGTTACTTATATAATCTGTTTCATGCCTTTCTAACCTTGTAAAGTTAGCCTCATACATTGCAATATTCTCATCCTCCTTTTTCCTCCGACTCAGAAATTTTCTTTCCATATCTTTTCGATGTTCACAAAGAAAATATTTTTCTAAGAAAATCCCTTTAATCTCCCTCCATTACATATTTGATAATTCTTCATCCTCCTTTGTGTTTTGAATTAATGACCAGTACTGATCTGCATCTCCCGTGAGGAAATAAACGTCCATGACAAATTTTTACCTTTCGTTACTCCCCAAAGCCTGAAATATTTTCTCTGAGGAACTTATCCATTGCTCAGATACAAATGGATTTGTAGTCTCATTGAATTCTGGTGGTTGTTGCCTCATGAAGTAGTCTAACACTGATCCTCCGCATTGTGGATCAGGGTTCCCCATATGGTTAAGGATATTATTCATAACCTGAGTGAGTTTTCCCAGTATAGTTATAAGTTGTTCAGCATCGGTTGCTTCACCATCTCTAATATAATTATCTTGAGAATGAGGGAAATCCCTACATGGATTACGTGCATTGATAAGGTTTTAATTACTTTTACTAAGCACCATTTCTAAACAATGGCATCCACTAGATTAGTTTATGAATCGCAATATGTAATTCCAAACTACTAAAATACCTAACATAAATTGAACAGTTTATGCATATAATCCAAAATAATAAAAAAAATGTTTTCTTTTTAGAAGTATTTACTCATAAATCCTTTATAATGGTTTGTAATGAAAATGATAATTATCCTATGTATATCCCTTGGGAGTGTCTTAACCAAGATAGCAGCAAGGCCCCTTGTCATGTACTAGGATACCTCGGGTCAAGCCCAAAACTCCTTATTGGAGTTTTCACTTCTTGGTACATCTATTCCAGAGCTGCCTCTACCAACTTGTATCTAGATAGGGAAATATTTCTTGTAAAATACACAAAATCTCTATGTTACCAAAATTCTAGGAAGTTCTTATAAACTAAGCCTCAATGTTTATCTTAGGGTAATGTTCTCTAATCATAGTTTTTCTAAATCTAGCCTCCAAGGTTTGTACTAAAATTACTCTGATACCAACTGTAATCCTATGACCCCAGTTTCCCAGAGTCAGTGCATTATTACATTACATTGACATGATCACAAGAGATCAAGTCTCTAAAGACTGATTAGTTTAGTAGCCTTGGAAGTACTAGATACATACATAAGTTTTAAATTACATCATGAAATAAATAAGAAAAATATTGTGTCCCCATTGATCGCACTCATATCCTTTTTCATATCCCTACGGGTTAATCATAACACACTTCTCCACATCTTGGGAAAAAGAAAACATAAGAAAGGGGTGAGCTCATATGCTCAGTAAGGATAACAACATAGCGGAAACTATCATAAATATGCATAAACATGTAAGGAATTTTATAAGACTAAAACACAAGCCATTTAAACATAAAATTTATCATAATATGGAAAAGATAAATCAAATAATTCCATTTACTTATTCACATGGATATTCTACTAGTAGAATAATCAAATGTAATATCAATATCAAATTTCATAATGATAGAATGCATAATGTCGGACATCATAACCACATAGTCAATTCCTCATGCCAAGACTACAAATAAATATTTTGTCAAGGCCTTATGCCAAGACCCTAGTTTGTCTCATGAGACCCACCAGTGAATCGAGGAGCTATAGTGGGCTCCACCCGTCACTTACTAAGTCCAATGCATTCCTCATATGAAAAGGTTGAAACATAACATAAACATTCGTATTAAAACAAGAATATGAAATGTATATACTTTAACCATAAAAAATGAATGGTATAAAAATAACATATCTACAGTCAAACATATCACAAAACCTTCAATACAATATGGAAAATTGTATTATAATAAATCAACTTCAAACAAGTGTAAAATCCATCAAAGGATGTTGACATAGATGAAATAAAAACTATTTGAGAGAAATATATCTTTCTATTTTGAAATCATTTAAAAGTAACATAATTACAAAAGAAAAAATTTATTTTGAAAATATTCTTATAATCTTGTAAGGGAAGATTCGAAGGTGTTACAATGGTGGAAAATAGCTGCACCTGTCGTATAATTTTAAAAAACATTCTTATATGAATTCGTTGAAAAGGTCATAAAGTAACTTGTTTGGAAGAAAATAGGAAGATTACTTTCAAAACATTTTATAAAAATTAAAACAACAGTATAAATGACTTTAACCCATATTATAGTAAATAGTAAAAATGTTTTGAAATACATTTTTAAGAAACACTTATGTGGATGATAAAGAAGTCCCAGTAGATACTCATGTATAAAAAATCTCGGATAACAAATAGATTGTAATATTAACCTTTACCATGTACTTTTCATTGGTCAAGGAAAATTTAACTTCCTGTATAATAGTTAAATCATTTTTATTAAATTATACAAGAACCACATACATAAATATGATATCATATATGATCTTCTAATATTTCTTTGTTAATAATATTTTATTAGTATCATTGTTTCGCGTGTTAGCTGATTCATTTTCCTTTATAAGTTTTGTTAATTAAGTCATGTTATTTATGGATAGGATGTTTTTTATTCATATCCAGAATGATATTAAGTTATTAAACATAAAATGAAAATTATTCTTGATTGGTTATGATGGGTAATGAATTTCATCGCGTTCGTGGAGACGATAATCCGTACATACGCACGAGCGACAATACCATTCTATTGATGGTGAAGTCATATGTAATTGGATGGTATATCATAAATAAAGAATCATTAACAGGTTATATTTATTATTTACATAAATTTTACTCATTATTATATCCATCCAAATAATGAAGTGTTGAATAACAAACTACACCACGACGTAGAGATGGTAAGCCGTACGTACGCACGTATGGTGACTTTTTCATTCATAGGATGGATAGAATAAAGAATATGGTTGCACCATATTTTTAATAACATCACAGTATGTATAAGGTACTGGAGTTATTATTTTGTTATGGTAACAACAAATAAATAAGAATTGGAAGAAGAAAAGAACTTTGAAAGAGGTGATGAAATTATTACCTCTTCTTCGGGTGCTTCCTTTTGATTTGATCAATAGGGCTCCTTAGGCTGGATTTCTGATCAAATAAAGGAATCTATGTTTAATTGAGGGTATTTGGGAGGATATTTTATCAGGTTTTGGCTGAGCCAAATGGGTTTGGAGTTGCGATTTTTCAGAGAAGGAGAAGTACCCTTTTATAAGAGAGGTGAGGGTCCCTTTAGAAAAAGCTTGAAATATTATTTTATTATAAAATCATATTTTGTTTATGATGGCTCAAAAAATGGATTTATTTCAAGTATAATGTGTTTATGGGTCTATAACCGCTCAACCAATAGGTTTTATATAGGTTTAGACATTATCTTTTAGATTTAACTCTTAGTTAAATAGTTTAACTTTTACCATGTATTCTTGTATTATTATAATAAATGGTTAATAAAATTACTATAAAAATCCAAGATAACCCCAAGTGGTTATTTATTGAAATATATAACCTTATCTATGTCATTTTTCATAACCCTATATTTTTAGGAATATTATATCAATTAACAATATTGTTTTTCTTTTAAATACTCATTTATGTCAATTTTGACACTATTTAGTATTTGGTTTTTTTGAAAGTAAAAAAAACTTGATTACTTAGAAAAAAATAAATTAAATAAATAATAAAATGTCATATTAAAATATAATATTATTTTAATGCATCAAAACTCTCAATTTAAATATTTTTGGATATTTATAATATCAATTATTTTAATATTTTATTAATATGGTAATTACTGCATCATCATTCTATCCTAAATAAATTTAATTATTTAATTTATAAAAATTATAAATAAAATTCCATTATGTTTTAAATATTTTTATCTTTCTAATTAATATTTATAGTCGAATTTATCTTATGTATAACCCTATATTAAAAATTTTTTAGTTATTAAAATTTGAATTTAACACTTTTAACTCTTCATTAAATTAAATAATAGTAAATATCCTAATCTAATCCTAGTGGATCAAAGAAGATCATATTTTATTTCTAAGGTTGAATTTTGTCAAAAAAAAATTATATAGTAGAATTATTACACGTGTTAGGGTAATTATAATTACATTTTTACCTTTAATTTCCCAATTTACTTTTAACTATCGTAAATAAAATTCAAAATTTAATTTTCACAAAAAAATAATTTCAACCCATTGAACCACATTTTACTTACTAATGACAACTATTTCTCTTGGATTTTTTAAATTCAATTCACAAAAGAAGTAAAATTATGTTTTAGGAAAATTTGCAAATGTTCCTAGAAGGTGTTTAAAAGACGTTATAAAGTTCAATAAAATTTTATGTATCTAATCATAATATAAAATGACTCCAATGAATTAAAGTTAACTAATATAGGTATTATGTATCTATTTTTGACATTAAAATAAATTTAAATAATAATTATTATTATTTAAATAAAATCCAGTTTTAAACAATAAAGTAGTGTTTTCACTATTCATCAAAAATTGAAAGTTTTTAGAAAAATACCAACCCCAAGATAATTTTGATATTCCAAATCCAAAAATGAAGTCCATTTTGAAAACTAAAATTTACAAAATTTCAAAATGTGGGTATTACTATTCATAACTTCTTTTTAAATAGATAGTTTGATTGTTCGTGGTGTGCTAGGTCATGACCCATCCTCCGGACCTGTGTTGTGACTACCCCAAGCCCTCCTTCCATAGGCCAGGGGAAGGCGAATAGCACCAAAGGCGTAAATCCCGACAAAAAGGGGAAGGCATTGCCTTTATAAAGTAAACAAACACCACAGAGTAAGCTAGCAGAAATAAACACTATGTAAAACTGGGTACAATAGTAAGTGCGGAAAGTAAATGGGCCAGAATACAAACTCAAACTGAAAATAAAGTACAAATAGGAAGAAAGTACAGCAACTGAAAGTAAAGTAGCAACGTCAAGCCGTCCACGAGATGTCCCACCTGAAGGGTGGGTACAGATAGCTTCCTCAGCTCCTCGGGTCCAGCCGTCTGCTCCGTGTACGTCCCGCCCAGTGGTCCACCTCCAGGTACCGACCTGCTCCACAAGCCTCAACCACGATCAGTGTTGTTTGTCGTCTACATCCAACACAACATAGTGTGGGCATAGCCAGTGCAGGGGTGAGTATACGATACTCAATAAGGACCCTGAGACCTCTGAAGGTCTCCCAGAATCCAGAAAGGATAATCCACAAAGGAAATATACAATCATGAAATAAAATCCAACACTACTTAAGTATATACCCATACATATACCTGAGTCATCAATTCCAGTTCAGCTCCAACATCTGAGCCCAAGTTCAATCATGTCCACATAGGATAGTACAACCCAATCCACACAAGAAAGCACAACACAATCCACATAGGAAAGCAAGTCAATCATATCGAAGATAATGATTGAAAGTCAAGACTCAGCTCACACAGGTATACTTCTTTGTAAAATAATGGAGATAATCAGATGTAGCCATTGATTCATCTAATTTGGGACCCACGTAGGATACTAAACCAGTTAAGCTGTCAGACCCACATATGATACAGACCAGCTACTCTGCCAGACCCACGTAGGATTCAAGAACAGATTCAAACACTGTCGGACCCACGTAGGATACAAGAACAGTAGTACTGTCGGACCCACATAGGATATAAGAATAGTAGTCATCGCCGTCGAACCCAGGGAGTATTTCAGTACAGTCATCATTATTGATGATCCCACAGAGGATTACAGTGCAGTCTTCATCGCTGCCTAACCCACAGAGGATTTCAGGGCAGTCGTCGTCGCTGCCAAACCCACGGAGGATTTCAGTGCAGTCTTCATCGCTGCCGAACCCACAGAAGATTTCAATGCAGTCATCATTGTCGTCGCAGTCGCAGCCAGCTCTAGGGTTCCTACATACAACATGCTCGTTTCCAGGAGGTTCCGCTCCAAGATCCAAGGGTTTGATACATCAACTGACACATATTCCAGAGTTGATGTATCCTAAAGTTCCGTCTCAACAACGGGAACTCAACGTGACAGACGGCGCGTCAATCGGACGCCCAGTCTGAGAGTTATTGGCTTTTTCGTTCCAGGGGCCTGGTTGGTTTTTAATTCAAAACCAACCCGACTGTAATCAATCTGCATCCAAACCTCTATCAGATTAATCCAAAAGGTCCTTATCACTAAGAGGAAACCAACGAAGTCGACAGCACGTCAATCGGACGTCCGGAGCTCAAGTTATAAGCATTTCTGGTCCGAGGGCCCGGTTGGTTTCGTGCTCGAACCAACCCGTCCATACCCAAAGTTCTCCAAAACCTTGATTTTAATATACCTAAATGACCTTCTTGATCCAAGGATCGCATCTTAACTGACGATGCGTCGATCGGAGGTCCGTAGCCCAGGATACGAGCATTTGAACAGAACTATCTGAAGATAGGCGGTTTTGGGCCCAGACCGACCTGGCCCAAGACCCCCTGGGTCGGCCCGAACCGGGTCGACCCAAACCAGGTCCAGGTCCAGCCCCTTAGGGAGTGGCCTGTTCCGGTGGTCGCGGCCCGACCCAACCGGTGCGGCCCGGCCCAACCGGCGCGGCCCGGCCCGGCATGGGCGGCCGGTTGACTTAGTGCGGGCACGACCCGGTGTGGCCAGCTCAGCTCTGGCTGAGCCGAGCGGAAAGGGGTGGGGGGGGGGGGGGCGGCTACCCCCCATGATTGAAACTGCGGCCCCACATGGGGCCGCTCCTTTTCCATCTGGGGGTTACGACCCCCGGTCTACCTTCCGAAACGGCCGGCCCGGTTTAGCCGACCGATGCTGCCGCCGCGGGACCCCACGGTCCCGCCCCTCCGAGGTGCCAGCTGCCGGATGTTCTAGCCGCCCTGCCTTGCACTGTCGTGGCTTTGAGCTGTGGCCTTGTCCGACTGGCGTGGCGCAACGGCGCCACGCCCCTCCGCCGCGGCCCCGCTCCAGCTGCGGCCTCTTCGTGGTTCTCTGGCGCGGCGCAACAGCGCCGCGGCTTTGTTCGGCTTCAATGGAGTCACGCGATGGCGTCGCGCTTCTTCGCCTGTTCTTCATTGTTTCCACGCGTTGTTGTTGCACCACGCCACCTTTGTTTGTGTCGAGAAAACACATCATCAAAGGGAAAGGAGGGTCGGCCGTGTTCGTGCGGTTCGGCCCCCTCCCATCAATTCGATATCAAGTGGCTAAGAAATTGACATTTGGATGGTCAAAGAATATTCATGAACCAAAATCAAACCCCTACCTCGATGAAGTCGTCAAACGAGGTTTGTCGCGAGAAAGGGACGTTGCGGAAGACGGCGTCGTGGAAGGAGGATCGTCGGCGTCGCGGTACACGGCGTCGCGGAAAAGAGGATTGTCGGCGTCGCGGTACACGTCGTCGCGTCGTCGATTTCCGAGGAATCAGCGTTATTCATTGTCCTTCATCAGAGGTTGGTGTTCTTCATCGGTGACGGTGCGTTCTTCGTGTTCTTCAAGGAGGAAGATGATGATTCCAAGGCTTGACCAATTCCTCTCCAACCTTCTCGCACGACCAAATAATCCTTAAAGAAATAAGACTTTGTCTTATTTCATTAACACACACAAGCCAACATTCAATTCAAAATTCAAAATGAATTCAAGAATAGCTTACATTGAATAACTTAATTCAATTCATTAATTAAGAGAGTTGACTTGGCATTTAAAAGGGGGTTGCGGGTGTGTTACAAAATTAAAATGCACGTGGTAGGTTAAAAGAAAATAAATTGGGTGGGGCTCATGTGGGCCCCACCTCACTAATATCCTACCTAGTGGAGTTAGGATATTAGTGGGTCCCACTCCAACCACCATGCCTAGGTTATCACTACTTATAATAGAAATAAAATTTGTAGCACAATATTTTATTTTATTCTTTAATTAACCCATTTAATTAATATCCTCACCTGAGCCAACGCAACTCCGGAAAAGGTGCTCTTAATCAATTATTGGCACTGCGGCTTCATTGGTGTCCTCGGATTTCGATTCCGAGCACCGGTTCAAAAGTTAGGAAAACCCGCTCGTTCGTTCACTGAACGTACCCGAGCTAAACTTCGGAACATGATTCCGGGCACACCGGGCCTTGGAATCAGGTGCCGTCAGACACTGTGTTCTTGTAAAATACCAAAGAAAATTAAGAAAAAAAATTCCCTTGAATTTTACGGGTCTTTACATTACTCCCACCTCAGGGATTTATGTCCCCGTAAAGATACATCATAAACTAGGGGAACAAATGAGGGTACTGAGCACGAATCTGAGCGTCCCACTCCCAAGTGCTCTCCTGGAGGTTCCTGTGTTTCCATTTGATGCGCACTAGAGGAATTGACCATCCATGTAGGACCCGCTCCTGTCGATCCTCGATCTCCACCGGGACCTCCGAAAAAGTCACCCCATCGTCAAGGTCTAGCTCTCCATGGTCGATGATATGCGTCGGGTCGTGCACGTATCTCCTCAACTGAGATACGTGGAAGACGTCGTGCACTCTGTGCAACTGAGGTGGTAGATCCAGGAGATAAGCCACCTCGCCTATCCTTCTAAGGCCCTGGAATGGTCCGATGAAGCATGGAGATAACTTGACGCCCCCGCCAAATCTCCATAATCCACGTCGAGGTGAGACCTGCAAGAAGATGTGGTCGCTATCCTCAAACTCTAGTGGTCTCCGCCTCCTGTCAGCATAAGACTTATGCTGACTCTGAGCTATCCTTATCCACTCCTGGATGACCTGGACCTTCTCTGTCATGGCTTGGACCATCTCTGGTCCTACAAGTGCTAACTCCCCAGGGTCTGTCCAGCACAGAGGTGATCTGCAAGGTCGGTCGTACAATGCCTCATATGGTGCCATCCCAATGGTGGAGTGGTAGTTGTTGTTGTACGCGAACTCCACCAAGGGTAGTTGGTCCTCCCAACTGTGACCAAAGTCAAGGACACATGCACGGAGCATGTCCTCGAGATTCTGAATGGTCCTCTCTGTATGACCATCTGTTTAAGGGTGAAAGGCGGTGCTCAAATGTAGCTGCATCCCGAATGCCTCCTACAGCCCCTTCAGAATCTGGGAAGTAAAGCGAGCATCTCGATCGGAGACGATAGATGATGGCACACCATGAAGCCGTACAATCTCCTGAACATAGATATGTCCCAAACTCTCTATTGAGCCCTGCTCTCTGATGGGTAAGAAGTAGGCCGACATGGGGAGTCGGTCGACAATCACCCAAATGGAGTCGTGACCACTGGAAGTACGTGGAAGCACAGTCATGAAATCCATATATATCCCATCCCACTTCCACTCCGGGACCTCCAAGATCTGTACCAAACCTGGTGGTACATGGTGCTCAGCCTTCACCTGCTGGTAGGTGATGCATCGAGAAACGAACTCTGCCACATCCTTCTTCATACCCGGCCACCAGTGCTGACGTTTGAGATCCTGGTACATCTTCGCCACTCCTGGATGTACCGCTAAAGGGGAAATGTGAAACTCCCTCATCACCTCCTCCCTAAAATCAGCTGGTACCATGGTACGTCCTCTAAAAAGGAAGACGTAATCTCCTCTTATAGAGAATCCATCAGGTGCCTGCCCTGAGGATATTTGTGCACGCCGCATCTCACAGTCAACATACCCACGTTGTGCCTCTCTAACCCACTGAAGAAGTCAAGGAGTGACTGTGAGTGACTAAAGAAAGGATGCTCCATATCTATCCATGATGGATATCTACAAAGAGGCAAGCTGCTATGTCGCCTCTTCAAGTAGCTGAATGTCCGTCCTCCTGCTGAAAGCATCGGCTACTACGTTCCCCTTTCCAGGAGTATAGAATATCTGAAAGTCATAGTCCTGGAGGAACTCGAGCCATCACCATTGTCTCAGGTTCAGTTCCTTCTGCGAGAAAATGTACCTGAGACTCTAGTGGTCAGAGTAGATTGTAAAGTGCTCGCCCATCAAATAGTGTCACCACATCTTCAGAGCGAAGACCACTACTGCCAACTCCCGGTCATGGGTAGTGTAATTCTGCTCATGCTGCCTCAACAGTCGTGATCCATAGGTGATCACTACTCGCTCCTGCATCAAGACACATCTGAGTCTAGTCCCTGATGCATCTCTATAGACTACGTACCCTACTCCCTCCTCTAGTAGCCTCAAGATAGGTGCATTGGTCAATCTCTGTCTCACCTCCTGGAAGCTCTGCTGACATCTTTTTGACCACACAAATGGTTTCCCCTTCTTCATCAAAGCTGAGAGTGGTGCCGAAACTCTGGAGAAGTCTGGCACGAATCTCCTGTAGTACCCAGCTAGCCCCAAGAAACTCTGCACCTCTGTCATGCTCCTAGGTGGCTCCCAAGCTAGCACTGCCTTGATCTTCATAGGATCCACTAAAAATCCCACCTCAGAGATGACGTGTCCCAATAAGTGGACCTCACGTCTCCAGAACTGACACTTCGAGAGCTTTCCATAAAGATGGTTCTCTCGGAGTGTGTCCAGTACAACCCGCAAGTGGTAGGTGTGCTCCTCCTCAGTGGTCGAGTATATCAAAATGCCATCGATGAAGACCACGACAAACCGATCGAGGTATGGCTAAAAGATCCTGTTCATGAGACCCATGAACACTGTTGGAGTGTTGGTTATGCGGAAATGCATAACCAAGAACTCATAGTGGCCATACCAACATCTGAAGGTCGTCTTCTGCACGTCTTCGTCTCGAACTCTGAGCTGATGATAGCCTGATCTATGGTCTATCTTCGAGAACCATTGTGCACCCTTGAGCTGATCGAAGAGGTCTTCAATCCTCGGTAGCGGATACTTGTTCCTCACGGTCACTTGGTTCAGGCAACAATAATTGACACACAGTCGCAAGCTCCCATCCTCCTTCTTGGCGAACAAAATCGGGGAAGCCCAGAGTGAAACACTGGGTCGGATGAATCCCTTGCCCTGCAAGTCCTCCAACTGTACCCATAGCTCTCGAAGCTCATCAGGGGACATCTGATATGCTGGAGTGGATATCGGGGCTGTCCTGGGGTATAGGTCAATATAAAAGTCTACCTCACTGCGAGGAGGTAGTCCTGGAACGTCGTCAGGGAAAACATCCGCATACAGATCCACCACTGCAGTAAATCTAGGACTCCGCACGTCAACTGCTCCTAGGATGAGGCTACCCAACTTATTATTGTTCGGATGTCCTCTCCTCTATGTGAGTCCATCCTATGCTGCTAAGGCTCCCTTCTCACCGGTGAAGGTGAACCTGCTCCCATCGGTGCAAACACATCATACCTTGGGCCTAATACAGTCAATCTGAGCATGGACTGTAGATAACCAATCCATGCCCAAGATGACGTCATAAGGCCTCGAAGCCACTACAAGAAGATCCCAGCAAAAGATCTCTCCTCCTAGAGTAAGCTCACACTACCGACACTAGTGCGTAATCGTCGAGTCTGCTCCTGTAGGATTCTCTATCCATAAGAATCGAGCCAACGGCTCAATTGGAATCTCCGAGCTCCGAACAAGGGCAACGGCAATGAAAGAATGACTTGCTCCTTTGTCTATAAGAACTACAGCAGGGGTGGAGGATACACAGATAGTACCTCGAATCATATCTGGAGCACCGTGGTCATAGGCCTCTGCTACCTGAAGCTGAGCCTGTCTCTGCCCGTCAGCTCCTTATGGTCGGGGTGGACCTCCTGGTGGTGGTGGTGGTAAAGCCTCAAAGCATAGCCCACCACCTTCTGCTCTTCCATCTCCTCTTCCTCATCTTCCTACACCCTATGGACCACCACGGTCAACTCTCTGCCTATGACTATGTGTCCCCTCAACTGTCTATTTCTCCTACGCACGGTGGGTGGGGTAGTCATGATCCATGTGGCCATGCCCGTCGCATGCATAGCACTATCTTCTCCTCAGAAGGCTGGCTCTAAGTCTGGTGCCCCGCACCTCTAAGCTAGTGTCCTGAGGTCGTCTACCTGATGGTCTGGTCCGCCTAGACCCCTGTGACATCCGTCGACTGCCAGCTGTAGACGACACTGCTACGTGCCGCCCTGCGGTAGGTCTCGCTACTGGTGTAGGCTCAGCAAGAAAGCTCTCTATGAGAAGGGCTCACTCAAGTACCCCTGCCTACGTCGGAATACTGAGGGAGATCATCGATGCCCTAATATCGTGCCTCAGTCCCTGCTTGAAGGTCCGGGCCTGGAAGAATGGGTCTCATACTATGTCCGTCAAATAGCGTGAGAGATCGATAAATCTTGCCGAGTACTGGGCGTCCGTCTTGTCGCCTGCCGCAACTGTAGTAGCTCCTGGATGTGCACCACACGGAGGGTGGCTGGGATGAACTCTGAGTAGAAGAGGCTCTCAAAGTCCATCCAGAGGAGAGATTCCTCGTCGTGCACCTGGAGAATCAATATCCACCATCTGCCTATTTCAGCGTGCAGGAGGCTCGCTGCAAGGATCACCATGAGGTCAGCTGGTGTCCCCACTAGCCTGAAAACTCAAACTACAGCCTCCAGCCAATCCTCGGCTGCCTGAGGGTCCATCTCCCCACGGAACCTGGGAAGTCCCTAATGCTAGAACTCGTGCAGTGCACTAAGGTGATGTGCACTCTCAATGGATGGGGCTAGTGGCATCAGTGGCTCGGTAGTTAGAGGTACTGCTGGTGCCTCCGTTGTAAAAGGGCCCTGTACTGAGGCCCCGTCGCTCGGTGGGCTGTCGTCTCTCACAAAGCTCAGAACCCTAGCTGGCTGCCATCGTGGGGCCATACTGAAAAGAATCATGTGCACCACGGTCAAAACAGTATACCTAGTGAGATGACACAAAGTAATCACAAAGAAAACATTTAAAACACACGTGAAATCAATGTTTTCGTGCATTGAGTTGGAAATCAGAAGTCAGGGTCCAAGTGTACGGATACGTTGGCCTCCGCACCAACACTGGACTCCCTGGACTGATAACCACAATCAATACCCTTAACACTATTGCTTCACATAGAAGAAAGATTAGAGTCCTGAGTTTTACGGAAGAACCAAATTCCTTTGATACCAATTTGTCACGACCCATCCTCAGGACCCGTGTCGTGACTACCCCAATCCAGCATTCCATAGGCCAGGGGCTGGCAACTAGAAACAAAGGCGTAAATCCGGAAAAAAAGGGGAAGGCATTTCCTTTATAAAGTAAACAAACACCACATAGTAAGCCAGCAGAAGTAAACACTATGTAAAACTGGGTACAATTGTAAGTTCGGAAAGTAAATGGGCCAGAATACAAACCCAAACTGAAAGTAAAGTACAACTGGGAAGAAAGTACAGCAACTGAAAGTAAATAAAAAACATCGATCCATCCACTGGAAGTCCCACCTGAAGGGTGGGTACAGATAGCATCCTCAGCTCCTCGGGTCCAGCCGTCCGCTCCGTGTACGTCTCGCCCAGTGGTCCACCTCCAGGTACCAAACTGCTCCACAAGCCTCAACCACGATCAATGATGTCCTTCTTCTGCATCCAACACAACGTAGTGCGGGCATAGCCCTGCAGGGGTGAGTATATGCTACTCAGTAGGGACCCCAAGACCCCCGAATGTCTCCCAGAATCCAAAAAGGATAATCCACAAAGGAAAGATACAATCACGAAATAACATCCAACACTACTTAGGTATATACCCATACATATACCTAAGTCATCAATTCCAGTTCGGCTCCAACATCCGAGCCCAAGTTCAATCACGTCCACACAGGATAGTACAACCCAATCCACACAGTAAACCACAACACAATCCACATTGGAAAGCAAGTCAATCATATCGAAGATAATGATTGAAAGTCAATACTCATCTCACACGGGTATACTTCTTCGTAAAATAATAGAGATGATCATATGTAGACACTGATTCATCTAAGCTGGGACCCACGTAGGATATTAAACCAGCTAAGCTGTCAGACCCACATAGGATACAGACCATCTACTCTGCTATACCCATGTAGGATACAAGAACAGATTCAGACACTACCGGACCCATGTAGAATATAGGAACAGTAGTACTGCCGGACCCACGTAGGATACAATAACAGTAGTCATCACCGTCGAACCCACAGAGGATATCAGTATGGTCTTCATTGCTGCCGAACCCACGGAAGATTACAGTGCAGTCTTCATCGCTGCCGAACCCACGGAGGATTTCAGTGTGGTCGTCGTCGCTGCCGAACCCATGAAGGATTTCAGTGTAGTCTTCATCGTTGCCGAAAACACGGAGGATTTCAGTGCAGTCATCATTGTCGTCGCAGTCGCAGCCAGCTCTAGGGTTCCCGCACACAGCATGCTCGTTTCCGGGAGGGTCCACTCCATGAGCCAAGGGGTCGATACATCAACTGACATGTAGTTCGGATTTTATGTATCCCAATGTTCCGTCTCGACAAAGGGAACTCAACACGACAGACGGCGCGTCAATCGGACGCCTGGTCTGAGAGTTATTGGCTTTTTCGTTCCAGGGGCCTGGTTGGTTTTTAAATCAAAACCAACCCGACCGTACTCCATCTGAATCCAAACCTTGATCAGATTAAGCCAAAAGGTCTATCTCACTAAGAGGAAACCAACGAAGTCGACGACACATCAATCAGATGTCAGGAGCTCAAGTTATAAGTGTTTCCGCTCCGAGGGCCCGGTTGGTTTTGTGCTCGAACCAACCCATCCATACACAAAGTTCTCCAAAACATTGAGTGTAATATACCAAAATTACCGTCTCAATCCAAGTATCTTATCGCAACTGACGGTGCGTTGATCGGAGGTCCGTAGCCCAAGATAAGGGCATTTGAACAGAACTATCCGAAGATAGTGGGTTTTGGGCCCAGATCGACCCGGCGCAAGACCCCCCTGGGTTGGCCCGAACCAGTTCGACCTAAACTGGGTCCGATTCCAGCACATTAGGGCACAGCCCAGTCCGGTGGGCGCGGCACGGCCCAACTGGCACAGCCCGGCCCGGCCAGCGTGGGCGTGGCCCGGTGTGGTGAGCTCGGCTCTGGTCGAGCCGAGCGGAAGGGGGGGGGGGTCTGCCCCCCTTGATTGAAACCGCGGCCCCACGTGGGGCCACTCTTTTTCCAGCCATGGGTTACGAACCCCTTTCGTCCTTCCGAAATGGCCGGCCCAGTCTGGCCGGCCGGTGCTGCCGCCGTGGGACCCCGCGGTCCTGCCCCTCCAAGGTGTCGGCGGCCGGCCGTTCCGGCTGTCCTACCTTGCACCGCTGTGGCTTTGAGTCGCGGCCTTTTCCAACCATCACGGTGCAACGGTGCCACATCCCTTCGTCACGGCCCCGCTCCGGCCGCGACCTCTTCCTGGTTCTTCGGCGCAGCGCGACGGCTCCGCGCTTCTTCGCCCGTTCTTCTTTGTTTCCGCGCGGTGTCGTTGCACCGCGCTACCTTTGTTCGTGCCGCGACAACACATCAACAAAGGGGGAGGAGGGTTGGCCGTGTTCGTGCGGTCTGGCCCCCTCCCATTAATCTGATATCAAGTGGGTAAGAAATTGATGGTTGGACCGTCAAAGAATATTCATGAACCAAAATCAAACCCCTACCTCGATGAAGTCGTCGAACGAGGTTTGTTGCGGGAAAGGGACGTCACGGAAGACGGTGTCGTGGAAGGAGGATCGTCGGCATCGCGGTTCACAGCATCGTGGAGAAGAGGATCTTCGGCATCGTGGTACATGGTGTCATGTTGTTGATCTCCAAGGAATCGGTGTTATTCATCGTCCTTCGTCGGAGGCTGGCGTTCTTCATCGGTGACGGTGCGTTCTTCGTGTTCTTCAAGGAGGAAGATGAAGATTCCAAGGCTTGAGCAATTCCTCTCTAACCTTCTCACATGATGAAATAATCCTTAATGAAATAAGACTTTGTCTTATTTAATTAACACACACAAGCCAACATTCAATTCAAAATTCAAAATGAATTCAAGAATTGATTACATTGAATAACTTAATTCAATTCATTAATTAAGAGAGTTGACTTGGCATTTAAAAGGGGGTTGTGGGTGAGTTACAAAATTAAAATGCACGTGGGAGGTTAAAAGAAAATAAAGGGGGTGGGGCTCATGTGGGCCCCACCTCACTAATATACTACCTAGTGGAGTTAGGATATTAGTGGGTCCCACTCCAACCACCATGCCTAGGTTATCACTACTTAGAATAGAAATAAAATTTATAGCACAATATTTTATTTTATTCTTTAGTTATCCCATTTAATTAATAACCTCACCCGAGCCAACGCAACTCCGGAAAAGGTGCTCCTAAGCAATTACCAGTGCTGCGATTTCATTGGTGTCCTCAGATTTCGATTCAGATCACCGATTCAAAAGCTAGGAAAACTCGCTCGTTCGTTCACTGAACGTACCCAAGCTAAACTTCGGAACATGATTCTGGGCACACCGGACCTCGGAATTAGGTGCCGTCAGAAACTGCGTTCTTGTAAAATCCCAAAACAAATTAAGAAAAAAAATTCCCTTGATTTTTTTGGGTCATTACATGCTAGAACTCGATGTTTCATACAGTGCAAGCTATTGTATTGTTCAAAGAGAAACGTACCGTGGAATCATGGGGTGTTACACCCATGACCATATTAGTAGAATGAGTTCACTACTCATATAATCTTGGTAATCATGGTATACTCCCATGTACATCTTAGTAGTCAAGGTTCACTCCCAAGACCATATTTGTCTATCTCATGACATATAAATCTTTACCCAATTCATCGGATATAGAAATTGGTCCCAACCACCTCATAATGAAATCATAGATACATTTTCTACAAAATAATAAACAATCATATCATATACCATGATATGAAATGGGTAATATAAACATGTAACCATATCATAACCTATGGAAAAAGATAGGTTTCATAATTATTACCTTATAAACATAACCCATGAAAAGAAGTGGGTTTCGAAAGTATATAACCCATGAAAGATAAATGGATTTCATAAACATAATTCCATAAAAACATAATCAATTTAAAGAAATAATATGAATGGAAACATTGAATAATTTCCCTATAAATTCATGAGAAACACCAATGGATGTTATCCTAGAAGGTAAATAGTTTTAAAAGATCTTTTAAATACATTTCTAGGGGAAAATAACCTTTCTTCTATTAAAAAGTTTATTTAAAACAAAAAAATATATTTGCAAAAATATTTTATTGAAAATAAACCTTAGAGATTATAAATATTGATTTGAATAGATTTTGGAAGACCTTTTATTTGAAAGCATATAAAGAGAACTTAAAAAAAATTGAAAACCCTTATCCTTGAAAACTTATAAAATAATCTTGAAAATTTTTTGAATGAAATTTCGTTGAAAATAAATTGAAAACATGAAGAGATAACTTGAAAACATTTTGAAAACCATTTCATTGAAAATAACTTTGAAAACCTTTAAAAAAATATTGAAAATGTTTTGAAAACCATTTCTTTGAAAATAACTTTCATTACATATAAAGAAAGATTTTAAAACCATAAAAAAATTTAAAATGCTTTTAATTGAAAATGATCATAAAAAATAACTCGAAAAAAAAATTTAAAACATTTTTGAAAAAATGGTTTTGAAATAAAATAGATTTTTGACTAAAGAAAGAGATAAGGTCATATTTTTTCTTAAAAACATTTTCTTAATTTTCATAAGTACCAAAGAGTTATAAAATGTTACTAATACATGGATATATCTTGAATAAATAGAGGATAAGGAAACTCATCAGTTTTCATGAGAAATGGATTATAAGATTTCATCAAATACATAAAATCATTAAAAATCTTGAAAAGTGATGATATTGTTTCGACAAACTCTTATCACTTGGTAACATGGGATCATAATCTCCATGTAAGAAAAGTAAATTACATGAAGCTTAAAATAGCATGAAAATAATTTTATTCATGATATAACATATCAAAAAGAATTATATACACCTACAAATAAGAATTTAGGTGCAAAACAAAACATGAGTCTAAATGAAGGAAAATTAAGACAAAACTATTTTACCGATTTGGTATATTTTGAAACTTAAACCCAATGAAAGAAGGCTAATAAAATGGAAATTATAATACCCATTAATTTTAAGTATAATACACATAGAATAAAATCATATGAATTACATACACCACATAAAACGAAATATTGGTGAACATAGCATGTATCTCAAAGAAATAAAAAGTGAGATGAAACCCCTTACCCTGTGTCTTGACTTTCATCGTAATTGTTCAAAACACCTATATATGAAATATAAAGTTATTATAAATATCTTTAAAAAACATATTATTATATATTATACCTTATGTGGTTTGATTATAACCTTATATAACTATAAGGCCCCAGACATAAACTTTACATAATCTTGAGTAAAGTCATGAATTCGACATTGAGGATTTATCCAAGTTTAGAGTTTTAGAAAATTAGGCCATAACTCTTACATTAAATTTAAAAAATTACAACGTATAGAATTATACTCTATCCATTTTTTTCAAAATAATAGAATTACTTAAATAAAACAAGAATTATTTTCTTGATAAAATTCTTCTTGAATTATTTGTTTCTCTTATCCTTCCTTATACCCTATGAAGAACATTTCAAAAACATGGGATGAGCATAAAAAGTTTAGTAAGTGATATAAAATAATGAAAGGAAACATTAGTCCATGAATACATAAAAATCAAAGAAATCAAAATTTTTAATCATAAAACATAAGCTCATTAACATACCTCATGAAATCATAATATTTATGAATGACACATAGAAATCATATATCATTAAAGTAACTTATGGCATTCATAACATACTTACATTGTAGCTTTCACAACCACAATGGGAGTTGCGTTTGGAATACCCATCATAGTATATTCCCCAAATCTCTTAGGAGAAATATTAAATTTTTCCTCCATCATGTTACCCAATGTATTGGAGAGATATCTCGAGCTCACCCGCCCTTGTTTTTTCATGTAACCACTCATATATGTAAACAATGCCTATGAAACATAACATATTCATTACACATAAAACAAGCATAAAGGAAAGATAACATTTCCACATTTCAATCACAATAAATCATTTCAATATAATTAACTAATCATTTATTTTTAAAAACCATTTTCAATACCAATATACATAAAAAAGTTATATTGTATTTATTTTCCTTTTAAAAACATTATGTCTTGTTAAGGAAACCAAATATCAAATAATGCTTGCGGCGACGGAAAGGTCATTGCCACCGCGTACGTTAAAAAGAAACATTCATTTTTTCATTTAGTAAAATGCTTTGTAAAAAAAAGATTACTTTTGAGAAAAATTGAATTAAATTAAAATAAAAAGGGTATAATTATACACCATATAAAATAAGGTTGTGTATAAACCAAAATATGCCTCAATGAAAAGATATTGATATGAAGTCCCTTATGAAAATTTGGTTGTATAACAACATCACTTAAAAATTCAGAAAATGATTTGATGGGAGAGAAAATGGTATCTCATCACTTGGACATAAAAAAGTTAAAGCAATAAGGATATGTAATAAAAGATCCCAACATAAGAAAATGGAAATTAAAAGACATAACATAAAAGAATTCTTTGACTAAAAGAAGAGGGTGAAAGGTTTCCTTACAAAAATAATTTTGTAAATAAAATAGATTGATTACGTGTATTAACTATAATTACACATATGAAAAGTATAAATAAAAGATAGTATATAAAAATTTATTTCTCACATAATCATATCACGACATAATCTAGAAGTAGAAGTTTAACCCAAAGAATAGAAATTGGGTTAAGAAGTTCCCTTACCTTGAGTCTGACTCATCACATATGTTCCTTGTTCTTCATGAATAATAAACATAAGTTAATTTATACTTTATTAAGATACTTTTTCATGTTTATTAATCATTTTATATCACTTATTACCACGTTATAAACACTACATAATTTTGTTAAGTTAACATTAGTTGTTTTGTCGATATTTGGTACCTGAGTCAAAAATGAAATTGTTATAATTACAAATTATCCATGTGGTAAAAACTATATTATCTCCAGAATGATATCCATGATTTAAATATCATATATAAAAAGTATATATATGTATTTACAATAGTACATAACATTTGGAGATAAGAAATGTAATGCACTGTTCATGGAGACGGTAAGTCATACGTACGCATGAACGCTACTTTCATTTATTTTTCATATTTAAAGGAATGAAAACTAAATGATACATAGGTATATTATAATTATAGTATAATATCATATTTTATATGTGTTACATAAGTTCATTATTTCCATCCTTTATCTATTACATGTATGTCATGAATGACTAATATCACTTTGAGGGGTGGTAGTCCGCTCTTCCTCAAATGAAATTATCGTATTTACACATTATGGAAAGCATAAATGTATGATTAAAATAAAAACGCATAAGAATAGAGATAATATAAATATAATATATATCATATATAAATATAGTGTCATTATAATTTCCATCATTAGAGGTGGTAGGGAAAATCGAACAATCATCGTTTCGTGAGGTAGTAGTTCGTCGTCCACAGAAACAGTATGTTCATATCCATTAGATGGAAGTGTGTGAAAGTGGAGTTCAAATAATTCTAATAAAAACATCATAGTATATTAATTATACTTTTTTTTATAAAATAATGTAATAAATAGAGTTTAGGGGGTTTTAGAAGGAAAATAAATGAAAGAATCTTGAGAGAATACATTACCTCAAATCGGGTAACTCCTTTTTATTTAAGATAAAAGGATTTATTGAATTTAATTATGAACAAGTTAAGTATTTTATGAGTAATGGATTGATTTTGGGACCTTATTTGATTATATTTTGGTGGATCCAATGGTCTTGAGAGGTGTGAGTAAGGGTTGGAGGTGATGCCCTTTTAAAAGAGGGAGGAGGGGAACTTTTGGGAGGTATTGAAATATTATTTTATTATAAAATTATTTTCGGTTTCAAATGGTCCAAAAGTAATTTATTTAAAATATAATATTCTTTTGGGTTTAAAAACTCTCAACCAATAGGTTTTATAAAAGTCTATGTCACAAATTTAACCTTATCTTTTCGCTTTAACCCTTAGCTAACTAATTTGACTCTTACCATGTCTTCTTGTATATTCTTACTATATGGTTAATATAGTTACTATAAAATGAAAATATAATGTAAATTGGTTCATTAATTACATTTAAAATATCATCTAATTTAATTGGTAGAATATTATATTTTTAGTATTGTAATATCATTTAATAAAATAGTATTTTTTATAAAAACTCATTTATGTCAATTTTTATATTACTCATGTCATGACTTTTTAAAAATCCATAACAAATAGATTATTTGAAAAAAAAAACTACATTAATTCAAATATAAAAATTAATAATCCTCCCTAAAATTCTAGTATGGCATAAAAAGTTTCAAAATAAATTTATTTTAATATTTATAATCTCATTTATTTAAATCATTCATTAATATGGTAATCAATATATCATCATTATGTCATAAATAAATTTACTTATTTGACGTCTAAAAATTATAAAAAAAATACCATGGTATTGGAAATAATTTTATCTTCCTAATTAATATTTAGATTCTAAAGTATCACTTATATAACACTATATAAAATAATTGGTTTACTAAAAGATACATGATTATGTTACATTTTTCATTACTTTAAATTAATTATTATAAAATATCATTTTCACATAAAAGTGGCTCCATGGGATCCCAAAATCGACCTTAGGATTCCCATGGTTAGAAATTCCCCATAAAATAGTATTAGGAAACATGTTAGGTAGTTTAATATTATTATAATTTTATTATTTTTACCCTTATTTACCAGATTTACACTTTAACCAGGGTAAATAAAATAATTACTGAAGTTACTATTCATAAGGTCTAAAAATTAAAGGTACCTATTTTAAAAATTTGGACCTCCTGATCCAAAATATGAAATCCATTTTTCCAAATTCAAAACACAGAATTTTAGTAATTAATTTAAAATTAATTCCTGTTGTCAAAACCAAAATGCGTGTTTTTAAGAAGTAAAAACTACCAAATATTGACATGTGTTTATGTCTAATTAAAATGTGAAATTACTTACAATCACCATAATTGGAATAAATGATAAAAAATCCAATTACACTTTGAAACCAATTAAAATTGAAATATAACTATATATATAATTTAGATAAAAAGGTAGTTTTGACATAAAATGCGATATTTTATCACTATTCATTAAAAAATGAACTTTATAAGAAAATTACCAAAAATTAGCCCAAAGTAAATTTCTATGTCCCTCTTCTATAGAATAAGTTTATTTTGAAAAATATAATATATATAAAAGTGACAAAAACTATATTTAAAAAGGGTAATCCATCAAAAGGTGGTAAAACTACATTTTTAAAAAAAATACTTCTTTTATCTGAAAATTTGAATTTTTCTTATATCATATATATAAAACATATAGTATGATTTTAAAACATTAAATTAAATTTATAACATATATTTTTCATTAAATAAAAATCCATAAAGACTGACATGCTTTTATAAACAAAATTATTCTCTTTTAAATAGGTTTTCATAAAACACATCCTTTATATTCAATTGGTTTTTATATCCATTTCTAATAAATTTGGTAACCAATGAATCATTATTTAAACATATTTAAACCATATTTAAAAATTTATTTGATAATATTCATGACCTCCATGCCAATTTCTAGGTGTTAACTACCATTTATTTGAAACTTGTTGTTGCGTGTTGAGTACGCTTTCAGAAAAATAATCTCTTTTAACATAAAATTAATATCTTATTCATAAGTATTAATATAAATCAAAAATTATTAATCTATAAATACCTTGGTCATTTCATCCTTCTCCTATTTTGGAAATTTCGTCCTTGCAATTTTAAAATTGGGCTCGAAAACATCATTGAATGTCCCACATCAGAAAAAGAGTCGATAAAACTATCACATTAAAAGAAAGAAAGAGAATTAAAAAGGATTCCTGAGATAAAACATACTAGGATTACATATAGGAAAACATGGATTTGGAATATTAACTAAGTTTTATGTTTTTATGGAGAGTGATATAAATTATGATCAGGATAAAGTTAACAAACTGAAAAACATAAACTTATGATGAGTTAAATGGTCTTTCATTTCCTAGTAGGAAAATTGAAGGGAAACTATTTTTGTTTTATGTTCATTTTCATCATTTTGAGGAATTTATTTATTATATTGACTAAAAACATAAGGAAATATTCTTACCTTTCAAGTAAAGTTTCAACCTTTAATAAATTTATACCACAAACTCATCTTTTCTCCAAACGATGACCGTCTCACGGTGATGAGAGAGGAGCTCGTGCAGGCTCTCAATGGCGATTCTCTAACCCTATGGCGATGACGACAGTCGCGACCCCTCCTCCCATGGAGGAGGGGGGGTCTCTACCTCCTAATCAAGATTTTGGATCTATGAAACCGAGTAATAGTGACTTCTTTCAGTCCTCATCTGATACAAGTTTCTTCTTTCCTGAAATCCAAGTTGCTCCAAAGGTCCCCAGCTACATCTCAGGTCAGCCTGTTGTTCCAGTTACAGTGCAGAAGTTCTCTAAAGCATCGTTGTTACTCTCCACGACTTTGATTGTGAGATTCGTGCAACAACTACCACTTTTAAGGGATTTTGACAAGGCCGTCAATGTAGAATGGGGTTTGAAGCATTTTGTGCTGGTAGGTATTCTGCGGCCACGACAATTTCTCATTATCTTTGTTGATGAAGAAGACTTCGGTGGGGCATGGTCTAGAAATAGGAAATCATTCTTTGGTTACTCTTTCCATCTTCTTCTGTGGTTTTTGATGCTCATATGAATCGCGACTCACCCAATATGGCGATATGGATCCAACTACCTGGTTTTCCCCTTCCATTCTAGAACATTGGGCTGCTGAGATCAATTGGAAATTCCATTGGGAAGTTCATATGTAGTGATCAAAGGACGTCATCGATGACACATCCAATGACTGTGATAATATGTATTGAAATGGATCTTTAAACAATTCCACTGGTGATTGTCTGGATTGTTGTTGAAAATGAATACAGGTATGTTCAGTCTATTGTTTATGAATCTTGGACTCCCTTATGTTCTTGTTGTCACAGACAGGGACACGATGAATCTGGCTGTCGCAAGAAGGTTGGGGGTGTCCGACCTGTTGAGCTCCCAGATGTGGCAAATATTGTCCCATTGATAGGTGTTGAGGCTTCCTCAAGTGATGGGAAAAGGGGTGAATATACCCCCATCAACAGGTTCCCCAATCAATGTTAATGCTGGGAATACATCAAATATAGTGCGGGGGGGGTATTCAGGGGAGGTGATGAAAGGATCTCATATAGAATCAAATCCAACTACTCATGATGTATTGGAAGACCTGAGGAAAAAAACTGACACATTGAGTACAGCTGTTTTGGGAGTACAGGAAGGACTGGATGAGGCTGGGAGGAAGGAGTCATTGTTTGAAGATGGAACGGCTAATCCATCAACTTTTTCTGAGATGCTTAATAAGTGAAATGGTTAGTATGAATATCTGAGTCATGATGCTGCTAAGCTTGGGGGGTCAGAGAGACCTGTGCGGATTCCATAGTTTATCCCTTCCTGTGACAATATGTTCGTGGATGTTTGTTCAAGGAAGGATGGTGCAGAATCACAGGAAGTTGAGAAGAGGGATAAGTAAGAGGTCATTTTCCAATATGACAATGATGGATTGGTGGAAATTGTTAGCCTTGATGTAAATTTCACACCCCAGGATGGTAAGATGCAGTCCGAGGATCTGATGATCGGTATGAAGAAAGGTAGTCATGATGGTGTCTCAGTGTCCCCGTCTAGGAATTGGGCCAAGAGAGGGAGACTGGGTCAAGGTTTAGTTATGGATTTTCAGGACATCCAGGGGCAGGCATATCTACCCCTAAGCAACATATTTGAAGTATTGCTTGATGATGACTCAGTTACAACGAATGTTATGCCACTTGACTCAAAGGGAGGGTATAGGAATGAATGTAATGGGGATGAACTTTTTCACTTGGCAAGTGGAACTCCAACACATGAGAATAGAAGTAGACCAAGGAGGAGGAGTAGGAGGGACTATTCATCCTTGCCTCCTCCTTTGGAGACCAGACCAGCCAGGAGGGACATTGGAAAAAAGGAGACCTCGGAGGAAGTGAATCCTCGAATAGCAGGGGTACGGGGTGGGAAACCTTTGGAGTTACTGCTTAGCGGTGAGGAGGAAGTGACTGAGAAGGTGTTATTACTCAATGCTTTGGAGTAGGAGGCAGTTTTAATGATGGGGAGAGCCTTAAGAGCAACACTTAATGAGGAACAATGTGCTTGGATTGACCAGAAAGATTTAATCCTTGTTGTGGGCTTCAACAAAGGGAATATTATCATAGAGTAGTACAGACATTTATGGGATCAAATGACCTCATAATTTGAAAATCTCTTGTCATAATCTCCAAACATTCAGGTTTCTTCTATATCTTGGAAATTATTTAGGGATACATTATCTGGTAAGCTTAGTTTAATTTTCAATGATTTTAGTTAATTGGGTGATGTATCATATCTGGGTTGGGGTGTATCACTAGTTAAATTGTTGGTTTATGTTTTCTGGTTTGGGGAGTCTTGATCTAGTCATTAGGCTCCTTTAGCTTTTTGTTCTGAGTGGATTTCTTGAAGGCATGTTCCTGGAATGTTGCTTGGATCTGCTTCAGATGGGGTCAGAGCACTACACCTTCACCTTGTCTTGACATTTGGAATTGCTTGACTTTTAGGACATGGCTTTCCCATGGGGATCGGGACCATGCATGCATGGTATTGCCAAGTGATCAGGTATTGATGAAGGTGACAGCCATGTTGCATCTGCTAGGTGAGGCAGTCCTAGTAACTTTTTTTGGGGTTTTCTGGTTATAAGTTGAACTTCTTGGTTTCTCACTTTCTCCACAAAAGTGTTTTCTTATTATAAAAAATAATTTTCAGTCTCCAAACAATGAGTATTCATGATTACATGGTCACACCTAAAGTGCTAGAATCAACTTCTAGAGAATCACATAATCCAAAAAAATATTAACTATATATTTCCCCTATCTTTAGACATTAACCAAAACAAAAATTATTAGTACGAGATTAGATAATCCCAAAAAATGATAATCCTTTATAAAAAGAAATACTACTCTTAATCTCCTAAATTCAACAAATAGTACCCAAAGTTCAACAAATACCATTCAATTCAAAATTGTCCTTAGAATTATTCAATATAATCTAAACTAAGATTAAAACCTAAAACTTAGAATAATTTGATCACATAGTCTTACATAATAAATATTAACATTTATCTCCAAATAACATTGACTACTCTTAAAGTATCATACATAAAATTAATTTACATAATCACATATTCTCAAAGATTGGTTCATCATTTCTATAACTAACCCAAATCTCTATAATTACACAATAAAAACATAGATCCTTCCAAAATAAAACTCAACCGTTACTTCTCAAATGAAATCCCACAGTATTCTATTTTCCTTAGGTATATAGTTTCCCAAAAAGGAAAATGTCTTCCAAAATAACCATTATCACTTAATCACGAAATCATTTTCCTATAATAAGTATATCCATTTGATAAAACATAAGTTCCCAAAATAAACTTATTCATGATCCATAAAATCATTTAACCAAAAATAATTAGTCATACTAACCAGGGACTTCACGTAGTCTAGTCGTAGGCAATAAATCCTTGTCGCGTTTTGGTTGTGGGTTCGATTCCTGCAGCATTCCCCAACGTGAGGGGTTTCCACACGGTCTGTATGTTGTCCTTTTTCAAAAACCATATAATTATAATAACATTAAAAAAAATGAGATAAAATCCTTAAAAATATCCATAACATGTTTGAAACTCAAAGTTTATTTCGTACCTCACATTTTTCCTCCCAAAAACTAATAACCCGTAATTGCCTCAAAAACAAAAGATCACATGAACCCCAAAGGTTATCCATTATGTACAAACAAGAAAAGATAATTCTTCCTTGAATAACATTTCCACATATAAAACTTCAGGATTACACAAATTAGAAAAATTATTCCAAAGTAATCCTATCTCTAATACATTTAAACATATCATCATCCATATATCCAACATAACACTTAAATTCCTAAAATGTAGACATCTTAATCATAAAACATTATTCATGATCTTTTATCCATATTTTCCATATTATTCTTTTATACTTATTTCCTGTAAAAAAATCAAGCATAATTTCCTATGATTTTAGTAATGTTAAAACACGAGCTAATAAATAATTCATAAATTTCGTAGGTCATTTTCAGTTTCCTCAACTTAAATTGGAATGAAATTAGGAATTGGTAAAAATATATTTGTATGACCCTACCGAACCCAATCCTGGACCTTATTTTTAAGATATCTATTTTTACAATGACCATGCACACCACATTTAAAACATTCAATTGATCCTTTGGAAAGAACTTCTTTCCCTTTCCTGGAGTCAATTGGATGCTTTCTTTTTCTATAGTAGGTTATTGCTTTATAACCCTCATTACCACATCTAAAACATCTTATCGACCCTTTGAAGCATGTTACTAGGTGTTTCTTTCCACATCCTTGACACATAGGTTTTTGAATATACTTAAATTTATGATTATTACCTAAACTTCCATTGGGATTTGTTTCTCGCATATATTATGCCTTAGAAAAATCACCAAAGTTAAAGTGGTCAATAATTACACCATATAGTTGGTTAAGAATAACCACAAGATTTCTCATTATAGCTCACATTTCATTCAGTTTCTCGTTCAAGAAACCACCACAGTTTTCTTCATATCCATTTTCACTTTGGTGTCTTTTCGATCCATCCATTTTCTAAAATCAAAATGGTCAGTGTGACTATATCAGAAAAATCATCATATATTTTCTTATATGGAGGGTAAACACTAATATATACTTATTGATGTTATCTTAAACTCATTTAATTTATATAAAATAACTATGAATCTTTATAATATGTTAACCATTATGGTTATGCCACTTATGCTTAAATAACACCCTAAACCCTAAAGTTATCTAAACCGGCCTCTAATATCAACTATAAGGCACCAACCCTAAACATTACATAATATGAAGTTAATCCAATAATTCTACATTGATGATCTTTTTAAGTTTAGATTTTTAGAGAATTAGGTCATAATTCTTACATTACATCTCAAAAATTACAAAGTATACACTTCTACTCTATCAAAATTTTTCACAATAATAAAACTCCTTAAATAAAACAAGAATTGTTTTCTTTATAAAAATCTTCTTCAATTAACCCTTTCTCTTATCCTTCTTTATACCCTGTGAAGAAAATTTCAAAAACTTGGGATGAGCATAAAAAGCTCAGTAAGGGATATAAAATAAGTAAAGAAATCATTAGTTCATGAATATATACAAATCAAATAAATCATAATTTTTAATCAAAAAACATAATCACTTTAACATACCTCATGAAATAATAAGATTTATGAATAACAATTAAAAATCATAAATTATAAAGGTAACTTGTGGCATCCATAACATACCTACATTGTAGCTTTCACAACCACATAGGGAGTTACGTTTAGAATACCCATCATAGTATATTCCCTAAATCTCTAAGGATAAACATTAATATTTACCTCTATCATGTTACCCAATGCATTGGAGAGCTATATGGAACTCACCCACCCTTGGCTTATCATGGATCCACCCATATACGTAACTAATTTCCAAGAACCATAACATATTCATAACACATAAAAATTATAAAGGGAAGATAACATTTCCACATTGAAATCACAATATATCATTTCAATATATTGACATAATCAATTCTTTCTCAAAACCATTTTCAATACCAAAATACATAAAAAAGTTATATAGTATTTATTTTCCTTTAAAAAAATTACATCTTGTAAATTAATCCAAATATCTAATAATGCTCGTGGTGGTGGAAAGGTTGTTGTCGCCACGTATGTTAAAAAGAAACATTCTATTTTTTATTTAGTAAAACACATCATAAAGAAAAGATTAATTTTGATAAATTAAAATAAAAAAGGGTAAAGTTATAAATCTTATAAAATAATTTCATGTATAAAACAAAATATGCCTCAATGAAAGGATATTGAGACGAAGTCCCTTACAAAAAATTGGCAGCCTAAATGCATTACTTTAAAATTCGGAAAATGAGTTGATAAGATCGAAAATGGTATCTAATCAATTGGACATAAAATTTACAGCAATAAGGATATATAAGAACATATCCCAACATTATAAAAGAAAATTAAAAATACATAATAGAAAAGAAGTCTTTGACTAAAGGAGGAGGGTCAAAGGTTCCCTTACAATGATTATTTTGTAAATAAAAGAGATCAATTATGTTTATTCACTATAAGTGCACATAAAGAAATTAAAAATACAGTATAGGATATAAAAATTTATTTCTCACATAATCATAGCATGACATAATCGGGAAGTAGAAGTTCAACCCAATGAATGGAAATTGGGTTAAAAAGTTCCCTTACCTTGAGTCACTCATCACGTATGTTCCTTGTTCTTCCTGAATAAAAAACTTAAGATAATTTATACTTGGTTCAGAACCTTTATCAGGTTTATTATTCATTTTATATCACTTATTACCACGTTATAAACATTTCATGATTTTTTTAAGTTAATATAAGTCGTTTTGTCGATATTCGGTACTTGAGTCAAAAATGAACTTGTTATAATTACCAACTGTCTATGTGGTAAAAATTCCATTATCTCCAGAATGATATCCAGGATTTAAATATCATATATATCCATTATATTTATGTATTTATAATAGTACATAACATTTGGAGATACAAAATGAAATTCAACGTTCATGGAGATGGTAAGTCGTTTGTACGCATGGACGCTACTTTCATTTCTTTGTCATATTTAAAGGAATGAAAAATAAATGATACATAGTTATATTATAATTATTTTATAACATCATATTTTATATACATTATATAATTTGATTCCTTCCATCCTTTATACATTCCATGTATGGCATAAACGAGTCATATCACTTTGAGGGGGCGGTAGTCCGCACTTCGTCAAATGAAATTATCATATTTACACATTATGGAAAGCATAAATTTATGATTAAAATAAAAAACAGAATCATATATAAAATATAAATATCATATATATCATATATAATTATATTTCCATCATAATGGCCACCATGATAGGTGGTAGGGAAAAATCGAACAATCATCGTTTTGTGAGGTAGTAGTTCACCGTCAACAGAAACAGTATGTTCATATACATTAGATAGAGGTGTGTGTAAGTATAGTTAAAATAATTCTCATAAAAACATCCTGGTATATTTATGATACTGGTTTTGTTATAAAATAATGGAATAAAGAGATTTTAGTGTGTTGTATAAGGAGAATAAATAAAAGAAGCTTGAGAGAAGACATTACCTCAAATCGGGTAACTCTTTTTGATTTAAGCTAAAAGGCTTTCTTGAATTGTATTCTACCCAAGGTAAGGATTCTATGAGGAATTTATGGATGTTGGGAGCCTTTTTTAACAGAGTTTGGATGATAAAAGGGTCTTGAGAGATGTGATTAAGGTTTAGAGATAATGCCCTTTTATAAGAGGGAGGAGGGGCACTTTAGGAAGGTATTAAAAAATTATTTTATTATAAAATGATTTTAGGTTTCAAATGGACCCAAAGTAATTTATTTCAAATATAATATGTTTTTGGGTTGAAAACCTCTCATAAAATAGGTTTTATACAAGTATAGGTCACAAATATATCCTTATCGTTTAGCTTTAACGCTTTCTCAACTAATTTGACTCTTACCATGTCTTCTTGTATATTCATACTATATGGTTAATATAGTT
This sequence comes from Viscum album, assembly GCA_963277665.1. Classification (NCBI taxonomy): domain Eukaryota; kingdom Viridiplantae; phylum Streptophyta; class Magnoliopsida; order Santalales; family Viscaceae; genus Viscum; species Viscum album. The sequence continues at coordinate 406,708,080 of OY728167.1, forward strand.
TCTATAAAATGACAATAAAACATCAAGTGGTAAATTAATGAAATTTGAAATATTATCTAATCCATTTGGATGAATATTATATTTTTAGGAAAATTATATTATTTAATAAAATAGTATTTTCTTTCAAAACTCATTTATGTCAATTTTTATGCTATTCATGTCATGAATTTTTAAAAAATCCATAACAACTTTATTGTTTAGAAAAAAATTCATTAATTAAAATATAAAAAATAAGAATCATAGATAAAATTAATTTATGGCATAAAAATATTAAAAATAGATTTATCTTAATATTTATAATCTCATTTATTTAAATCATTCATTAATAAAGTAATGATTATATCATTATTATTTTGTAAATAAATTTATTTATATGATGTATAAAAATTATAAATAAAATACCATGATGTAGGAAATATTTTTAGATTTATAATGACTATTTATAGTTGAAATTATCACTTATATAACCCTATATAAAAAATTGTTTTACTAAAATATACATGTTTATCTTACATTTTTCTTTACTTTAAATTAATTCTTATAAAATGTCATTTTCACTTCAAAGTGGCTCAATGAGGTCTCAAAATAGACCCAAAGATGCCCATGTTCGGACATGTATCATCTGATAGTATTAGGACACATGTTAGAGTAGTTTAATATTATTTTTTAATCATTGCTTACTAGATTTACCCTTTAACCATTTAAATAAAATAATTACTAACGTTACTATTCATAATGTCTAAAAATAAAACGTACCTATTTAAAAAATTTATACATCCTGACTCCAAATTTTAAATCCATTTTTCCAAATTCAAAACACATATTTTTTAGTAATTACTTTAAAATTAATTCCTATTGTCGAAACCAAAAAAAGTGTTTTTAAGAAGTAAAAACTACCAAAAGATTGGCATGTGTTTATGTCCGATTAAAATGTGAAATTACTTATAATTACCATAATTGGATTAAATGATAATATAATAATCCAATTAAACATTAAATCCAATTAAAATTTAAATATAAATATATAAATTATTTAGTTGAAAAGGCTGTTTTGACGTAAAATGCGGTATTTTTTCACTATTTATTAAAAAAATGAAATTTTTCAGAAAATTACCAAAAATTTATCCAAATTATATTTTGATGGCTATATTATATAGAAGAATTTTATTTTATCAAATAGACCATATAAAAGTGAGAAAAAATATATTTAAAAATGGTTTTCCCTCAAAAGGTAGTAAAACTGCATTTTTAGAAAAATAATTCTTCTACCTAAAAATTTGAATTTTTCTTATATCATATCTAGAAAGCATATAGGATGATTTTAAAACATTAAATTAAATATATAACATATATTTTTCATTAAATAAAAATCCAAAAAGTGTGATATGATTTTATAAGCACAATTATTCTCTTTTAAATAGGTTTTTATAAAAACACATCCTTTATATTCAATTGGTTTTTATTTCCATTTAGAATAAATTTGGTAACCAATGAATCATTATTTAAACATGTGTAAAGAAGATTCAAAATTTTAGTTGATATTATTCATTACCTCCATTCCAATGGCTAGGCGTTAACTAACATTGAAAATAATAATGATATTATTGTATTATTTTTCAGTATTACTCATTGTTGTGTGCAACGTAAGATTTCTGAAAAACCCGTTGTTTTGTGTCGAGTAAGCTATCAGAAAAAGCGTCCCATTTAACGTAAAATTAATATCTTATTCATAAGTATTAATAGAAATCAAGAATTATTATTCTATAAATATCTGGGTCATTACATCCTTCCCCCTTCTAGAAATTGCATCCATTCAATTTTAAAATTGTGCTCGAAAACATCATTGAAAGGCCCACATCAAAAAAAAAACTATCACTTTAAAAGAAATAAAGATAAGTATAGAGTTAACCTGAGATAACACATACAAGGATTCCAGGTAGGAAAACATGGATATTGAAGAGAAACTATGTGTTAAGTTCTGAAGGAGAGTGATAGAAAACATGATCAGGAGAAAGTTAATAATTTGAAAAAACATAAACTTGTGATGAGTTAAATGGTTATTGATTCCCCGGTTTGAAAAGTGAATATACAATGTTTTTGTTTTAATTTCCTTTTCATAAATTTTATGAATTTTTTTATGATATTGACTAATAACATAAGTAAATATACTCACCTTTCAATAAGAGTTTCATACTTTAATAAATTCCTTCCACAAACTCATATTTTCTCCAAACGATGAGTATTTGGGATGTCATGGTCACACTTAAAGATCTAGAATAAACTTCTAAAGAATCACATAATCCACAAAATATGAACTACATATTTCCCCTATAATTATACATTAAATAAAAAATGGTTAGTATGAGAATAGATAATCCACAAAAAGGATAATCCTTTATAAAAAGAAATATTATTCTTAATCTCTAAAATTCAATAAATAGTACCCAAAGTTCAATAAAGACCATTCAATACAAAATTTTCCATAAAATTCCTCAATATAATCCAAAATAAGATTAAAACCCAAAACTCAGAAGAATTTGATCACATAGTCTTCCATGATAAATCTTAGCATTTATTTCCAAATAATATCGACTACTCTTAAAGTATCATACTTAAAAGTAATTAACATAATCACATATTCTCAAAGATAGGTTAATTATTTCCATAACTAACAAAAATTGTTATAAGTTCACAATAAAAACATAGATTATTCCAAAAAAAAATCAATAATTACTTCTCAAATGAAATACCATAGTATTCTATCTTCCTTAGTCATATAATTTCCCAAAATAGAAAATGTCTTCCAAAATAACCTTTATCACTTAATCACCAAATCATTTTCCTATACTAAGGATATCTATTTGATAAAACATAAGTTCCAAAAATCAACTTATTCTTGATCAATAAAATCATTTAACCAAAAATAATTAGTCATACTAACCAGGGACTTCTCGTAGTCCAGTGGTAGGCAATAAATCCTAGTCGTACTTTGGTTGTGGGTTCGATTCCTATAGCTTTGTCTGACGCGATGGGTTTTCAAACGGTCTACACGTTGTCCATTTTTAAAAACCATATAATTCTAACAACATTAACAAAATTAGATAAAATAATTAAAAATATCCATAACATGTTTTAACCTCAAAGGTAATTTCGTACCTCACATTTTGCATCCCAAAAACTAATAACCGACAATTTACTCAAAAATAAAAGATCACATGAACCCCTAAGTTTATCTATTATCTTCGCACAATAAAAGATAATTCTTCCTTGAATAAAATTTTAACATATCAATCATTAGGGTTAAACATACTAGAAAAATACTTCCAAATTAATCATATCACTAATACATTTAAACATAGCATCATCCACATATCCAAAACAACTCTTCAATTCATAAAATGTAGATATATTAATCATAGAACATTTATCCTGATCCTTTATCCATATTTTTTTATCTTATTCCTTTATAATTCTTTCCTACAAAAAAATAATGCATAATGTTCTAATATTTTTGTAATTTCAAAACATGAGCTAAGAAATAATCCATAACTTTTGTAGGTCATTTTCATTTTCCTCATATTCAATTGGAATGGAATTAGGAATTGGTAAACATATATTTATATGATCCTACTGATCCCATTCTCAAACCTTCTTCGTAGGATATCTATTTTAAAAATGATCATGCACACCACATTTAAAACATTCAATAGATCCTTTGGAAAGAACTTCTTTCCATTTCCTGGAGTCAACTAGATGCTTCCTTTTTTCCATGGAAGGTTATTGTTTTATGACCTTCATTACCACATCTGAAACATCTTCTGGTCCCTTTGAATCATTTTACTATGTTTTTATTTCCACATCCTTGACACATAGTTTTTTAAATATATTTAACTTTATGATTATTACATGAACATCCATTGGGATTCATTTCTCATATATATTATGCCTTAGAAAAATCACCAAGCTTAAAGTGGTCAATCATGACTTCATATTTTTGGTTAAGAATAACCACAAGATTTCTCATTATAGCTCCCATTTTGTTCGGTTTCTCATTCAGAAAACCACCACAGTTTTCGTCACATCCATTGTTACTTTGGTGCCAGCTAAATCCATCCATTTTCTAAAACAAAAATGGTCAGTGTGATATATCAAAAAAATCATCATATACTACCTTATGAGGAGGGTAAACACTAAAATATACTTATTTTGGTTATCATAAACTAATTTATTTTATCTAAAATAACAATGACTCTTTCTAATATTTTAACCATTAAGGTTTTGTCACTTATGCTTAAATAACACTCTAACCCTTAAAGTTATCTAAACTGAACTATGATACCAATGGTAAGGCACCAGCCTTCAACATTACATAATATTGAGTTAAGTCAAGAATTATACATTGAATATATTTTCAGGTTTAGAGTTTTAGATAATTAGTCCATAACACTTACATTACATCTCAAATTTACAAATTAGACACCTATACTCTATCCAATTTTTTTCACAATAATGAAATTACTTAAATAAAACAAGAATTATTTTATTGATAAAAATCTTCTTGAATTATTCCTTTATCTTATCCTTCCTTATACCCTATGAATAACATTTCAAAAACTTTGGATGAGCATAAAAATATCAATAAGTGATATAAAATAAGGATAGGAAACATTAGTCCAGGAATACATACAAATCAAGGAAATCATACTTTTCAATCATAAAACATAATCTCTTTAACATACATCACAAAATCATAAGATTTATTAATAACACCTATAAAATCATATATCATAAAGGTAACTTGTGGCATCAATAATATACTTACATTTTAGCTTTGACAGCCACATAGGGAGTTACGTTTGGAATACCCATCACAGTATATTCCCTAAATCTCTTAGGAGAAACATTAACATTTACCTCTATCACATTACCAAATGCATTGGAGAGCTATCTTGGGCCCACCCACACTTGGTTTATCATGGAACCACCTATATACGTAAATAATTACCAAGAACGATAAAATATTCATAACACATAAGACAAGAATAAAGGAAAGATAACATTTCCACATTGTAATCAAAATATATCATTTAAATATATTGACATAATCAATGCATTATAAAAACCATTTTCAATACCAAAATACATAAAAAAGTTATATGGTATTTATTTTCCTTTTGAAAACATGATGGCTTGTTACGGAATCTAAATATCAAATAATGCTCACAGTGGCAGAAAAATCATTTTCACCGCCTACATTAAAAAGATACATTTTTTTGTTGTTTGGTAAAACACTTAGTAAAAAATTACTTTTGAAAAAAATTGAATGAAATTAAATTAAAAAGGGTATAATTATACACCATATAAAAGAAGGGCGTGTATAAACCAAAATATGCCTCAATGAAAGAAGATTGAGATGAAGTTCCTTAAGAAAATTTGGCAACCTAACGATGTCACATTAAAATTTAGAAAATGATTTGATGGGAGACAAAAAGTTCTCTCGTCACATGGAAAAAAATTTATAGAAATATGGATATAGAATAAAATAACCCAACATAAGAAACCAGAAATTAAAATACATAACATAAAAGAAGTCTTTGACTAAAAGAGGAGGGTGAAAGGTTCCCTTACAAAGATCATTTTGTAAATAAAATAGATCGATTATTTGTATTCAATATAAGTAAATATAAATAAATCATAAATAAAAGATAGTATATAAAAATTTATTTCTCACATAATAATATAACGTCAAAATCAAGAACTATAAGTTTAAACCAAATAATACAAATTGGGTTAAGAAGTTCCCTTACCTTGAGTCCGACTCGTTGCATATGTTCCTTATTCTTCATGAATAATAAACATAGGTTGATTTATACTTGCTCAAAAACATTTTCAAGTTTATTATTCGTTTTATATCACTTATTACCAAGTTATAAACATTAAATAATTTTTTTATGTTAATATTAGTCGTTTTGCTGATATTCGGTACATGAGTCAAAAATGAACTTGTTATAATTACAATTTCCCATGTGGTAAAAATTACATTATCTCCAGAATGATATCCATGATTTAAATATCATATATATCCAGTATATATATGTATTTATAATAGTACACAACATTTGGAGATAAGAAATTAAATTCATTGTTCATGGAGATGGTAAGTCGTATGTACGCATTAACGCTACTTTCATTTCTTTTTCTTATTTAAATGAATGAAATATAAATGATACGTAGGTATATTATATTTCAAGTATAATATTATATTTTATATATGTTACCTAATTTCATTAATTACATCCTTTATAAATTCCATGTATGGCATAAACGAGTCATATCACTTTGAGGGGGTGGTAGTTCGCACTTCCTCAAATGAAATTATCGTATTTGAACATTATGGAAAGCATAAAGGTATGATTAAAAAATCAAAAGAACAGAAGAAATATAAATATAATATTTATCATAAATAAATATAGTTACATCATAATGTCCACCATGAGAGTTATTATGGAAGAATCGAACAATCATCCTTTCGTGAGGCAGTAGTTCGTCATCCACAGAAACAGTATGTTCATATCCTTTAGATGGAGGTGTGTGTAAGTTTAGTTTGAATAATTCTCATAAAAAAATCCTCGTATATTTAGGATACTTTTTTTATAAAATAATGGAATAAATATAGTTTAGGGGGTTGTAGAAGGAAAATAAATAAAAGAATCTTGAGAGAAGACATTGCCTCAAATCGGGTAACTCCTATGGATTTAAGATAAAAGGTTTTCTTGAATTACCTTCTATACATGGTAAGGATTATATGAGTAATAAAACTATGTTGGGAGCTTATAAGAGAAGATTTTGGATGATAAAAGGGGCTTTATAGGTGTGAGTAAGGGTTAGAGGTGATTCTCATTTATAAGAGGGCAGATGGGCACTTTAGGAAGGTATTGGAATATTATTTTATTATAAAATTATTTTCAGTATGAAATAGTCCCAAAGTCATTTATTTAAAATATAATATTATTTTGGGTTTAAAAACTCTCAACTAATAGGTTTTAGACAAGTATAGGTAATAAATTTAACCTTATCTTTCAGCTTTAACCCTCAGTTAACAAATTTGACTATTACCACGTCTTCTTGTATATTCATACTATATGGTTAATATTGTTACTATAAAATCACAATAAAACCTAAAGTGGTTAATTAATTATATTTAAAATATTACATAATCCATTTTTCCAAATATTATATTTTTTTTATTATTATTTCATTTAATAAAATAGTATTTTTTTTAAACTCATTTATGTAAATTTTTGTAATATTCATGTCATGAATTTTTTAAAAATCCATAACCACTTGATTCATTATAAAAAACATAATTAATTCAAATATAACAAGTCATATTCATCCCTAAAATTAGTGTATGGCTTAAAAAGTTTCAAAATAAATTTATTTTAATATTTATAATATAATTTATTTAAATCATTTATTAATAAGGTAATCACTATAACATCATTGTGTCATAAATAAATTTATTTATATGATGTGTAAAAATTATAAATACAATATAATGATGTAGGAAACCTCCTTATATTTTTAATGAATATTTCTAGTCAAAAATATCACTTATATAACCCCATATAAAAAAATACGAAAAGATACATGTTTATGTTACATTTTTCTTTACATTAAATTAATTCTTATAAAATGTCATTTTCGCATCAATGTGGCTCCATGGGGTCCCAAAATCAACCCAAGGATTCCCATGGTCTGAAATTTCTAATCGAATTGAATTAGGAACACATGTTACAGTAGTTTAATATTATTATAATATTATTTTGTTACCCTTATTTACTAGATTTACCCTTTAACCATGGTAAATAAAATAATTACTGAAGTTACTATTCATAATGTCTAAAAATTAAAGGTATATATTTACATAATTTGGAACTCCTGATTCCAAATATTGAATCCATTTTTTCAAATTCAAAACACATAAGATTTAGTAATTAATTTAAAATTAATTCCCGTTTTCGAAACCAAAAAGCGTGTTTTGAAGAAGTAAAATCTACCAAAAGATTGACATGTGTTTATGTCCAATTAAAATATGAAATTACTTAAAATGACCATAATTGGATTAATCGATAAAAATATAATCCAATTACACTATAAAACCAATTAAAATGGAAATATAACTATATAAATAATTTATATGAAAAGGAAATTTTTACCTAAAATGATGTATTTTTTCACTATTCATTAAAAAATGATCTTTTTTCAGAAAATTACCAAAAATGTCTCCAAAGTAAATTTTGATGTCCCTATTCTATAGAAGAATTTTATTTTTTCAAATATAACATATAAAAATAAAAAGAACTATATTTAAAAATGGTTCTCCATCAAAAGGCGATAAAACAGCATTTTAAAAAAAATACTTCTTTTATCCGAAAAATTGAATATTTCCTATATCATATCTAGAAAACATATAAGATGATTTTAAAACATTAAATTAAATATATAACATATATTTTTCATTAAATAAAAATTCATAAAGATTTATATGATTTTATAAACACAATTATTCTATTTTAAATAGGTTTTCATAAAAACACATCCTTTATATTCAATTGTTTTTTATTTCCATTTCTAATAAATTTGGTAACCAATGAATCATTATTTAAACAGGTGTAAATAATATTTAAAATTTTAGTTGATACTATTCATTACTTTCATTACAATTTCTATGCTTTAACTACAATTTAATATAATAATATTATTATTGTATTATTTTTCAGTATTACTCAATGTTGTGTGCAACGTAAGATTTTGGAGAAACTCGTTGTTGCGTGTCAAGTAGGATATCAGAAAAAGCATCCCATTTAATGTAAAATTAATATCTTATTCATAATTATTAATATAAATAAAAAATTATTATTTTATAAATATCTATGTCGTTACAATTTCCCACTTGTTAACCATCCTATGTTAAGGTTTCACTTCGGATAATATTCACTTTGTTCTTCGCATGTGTCTTAATTTGTTATATCATTGGTCCTTATACTTATATCATGATTCAAGAGTGTATCCATGATATAAATATCTTTTATATTCAGTATATTTGAATTATAATCATCCATTTAATATAGAATTATGAAACGGAATACATCATTCATGGAGACGACAAGTCGTACGTACGCATGAACGCTATCATCATTTACTTTTTATGTCAATGGAAAGAAAGTAAATGACATATATACTTATATAGATGTATATATATCATTATTATATTAGATTTATTATATCATATATATATCATATATATTCTATAACGCCCCTGCCTTAAACCTTACTTAATATTGAATTAAATGAATAATTCACATTGAGGATCTTTTCAGGTTTACAGTTTTAGAGAATTAGGACATAACTATTACATCTCAAAAGATTACAAAGTAGTCACTTCTACTGAATTTCCATAAAATAAAAACTCCTAAAAAGAAACATGTCTAGTTCCATGTTTTAGGTAGCATGACCTTCCCTTGATCCCATCCTTGACCCTATTCCACGTTAAGTCCTGTGAAAAACATTTCAAAAACTTGGGATGAGCATAAAAAGCTCAGTAAGGGATACACAAAGAATGAAAACTATTAGTTTTTCAAAACAACAAGTAAACCATGTATACTTTATCAAAGTAATACTTTTCACCTTTTCAAAGTAGTAAAAAAAACTCTTCACTGAATAAAAGTTCATTACTTACCCTTCAGTAACCAAAAGATTACCATAAAACCCATATAAAGATCACATAACATATAAAGGTAACTTGGGACATAAACATACTTAAGTGGAATAACCATATGGTCGACTTCCACACATACTTAATGGAATAGCCATACGGCTGACTTCCACACATACTTAATGGAATAGCCATACGGCCAACTTCCATACCCAATGCATTGGAGGTTATAACGTAACCACACATCCTGGTATTCATGGCACCACCTGTCATATGGTTTATCACGTAACCACCCGTAATATGTCCAAGTACCATTATAAAATTATAACACATAAAACCAATATAAAGGAATGATAACATTTCCACATTTAAATCACAATATATCATTTAAATATATTGACATAATAGAATCATTTATCAAAACCATTTTCAATACCAAAATACATAAAAGAGTATATGGTATTTATTTTATTTTAAAAACATTACGGCTTGTTGAGGAAGCCAAAGATCAAATAATACTCGCGGCGGCGGAAAAGGTCGTTGTCACCGCGTACGTTAAAAGAAACATTCCTTTTTGTCGTTTAGTAAAACGCTTCGTAGAAAAAGATTCCTTTTGTATAAAAGTAAAAGTCAAAGGGGTTTATACACCGTATAAAAGATAGTTGTGTATAAAATGAAATATGCCTCAATGAAAGGAGATTGAGACGAAGTCCCTTACAAAGACGGTATCCTTGGTTTAAGGATAAGTCAATTACATAATTATGTGTGAAAAAACGAATACACCCAATATAAGTGGATATTAAGTGTAAAACAATCAGAGGTTATTCAAACATATTCATAGAATGACATATTCAATGAGTACAAGAGTATCCCAAAGAATCAAATTTGGGTTAAGAAGTTCCCTTGCAAAAATATGACAGCCTAACGGCGTCACTACAAAATTCAGAAAATGAGTTAATGAGAGATAAAAAGGGTATCTCATCACTTGGTCATAAAATTTACATCAATAAGGTTATATGAGAACATATCCCAACATAACAATATGTAAATTAAAAGACCCAACAAAAGAAGTCTTTTAAAAAGAGGAGGGTGAAAGGTTCCCTTACCGACATGGGTATCTTTCGAGACATGCACCCCGTGAAAGAAGGACAATACAACATTAATGTAAATACTCATAAATGAAATTATTATACACAATGAGTAATTTAATGGGCAGTACATACACCACTCAAAGGAAATTGTGGCAAATGTAGCATAAATCTCACAGGAATAAGAGTGAGATGAAAAATCCCTTACGAAAACTCGGCAGCCTAACGGCACCACAAAAATGGATTGATGAGATCAAATAGGGTCTCTCATCATATTAACATAAAGTTTACAGAAATAGGAATATAAAATAACATCCCCCAACATGACAAATAGGAGATTAAAAGAAGTTACATAAAGGAGAGTACTTAAAAAGAAAGAGAGAGGTTAGATCTCTTACGAAAATTCAGCAGCCTAGCGGCGCCACTCAAAACTTCCAAAATGGATTGATGAGAGAGAATAGGGTCTCTCATCATATGAACATAAAAATTACCGTAAGATTAATATAAAATAACATCCCAATCACAAGAAATATGAGCTTAAAAGTAATGACATAAAAGAGTGTACTTAAAAAGAAAGAGAGGAGTAGGATCCCTTACCTCGGGTCCGACTTGACTCGATCGTTCTTTAACGTCCTGAATAATAAACTTGAGTTAATTTCTACTTGCTTAAGAACAATTTTCAAGTTCATTATTCCTTTTATATCAATTATTCACATGTTATAAACATTATTTAATCATTTAAGTTAATAATGTTTGTTTTGTCGATATTTGGTTCTTAAGTCAAAAGTGGACTTCTTACAATTACATGTTGTTCGTGTGGTCAAAGGTTCTTTATATCCAGAATGACATTCCTGATTTGGATATCATATATATCTAGAATATACATGTATTTATAACATCACATAATCATTTAGAGGTAAGAAATGAAATGCACCGTTCATGGAGACGGTAAGTCGTACGTATGCATGAACGCTACTTTCATTTCTATGTCACATTAATGGAATTAAAACTAAATGAGAGGTATGTATATTTTAATTCCAGAATTATATTAATCATTTAGATTTAACATACATCATATATATCCATTATATATATGTACTTATAATATTACATTACATTTGGGGATAAGAAATGAAATGCACCGTTCATGGAGACGGTAAGCCGTACGTACGCATGAATGCTACTTTCATTTCTATGTCATATTAACGGAATTAAAAATGAATGATATATATATATATTATAATTCCAGTATAATATATATGGATATAGGTCACATATGATCATTAATTTCATTCTTTATACGTTCCATGTATTGCATGTACGAGTCACATCACTTGAGGGGGCGGTAGTCCACACTTCCTCATATGAAATTATCGCATTTACACAACATGAAAAGAATAAAATTATGGTTTAAATATAAAATACAGAAGAATATAGTAAACATAAATACCATATATATCATATATAAAATACAGTTACATCATAATGTCCACCTTTAAAGGTGTTAAAAAAATATTGAACAATCATCGTTTCGTGAGGCAGAAAATCACCAACCACAGAAACAGTATGTTCTTTAACCATTAGATGAAGGTGTGTGTAAGTGTAGCTCTAATCCTTCTTATATCAACATCCTAGTATATTGAAGATACTGGATTTGTTACAAAATAAATGAATAAAAAGAGTTTAGGGGGTTGGAGAAGCAAAATAAAACAAAAGGACACAAGTGAAGACATTACCTTAAAATTGGGTAACTCCCTTTGGTTTGAGCTCAAAGGCTTACTTGGGAAGAATTCTGCCCAAAGTGAGGCTTAAAGGAGTTATATAGGGATGTGGAGAGACAAAATGGGCAGGGGTTGGCCGAGCCAAAGGCTTTGGAAGTGTGGGTAAGGAGGTAGAGGTGGGGGCCTTTTATAAGAGGAGAGGAGGGGCACTCTTGGAAAGTAAAGAAATGTTACTTTATTTGAAAATGAGTTTCGGATTTAAAAGGTCCCACATTGATATAATTCAATTATAAGGTGATTAGGGTTCAAAATCCACCCATCCAATAGGTTTTTGACATGTGTAGGTCTTAGATGTTACATTATCTTTCCATTTTATTTAAATCGTTAAATAATGAGGTCATCACTACATCATCATGATGTCATAAATAATTTAATTTATTTAATGTCTAAAAATTATAAAAAAAAATACTATGATGTAGGAAATCTTTTTATATTTCCATTTATTATTTATAGTCAAAAATCTGACTTGTATAACCCCATGTAAAATTTGTTTTAGTAAAACATCTCATGTTTGTGTCATTTTTACTTTAACATTAAATAAAAAGATATTTATGTCATTTTCCAACCAAAGTGGCTCCATGGGGTCCCCAAGATGACACATGGATTTTCTTGGTCGGCCATGACACATCCAATGAGGGTAGGACATGTTTCTAGGTCATTTCATTTTATTAAAACATTATTCTTACCTTAAACTACACTAATTACCTCTAATCGCGATTAAAAACTTAATAAGTTACTATTCACCAAAAAATTATTTTAATCCCATCGAACCACATTTTACTTCTTAATGACAACCATGTATGTCGGATTTTTGAAATTCAAAACACAATGATGGCAAAATTTCATTTAAACGTAAAATCAGTTTGTATAAGTACCACTTAGTGGTTTCACTATTCATCAAAAATTGAAGTTTTTCAGAAAATTACCAAAATTTCACCCTAAGCTATATTTGATATTCTGAATTCAAAAATGATGTCTATTTTACAAAATTCATAACATATAAGTTTCATTAATTAATTTAATAATTAATTCTCTCTGTCAAAACAAATAGCGTGTTTTTATGAAACAAAATGTATCAAAAGATTGACACTAGTTTAAGTCCGATTTCAAAGTGAAATTAATCCCATTGACCATCATTGAATTAAATGGTAAAAATATATTCTAATTACACTTTAAAACAAATTAAAAAGATAATATAACCATATAATTAAATTATATTAAAAAGTAGTTTTGATGTAAAATGCAGTATTTTTCACTATTCATTGAAAAATGAACATTGTCAGAAAAATACCAAAAATTAACCCAAGGTAAATTTAAATGTCCCAATAATAAATAATATATTTATTTTGAAAAATATAGATTATGAAATTTTCAAAAAGTGGATTTAAAAGGGGTTTACCATCAAAAGGCGGTTAATCGACCTTTTAAAGAATATTAGAATGTTTACGCTTAAAAACTGGATTCATTTTCATTTTTAATCCTCTAACATTTATTGTAAAGAGTAAAAATATTTGACAAACATATATAATCATTTTGTAGTTAGTTCTGTTCATTCCCGCCATTACAATGGCTAGGCATTAACTACCATTTAAAATAATATTATTTTATTATTAGAGTGCAACGTAAGATTTCAAAGGAACTCGTTGTTGCGTATTGGGAAAGCCATAGAGCATAGCGTTCCATTTAAGTTAATATTGACATTTTTTCCACAAATTGGGATAAATATAAAAATGTCATATTCTTTATTTACCTGGGGTGTTACATATTCAGTACATCCATCCTTAATACATTCCATGTAGTGTATGAATTAATCACATCATTTTGAGGGGGTTGTAGTCTGCACTTCCTCAAACAAAATTATCTTATTAACACAAAATGGAAAGTATAAATATGTGTGTTAGAAAATAATTAAATAATATTAGAGAAATAAAATTATTTTATATAACATATATAAACATATAATTTATCATAATTTCCACCCTGAGAGGTGGTAAATGAAAATTGAACAATCATCGTTTAGTGAGATGGTAGTCTTCTTACACGTAAATAGTATATTCGTTACACATTGGATGGATGTGTGTGTAAGTTCAGGTAAAAATATTAAAATGAAAACATCCTAGTATATTTTGGATACTGGTTTTGTTATATTATCATGGAATAAGAATATTTGAGGGATTGGAGAAAGGAAATAAAATAAAAGTGTTTGAGGGAGGGTATTACCTCTTAATCGGGTAACTCCTATTGGTTTGAGCCAAAAGGCTCCCTTGGGTTTCCTTCTTCCCAAGAAGAGTCTTCAAGATAGAATGAAGGTGAGTTAGGGATATATTTGGTCATAGTTCTTCCGAACCTAAGGGGATTTAAAGGTGTGAGGAATTGGAAGTGAAAGAGTCCTTTTATAATGGAGGAGGAGTGGAATCTGTTGTAATATTTTAAAAGAAAAGAATCCAACCATAATTTTTTTAGTTCAAGTGAATATATAATAGTCAAAATTATAAAAATGGGAGTGTAGGTTATAAATATGTCAATCCAATTGATTTAGGAAAATTTTATAGTTCATTTTGAGTCTTCAATTTAAGGTGTAGTCCTTAGATAAGTTTAATTTAACCTTAATCATTGTAATTAATTTTTATTTACTTCACTAATATTTTTGGTCAAATTTTTTTTGACCTTATTAGAAATTAGAAATTATATTTATTCCAAATATCGAATCAATTGTTCTAAATTTCTATCACAAAAGTTGTAGAAATTAATTTAAATATAATCCCGCAGTCGGGTTGATAATGTGGGTTTTTAAAGTAAAAATATTCAAATGTTTGCTATGTTTTTATTGTAAGTTTAAAAACAAAATTGATTCCAATAACCTAAATTGCATTGACTGATAAAACTATTATCTAATTAAATTTTAAAACAAATTAAAATATAATTTATCCTTATAAATAAATTAGATGAAAATGCATTTTTGAATTTAAATACAGTATTTTTAACTATCCATTAAAAAATGAAACTTAACAAAAAAATACCAAAAATTTATCCAAAACTAATATTTATGATTCAATTACAAATATGAATATTATTTTTTCATATTAAATAAATAAAATTTTCATAAATTTTATTTAAAATGGGTTATCCATTAAAAGGTGGTAAGACCACATTTATAAAAATATAGGTTTTTAAACCTAAAATTGGGTTTGTTCATATCTTGTGTATATCAAATATATTAGATGAATATCAAAAATATTTTATTTAATATATAACATATATATTAAAATAATATCATATATTAGTTGTAATTAATTTCATTTATTAGTATTAAAACAACTTTGTGAGCATAATAATAGTCTTCTATAAAAATACTCTCTTTATATTCAATTTTCTTCTAATATTCATTTCTAAATAATTAATTCATTTTATATTTTTTGAAAACCATATATTTAAATAATATTTCTTAATTATATTCATAAAATATAATTTATTGGATGGGTTATATATAATTATACATATTTTAATAATATATTATAGTTCAGTAACACTCGGTCTTTCATGTTATGCAAGCCACCGAGGAACATCTTTGTTGCATGTAATGAAAGATAACATCGATATTCCATGTAAAGAAAGCTATTTTTTTGTTGTTCATATAAGAAAAACATATTTCTTTAATATAAAATAAACTATTTTCAGTAATGAATCCATCCTCCACTATAGGTAGATGATTTGTTGATGCTCTTTCTAGGTTTCTTCTTCACTTATGTGAAAACACCAGGATGAAACACATCTTATTTCTAGAAAACTCTAACAGACATCCCTTTATTGTAGAAACAATAATTACCTTGACTTTGGTAATAGCTTCAAGAGATACCAAGACTTCATTTTATTTCCTTGAATGTAGAATTGAATAAACTCCTTCTAAAAATATCATCAAATGGTGTTGATCCGCTATCTTCTTCCTATTATTCATAATTCAGATATGAAAATGAAACTATTCATAGGGGAATATAGGTGTGTATATCCATCTGTAAGACTATAGTGTGATACCCCTATGTGAGATCCTAGTGTGAATCCCCTTGTGTGAGATCCTAGAGTGTATCCCCTTGCGCAAGATCCTAGTGTAAGACCTTGGTGTAAGACCTTGCCACACAACTCTAGAGTGAGACCTTGGTGTGACTCACATCCATGAGTCCACTTTCAATATGAGTGCATGTTCCAGCTGTGAGTTTGCTTTCACACTGAGTGAATGTCCCTTTTGTGAGTCAACTTTCACGTTAAGTGTGTGTTCTTGGCGCGAGACCTCTTTCTTGCTTTGTGAAAGACCTCCTTCAAATAATAAAAAACACTAATGTGATGTCAATTTCATATATTCCTTCACAAGATCTCTCTATGAGTCTATTTTGTGAGATATCTCCATCAGACTTCTCCCTGGATGATCCTTCAGATCAACCCTTTAAGAATAACTTCATCAATGTTTGAGGATAGGTTAGGGGTGTTTATAGGCATAAATCTCCCTCCCTACCTCCACAAATATTGGAAAATTTCCAACTTCATGGGAATCACACTATCTGAAAGATCTAGGTGAGAGTCCTCATTCATGCTTTTCATAAGTTCAGGGTGCAAGTCTTCATTTTATTTTTGTGCAAGTCACTATTTTCCATTCTCGCTTTGTGCGAGCCCTGTTCTCCATTTTCATAAGATCTGAGTGCGAGCTCTGAAGAAAATCATCACCACTTCACAAGATCCCTTCACGGTATCCAAATACAATCATGATCACAATGTGATATCCCATCACAATACTTAAATTCAATCATCTGATTTTCAATCTCCCATCGCGAGATCACAATTCAATCGTATGATTGTAAGTGTTGTTATCTTTCAATTCTTTTTGTGATCCATCATGAGTTCTAAAGACAAATATGAATGCCATGTGTGATCACATTGTGAGATCATCTCAGACATTTGTGCTTCATGAGGATAGTCATTCATGAAAACTCTTCATGACTTCTTTCACAACCATCCTTTTTCAACAACCTCAAACCTTGTCAACAAACAAAATCAACCCAAAAATAATGCCATGTTTCCTTGAGGGATTTTTTCCCAACAGATATTATATTTAAGTTTATTTAATGATATAATATATTATTTATGATATACTAATAATTAAATATTGATAAAAAAAAATACTTTCCTTTCTTATATTATGTTGTTTGAATAATGAAAACCTTACTCATGCGTATGTATGCCCTACCATCTCCATGAATGTAACATAATTCATTTTTCATAAAAATATTTAATGGTAGGTTTTAGAGGTATAAATATATTATATAAAGATAATTATTTAATGAATATGATTCTAGATATGATGGTATAATGACCTCTATAGAAGTCATTTTGGATATATGAGCCTAATGTCGTCAAAACATCTGATGTGGAATTAACTAATAAAGTAATTAAATATATCCATAAAATAAATGGTTTAATGGTAATAGATTAACATGAAAATGATCTTAATAATGTAAATTATTGATATAAGTTTATTATATAAGATAATAAGAACATACATGATCATTCAAACTCAATGTAAGGGAGAGTTTACCTTAAAAAATTTGGTATATATTTTTTAAATATTTATTTTCCAAATCATTTTCTTTCATTTACCTATTCATAAAAATGGTTTAGGGATGTATATATATGAACCTAAATTAATTATAAAGGAAATTTTATGCCACCATTTACTTTCATTAAATGGGTTTCAAATGGAATATTTTTATGTATGTTATACAACCGTTTTGAAAAAAATGTAAAAATATGTTCTATTTTATAATATATGGAATAAATTATTTTTCTTGCTACTATAAAATTTATTTTATTCCTATATTTATTTAAAACATGTTAAGATTTTATAAAAAACCCCACCTTCAATTTTTTCTAGGTATTTGAAAAAATAATGGATATTTCATTATAGTCATAAAAGAATTATAAAGGAAATTTTAGGTCTTTTTGTCTTTATTTTAATGGTTTTCAAATGGAATCATTTTTTTTGTATTTTCTCTAGATATTTTTTTATTTCATTAAGAAAAATAAAAATGAATGTTCTATTTTAAATAGTACATAATCAATATATTTTCCTTCTAACATAACCATTATCTGAAGTTTGGTTTCATTTATAAGTTATTCTATTTTATTAAAAGAGAAACCCTCTTTCCCTACCTTATGAGGATTTTAGTTTTGAAATTTTTGTTTTATAGGAAAATTATATATCAATATCCAAAAATTTATTAGTTATGGTTTTAAAAGGATACTTTTATGATTTTAATGATGAAAATTAAAGATTTTCTTTTTCTCATACAGTTATGTTCCATGTACATTGTTTTTAAAAAATGATTGATTCTAGTATAGATATAATGATTGGTGATCCTAATATATCTCTCAAAAACATTGTTTAAAAGTTATTATCTCTAGATAATTATGTTTAAAGTTTACCATAATGGGTATTCCACTTATAAGGGTTATTATAGGATTTATTATAATGGTTCTATGAAAATAATATTCCAGGACACCTACATGAATTTTCTATGATTTTTAATGATTTTTCAGGTACATAATTTTGTTTTAAAATGTAATGTAATGATATTATATATTAATTGAATTATTATTCCCTATTAGTGTAAAAAATGTTTGTTTTTAAGAAAAATATTTTTCATGGGTTCTCAAGATTTCTAAGAAACCCACGTGATTATTTTTCTACTTTATGTTTTCTTATAAAGTGTTTTATGAAAAATTATGGCCAATAAAGATAATTTCATGACTAATAAAATGATTATTTGACCTCAAATATTATTATTTTAAAGAAATACTCTCTATTATGATTAGATGGTTTTAGAATAGAAAAACAGGTTTTTTAATTCCCTTAATGATATTTTTGTGCTCATCCCATTTTTTCAAATGGATTTCATACGTTTTAAGGTTATTTAGGAATAAAGTAGAATTCAGGATGAAAATTTTAAATGTTTTTCATCAATATAAAACATTTTTAATTTCTTAAGTCTATATTGTGGGGAAATTGATAATAAGAGGAAGTTTGCAACTAGTAATGTATCATTTTGTTATGTAAGAGTTATAAAATAATTCTATAAAAACTCTAAACATTAAATGATATTTAGGAATATAAGAACATAAATGCCTTTTTTAAATGAAATTATAGATTTAATAAGGATTGGGTCCCTATAGTCGGTATTATAGGAGGTGTAAATAATAATAGAGGTTAAGATAATTTATGTAAGTACCCTTAATAAATTATAATTTTTGGTTATCATGATTTTTTTTTCAATTACCATGTTTCTTCATCTAAACTATTTCTATTTAGAAAGATTTTTCATAGATGAAATAGGTTAACTGAAGTAGGAAGTAACCATGAGTAAAATATCCTTCAAATCATGAATACAGAATGATTAGAATTATAATAATGTGTTTTTATATTATTATGGACCGCTTAACATAGGTTGTAAATTCTTGTGGTGTCTATTAAAGATAGAAACCATGTCCATCTTAGTGGAACATGTCTATGCTAGAGAATATAAGGAAATATAATCCTCTAGAATTAAATGGATCATATGACCCTATGATAGCTAAATGATGGTTTAAATACTTGGAGGTGTTATTCAATATCATGGGGTTTTTAGAACATAAAATGGTAACTCTTCCTATTTTCCATTTTGAAGTTGAAGTCAATTAATGGTGGTTAATGATTAAGAATATCAGATAAATAGAATAGATTGATTCTTTAATATGTGATTAATTTATGAATATTTTCCTTGAAAAATATTTACCTAAGGTTGTTCAACTTAAGATAAAAAAATAATTTCCTAGAATTGAGGAAGAATGAGGAATATTCAATGGTTGTTTATAAGAAGAATTCACTCATTTGGAAAGCAACACGTTCAATTGAATCAGGGATATTCATTATAAAATTAATCAGTTTTACTCAGGATTGAAGAAAATAAATCAAATGGAATTAGATTCTCTATAATTTAAAATTTATGATAAACTTGTTTGATGTTCTAAGAAGGTATAAATTAATTGTTCCAAATATCATATTTACTATGAAAAAAATAAGAACAACGGTTCCCCTAGGAGTAAAATGGGAAACATCAATCAGGGAAAACTGAAGGTAAGAAAATCATGTTTCCATATTGTAATATGTGTGTTAAAAAGAACCTTGGAAAATGTCTTAAAATATTTAAGAAGTTTTTTTAATGTGTTATGTATTTAAATTTGGGTCATGACTACAAATAAAAGGATCATAGTAACTATCAGGGATATAATGAATAGTCGAGAGTAGGAAATTTTAATTTTAATGAAATGGACCATTATGAAAGTACTTATCTTAAAATAAGAATACATGATAGAAGTCATCAAGATCATAAGAATAATGTAATGGCTAAATACTTTATGACTACTTCCAAAGATGTTAGAACATACAACAATGTTTTACATGGTACATTAAATGTTTATTCATATTATGTAAGTGTCTTGTTTGATTTGGGGTCTATGCATTCCTTTATTTTAGAGAAATTTGATGGTAAAATATAAATTTCACCTCAAGAAATGAAGAAAAATATTTTTGTAAAAAAACACAGGGGTAGAATTAAGGCAAAATGAAATTATTAGAATCCTCGTGTTTTTTTAAGTGCAAAGTCTTTCCCTATAAACATTTTTATATTTCTCATTCTGGAGTTCGATGTTATTCAAGGAATGGATTGTGTTCTTTTATCATTCTATGATATATTTTAGAACTAGACAAGTTATTTTTTGAAATGAGTTTGTATTTTTTTATATAATAATGAATTCATATGCTTGATATCATATAATTAATTTACGAAAAAAATTAAAATATGGATATTAAAGTTATCTTGCATGTATTATTGAGAATTAGGATGATATTAAAAATAGTGATTCTAATATAGTAAATGATTATCTATAAATTTTTCATGTTAAATTAGATAGTATTATACCTAATCAGTATAATAAATTTACTATTAACTTAGTCTCTAATGATAAACCAATATCAAAAAATAATTATTGAATTTCTCATTTACAACTTTTTAAATTGAAAATGTAGTTACAAGAGTTTCTTGATAATGTATACATTCATCCTATAACTTCACTAGGGGGTGATTCTGTTTTATTTATCCAAAATAAATATGGTTCCATGAGGCATTTTATTGATTATAAAGCATTGAATAACATAACTACTTAGAATAAGTTCGTTTTTTCCCATATAGATGACTTATTTGATAAGCTTCATGGACCTCCATATTTTTCTATGGTTGAAATATGGTTTGGGTACCATTAGGTAATGGTAATGGATGATAAAATTATAAATATGGAATTTCATATTAGGTATGGAAATTAATTGTTTTTGGTTATACCCTTTGGATTGAAAAATGATCCAACTATATTTATGGACCTTAAGAATTAATTTTTCCATGAGTTCTTAGATAAATTTTTTATTGTTTTTATTGATGACATTATGATATATTTTATAATTTCTGATGATCAAGAGAATCATTTTTATTTTGTTATGTACAACTTTAAGGATAATAATTAATATAGAAAATTTAGTAAATATGATTTATGGTTGTGATATATTTCCTTTCTTCGGTGTTTTATAAATAAATTTTGATTAAATTTTGATTCATCTGAAAATATACTAGTTTAAGAGTGGATAAGACCAAAACATTTCATATAGATTCATTATTTTCTTATTTGATTAGTTTACTACTGATGATTTTTTCAAAAAAATCTCTTAGTATCTAGTCTAGTAAATATGTTAACACAAAAAGGAATTAGTTTCATCTATAGAAAAGAATGCAATGAATGTTTTTAGGAATGTAAAATAATATTATTTAATGCCTCAGTTTTGGCAAGAAATTGTAACTTTCTTATCTATAAATATGCTTATTTAAAGGGACGTGGTCTTTCTCTAATGCCTAATAATTAGATGATTTCTTATGCTTTATGAAAATTGACACCCCATGAGCTGAATTATCCTACACAATATCTTTAACTATACTTTTTTGTTTATTCTTTAAAAATATTGAGACATCGCTTATATCTAGTAAAGTATTTATACTGATCATAAAAGTTTGATGTATATATTCACTCAAAAAGAGTCAAAAATGAGATGGAGAAGATGACTAGAAATTATTAAGTATTATAAATGAACATTTACTTACCATCCAAGAAAAATAAAATATATTAGTTAAGGATTTATGAAAGGAATATAATGCATTATTAACCATGAAACATATGTAACCTAACCATTTGGATATTTATTTAATAAACATTGTCCTAAAAGTTGTGCATGTAGGATTTTATTATGTTTTGTTTCAATTTTCAGGGAAATCATCTTTGTCAGACAAAATTAAGAAAGATCATATAGAGGATTGTGTCTTATATAAAAAGGTAAAATCTTCCATAAAGGGTTAGTTTTAAAATAATAATTTTAATGAAGATGGTTTTATCATATTTAGAATGAGGTTGTGTGTTTAAAGTGATTTCTCAGTGAAGAAATAATTGTTGAGTAAAGCTCATATATCTATATTTTCCATTCATCCTGGAAGCACTAAGATGTATATGGACCTTTGAGAACTTTTACAGTGGTATGGAACTAAAAAAGAGATATTTCTATCATTACCATAAAATATTTTAATTTTCAGTAGGTTAAAGTGTAATGAAAATTTCTCAAGTGGATTATTTATCCTTTTCCAGTTTCGAAATAGAAATATAACAATATATATATGGATATTGAGGTTGTATTAACAAAGATGTTTTGTGGTAATAAAGTGATATTGTTTTTTTATTGTTTAACTAAATCCATGAATTTCATTCATATTCTATATATTATGACTTCATATCATCTTTCCTAACTGAATCTCTTGGATATTTTCTTGTTACATGGAGTTCTGCCCTCCATTTCATCTGACCATGATCCCAAGATTATATATAATTATTTGAAAATTCTTACATTTTTTATGGGTACTGGATTAAAATTAAATACAACTTTTCATCCTCAATATGATTGATAGTCAGATAAAATGATTTAGATTTTGGAAAATGTGATTTAATCTTGTCCAATGGATTACTAGGGATATTGGGATCAACATATTTGATTATTTTAATTTTATTATAATAACAATTTTCATTCCAGTATAAAGATAACACATTTTGAGGCTTTATATAGAAAAGTATTGTTAGACTATAGCTTGTTTGGAAGAAGTAGGTGAAAGAAGGCAATTGGGACCATAATTGGTAGATGAAATTATTTAGAAGGTGTGTAACGCTCCAACCCCAGTTACCCAAAGTCGGTGTATTATTACATAACATTAGCCTGATCACAAGAAAGATCAAGTCTCGAAAGGCTGATTAGTTTAGTAATTTTGGAAACACTAGATACATTCATAAAGTTTACATTACATCATAAATTGAAAACTACAACAACATCTTGTATCCACACTCATATCCCCTTATACTATCCCGGCAGGTCATTCATAAAATACTTCTTCACATCCTGGGAAAAATAAAACATAGAAAGGGGTGAGCTCAAATGCCCAATAAAGATAACAATATAGAGGAAACTTTTATAAATAAGCCTAAACATTTAAACCAATTTATAACTAAAACAAAAGCCTTTTAAACTTGAACTTAAACATAATATAGAAAAAATAAAATGAAATAATTCCATTTACTTATTCACATAGATATTATACTAGTCTAATAATCACATGCAATATCAAATAACCACTTTCATAATGATGGAATGAATAATGCCAGACTATCAAAACCACATAGCCAAGGCCTCGTGCCAAGACTACAAATAAGATTTTGTAAATTCCGTATGCCAAGACACTAGTTTGTCTCATGATACCTACTGATGCATCGAGGAGCTATAGCGGGCTCCACCCGTCACTTATTAATTCCAATTCATTCCTTATATGAACAGGTTCAAACATAACAGAAACAATCATATTAAAACTAGCATATGAAATATCAATACTTTTTCCATAAACCATGAATGGTATAAAAATAACACATCCATAGTCAAACATATCACAAAACATTCAATACAATATGCATTTTTTGTATTATAATAAATAAACTTCAAATAATCTTAAAATCCATCAAAGGATGCTGACACAGATGAAATCAAAACTATTTGAGAGAAATATCTCTTTTTTTGAAATCATTTAAAAGTCACATAATTATAAAATAAAACTTTTACTTTGAAAATATTCTTAGAAGTTTGTAAGGGAAGCTTCTAAGATTTTATAATTTCGGAAAATAGCCGCACCCACCGTATAAGTTAAAAAAAGACATTCTTACCTTAATTCTGTCGAAAAGGTTAAAAAGGACCTTGTTTAGAAAAATACAGAAAGATTCCTTTATAAACCTCTTATAAAAAGTCAAACAAGGGTATAAATGAATTTAACACATATTCTGTAAAATAGAAAGAATGTTTTGAAATACATTTTTAAGAAACATGGATGTGGATGATAAAGGGGACCCTGTAGATAATTACGTATAAACAACCTCAGATAATGAAGAGATTGTGAAATAACCCTTACCTTGTAATTTTACTAGGTTGGGGTAGGTTAAATTCCTGTATAATGGTGAAATAATTGTTATTAAACTATACAAGAATCATATACATTAATATGATATCATATATGATCTTTTAACATTGCTTTGTTAATAATATCTTAGTATTATCGTCATTTCAGGTGTTAACTTACTCGTTTTCTTTCATATGTTTTGTAACATAAGCTGTGTTTTTTATGGATAGGTTGTATCTTATTCATATACAGAATGATATCAAGTCCTTAAATACTATTATTAATCATCAAATAATAATTATACTTGAATGGATACAATGGAGAATGAATCTCATCACGTTCGTGGAGTCAGTAGTCCGTACGTACGCACGAGCGACAATATCATCATTTTGATATTAAAATAATATATAATTGGATATTATATCATATATAAAGAATAATTATCATGTTATATTTATTATTTACATGAATTACACATCATTATTGTACCCATCCAAATAATAATTTGTTGAATGACAATTACACCACGACGTGGAGACAGTAAGTTGTACGTATGCACGTATGGTGACATGTCATTCAAAAGATGGATAGAATACTGAATATGGTTGTACCATATTTATAATAACATCATAATATATATAATATAGTGGAGTTATTATTTTATAATGGTAATAACAAAGAAAGAAGAAGTTTAAGAAGAAAGGAACTTGAAAGAGGGTGGTGAAAACATTACCTCTTCTTCGGGTTCTTTCTTTTGATTTGATCAAAAGGGCTCTTTAGGTTGCCTTTCTAATCAAACTAAGGCC
The DNA here is from genome assembly GCA_963277665.1 of Viscum album. Classification (NCBI taxonomy): domain Eukaryota; kingdom Viridiplantae; phylum Streptophyta; class Magnoliopsida; order Santalales; family Viscaceae; genus Viscum; species Viscum album. The sequence continues at coordinate 406,734,075 of OY728167.1, forward strand.
TCTAAGTTTAATTGAGGGAAGTTGATAGAGTATTTGGGATGGGGTTTGATGATCCAAAAGGGTTTGAATGTGTGAATTATTGAGAAGGGGGAGTGCCCTTTTATAAGTGGGGTGAGGGGCACCTTTGGAAAAGCTAGAAATATTATTTTATAATAAATTAATATTCAGTTTCTAATGGCTCCAAAGTGGATTATTTAAAGTTTAATGTGGGGATAGGTCGAAAACCACTAAACCAATAGGTTTTAGACAGGTTTGGGTCACTATATTAACCTTATCTTTTAGTTTTAACTCTTAGTTAATTAGTTTAACATTTACCATGTCACTTTGTATTTTTATATTATATAGTTAATAAACGTACTATATACCTCCATGTAACCCCAAAGTGGTCCATTAATGATACACCTATCATGATATAAGTCTCTTGGCCGAACCTTATATTTTTAGGAATTGAATATAAATTAATAATATAACATTTGTTTTAAAAACACTTTTATGTGAATTTTGACACTATTCAATAACTTATTTCTGTTAAAGTCTTAAAAACTTTATTAATTCGAACCAAATACATTTAATCAATACTATAATGTCATATTAAGCAATAAAATTCATGTATGTAATCAAAAATTTCAAATTATATTAATTTTAACATTTATAATACCAATTATTTGATTCTTTCATTAATAAGTAAAATACTACATCATTATTGTGTCATAAATAATATTAATTATTAAATGTATAAAAATTATAAATAAAATACCATTATTTAGGAAATCATTTAATCTTTCTAATGAATATTTATTTTCGAAAATCCAACATATATAACCCTATGTAAAAATTGTTTTTCTATAGGTTATATGCTTATGTCATTTTTGTATTTATTTTAACTTAATTAATATAAAGGGTAATTATCACTTACAAGTGGCTCCATGGGATCCCAAAATTGACCCGAAGATGGCCATGGTCGGACATGTATCAAAAAATAAGGTTATAACACGTTTTAGGGTAATTTAGTATTATTATAATATTATTTTTTACCCTTATTTACCAGATTTTCCCTTTAACCATGGTAAATAAAAATTTTAACTAAGTAATTATTCGAAATGTCTAAAAATAAAATTTACCTATTTACACAATTTGGACATCCTGATTCCAAATATAGAATCCATTTTTCCAAATTCAAAACCTATAAGTGGCAGAATTTAATTTTAAATTAATTCTCGTTGTTAAAACAAAAAGCGTGTTTTTAAGAGATAATAACTATCAAAAGATTGACATTTGTTAATGTCCGGTTTAATTGTGAAATTATGTCCAATGACCAACATTTTATTAAATGGTAAAAATATATTATAAATATAATTTAAAACCACTCAAATTCATAATTTATCACAATTAATTATTTCGATTAAAAAAGTTGTTTTTAATTAAAATTTAATAATTTTCACTATTCATCAAAATATAAATGTTATCTAAAAAGTTCCAAAATATTACCCTAGGCTAATTTTGATATTCTGAATCCAAAAATGAAGTCTATTTTGAGATTTTAAATTTATAAAATTTCAAAAAGAGGTTATTACTATTCATAACGGCTAGTTTGATTGGTTGTGGTGTGTGTTAGAACTCAAAGTTGCGTACAACACACGCTACTATATTATTCAAAGGGAAGCGTACCATGGAAGCTTGGGGTGTTACATTATCCCCTCCATCAAATAATTTCATCCTCGAAATTTCTAGAATACTACCACATGAAAAGACTCGGGTGGTTCTTTATCATAAGTTCCTCAGGTTCCCACGTTGCCTCTTCCATCTTTTGGTTTCGGCACAAAACATTTACCAGAAGAGTTGTCCAGTTTCTCAGTACTTGTTCTCTTGTATCAAGAATCCTGACAGGATCTTCGCAATAAGACAGATCGGGTTCCAGTTCTAATTCCTCATATGTGAGTACATGCATTGGGTCAGGCATGTATTTCCTCAATAGTGATACGTGGAACACATCGTGAACTTTTGAGAGACTTGGCGGCATTGCCAAACGGTAAGCTACAGCCCCAATTTGTTCTAGAATTTCAAAAGGTCTGATGTACCTGGGACTCAATTTACATTTCTTTCCAAAACGTATAACTCCCTTCCATGGAGATACCTTCAAGAAAACATGATCTCCCACCTGAAATTCAAAATCCTTTCTTCGGTTGTCAGTATAGCTCTTCTGCCTACTTTGAGCTGCTTTGATGTGGTTTTGGATTACCTTCACCTTTTCCATAGTTTCCTCCGCCAGTTCTGGGCCTACAAGTTTTCGTTCACCAAACTCATCCCAACAGGTTGGTGTGCGACATCTCTTTCCATATAACGCTTCATATGGTGCCATCTGAAAACTCGAATGGAAGATATTGTTATAGGAAAATTCTACCAGAGGTAAATATTGATCCCACATACCCTAAAAGTCAAGTGAGCATGATCTCAACATGTCTTCTAAGGTTTGAATATTCTGTTCTGATTGTCCATATGTTTGAGGGTGGTAGGCAGTGCTCAAACGAAGTTCAGTATCTAGGGCTTTCTGAAGACTCTTCAAAAATCTTGAAGTAAAACGGGGATCACAATCAGAAACAATCGATAGGGGTACTCTATGAAGTCTCAACACTTAATTAATATATAGTCTTTCTAGACGTTCCAGTGGTAGATATTCTCTTATATCAAGAAAATGTGCTGACTTGGTAAGACGATCAACAATAACCCATATTGTATAGTTCCTTCTAGGCACCTTTGGTAGCCCCATGGCAAAGTCCATCGTAATATTGTCCCATTTCCACTCCGGTATGAGAATAGGTTTCATGAATCCTCCAGGCTATTGCCTTCTAACTTTCACTTGTTGAAAAACCATACATCTTGACACAAAATCAGCAATCTCCCTCTTCATGTTGTCCCACCAAAAATATTCCTTCAAATATCAATACATTTTGGTTCTCCTAGGGTGTATAGAGAAATTGTAACTATGAGCATCATCTAGAAATTCCCTTTTTAGATCAGGTATATCAGGAACACAAAGTCTCTTCCCAAATTTCAAAATTCCATCTTCATACCCAAAGTTATTCAGTCTCCCATCATTCACAGCTTTAATCATCTTTTGAAATTCTTCATCATCAATCTGAGAACTCTTAATCCTTTCTAGTAAAGATGGTTTGGCAACCATTTGAAAAAAAACTTATTTGCCTTCCCGGGGTGGTAGTGTATAGTGCAATCATAATCCTTGAGTAATTAAAGCCATCTCCTTTGCCTCATGTTGAGTTCTTTTTGTGAGAAAATATACTTCAAACTCTTGTGATCATTATATATCTCACATTTTTCACCATAGAGGTAGTGCCTCCATATCTTCAAATCAAAGATCATAGCTTCTAACTCGATATCATGAGTAGGATAGTTTTGATCATGAATTTTCAACTGTTGTGATTCATAGGCAATAACCCTATCATTCTACATAAGGACACAACCAAGTCCTTTCTTCGATGCATCACTATAAATAACAAACCCATCATTCCCCGATGGTAGATTAAATATTGGAGCATTGACTAATCTTCTATTCTATTCTTCAAAACATTATTCACACTCTTTTTTCCAAAAAAATTAACCCCTTTACGTGTGAGATTTGTTAATGGGTTAGCCAACCGGGAAAAATTCTGGACGAAACGTCGATAATAACCTGCTAAACCAATAAAACTGTGTACCTCAGTTATACTCGTAGGTGCTAGCCATTCTTTGATTGCCTTGGTCTTAGAAGGATCAATAGATATTCCATCTTTAGAGACAATATGGCCAAGAAAAGAAATCTCCTGAATCCAGAATTCACACTTGCTAAACTTCCCATATAATTCATGTCTTCTCAGATTCTTCAAGATAATGTGAAAGTGATTTTCATGATCTTCGTAGCTTTTGGAGTATACCAAGATATCATCAATAAATACCACCACAAAATCATCGAGATATTCCTTGAAAACTCTATTCATTAGATCCATGAATAAAGAGGGTGCATTAGTCAGCCCAAAAGGCATTACCGTAAACTTGTAATGCCCATACCTTGTTCGAAAAGCAATATTTGGAATGTCTTCCTTCTTCACACACAACTGATGGTATCTAGATCTAAGGTCAATCTTTGAAAAGTATTGAGCTCCATGCAGTTGGTCAAATAAATCATCATTGCGAGGTAGGGGATACTTGTTCTTTATTGTTATAGCATTGATCTCCCTATAGTCGATACATAACCTCATAGATCCATCTTTCTTTTTAACAAAAAGAACAGGTGATCCCCATGGAGAAACACTAGGGTGAATAAATCCCTTATTACTCAATTCCTCTAGTTGTTTCTTTAGTTCAACTAATTCCACAGTGTCCATTCTATAAGGGATCTTCGATATAGGCCTTGATCCAGGAATTAAATCAACGGAAAACTCAACTTCTTGTTCTGGAGGATATCCAGGTAAATCTTTCAGAAACACATCTACATATACTTTCACAATAGTTACATCCTCAATTTGAACATTCCTTTCCTCACCCACAGTCATTTCATTCTCTTCCTTCCCAATAATTGAATTTAGTTGAGCAACTGGGGGTGGATCTAGATAAGAATTAGGTGGTGGTGATTCTGATCTAAAGATAAGGTATTCCTTATCATCATCATCAAAAATCATAACCTCCTTCTTATTACAATAAATCTTCACATCATGGTCCGAAATCCAATTCATATCGAGGATTATATCAAACTCAATCATAGGTATGACGATGAGATCAGTAGATAAAGAAAATTTATGTGCTCTAATGGGGACTGATTCACAAAACATTATTGCAATGATACTTCCCTTAGGAGTTATAACTGATAACCCCCTTGTTAAATCAAATTGGAAATATCTAATTTTCTTAGCAAACTGGGAAGATATGAAACAATGAAATGATCCAGAATCAAATAATGCATTTTCTAAACTTGAGGAAACCATTAAATTACCTGCCACCACGTCTTTTGGAGCTTCTACCTCAGCAGTAGTGATAGCATAAGCTTGGACTTGATCCATTGGCCTTTTCTGAGGTAAGTTCCTCTGACACTTAGGACATTCATTTACATAATGCCCCATCCCCCTGCAATTGTAGCATTGGACATCGGTATCTTCCTTCTTCCCATTGTAATCTCAAGCTTGGTGTCCTTTTTCACCACACTTGTAATAGACTCCCATTACTTTTAAGAAAGTACCAGGGTGTTTCTTCCCACATTTACTACAGGATGGATATTCATCTTTTCCCTTCTTCCCCTTATTTTCATTCCTAGATTGATCAGCAGATCTCTTCTTCTCTTGCTTTTCTTTAAATTCATAAGACTTAGAGAATTATTTTTCTATCTTGATAGCACATGAGGCAATGTCTTCTTACGACGAGAAGGATTGTGAAACTAATGCTCGATGGAGAAATGGTTTTAAACCATCAAAGAAACGATCAATCTTACTTCTTGGTTTATGTATATAATCTCTATCATACCTTTCTAACCTTGTAAAGTTAGCCTCATACTTTGCAACATTCTCATCCTCCTTTTGTCTCAGACTCAGAAATTGTCTTTCCGTATCTTCTCAATGGTCACGAAGAAATTATTTTTCTAAAAACAGATCTTTGAACTCCCTACATTCTATATTTGATAATTCATCATCTTCCTTAGTGTTTTGAATCAATGAACACCATTGATCAGCATCTCCTGTGAGGCAGTAAACTGCCATGATAACTTTTTCCCTTTCACTACTCCCCAAAGCCTGAAATATTTTCTCTAAGGAACTTATCCATTACTCAGCTACTAATGGATTTGAATTCCCATTTAATGTTGGTGGTTTATGCCTCATGAAGCGATCTAACATTGATCATCCACACTGTGGATCAGGGTTCTGTATACGGGTAAGGTTATTATTCATAACCTGAGTGAGTTGTCCCAGTATGGTGATTAGTTTATCAGCACTGGTTTCATCACCAGCTCCACTATAATTATCTTGAGCAGGAGGGAAATCCCAATATGTGGTGCATGCATTGATACGGTTTCCATTTCTTCCACTAGGTTCCATTTCTAAACAATGGCATAAACTATATTAGTTTATAAATCAAAATACATAATTACATACTTATAAAACACTTATCATAAATTGAACTATTTATGGATATAATCCATAATCATAAAAATGTTTTCATTGAGGACGTATATACTCATAAACCCTTCATAATGATTTTTAAAGAAAATGATAGTTATCCTAAGCATATCCCCCGGGAGTGTCATAACCAAGAGTGCAGCAAGGACCGTTGTCGTGCACCAGTTCCCGTTCGAGTCTAGCTCATAGCGGTGTTTTCGGGTTTTACCACTAGGTACATCTATGCCAGATCCGCCTCTACCTTCTCATATCCAGACAAGGATGTATTGCATGGAAAACTCACAAAATCTCTACAATACCAAAATTATAGGAAGTTCTTCTATACTAATCCTCAAATTACATCTTAAATCTATGTGCTCTAATCAGAGTTTATCTAAATCTATCTTTCCTAGGTTTGTACTAAACTTCCTCTGATACCAACTGTAATGCCCCGACCCCATTTACCCAGATTCGGTGAATTATTACATAACATTTTCATGATCACAAGAAAGATCAAGTCTCGAAAGACCTATTAGTTTATTAGTCTTGGCAACACTAGATACATTCATAAAGTTTACATTACATCATAAATTGAAAACTACAACAACATCTTGTCTCCATACTCATATCCCCTTATATTATCCCTACAGGTCATTCATAAAATACTTCTTCACATCCTGGGAAAAATAAAACATACAAAGGGGTGAGCTCAAATTCCCATTAAGGATAACAATATAGCGGAATCTTTTATAAATAAGCATAAACATTTAAGGCAATGTATAACTAAAAAAAGCCTTTTAAACTTGAACTTCAACATAATATAGAAAAAATAAAATGAAATAATGTCATTTACTTATTCACATAGATATTCTACTAGTCGAATAATCACATGCAATATCAAATAACCACTTTCATAATGATGGAATGCATAATGCCAGACTATCATAACCACATAGCCAAGGACTCGTGCCAAAACTAAAAATAAGATTCTGTCAAGGCCTTGTTCCAAGACACTCGTTTGTCTCATTAGACTTACCGATGCATTGAGGAGCTATAGCAGGACCCACCCGTCACTTATTAAGTCCAATGCATTGCTCATGTGAACTGGTTTATACATAACATAAACATTCGTATTAAAACTAGCATACGAAATGTCAATACTTTTTCCATAAACCATGAATGGTATAAAAATAAAACATCCATATTCAAACATTTCACAAAACCTTCAATACAATATTGAAGTTTTGTATCATAATAAATAAACTTCAAATAAGATAAAAATCCATCAAAGGATGTTGACAGAGATGAAATCAAAACTATTTGAGAGAAATATCTATCTTTTTTTAAATCATTTAAAAGTCACATAATTATAAAATATAACTTTTACTTTAAAAATATTCTTAGAAGCTTGTAAGGTAAGATTTTAAGATTTTATAATGTTAGAAAATATCCGCACCCGCCATATAAGTTAAAAAAATACATTCTTACCTTAATTCTGTCGAAAAGGTTAAAAAGGACCTTGTTTGGAAAACGACGGAAAGATTCTTTATAAACCTCTTATAAAAAGTCAAACAAGGGTATAATTTACTTTAACCCATATTCTATAAAATATAAATAATGTTTTGAAATACATTTTTAAGAAACATGGATGTGGATGATAAAGGTGTCCCAGTTTATAATTACGTATAAACAACCTCGGATAATGAAGAGATTGTGAAATAACCCTTACATTTTACTTTTCCTTGGTTGGGGTAGGTTGACCTTCTGTATAATGGTGAAATAATTGTTATTAAATTATACAATAATTATATACAATAATATGATATCACATATGATCTTGTAACATTGCTTTGTTAATAATATCTTAGTATTATCGTCATTTCGGGTGTTAACTTACTCATTTTCTTTCATATGTTTTGTTACATAAGCCATGTTTGTTATGGATTGGTTGTATATTATTCATATCCATATTGATATCAAGTCCTTAAATACTATTATAAATCATCAAATGATAATTATACTTTAATGGATACGATGGAGAATGAATCTCATCGCGTTCGTGGAGTCGGTAGTCCGTACGTACGCACGAGCGACAATATCATCCTTTTGATTTTAAAATAATATATAATTGGATGTAATATAATATATATAGAATCATTATCATGTTATATTTATTATTTACATGAATTACACATCATTATTATACTCATCCAAATAATAATTTGTTGAATGACAATTACACCACGACGTGGAGACGGTAAGCCGTACGTACGCATGTATGGTGACATGTCATTCAAAGGATGGATAGAATACTGAATATGGTTGTACCATATTTATAATAACATCACAGTATATATAAGATACTAGAGTTATTATTTTAGAATTGGAATAACAAATAAAGAAGAAGTTGAAGAAGAAAGGAACTTGAAAGAGGGTGGTGAAAACATTACTTATTCTTCAGATTCTTCCTTTTGATTTGATAAAAAGGGCTCTTTAGGTTGGCTTTATGATCAAACTAAGGCCTCTAGGTTGAATTGAGGGATGTTGAGAGAGTATTTGGGTAGGGTTTGTCTGATCTAAAAGGCTTTGAATGTGTGAATTAGTGAGAAGGGGGAGTTCCCTTTTATAAGAGGGGTGAGGGGCACCTTTGGAAATGCTAGAAATATTATTTTATAATAAATTCCTATTCTACTTATAATGGATAAAAAGTGGGTTATTTATAGTTTAAGGTGGTTATATGTATAAAACCACTCAACCAATAGGTTTTATACAGGTTTGTGTCACTATATTAACCTTATCTTTTAGTTTTAACTCTTAGTTAATTAGTTTAACATTTACCATGTAACTTTGTATTTTTATATTATATAGTTAATAAACTTACTATATACCTTCAAGAGACCCCCAAGTGGTCCATTAATGATACACCTATCATTATATAAGTCTCTTGGTCGAACCTTATATTTTTAGGAATTGAATATAAATTAATAATATAATATTTTATTTAAAAACTCTTTTATGTGAATTTTGACACTATTTAATAATTGATTTTTGTTAAAGTCTTAAAAACTATATTAATTCAAAAAAAATCACTTAATCAATAATATAATGTCCTATTAAGAAATAAAACTCATGGATGTTATAAAAACTTACAAATTATATTAATTTTAACATTTATAATACCAATTATTTGATTCTTTCATTAATAAGGAAAATACTAAATCATTATTGTGTCATAAATAATATTAATTATTAAATGTCTAAAAATTATAAATAAAATAAAATTATGTAGTAAATATTTTTATATTTCTAATGAATATTTATAGTCGAAAATCCAACATATATAACCTTATGTAAAAAATTGTGTTTCTAAAAGATATTTGCTTATGTCATTTTTTGTATTTATTTTAACTTAATTAATATAAAGTGTCATTATCACTTACAAGTGGATACATGGAGTCCCAAAATCGTCCCAAAGATAACCATGGTCGTAAATGTATCAACCAATAAGGTTAGGACACGTTTTAGGGTAATTTATAATTATTATAATATTATTTCTTAACCCTTATTTATCGGATTTACCCTTTAACCATGGTAAATAAAATTTTTACCCAAGTAATTATTCAAAATGTCTAAAAATAAAAGTTACATATTTACACAAGTTTGGAAATCCTGATTCCAAATATGAAATCCATTTTTCCAAATTCAAAACATAGAAGTGGAATAAATTAATTTAAAATTAAATCTCGTTGTTAAAACAAAAAGCGTGTTTTTAAGAGATAATAACTATCAAAATATTAACACTTGTTCATGTCCGGTTTAATTGTGAAATTATGTCCAATGACCAACATTGTATTAAATGGTAAAAATATATTCTAAATATACTTTAAAACCACCCAAATTCATAATTTATCACTATTAATTATTTCGATTAAAAAAGTTGTTTTTAATTAAAATTTAGTAATTTTCACTATTCATCAAAATATAAATGTTATCCGAAAAGTTCCAAAATTTTACCCTAGGCTAATATGGATATTCTGAATCCAAAAATGAAGTCAATTTTGAGAGATGAAATTTATAAAATTTCAAAAAGTGGGTATTACTATTCATAACGGCTAGTTTGATTGGTTGTGGTGTGTGTTAGAACTCAAAGTTGCGTACAACACACACTACCGTATTATTCAAAGGGAAGCATACCATGGAAGATTGGGGTGTTACAAGGTGAACATGATTTAACAACATATTGGGATAGATAAGAGAAGGCATAAAATTTATGCAGATATCCAGGGGAAAGATCTTTCTTTTGAGATAGTTGATCATGTTTTTCTTAATGTATATCCATGGAAAAGTGTTATTCATATTATTAATTGGATAAAAAAGTGCATAGTTCATTGGAATTTTTGAAATTATAAAAAAATTTGGTTTATTTTCCTATCAATTGCCTTTATCTCAGGTTCATGACATATTTATTTATTCATTGTTAAGAAAATCTGTTCTTAATTCTTATTATATCATAATCCCTATTATAGTTTATTTGGAAGAAAAAAAATTCTTATGAGGGTCATCCAGCACAGATTCTTCGCCATATAGAGTGGTTTTTTGGAATAAATTGATTTAACAAGTTATAGTTTTGTTGAAAACCCATATGAGGGATGAATAGACATCAGAATCAGAAAATCCTATAAAGGAAGAATATCCCCACCTATTTGAGTAAAGAATAAAATTGAGAGGATATAATTTCCAAAAGGGTAATTAAGTTATAACCAAGGTAATTTTGATATTAAATCAATTTCATAACTTCTAAATATTATTTAATTATATATTATAATGTATATTCACTATAAGAATATTAATTAATTTTTCAATCAAAAATGAAATGTTTAATTTGTACAAATTTTTTTATGTATTATATGTTTTTATTTATAATATTTAAATAAAAAATTCGAAATTATAATTTTAAAAAATTAAATAATTTTTAAATTTGGTATGTCAAAATTAGTTTAGGGTGATTTTGATAGAATTTTTTGAAAATTTTTCTTTTTCGATGAATAATGAAAAATACTGATTTTTTATTGAAAATTTAATTTTTGTTTCAAGAATTTTCACAGGTTACATTGTGTTTTAAAATATTTTAAAAGTAAAATTATGTCACTTGTATTATTAATAATAAAAAAATATTTTATTTGTAATTAATTTTAGTCTTGATTTTGGTATAAAAACATTTTATACTTAATAAGTTATGTTTCCTGAAAAACCACATTTCATCATATTTTTTGGCTTAATTTTAAGTTAAATTATTCCTTATTTTATTATTTATTTTTATAAAAGGAAATTCATGTTTGGAATTATCATAATTAATTTTCTTCCATAATGAATTGTAGAAATAGTAAAATAAATTCACTACCGGAATGGCCCGAAGGCCTTCATTTTTTATTATTTTTGATAATCCACCTTTCAAGGGGTGAGGAGGAACCCTTATAAGGCCCGAAGTCTTAGAGACAATTACATGAACCGTAGGTATCAGAGAGAATCACCCAGACAAGACAACTTGGAACTGCTCCTCCCTAGTATATCTCATGACATCAGCACTCCACCTTCGTAGGGTTGGTTGCCTAGCTGTCCTATGCAATGCCGCACAGGCCTGGTACTGATGGAAAAGCCGTACCCTCTCATTCTTCCAATTCTGGTTAGATCTCCTCTAGTGAATTTGCCTGCCCTGAATCCTCTTCTGAATCCTTGTCCCTTGTAGTCTGACTGGTACATCGGCATTTCATGTGGCTCGAAGGCCTTGGGGTGGCCCTAAGGCCTTTAAGTGGCCCGAAGGCCTTGAGAATCAACTGGACCGAAGGCCTTAGGTGGCCCAAAATCCTTGCAGGATCCGAGGACCAAATCGGTGGCCCAAAGGCCTAGATGGATGAATTGTTCTATCTACTACAGTACTGAACAGTATAAGGTAAAGAACGCAAGAAATTGAATAATGAAAACATTCATGAGTAATATTTTCATTATAAGTTTATTTAAAGATATAATTTGATATTTAATATATAATCATAATTATATAATGTTAAAATAATGCATACCTTATTTCCCTCATTCTATTTGAATAATGAAAATATTAATCATGTGTATGTATGGCCTACCATCTCCATGATTATAACATAAATCATTTTTCATAACCATATATCATAGTTATTTTTAAAGTTATAAATAATGTGTATAATTGATAATTATTTCATGATTATTTTTCTGGAGATAATGGAATAATGACCTCTAACAAATTCATTTTGGAAAGATGAGCTAAATATTATCAAAACCTCTGATATCAAGATAACAAATTAAGTAATTAAATATTTCATTAAAATAAATCATATAGATGGATTAATAATAAGGGATTAAACCTATAAAAGTTTATTATGAAATTAAGTAATTGATAAATTTTTATTATATAGGAGATAATGAAAGTACGTGATGAGCCCAACTAAATTTATGTGACACATTACCTTAAATACCTCATTATAAATGTTTTAATATTTATTTTCTAAATATTTTTCTTCCATGTAAATATTCTCATTATTATTTTATGGATACATTGATATGGATATAAATAAATTATAATGGAAATTTTATATCAAATTTTCCTTTTTAATGGTTTTTGAAAGGTATATTTTAAAATTTTTCCAATCAGGATTTTTGATAAAAAGACAAAAAAGAATGTATTATTTTAATGTATGTGTCATCAAAAGTTTTTCCTTATTTTTTAACTATTATTTTATTTTTTTGACTTCTTTATAACCTTTCATTCTTTTTAATCTAAGAAAAAGTATCCTTTACCTTTATCTAATGATTTTTAAAAAGGGTTTTAAATAGAGACGATATTTCAATTTGGATATAAAGGAATCATAAAGGACATTTTATATTTGTTTTTCCTTTCTTACAATAGTTTTAAAAAGAGTTTTTTTTACTTAATTTATATATAAAATTTGAATTTATTCTTTTTTTAAAAAGAAAATAGTAATTTTATATTTTAATATATATGAAATCTATTGATTTTCCCTTTAAAATTATTGTTATTTGATGTTTTGATTCATTTATGATCTTTTATGTTTTATTAAAAGAAAACTACCCTTTCCCTTTGTTTTGGGTATTTTAGTTTTTCTAATCTAGTTTTAAAGGAAAGTAATATATCAATATCAATTTATGATTTACTAATGGGTTTAAAAAGTGTACTTGTATGATTTTGATGGTGGAAATGAAGGATTTAATGTGTTACATTCATGTTATGGTTTATAGAAATTGTTTATGAATGATTGGTGTGCCTAATATGACTCATATGACAAGTGAGCCTAATATAGCTCACTATTCTTTGGGAAATTATTGTGCCATCCATATAATTATTTTGAAAGTTGAAATTATTAGTTATTCCACTTATAAGGGTTATTGTAAGGGATCTTGTATGGGTTCTATGAAGATGATGTCCCAAGATACTTATATGTATTTTCTATGATTTCTAATGAGTTTTTATGGAAACCATTTGATTTAAAAGGTAACATAATGGCCTTTTATTTTAAATGAATTATTATTCCATGTTAGGGTCAAAAGGTATGTTTTAAGAAAAATAATCATGGGTTATCATGTTCTCAAATAAAACCTTGTGATTATGGTTTTTACATGGAAATTTCATATAAATTGTTTTAGGAGAAACTTTGGAAATTATTACTGATTTTATGAGTAATTAAATTATTTTTTGAGGTCAAAGATTATTATGTTAAATGAAAAATAATTTTTATGATCTCATGGTTTTAAAATGGACTAACAAGTCTTTTAATGTACCGTACTGATATTATTTGTTCGCATCCCCTATTTTAAAATTATTGTCACAGGTTTTAATTATATGTATTAAAAAAGAAGAAGTCAATTTGAAAATTGTAAATATTTTTTATCAAAATAAAACATTATTCATTTTAAAAGTCTTGTATTATAGAAAAAATGAAACAAAGGGAAACTGTATAAATTTTAATGTATGGATTTGTTATGTTATAGTTATGACCTAATTCTCTACAACTATAAACATGAAAATATCTTTGAGACTATAAAAAAAACTAATTATTGTTTAAAAATTATTTTATATATTGAATTACAATGGGGTATTTATTGTTTCCCCTAATCATGAACCAACCGGGCACCCTACAATAACACATTTAAAAACTCCATGAAACTAATAGAACCTCCCAAAATTAATCTTGATTGTTTCATAACATGAAAATATATGATAACAATGTAATAAAAAACAGTTTTCATAATTCTTCACAATCATTTATATTTCGATCCCTGGAATAATGGAGTTCATGAATATTTAAAAAAAGGATTAGAATGTTGGTCCAGTATGATGGTGTCTTGTTATGAAGATTCTGAAAACCCCAACTATACTACGAAAACAAAAATACCAAAAGTATACATCAACCTAAGAATATATTATCATTCAAAACCCAAGATATGATATGTGGTTTGATACGAATGGAACATTCAGCCAAGATAAATAGGATCTCGTCTTATTACACAACCAAGATCTAACTCACACTATGACCAAAAATATATTCAATAATTTTATGTGTGACATTAAATAAAAGATTAAATACTACCCAATCAAAAACCCTATCAATAATGTCAAGAGTCACTAGAGGTCCAACACACTGAGGAGTTAGCATCCCTCACTTACCCAGACAACGACTACCTAATCATGAATATACCTTCACAAATCTACGATTTTAGACCATTAAAGATAATGGAAAACATCGAAAACCATATTTTAAAAAATATAGATCTACATATATAATGGTATAATGATCCAAATAGCTCCATATGAGGCATCTTGAGAGACAGTAGTGATGGTAAAACTAGGGTCTCTATTAGAGACATTAAAAATCAATAACCCATAGGAATATAAAAAATCCTAGAAAAATAGTTATCAAGATCTTAAAAAGACTTCATCCCACATTAATTGGAATGAAATGTTTCAACTTATTAAGTCGGTCAAGTACCAACTTGATGAAATAATTATTCTAAATCATTTTATAAAATCAAATGAAAAATTCATAATAATTCACTCCCACTACTAGAAAGTTCTAAGTAACCATTAAGATATTCCCAATATTGTATCTTTAATATTCACTACCAAACCAATATCAGAGTGGAAAATCCAATTAAAACTATCTTGGAAAAAGGAGAAATAGAATTGGGCACTAAAACATCAGAGATAATTTTCATTTTCTTCCCACCCTTTGATGAATCTTCACAATTAAGGGTTAACCTAATAGTAAGACTCAGAATTCACACACTGTAATTCCTAAGCCATGGTCACCCCAATCATGAATGAGAGTATCCTTGTGGGAAATCATGAAATTATCTTGGTTTTCATGATCCTTAAATATATCAGTGATATATCCCATAAATCATAAATGACACAACCCTCTCATCACCGTTAAACAAATGACTTGTGAGTTAATATATCCACTGATTAATAGATAATGATGAGTTATACCTAATCAGAGTAGTCCTCGATGATACCAGGCCTGATACAGTGTAAAAATGAACTGGAAATAACTCATTAAGCATGGAGGATAAGATTTCTCAAGGTATCTATAAATGATATCATCCAACTATTCATAGAAAATAGGTCACAAATTGTAAAATCATGGGATGTTACCATGTACTAAACTATATATTATAAAACTTCAAAAGAGGTTACACATCCTAAGACTCATCCCAATAAAGCACACATAACATATAAATTTAACCCGTGTTGGTTCTTGAAAAGGAATTTTAACCTACTCTGAATGGACTGAAGGCCTTCTATTTTTATTCATTTTTCTAATCCCCCTTTTATGTGCAAAAGGGTAACCAACACATGTCATGTAGGATTTGTGACATTACATTACCCAAAGGCCTTAATGGAATTCATCTAGACTATAACTACTTGGAACTAATCCTCCCCAACGTCTATATCTTGATGTCATCTCTCTACCTTCGTATAACTGTTTGGCTAGGTTTCCCGTGTATACATAGGCTATTCCCAATGAAACATTATATACCCTCTCATTTTTACAAATCCATTAGCTATTCTCTAGTGAATCTACTTGCACTAAATCCTTATCTAGATTATACTCCTTGTAGAGTCTTCCTGGTCCATTAAGCACAATTTCATGTGGCTTGAAGGCCTTGAGGTGGCCAAATGGCCTTAAGGTGGCCTGAAGGCCTTAAGGTGGCCTGAAAGCCTTACTGTTCTAAAGGCCTTGGGAGACTCGAAGTCCTTGAAGTACTCGAAAAAAACTGGTGGCCTGAAATCCCAAATAGATGAATAGTTTTGGCTGTTACAGTACTGAACAGTACCTGCTATAGTACCTACTACAGTGCTACTAGAGTAACCCAAAAATATGTCTCCACTCAGATTTGATCTTGGGTCTCTTGGATGCACTTGTTGAGTCCTTACCAACTGGGTTGAGGATCTTGTGAAAGTTGAACCTTATTTCCCAATTCCTCTAATCGTGTACATAGTTTAAATATTTTTGACCCAACATGAAAAAGATATAGGTACCAATGCTATATTTAAGGACATTTTCCCTTCAAGACTCACATCCCATCACTATTTAAAGCATAAAAACCCCCATATTAAGATATGAGAGTGAATCTTTTGGAACATAAAACAATATTACATAAAATTTTACCAACCACTACCTTCTCCAGATCTTAGAAATGAGAATTTTGAGAGATTAAAAACCATAAAATTAGATCATGCTAATGGTAGTTTAACATGGATACTAATCTAGATCCAAGAATATCTAGTTACCTAAGAGCTACATTTATGTTCATCCAATGAGACATCATTTTAGTATGAAATATCTATTTACCCTTACATTTATCAATTTTACCATAGACTGACAATAATAATCTTGTGCATCACTATAAGGATAAGAACATGTAAGCAAAACCATGGAAAAATCAAAATAATAAGAAATTTCATAACAAAAACAACCAACTCATTACCTTCACTTAAAAATATCTAGAAAACTCATTCCCAAGAAAAATAACTCACTATTATCATTACAACAGGCCACCATAAGTTTTACATGAATCAATTCACCACGTTTTAAGATTCCACAACTACTACAATCAAATTTCCAATGTTCCCAAAATAATGAAAAGGTTTTCATTAAACATTTCCACTTTAAAAAACCCAATAAAATAAATTATTTAAATACTTTTTAAAATTATGACACAAGTAAAACCATTTATAAATCCTTTTTATAAATGATATTAATAATTCAGAATGAAACAAAACTACCTTTATAAAAATAACTAGTTAAAAACCAGAAAAGTAGAGATTTCAAAAAAAATAAAAGGTTTCTTTTAGTAATTATTTCTCCCATGGTCCATTTAAATTTAACTCTATAAATATTTTTTGAAAACAAATCCAAAAAAATCATAAAACAACCTATAAAATTCATTTATTAAAAATTGTTTTAAATCAACGACACATTTGTAAAAAAAATTCCTATGATATTGTTAAATTTTGAAACCTATTTATAAAAAAATAGGGCCTTATAAAAAATATGAAATATTTTCTAGATTAATTATAAATTCATGCTAAAAAACTAGTTTAATAAAAAAATAATTATATCTTGTTCTAGAGAAATCTAATGCATATTCATTTATCTTCAATTAGGGATAAAATAACTTTTTACAACCAATTTTGTTACAACCCAGGATTAAATAATATAAATTTTCTCTTCAATATATTTAAAATAATGAAACCATTAATATATATGAATAATTCATATACATTATAATATAAAAAAATTATATTTTTTAAAAATTAAATATAGTTGTCAAAATTAATTTCTTATTCACTTATGAAATACTATTGATCTTAAAGAACAGTTTTGAAAAAGTTTCTTATGAGAATTTTTTATCATATATGTATGTTATTTAAAAAGTAACTCAGTATATTAGAAATATGATATGTTATTTTTTACACATTTTTAAAATTAATTCATTGGTAATAAATTTTCTATAAATAAATAAAAAGTATTTTAAATTAATAGAAATGTTTTTCTAATAATTTCATTTATATTTACAATGTGTTTTCATCTTAATAAATAAAATTAATCATTAATGATTAATTATTAATGATTTTAACTAAATTTTTAAATAATATATTCATGAAAATATTTTAAAATTCATTAAATGGTTGTTACATGTCATTGAAGGAGAATAAATTTAATGTTATTATTAAAAATGTGTTTTCTAAAAATGATGTTTGTTTTAGTTAGGAGTCTTATTTTTAAATGAAATTATGGAACTTATAGAAGTTTAATTTGATAAAAAAAATTATATAATTTAAATAATAATTCTTAAATTTTATAATTAGGTGAATTTAATTTTTTTCAGAATTAAAAGTAACCAAGGTAATAATTCATTACTATGATAAACGTTAAAAGGGTTAATGATGGGATAAACTGAATAGATAAGGGTTAAAATAACCTAAAAACTTATATAAATACTATTGGTTGAATTTAATTATAACATATATCATCCTTTATTAAAAATTGATTCAATTTGTTGCCACTTTCCCATGATAGTGACTTTATTATATTTTAATGTTCTTAATATTTATAAGTTCTTCATTGGCCTCACTTATAAAAGGTAACCTCCACATCTCACTTCTCCACACCATTCAAGACCTTTATGTCAACAAAAACCATTAAAAATACATTCCTAGATTCTATAAATACACCCTATATTTCATGTTCTCACTAGAATACCATCTTTCAAATCCTTAAGGTGTAATGCAAAAGAGTTTTTCCAAAGATTATGTAATTGTATTTACTGATCTATTTTGTGTTTCTTACTTAACCTACATCAAATATTTTAGAACCATATTTAAATGATGAAAATAGTATAATTAATATACTAAAATTTTTTATGTTAATTTTACAGCCATTTTTATCCTCCTTTATATCTTAGGAGAAATGATAAATTCATTTGTGTGTACATGTGGACTACTATCTCCATGATGTGATGTGATTTTACTTTTATATCTTACATACATTGATGATCATATGGATATATTTAATTAATATATATTATATTTATTATATTATTATGATTATGGAAATATATATTTTTATTTAACTTTCTTTCCTTCCATTATTTGGAAAATTAAATCATTACTCATGCGTACGCACAAGCAACTGTCTCCTTGAAGTGATGTAATTAATTTTTTATAATTACCATATATAAATGGTAATATAAGTATATATAATGAATAAATATGTTAATTATAACCTGAATATTATTACTTATAAGATTAAACCATGAACAATTTTTAATGACTGAAACAATCAAATTAAATCATGCATGGGAAATGAAAACATCAACACGAGAATATTGATTTTAATGATGATTAATTAGTTAGTGGGAAATCTTAAATTATAACCCAATGAAATATTGTAAAATAATTATTAATTTGGAACTGATATATATTTAAAGCAAATAAAATTGAGTTATATAATATCTTAAGGGAGCATCCAAATAAATTTAGTATATGAGGTAACCAATTATGTTCTAATTTCATTTTTGATAAGGATTGGTTATTCTTGAAATTATTTTAGAGTAATTATATGATATTTATCTCTTAAAACCAACATATTTTATTCACATGTATTTATGTTTGGGTTTTTAATTTTTTTGCCTTTATTATCCAATCTTTGATATTTAAATAGAGTAGAAATTTTTTTTATGAAAATCCTCCTTTATTTCCCCTTTGGACATTGAACTTTTACATTGATGTTTATCTTGTTTAATTTTTTTTTTGAATAATGTTATTTTTTATAATCCCATTAATATTTAAATCAATTTTCAACCAAATTTAAATTTATTTTTAAGGGATTTGAACATAATTTTTACCATATTTTTGAATAGGTTATTTATAACTTTTAGAAAAACAGTGTGATAGTTATACATGTCACGACCCCCTCCAA
This sequence comes from Viscum album, assembly GCA_963277665.1. Classification (NCBI taxonomy): domain Eukaryota; kingdom Viridiplantae; phylum Streptophyta; class Magnoliopsida; order Santalales; family Viscaceae; genus Viscum; species Viscum album. The sequence goes on from OY728167.1 coordinate 406,754,245, forward strand.
CCAAAGATGCCCCTCCTGAGCTGGAAATGGTGAAAGTGAGATAATAACCCCCAAGTCCCACCTCCAGTAGGCCCCGGGGTGGAAACTAGCACCAAGGGTATGAGTTTTCACAAATATGGGAGGCATTACCCTTTTTATTATTTAGGATCGGTAAATAGGACAAGTCAACCACCAAAAAGGAAAAGAACAAGTGTATAGAAATAAACCCAAACCAAGCCCACATGCATGTTTAAAAAATTTATAACAAGGTACAAGTATAAGAAAGCTCAAACAACAACACCAAAAGAAACAAAAGGTACAACAACAGCAACAACTCCAACTGTCCGACTAGTAGGGTCCCGCACGGCCCTGGTTGTCCTCCTGGAAACCTGAAAGTAAACATAGGGTGAGCATACAAGTATACTTAGTAGGGAAACCTAAAGCTCTCGTGCACAAGTGGGGAGACATCCTAATGTCCCGTGAGAACAACAGAAGAAACCCAGCAAGGAATTCTATCCACCCAACCTCACCAGCCACACTCACCAAAAACACAATCACAACAGGTAGTAGTATATAAGAACAAGATTATTGGGTACCCCGCACCATTTCCTTTTAGTTAACTGCTCTTCCTAATGATGAATGTCCTGACACTGCCACACTCTCCCCGACCGCACACACCTGGGCCTCACAAACCACACATCCCACCCGCACACACCTGGGCCTCACAACCACACATCCCGCCCGCACACACCTGGGCCTCACAACCACACATCCCACCCACACACACTTGGGCCTCACCACCACGTATCCCCGCCCGCACACACCTGGGCCTCATCCTGAAGATTCTTGGGAAACAGTAGAACCTTCTCGAAGAGTCTTGGGCTAAAGCCATCCCAATCGAAACCTACCAGAAGAGTCTTAGGTGTAAGGTCACCTCAAGCCATTACAGCCTAGGGGAGAAGGAGGAGGAAGGAGCTAGTAACTAAGGGAAAACACCCTCTCCCATGAAATGGGAGTGTTCGGCACTAAGTGATCAACATGCGTGGTATGCGATAAAACACAAAAGATACAGATATATATATATATATATATATATATCAAACACACAGCCCAACCTATGGATTATAAATAGAGAAACTAAGCACGTGCATCGACACTGCTACTATGAAGCATGCATACAAAAAATAACCCCAACCACATTTAGGTTTTCACGTTTCAGCAGAATTAGTTTATTTAGTTCCTTAACTACTGGGAAACTATCTAAAACCAACCACATCAATCGTTCGTAAAACATATCCCTGCCATCCACAAATCAAGTTAGGAAAACACAAGTAGCATAACAAAATCCCTTCTTATCAACCAACCAACCCCATTGATTATTAATCATGTTCCATTACCATGATCCACCATTCATTAACTCTTCCAATTTTATTTATTACTCACAACCCACTATTCGTTCACAAACAACCCATCTCCACAGCCCCGCTGCCAACCACCATAACCACAACTACACCGAACATCATTATCTCTTTAACACCATTATCGCAGCCCCACTGCCCATTACTATCATAGAATTCACACCAACCCACAACAAAGTCAACCACAGCCCCACTGCTCACCCTATCCACAACAACCCACAAAATACCCCCATCACATTCCACGTATCCAAGCCAACACCCACATGTTCATTATTCTATTTTGTTTAACCGGGTTGATCACACAAGGGTTCCAGATTTTCATTTAATCAGCCAACTTTACGTGATTAACCAATTTCCACATTCCACAAAGTTTCCATCCATAAGAAAATCCAGAAGTAGAGGGAAACATTTAATTGCGTAAGCAAAGGCCCCCAACGACCGTGATTTTCAGCAGGTAGATGCTCATTCAATTCACAACATAATATCACAAGATATAAAGTAACAACAATCACAACTTCCCAACCCCGTTATATAAGCCATTTATTATCTTTATTAAACCGGTTCAAAAGTGTTTCACATAAACAAGAGAACACCAACCCCGCATGATGCACAAACTAGAGAGACGAAGGTAAGATCACTACCTCAACGGGTTCTGATCACAGCGCTCCCCTGGATCAACTTTAGAAGACGTCCGTCTGCGTCCGTCACTTTTGTCAGGTCCCGAAAAAACCTACTCGAGTGGAATTTGGAAAGGAAAGGCCGAAGGAAAGACAACGGATCCAAGCTCAGAAGTTCCGCCTCGTCGCTACGATCCCGTGGCCACTGATGGATCATAAATCGAAGCTCGGACGAAGAAGTTATGGAAGAAAATGAGCCTTCAAGTCTCTTGGGAGAGCTCTCCTTAGAGGAAAGGGGAGGAGAGGAGTGAATTTAAAGGAGGAGGGGACCCTCCTTTTATAGGCGAGAAAAGGAAAAGTACACGGCGTGTACTTTATGGTACACGGTGTGTACTCGGTGATTTCACACGGTCTCCACGCGGCTTCCAACACAGCGCCGTGGTTATTGACTGGTCGACACATGGTTTGAGGGTAACGCATATGTGGGGAGGGAATACACGGTGTGTAGTTTGGACACACGGCATGTACCCATTTATTGCACACGGCAAGGAAACGACTCCAACAGGGAACACGGTCGTTGACTGGTAACGCATATGCAGGGAAGGACTACACGGCGTGTAGAACTGGACACAAGGAGTGCACCCATTATCTCACACAGCAAGGACATGACTTTCAACACGGGGTATACCCGGAAAGGGGGTACACGGCGTGTACTCAAACTACACGGCGTGTAGTTTCAAAATTCTAGAAAGTGTGGAAAAAGTCCATTTTACCCTCCATAACACTTCTTGACCTTCTTTTTAACAAAGTAATGGGCCAGAGAGGTCCGGGCCATTAAATCAGATACCACTTAAAACATTCTCTTCCCCAAGAATTCAAAACCAACCCAGAGGAAACCCAACAAGATACCTCTTAGGGTTCTCGTTATAACAAGAACCCAACCAACAACCCTAATCATATGGGTTAGGAATTCCTTCTCCTATGTCGAGATATTATCCGCTTTAGGCAGCACTGACTCGCCTGCACGGGTTCAATCGCATCCTCATTAATGCGTCTCGATTAAGAATTGGGTCTTCCCACTTCCATAAATTAGTATTCTTCAACTCGCACTACCTCCAACACCACACAACCAACACACTGCCCGAACATGTGGTTTTGGGAAATTCCTTCTCCCATGTCGAGATATTATCCTCTTTAGGCGGCACTGACTCGCCCACACGGGTTTAATCACATCCGCATTAATGTGTCTCAATTAAGGGTCAGGTTTTTCCCTTTCCCACACATCCGTACATGTTACACATTACCAGGGATCAAGTAAACAAAAGGTCTCACAACTGACAAGCCAAGCATTCTATAAATATCAAAGGTATAGAGTACAACACCAACACAAAGCTCAGAAGAACAAGGGAAAACAAAAGTCAAAACAACTCCAGGTACTGAGCGTGCATCTAGGTCTCCTGCTCCCAAGTTCTCTCCTCGAGGCCGCCATGCCTCCACAAAACACGAAACAACAGAATGGTCCATCCATGGAGAACCTTCTCTTTATGATCCTCGATTCTGACTGGTCGTTCCTTGAAGGTCGCGTCATCTCCCATATCCAACTCTCCCCAGTCGATAATGTGAGAGTCGTCATGTAAGTACCGACGAAGCTGGGAGACGTGGAAGACGTCATGAACCTTCTCCAACTGAGGTGGCAGGGCCAGCTGATATGCCACCTCACCGACTCGCCTCAGCACCTCAAAAGGTCAGATGAACCTAGGTGAGAGCTTGATCTCTTTCCCAAACCTCTGCTTCCCCCGTCGAGGGGAAACCTTCAAGAACACATGATCTCCCACCTTGAACTCTAAGGGCCTCCTCTGACGATCAGCATAAGACTTCTTTCGGTCCTGAGCCACTTTCATCCTCTCACGTACAAGATGGACTTTCTCTGTGGTGCTCTGCACTACCTCTGGCCCAAGAGCACCTGTCTCACCAACCTCTACCTAGAAAATGAGTGAATGACATGGCCTTCTATACAAAGCCTCAAATGGTTCCATGCCAATAGTAGAGTGGAAGCTTTTGTTGTAAGAAAACTCTACTAAAGGAAAGTGTCGTACCCATGATCCTTCAAAATCCAGAATGCATGCTCGTAGCACGTCCTCCAACGTCTGGATAGCCCGCTCTGTCTGCCCGTCGGTCTGGGGGTGGAAAGTAGTGCTAAGGCGTATCTGGGTGCAAAAGCATGTTGTAACCCCCTCCAGACTCATGAGGTAAACCGAGTATCCCGATCTGAGATGATAGTCTTTGGGACTCCATGAAACCACACAACCTTGTCTACGTACCTCTGTGCTAAGGTACTCACCGGTCCTGACTCCTTAATTGCTAATAAGTGAGCCAATTTCGTCAGTCAATCCACCACTACCCAGATAGCATCATAACCACCCTGAGATATGAGTAGTCCTGTGATGAAGTCCATTGATATTTCATCCCACTTCCACTCGGGGACATCTAAAGGATGCAACAAACCACTAGGAACACGGTGTTCAGCCTTCACTTGCTGACTCACTAGGCATTTAGCCAAAAACTCTGCCACTGCCCGTTTCACCCCGGGCCACCAAAACTATTCCCTCAGGCCTCGGTACATTTTCGAAACTCCTGGATGTACCGCTAAGGCTGAGCTATGGAACTCACAGAGAACTCCCTCACGCATTGTCTTGGGGAAAACAACCTTCCATGGAAAAGCATCCGATGTCGGCTGTCCTCTGACCATCCCTCTGGAGCGTTCCCCTGATCGACACGATCCCGCATCACTTCCACCTCGGAGTCCCCCCACTGAGACTCTTCCACCCACTACAACAAGGAGGACTGCACCGTCATCTGAAAAAAACAACCTCTAACACCTTCTTCCCTTGCATCCAAGTGCAAGGTAGCCAACTCTCCCATCGCCTTCCAAGCATCAGCGGATTCCTGAACTACTTCTTGATCCGACTTCCTACTCAGGGAATCAGCAACAACGTTTCCCTTACCTTCAGTGTAAGAGATCTCAAAGTCATAATCTTGGAGAAACTCGACCCATCTCCACTATCGTAAGTTCAAGTCACGCTGGGAGAAGATATAACGTAAGCTCTTGTGATCTGAGAAGACCACAAAGCACTCCCCAAAGAGGTAATGTCGCCACAAATTCATTGCGAACACTGTTGCTGCAAGCTCTAGGTCATGGGTGGCATAGTTACACTCGTGAGGGCGTAACTGCCTAGACCCATAACAGATCACTCCCTTCTTCTGCATTAGCACGCACACCAGACCAAGGCCAGAAGCATCACAAAACACTTCATACAACAACCCTTCCTCTGGAAACTTGAGTATGGGAGTACTGACCAACATCTCCTTCAGGTAGTCAAAAGCTTTCTGGCACTGCTCGCTTCATAGGAAGACCTGGTTCTTCCTAGTCAAAGCTTTCAATGGATCAGCCCCAGGAAACTACAAACTTCTGTCATACTCTTGGGTTCTGCCCAATAAAAAACTGCCTCCACCTTCGACGGGTCCACCAATACTCCATGCTGAGACACCACGTGCCCAAGGAAGTGTACTTCTTGTGTCATGAACTTACACTTCGACAATTTCCCGTAAAGCTGGTGGTGTCGAAGGACCTCCAAGACTGCCCTGAGATTCTCAACGTGCTCCTCCTCTGATCTTGAGTAGATCAGGATGCCATTGATAAAAACAACGATGAACCGGTCTAGAAACTCTTGGAAGACAAAGTTCATAAGTCCCGTGAACACAGCTGGTGCATTCGTAACTCCAAACGGCATCACTACAAACTCGAAGTGCCCATACATGCACCTGAAATCTGTCTTCGAGATGTCACTTTCCTTTACCCTCAACTGATGATATCCAGATCACAGATCAATCTTAGAGAACCAACCTGCTCCCCTCAGCTGGTCGAAGAGATCATCTATCCTTGGGAGGGGGGTAACGGTTCTTGACCATTACCTGGTTCAACCTTCGGTAGTCTATGCATAGCCTGATACCACCATCTGTCTTCTTCACGAACAAAACCGGAGCACCCCATGGTGACACGTTGGGTCGAACAAAACCCTTCTCTATCAGATCATCAATCTAAATCCGAATCTCCCGCAACTCCGAAGGTTCCATCCGATAAGGGGCCATCGAAATCGAACGGGAACCAGGCTATAAGTCAATCCTGAACTCAACGTCACATCAGGGGGGTAGAGTCACAACCTCCTCAGGAAAAACATCGAGGAACTCCCTAACAACCTTCGGGACATCCATCATCTCTGTATCATCTGGAACCACTAATAACCCACCTAACAAGGAAAGGAGAGGCTCCACACGCTGGCTTCCTACCTGATAGCTCCTCTCACCAACAAAAGCTACACGCTGCCCATCCATGTCGGAGAACACGACTCTTCTCCGGAAGCAGTCGATAACAGCACTAACAGAAAACAACCAATCCATGCCTAATATGACATCGTATGGATGCATCTTTAACAGAAGAAGGACCCCACTAGATCGATGTGGTCCCAACGTCATCCCACATCCCCAGAAAACACAAGATACGATGGTATGGCCTCCAACTGGTGTACTTTGTACCAGTGGTACGGAAAGTCTCTCTACGTCTAGTCCCAAAGCATGGGCTAGACCAGGTGCAACAAAGGAGTGTGAAGCTCCCGAATCGAACAAAGCAGAAACAAGAGTGTTGAACAAACAAATCGTACCTCGCACCACCTCTGGTCCTGCTGGTGCTGTCAACTCTGTTGTGTGCAACTGTCCACGCCCAGCTCCTCTGCCTCTTTTATGTCGTCCACATCCCTGACCACACCCTGTTCGAGGTCCCTGAGGAGTACCCTGAGGTTGTCTCCCTCCCGCAAAGTCTGCCCTTGGAGGAGCATGGTCCTGCTGCTGCTGAAAGGGCCTCGCCGGTAACTGGTGCTGCTGAGGTGGGTGCTGAACCTGCCCACCTCCACCGTACTGAGATCAGGTCGGGCACCGACTCTGAACATGCCTGAAACCCCCACAATAAAAACACATTGGTCTTGGGCTCGTGAAAAAGGGATGAGGACCTGAAGATCTGAACTAGAACTAATGGGGCATGCTCCCCACTATCCTGAACCTGGAAGGTCCCGTCGCAGGAGACCTGCTACTAACTGCCTTCCCCTTCGACGAGCCCGACTAAATCCCCTCTCGGGGTGCACCTCCCAGTGAGTACATCCTCTCTACAACCTCTGCCTTCTTCTGTACTTCCAAGTACGTCGGAAGGGTGAAGGGGGTGACAGCATACTGGAGGGAAGGACGGAGCGCCTCCTCCAAACGTCTCGCCTGAGAGTCCTCATCCGGAAAGAGATCAGGAGCAAAGCACAGGAGATCCTTGAACTTGATCCTTAGGTCTCATACTGACATACTCCCCTGCTGAAGGGAGAGTAACTCCTGCCACTTCTTTTCCTTGATCATGGAATAAAGGAATTCCTCTCGGAATTCCTTCTCAATGTCAGTCCACGGAACCTCTGCCTCCACCCTCTCTCCGAGGTAGAGCGTCCACCACTGTCGCGTCACGCCTCTCAGCTGACTGACTCCTAGGGGAACCCAGTACTCCCTCGGAGCACGGATCAAGTTAAAAGTGATCCCTAGCTTCTCAAGCCACCCCTTCGTCTCCGTATCTGAAGTACTACCCTCATACTTCTTGAGGGTATGCCGCTGGAAAGAACGAAGAGTCTTCTGCCACTGGCTATCTTCCTCCTCTCGGTCAATCCTCAACTAATCGACCACCTAAATATATTGGGCCTCGGCCATCTGAGCCACCCGAGGATGACGTCCAGGTGCCATAGCTGTATGGTAAACAAGGATTGCCTAAGCCCAAGTAGTAAGGAAAACTCAAAGTATTATTTTATCATTTTATTTCAATTTCTTTCCCAGAACACCCAAATCAAGTAAAACACAATCATGATGATGCATGTACCTTCCCTAGGGTCTCTACCCTGCAATCAAAGTAGTCTCACTTGGTCATTCAGTAGGCTCAGAGTCCTTGCATCGGATCACGGGGGGGCCTAAAATCCCGCATCCTAGTCGGTCTTCCTTGGCCTATGTCACGCACCAAGATTAACTAACATTGTCGCCCTACCATCCCATGAAATCCTCATTGTGCCTAACTCCAGACTCCATCCTATCTCTCAACCATCAGCTCTCATACCATTCTGTCACGACCCCCTCCCACCAATGATGCCCTCCTGAGTTGGAAATGGTGAAAGGGAGATAATGACCCCCGAGTCCCACCTCTTGTAGGCCCCGGGGTGGCGACTAGCACCAAGGGTATGAGTTTTCACAAATATGGGAGGCATTACCCTTTTTATTATTTAGGATCGGGAAATAGGACAAGTCAACCACCAAAAAGGAAAAGAACAAGTGTATAGAAATAAACCCAAACCAAGCCCACATGCGTGTTTAAACAATTTATAACAAGGTACAAGTACAAGAAATCTCAATGTACAATACCAAAAGAAAACAAAGGTACAACAACAGCAACAACTCCAACTGTCCGACTAGTAGGGTCCCGCACGGCCCTGGTAGTCCTCCTAGAAACTTAAAAGTAAACGTAGGGTGAGCATACAAGTATACTCAGTAGGGAAACCTAAATCTCTCATGCACAAGTGGGGAGACATAATAATGTCCCGTGAGAACAATAGAAGAAACCTAGAAAGGAATTCTATCCACCAAACCTCACCAGCCACACTCCCCAAAAACACAATCACAACACGTAGTAGTATATAAGAACAAGAGTATTGGGTACCCCGCACCATTTCCCTTTAGTTAGCTTCTCTTCCTAATGATGAACGTCCTGACGCTGCCACACTCTCCCCGCCCTCACACACCTGGGACTCACAAACCACACATCCCTCCCGCACACACCTGGGCCTCACAACCACACATATCGCTCGCACACACATGGGCCTCACAACCACACATCCTTCCCGCACACACCTGGGCCTCACCACCACGTATCCCCGCCCGCACACACCTGGGCCTCATCCCAAAGATTCTTGGGAAACAGTAGAACCTGCCCGAAGAGTCCTGGGCTAAAGCCACCCCAATCGAAACCTACCTGAAGAGTCTTAGGTGTAAGTTCACCTCAAGCCATTACATGCTAGTGGAGAAGGAGCAGGAAGGAGCTAGTAACTAAAGGAAAACAACCTCTCCCATGAAATGGGAGTGTTTGGCACTAAGTTCTCAACATGGATGGGGTGAGATAAAACACAAAAGATACAGATATATATATATATATCAAACACACAGCCCAACCTGTGGCTTCTAAATAGAGAAACTGAGCACGTGCCTCGGCACTGCTACTACGAAGCATGCATACAAAAAACAATCCCAAGACCATTTCAGTTTTCACGTTTCAGAAGAATTAGTTTATTTAGTTCCTTAACTACTGGGAAACTATCCACAACCAACCACATCAATCGTTCGTAAAAAATATCCCTGCCATCCACAAATCAAGTTAGGAAAACACAAGCAGCACAACAAAAACCCTTCTTATCAACCAACCAACCCCATTGATTATTAATCTTGTTCCATTACCATGACCCACCATTCATTAACTCTTCCACTTCTATTTATTATTCACAACCCACTGTTCGTTCACAAACAACCTATCTCTGTAGCCCCGCTGTCAACCCCCATAACCACAACCGCACCGAACATCATTATCCCTTTAACACCATTATCGCAGCCCCGCAACCCATTACTAACATAGCATTCACACCAACCCACAACCAAGTCAACCGCAGACCCACTGCTCACCCTATCCACAACAACCCAGAAAACACCCCCATCACATTCCATGTATCCAAGCCAACACCCACATGTTCATTATTCCATTTTGTTTAACCGGGGTGATCACACAAGGGTTCCATATTTTCATTTAATCAGCCAACATTACTTGATTAACCAATTTCCACATTCCACAAAGTTTCCATCCATAAGAAAATCCAGAAGGAGAGGGCAATGTTTAATTATGTAAGAAAAGGCCCCCAACGACAATGATTTTCAGTAGGTAGAAGCTCATTCAATTCAAAACATAATATCACTGAATATAAAGTAACAGCAATCACAACTTCCCAAACCCGTTATATAAGCCAGTTATTATCATTATTAAACCAGTTCAAAAGTGTTTCACATAAACAAGAGAACACCCACCCCGCATGATGCACAAACTAGAGAGACGAAGGTAAGATCCCTACCTCAATAGGTTCTGATCACAGCGCTCCCCCGGATCAACTTTAGAAGATGTCTGTCGGCGTCCGTCACTTCTGTCGGGTCCCGACAAAACCTCCTCGGGTGGAAGTCAGAAAGGAAAGGCCAAAGGAAAGACAACAAATCCAAGCTCAGAAGTTCCGCCTCGTCGCTACGATCCTGTGTCCACTGACGGATCATAAATCGGAGCTCGGACAAAGAAGTTATGGAAGGAAAGGAGCCTTCGAGTCTCTTGGGAGAGCTCTTCTCAGAGGAAAGGGGAGGAGAAGAGTGAATTGAAAGGAGGAGGGGACCCCTCCTTTTATAGGCGAGAAAAGGAAAAGTACACGGCGTGTACATTATGGTACATGGTGTGTACTCGGTGATTTCACATGGTCTCCATGCGGCTTCCAACACGGCGTCACGGCTGTTCACTGGTCAACACACGGTTTGAGGGTAACGCATACGCGGGGAGGGACTACACAGCGTGTAGTTTGGACACACAGTGTGTACCCATTTATTGCACACGGCAAGGACACGGCTCCAACATGGCACACGGTCATTGACTGGTAACGCGTACGTGGGGAAGGACTACACGGCGTGTAGAACTAAACACACGGCGTGCACCCATTATCTCACACAGCAAGGACACGACTTGCAACACGCGGTATACCCGGAAAGGGGGTACACGGCGTGTAGTTTCAAAATTCTGGAAAGTGTGGGAAAAGTCTATTTTACCCTATAGAACACTTCTTGACCTTCTTTTTGACAAAGGAATGGGCCAGAGAGGTCCAGACCATTACAATACATGTTTTAACATTTACCATACAAACTGATTTTCTTAAAAAAAAGCCATCATTTTATTTGAAAATTATTTTACATTTTTACATAGTTATTTTCATATAAATTCATTTTCTCAACATTGTTGGAATTTTTATTTAAAGTTTTGTGAAAATAAAAGGATATTTTTTTATTTTTTTCTATGTAGGGTTTGAATGATCTAATAAAGGTATTTTAAATATATGCTAACATCCATTGATTTTTCTTATACTTATATGTGAATATAATCTAATAATACCATGAATATTCTTTTGATGGATGAATTATGAATATGTTATGAGAAAAACACTATGAAAAATATTTATTTTCCATCGGTGATTCTATGATGGAATAATGAATGTTTCAAAGATCTTATGGCACACAAATGTATGGTTTTCATTTTGTGACAAGTAGGCCTAAAATTATATATCCCTCTATTTCATTAGGTAATTATTGATATATAATGAGATAATATAAATATGATAGGGAGTGAAACCATTATAGAGATGAACATTGGTTGGGCAATAAACCTAATACATTATTGGAATTTTTCAACTATGTGGTGATGGTATTGTTAGTGAGCGTTGAAAAATTAAATGGTTTTATATGATTATTATTTTGAAATAGTTCCTATAGAAAGTTATTATTCATATGATATACTCTCATTGATCATGATTGAATAATGATGATTCCTCACTCTTTAACTCGTGTCTTTTGAAATGTTAAAGAATTATTATATAAATCATGATTTATGATCTATGACTAATTGGGTATGAACTTCATAAATTATGATCTTGATTTCATATCATTATGCTAATATTATGATTGAAAATGAACATTGATTTTTATATCTCATTTTTACCCTTTCTGTATATTTAATCTCACTCATTCTTATGTTTCCATTTTCCCCAGGTTATGATGAAAGGTTTTATGTTGGATATGTAAAATAATGGTACTATTAGAGATGAAATTGGTGTAATATGTTGAATATCCTTAATGAAATAAGTTTATTATGTGTATATCCTACAAATAAACTAAAACAATATACTTTTAGGGAACTAATTATGTTCTAATATATTTTTTTCAACTAAAACAATGTAATGTTAAGGTATGTTTATCTTGGGTTGCCTAAGTTGGTATTATAGTAGGGTTAAATTTCCTATATATTATTTTATGAAGAATATGGGGATAAAACATAAAAAACCTATGGTGAATTGAAAGTGATATATGGTGATCCTAAAAATATAACTTGACAATAAGTTTTCATAATTTAGAAAATCTCATAAATGATTTTCCTAATTGTATGATTGCTCACATTGATTATTGTATCATGATGCTTACACTTTGATTTTTGGTTTTGGTCAAAGACTAGAACTAGAAGGAACTAGGTTAACAACAAATTTGGAAAATAATTTAATTATTAACCTCTTTAGAAACTAGAATAAATTGGAACTATAATTACAAATATTTTTTCCATGGTCACACAACTCTCTCAATACATGTATTCTGATGAACTTCCAAATGATCAAAGGAGGTACCAGCACACCATTGAATCATTCATGAGGAAAAAATTAGCTTCTTTTAGTGGTTCGTATGATCCAATCAATTCTAATAAATTGACCACTGCCACTAAAAATATATTTATCATTCTAAATTTCTAAAATTATGACAAAGTTGTCCTGATAGTGTATCATTTGGATGGTGAAACAAAACGATTCTGTAATATTATTAAAAATAAAAGGAAGAAGGATTAAATTTACTCCATGTAATGGGATGACTACAATAAGATATTTCTCATTAAATATTTTCCTCAAAAACTTCACTTATAAAATGAAATTGAATTCATAAAGCTCATGTATAAGGATAATGAATCTATTAGTAACTATGATGAAAATATTGAAAACATTTCATGGCATGATTCTAGTGTTATCATCGACCCTGAAAGAAAAATTGACAGGATATTCAGCAGATTTAAAATAATTATTCAAAAAAATTGGCCATATGTTACTTTAGTATATATAAATAAATAATTAAATGTTATGTCATGGTATAAATGTATAGTGGATATTACCATCATTCTCATAGTTTTAAAAAGAACTGAAACTTGTATTTTTGAGTTAATTGTAATACAAAACCAATGGGGATAGGAAAATTAATGTTCATTAATGAAAAAAGGTGTAGAAATAATATTGGAGAAAATTATCTCTAGGGGGCTAGTAAATGTTTCTAGTGTGGAAAGGAAATCCATCGAATAAGTGAATGTTAAATATATGAAAATTGGAATTCCAATGAAATGGATATGGAGTGAGGTCATCCAGATACACCACCCAAACATTAATTATAAAACTAAAAGAAGAATGATCCTTATTCCAACTAGGTCCTGAATCCTAGGTTTAATGAAGAATATAGGTTTCAAGAACCTATTAATATAATAGATGAAAGTAAATATCGTTCTATCACAATCATCAGAGTGGTTCATGAGAATGAAGTGTTGAAAAGTACACTTATAAAACACTCTAGAAAATAAAATATAGTATTTAATTTTACTTACACCCACTCTTTTATATAATTATAATTTTCTATGGGAATCACATCCCCAACTCAAAATTTTGATATTGAATTATGTTTGAAAACCTATAATGTTATGATGATTCTATATCAGGTTTATTTCTCCTATATGATGGATGTTTTTGAAAATGTAATTCCTATAAATACTTTGATTTTACCTCTATATGAAGTTGATGAGATTTTTGTCATGGATTAGATTTATATATATTCATATCATATGAATATCAATGTAAGTTTTGTCATGTTTGATATTCCAAATCAACCTATGATTATCTATTGGGGTGAGGATGAATATGAAATTACAATGGAAACTAATTCAATTTTATGGGTCTTATTACATATTCCATAGGGTATCTATCTCAAATGGTTGGGAAGAAACTCAACATTGATGATATATATTTTTTGGGAATATGTAAATGTATTTCTTGAAGAATTTTCTAGTATTACCTTGAATCATGAAGTTATGTATTCAATTTAAATCATACCTAGTGTTGTGATTATTTAATGGAATATTTATAGAAATAACTTAATTGAGTTACAAGAATTGAAGAAGAAAATCTTGGAGAATACTAATAAGGGATTACATTGGCTAAGTACATCACCAAAGGGAGAAAAAATGATTTTTATTAATAAGAAAGATAAGGAAACGCATATTTGAATTAATTATTGAGAACTTAACCAGCTCAATATCATAACTAAGTATCCACAACCCCATATAATTTATTTTTATAATCAAATTTGAGGAGCTCAATACTTTTCAATGATTGACCTCCAATCGTGATATCTTACATTGAGGGTAAAAAAGGATGACATATCCAAGATAAATTTTTAATGTCATTTTGAATTTTTAGTGGTTTTATTTAGTCTTACCAAATCACGAAAAATCTTCTTGTATCAAAATATTATTTATAGATTACCATGATAATTTTATAGTTTTTTTATACATGATATTCTTATATGTTCCAAGAGAATGGATGAGAATAAATATCCATTTAGGATTATGTTGACGGCATTGAGGGAAGATAATCTTTATGCAAAATTTTATAAATATTAATTTTTACTATATAATTTATTCTTATTAAATAATTAAAAAATGGTATATTGATGGACCTCTCAAAGATTGAAATTATAGAACAGTGGTCCAAATCAACCATAGTCAGGAAACATTTTAGTTTTCTTATGTAACATGGATGATAGTGATGTTTTTTGGGAAATTTATTACAGCTATAAAATACACCAACATAGTTAACATGGAAGGGAGGAAAGTTCATATGTATAGATTAATATAAATATAACATAAAGAAGTTGAATAAAATTTTGGTCAGTGAATATTTTCTCACACAATACTACAGTGGTGAAGAGTTTGTGATCCATTATAATGAATTACATAAGGGGATATGAAATCTTATCATATATAATGACATGGTAGTAGCTTATTCCTCATTCCAATTGATGTTTTAAGAGATAAATTATGTGACTCTTGATTTTAAACTAACAATGGTATTTTTTTGGATGTTAGAGAGGAATTTTATTTATGGTGAAAAGTGTGAAACATATACTGATCATAAAATCATGAAGTATATATTCAAATAGTAAGTGTTTAAATGAAAAAATTGAGATAGTTGGAACTCATTAATGATTATGACCATTGAATACATTACCCCCTAAGAAGGGGAACATGTTGGCTAATAATCTGACTCAGATGGATCATGAAATTTTTTCTATGATGTGGTTTAAAAGAGATCCAATACAAATGGATTTGTAGATGAAAGATCTTGAAATAATAATGAAAGGAGAAAGATATTATCTTTACCAGATGAATTTTCAATAATCCATTCATGAAATGGTAAAATATGCATAAAAAGGAGATGTTGATCTATAAAATAAGTTATGTAATGTTCCCGAGTTTATCCATGATAGTGATGGATTGATAAGGTTCAAGAGTAGAGTATTTTTCCCTTAAATATCAGAATTTAATAGGGACCTATTAGTTGAATCTCATTTTTCATCATTCAATATTAACCCTGGAATTATGAAGTTTTATAGATATTTTAAATAGAATTTATGGTATGAGAATATGAATGGTTATATTTTAGATTTTGTTTCTTGATTCATGGTATTCCATTAAGTTCAGGATGAGAGAAAAAAATTTAAGGGGATTTTATAACTGTTACCCATACCTGAGTAGAAATGGTAAGTTATCCCCTTATATTTCAATGTGGGACACCCCAATACGTCTAAATGAAATAAGGTTATTTTAGTTTTAGTCAACCTAATTATGAAATTTGAACATTTCATTGTTATTAGAGAATATTTCTCACCTAATAAAATTTTTGGGATATAGATTAAGTTTTTATGTTGTGTGGTGTATCACCTACAATCATATATGATCATGATCTGAGGTTTTCCATAAATTTAAAGAGAAATATTTATCAATATTTTAATATGGATTTGAGCTTCATTGGTGCATATTATTATAAAACTGATGATTAATCTCATAGGACCATTAAAACACAAGAATATATCTTGAGAGATTTTTATATGGATTTCAAAGGATGTTGGGATCCACACCTTGATCTGGTCTAATTTTATTGTAGAAATATATTTCATTTGATCATTCAGATGGATCCTTATGAATATCTCATTGTAAATAAGTGAAAGACTCCAATTTTCTAGGATGAAGTTAGGGAAAAAAGATATTGGGACCAAGACGAGATGAGGAAATGGAAGAGAAGGTCATAAAAATTCTATAACACCTCATGTCAACATAGATTCAATAGAAATTTTATGGTGATAATCATAGGTGAGATTCAGAGTTAAAAATTAGTGATAAGGTGTTCTTATGGTATCAACATAGAAAAATGTTATATGATTTGAAAATTAGGGAATAATATTACCTAGATATATCAATCCTTAGGGGATTTTGTATCATATCAAGATAGTATGATATCACTTGGAGCCTCCTCCAAACCTCCTCCAACTTCACATTCTGTTCCATGAATCTCTTTTGAAAATGTACATGCCATATCCTTCATATAACAAATAGGTTATACCATTGGATTATGATATTTCTTATAAGGAACAATGATTGGATATTCTTAATATAAGAGATAAAGTGATTTAGAATAAGACTACTCCCCAAGTTAATGTATCTTGTAGGAACTATAAATTTTAAGAATCTATGTGGGAACCTAATGATGTGATAAGTGAAAGGTAACATATGTTTCTATTGAAGTGATAGAAGTTCAAGGGTGAAATTCTTATGGGGGATATAGTGTAACAACTTGATATTTTAGAATATATATTTTGTTTTATATATCGTGTGTATAATGAAGCCATGAAATTATTTGAATAGTGCATATATATTATAATATAAATCACATTATTGGGTATTTAAATGAAATATAATTGGTGAAAATAATTTATAAATAACATAGAAAATATTATTATTTCTATATAACTTTTTTCAAATATTTTTTTTATGAGAATTTTTTATACATTATTTTTATTTAAAAAATAATTCATAGTATTAAAATTTTGAAGATTAATTTTTGATACATTTATAAAGTGAATTCATTGGTAATAAATTGGCTATAAATGATAATTAAGTCATTTTAAGGTAAAAGATAAGTTTTTCTAAAAAAATATCTTATAAGAGAATTGTGTTTTTATTTTAATATATTAAATTAATAAATATTGATAAATGATTTTATCAAAAAATTTAAAAAACATATTCAATAAAATATTTTAACATTAAATTAATTATTTTTATTAATAATGGAATGAGAATAATTTCAGTGTTATGCTTAAAAATGTATTTTTATAAAAACGGGTTTCACAATGTTTTGTATGATTTTTTTGAAATGATTTTATTCCACTTATAGGAATTGAATTGGATAAAAAAAATTACATTATTGTGGTAATATTTTAAAAATATGGAAATTAGGTAATTTTTTTTCTATGAATTGTATCTATGTTAAGTATTAATTACTATGGGAAAGGTTAAAAGGGTTAACGAGAGGATAAAATAAATAGATAAATATAAAAATTACATAAAAACTTGTCTAAATACTATTGGATGAATTAATTTATACCATATATCATTCCATATTAAAAGTTTATCCAATTTGGAGCAACTTTTCTATAATTTTGAATTTATTATATTTTAATGTTCTTCACATTTACAAGTTTTCCACCTACCTCACTTATAAAAGGTCACCTCATTTTCAAAATTCTTGACACCACATGAAAACTATAGCTTGAAAATTACTACTAAAATATAATCATGGATTCTCTAACCATATTTTAGAAGTACTGGTCTCCCCAAAGTACCAACCTTTGGGGACATAAGGTGTATTCCAAAGGAGGTTTCCCAAAGAGGAGGTAATTGGATTTACTAGTCTATTTTGAGTTTGTTTCTTCCATAACCTGATCTAAATATTATATAACCATATTAAAATGATTAAATTTTTATAATTAAGGTACATAAAGGTTTTTATATTTATTTTATAGCCATTTTCAATGTCCTTTAAATCCTATAAGAAAATATAATTTTGTTTGTGTGTTTGTGTGGACTACCACCACCATGAAGTGATGTGATTCATGTTTCATATCTACCATGAATGGATTATAATATGGATGATTTTATTAAATTTATTTGATATATATTATTTTATTATGATTCTAGGAATATATATTATTATTTATCACTATTTCTTTACATTCATTGAAAATTAAATCATTACTCATGTATATGTGCATACTATTATCTCCAAAAATAATGTATATAATTTTTCATCAACGCCTTATAAGAATGGTTATAAAGGAGTATATGATAAATAAATATTATAATTATAATATTATTAATTTTCCTAATATGATAAAATAATGAAAATGGTTCAAGTATGGGTACACCTGAACCAAAATATGTAAGGGAAATATAACTATTAACACATGAATGTAGATTTTAGTGAAGAGTAATTAATTAATGTGTAATTGGAAATTATAAGAGAATGATATATTGTAAGATAACTTTTAATATAGTTATTTTGTTGATGTATATTAAACATGATTTATTATACATGAACTTATGAGTGTATATGATGAAATTAAAGACTTAAGGTAAGTGTTTATGTTGTAATTTCATATTTAATTAGGATTGTTTATGGTTTAATCTCATTTAAGGAAAATTATATCCTATTTATAACTTATACCCCCTCTATTTTCTTCTCATATTTTTAATTCTAGCTTTTCATGTTTTCTTTTTATTCTACTCTCTTTGGTATATAAAATTTTCAAGAATTTTTTTTCTGAAATGACATCCTTATTTCCTCTCCGATCGATGAACTATTTCATCCATTACCATGTAATTTAAAATGTCTTAAAGAATTTTACTTCATATAATCCAATTATTGTTTAAATTAATTTTAGTAAATATATGAATTTATTTAAAAAATATTAAAATAAAAATTTTGAAATGTTTCATAACATTTAATTTATTAATTTTTTAAAAAAGTGTGAAAGAGTGTTTGTTTTAATGTTTACCGCATGAAATGAATTTTCATGTAATTTAGCCTATTCATTGATTTTAAGATTCCATTAAAATTCTAAACTTTTATTTTCAATGAAATTCAATTTTCTTAATATTATGATAATTTGTATATACAATTTTATAAAAAAAGGATATTTTTTGTTATGTTTTTAAGGAAATGATCAACTGTTGTTTTAATGGTATTTTCAATTATGCCAACATACTTGTATTTTTCTTATGTTTCACTGAGGATATGATCTAAGGATTTCATCCTTGTTCTTTATATGGATGGATTTTCAATATGTGATGCGGAAAACATTATAAAACCAAATTATTTTCCATTAGTTATTCTATAATAGAATGAAAAATGTTTCTATGATCTTGTGTCAAAAATTACAATTTGGAATGCTCCCCTTCTCCACAATACTGCAAAATTCAGGCTCCCAGCTCCATCCCAAAGTAACACAACTATAATCCACTTCTCTAGAAATGTATGACTTTCCCCTTTACCTATGTCATTTTTAATAAAGACTATATACACCCAAAGATTCATATGAAGGGGGTGAGTATAAAACCCCAATAAGAAATATAAATAAACATTTTATGTAAGCTACTTAAATAATAATAATTTATATTGAATTTTAGAAAAAATAGGAGAGAATTAATATATAAAAACTCTACATAAAACCATACAAATAACTCAAAAAAATCGAAATTTTACTTTTAAAACCATTATTTACATGAAATTACTCACACCATAACTCACTCTCCCAAACAATTTTCACACAAACCCATGTTATGAACCCAATAATCCCACTTAGGAGACACATAACCCAACCCAATGCATGAAATTCCCAATAAGTCCCATGAATAGCCCAAACGTACAAGTGAAACCCATCCCTCCAAACCCAATTTGTCACATTTTGGTACAATCTGGTGTAGCCCCAATTAAACATGGTGTATAAATTAGAACTAAAAAGTCTCCATAATATGAATTATGAACACACACCACCCAGGAAATCTAGAGTGCCCCCATTTCATCAAGACAATATAGTATGATTCAAAAAAGGATTCAAATCCATGTGTATCTGGAATACACACCAATCTGATATCAAAAGTCAAGTTATCTCATGCCAAAATCACAATTTTAAAACCAAATCAATAAATGTTCATTTTATTGAATATGTTATGGAATTTCCAAATATCTTGATTTTTTAAACCCTTTTACATCATGAAAAAATATAATCAATAATTTTCAAAATCATTTAGAATATATATACATAATAAATCAACATTTATAACCCAAAGTTTCCAATATGTTGACATAAGTTGAGTAAGAGATAATCCACCTACTTCTCATAATATTTACAAGATTAAATCACATAACACCCTAATAGATCAGGGCTCTAGAAAAAATCATGTGATTTTTCAAAAAAAACTCATTGAAACACACCTTACCCACTCTATCGAGGAATGGAAGTCTCAAACTAGGTTAATTCTCAAGATGAAAATAAAAAGTGAGGAATGATAATGGGGAACATGGACTATACATATGATTACTAGGTAAATCACTACAATATTTGTAGATATTGAGTTCCAAAGTCAATACAATCACAATATATTCCAAAAGGATCCTTAAGGATTGAGATCCCTAGACATGAGGAGAATAATTAGGGTTATAGGGAATTAATTAGGTTTAAAATCAAAAAAAAATTAAACTTTCAATGTCGTGCATAGTTTGTTCACCTAGTTAACTGAACTGTATGCTTAATATGTGGATGTTACTATATTATACATAGGTTTTCATTGTCTTTATACCTGATTTTCAAAGTCACATGGTTTCCACATGGTTTTCCCAAATCATTTGCTAACTGTGAACCTAACCAAATGGCCCCTTTTAATCTTTCACGATTACCTAGGGATTCCACAAGGTTTCCTCTAATCTTTAACCAAATTTTCATCCTAATAAACACATATAAAACATTTTAAACCCTCTAGAGAATCCCCAAAATAAATATTTATTATTACATAACATAAAAAACACAATAAACATAAGAATTCCAAAAATTGGCGTGGTCACACATAACTCATTTAAATCATTAAATCATAAGTTCAGTGTTCATTTCTTATAAAATCACTTAATTAAACACCAAAAAATAAAATATTCCACCTACCTAACACATGGAAAATAATACACTCTATTATAGGAGGAATGATTCTTTGAAAACACATGTAATCCATAAAATATCCAAACAATATTTGAAAGGAGGGAATTAGAGCATTGAAATGAAAAATATTTTATGCCTCCATATAAAAAGATAGGGAACTAAAATCTCTTACTAATATAAATCCAAAACTTCCAATAGAACAAAATGTATCCAATAAACAAAGAAAAAATCACAACCTGAAATTAAATGGAGATATTAAGATATTATAGAGGAATAAATTCATAGGAATCACCAAAAAATCGCAAACCATTATTTAATATAAATTCTATAATAACAAAATTACTAAGGTGAAACTTTTAAAAAAATAAGCACACACTGAGTTCCTAGTGACAAACACCATCCATCATATGACCAACACTAGCCACTCATTTTTTCACTAGCCACTTGGTTCCTAGACACTAACCACCATGTGTCTAATCTTGAGGTATCTACTCATATTCCATTATACAGAGTACCCAATAGGCTACCATCATATATCGTGTGTTCTCTACTGATACCAACTACCTTTACCTTCCCTTATCATTATTTTATCCTTCAATACCAAAAATCAACTCAAAATAGACATAAATAAATTCAATAATTACATAAATTAAAAAAACATAATTCATAACCCTTGTTCAATACAAGACCCCTAATACACCTATTAAATATAAAACTTCAAGTTTAGTTTTATATATAATCAATATCCAAATTAACTCCCTTATAATACTTTCCCAAATTTCATATCCTTTAGTTATATTAAGGAGTCCTAAAGAGTTTATTACAAAAAAAATACTTAAGGGAAGGCCTGGATCATCAAAGTAATCATTTTCTTCTTCTTAATATATTTCCTTTATCTTACCTTCATCACCCTTATCAAAACTAATAGTTAACTTCAATAACATAGTATAAAAATAAATATAATTATATAATATTCTTATAATAATTAAATTTTATTAGATTCAAAATCATTCTTTCTTTATAGGACATTTTTTTAGGTCGGTTCAACCGTTATATGAATTATGCTACACTTTTTTTCATCATTATCATTACATAGGGAATGAAATAATGATTTATGGATATATATATAAAATTTATTGTTAATTTATGTTATTATTTTGTTTTTTTTGATGATAATATACAAAGGTAAAATCAATATTAAAACAACTCTATAATTGATAAAATAACCTTGAACAAATGAAATTTTTAAAAGTTCCTTATGAACCATACTCATACATATTATGGATCAAGAATAGAATAAAAGAACCCATTATTTAAATATGATTATATTACCTAAAGTAAACTAGATATGATGAATTGATAAATAAGAAATAATGATCAATACCACTATACCAAAACAACCATCAAACGATTTAAACTACTAACATCTGATGGTTAGTATAAAAATTTAATAACAAATAAATATGTAATAAATGAATATAATATATTAATATCGAATGACATAAATATAAATATAGATCTATAATATTTTAATAATAAAATAATTATTTTTTACATAGGGAGTTTGGTATGTTCAATAAATATGGGTGTTTAGGTAAAAGATCCTTTCATTACCTCTCATTTTGATTTGATTTTTATTTTCTATCTCAAATAAACATTATATATTATCGATTAGATCTTTAGATTCTATATTTATATTATTTTATCTCTATATATATTTAAATATACATACATATATATATATATATGAATATCATTTTATGGATATATCCTATAACTTTTACTTAGTTTCTATGGATGTTTCACATCTCTTTATATTGATCAAGCCTTATGAAGTTAGATAAAGAATATTTTTCTCTATTTATTTAAGTTTCTCATTCCGTAGACTTTAATAACCTATTTATTTTATTTTATTTTTTTATATTATATTGGAATTTTTTATACCATTATAATAAAATAATGTTATTATTTCGCTTTTCATTATATTCCATTTATTCATATGTTTTTAATTCATGAAAACATAAAAATGAAAAGGATATTCAATCTTAATATTTTTCAAAAAAAATCTCTTTCCTTAAATTATCTTTCATATATTTAAATACACTTTTATGTTACATCCTTGTAATATCCTTAATGTTATATTATCTTTCTTCATCAACATATTTACATTCGAGGTATCATCTACTTTCACTTTCTTGATGATCTTTGTACTTTCTAAAAAACTTTCTTTGGAATGTACTTTATTTTCTTAAGTTAACTATGATATGAATTTCATGAATATATAATCATTATATTTTTTATACAACACATATATTTATGGATATATTATTATTAATGTGTAGCTAAATAATTATATAGTCCTCTAACTTATTGATTAATGCTTATATATCAGTAGATTAATATATATGATACGTAGGAAATTAGACTAGTACACTATATTATGATTGTGTTAGAGGTTATAGTTGACTTATGTTTTTAATATCCTGAGACTATTTATATTCCACACACATATGTTATGATTATGTTTTCACACTTCATGATCATTTTATTATGATTTCCACTCACTTATCTTAGGTATCATGCACATGGTATTCTATATCCACATGGTTATGGTATTCTCATTTTATAATATTATACCTTATTATCATTATTGTATATCCCATTAGTATTACCTATGCTTCTATTTTCTCAAATATTACTTTTTTATGTATTTCCTTAGGATTTCCTATTGAGTGAAATTTTTTGAAGGGTTTTATAAATGGATTTTTTCTTAAAAAAATTATATTACTTTTATGGAAAGATAAATCAAGTGATTAATCACTAAATATACTAAACCTTTTGGTTATAGGTGTGTTTTTTAATCTACAATTCTTATATATAATAATAATAATATCAAATGATTTAATATTCATGTTTTTTATCTACGGGTTTTCCTAATAGTGGAATACTCTATATATAAATTAGGGTTAGTTTATAATTCAAGGTGATTATATAGATCAATTTGGGTAGGTAAATATTGACACTAGTGAGTATATTTCCATGAATTATTCTAGTTTACTCCATTAAACCCTTTGTTTCTTATTAAATTATAAAATTTATGGGGTCAACTATAAATGGTTTTATGATTATTTAGGAAATTTTTTTGAATTTAATGGAATTTATCACTTATGTTTTGTTTTATTTAAAAATAATTTAGTTTATTTCTTATTCACATGAAAACAATTGTTTTTTAGTTTAATAATTTTTTCCCTCAATTTATATAAAAGAATTTCCTTAATTAAAAACTAATATTATTTTCTATATGTATTTTTAAAATGGAATGATTATTTTTCTTATGCATCGGGTTGATATAGAGATTTGTGAGGCTTCCTACTGGATTTCATACTCTCTCCAAACATAAACATTTTTTTGTTTGTAGATTTCATTACCCTTGATACTAGTAAATGTAAATTATCATTATTTGGTAGAAGTTCTTTATAAGTGATCATATAGCTATAGAGGTGGTGAAATATGACAAATTCCCTTGATACACTTGTAGATGGTTTAATTTTTTTTTTAATTATAGTTTTTTTTCTACATATCTATTATTATTTATATAGGATATTAATTATTTATTTACATGTTTTTAGATATGTATATCATATATTCTCCTTATCCATATTTTTTGGGATGAGTTACCTTATATTTTTATTCTGGATAATGGAAATTTATTTTTTAGGTCTTTATATTTTAGTTAATTCTATATTTGGTTTGTTGATTCATTATAATTAATTTTTTATAATGTGGGATAATCCCACTATATGGAGACATCATACCATATTTCTCACTGATTTATATTTATTTTAAATTTCATTTCAATGATATGAAAAATAACTTATCACATATTTATAGGATATCCTTTAGAATTATGGTAGAATGCATCTAGAGAAAATACCTTTTGGGCCTTGTTTTATGCTCACCTAGGTATTATGGGATGATATTTATATCAGGGAATTATAATTTTTAACTATACAAAGGCCTATAGGGTCACACTAAAGGTTATATGATTGATTTTTTTTATATGGTGTTTATATGAAAATAAGATAACTATGTGATAGAATATTCAAAAATGTTTTATAGGATATAAAAAAGAGTTTTGTGTATGATTGTAGAAGATATTACATATAACAGGTTATAAGGTAGAATATATAAAAGTGTTAAATTATTTAGTGTAATGGGATATTGGATAATATATGTACACTAAAGTACTAAAATTTAGGATATGATGTAGCCTTATCATTACATGTCATATAGGTACTATATACATATCACTTGGGAGAATATAAGAATATCACTTGGAGTTAAAAATATGTGTTATGAGTTATTATAATATGAGATGGAGGTTATTGTATCAGGTAATAAGAGTTATCACGTGACAGCTCCATTTTTTATCTTCTATCTTAAGGTATAATTTGTTTGGAAATTAAACCATTTGATGATGTAATAAGAGATTACTTATTAAATTAATTTAATAAATGTAAAAAATTAAAATAGTGATGTGTTTAGATATATAGATATTACATGTAATTTAACATACTATTTATGAAAAAGAATTAATAAAATATATGACAATACTCAACACATAGAGTTTCTAAGGGATATATATAAAATAGTCCAAAACAAATGTGAGTGCATGTGATTTGTAAAATAAAATTCTCTAATAGATGAATATATCAACATTTATTTCCTCCTTTTTTTATAAGAGATATTGCTATACAATAAAATAAAAGAAAATATTCTAAATTATTTTAGTGATTCTCCAGATTTGTGGGTACCTAAAGGGAAAAAATATTGGTTATTTTAGAAGGATATTATCCAAATTTAGTTAAAGGAAGATTCTATATTAAAATTTCATGTTCTTCATGTTATGTTATTCTTTCTAAAAATATAATGTGAAAGATCTGATAAATAGGATTTTTTTAATGTTATTCTCTCATTTATGGGAATGAATATATCTAATAAAACCCTTCATTAGGGTTGTCACTTACCTAGTGTAGATAGGAAAATAAATACATTAAAGAATTACTTGGTGGTTATAAAGGGAAATATTTTTTGTTTCTACTATATTATAAGGGGTAGTTTGATGGAAAATAAAAAACTAATATCTTTTTCTTCAAAGGATACTAATGGAACACAATTGTGGCATATAAATATTGAGAACATGAGTGGTAATAAACCTATATATTTGAGAAATAAAAAAAATGAAGGGTGTTAGTTTTTTAAAACTTTTGTTCTTGGGTCTTGTTTTTGAGGAAAAATATTAGGTGTAATTTGGAATTAGTAAGAAAATTTTGGATTAATTATATTCTATATTCATTAAGATATGTGGTGTATGATTTTAGTAACTTATAATGGCATGAAAAAATGATTTTTCACATTCACTGATTCTTTATCATGTATGAAATATTTATATT
Source organism: Viscum album (assembly GCA_963277665.1). Lineage (NCBI taxonomy): Eukaryota > Viridiplantae > Streptophyta > Magnoliopsida > Santalales > Viscaceae > Viscum > Viscum album. The sequence goes on from OY728167.1 coordinate 406,781,026, forward strand.
TTAAAATATATAAAAATATTTTGTTTGTTTGATTTAATTACATTGAAATTTTGTTGATAAACATATCGAGAAAAAAATGAAGATATATATCATAATGATAATGGTTTTTAGTTTTATAATACAGTGTTTTGTGACTTTTGTAGGAATGAGGGTGGTTTGCTGCACCATTTTACATGGCATACACCACAACTGAACAAGGTGATATATCGTATGATTCAAACACTTATTTTGAGGTAATTCCCATGGGTTATGTGGTATTGTGTTTTATTTCAATAATTGTGATGAATATTAATTATATGTGAAGTTTTTATTATGATTATAAATAGTAATGAAATCATGAGTCCTCATGCATATCAATTGATGAGGAATAGTGTCTTATTGGTAAAGTGGATGTAAATAATTGATATATAAAGCACAAAATTTGAAAGGATAATGAAAAAAGAGGATTTTATAATAAAAAAAAGAATTTATAAATACATTATGAACTATATAAGAAGAAGTTTTTCAAATTCTAAAAAAGTTATATGGTATAGTATCTTCTTCATTAAATTTAATAGTGGATAAAGGAGAGAATGATTCACGGTTTGAAATTTATATATTTATATTGTAATAAAATAATTGTAAAAGTTATCATAAAATTATGCTTAAATGGTGTATTAAAGATATTTTATATTATGTTTACTAAGGAGGAATCAAAATAAATTTGGTCAAAATAAAAGGATGAATGATTATTGGTATACTAAAATATATCATTAATATTGATACAGTTTTGTAAAATTAGTTTTTTGATGTGTATTATCATTGAATTAATTTTTATCTATTGGTGTGTTTATAATAAAAACATGTTTTATGATTCATATCATAAAATATAAAAAAATATGATTTTACACTAAATTATATAATAACATATGGACTGGTCATATTATATGACATTATGATATATCAAGTTTTTATTTAACCATCTTAGATGATTAAACATATAATCATATATTAAGATAAATTATAATATATTATGGGTCAAAATGGTATGATTTTATGTCAAATAATATTCCCAATAATCATAGAAGTGGACTTTTTTAATCTATAATATATGATGAAGAAGGTAGAGAAGGTTGAACAAGATTTTGAATATATATAATTTATGATTAAAATAAACATAATATACAGTGAAAAAAAACATATACAAAAAATTAAAGATTTATTATACTTGATGAAAAAATGTATGAGTTTTATTAGTGTATATAAAATAATACGCTTGTATGTTATTATATGTAATGTCACAAAATAAAATTTAAAGTTTCTTTTCCATAATTTTTATAACATATAACTTAGAGAGACACCGCCTATCATTTAATCCAATAGAAACCCAAAAAATTAAATAATTTATTAATTTGTTAAATATTTACTTATTTTTATAAATTTTAGTTATCTTAAATTTTTTTGTTTATATTTTGATAATGGGTAATGATGAGAATTAATCTTTTTCATTTCTGGTCATATAAATTAAGAGTTGTGGTTTAATTAAAAAATATGATTTAGGGATTAAGAGGAAAGGAAATTTATAAGGTCCTAGATTTATAAAACCATCTCTCTTTGAATTCATGAATCATGGATGTGTCTATAGGATAATTTGAGTCTTTTCCCTTAATAATTATTTATTCTTATTCTTATAGTCGCATTGTTATTCATTTTTTCATCTGTTTTGTTCATAAGGTTTCTTATTGGTTTTTTTGGTTAGTATTTTTCACATTCAATAGATCATTTGTTCACATGTTTGATCCTTCGTGTAGACATTCCTTTTTCAATGTGGTCGATCCTTCCATTTTTTGTGTGGTTTCTTGTTTTGTTATACCATCGATCCTTTGTTTGTTTGTTCAATACTTCATGTGATCGAACCATTAGTCATGAAGTTGATGGTTTATTCATGATGTTGACCTATAAATTATATTAGATAAGTTGATCATTTATTGAGGCATTTGAACCATGCATTTATTTGTTTTTCTATGTGGAAAAGTAGTACAGTCTCTTATCTGATTCTTACGATTGATCCTCAGAGTCTATTGTTTATTCATGTTCCTGGTCCATGTGGTTAATTTTCTACATCATGAAGTCGATTGGAATGTTTTATCCACAAGGTTTATTGTCTACTTTTTGTGGATGATCCATTCAAATGATTATCTACTTAAGAAAAAAATTCTTTTCGAGAATGATGTGTTATTATATTTTTAGAAAAAATAAGGAAATAAAATATTAAATCATGAGTTTTAAATCATGAGATGATTACTCTTGAATATATCATTCAAATACTTGATATTAGGGTATTTAATGATTTATGAATCAATAATTAAATATAATATGAATTAATAGTGAATTAGATAGGAATATTTGATTAGTTTTTTATGAAGTGCCCAAAAAATAGATATATTTAAATTCTAAAATGACAGATCTTTTCCCACATTTGATATGATTTATTTATATCTAGTTTAGGAAAACTAAACTATTAACATTTATTATTGCAACCCATCTACAATTATCTAAATCCACCTTTGAGTTTTTAGTTGGTGTGTGACCCCCTATCTCCCTATATCATGTTAAAACATGATTTGATGCTTATTTACAAGTATGGGATGTGATTATTCTTGTTTATTTGTGAAATTTCGAATCTATAATTTCTATGTTACTCTATGTTGATAAGTGTAATGAACTATAAGAATTATAATAATATAGAACCTATAGAAATAATAGAATAAAATTAACATACACAGATATGATGAATACTCTTTTATGATTCTAGGAAAATAAGTATAAAAATGAAAAGAAAATAATGAATTGTTTATTAGTATTATTATCTAGCATCAAATTTTTGTATTTATTTTATTTATAGATTAAAACTAGATACTGTATACGATGCATGATATTTTATTGTTGTTATAAAAATTATCTATGAATGAGAAAATAATAATCGCCTGATACAATATTATTTCTGATAAGAATTACATTCTAATTATGGATAATTAATTATTGAAATTGGATAATTATTTGATGGTTTAGATAGTAAATATTTCATATTATGGGGATTAATTAAATGGTTGGTATTTTATGAATGCATGAATTTTTATGAAGATTCTTATGTTTCCTCTTTATATTTATTAGTTATTATTCTATTTTCATTGTTGTGATTTGTTGTTTCTTCAGAAAATTTTAATTTATTGAAATGGATAAACAACATAAATATGGTAGTATAATCTTAATAATGAGTGAAGAAATTAAATAATTACCATTCATTGGAGAAATTTATTGAAAATGGAAATAATTCTTGATGTATATTTACATTGAATCCTAGAAATTGTTAGTTATATCCTATATGTTTCATGATTTATAAAACCTATGTATAATGAAATATTTAATTCATGACATGAATCAAAATAGTTGTTTTCTATGTATGATTTTTTGGGGATAATCAGGCCCTTTCTTATTTGTAGGAGGCTTTGGTTCCTCGATTTCATGGACTTAGTTTCCTTTGTTTCTGTTTTGGAAATAATTTTCATCCTAGTGTTAAAGATATAGGATCATTAAAACTTTTATGTTATTATTGATAACTTGATATGGTTAGTAATGTTTTGACGAGAAATGGGATGGAATCTAGGGACTACAATAATGATTGATGATGGTGATGGACATATGATTTTTATTATTCACAATGATGTTGGGGATGACATCGAGGTAGAACAAAAGAGTTATAAATGTTATTTTATATTGATATATTCTTTCTTGATTAGTTGTTTCTAGTTATTACTTTATGTGTATAGATTACCAAATGTTTTTTATATGATTGGATACCATATTATTAATATTGTATGACTCTATGGATGATAAGTGCATTTTTCTTTGGTAGATTATGATGAGTCATACAGTACTTAGATAATTATGAAATGATAAATTGATTAAAAAATTAATGGGTTTGGTTCAACGTGATTATAAATGATTACATCAAACCTGAGAACAAGAAAGAGATTTGGTGTTGAAGGTAATTGGCTTAAGAGATTAAAGTATTAATCTTGGAAATGAATATGGAATAATATTAGTCAATTAAATGTATTGTTAAATAATTAATATTGAATTAGATGTGTGTATGAATGTTTGATATCTAGTCATTAGGGGTTTTAGTTGGGTGTCTTGTTTGATGATATCTACAGATGATTCTAAGTCTATGTAGTTTCCCTTAGTGTGGTTTTATGATATATATACTTTATATTTTCTGATTACATATGCCTCACCACCAACGTCTGTAGGGAAATCCACAGCCAAATATTTACAGTGTTTCTTCTCCAATATCTAAGATGGAAAGGGAATGAATGAATGTTTTTCGCTCTCCCACACTCTCCCTTTAAAAGTAACTATGCGAAGTTGTATCCTGAGATGTAATGGATTATGGAATATGGTGCAATCCTACCCAGGCTTTGATGGATCTCAGTTTTACTCTACATTTATGTGTAGGTTGTAACGATTTGAAGTTGTATCATATACTTGTATCTGGTCATGGAGGTTACAGATTCCAACATATGTACATGCATGGGCTATGAAGCATAAAGTATATTTCATTTACATAGTAAATGGTGTCATCTATACATATACTTGGTTATATTTGAGATTATTTTAATGAGGTTTTGGTGGACTTCGAAGAAATTAGAAAAGATATGATATGATTTCACAAGATACAGGATTAATTACAAAATATATGAGAATAGGATTTGAGTCATTGATGCGTGAGAGTGACATACCATCAGGGAAATTTAATATGGGTACCTTCATTTATAGATATGATTTTCAAATAGTATTATTTAGTTCAATTTGATACATGTTGTGTGATCCATGGTGGGGATGGGAAAATAGTCTTCACTATTTAGGTGACAATTTTGTTTCATTTGTTTTTTAATTGGTGTTTAGTAAGATTCTTTCACATTTTTCATGAGAGGTCATAGGAAGTATCCTATTGAGTATATGTGTTATGAAAACCGTAGATAAATATAAAATATTTTTTTCCCACAAGAGACAGTTGGTGATCATGTTGGGAATTACTAGCTTGAAGATTTATTTATGAGATATTGGATCTTTGTGGTCATTGTCAAGGATTTACTATTGGTAATTTCTATTTTTTTAATTTTAATTGTTCTATTTATGTATAGAAATACATTTTGTATTTGGATTTATTATTTTTTTATGTATGTTGTTGGTTTTTGGTTACTCTTATTATCCCTCATTACTTAAATCTATATTGAGGGTAATGCATCCCATGTCTATGAATCATATACCCTTGGGGATACTTTCCAACCCATGGAATATTGGATGAGGGATTCATGTTTTATTATCTCCATTACATCATTTTCGTCCCATGAGGGGTACCATTAGAGGTAGGGGTTAATGAAACAATGTTATTAAAGTTGATGTTTAAAATACAAGATGGAGTTTCCAGTTAGGTACTGTTGAGGATGCATGTGTTGGTTAGGAAATAGTATCATATGGGATTAATATGTGTAGTAAAAAATGGTATTAGATAATTTATAGGTTTTTCAGCCCCCATGTGATCAAACACAAATGAATACCATGTTTACAAAACATTATAATTGAATTGATTATTTTATGGGGTAGAGGCCTAGGAAAAGATCAGGCAATATGATTGTTTGATCCAAAGTTTGAATTAGGTAGATAGAGGTAAATGGGGTAAAATTGAATTTATTAAATAACCTTAAAGTAATTTCTATCGGTTTTATGTGTTCTTGATATATTTTTTTCTTTTTCAAATATATCTCCAGTTTAACATCCCCATCATGTTCTTGTCGAAGATGTGCAGAAGGATGTTCCATTGGATCACCATAGAGTGAAGGTAAATGATAAGATTTGGGGGATGAGAGTCTGAGTGTCTTAACACTAGGGTTTACAGAAGTAATATGGATTATTTTTAGATTAATAGATAGAGGATTGTATGGTGTAGGTTCATATATAATTATATTTGATTCATTCCCATATCAAGCACTTTCTTTCTTTCGTTATAACGATACTATGTGTATAAACCCACCAACAGTGGATTTTTTCCTTCATGGATCTCAAGGAGTTAGTTATTGTTTTGGATAATTTTTGAGACTAGATAGATTCCATGTTTCCATGTTCAATTGTTAAGTTGGCCTATCCTATTATGCCCTAGACCCACACTCCTAGATCTCGTGCTAATAGACACATACCTTACATACTTTCTTTGATACTAATAAAATCCTGGATATATCCATCCATAATTACAAAATAAATATTGATTATTGACTATATTAAATAAAAAATATGTTCTCCAGTTTAGATCATTTGATAATTATGATTATAAACCTAAAAATCTCATGTTTTTTGAAAAATGTAGAAATTTGTTTCCCACTATAAATAGAACTACTTAATCCATAATTAGTCTTCCACATCTATCACAAATGTCCCCAAACATCCTATAAAACTAAATATGTCATGTGAACTAACTGTATTCATAACCTTGGGTAATGGAAACATTATAATGGGTGAGATCAAACTCTTAGTAAGGTAAAACATTACAATGGAAGTAATCATGTAATAAACATTACATTAATATTATTTAAGGAATATGTAAACAATATGAATCCATAATCAACATGAAATTGGGAACCTTATGTATCCATAACAATAAATAAAAACATTTATATCAATAATACAAATCTCATTTAGATAGAATACATAAATATGAACATAAAAAACCTATTGTTTGGCCCTTTTTTCAAGACACTTCACTTCTAATTGAGATTGCAGTCAATAAATCTTACTAAAATGGGTACGCATACACTAAATACAGAAACATTTTTTACCTCATGATATATTTCAATGCATTGAGGGGATATATAATTATATACCTGACCAATCACCTAATTAAGTCTAATGAATTTACAATAAGAGTCATCAAGACCATTAATACCATTCCAAGAGGAACCACTTATTGAATAAAACATGGATATCAGTTTAATAATGAATATAGAGTATCAATACATGATCAACATGCATTGGTTTGTTCAATAATCATAAAGAATGACAATACTTTTCCATATGTAAATAAAAGGGATAAAATAATCATAACATGTCCATAGATAAAAGGTGTATGGTCAAAAAATACATAGTCAACATTCCAATAATCATCCATATTGGAATTAAAATACACAAAATATCAATAATTTCTCCCATGTAATTATAATAACATTATTTATAGGTTAACATCATCCAATATGAGTTATGTTAAATGTGATGATCATTCCATATAGATAAATCAATATATTATTAATTCAATATATGAATAACATGATCAAAATCCATCCATAGGATGATGGTGGATGGTTTCAAAAATAAAATATCCCCATTATAATATAAGAAACATAGAATGATAATGAAATAGATGAAAAACATCCTTTAAAAGGAATACTTGAACAATGTCTCCCAAGAAGGGGTCATGAATAGGATTGTTTGGTATCACCAGTTCATTCCAAAAAAATGATATATATATATATATATATATTAGTTTATAAAAAGTGAATATAAACTCTATTTGTGGAAATCCTTTTAAAATGGAAATTGAAGTGGAAGTTAAAACCTAATATTTATTTTAAAAAAATATATAACATTGAATTGATAAAGGAAGTTTCTGGTCACCTGTAATTATATTTTTTAAAATGTGATGTAAAAAATCATTGAAAACATTTACCATTAAAAGATTCTCCAATAATGGAACCATTAAAATGAAATAAATTTTTCTATTAGAAATTTTGATCCAAATAATTTTATTATTAAAGTGAAAATTTTAATACTTGACAATACCTTTTTTTTAAATTCACCTTTTGCAGGGCATCATTAATTCCCTATTGGGAAAACCAAATTTAAAAATTTATAAAACTCAAACAAGGGGGACTAATTAATTAAGATATAGATAGTAAAAAGTCGGGTTCAAAACCATGAGATCATGAAACTTGTTATTTATTTTTTTTTAAATAAAAAAATGATGTGATTTGAAGAAGGGGGAGAAAGAAAAATGGTTTTGGTTGTTTCTGAGAAAGGGATAGAAAACAAATTGAAGCTGGTTTTGGTTTCAAAAATAAATTAAGAAAGGGTGTGTAGGTTTTTTTAGAATTTAGGGTTTAGGTGAAACTAGATTTATAGTTGAATTATATTAACTCATAGTTGGGTTAAGAGTTAGGATGAGGAGGATCTAATGGTTAGGGTGTCCCCTATTTATTATAAAAAAGTCATATTTACCATAGTCCAAAAATTTTGGGATTTAATAAACATTATTTATCTCATTACCATATTTAATCCAAATTTCGATATATTACCTAATGGTGATGGTATAGTCTAAAGAATCTAGTTTCTCAATTAAAATTATGGATTTATAAATGTTGGCCCAATGGTCCTATGAGAATAAAAACAAACAGATTGTAATTTAGATTATGAAATTGTAGAAAACTATCTTGAATAAGATAAATACAATACAAAAACAACTTACCCATTTTTATACATTACCATATACCATGGTGATAATTAACCCCTCATTCCTATAATTAGGGTGTAAGTCTAATTGCTTAATGAAAAATAAATCATAATGAATAGTGTCGAGAAATCCTAGTGGAGGACCATACACTGTATAGCAACTCACCCTAGGCTTTTGTCTCTAGATCAATCCATGGAAGTAGCAACTTGGTACTCTATTTATAGATCTCTATGGGTGCTTGTTTTGTATTAAATTCACCAATAAATTCATCAATAATGATTATAGGGTCATTAATAGTAACCCCATGCAATCTAAAGTCATAAAATGGGTTTTTCATTGAATTTCACAAAAAATATGGCAGTTTATGGCTCTTTCATAGCATTTTATGCCATAATTTTTCATGTCCCAACATCCCATAAGTGATTTTTCAGCATAAAACGAAGTCTTAAAATCCAATGGATTCTTTACAACATGAATAATATGTGTATTTTCATGACACATGTGGTTCTTCTCTGCACTCCTTTTTTCTATTCATGCCTTGGTTTTAAGCCATGGGTCCCAATTTTTATATGTTATAAGAATTACCTTTATGGTGTAAATTATTCTTTTCTAACCCCAGAACCTGTATTTCTCTATGTATCCTATTTTTTTACCCTCGATAGCTTCCTACGATCATCCTTCATCATGGAAATCCATCATTAAGTGAAAATATATATCATTTTTTCTCATTTTTTTCATTTTCCATAAATTTGTTTACATTGAAAAATATGAAAAATTCCATTAAATATTCAACCAATAATTAAAATTTTAAATCATAATAGTGATTTATTTTAATAATAAAAATTATGCATATAATGTACATAACAAATTCTCTCACACATGAATTCATACATGTCCGGAATGACGGATTCTTAACACACTACAAAGATTACTCACCCTACCATGATTTAAATTCAATATGAATAAAAAAAATTGATTTAATGATAAATTTATACATTTAAGAATTACATAATAAAATTCATCAGTGCCATACTTTTCAAATAAACAAATCAACCATCTATTTTAATTTTCTTCTTTTAAAATAACCACACCTTTTAATTCTTCTATTTTTATTTTTCAATTCATCATTATTATGCCTGTAATTTATAATTTACCTCACATTTAATTTTTACCCTCAACATCAAGGTAAATTTTTACATGAAATTCAGATCATACCCCAAAAAAATGTCACATACCATAGGCTTGCAAGGAATCTAGAATCTCCACCATGTAAAGACAATGACCACCATTAATAATGAGCACATTCATTGAGGATCAATTGTCTTTGAGGCATTAAGGTAGGTGGGTATGGATATGAAAATATAGATCTAAAAGGTTGTTTGACACTGATAAAAAATTCATGATATAAAAATAAAATCTCAATGGAAATATCCCTTTGTATATTTTATCCCCCCCACCCAATCTCAAAGTGTGATCATGGTACAAGTAAGCATAATGAATAAATCACCCTCTCTTTATTTTTTTTCCTTGGCATTTTTTCAAAATCTGTGATTGGGAGAAATATCACATCCACCACCTAACCACATATGATCAAAATCATCAGCCTGGTAATATTTATTTTTAATACTCCTAAGACACATCCCACTTTTCATTAAATAGTAGTGAATAATAAAACATAATTAATGATAACTTGGCCTTCCCCAAATGATAATGAAATACCCTAGAAAAATCTCCTCAATGTAGTACATCCCTATCTACCAAGTATATCCCCTCCCCCACTTATTCTTTAAAATATCATGAAATTCACTATTAGTAGCTTAGTAATTGATATTATTAGATTTTGATATAGATCATTTCCTAATATGGTCATTCATGTATTCTTTCATCTTAAGAAGGACAAATTCAAGGTGGATCCAAGGAAAAAGTGTTAAAAAAACGATGCCTCTTTGAAAAATAAATAACTCATACCTACTTCAACCTCTTCTAGAAATGTAACTGAACATTAGATCACTTAATTAATTCATTAACTTCTTTTTATAATGAATATTCATGTGAAATTCAATAAGAACAGAAAATATATCATGATAATAATAAAATAGAATCCAAAGTAATAAAAAAATGCATCCTTGACATTAGGGGTCATCCAACTCATAGTAATAACTCATGGAGTCTGGTAGTAAAGGGGCCTAAGTGTAATCCAAGGGGAATCACCCAAGTCATTCCACTGTAAATAGTTCTAACTAGGTCCAAGGATCTCTTCCATGGTAAAATGGGCTAAGCATGACTAGGTCCAATGGGGTGAATCCATTGTTCCACATGTCTGAAGACATCAAAATGGATCCAAGGAGTGTATCCAAGGCATCCTAATATCCGAAAGATAGTGAGAGTATCCTATGGAATCATTCTAGGTATCCACTAGTAGATAAAAACCATGTTCTAAGGTAGTTATCTCCCTTGGAACATGTCTCCTTGAATCAGAATGGCATCCTATGAGTGCTCAAGTAATTCCATCTGGAATCTAAGGCGGACTCAAGTGTGACCACTTCTATAGAGATAAAAAGGTCTATATGTAATAGAAACCTTATAAATAATTCATTATTTAATTCTTTCCCAGTAATACTCATTCCTTTTTGATATTTCAATTGGTTCATTCCATTAACGTTCATTAATGCTACCAGTTATATCAAGGAACTTAAACCATTTATTATTTTAATTTTATATTCAATTATTAGGTCCATTCCTTTACCTTTTATAAACCATATGAGGTCGGATAAGGACATGAAGCCATTTTAAATTTAATTATAATTAACTTCACCATGTGATATCTATAAATATACTTTCCATTTAACATCTTAATGATTCATTAATTAATTAGAATAGTTACCTTAGAATGGTCAAGTGATAACTACACATGTGCTAGCCATTATCTATTCATAATTAATTTAATTTAAGATGGATTTCCATTAGTAGGGTAAATCCACACACCCTAATGTTTTATAAGATAAACCAATAGGGGTTACCAAGGAGTATTTATGGAAGAACCCTACTTATAGTGTAAGGTGTTTATTTCATCACCACCAATGATCTAGTGATCAAATATTGGAAGGGATCTAGAATATGAGTGAAATGAGTATGATAATGGAATGAGAATTTAATACGAAATGCTCTATGAAATAGGTGTGTGCAAAATGACCACAATTAATATAATGGTGAGACTTGAGGGATGAATCATATACCTCCTACCTCGATCCTTTAACATTTTCCTCATCCAGTATCAGACTTTAGTTTGTCCTAGATCAGAAGAAAATGGAATAATGCATTAATTCCCAAAAAATATGGCATATGAGCCTCTATTAAGATAGCTTCATTGAGATGAAGAAAAATGATTAACTAAGCCTAATCACTAAATATCTTACCCAAAGGAATCCAATGATACCAAATGAAGCTCAATCGGAATTTGCACAGAGGAGATATCCAAAAATCATGGTTATGCCAAAGGGGAGATCCAATGAAAGAAATATAGTCCTACTATCACTAAAATGAATAAATAAGAGTGAGGGGAAATTTAAAATATGTTTAAGTGTGAAATCGTAATTTTATGCCAAATTTATAGTGTCGCATGGTTTGGATGCATGGTTGGCCAAACTCTGTGTTGACCATTCACCTCTCACTGCTTAAGGGGGGACTGTGCATGGTTTCATGTGCGAGGTTTGACTAATCTTGAGTAAACTGTATGGAAAACCTCTAATAAAAGTTTCAGAGCAACCCACATGAGAATTATCCCATGGATGCATGGTTTACTCAATCCATGAAATCATTTGAATCACTCTTTCTATCCCCCACACTGTTAGGGAAACCGTATGGACTGGATCGCATGGTTTATACTAATAATGTGGCCCAGTCCTTTTCTCAACTGACTGGGGTTCCCATCTCCAAACTATCTATTTACACCTCTAAAACTTACATAACCTCATTATGAATCCATAATAGTTAGAAAGTAAAGAATTATATTGAAAATTAAAGGATTTATACCAAATAGAAAATCCAGTTTCTTACACATGACATTTTTGTTAAAATGTTAATCATGTGTTTTCATGAAATTTAGTTTAAATGTCTTGTAAAATGATATGATATGTTTTTATAAATAATTATCATAGTACATTAATCACAATAATTTATGTATTCTATGGAATTGACAAATTTAGAGTGTTTATTACTTTTTTCATCAGGATTTTATAGGATTTTGTTTTATGAGGCTCAATTTCACTTTATTGTTTTGTTGGATGGTTATTGGGTATTAGTGAAAGGGGAGATCAAATTATTATATTTATTTGTCTCAATGCATTTATTTCCTAAGAAAAGTACATGGGTAATAGTTTTTGGTTTTTAGAGAGAGACTTGGGATGTGACTATTTTAGTGTGAAACCCCCATTTTAGACATAACGCTCGCTTAGAAACTATATTTATGGATATATTTATCCAATAGAGATTATTTCTAGAGAAATTGTACTCCTATATAGATAACATTAAGGATGAATAACCCCCATGAAAATTCACTCTAAGGGCATGGTTCCAAAAAGAGGATCCCACATTCCACTAACCTTATATCCCTAGGTACATAACAATGGTTCTTTTATAGAACTCCATTACTTAATTTCCTCTTTACTATGATCTCATATCTTCAAATACATTTCACTGTACATAGTGACTTTTTTATTTTGAATTATACGTATGGTAGTCTTGTTAATTTTTTTCTTAAAGGCATTAAATATTATTATTATATGTGGATTTAAAACTAGCTGTACTTGGTTTACTTTATAAATATTTTATATAGATAAATTGGTGGGATCCTACGATAACGCTCTAGGTAAAATTATTGAGAAATGTCATAGTTAGAGAACCACATAGCCTCAAGAAAGCCTCCCAAAACACCAATGGATTATGACTAGAGGAAATCTATTAAACGGTACATTTGGGAGACTATTCCCTTGAAATTGTTACAATCAATAATAATAATGTAACTGTATTTCAACCCACATCACGTATTAATGTATGTCGTATGTTATTATAATTAATTTAAACTATATTCAAATAATAACACAAAATGAAATAAAAAATGAATAATGTTGTCATACACTCATTAATCTTCATATATCTCCCACTAATCCAATCACAAAAACAAAATAAAATTGAACAGTAAAAGTACATAGAGGCACTGCTACAACCATGATCCTCACCTCAACTCGATTTCTAAACCTAGTCGAGATGGTACATCCCAATCCACTATATAACATGTGAACTAAAGTTCAAACATAAATTCTACACACAAATTAAGGTTCCAATATAATGGATGAGAAATAAATATATTTATGGTCTCACCAAGTGACCATAATATACTCTATCATATAAATTTTTTTCCAAGAAGAAAATAAATAAAAGAACATATGACATAAAAGAAAATGGGTTAGGTTAACATGTTCTAACTAGGCCACATTAACACCCAAACCTACCTAGATAAACCAATGTTGGTAGAAGAAGTCACTATGTGACACAAAACCCTAACCCATACAATGTAACTCTAGGTAGGGTGTCACTCCATGCCAGGAAAAACACCCTCTCAATCAAGGTAGGGTCTATATCAAATCTCAAATACATCATACAAACTATCGACCTATGCCATCTCAAAAATCATAGGTTCCCATAACTAAATCCTTAACTAATACACTCTCACTCAGGGAAGTCAAAGCTAGTACCCACTTACTCATGTAATGTTTAATCATACAATCACATACCACATTACATTGACTAGTCCCCTCTCACTTAGGGTGTATCTCATATCCATCATTATACCACATTACAACCACTACTCCTTTTCTCTCTCAGGTTGGGTCTCATATACAATCATGTACCACATCATATCGACCTCTCCCCTCTCATGTAGGTTGGGTATCGCATATAACCCCATAACAGATCATATTGATATCTCCACTCTCACTCAAGGTAGGTCTCATAATCATATTCAGGACTAATACCCTTTCACTCATTGTAGTCCAAGCTAGAATCCTCTCACCTAGGGTGAGGTCCAATATCCTTATATCATCATGAACCTTTCCTCATTGATTAATATCTCAAAATAAACATGAATATTAATGATCCACACAATAAACACATTAGAATTCATGTATTTCCCATAAGGTAATACTCTAGGTTTCCCAAACATAATCGTTCTCTACTCATGGACACCAACCTACACTCATCCATCTATAGTGTCCCCATGGCCCATAGGCCCTACATGACCCAAGATTTTAGAGTTCAAGTCTAAATCTCATTTAAATTTACTTATCACAATCTCACACAACTAAATAAGGACTACCCTAATCTAACTCGCACTAATCCCCTTAGAAACCTAATTTCAATTTGTCAAGATAATTCACATAGCCTTCACATGGGTTCTGTCTAACATCACCCATAAGGGATATCTCAATCCCATCATCTAGAAGAAAACCTCCCTCATACACCACTCTTATCCCTTGAAGAATAATATCAATCATATCACCAAAAATATTTTCAATGCACCCTCAAGAAGGTATTATCAATAAAATATGAGACGTGTGACCATCTAACCCATCATCTCAAGGCCTAATCCCATCGTACCTACTATACTAGCCCAAGTAGGATAATACTAGGATATTAAAAACTCATACCAATACCAGAACCTATATTAAACCTCTCATAAACTAAAAAATCACTTATCCCCCATAGTGGATAGTTGTCAAGTGTAGTCAACGTATGAACCATATAAAGGATCACATTATTTAACTCTAGGGGGATCAATAGAACCTAATTAATTTACATAAGGAACTCTCGGTTCCTATCCACATAACCTGAACCTTAATAACCTAGTTATAACAAATAATTAAAGAATAGGGACATGGTTTAGTATCATAAATACCACATAAATCATACATTAATTCTCCACCTTATCCATGATCCACTCATCCACATCCATGACTGCACCAATCCATACTAACATTTGAGCCCCTATCTCAAACCACAACATCAATTTAAACAAATTTTAATACAATTATAATTAATTTTAAAAATAATTATAATAATTATAATTATTTAAAATATATAAACCAATGTGAAATAATCACCAATAACTCATCAAGAAAAAGCACATCACTAAAACTATAACCAACCACACACTGAAGGTCCATGGAACATTCTCGATACATTTATGAGAAAAATTCAAACTATTTAACTCCATTAAAAAATAGAATTTTAATTAAATTAAATTTAAATTTCAAAATCAATTCATCATACATCGTACATCAATAAAAATAGAAAAATACTATAAGTTTTCAACATCTAGGGATATACTCTATACACTACATGAAAAATATCTATTGACTGTGAAAAGTCCACCATACTATGGTGGAGTTGTCACTCAAACCCCCAGTTAAAGATATAAAAGATCATAAGTGAAAAGGGAAGAATAATGGGTTATGAAAGAGAAGGATGTAGCTCTATTTATTGTGAATGACCTAGACTGATCCATCTCATATTCATAGGAGTAAAAGGGGAGGAAAAGAGGGAAAGGGGAATATCCCCATTCTGGTTCATCCCGCTAAAGGAGTAAACCTGTGAGTAGGGGTCAAAAAAAGTTTGAAAAAATATCATTTTACCAATCACAAAAAAATACAACCCAGACCTACCACGTACATAGTGGTGTCAGGTAGATAGTGAGACACCCCATTTTTCTATTGGGTACCTAGGACAACACCATTGGGTACCTAGTTCCATTTACAGCTCTATTTTGCATCACCACCATGTTCTCATCCTCGAATGAACATTTAATATACAACCCATATCCCAAACCTCATGTAAAAAACACCCCTAGGGGTTTACCAACCCTCAAATATCTAATCCAAATATGAATTAACCAATCATCCCTACCTTATAACTGAAAATTAAAATTCTTTATGAATTTCATCAACCAATAATGATTTCACTCACTACACATATTAGGATTGTTATGCTCATTCCATACATAAAACTTTTAGGTGTATGAAAACTTTATATTGTCTGTAACAAGTAAAGGAAATGAACCACCAAGAGAAAGTGTATTCATTGAATATATTTTTTCATATTAGAGAATGTGATAACTAATGTATGCACAACTATCATGGGGAAATGGTAACTTAATGAGTTTTGGGTGTTTTGTTTTTTTATTTTACTCAAATATATCTCACATAATCGGTTTTTCATCCCTTGTTTTCCCTATTTTGGATTGTATAATGACCTTGGATTATGATTGTTTTGTTTATTTTTCTTTTTATATTGTAATTTTTATTAGAGATACCTTATCATATACCTTGTTTAGATTTGCGGTTATGTTTTAAAAAAATTATTTAGATCCATGAATTTAAAATTTATAGAGAGCGAATGAGGGGTTATTAAGATAAACCCATTTTATTTTTGTTTTATTATTTTATTGGATAAAATCATTCCCACTTGAGTATGTTGATACCCTGGAGCTGATTATAAGACCATGGGGTTCAGAAATATACATCGACCCTTATGATTAGACCATATGGGTTTCAATATGGGTTAAACTGAATTTTTCCATTGTAAAATATTATTAGATGCCATTTTTTATTTATGTTGTTCAGAAAGTCATTATAGACAAGAGATAGGATCATTGAAAAATGAGAGTTATGTTATGGATAAGTGTTAGGAAAACACAAATTATAACGAGTATTGAGTTTCCATGGGATGTCCAAAATGAGTACATTTGGGTTGGGATTTATTTTATTATTAACTTTGGAAAAATTTAGATTGAGAAATGTTATTTGGGATGTATTTATTTGGTGAACAGTTTGTGTTCATAGGCTACAAACAATGAAAAAATCATGTGCCCTATTTTAGAATGGGTCTTGTATACCATATATAGTTGTTTCATGGTTTACAAAACCATGAAGGATAATTTTTCATCAAATATTCATCTATCTAGTGGGTTTTTTATAGTTAGAACATGATTTAGAAAACCATGAACCATATCCATGAAGTGTGAAAAATGTGTTGTTTTTGTTTTCATTACTTCTTCTATGTAATTTAATTTCCATTCATGTTTATTAAGAGATATTCGTGCTTAAAATTTATTTTTTTAATATTAATTTACCTATATATTATTGTTTTTGGTAGATTTTTACTTTCTTCTTTGATTTTATTCAGTTTTATTCCTCCCACAATAGTTATTATTAATCCACCAAAGGGAGTGGTTAGTAATTTTATATATATGAATCTTCTTGTTGATCAATGTTTTATAGTAATGGTATCCTAACCTTTCAATGAAATGGATATGGGATATGAACCTTGTTCATCTCTCACTAAGTATTGTGATGAAGGTTTCTTCCACCACAATCCTTATATTTTTCATGGAAGTAATTATACTTGGAATGTTGAGTCCTAACTGGAGAAGATTAAAAGAATGATTTAATTCCTTCAAAAACCATAAACTTTTATCATGAAGTGTTCCACATTCATGCTTTAATAAATTAGTCAAAAATGGTCATATTTTATCAAAGAATAAAATATATATGAGAACCTAGCTAATAAAAATGTCAAGGTTTTGTTTACTCAATAGTTTAACCCTGATATGATGGAAATGGAAAAGTCAATGGATTTTTTTCCTCTATTGGGGAAATCAAACAATGACCAG
Organism: Viscum album; assembly: GCA_963277665.1. Classification (NCBI taxonomy): domain Eukaryota; kingdom Viridiplantae; phylum Streptophyta; class Magnoliopsida; order Santalales; family Viscaceae; genus Viscum; species Viscum album. The sequence goes on from OY728167.1 coordinate 406,799,289, forward strand.
TTATTCCAATCAATTCACTAGAATTTTTCATTTCATAAATAAAATGGTTACATGTTTTATATTAAAGGATTGATGATTTGAAAATTTGTATCCACCCAGACATATGATTAATTGTTTTTAATTTCATATATATCACCTATGTTAAAGTGATTGATATGGATAAGATAGTCGAGACTAACCAAGTTGGGTTTCCTAGAATAGATTAAACCTCATCCAATATTAAAATTTGTAGGGAAGAAGGATTCCATGGAAGCAAAAGGAAATGGGGTGAGTTTTTATGGGTAGGTGGAAGTAGCTCCATGCATCTATCCTGGTCATCATCATCCACACCAGGAAATATTAGGTCTAATTTTCCATTAATGTGGAAATCTAGGGAAATTAAAATATTTTTTTAAGTGGCCCTCGTGATTTACCATGCTTATAGTTGAATGACCCATATCTGAATGTTTTTTAGGTTCAACCCTCCTCAAAAAAGTTTTGAAAGTTCCTCTAATTATAAAAGATCCCAAATACAATATTATGCCTCCATCGAAGTAGAGTATTATCCTAAATATTATAGATGTATAAGTGTCTCTTCACACACAAAAATCTAATCAAGGATTGAGCCTCATGTATTAGGATGCCTCAAAATAATCCTGATCATAAACAATTATATTATATGGATCAGTCCCCCATGGATACTAATGATGGACCTATAATAGTGTGATCTACAATAATTATTTCATCTTTTATAGTTGCTTATGTATTTGATATAGGTGCCTCACAATACTTCATATATTTTCATATTTTGGGATTTTTTTTATATCTTATATAATCCTATGATATTTGTGATGGAGATGTCAGTTACCCCCAAAATAAATAAAGAGTATGGATTCTATTATCCTTCTTTTCATATCACCGTATCTAAAGCAGGGTTCGCATTATACTTTATTGTTCTATAAAAGGGTCTATTTTTTGTTTGTTTTCATGCACTTTGATGTTGGATATTGTTGGTTGTGTTCTTATGCTGTTTATGACCCATGGTTTCTCCCTTTTCCTAAAAGTGTATACAAATAAAAAAATTAATTTTCAGTCTAATGGATCTCCATGGGATACTCATATACTCTTTTTGAAGAAATTCAATAAAAGGTTACACATATGCGTTGATTATAGTCCCTTTGAATATGTAGTTATTTTATTTTTATTGAAAAATTCCCCTGCACTATTTATGGTTCTTATGAATACAAGTTTCCATTATTGAAACAACTCTTTTTTCATGGTTTTTATGATGATATATTTCTATATTCTAAATTCATATAGGATAATGAGAATCACCTCATGGTTTTCATGTGAATCCAATCAGAACACCACCTGTATATTGGATTTGACAAGTAATGTTCTTGAGAAATATGGTGTTAGAATAAGTAATTTTAGTCATTCATTAAAATTTAAAATCAATTATGTCTTGAAAAGTTCAAAAAAATGTCTTTGAGGTATAAAGATTACTCTTTTTTAGATGGATATTGTCATTGGTTTATAGAGGATTTATCTAAGATTACTTCACCTCACATGGCCCCAGCCTATAAAGGACTAAAATTTTAATAGATATTAGAATGTAAAGAATCATTTGATGAGTTAAACCAGAGGTTAACATTTGATACAATTATAATTTTACTAGATATTAGAGAATGGTATGTTTTTTATTGTAATTATTTAGGCATGCAGTTTGGATGAAACTTTATTTAAGGTTACCATGGTGGAATATGGATTTTATTAATGGATACCACATGAGAAAAACTATATGAACCATGTAATTGAGCTAGTTTTGGTCAGACATGCTCTAATATTATATTAACATTATCTATTTGGAGATATGTCTATAGTTTACATTGATCACAAAAGTCTAAGTCACATTTTCTCTCAAAAGTATTTAAAAACCAGACTTCAGAGATGGGTGGATTATCTATAAATATTTTATTTTGATCTTTATTAAATGCATGGAAAGGGATATATAGTCATTAAACCATAAAGAAATAAGTTACTACATCAATTTTTGAAAGTGTGCAGTAAATAATGGAACATGTTCAGTCTATTTTTTAAAAATTAAAATTAAGGTAAAGGAGAAGAAGTCTGTGGAATTTATAACTAATTTATATATTACACCTTCTATTATTGACCTAATTTATCGATAGAAATAAACATATGATAAATGTTAGTGTGTCAAGGTATTCTTAAATAAAAAATAATACCACCGATTATTGGACTCTCTCCATTAATGAGACTTTCTACTTTAGGAATCGTCATGTTGCCTCATTTTGTAGATACATGTGATAATAAAACATTTCCATCACTTACAATGGTTATGTCTCCAAGGAATAAGAAATAGGTATTATAATATGAAATGTAAATAACAATTTCCTTATATTAGTGGATACCTAGATTATCATATACCCCAATGCTGCACTTATTATTAAGTAAAGGTGTTTCATCAAAAGGATTCAATTTTTCTCTAACCCTTACCAATATCTATCTAGAAATACTAAGATATATCTATGGATTTTATCATCATATAAACTATTGCACCTCATAAAAATAATTCTATACGGCTAATCATTTAACGATTGAATAAATTATTCCATTTCCTTTTCATAAAAATTATAATTAAGGTTGAAAATAATAGAATAATGTATGTTCATGAGATAGTGAAGTTATGTGGGGTGGATTTGACTATATTTTCTATCCAATATCATTAATTCACCTCTCTCTTCTATAAATCCCTTTGGTTGTAAATGGGAAGTTTGGTGAAACCTTTCATGGCTTATCATCCTCAAATTAATGTGAAAATGGAAAGAGTGATCGAAAATCTGGAAGATAGGATTCACATATTTATAACGGATTTTAGAGGATCATAGGAAGCTCATATATCATCATTTAAATTTTAATGTAATAATAGTTATTAATATTCAATTAGGATGCCCCTATTTAAGGTTTTGTACTATTAACATTATTGGTCTCGACTTTATCAGGTTTTGGTTGGTGATAACTCTTTATTGAGTCTCATCGTTGTGAAAAATATAATATAAAAGATTCTACGAGTTCATAAACTATTGGGTACTTCTTAGAATAATTAGAAATAATATGTTGATCGTCTTGGTAGACCTTTTTAATTTTGATTCAGTTATCATCTTTTCCTGAAATTATAACCTCTATTTGGCCATCGATGGTTGGGGAGACATGGGAAGATGATTACAAGGTATGTTGGTCCATTTAAGATTAATGAGAACAAAAAAATTGCTTACTTATTAGTGTAACTAGGTTAGTTGAAATAATTTTATAATGTCTTCCACATCACCTTACTGAAGAAGAAATACTTGAATAACTCTCATTTTCTAATTTTGGAGGAACTAGAAATTAAACCTTGTGTCATTATGGTTGAACAAAAAATTCAGATTTATTATTCTTGGAATAAATTATTATGAGGAAAATTGATTCAAATATATTTGGTTTTAAGGTAACATGATGATGATTCTCATTAAACCGGTGAATGGGTGTAACAAATGAGGTGGTAGGGTCCTAACATCTTTTCACATCGATAATTTCAATATAGAATATTTCAGGGGGGTTATATAGTGGGTAGAATTATGAAACACACGATGTAATTTTTGGGTATGTATTTTTTATTTATTATTTTTATCTATTATTTTTAGGTTTTCATTGAAGATTCTAAGATAATTTATAGGGTATACAATTATAGTGCATAGTTCCCAAATCAGGCATAAAAACCATGTGTCTTAGACATAGGTTTCCTATATCCTTCACATGGTTTTTACATGGTTATTCAAACCATGTAACCAAGCCATGAAAGTATAAAATTTTATTTCCAGAACCACATACACAGTTGGTACATGCTTAGACTATCCAAATAAATTAAATTAATCACTATTGGTAAATTATTTAAATCTGATTTATATATTATATATTAAATTAAATTATTTATCATTTATTTAATATTTCTTCTTAGGCATGAGATTATAATAAATATTTTTCTATGCATAAAAATATATTTTTTTCTAAAAAATGGGTTCTTCGTATTTTGTTAAACTATTCTTTGGAAAACCAATTTTTCTCACATATTCTGGTTTGATTTAAAATTAAATTCATACAATTATATGATTTGAAGTTGTTAAAAAAATTTAAATATTTGGAATCATCATAATTAATATTATTTAATAAGTTCAAATTAATTTTTGGTTACAATGAATAGAAAAATAGTATAAATTAATTAAAATGATTAAGATTATAATTGGGTTTTTCATGTTACATGTGCCTATGTTAAAAATAATTTTTTACACAAATAGTTATTTTATTTGATAAATTATATTTTATATTTATAATCAGTGGGACAAAAATATCTAAAAAATATCATTTATTTTTAGGCTTAAAGGATAAATTTCCTAGGTAAATAAATAAAAAAACTAGTTACCATTGTGAAACTAAAATTGTAAAATTAAGTAACCATATAACTAAAAAAATTTAACAAAAATCGTTATACACATTCTAGTGCTACTGGGATTCCCAAAATACTAACCCTGGGATCCTTAATAAGGGATTCAAAAGATGTTTTTTAAGTAAAGTTAATTATCTTCCCTAAGATATTTCTATTACATCTTCTCTTACCACCTTCATTCATGTCTTAATAATACCAATATGACAAAAATAGTATATAAAATATAATTATATGTTATTATTTTTATGTAATAACCTATATCTATCTCCTCTTACATCAAATGGGAAATGAAACCATCGATCATATGTACAGTGAACTACCGCCTCGCTAACCGATGTAATTCATTTTCCATCACCGCATATCAAGGGTGGAGATAATGATAGATTTAATTTTTATATATTATATTTATGAAATATTTATGTTCATGGAATTATAATATCATATCTACCTTCATAATTTCAAATCCTTTAGAAAATAATAACGTCGCTCATGAGTATATATGGACTACCGCTTCCAAGAAGCAATGTGATTTGTTTTATTTTCACATGGATGGTAATAAAGATATATTTAATGAACATATAAGATATATATTAAATATAAATTATCCTTTAGAGGTGATATATTATATAATATTCCTTTTTTCCATCCATTGAGAAAATTGAAACAATGTTCATGCATATATACATCCTATCGCCTCCTAGAACAATGAAATTCATTTTCTATCTCTAGATTTTATGGATTACTATAAATAAATTTATAATGAATATTTATGATATTTATAGAATGTTTAAAATTCTTTATATTATTTATACATGATAAAATTAATTATTACCAACAATACCAAACCAAAACATACATGAAATACGAAGCAGTTATCACCCGAAACAATGATTTTAACAATGAATTGTTAATAAATGGATAGTAAAAGGTTATAAGTAAATAATATATAGTATGATATTTATTATTATGGTTATATATTATATTTATAATAAACCTATATTTATTATATGATAATATCTAATTCATATGAAGGAATTCAAGACTTGAGGTAAGGATTTCCGTCTCAAATTGTCTTCTTTGGGATATATGTTATGTTATGCACCTATCTAATTTTATAAGGTGTATATACATCCCCTTTGACATTTTATATCATGAATTTATTTATTCTCATTATATTTTAATCTTCATTTAAATCTATTATTTCAGGGAGCTTACAATTCAACAGTTACAAAAGCATGCAATGGATTATCATATCGCTTTTATTTCTGTGAGACACGTGCCATATTCACAACTTGTTTATTTTGTGTGGTGTATATAATACCCATTAATGTATTTTATTATTATTATTTTTCATGATATGTGGATTCACATATCCATATAATTTTATCTCTTTCATGGGTAATATGATTCAAAAGTTACCAAAGTGGTAATCATTTTATGTTACAAATCCCATTGTTTATCAGGGTTGTTTATGGTTAAGTTTCTGATGATGAAAAATTATGATATATCTATCAAGAAAATGATAAATTTTCTTCTCATATGGTTATTTCTTGAGAATACATATTTTCCTTTCATTTTCCTCTCTTTAAAAAATAAATAGTAAAAAATAATGTTTTTAAGAAAATTTAACTTTGTTAATCATTTTGGTCAAAAATAATATCTATTTCATGTACATTTTCTCAAAAAATATTTCAAATAAATTTTTTACTATTATAGTAAGATTTTTTAATGAAAGTTTTACCCAGTTTTGAATTTTTACAATAAAATTTTAAGGTAATCTTCTTTTCATTTTCCAAATGAGGTACTTTTGAATTTTTACTGAAAATGTGAAAGGAATATTCATTTTAACAAGTATGGTATTACCAGTATTTCCCACCATCATGACCAATAAATGATTTAAATATTTATTTAAAATTTTACAAGGTTAATTTATAATAAATTTTTTTCATTAATATTTTTTAATTTTTTATATTTTATATATTTTATTTAAAAATGGAAAGTTTATTTTCCTTATGAATGTTTTAATGATATTTTTATGGATATTTCTAAACAAAGATAACCATTGTTGTTGCTTCAATTTTACTAGGGATATGATCCAATGGTACCATCCTTATTCTTTTTATGGATGGTTTACGATTATAATGATGACATTTTTATAAAACCCAATTATTTTCCAAGGGTTATACTAAGATAGATTGATTAAAAGTTTATGAAACCCCATTTATTTTCATTGGTTATGATATGATAAATGTTAATGAGTTTTTGGAACACATGAGTATGGTATTCATTATGTGAAGGGTGGGACCATAATTATATAGCCTTCTAATGCAATGGGTAAAGTTTTATATCTCGTGAGATTTCTATGAGAAACAAGATGATGTTCTTGATCCATTATGGGAAAAAAGTCGATATACTTGATCCAATTTGGAAAAAAAGATGATGTGGATGATCCACTATGGAAAGCAGGTGATGATTCTTGATCTACTATAATATGGGAAATAGGTTTTGATGCCTGATCCACTAGGTTTTTATGGTCTTGATATTTAACTTTGACATATGAAATGGTTTCCATATTCATGATGGTCCCACACTTATATGACATGAACTTATGGCCCATGATTGATTTATGATTATTTCTCACTCTTATGATTCATGCCCTGGAAATGATAATGTTTTATTCCATGGACCATGTTTATGATCTATGATAGATTGGGTATGAACCTTATAAATTATATTCATGATCTCATACCCTTATGCTTATCATATGCTTTTATATGATCATTGATTAATATCTCCCATTTTTACCCTTAATGAGTATTTGAGATCACCTTTATTATATTTCCTTTCCCCAGGTTATGATGAAAGGTATTATTTATGATATTTTTAAAAAGGGTTATAGATATTGAGAACATAGTGGGGGATGATTTAGTTCATTTATGATCCAGTTGTTTATGTATCCAAATTTAAAAAGGCACTCGACCCATATGATTATATTGCGGATTATTATATTATGTAAGGAATATTCATCTATTATGATTTGATATATTCATATGAGAAGTGAGGATCATTACATATGATATAAGATTTTTGGAATTTAGAAGGTGGGTACAAAGGAGTATTCGGTCAACACTTTCAGTATCGAACCTTGAATTACTGGGGGATATCAAAAATGTGAAATTTTATTTTTTAGTTTTCGTTATCCTCATATGTGGGTAATATTTTAGATTAAAATAAAGTATTATGGGGAGAAATTTATCTTTATAAAAATTAGAGAATATGGTGAAAATTGTGCACACATTCCATATGTCTTAGATTAGTTTGGTTTTATTGCACTTTTCCTTTTTCAATGATTTTAATGATTTTTATTGATCTTGTATATTTTATTTGATATTAATGATGTTTATATGATATATATATTCTTTAACCTAGTTTATTTTAAATTTTATATCAATTGAGATTATTTCTTTAGGTATTTGTTATTGTTTAATTATGTTCGATTTCATTTCTTATGTTCTCATAATTATTTTTTTATTTTTTATAAGACGAAAATTATGAAAAAGAATTTTTAATAGAGAAATATGGTTTTCCTTTTTTATAAGAGTGAATTTTGTTTCCCTTTTGAAGGGATTTATCAAATTGTGTATGGGTTTTAAATTTATGGTTACCTTACATTAAATGTTTAAAAAACCGATAAAGGTTTTAATATATAATTCAAATGGGAAGGCTAGAAGTGTGGTAAAATTAGGTATTTGAATAGGTGTTAGTGTGTTGGAAGTTTATAATTTTGAAGTGTCATAAAATGTTTTCATAAATCCAAAAAATGGGACACATTTTTCTAAATGGTTTCGACTTGAAACTTTTATTACATAAATTGACTGGATTTTTGGGTTGGATTGGCTAACATGAGTCTTTGGTTAGTGGTAGGAATTAATAAAAGAGAGTATGACTTAAATCAACCTAATACTCACTAAATAAGATTCATATCTTAGGATAAACTACTTATTATAGTGGAAGCCAAATTGCCAAGTAGATATCAGTCCATTTAATGGAATTGAGTGAGTTATATCATCGATGTTTATGTATTTATCTTTAGTGTGCACTAATTTGGTCTTTTTTCATTTATTATTGTTATGCAAGTCAACTTAGAAAAAATAATAATACACAGGTTTTAAATTAGGGGCATAAACATACTAGAAATTATTCTTTTATAAAAATGGTTTTTCCTAAGATGGTAATAAGTTACCATACAGACAAAAACATTTTCTTTTCATTTATATTTCTAAAAAAATTAATTTTGAGTATTTAATGATTATTTTGGTTTATATTATTGAAAATGTTGATTTTGGGTCAGGTGAGGTAAATATTTAATATTGTGGTTTTACTATAGTGAATTGTGGATTATGCCTTGTTTGGTTTTAAATTCTGTAAATTATTTTATTATAAGGTATATGATTTCTATTTTATATTATATTACTTTAATTTTTATTGGGAAAATATTTTTTGTGTGTTAAAGATGGTTTAGGTTTTAATGAATATGATGCTTTTATGATGGGTCGGGATTAAGAGTATTTGATTATTTTTATTGATTACTTTATATTTGAATTATTATTTAGTGATGATTTTTCATTAATGTGTTTCACATTTTGGTGGATTTTTTTGATGTATCAAGTTTCACTTATCATTTTAATGATATTTATAGTGGGTAGAACCCTTACTATGCCTAATGTTTTGGATATTGGTTTTATAAATTTGTGTCATAAATTATTCTATTGTGTAATTTGGTTCATCCATAGGGGTTCTGTGAGACTTTTGGAGGATAAACAATTTTCATGATCGGGAGGTTATAATTAACTGTGTCATTATGGGACATTGAAAATGTGAGGTAATTTCAATATTGGATTCAGGTTAAGGAGTGGGAATCCTGACTATGTTTTAATTGGTTTTTGGGATGTTTCAGGTCTATTAGTTTGGAAAAATATCACTCAAATCTAATTTTGGGGTGTTAGTGGAATAATTCTATAGTATTAATAGGTTTTTCTATAACGATATGTTCACTTCGTGATAGTTCAAGGATTTAGGGTGTAGGCCCACTACCTAAATGAAGTTACACCATGACCTTGGTGGGTTGTTCCCAGACTATGTCTAGATGGGGGGGCCCTCCTCCTTAGGGGCAGTCTTGCCACAACTAGTCTGTTCGGAATTTTTTTAGTGGGAAAGATGGTTGTTTTAGGGTTTTAAAATTAAAAACCCCCTGAAATATTTCATCTTTATGGATGAGTGGATAGGGGAAGTTGAGTTCCTCTCTCCCTCATTCCTTCCATTTTATACCTGTCAATTAGATCATTCAGAAGGTTTCATCATGTATATTATAGGTAAGATACCTCCTCTTCTCCTACTTGCTCTCCTCGATTATTTCTCTCCTAATTTCGGCTCACCAGTTAGGGTTTTGGAATTTTGGATCTATTGAGGAATGTTGGAATTGTTCTAATTAATGGGTATTTCATTTATATATTCTTGAGTAGGTCATGGGAGGGGATGTTTTTTACATCATTAATTATTTCATGGAGGTATGTATCTATGAACATTTTTTGGTTTTTTAGTTGTTTTGGGTTAATTTTTCATTAGTTTGGGTTTATTATTTTGGAAATTAATGTAGTTTAGGTGTGGGTTCAAGTGGGGAGTTCCCCACACCCTATTTGTTAGAAATTATTAAACCATCTGATGAGTTTGGTGTCAATTATACCTTTTTGGGATTTTAGTTTTAAATGTGTGATTTATTAATATAAGGGTGTTTTGGTTGAGATAGGTATTAGTAGATCCTGAGGTGTTCACTACAATATTGGTATCATCTTGAGGATCATTGGTTGAGGTAGGTGGCTCAATGAATAACTAGTTAAGTCTAGATCCTTGACTGCTTTCCTATTTTAATCCTTTCTTTGAACTTATTAAAGAAAAATTATATACTGTAGACCTAATAGTGGTTTTTAATGTGACTCAAAGGATTTATTTCAATTAAAATTGGCAATGAAAATGGGTTTTTTTAGTTTGAAATTATTTTTAATTTATAAAAACCATGTTTATAGATAAAAATTATCTAAATTAGGGATTATTTTATTTTTTTTAATTTGTTACGCTTTAATGAGTTGTTTGAGTTGTTTGTTATTATTTATTTTATATTTGGACTTAAATGTGGTATAGAAATGTTTATGAAAGGATGTATTTTTTTAAACAATTTTAAATTTACTATTTCGTGGTATTTTTTTTCAAGATAAGAGATTGCAAATTGGACTTATAAAACGTGGTTTTGAAGGCCTTTTTTAATACTTCATAAAAGATATTTCTTGATATTAAAATTTTCCTTGAAGTGAGTACTATTTGAGTTATTTACATTAAAGTTAAAATGATATTGGTTTTATGTGGATTGATGAGATAATCTCGTGTAGGTTATGTGATGTTTATATGTTATTATTAATGAGAAAGGGGATGCATTTATAAAGGGTGTTTGTATATGAGGGAGTGTATGATTCTTGGTTATTATACATCATTGATATTTTTCACAATTTATTTCATGATGGTAATAATAACCTATATTGTTTGATCATGGGAACCCCATGTACTTATGTGGGAAGGCTAGATCTATTATCTCTAGGATTTCTAATATTTACACATAGCATAGGATTATTTCATACTAATAAAAGATCATTATTTCTATGATATAGATTGTATGTATTATTATATATGTTATATTTTCCTTATAAAAAATTGGGTAGTTATTTATATCTTATTAGGGTTGAAGAGGCTTTCCCTAATGGCCTTTGAGAAGTTAAATGATTTGTTAGATCATGAAATAGTATAAGGATTCTAGTATGACTTGACCTTAGTTCCCTAGGGTGATCTCATGATGATAATTATTAATTTTCCTTTATTTGATTGGATTCTATTCATACTTATATTAAATCATTTAGTTCCCTCATTTGAGTGGGTTCTATTATTTCCTTTGTTTTTATGTAGTGTTTTATTTTTTTCTCATGTATATTTTGTTTTGAATTGTTTTATGATTATTATGTTCATTTCCATCACCATTCGAGGGTATTTTATTTTTTTTTAAGGTATGTTTTTATTATATTGATCAAATATCAAGGTATTTTAAAAATGAGAATTAAAATGTGGTTTGTTTTTATTTACTTGAAAAATGTAGGTTTTTATAAAACAAGTTTTTGAATTTGTTTCTTTTTTTATTAATACCACCCCTTATGAAAATTTTTAAATTCTAGTTTTGGATTTAATGGGTGGACTTTTTACCTTGTATGCTGCAAATCATTTTTTGTATAATTTTCTAATGGCCGGTTTGAGGGTAGCCGGTTCCCATGAGACCGGTTTAAGGGTTGACGGTACCCATTACAGGGCTTCTTCACTTCCACATCACCACATCAAAACATCAAATTGAAATTAAAACTTCAAAAAACCAAAAACAAGATTCAACCAGGCGGGCTGCTATTCAAATTTCAAAAGGAAGACTTCAAAATTTGAAAAACACCGCCTTCAACACCTCGAGCCACGAACCTGCACCGCCTCAGGCTTCGAACCACCATCAAACCTTGAGCCACGAGCCCAAACATGTGACTCTACATCACGTGCTGACCTCTAAAAAAGGAACCACTCGATTGCTGCGTCACCTCGATCTATGACAACCGGCGCGACTTCAAACCTAATCGACGCCGGTGAGGAACACCGGCGACTGTCAAAAACCATCATCGTCGGAGAAGCCGACGAAGCCATCAGCCGGGGAACCCAGCCCTTGTGGCACACACCTGCTAACGAATCCTTCATCGTCACCTTCAAGACATCAAAGAATCACATCGGCGAGAACCCCCCCATCGTCGCCACCGCAATTGCCTTCAACACGACCATAAACAAACAAAATCGTCTGCAACAACCATGGGAAAGCATCACCATTGTCCGCCATCACCACCGCAGACGTCCCAAATCCAAAAATCAAACAGAGAAACTAACTCAACCACAAATCACATCACAACAAGAATCAATAAACCATACTCAAAAGATTAAAACTAAGAATAGAAGGAAGAGAAATGCCCAAAATAACCAAACAAGAACCCCAGCGAAAGGTGGATCCATATCCCATCGCCACCAACCGTAATGCCCACAGAGGACTCACTTCACCACCACAGCACTCAACCACTGACAGAGCAGCTCCCCCCACCTGCATAAAATGGGACTCAACCTCTGGACGGCTGCACCGCCGAGCACCCTATCCAAATATTGGAGTCGAGCAAAGAAGCTAGAAAATCAAGCGCACCACCGAGAAGGTCAAGCCAGGGAAGCCGCTGTCATGAATCACGAACCATGGGGGAAGCACAGAACCTGAGCGGGGAGCGGCGGCGGTGACGGGAGGAAAACCCTACGCTGCAACGCCTTTTACGGGCTCATCCATCCTTCATTTACCATGTATAAAAATGAATTTAAAAGATAGATTATGTGAATTCTTTTCACTAAAATGGAAAGGTTGCATTATAGTTATATTCTCAAACTAAATTTAAAACTATTCAGTTTTAAAGGTTATGAATTGGGTGTCGAGAGGATAAATACTTGGATTTGTGAACAAGAACATATATTTTAGATTTTTTCAAGGTCTTGTTTGGATAAAGATTGGTTTTGGGTTTTTTGTTTGGGTAGGGTGATGGTTCCAAGAAATGGATTATTTTTTTGACACATGGAGGTAAGTAATCATAGGATTTGTTTTATTTCAAAAAATTTATTTGGGTAACTAATTTATACATCCATTTTATTATTTAATAATATATTTTAACATATATTTTATGGTTTATATAGAGAAATTAATTTAATTAAATTGTGTTTTATGCTTAAAAATTCATTTATCTAAAACAGGTTTTTGTTGTGGATTGTGTGCTTATTAAAAATTAAATTATACCACTTATAGATATTTAACATGTTAAAATGTAATACATATTTTTAATTATCATAATTAATATAATTTAATAGGGTCAACTTATTTTTTATTCATATTGACTTGTAGAAATAGTAAAATTTTGTTACCATAGTTATGGTTAAAATGGGTTTACTGGGGGTGGGGGTTAAAATAAGAGATAAGGGGAGTATTTCCCCAAAAACCAATTTAATTATTATTTTTTAAAATTATTTCAACATTATGATATCATAATGTTGAATACATGTACATTTGGATCTACTTTCACATAAAATTGATCATATATTATTAAAATATTTAAATAAATTCCATGTGTGTCCCTCCCTTCACTTATAAAAGAGAACATATACTCCTCCATTATAAATACTTTTTTATCCTTATGTCTAGGGAAATACCTACTACAAAACCTTCTTAGATTCATTCTTTTAATTTTAGATATTTTTTTTAAGATAAATCCTTTAAGGCTCAAGGAGTAACACAAGGGAGGTCTCTCAAAAAAGAAGTAAAGATATTAACCAAGCTCTTCCAATTTCATTTCTTTTTCTACGTCCTATAAACATGTTTTATCCATAAAAACATTATTAATATATAAATATAAATATATTTATATGTTATTATGATTATTTAGAAACCTTTTACCACCTCTTATCTATCAAACAGGAGATGAAATTATCGCTCATGCGTACGTGTGGACTACTGCTTCCATATAGAGATATAATACATTTTCCCTCACTATATTTCTTATTTTTTTTATTATAAAGGATTTAATGTATATATATGAAATTTATAATATAATAATTGTTTTATAAAGTTAAATTATTTTTTACCTTTCTTTCAATCCATCTTACAAAAAATGAAAACATCACCAGTGCATACGTATGAACTACCATCTCTATGTAGTGATGTAAATAATTTATCATCACTAATTTTAATGAATAATAATAATGTATATAATTAATATATATCATATTTACATAATTATTAAAATTTTATATGTGAATAAACAATGATCAATGTGCAAGGACCATAATTACTGAACCAAAACGTAATTTAAAATTGAAGCAGTTAACACCTAAAATGATGGTAATAATGAAAGATTGTTATTGAATGGGTGATAAGAAGTTATATGTAAAATATGTATGGTGTAATAGGTATTATTATTTTTATATTATATATTTATAGTAAATTTAAATTTATTATATGGTGGGCTAGATCACTTATGAACCAAGAAATACTTGAGGTAAGGTTTTTTTTAGACTCTCATTTTTACTAGGATGGTTTATAATTAAATTTATAATGATGAAATTATAGGATATATAACTTCAAAAAAATCATTTCTTATACTCTAGTTATTTATATATATTTAAATTTTTTCTATCATCTAATCTCTTAAATTACACATGAGAATGAAATATTTTTTGAAGGAAAACTGAATTTATTTCTATGTTTGGTCGAGAATATTTTCTTCTATATACATATGTGTTTAAAATAATTTCAATAACATTTTTACTATTTGTTATTATTTAAATTCATTTTAACTATTTTTTTTATTTACCATGTTTTAAAATAAATCTTGTTATCATTTTCCAAAAGTGTTACTTTTGACATTTTACTAAAATTGTGAAAGGAATTCCTTTTAAAGGTGAACCGCTTGAGTGGATTTTCCTTCCAACATAAATACACTTTTCTATAAATCTTACTTTATAGTTTTCCTTGGTTCTTTTTAAATAAGTTTTTTTAATCAATATTTTGGAAATTTTTAGGTTTTAAATAAGTTATTTCAAAAGGAAAATAGTATATTACTCAAGAAATATTTTATTGGTATTTGAATGGTATTTTCATACATAAAAACATTATTTTTTCTTTATTATGGTTTAATAGGGATATTATCCAATGTTACCAAATAAATTATTTCTATGTATGTTTTATTATTATGATGATGAAATTTTTATAAAACCCATATCCTTTCCATGGATTATTATATGATGATATTATGAATGATTTATGATCTTATGTAACACATATGTATGGTTTTCATTATATGAAAGGGGTAATATAATTATATATCCCTCTAATGAAATTAGTAAATTAAGATATATCATGAGATAATAAGGACTTGAATGGGGAGTGAACCCATTTTTGTTAGGGAGTTTCTAAAATAAGATATTCATGGGAGTGAACCTTGACTAAGAAAATTATGGAACAAGGAGTGATCCCAATCCACTATGATAGTCTTGCTAGTGAACCTTGACTAAGGAAATGAATTTATATTATTATGTGTATTCCAAAAATTTAAGCCTTATAATTATGTTATATTCTCCTAGAACATCATTTATTATTAATTATTCCATACTTTTATGTCTCGGGTCCTTTGATTGAAAAAACAATATGTCATGACTCATGATTATAGATCTTTAACCAATTGGGTCTAATTATTATAAGTTTTGATCATACCCTTAAGAATATATGATTATATTATGATCTCTTATGATAATTGATTTACATCACTTATGTTTACTCATATTGATAATCTTATATAGCTCTTTTTTATGGTTCCTTTCCTTATGAAGAAAGGTTTTAAGTATGATATGTGTCAAAAGGGTGAATGTTTGGAAGAAATTAATGGGAAGTGATGTAGATCTATTGTGTTTGATTTTTTATATATCCATGTTTCCAAATAAACTAAACCTTTCAAATTTTGGATTGGATAATATTTTAATGTAATGAACATCCCACTAATAAGATATAGTATTTATGTATGAAATTTTTTGGTCTCAATAGATGGTATTAGAGTAAGTTTTAAATACTTTGGTAAAATAGGATGGGAGAAATTTAGTGAAAACACTTAGGATTAGACTAAGTATTTGTGAAAATCCTATGTTATGGTAAAGAAAAGAGTGTGGTTTTCCTAATAAAATACTTGTTTTCTAGATACTACAAGTGGATGTGGTTTTGTTAAATATTAATATAGGGGTCATAACCCTAAAAAGAGTTGTTCATGTATATTTTTGCTATCATTCTGGTGCATGGTGAATGAGCCCTTATTGTGCACCTAGTTTGACACTGTCATAGGGAATGCTTTTGTTAATTCACATTTTCCTTAAGAACCATTGTGAATAATTTGAATAGATGATAACCCTGGATAACCTAGGTTAATACTAACATGTTATATTGAAATTAATGTTTAAATATTTAGATATACTATAAATTATTATCATGATTATATGATTTCCCACTCTGATTATTGTTTCTCATATTATGTTTTTTGGTTTCAGTCAATGGTTGGAACTGAAAGGGACCCTATTAATGCTGAATTTGATGGATAATACAATTATTATCCACGTGAGAAAATGAATTTTTTCATATTTGTATTGAAATAACTTTTTTATTCATAAAAAACATTCCAAATCCATGAATCATGATGATATTACAAATTAGAAAAGGAGGTAAAATGAGATGTTGGGTCCTTCATGAGGTAATGTCTACCTTCATTTAGTGGGTCTTCTGATCAACTAATTACTTAGTAGTGGAACTATACCATTGAAAAAATATTTTATCTTCCCTAATGCTTAGAACATTAAATTGGTATCTTATTTGTTTATTGTTTGGAAATTGAAGCAAATTATTTTTGGAAACATATCAAGAATAAGAGGTAGTAAGAAGAAATGGACTACATGGAGTGGTATATGTTTTGGAGATTATTTTTAAATAAAAACATTACCCATGTTCTTATTATGAATATTGAAATGGAATCCCTTGATATTAAGCAGAAGGATAATGTATCTGTTGGTACCTATGAGTAAAATTTTAAAAGACATGCAAGGTAAACTTGTGGAATAATTTTTTTACATGAAAGTAAGCTTGATCGATTCGTTAGTAGCATAAAACTGGGTCACTAAAGGAAATTAGACAAAAGAGACTTCAACATCTATAAATAAATCATTTTATGTGTTATCAATGTAAAAATAAAAATTTGAGTCACCCATAAATATCATTGTTTGATAAGAAAAAAAGATTACATTCAAAGGAAATCCTAATAGAAACCCATAGAGGGAAGAATACAGGTTTTCCTTTATGATATAAGTGTGGAATGAATCATGGAAAAAAATCTTAAGGGGATTGGTAAATGTTATATGTGTGGAAAAGAAGGTAATTAGGCAATAAAATGCTGATTTAATGAAAATAAGTTAACTAATGATTCATATATAGGGAAATATCCATATAATACACCACCCACACTTCAATTAAATAATTATACATAGTATGTAAATTAGGAAACTTTTTTATTAAACCTGAGGGTTAATGATGATGATCTATGTCGAAAACCGTTTCAGCCCAGAGTTAAAGGTAAATCTCATTGATCACTACTGTCTATGTGGGGTAAGATAATGAAGTGGTGAAATGGGTATATACCATCTACTCTAAAATTTATCTTGTCTTATCTAATTATAATTATACCCAGTCTATAATATCTGATTATTTTTACAATGGCATCACATTAACACCAGAGTTATTATATTTTGAGATGGCAGTAAAAACAATTAATTGTATGATGATCACATATTAAGTCTATGATTATTATACAACTGATGTCATAGGGAATGTAATCCATGTAAATATTATTATTCTCCCTCTAGTTGAATTTGATGTTATTTTCAGAATGGATTGGATTTATTTATATAAATTCCATATCAATTCCTAAGGAAGGAAATTCATTTTTAATATTTTGAACCAACTTATGATTGATAATTAGTGTGATGATAAATATGAATATCCAATTTAAATTATATCCATTTCATGGGTCATTATCCGGAATAAAATGATTTTTTTATCTTATATGGTTGGGGAGAATATCAACATTGAAGATATGCATATTATATGGGAGTTTGTTGAGGTAGTTTTGGAAGAATTTACTAATCTTACTCCAAATGAGGAATTTTAGTATTCAATTGAACTCAAAACCAATGATACAGTTATTTCAAATACTCTATATAGATTTTATTTTATTGAGTTACATAAATTGAAGAAGGAACTCTGGGGGAATATTGATATGGGATTCAATTTTCTTAGTGCATCACCTTGGGGTTCACCTATTCTATTTAATTAGAATAAAGATATTTCAATTTCACTCTTCATTGATTATCATGAATATAAATAGACCAAAGTCAATAATATCTACACTTTACCCTGTATTGAGGATTTCATTGATCAATTACAAGATATAAATATTTTTCCATGACTGGTCTTCAATGTGGATACTATTAGTTGATGACAAAAACTGAATACATACTCAGGATAGCCTTCTGTTCAAGGTATAGAAAATATGTATTTATAGTGACACCATTTTTTCTTACTATGTACCCCATTATCTTCATGTATTTAATAAATATAGTCTTTATAGATTACCTTGATTAATTTGTGGAAGTATTTGTAGATGATGCTATCATACATTCCAAGATCAAGGAAGAGCATGAAGATTCCACAATGATTGTAATAATGACCTTAATGAAGGAGAAGGTGTATGAAAAATTTACCATTTTTAGATTTTGTATATAAAATATTTCATTTTTGGATTGTATAATCTGAACTGAGGGTATATCAGTGGTTCCATAAAAACAAAAATTATTGATAATTGGCCAAGACCCACCACTTTTATGGAGATCCATATTTTTCTTGGATTTTATAGATATTAACTGTATTTCGTGAAGGATTTATCATGGATATATATTCAACACACCAAGTTAAATCTAAATGGAGTTAAGTTCTTTTGGAATGATGACTATAATGAAGAAATCAAGTAACTGAAGAGAATGGTGGTTAGTATTTCTATACTCATACAACCCTATTGTGTACGAGGTTTTGTAATTTAAAGTGATGCATAGATGATGGGACTGTTGTTTTTTCTTATATAGAATGATATGGTGGTACCCTATGCCCCATGATAATTGAATGTTTATGAGAAAAAATAACTAACTAATGATTTTGAATTATAAGTTGTAAAATTTTCATTAAATATATAAAGTAATTATCTTTATGGTGAAAGGTGTGATATAAATACTAACCATAAAATTTTAAAGTTTATATTCACCCATAAAGAGTTGAATATGAACTAGAGAATATGGATGATGATGATTAATGATTTTGATTTCTCAATAAATTTCCATCCTATGAATGTGAACAAGATTTAATTATCTAAGATTAAAGGATCATTAAATAATATATATGATGAAGATACCAAAACATTCAATATTAATGAATTTTCAAGGGATGGGTATTGAAATCATGAAGAAAAGGGAGAAATCATATGTTACTAAAATTAGAGTTCACCCATCTATTTATGTAATGGTTAAAGAGGCATAGAAGTAGGATGTAGAGCTTCAAAGAAAGGTGAGAGATTTTGTTGAGTTAAACCTTGATTGTGATTGAATTATAAGGTTCATGAATCAAATATGTTTCCCATAAATACCAGACCTGAAGAAGGTACTAAGGAAGAATATCATATCTCATCATTATTTATTAATCCTTGAAGTATAAATATTCAAAGAGATCTAAAAGAGTATTTTTTGTGATACAACATTAAGTGATATATTATAGAGCATATATATTGGTTCTTGGTATATTAGCAAGTTAAGGTTGAGAGATAAAAGTCTAAGGGATTGTATTTGGAAAAAAATCCCCCAATGTGTCATTGCAGTGCTTTTGGGTTGGTTGTGTTTGTTAAAAACTTAGGTTTCCAAGGTATGTTGTTGATGGATTCTTTTGGAATTAGAGGAAATTCCTATAAATAGGTCTCTACCCCCCCCCATACAAAATTAGAGAGACATAACAATGATTCTAAGGCTCCAGATTTGCGAAGGTGATTCGTTAAGGGGGTTCTTGCGAAATTGTTTGTGAATAAATGTGGTTCGCGAAGGATATAAAATACGACCACAAACTGTGAGCATCATGAAAGTAATGAAGATCTCAAATACTATAAGAATATGAAAAAAAAAACATCTTCACAAGGCTAGGAGAGATTCTCCAAATGAAGTTTCTTTGCAAAGGATAATTTATATTTTCAAAAGAGGTGAGATTCAAGAATTCATTAAGAATGGAAAAGTGTTTAAAATGCATTTCCTAGTAAATATGTGGTAAAGTGATATTTATCAATTGATTAAAAGTGGGACTTCAACAGATCATGTACCTAAAATTGAGGACATATTTATTATTTTTGATGAAGGTACCTACATGTCCATAATTTCTATGTGAATCCCTTCCAAGAGCAGTGATAAAAGGAAGAGGAAGAAGGTGATCCTTTCCACCAGTAATGATTAAGATAAAGAGACTCGGGGAGTGAACATTAGGAAACAAATGAGATGAACTTAAAATTTTAAAGGTAGTGAGTCTAGGCATATAACTGATGTAGCATGAACTTTGTATTTAGCATTAGACCTTAGTTGATTTGGTACATCAGCACATCACTGTTGCATGCTCTTGGGATGTAGCCTAGTGAGGGTGAACCAAATAAAATTTATATGTCTCGTGCATGATTTTAATTATGTTTATACATTGTTATGGGAAAGGGAGAGTAAAATGTTTTGAATACTAATGAAACAATATCTAAAGGGGGTGAAGTTTAAATTTCTGATACCCTAATTCCCCCCCCCCCTTAGGGTATTTAGCATACTTTGGATAACAATTGGTATCATAGCTAAAGATTGAATTTCAATGGTTCTCTATCAGTTGAATAAATACAAGTTCTTAATCACAAATGGATTTTAATATTTTATGTAAAAAATAATTCATCAATGGAAGAATCGAATTCAACACCTATTTCGATAATTGTGTATGATTGTATTCACAACTAAAATGCATGGTATTTTGGCCAGTATGGATAGTAATGTTTTACCAGAAGCAGAACATAGTAAATTGGATGTTGACACTAAATGAATCAATGATTTAGGGGGATCCCTATAAAATTAAATATTTATGAAGGTGATTTCATGTAATTCATCACATGTTATCTGAAAAAAGATGGGGAACATTTATGAGGGTGAATCAAAGGTTAGAGAAGAAAAGATTTGGTTTATATGGAACAAGCATGAGGATACTAAAATTAACCCTAATGAGTCTATTGATACATTCTTTGACTAGGTGAATATCGTCATGGAAGAGATGCCTGGTCTCAGAGATATTCTTGAAGATATAAATATTTTTAAGAAAATCTTGAGAAAACTACTAACTCAGTTAAATACGAAAGATTATATAATGGAATATAATGATATAATGGAGCTTATAATGGATTTATTTCATAGTAATATTATTCCATACGATATGTTAAATGATGATAATGAGTCTTTGGAAAAAGAGAAGTACATAAAAGGGACACTCCAGGCCATGAAGAAGCTCACCATTGAATATGGTCAGAAAGATGAAGAGGCAGATGATGTAATATCATTCCATTCCTCAAATATCAAAATGGGAAAAGAAATTTTCAATGGGAAACTCACACTTACATGATTTAGATGTATAAAGGTTGGAAATATTATAGAAGGGTTCTTGAAGAAGTTTCAAGAAGATGATGAGGATGAAGTTGAAATTCCCATGAATATGTCCTCATCCTATGTGAAATGAAAGAAAAATAATAAGATAAACTTCTTGAGAAATAAGGATCTAATTTCAAAAGAATATGATAGTTCAGAAGAATCTAAGGTACATGAGTAGGTGGACTAAAAGGATAATGAAGTAGATTTTATAGTGAAAGTTGTCCAAAATTCTAAAAAAAGGGAAGAAAGAGACAAGGAACAACGAGAATTCTAATGAAGAGTTGACCTTTATATCGAATTATAAGTCAATGTTGAGGAAATATATTTTTAGAGAGCCAAAAAGAACAAATACAACAAAGTGGTTCGTGATTAAAAACTTTATATGAAGTAATATAAATTAGAGAAGTCTTATGTGAATAAAGAAATTTAAAAACTGAAGTCTTCATAGCCAGAGAGCTCAGAAAAGTTTGTTTTGTACAACCTCAAGAAATGTAACAGAAAATGGAAATAGATAGTTTAACTAACATAGGAAAATATCATATCAAAATTTGAAAAACTTGAAGAGGAAGTCATCGTAATGTGACGAAGTATTAAGGATCAATAAAATCGCTTGAATCTCAGTACATCATAGGGAATAAAGATCATTCATGAAACAAAAAAGATGGAAGTGGAGAAAATAGGTCCAACAAAACAAAAGAAATAGTCAAATCCAAATTTTAAAGCTGTTATGGGGCTTGATTGAAAACATAACATAGTAATGGTTGAAGTTATACAATAAAAACCTATTCCAAGATTGAAGATTGATTTGGGTATGAATCAGAATTAGAAGATTCAGAGAACCTAAGAGAAAACTAGTAATGTTGTATTTCCACACATGAATTCACCCTAGATGATATTCTTATTGTTGTGTAAATATGGTACACTCAAAAAAAATTCAATTCCAAGAGTTACTGAAGGGAAAAAGAGAAAATGGGGAATCCATATAGAAATCAATATTCATGGATGTCATTTAATGGTCATTGTTTCAGGTGTAGAGGAATCAGGCACATTGAAAGATATTCCACATCAACAATGCTGAGGAATGTGACAAGGAATACTGAATATGGTCGCAATCAGTAGATAAATGTATCACCAAATGATATGAAAAAGAAAAATCAATTTTCATTACTACGGGATGATTCTGGTCCATCATACTTCAAGGAATATCAAGATTGTTAATCAGTAATGGTTATGAAGTCAAAAACATTAGTCAGAAAGAAAATAGATAAACAAGCAGTGGTTTAAAATATTGCTTTCAAATAATCATAACACATTGGAATATTGATCATTTATAGTGGATGAATCTATCATATGATATGAAATAAGGATCTTGGGACTGGAATTTAGTAAAATAAGGAAGGTATTTTAAGATTTGGTAACGATGAAGGTTTAAAGATTATTGGCTTGGGAAAAGCCATGTTTGGTGGAAGAGACATGAGACATGCTAACATCTTAGTTATAGAAGGTCAAAGCCACAACATAATAAGTGTCATTAAATTATGTAATTTAGGACACTTCATAATCTTTTCCAAGAAATTATGTGTCATCAAATAAAAATTTGGTTCCAGTTTTTTGTATTGAATGAATACAAAAGGGAATCTCTACCTTGTTGATGGAGAAAAAGATATGTGATTCCTATTCAAAGAAGAAGAAAAATAGTTATGGAATAAAAGTCTTGGTCACCTAATAAAAATGTCCTTGGAATATCTGGTGAAATGTGATGTTGCAAAAGACCTTCCTAGGTTATCACAAGATCATACTCATATGTGTGATTCTTTTTCACAAGGTAATATTATTCAAATTCCATATAAGGAAAAGGAGAAAAGAACAACAAAAGTGGATGAGGTGGTGTATAATATCCCATACTTTACAGATAGATTTTACTTCAACATTGAAGAATATTTATTACATAACATAACAAAAAACATGCCAGTACTGTATAATTTTAGTGTCTTTCAAAACTAGGAAACATAAACAACTAGTTCATAAAATATCTATGTTGTCTCGTACTTATTTCTTCATAAATAAACTCATTTTTGACATTTCTTACTTAATACCCTTCTTCATGACCTATGGAAAAGAAAAATATGAAAGGGTGAGCTCAAATTATTAGTAAGGGTAAACAATGGTAATATTAATCATATCGTAATCTTAAGAACATAACATTTGAAAATATTATCCTGCATATAAAATATTATAATATCATGTCATGGGATAAATCATAAAAGTGAAGTATAATCCTAATAGCCATAAAATAAGACATGAAATTTCATGGAATACAAACATAATCATATAAAATCATTTCATATTAGTCAAGGATCATTTCTAAGACCATCATAGTGGACAAATTCCATTACTAAACCGAGTTCACTCCTCGTTCTAGCCCTGTATTACAAAACCAGATTTACTTGTCATTACAGTCATTGATATCTAATGAGAAATAAATATTTACCCAATTCATTGGAGTGAGATATAGGTCCCACCAATCTCATAATGAAACCATTATTATTTTTTCCACAAAAACATAAAAACATTTATCATACCTTAACCAATGAAATAAAATGGGTTTCTTAAACATCATTCCATCATAATACATATAAAACAAATGAATTTACTAAATAACATTCCATCATAAACACAATAAAATAATAGTAATAATAGGGATAGAAATATAACCCTATTTAAATAATTTCATCTTAGATGAAAAATAATTTTGAGAAAACACTTGAAATTAATTCTTGAGGAAAATATGCTTTCTTCTTCAAAAATATTTTCCTTCCTCAAAATGCAACACAATTTTAGAAGAAATCATTTTATGTGGAAATAAAATTTTAATCTTGTATGGGAAAATTCAATGAAATAATGCGTTATGAATATATAAAAATATGTTCATACCGTACAAGTTAAAAAAACATTCTTCTCATAATTTTGCTGGAAAAGTCAAAAGGTACCCAATACCGAAACCCACAAAAAATTCTATTCATACCGTTTATTAAAAAATCACCAATGGGTAAAATTGAATTTAAAAAATTATATAAGTATATAAAGAATATTTTGAATTACATTGTAACATCCCAGGTAAATAAATAATATTGCATTCTAATATTTATCAATATTTGTGAATAAAATGTTAATACTACTTTAAAGGGAATGCTATGCTCGATGGCTTACCCAATACGCAACAACGAGTTTCTTTGAAATCTTACGTTGAACACTAATAATATAATAATATTATAATAGTTAACACCTAGCTGTTGTAATAGAGGGAATGAACAGAAATAACTACAAAATTATTACATATGTTTGTTAAATAATTTTACATTTATCCAATAAATATTAGAGGATTAAAATCCAAATGAATCCAATTTTAAGAATAAATACTCTAATATTTTTAAAAGATTGTTTTACCACCTTTTGATGGCGAACCATTTTTAAATCTATATTCTGACAATTTTATAAGCTATATTTGTCAAAATAAACTTATTCTTTATTATTGGGACATTGAAATTTACTTTGGATAAATTTCTGGAATTTTTCTGATATTGTTCATTTTTTAATGAATAGTGAAAAGTGTTGTATTTTAATTCAAAACCGCTTTCTAATATAATTTATTTATATAGATATATAATCTTTTTAATTGGTTTTAATGTGAAATTAGAATATATTTTTACCATTTAATCCAATGGTGGTCATTGGAATTAATATCACTTTGAGATTGGACATAAACGAGTGTCGATCTTTTGATAGATATTGTTTCTTAA
Source organism: Viscum album (assembly GCA_963277665.1). Taxonomy (NCBI): domain Eukaryota; kingdom Viridiplantae; phylum Streptophyta; class Magnoliopsida; order Santalales; family Viscaceae; genus Viscum; species Viscum album. Next base: position 406,825,065 of record OY728167.1, read on the forward strand.
AAACACGCTATTTGTTTTGACAGTGGGATTTAATTATAAAATTAATTAATGCAACTTATATGTTATTAATTTGGTAAAATAGACATCATTTTTGAATTCGAAATATCAAATATAGATTAGGGTGAATTTTTGGTATTTTTCTAAAAAACCATAATTTTTTATGAATAGTGAAACCACAAAATGGTAGTTACAAAAATTGATTTTTTGTTTAAATGGAACTTTACCACTTATGTGATTTGAATTTAAAAAATCCAATATAAATGATTTTCATTATTAAGTAAAATGTGGTTCAATGGGATGAAAATAATATTTGATGAAAAGTAACTTTTAAGTTTTATTAATCACGATTAATGGTAATTAGTGTGATTTAAGGTAAAAATGATATTATAATAAAATGAAAATATCTTGACACTTGTCCTAACCCTATTGGATGAGTCATGGATGACCAAGACAACACATGGGTCGATTTTTGGGACACCATGGAGCCACTTGGGTAAGATAATTACATTAATGCCTTTTATTTAAAGTAAAAGTAAAAATGACACAAACATGTATTGTTTTACTAAAACAATTTTTACATGGGGTTATAAAAGTCAGAGTTTTGACTATAAATAGTAATTTAAAATCTAAAAAGATTTCCTAAATCATATTAGTTTTTTTATAATTTTTAGACATTAAATAAATTAAATTATTTATGACATCATGATGATGCAGCGATTACCTCATTATTTAACGATTTAAATAAAATGAGGAGATAATGTAAAATATAAAACCTAAACATGTCAAAAACCTATTGGATGGGTGTATTTCTAACCCTTATCACCTTATCCTCGAAATATATCAATGTGGGACCTTTAAAATCCGAAACGCATTTGAAAATAATGTAACCTTTTTTGACTTTCCAAGAGTGCCCCTCCTCTCCTCTTATAAAAGCCCCCCACCTCTACCTCCTTACCCACACCTCTCAACCCTTTGGATAGGCCAACCCCTTCCCTTTTCATCTCTCCACATCCCTCTATTCATCATTGAAGCCTCACCTTGGGCAGAAAGCTCTTCAAGAAACCCTTTTGGTTCAAACCAAAGGGAGTTACCCGATTTAAAGGTAAAGTCTTCTTTAATGTTCTTTTGTTCTATTTTGCTTATCCAACCCCCTAAAATCTTTTTATTCATTTATTTTGTAACATAAACAGTATATTAAATATACTAGGATGTTTTTATAAGAATTATTAGAGCTACACTTCCACACACCTCCGTCTAATGGTTAATGAACATGTTGTTTCTGTGGATGGTGAATTCCTGCCTCACGAAATAATGATTGTTCAATATTCTTTTAACACCTTCAAAGGTGGCCATTATGATGTCACTATATTTATATATGATATATAATATGTTTATTTTTTTGTTAATCTTATTTATTTTTCATTTATGGAATACCTTTATGGTTTCCATTATGGGTAAATGAGATATCTTCATTTTAGGAAGTGTGGACTACCGCCGCCTCAAAGTGATTTGATTTGTTAATGCCATATGTGGGATGTATAAAGGATAACTTTAATGATATTATATATGATACTATACTAGAATTATAATATACCATTATATCATTATTATTTCATTCCATTAAAGTGTAAAATAGAAATGAAAGTAGCGTTCATGCGTACGTACGGCTTACCGTCTCCATGAACAGTGCATTTCGTTTCTTACCTCTAAATGATTATGTAATATTATAAATGCATGTATATACTGGATATATATATGGTATATATGATATCTACATCATGAATATAATTCTTGAGATAACTGATATTTGACTACATGAACAACTAGTAAATATAAGAAGTTCACTTTTGACTCAAGTACCAAGTATCGACAAAACGACCGTTATTAACTTAAATGATTACATAACGTGCAATAACATGGTAATAAGTGATATAAAAGGAATAATGAACTTTAAAAAGGTTCTTAAGCAATTATTAATTAACTCAAGTTTATTATTCAGGAAATTAAAGAACGATCGAGTCAAGTCGGACACGAGGTAAGGGGTCTGACCTCTCTCTTTCTTTTCAAGTACCCTCTTTTATGTCATTTCATTTATGCCCCATGTTATTATGTTGGAGTACGTTCTTTTATATTCACCATTCTGTAATTTTTATTTTCATATGATGAGATACCCCCTCTTACTCTCATCAATTCATTTTAAGAATTTTTAAGTGGCGTCGTTAGGCTGCCGAAATTTCGTAAGGGATCTGACCTCTCTCTCTTTTTTAAGTACTCTCTTTTATGTCATTTATTTTAAGCTCATATTTATTATGTTGGGGGATGTTATTTTATATTCCTGTTACTGTAAATTTTATGTTAATATGATGGGATACCCTATTTGATCTCATCAATCCATTTTTGATGTTTTATGTGGCGTCGTTAGGCTGCTGAATTTTCATAAGGGGATTTTCATCTCACTTTTTATTCCTGTGGGATTCATGCTACATTGGCCACTATTTCATTTTGTTTTTTATATTTACTGCCCATTATTTTACTATTTGTATAATATACTCTCATTTATGGGTAGTTACATCTTCATTGTATGACCCTTCATTCATGGGGTGTACATTTCGGAAGTTACCCAATTCGGTAAGGGAACCTTTCACCCTCCTCATTTTAAAAGACTTCTTTTTTAGGTCTTTTAATATTATTATGATGGGATATGTTGTTATATATCTTTGTTGCTATAAATTTTATGTCCAAGTGATAAGATACCCCTTTCTATCTCTCATCAACTCTTTTTCTGAATTTTGAAGTGACGTTGTTAGGCTGTCAAATTTTTGCAAGGGAACTTCTTAACCCAATCTTGATTCATTGGGATAAACTTGTACTCCTTGAAATATTTCATTCTATGAATATATGTGAATGACCTTTGATTGTTTTACACTTAATATCCACTTATATTTGGTGTATTCATTTGTCACACATAATTATGTAATTGATTTATCCTTAATCCAAATTTACCGTCTTTGTAAGGGACTTCGTCTCAATCTCCTTTCATTCGGGCATATTTTGTTCAACTACAAGGATTTATTTTATATGGTTTATAAAACCCTTTGAATTTTAATTTTATACAAAAGGAATATTTTTCTACGAAGCGTTTTACAAAACGACAAAAAGGAATGTTTCTTATAACATACGCAATGACAACGACCTTTTCCGCCGCCGCGAGTATTATTTGGTCTTTGGATTCCTCAATAAGCCGTAATGTTTTTAAAATGAAATAAATACCATATACTCTTTTATGTATGTTGGTATTAAAAATGGTTTTTATAAAGGATTTGTTATGTCAATATATTTAAGTGATATATTGTGATCGAAATGTGGAAATGTTTTCTTTCCATTATAATTGTTTTATGTCTTATGATTTTATAATGGTACTTGGAAATTATGACGGGTGGTGCCATGAATACCAGGACGGGTGGTTACTTTATAACCTCCAATGAATTGGGTATGGAAGTCGGCCATATGGATATTCCATTAAGTATGTGTGGAAGTTGACCGTATGGTTATTCAATTTATGTATGTTTATGTCCCAAGTTACCTTTATATGTTATGTGTTCTTTATATGGATTTTATGGTAATATTTTGGTTACAAAAGGGTAAGTAATGGTCTTTTATTCAGTGAAGATTTTTTACTACTTCATAAAGGTTAATAGTATTACTTTGGTAAATAACTCATGGTTTACTTATTGATTTGAAAAACTAACAGTTTTCCTTCTTTGTGTATCCTTTACTGGGCTTTTTATGCTCATCCCAAGTTTTTGAAATGTTTTCCACAGGACTTAAAGATGAATAGGGTCAAGTATGGGATCAAGGAAAGACATTCTATCTAAAACATAGAACTAGACATGTTTCTTTTTAAGTGTTTTTTTTTTATTTTATGGAAACTTAGTAGAAGTTTCTACTATGTAATCTTTTGAGATGTAATAGTTATGACCTAATTCTCTAAAACTCTAAACCTGAAAAGATCCTCTATGTGAATTATTCATTTAATTCATGATTAAGTAATGTTTAAGGTCGGGGCCTTATAGTTGGTATCAGAGGTTGGTTTAGATAACTTTAGAGGTTAGGGTATTCTTTAAGCATAAGTGACTAGTTGTGTTTAACCACAATGGTTTGTATATTAGATGGAGTCATTGTTGTTGTTTTTTTGAAGGTTAGAATGTGTTTGAGAAAACTTAGATAAGTATATCTTAGTGTTTATCTTCCTCTTTAGTACATGATGATTTTGTTGATATACTCACACTGACTTTTTTTTGTTTTAGTAAATGGATGGATCTAGCAGGAACCAAAGTGACAATGGGTATGAAAGAAACTATGGTGGTTCTCTGATTAAGAGACTAGATGAAATAGGGGATTCAATGAGGAATCTTGTGGTTATTCCAAACCAACTATCAAGGAGTCATGATTAACCACTTGAACTTTGATGAGTTCTCTAATACATCATGTACGAGAGAACTAACTCGATGTGGAAGTTCAGTTAATAATTATAAAGGTAACCATTAGGGTTTATATGATCCTTACTTTGAGGTAATTATGGGTTACTACATGATATGATGGAATACGAAAGGCATGAGATAAACTTGAGGTTAAAATATGTTATGGTTATTTTTGATGAATTTATCTCTTTTTGAGGAATGTTATAAAATTATATAGTTTTGGAAAAAGGACAACACGCAGACCGTGTGACAACCCGTCGCGTCAGACGAAGCTACGGGAATCGAAACCACAACTAAAGTGAAACTGGTATTTATCACCTACCACTGGACTATGTGAAGTCCCTGGTTAGTTTGACTAATTCTTTATAGTTATATGATTTTATGAATCAATAATAAGTTTATTTTGGGTTATCTATGGAAATGATTATCCTATCATGGAGAATATGTGATTAGGCTAATTACTTTTCAATGTGAGACTTTAAGAGTAACTGGTGTTATTTGGAGATAAATGTTAAGATTTACTTTGGAAGACAATGTGATTAAATCCTTCAGAGATTTGGGTTTCAATCTTAGTTTGGATTACTTTGAAGAATTTTGTGGATAGTTGTTTATTGAATGGTCTTTGTTGAACTTTGGGTATTGTTGGAAAAATTTTGGAGATTAGGAGTAGTTTTTCTTTTTGTAAAAAAAATATCCTTTTTGGGTATTATCTGATCTCGAACTAAACTTTTTGGTTTGGATTTGGTTGATATCTAAAGACATGGGAAATATATAGTTCTCTTTTGTGGATTAGGTGATTCTCAAGAAGTTTATTATAGTACTCTTAATGCGAACAAGCCTTCCTAAATACTCGTCTTTTAGAGAAAATATGAGTTTGATTAAGGAATCTAGTAAAAGTTGAAAGTCTACGTGACAAGTAAGTATGTTTCAATATGATTTAGTTAAGCTCAAAAATAAATTCCTCAATTAATAGTAACTTAAAACAAAAATGTTGTCTATTAACTTTTCCTACTGGGGAATCGAATACCATTTAACCCATCACAAGCTTGGGATTTTCTTATAGTTAAATTTCTCCTAAACATGTTTACTATCACTCTCCATCAGAACATGACCCTTTCTTTTTCCCTCCATATCCATATTTTCATACTTGGAATCCTAGTATGGGTTAACTCGGGTGACCTTTGTACTTCTCTCTCATTCTTTTAAAGTGATAGATTTACTGACTCTTGTTCCGATGTGGGAGATTCAATGGAGATTCCAAGCCCAATTTTGAAATTGCGAGGACGCAATTCCAAAACGGGGGGAAGGATGTAACATCCCAGGTAAATAAATAATATTGCATTCTAATTTTTATCAATATTTGTGAATAAAATGTTAATGCTACTTTAAAGGGAATGCAATGCTTGATGGCGTACCCAATACGCAACAACGAGTTTCTTTGAAATCTTACGTTGCACACTAATAATATAATAATATTATAATAGTTAACACCTAGCCATTGTAATAGAGGGAATGAATAGAAATAACTAACAAATTATTATATATGTTTGTTAAATAATTTTACATTTATCCAATAAATGTCAAAGGCTTAAAATCCAAATGAATCCAATTTTAAGAATAAATACTCTAATATTTTTAAAATATTGTTTTACCGCCTTTTGATGGTGAACCATTTTTAAATATATATTATGATAATTTTATAAGCTATATTTGTCAAAATAAACTTATTCTTTATGATGGGTAAATTGAAATTTACTTTGGATAAATTTCTGGTATTTTTCTGATAATGTTCATTTTTTAATGAATAGTGAAAAGTGTTGTATTTTAATTCAAAACCTCTTTTTAATCTAATTTATTTATATAGCTAGATTATATTTTTAATTGGTTTTAAAGTGAAATTATAATATATTTTTACCATTTAATCCAATGTTGGTCATTGGAATTAATATCACTTTGAGATTGGACATAAACGAGTGTCAATCTTTTGATAAATATTGTTTCTTAAAAACACGCTATTTGTTTTGACAGCGGGGTTTAATTATAAAATTAATTAATGCAACTTCTATGTAATGAATTTGGTAAAATAGACATCATTTTTGAATTCATAATATCAAATATATCTTAGGGTTAATTTTTGGTATTTTTTTGAAAAACCATAATTTTTTATGAATAGTGAAACCACAAAGTGGTAGTTACAAAAACTGATTTTTCGTTTAAATAAAACTTTACCACTTTTGTGATTTGAATTTCAAAAATCCAATATAAATTATTTTCATTATCAATTAAAATTTGGTTCAATGTGATGAAAATAATATTTGATGAAAAGTAACTTTTAAGTTTTATTAATCGCGATTAAAGGTAATTAGTGTGATTTAGGGTAAAAATGATATTATAATAAAATGAAAATATCTTGAAACTTGTCTTAACCCTATGGTATGAGTCATGGACGACCAAGACAACCCATGGGTCTGTTTTTGGGACCCCATAGAGCCACTTGGGTAAGATAATGACATTAATACCTTTTATTTAAAGTAAAAGTAAAAATGACACAAACATGTATTGTTTTACTAAAACAATTTTTACATGGGGTTATATAAGTCAGATTTTTTACTATAAATAGTCATTGGAAATATAAAAATATTCACGACATCATAGTATTTTTTTATAATTTTTAGACATTAAATAAATTAAATTATTTATGACATCATGATGATGCATCGATTACCTCATTATTTATATTTTAAATAAAATGAAGAGATAATGTAAAATCTAAGACCTACACATGTCAAAAACCTATTGTATGGGTTTATTTCGAACCCGTATCACCTTATCCTCGAAATATATCAATGTGGGACCTTTAAAATCTGAAACTCATTTGCAAATAATGTAACCTTTTTTGACTTTCCAAGAGTGCCCCTCCTCTCCTCTTATAAAATTCCCCCACCTCTACCTACATACCCACACCTATAAAGCCTTTGGCTCGGCCAAACCCTACCCTTTTCATCTCTTCACATCCCTCTATTCATCATTGAAGCCTCACCTTGGTCAGAAAGCTCTTCAAGGAACCCTTTTTATTCAAACCAAAGGGAGTTACCCGATTTAAAGCTAAAGTCTTCTGTAATGTTCTTTTGTTTTATTTTGCTTCTCCAACCCCCTAAAATCTTTTTATTAATTTCTTTTGTAACAACACCAGTATCTTCAATATACTAGAATGTTTTTATAAGAAGGATTCGAGCTACACTTCCACAAACCTCCGTCTAATGTTTAATGAACATACTGTTTTTGTGGATGGCGAATTCCTGCCTCACGAAACGATGATTGTTCAATATTCTTTTAACACCTTAAAAGGTGGCCATTATGATGTCACTATACTTATATATGATATATAATATTTTTATTTTTTCCTTAAGCTTCTGTATTTTTCATTTATGGCATACCTTTATGGTTTCCATTATGGGTAAACGCGATATCTTCATTTTAGGAAGTGCGGACTACCGCCGCCTCAAAATGATTTGATTCGTTAATGCCATATGTGGGACGTATAAAGGATAAAGTTAATGATATTATATATGATACTATACTGGAATTATAATATACCTTTATATCACTATTATTTCATTCCATTAAAGTATGAAATAGAAATGAAAGTAGCGTTCATGCGTACGTACGGATTACGGTCTCCATGAACGGTGCATTTCGTTTCTTACCTCTAAATGATTATGTAATATTATAAATGCATGTATATACTGGATATATATATGTGATATATATTATATCTGCATCATTAATATCATTCTTGAGATAACTGATATTTGACTACATGAACAACTAGTAAATATAAGAAGTTCACTTTTGACTCAAGTACCAAGTATCGACAAAATAACCGTTATTAACATAAATGTTTACATAATGTTCAATAAATTGGTAATAAGTGATATAAAAGGAATAATGAACTTTAAAAAGGTTATTAAGAAATTATAAACTAACTCGAGTTTATTATTCATAAAATTAAAGAACGATCGAGTCAAGTCAGACATGAGGTAAGGGATCTGACCTCTCTCTTTCTTTTCAAGTACCCTCTTTTATGTCATTTCATTTATGCCCCATGTTATTATGTTGGAGGATGTTCATTTATATTCACCATGATTTAATTTTTATTTTAATTAGATGAGATACCCCCTCTTACTCTCATAAATTAATTTTAGAATTTTTAAGTGGCGTCGTTAGGCTGCCGAAATTTCGTAAGGGATTCGACCTCTCTTTTTTTTTAAGTACTCTCTTTTATGTCATTTCTTTTAAGCTCATATTTATTTTGTTGGGGGGTGTTATTTTATATTCCGCTTGTTGTAAATTTTATGTTAATATGATGGGATACCCTATTTTATCTCATCAATCCATTTTTTAAGTTTTATGTGGCGCCATTAGGCTACCGAATTTTCATAAGGGGATTTTCATCTCACTTTTTATTCCCGTGGGATTCATGCTACATTGGCCACTATTTACTTTTGTTTGGTATATTTACTGCCCATTATTTTAATATTTGTATAATATACTCTCATTTATGGGTAGTTACATCTTCATTGTATGACCCTTATTTCATGGGGTGTACGTTTTGGAAGTTACCCAATTCGGTAAGGGAACCTTTCACCCTCCTCACTTTAAAAGACTTCTTTTTTAGGTATTTTAATCTTATTATGATGGGATATGTTGTTATATATCCTTGTTGCTATAAATTTTATATCCAAGTGATGAGATACCCCTTTCTATCTCTCATCAACTCATTTTATGAATTTTGAAGTGACGTTGTTAGGCTGTCGAATTTTTGTAAGGGAACTTCTTAACCCAATTTTGATTCTTTGGGATAAACTTGTACTCCTTGAAATATGTCGTTCTATGAATATGTTTAAATTACCTCTGATTTTTTTACACTTAATATCCACTTATATTTGGTGTATTCGTTTGTCACACATAATTATGTAATTGATTTATCCTTAATCCAAGGATATCGTCTTTGTAAGGGACTTCGTCTCAATCACCTTTCATTCAGGAATATTTTGTTCTAATACAAGGCTTTATTTTATACGGTGTATAAACCCCTTTGACTTTTAATTTTTTACAAAAGGAATCTTTTTCTATGAAGCTTTTTACAAAACGACAAAAAGGAATTTTTCTTTTAACGTACGCGGTGACAACGACCTTTTCCGCCGCCGTGAGTATTATTTGGTCTTTGGCTTCCTCAACAAGCTGTAATGTTTTTAAAATGAAATAAATACCATATACTCTTTTATGTATGTTGGTATTGAAAATGGTTTTTATAAAGTATTTGTTATGTCAATATATTTAAGTGATATATTGTGATCGAAATGTTGAAATGTTTTCTTTCCATTATATTTGTTTTATGTCTTATGATTTTATAATGGTACTTGGACATTATGACGGGTGGTGCCATGAATAGCAGGATGGGTGGTTACGTTATAACCTCCAATTCATTGGGTATGGAAGTCGGATGTATGGCTATTCCATTAAGTATGTGTGGAAGTCGACCGTATGGTTATTCCATTTAAGTATGTCTATGTCCCAAGTTACCTTTATATGTTATGTGTTCTTTATATGGGTTTTATGGTAATCTTTTGGTTACAAAAGGGTAAGTAATGGTCTTTTATTCAGTGAATAGTTTTTACTACTTCATAGAGGTGAAAAGTTTTACTTTAGTAAATAACTCATGGTTTACTTGTTATTTTTAAAAACTAACAGTTTTCCTTATTTGTGTATCCTTTACTGGGCTTTTTATGCTCATCCCAAGTTTTTGAAATGTTTTCCACAGGACTTAAAGATGAATAGGGTCAAGGATGGAATCAAGGAAAGACATTCTATCTAAAACATGGAACTAGACATGTTTCTTTTTTGGTGTTTTTTTTATTTTATGGAAACTTAGTAGAAGTTTCTACTATGTAATCTTTTGAGATGTAATAGTTATGACCTAATTCTCTAAAACTCTAAACCTGAAAAGATACTCTATGTGAATTATTCATTTAATTCATGATTAAGTAATGTTTACGGCCGGGGCCTTATATACATTTTTAGGAAACACGGATGTGGATGATAAATATATCCCAGTAAAAACTTACGAATAAACAATCTCGGATAAAAATAAGATTTGCAAAGTTATCCCTTACCTTAGGCCAGAAATGATTTGTATGTATCCAAACCTCAGTTATAATGATTTAAATAACATTGTAAATTTATTCTAGAATCATAATAATTTTTATGATAACATTAATGATAATATTTTCATATGTTTGTTAGTAACATTTTATTGTTACTCATTGTTCAGGTATTAACTGCTTTATGTTCTTATGTATGTTTTGTCGGATAAGTTCGTATTCTTATTTTTAAGTTATAGTTATATAATTTATATAATGGTATTAGTATAATATATATCATATTTATTCATTAAATTCATTTATATAATCATGATTTAATGAAGATTATGTATAACGAATCACATCGCACCATGGAGATGGTAAGCAGTATGTATGCACGAGCGACGATATCATTACCATAATTGTTGAATGGTATTGAATTGGATGGTGTATAGTATCTCAGAATAAATATAATTTTATATTAATCATATATATATATTTATGTATAAATTCCATCATTATACCCATCCATGTAAGGCGGTGGTGAAAAATGGATAACACCACGACATGGAGACGGTAAGTCGTACGTATGCGCGCATGGTGATTTCATTTTTCATAGGATGGGTAGAAGGTGGAATATGGTTGTTTCATAATCATAATGAAATATAATTATATAAGTAATACTAGATTTATTACTTTATAATTAAAAAAATCAGGAGGTGGAAGTAGAAGAAGAAAGAAGTTTGAAAGATTCGGTAAATGATATTACCTCTTCTTCAATGTGCCTCCTCTAAATCTTTTTCTAGAGCACTAGAGTTGGTCATTCAAGATTACCAAGACCTCTATAATGTTTATAAAGAAGTTTATAAGGTAAATATTTAGGTTATGGTCGATCTTTAAGGGTCAAAATGAAGTTAATATTTTATGGAGTAAATTCCCTTTAATAATTGAGGTGAGGGGAACTTTTGGAAAAAACAAAAATATTAATTTATAATAAAATAAAACCCCTCATAAAAACCTCAAAAATGTCCCAATTGCGAAGATTATATGATATAGGTTTTTAATATAATAAAATAATAAATTTTAGACAAGTTTTTATGTCAATTTAATCATTATCAATTTAATTAACACTTAGTTCTTCTATTTAATTTTTAACTAGGGTAACAAATATTTTAATATTAAAAGGTTGAAATATTTACTTATTTGAAGTAAATTAGATCATAAATGAATACTTTAAAACATTTTAAACCATATAATAATTATTCTATATTCTAAAAAATGTTTTATTATTTTTAAATAAGTTAATAAAACCTTATTTTGACAAAATATCAATAGTGTCAATTTTGACACTATTTATTTCATAGATTGTTAAAAATATAAAAGTAAGAAGTGAAACTTGATACAAATGTTTTATTATATCCCTAAAAGGTAAAATTAATCAATAAAATTCATTTTACATAATAATTATCCCAAATTATATTTATTAAAGTATTTTTAATAACATTTATCTGATCTCTTCATTAATAAAATAATTACTTCCTCAATTTTGTGTAATTATTTAATATACATATTTATTGAATAAAAATTCAAAATAAAATAATATGATGTAGATAAATCCATTATATTTCATAATAATACTTTTAGTCGAATTTATCTTCTAAAAAACCCAACACTAAAAGTACTAAAATATTTTAAAACATGAATGTGACAAATTTATCTTCACTTTAAATAAAATAATATAAGTGTCATAATCTCTTCTATAAGCCTCCAAATTGTCAATAAATAGACTTTTGGATGATTATTGTCGATATATACTCTACTAATAAGTTTTGGTTTAGTTTTTCGGCCTTTTGATGTTTATTAATATTTTAATAAAAAAAATTATTGATTTCTAATCAATTAATTAATTTTTTCATCATCCAGGTTTAACTCTTTAAGGTAATTATTTATTTCCTAAAAATTAAAAATTAATTATCAAGATAAATAAAAATATTTTAGATTTAAAATGATTATTTTTAATCTAATTTATCTTCAGTATAATCTTATATTAAAAATGATTTAATTATTAAATATTTAGTGAGACATATTTCACTTTTCTTTAAATAAAATAAAATAAATGTCTTAATCTAATCCAAGTGGGTTCCAATGGATACCATTTCGACCCAAGTATGTTTTATGAAAAATTATAATCATCCAATTATATAAAGACAAGTGTTAGGGTAATTTTATAATATTATTTTTACCCTTAATTACTCATTTTACCCTTTTACTGTGTTAATAAAATTTACTGAGGTTACTATTCATAGTGCCCAAAAATAAAATAAATATATTTACATAATTTGGACCTAATAATTCCAAAAATTGAATCCAAAATACAGAAGATACAATAAGTAATTTTAAATTAATTTGTTGTTGAAATGAGAAAAGGCATTTTAAAAGTTGAAATAATGAAAAAGATTGAAATGATTTTACGTTTGAATTTAACGTCAAATTAATTCCAATGACCTAAATTATATTAAATGGTAAAAATATATTATATTTATACTTTGAAAACATTTTATAATATAATTTAACCATATAAATTATTTCAATGATTTTCAATTAAAATTTAGTGTATTTTTATTATTTATCAAAACAAGAAAGTTATTTGAAAAATATCATAAATTCATCCAAAGTAAATTTTTATATCCCACTTAATAAAAAATATGTTTGATTTTATATAAAATTATTAATGTGTCAAAATATTAATTTAAATGGGGTTCTCCATTCAAAGGAGTAAAATTAACCTTTTAAAAAAATAGGGTTTTATTCATACCCTATGTCTAAAATATCCATTGGATAAATATCAAAAATATTTTATTAAGTATATAATACATATATATCTCATTAATTTCATTACCAAAATTAATTCACTCAAAAATAAAAATATCTAATTGATTTATATTTTTCATAAATAATTTATAGCCAATGAATTCACAATGAATTTTCATAAGTTAGTTATAATTATTCCTACTAACCTAACGGCTAGGATATAATGGTAATTTTATAATAAGGTCATCTTGCGGTTCATTTAAACTCATTATTTTGTATAAAGAAAGATACTGAAGAATAAAAAATACTTAAATAAAATATTTCATATAAACATCTAGGTGTTACATTCTACCCCCCTTAAACTGAATTTTTCCCTCAAAATTCATCACTTGGAAAAAAAACAGATGAGGATACCTCTCCCTAATCATAACCTCAAGTTCCCATGTAGCTTACTCAAATTGGTGGTTACTCTATAAAACTTTAACCAAGAAAGTGGCCTTTTTTGTAGAAATTTTTCCCTACGATCCAGGATCTCTATAAGTTGTTCTTTATAAGAAAGATCATTCTCCAGTAGTATGACTTCTGAGCTTCGTACATGTGAAGGATCAGTTATGTACTTTCTCAGGAGAGATACATGGAACACATCATGAACTTGAGAGATATTTAGTTTAATTTCCAATTGACGAGCTACCTTCACAACACGATCCAGTATTTCAAAAGGACAAATATAACTAGGGATCATCTTGCCCTTCTTTCAAAATCACATTACTCTCTTCCAGGGATATATTCGAAGAAACATCTTATCACCCACTTCAAACTCTAGGTATTTTCTACAGTTTTAAGCCTAACTTTTTTGTATAATCTGAGCTGCTCTTATGTGTTGTTGAATATATTTGACCTTTTCAATCATTTCATCAACAAGATTAGGTCCTAATAGCTTTATTTCCCCAACTTCATCCTAGAAAGTGGGAGTAATGCACTTATTTCCATGAAGGGCTTCATAATCAGCCGTATGAATACTGGACTGAAATCTATTATTGTGAGAAAACTTAACCAAAGGTAGGTGTTGATACCAACCATCCTTGAAATCCAAAGATAAATATCTCAACATGCCTTTGAGAGTTTGAATTATCCTCTCAGACTGATCGTCTATCTAAGGATGATAAGTTGTGTAGAAACTTAAATCTGTATCCAGATAACGTTAGAGACTTTGCTAGAACTTCGAGGTAAACCTTAGATCCTGATCAGATATAATGGAAAGTGGTACTCTATGAAATCTTAACACTTCCTTTACATATATCATGGCAAGATGATGAAGAGATAAATCCTATCTAATAGAAATGAAGTGTGTCGACTTCGTAAGGTGATCAACTATAACCCATATAGAATTATGGCCTCTAGATGTTTTGGGAAGTCCGACAATAAATTCTATAGTGATGTTTTCCCATTTCCATTCTGGTATGGGTAATAGTTGTAACATCCCCTTAGACTTCTATCTCTCAGCCTTAACATATTGACAAACAAAGTATCGAGAGACATAATCGTTGAAATCTCTTTTCATGCCATCCCACAAGAAATACTCTTTCAGGTCCCTATACATATTTTTCCTTCTAGGGTGAATACATAATTAAGAACTATGAGCCTCATCCAATATCTCTCTCATTAATTCTAGTTTAGGAGGAATAAAAACCATGTCCCTGAACCTTATTATTTCATCATAATAAATGTTTAATTCCGAAACATTTCTTACAGTCTTTTATATCTCTACAACTTCCTTTTGTGCCTCCTTAATCTTTAATTGTATATATGGTTGAGAATTCATTTTAGAAATATAATATTTCACCCCTTACTTTAAAATTTCAAGATCAATCCTTTCCAAATCCATAAATATTGGATCATTTATGATCCTCATCATGGATAGGCTAGCATGGTCTTGCCAAATCAACGCATCTCCTACTTTATTCTCTTTCCCAAGGTGGTAATGTATTGATCAGTTGTAATCTTTAATCAAATTCAACCATCTTCTTTGATGAATATTCAGATCCTTTTCTGTGAAAATATACATTAAACTTTTATGATCAGTACAAATATCACACCTTTAACCATAAAGATAATGCCTCCTTATCTTTAATACAAAGATTACCTTAGCTAACTCCAAATCATGAGTTGGGTAATTTTGATCATGGATTTTCAACTGCCATGAGGTATAAGCTGTTACCATATCATTTTGCATGAGAACACAGATTAGCCCCTTCTTGTATTTATCACTGTAGATCAAAAACCATTATCCACTACAAGGTAGTGTGAGAATAGGTGCACTAAATAACCTTTTTTATATCTTTGAAATTATCTTCACATTCCTTCGTCCAAATGAACTTAACTCCTTTCTGAGTCAACTTGGTGAGTGGATTAGACAATCCTGAAAAACATTTCACAAATTTTCGATAATATCCATCCAATCCAAGAAAACATCATATCTCAATTACTGTTTTTTGTCTCGACCAACTTTCAGCAGCTTATGATTTTTATGAATCCATAGATATCCCTTATTTTAAGATTATGTGACCAAAAAATGAAACTTTCTAAAGCCAAAATTCACACATGGTAAATTAATCATAAAGCTTATCCTTTCTCAGGGTATTCAGTACAATTATCAGGTGGTCTTCATGTTCTTATTTTCTCTTCGAATAGACAAGAATATCATCTATAAAGACTACCACAAAATGATCAAGATAGTCTTTAAAGACACTATTCATTGGATCCATGAAGATAGTGGGGGAATTAGTAAGACAAAAAGGTGTCACTATAAATTCATAGTGTCAATAACATGTACATAATTTTGTATTTGGTATATCCTTGTTTTTTGACCCTTAATAGATGATATACTGAATGAAGATCAATCTTAGAAAAGTATTGAGCTCTGCATAGTTGGTCAAATAATCCATCAATGTGGGGAATATTATATTTGTTCTTGATAGTGATATTGTTAATTTATCAATAATCAATATAGATTCTCATTTATCCATCTTTATTCTTAATAAATAGAATAGGCGATCCCCAAGGTGATGCTCTAGGGCGTATGAATCCCTTATCCAGATTCTCTTAGAGTTTCTTCTTTAATTCCCACAACTCAATCGGGGCTATTCTATAAGGTTTCCTTGAAATAGGTATAGCACCCAGTATGATTTATATTGAAAAATAAACTTCATGATTTTTTGTAAGGCCAAGAAATTCCTCCAAAAATAAATCATCAAACTCTCATACAATTGGTGTATTATTAATCTTGAGTTTCTCCCCAACCATTTGAGATAAACAACCTTCATTTATAGGAATCAAACCCCATAATAAATGAACATAGATGAACATAGATTGATATAGAATATTTAATGGGACTTCCCTTCTTGGAAATTGATATGATCTCCATTAAAGAAATTCAATCCATGCCAATAATCACATCAAATTCCACTATAGGAAGGATCACAAGATTTCCAGGAAGCACTTTCCCACAAACTTCAACCGGAGAAGAATTATAAACTTTTTATGTGACTGTTGTTCCATTAGGAGTTGTCACAACTAACTCAACATCTAATTTTTGAGGTAATACGATGATACACTTAGAAGATTCTTTAGAAATAAAAGAGTGGGTGGATCCAGAATCAAATAAAACATTTTCTACTTTGGATTGTATGGTAAGTGTACCTTTCACCGCTTCATTATCATACTCCACGTCGCTGATAGTGATTGCATGTGACATTCCTTTGTATTTGGCCTTAAGAGTTTTTTGAAGTTGATCATCATCAGTAAAAATTGTATTAGGGCATTGATTGGCATAATTCCCCATTTCCTTATACTTGTAGCATTGAAGTGTAAGAGGTTCATTCTATGTAGAATTTTATTTGTTCACATAATTAGACATCTTTTTCTCATCACTTTGGCATTCATCTACCTGATGACCTTCTTTTACACACTGAAAACATTTACTAGTCCCTTTAAGACAATTACTTCTATGTTTCTTTCCACACTTTAATCATAAGTTAAAACTCGTCTTCTTTTCAGTGTGGTCTTTAGATTTTCCTTTTAATTCCATTTTTCTCTTCTTATAAAACCCATATGACCAATGGGTTACTCCAATATCCATCTCAACCTTGAGATCTCATCGAACAATTTCCTCATAACTATTGAAGTCCCTTATGGATAAATCCCTTAGGAGACTTGGTTTTGAGACACTAAAGAATCTGACAAATTTACTCTAAGGTTGGATGATGATTCCAGAAGCATACCTTGAAAGTATTGTAAAATTTTCTTCGTAAGTACCAACGGATTAATCATCCTTTTTCATTAGTTCAAGGAACACCTTCTACATATTTTTTTGAATAATACGAGGAAAGTACTTATTGAAAAATAAGTTCTTGAACTCATCCCATTCCATAGACTCAATTTCATCTCTTTACCTCGTATTTTTTATAAGATTCCACCATCGATCAGCTTTAACTTCCAAACTATATACTTCTAAGATAAAATTATCATGTTTAGAAAATTTTATAACTGAAAATATCTTTTTAGTGGTACTTATCCATTTTTTAGACACTAATAAATAAGAATACCCACCGAATGAAGGTGGACGCTACCTCATAATGGATTCAACAGAATGTTGCTCCCTCCTTTACTTGTTTGGAAGTCTAACATGATTAATATATTGAGAAAGTTCTGTGAGAATGGCTACTAGATTTTTCATTCTATCTCCAATAAAATTTGGCTACTCAGGGGGGAAATCATTGCATTGCCCTTCGCATTCATTATTAATGTGGTTCCTTCAGGTTCCAGTCATTGACTAAAACCAAGAATCATAGTGTGGGAAACACTAATCACAAGGAGAAAACCACAAAATTCAAGAATAAAATTTCAATTTATGACACTTTATGTTTTATCCTAGGTTATTAATGAACATCTATAAAACACTAGAATAGGATTTTAACCTATACTTATACATGTTAGGGTTCTTACTAAGGTTCTCTCATCATAGTTTCCAAAGGTTAACTATACCTCTTCTCTAATACAAAAAATTATGACCCACACTTTACATATAGATTTTACTTCAACATTGAATAATATTTATTACATAACATAACAAAAAACAAGCTAGGACCGTATAGTTTTAGTGTCTTTAAAAACAGGGAAACTTAAAAAACTGGTTCACAAATCATATACATTGTCTCTCGCTTATTTCTTTATAACTAGACTCCTTTTTGACATATCTTACTTAATACCCTTCTTTATAAATTGGGGAAAGGAAACATATGAATGGGTGATCTCAAATTCTCAGTAAGGGTAAATAGGGGAAATATCAATCAGATCATAATTATAAGAACATAACATTTTAAAATCTTATCCTACATATAAAAGATCATAATATCATGTCATTGGATAAATCATAAAAGTGAAATGTAATCCCAATATTCATAACATAAGACATGAAATTTTATGTAATACACACAAGAGAATATAAAATCATTTAATATAATTCAAGTCTAATTTCCAAGACCATCATAGCCGAAAAATTCCATTACTGAACCGAGTTCACTCGTCGTTCTAGCCCTGTATTACTTAACCGAATTTACTTGTCATTCCAGTAATGTCTCTCTCATGAGATATAAATCTTTACCCAATACATTGGAGATATATATAGGTCCCACCCATCTCATAATTAAACCATTATTATGTGTTCCATAAAAATATAAATACATTCACTATATAATGCCCTATGAAATAAAATGGGTTTCCTAAACATCATTCCATCATAATTCATATAAAAAAATAGATTTACTAAATAATATTACATCATAATCATAATAAAATCATATTAATAACAGGGATATAAATATAACCCTATTTAAATAATGTCATCTTAGATGGAAAATAATTTTGAGAAAACACTTGAAATTAATTATTGAGGAAAATATGCTTTCTTCTTCAAAAACATTTTCCTTCCTCAAAATGAAACACAATTTTAGAATAAATCATTTTCTATGAAAATAAACTTGTAATTTTTAGTGGAATTTTCAGGAAAATAAAGAATTATGAAAGAGTAAAAATCTTTTCATGTCATACAAGTTAAACAACATTATTCTCGTACTTTTGCAGGAAAATTCAAAAGTACCTCGTACCGAAAAAGACAAAATATTCCATTCATACTATTTAGTAAAAATTAACCAATGAGTAAAATTGACATTGAAAAATTATATAAGTATATAAAGATTTTTTTTAAATACATATTTATAAAACATGGATGTGGATGATAAATATACCCTAGTAAATATTTACGAATAAACAATCCCAGATAAAAATGAGATTTTCAAAGTTCTCCCTTACCTTAGGTTAGATATGATTTGTATGTATCCTAGCCTCATTTATAATGATTTAAATAATGTTAATGATTTATTATATAATCATAATAATTTTTATGATAACATTTATGATCATTTTTTCATCCGTTTGTTAGAAATATTTCACTGTTACTTGTTATTCGGGTATTAACTGATTTTTTTTCTTGTGCATGTTTTGTCGGATAAGTTGTTATTACTATTTTTAGGTTATAGTTATATAAATTAAAGAATTTTATTAGTATAATATATATCATATTTATTCATTAAATTCGTTTATATAATCATTCTTTAATAGATATTATGTAGAACGAATCACATCGCACTGTGGAGACGGTAATCCTTACATACGCACGAGTGACGATATCATTCCCATAATTGTTGAATAGTATTGAAGTAGATGGTGTATAGTATCTCAGAATCAATATAATTTTCTGTTAATAATATATATATTTATTAATTCCATCATTATACCCATCCATTTAAGGTGGTGGTGAAAAATGGATTACACCATAGCGTGGAGAAGCTCAGCAGTACGTACGCACGCGTGGTGATTTCATTTTTTATATGATGGGTAGAAGGTAGACTATGTTTGTTTCATAATAATAATAACCACTTATTATATAATTACTACTGGAGTAATTACTTTATAATGAAACAACTCATGAGGTGGAATTATAAGAAGAAAATAGTTTGAAAGAATCAGTAAATGATATTACCACTTCTTCGATGTGCCTCCTCTAAATATCTTCTTAGAGAACTAGAGTTTGTCTTTGAAGAATACTAGGACCTATAGAATGTTACTAAAGAAGTTTATAATGTAAATTAGTAGGTTATTGTTGATCTTGAAGGCTCAAAATGAACTTAAGAGTTTTGGGACGAAGTTCCCTTTTATAATTGAGGTGATGGTCACTTTTAGAGACCTCAAAAATATTAATTTATAATAAAATTAATACCCACATAAAAACCTCAAAAATGTCCCAATTGTGAATATTAGTTTATATAGGGTTGTCATATCATCAAAAAATAAATTTTAGACAAGTTTTTATGTCAATTTAAGCATTATCATTTTAATTAACACTTAGTTATTCTATTTAATTTGTAACTAGGGTAACAAATATTTAAATATTAAAAGGGTAAAATATTTACTTATTTGAATTCAATTAGACCATAAATGAATAATTAAAAAAATAGACCATATAATAATTATTATATATTTATATAAAAGTTTTATTATTTTCAAATAATTTAGGAAAACCTTATTTTGACAGAATATCAATAGTGTCGGTTTTGACACTATTTATTTCATGGATTATTAAAAATATAAAAATAAGAAGTGAACCTAGATACAAATATTTTATTACATCCAGAAGAGGTCAAGGTAATATAGAAAATTTATTTTACATAATAATTATCCCAAATTATATTTATTAAAATATTTTTAATAACATTTATCTGATCTCTTCATTAATAAAATAATTACTACCTCAATTTTGTGTAATTATTTAATATACTTATTTTTTGAATAAAAATTCAAAATAAAATAATAGGATGAAGATAAATCCATTATTTTTCACCAGAATATTTTTAGTCAAATTTATCATCTAAAAAACACAACATTAAAATTTCTAAAAAAAATTAAAACATGAATGTGACAAATTTATCTTCACTTTAAATAAAATAATATAAGTGTCATAATCTCTTCTATTAGCCTCCAAATGGAAAATAAGTAGACGGATGGATTATTATGGTCGAGATATACTCTATCAAAAAAAATTGGTCATGTTTTTGTGCCTTCTTATTGTTATTAATATATTAATAAAAAAAATTATCGATTTCTCATCAATTAAATATTCTTTTCATCATCCAAGTATAAGTCTTTAAGGTGATTATTTATTTCCTAAAAATTACAAATAAAGTTTCCTGATAAAGAAAAAAATTTATCTTTCAAATGATTATTTATAATCTAATTTATATTTTGTATAACCTTATATAAAAAATAATTTAATAATTAAAGTTTGAGTGAAACGTATTTCACTTTTCTTTAAATAAAATAAATTAAATTTTTTAATATCATCCAAGTGGGTTAAAATGGATACCATTTAGACCCAAGTATGTTTTAGGTAAAATTATAATCATCCAATTAAATTAATACAAGTGTTAGGGTAATTTTATAATATTATTTTTACCCTTAATTACCAGATTTAACATTTTATTGTGTTAATAAAATTTACCAAAGTTACTATTCATATTTCCCAAAAATAAACAAAAAATATTTACATAATTTGGACCTACTTATTCCAAATATGGAATAAATTTTTCAAAATAAAAAACACAAAATATTTAGTAATTAATCTAAAATTAATCTTGTTGTTGAAATGAGAAAACTGGTTTTAAAAAGTTAAAATATTGCAAAATATTGAAATGTTTTTACATCTGAAATTATTGTAAAATTAATTCCAATTACCTAAATTATATTAAATAGTAAAAAAATATTATATTTATAGTTTCAAACCTTTCAATAATATAATTTAACTATATTAATTATTTCATTGAAAAAAGTTATTTTCAATTAAAATTGAGTGTATTCTTACTATTTATCAAAACATGAAAGTTGTCAAAAAAATATCATAAATTCATACTAAATTTTTATATCCCACTTAATAATAAAAAATTTATTTTTTCATATAAAACATATTAATGTTTCAAAATCTTAATTTAAAACGGGTTCTCCATTCAAATGTGAAAAATTAACCTTTTAAAAAATAGGTTTGTATATATCAAATAGGGTTTTTTTCATACCCTATGACTAAAATATTTATGGATGAATATAAAAAATATTTTATTAAGTATTTAACACATAAATATATCTCATTAATTTCATTACCAAAATTAATTCACTCAAAAATACAAATATCTAATTGATTTATATTTTTCATAAATAATTTATAGCTAATGATTACACAATGCATTTTCATAAGTTAGTTATAATTATTACCGCTAACCTAAAATCTAGACTATAATGGTAATTTTATAATAAGGGTGTCTTGTGGTTCGTTTAAACTCACGATTCTGTGCAAAGTAAGCTACTTAAGAATAAAAATTATTTAAAGAAAATATTTCATAAAAACGTATGGGTGTTAAATGGTGCATAATGATGTGCGTGGACCTATTTTTTCAAGATAAATTATGGGAGGAGATATTATATTCTATTTATTGATGATTTTAACTGAAATTCATGGGTTTCTCTAATCACCCACAAATATGAGGTGTTTAGTTTCATACCAAATTATCAAAGTGATGTTGAGAAGATGATGGGTAAAATAATTTGGAAGATCAGAATAGATAATGGAACAGAGTTCAGAAATAGACAAGTGGAGGATTGTCTTAAGAAGCATGGGATAATGAACCATGTTTCAATAGTAATAACTCCACAACAAAATGGAGAAGTTGAGAGAATAAATCTAACTATCCACAACATGGATAGAACAATACTCATTGACAAAGACCTTCTATAGTGGATTTTCCTGCTTTTCGGATGTTCATGTTTCCTGGTTCGTGGTACCTCAGCCTTCTCTTGATTATTTTGACTCCAACTGTGAAGGTTTGTCTGTTTTAATTCATGACTGGATTGTGAATCCATTGTGCTTGAATGTCGTTTTTTGTGAAGACTTGTATTGTTTTAAGTGGGGAAGTGGGGAAATGGTGAATTTGTGATGTGGTGAAATGGTGAAGTCATGTATCGTTTCTCACTTTTCCCTAAAACTTATTTTCATAATAATAAAAAACAATTTTTAGTCAAAGAATAAAAGACTTCATATGAGTTATGGTATGAAATTAATCCATCATGGAAGCATTTTCAAGTCTTCAGTAGTAAGTGTTTCATTATAAATAAAGATAAACTCAAGATGTTTTAATCACTTAGAGATGAACAAATATTTATCGGCTACTAAAATAAAATAAATGAATATAAATTATTTAATAAGTAGTTGGGAAAGTTATTTGAATGAAATGATGTAACTATAATAGAGAATGAGAATAATCATTGGAAAACACATGATTAGCCTTAGGAGGATAGTGATGAATATATAAGCAGATCATGGGATGTTCAAGTTCAATAGGGTGATTCAAAAGAAGATTTAGACAATGAAAAGGATTAAAAAATCATTATCAGCAAAAATATTGAAGAGAAGAGCTGAAATTGATAGATAGTCCATAATTGGCGATTAGATAATTCCATTGCAGACAAGGTGGATGAAGACTCTATAGTAAGCATCATACTTATCATTGGTAGAGCCTAAATGTTTTGATGAAGAAGCTGGAGATAATAACTTGTTTCAGGTAATGCATGAAGATATTGACCAAATTGAGATGAATCAGAAAAGGGAGATTCTTTAGTGGCCAACAGATCAGAATGTCATCAGTAGTAAATGGGTCTTTTGGAAAAAAATTATTTAATATGGTGCGGTAATTCAAAACAAAGCACGACTAGTGTGAAATTTTTAATCCTAGATAGAGGGTATCGATGTTTATGAAACATTTTCAAATATGGAAAGTCTAGACACAATCATATTATTCTTGCCCATAGTACTACAAAAATTTTCAATTTCTTCTAGATGGATTTCAAGTTAACATTTCGGAATGGGGTTACGGAAGAAGAAGTTTACACTGAGAATACATATGGTTTTCTCATTCATGAAGATGAGAACATATTTTGTATTATAATAAAGGCATTGTATAGGTTGATCAAAGCACCAAGAGTGTGGTATTATAGGATTGACCAGTTTCTAAAGAATCTTGGGTTTCATCCTGGTAGAGTTAATTATAATCTATATTTCAACAATGATAGTAATCAAAGGATGATGGTTCTAGTGTATGTCAATGACATAATATTTGGTGGATCAGATGAAGATCAGTGAAAACTTTTCTCAAAATTCATGAAAAGTGAGTTTGAAATGTCAATGATTTGTGAAATGACATTTTTCCTTTGTTTACAGGTGACATAAGGAAGGAATGGCACATTTATTTCACATTCCAAATATTCCAAGGAAGTTTTCAAAAAAATTGGAAAAGGATAATTCCAAGGAGATGAAGACTCCAGCGGCTACCTAGCTGAAACTATCATGGGATGATGAAGTCAAAGTGATTAATGTCACAAAATATAGTCATATCATTAGAAGCCTACTGTACTTAATGGTGAAATGACCAGATATTTTTTTTTCCACATATCAAGTAGCATAGTATAAAAGTAATTCTAAGTAATACCACATACTTGTAGTAAAATAGAAAACTTTGGTATATCAAGGGCACAGTGGATTTTGGTTTTTTTCATAGTGAAAAATATTAGAAACAGTTATTAGGCTATACAGTTACATATTGGTCTAGATCAATAGATGTTAGAAAATAAATGGAAGGTGTTGCATACTATCTTGGTGAATTGTGTATTTCTTGGCTAAGAAATAAGAAATAATTCATTTCATTGAGCACCACAAAAACTAAATATATTTAAGCTACTCAAGCTTGAACTTATTTATTGTGGATGAAAAGGCAGCTTGATGACATGGGAGAAGAAGTGAAGTATCTGATTGGAATCTAATGTGATAATTCAAGTGATATAAATATTAGTAAAAATCAATTCCCTCACTCATGGAAAAATCACACTGAAATCAAGTATCGTTTTATCAAGTAGAAGGTGGTGCACTGTCTTGTGAAGTTGGAGTATGTTCCTATAAAACTTTAGGTTGTAGACATTCTGACAAATGCCTTACCCAAAGAAGCATTTTAATGACATTGACTAGCTCCTGGAGTTTAGTTGACTCCATGCACCTAAAAAACTATGAATGTGGGACCCCCTCTACCCGTGGTATGTTTTTTTCCTTAGTTTGATGATATGTGTTCTTTACCTTATGGAAAACCATAAAGAAGTTTCCTTTGGGTCCATTGAAGAAGGTGGAGAAGTTATGAATATTAAAGGGGAGAAATATCATAATCAATACTGGGGGAGAATCTAATAGGTGGTGAAATAACGTAGGGGGAGAAACAAATCTGGTGATGCAAAGGTGATCAGTCAAAGTTTATATGTCATGACAGATGAGGTTCCTGATGAAAGTAGATGAGTGGTTTTGGAATGAAGTGATTCATTGATGAAATTTTCATGATACTCTTATTTCTCATGTTCAGAAAGACTCATGTGGTATTATAGTATGTGTTGAGTAAATATTTTACCACTATGTCAATAGTAAGAAACAAATGCTGGTATAAGATGGAAGAATCATTAGTGAGGTATCAGAATTTGAGGATGTGTCAACAAACCCAAAGGGGGAGTTTGTTGGGAAAAATATCTCAAGGTACCATTCTAGTGTTTTGGGGTTAACTATGTTTGATGAAAAAGAAGGTTTCCATGGTTTTTTGTCGATCTTAAGAGATATTGTTGACATGGTATGTTTACAAATATCTAAGACAAAGGAATAGATTCCCTAGAATCTGTACGGAGAATTGTGAACACTAGGTGATGTTATTTCCTAGTGTCTTCCAAATTTTGGGGGTCCAAAATATGGAAGATTTATAACATCACAAAAGATGTATTTCCATGAAGGACTTGTGTAATATAAGTAAAATTCATGAGTTTCATGAAAACTAGGTTTTTTTATGGGTGTTTTGTGAAGGCACAAAATGTTTGATGGTAATATCCATAATTATGAGAATCTTCATGAATGATGATTTTTCATGAAGTATCACAAGCTAGGGAGCACTATGAATGAGATGAAATAGCTTTGATAAATGGTGATGATGTGGCTAGAATCTTTTGGAATCAGTGGAAATGCTTATAAATATGCCTCTACACCCTACAGGAAAGTAGGGAGACTGAACAAAGATTCTAAGGCTCTGTATTTGTGAAGGTGATTCATGAAGGTGGTTATTGCAAAAAATTCCATGAATATAGGTCGTTCTAAAAATATATAAAATCTGAATGAAAATTGTGAGAATCGCAAAATTAGTGACGTTTGCAAAGGCTATAAAATGCTGACCGAAATTTGAGAACTTCGTGATGGCTAAGTGATCTTCTCGAAAGGAGGTTTCTTTGTGATGTCTATTTGAGAATTGAGAAATAGGTTAGCTTTATGATTGAGATTTACAAGCCTCTGGGGCATCGTTAATTCCCTATGGGTCTATGAAAAAATAAAATTTATAAAAAATAAACTATTTAACTAAATTAATTAAAATGTAGTAAAGTAGTAGGTCGAGATCGACCCAAACAGAAGGCCTATTATTTTTATTAGGTTTTCAAAAAGATTTAATTTTAAAAACTTTGTTATAAAATATGGGTTTTGGTTGATTTGATGAAACTAGAATTAAAATGAATTAGATTTATTGGTTAGTTTGAAAACATATTTTGAAAATCATGCTATGGTTTTAGAATTTTAGGGTTCATGTGAAATTATATTTAATAAATTAGGGATTTAAATTGATGAATCATTTCATATTCAAGACTAATAAGATCCAATGATCATGGTACCTCCTCCTCAATGAAGCCTTACCCTATTTCCATTGGTTTATCAATTTAGCGATTTACTGTATATAGTTTTTCTCGATAGAATTTTCAAACCTGATTTCCCCTCATTTTGAAAATGGTCATGCCTCCTTTAGGGTTGTCAGTTGTGAAAATTAAAACTTCCTTTTTAATTTAATTTTCAATGGTCAAGATAAAAGTAAATGAAATGGATTTGAAGATTAAAACTAAATTGCTGCAAACCAAACACATGAATAAAATAAATAAATCCAATGTAACCTTCCCACTTTAAATAAATTTCCCTAGCACAAGGTAGGTTTATGCCAAAATCATATTTATGAGAGAATAATAAGGAAGGATAAAAGAAAAATGAAACATAATGGAAATGAAAAAGAACTCAGAAAAGGTCTTACTACTTCTCGCTCCATGATTTTGTCTCTAGATCTGAATCTAAATGTTTTTTTAGTATTATACAGATCCTCCATTTATAGAACTCCAGGGGGATTGGGATACATTAAATGGAATTATAAAATCTCTATGGCTGACCTTGGGGTCAAATATTTGAGATTATCAGCAAAAATATCATCACACTATTGGCCCATGTGTCTTTATGTTTCTTCTCTCTGATACATACATGACATGTAATGTACATTCACATCATGTAATCTTTCAATTTCTATATGTAATAAATTTATGTGTAACTAATTCCCAATCTTGTCCCAAAAAAACTCTCATTATGTAATGAGAATACACGACATGTAATGGTCTTTAAATGCATGAAATGGTGTCATGACTTGTCATCTACAACACTACTTCTCTTGATGAAGTCATGACAAGTAATTGAATTACATGATGTGTAGTAATTATCCTCTAGTTTTCCAACTCCACAACATCCTCAAAAATATGGTGTCACACCGCAAGATAATCAAGCAGTGCAAAGTTTCTTGTAGCTCCAAAATTCATCCCTTTTCATTACTTTTTCATAAATTCATTTTTTTCTTCCAAAAATCATAAAACAAGTCAATATGTTTTAAAATTGGAATGATTCATTATTTAATTACATAAATCAATAAAATAAAGCACTCTAAAATGTTTGAATAAAATACACTTATCAAATACCTCCAAACTTGATTTAATACATGTCCTCAAGGATGGAATCTCAACAGGCTACAATGGACGTTCACCTTACCATGATTCAAATTCAATTTGAATATAAAAATTAGTCAAAGGAATAATTAAATTTTTGAGCATCACATAGGAAAATTATTCAACACCTCCCTTTTCAAAGAATACTAATCAACTATTTAATTTACATGTCCTCTTTTGAAATAGAAAAGACTTTTCAATCATCCATTTTCATTTTTCAATTAATTATCAGCATGCATGCCACTTATAATTTACCTCACATAAATGTTTCTTCTCGTCGTCTGGGTACAAATTATTAGAGTGATTCACATACCTCAATAACATGTAACTTACTATAGGCTTGCAAGGCATCTAACATCTCCACCGCATAGATATGAAGTCATAATTAATCATGATGGCTTCACCGTTTTGGATCAAATGACTCTAAGACATTTGGAAGGTAGGTATATGAGGTAAAATTAAATTTCAAAAAGGAGGTTCAACTATAAAGTAATTTTTATAACAATCAAAAATCATTCCATGAATGTCTCATCTTCCCCCGGTATTTCATAGTAGGCTTATAATGAGATGAAATGAAATAAATGAATCATCCTATTTTATTTTTATTTTTCTTTTATTTTCTTTTTACAATGATTTTCTAGGTACAATTCTCAAATCCACCACCCAAACATTAATGATATCATCACAACACTATTTGTAATAGTTATAATAAGATCAATGGTCAAGTAGATAGTGATTTTTGAATTTCCCAAGGCACAATGAATTTTTTTTCTTCTTTGTTTTTTCTTTTTTTTAAGAAGGTGAAAAATAAATAAAATTAATATCCCTTCACCAAATCCCATGAAATATCAAACACACTTATTTATTAAAAAATTCCCATCTCTTCCAACAAAGGTTGTGTCCCCCACTCTTATGTTTGATAATCATGGAAAATATTTAGAGGAAGGTAGGAATGGATAAGATAGGATTGTAACCTGACTCATTTCTTAACAAGGTTGTTCATTACATCTAAAAGATTAAAAATATTAATGTAAGGTGTGTTTTAGGATAATTTCTAACTAAAATAATGCCTCAATCATTTTAAAATTGACTATTTCCAGTCGTAGATTCAATAAGATATAAAGAATGTTCTAAAATAAAGCATGTCCATGTTTCTCAACAAAGATACTATATAAAGAATGGAAAATATTAGGCTTAGAGGATTTCTCAGTAATGATATGAATGGTTGGGAAAATCACTCATGGAAATTCTTGCGAATAATATAATCAATGAATGAAAATATCAGAAATTAAATGTAAGAACAAATATCAGATATATTTCATTTAAAATGATCAATATGATCCATTAAATCCTGAATTTTCAACTTATAATCTATATTTTTATCTATAATAATTATTTTTCCCAGTTTTCTCATTAAATTTATTGACAAATAAATTTAAAATACATGGCAAGGTGTTTTTCTTAAGTAGTTTAAGTCTACTAATTTAGTTGATTGAAGC
The DNA here is from genome assembly GCA_963277665.1 of Viscum album. Taxonomy (NCBI): domain Eukaryota; kingdom Viridiplantae; phylum Streptophyta; class Magnoliopsida; order Santalales; family Viscaceae; genus Viscum; species Viscum album. The sequence goes on from OY728167.1 coordinate 406,855,035, forward strand.
ATGATTCAAGAGCAAGAATTAAATTGGAAACTATAAAATCAAATTAAATGAGGGGAATATAATAGAAAATTAGAGAAATGAAAATCTTACTCCCCTTTCAAATTTATTCTTTGAATTTAGCTACACAAGTACTTCCTACACCATCTTCATGATGTGTAAATTCTCATCACAACATGTAATTTTTCTGTAGACTCTTCTTTTTAATCAATGTTCTTACTACCAACTTTTGTCTTGATGGTCCTAAAAATTAAAAAAAACAAGTTAAATCATAGGGCCTTACCACTAAATTTCAAAATATTAGGAGAAAGAGCATGAAGACCTCTATAAACATAAAATAAATAAATGAAAACAAAAAAAAATCAGGTTTCCTCATAGAAGTTATTTTTTTTAACGTCATTGGCTCGACCTTACCTTAATCGTCTTTAGTTCATGTGATAGGTGATTGAAAAGTTTTTTCCTCTTCAGGGACCATAAATGGTCTCTATTGTGTTCTATCTATATAGGCCATCCCCTTCCCTTCTTCTCTGAACAATAGAATTATCCCTAATGGTAGTACATGTTTGATCTCCATTGGATGGAACCACCATTTATTCCTCAATACTGACGAACTAGATGGAAGTTCATGTATCATACATACCTGTTGTCCTTTATTAAATTTAGTGGAGTTGGTCTCTACTCTAATTTTAGTTTTCTTGTTATTTATCTTCTCTTTGTTCTTCAATTGTGCATCCTCCCACACAACAGCATATAACTCATGTACCTCTTGAATCTCAGTGAAATCTTAAACTTTAGGTGTGTTTAATTATCAAAACTCATTGTCTTATTTGATGTCATAGTTCTTCTTTTTCTAATGAATGTTGAAACTTTCTTGATCACTTCTAACTCTCAGAAAAATTTATCCATTTTAAACATTGAATAGCACATGCCCTGTGAAAAAAATGGACTTCTCATAATGAGTGGATTTTTCTCCTCTTCTATATCCAACACTAGGATGTTGCACGCTCGCACATCTTTGGGCATGGGCGACAAACTAAAATTTATAAACTACTTACTTTTTAGGATAGTGGCAAGATAGGGTCGAACCACAGGGTGGCCTCATGTTGTGTTTGGTGTTCTAAAAAAATTAAACTAAACAAAAAAACACTTTTTAAAAAAAATCAAAAACTCTCGGTGGTGGTGAAGTAGAGTGAATTAGATTTAGTGTGTGAAGAAGTGGGGGAGAGCTAGTGAGTTCAAAGTGAGTAGACAGAGCACTAAGAGAAATTGTGGTGCAAACAACCAATAGATGAGCAGGGGGAAAGTCCATTGTCCAATTCGATGTTGCTCAGCCTCGTTCATGCATTAGATTTTTAAAAATATGGATTTGACTAAAAGTAACTGGCCAGATTTTTTGTCTGGTCAGTTTGTGATGAAATAGCTCTTACAGTCCTTCGGCTGTAAAATTCATTCCATCTTATAGTGAAAATAAGTCAAAATTCACTGGGCTCAACTTGTCAGTTGAGTTCGGAGTGTCTCTCTCATTTGAGCATAACTCACTTGTCAGTGAGTTACTCAGTTTTAAACTTTTTTAATTATGGTGAAAACAAGATCTGTTTTCACACGATCTTGTTGTTTTGAAAATACTCTTGTCTGTAAACAATGAGAGAGACAATTCAAAGAAAAAGGATGTGGTGCATGAATAAGACTAAACAAACCTAACCAACCAGCTTATTCCCCCCGAAGGAATTTAGCTGGACATAATAATTGGTTTTAATGCAACAATAGAATTAAGGACAATGAAATTCATATTGAAATAAGTTGCAGAAAAACATAGCATAAGGAAAACTAAGATGTTTGAACTCCCTGCTCGAGCTCCTGAAAGTACTAGTTCATGCTGCTCAGTGGTGGAAGCGACACTGGAATGCGCTCGATTTTCCACCCTGGGAATCGAGGTGTAAAAATTCTATGATCTTGTACTCCAATTTTCTCCAAGGAAGATGGTGTAAGTTTCTCCTGCTCTTCTCCCCCGGATGGAACAAAGTCTCGCTGCCTCTCCCCAGTTTCAATGAGTCCCGACTAATCCCCCCAATGATACCCTCAAGACTCGTGCTCCGCTGGATCGGAGCCATGCCTCTCCAGCCTCCTGCACATTCATCACCCAGTAAAAATCTCTGGAATCTCGCCCGAGGAGTTCCCTGGCCTCCATGTGTAACTTTCACTGCCTTACTCCTCCCGCACTTGTCACCGGAGCAGTTACTCCTAACTGAATGAAAAATATGCGCGCGCGGCGAGCTAATTCCTTCCGCGCACACAGCAGATCCATGTGGCGTGCTTCTATGTGTGTATCACCCTCTTTTAAGTGAACTCTAAGTGAGTTCATCTTTCCCCCCTGCCAAGAAATAACAAAATACACACGTGAGTCAAATAAAACATAAAATGAAACTATTATATTCTATATATTAATATTATTACTTAAAGTTAATATATATATATATATATATAAACTAAAAAAATACTTATAAGAGTATATATTTTTCAATACCTAGTAATAACTATTGTATTTAATTAATAACATATATTTTATTATGATATATAAGAAATTAATATTGTATATATAAGATTATACACTCTTATTAATACAACTATTATTATTATTATTATATTTTATATGATATATAACACATATTATATATATTATATTATAATAAAAATAAAACATAAAAAGGTAGAAGGGGGTTGGTCTGTGCGGCGTGGACAGAAATGAGAGGAGGGCTCGGCTTCGGGCGATGCGGGGAGAGGGGAACAGAGTGCAGCGCGATGTGGATAGAGAAGTGTGGCAGGGCGGTGGTTCGATTAGAGCAGAGAGGGAGAAATGAGAAGGGGAGTCTCAGCTTGGAGGAAATGTGAGGCAAAAGATGTAGGTCAGCTGGGTTTTTGGATGAGGTGGATAGTGGCTTGGAGCTTAGGGAAGACAGTGGCGCGACCTGGATAGGGAGATGCAGGTAGCAATTTGAAGCAGGAGCAAGGCGGTAGGAGAACCGGTGTGGTGAGGAAGGTGGTGCGGAGCTGCGGCGCAAAGAGGCAGTGGTAATGGAGGAGTGCATGTGAGGCCGCAGCGGTGTGATGCTGGGGTTTTAGCTTCAAGTAGGAGGCACAGAAAGGGTTGTGGTGTTCAGGAAAGCTCGGACAGCGGGGCGGGAAAGGCGGACAGGGCTTGGGCGCGGTTGGTTCCCTGGTGGTGAGGGGTCAGCGGGGGTTTGCTGGCTAATTAGGGGATGCTGTGAAGAAAGGGGTTCGCGTGGGTAGGGGAGAAAGGGGGCTGCCTTCGGCTGACTCGCGAAGAGATGGAGAGGCGGACGGTTTTGAATGGTTCCTGCGCAGATTTGATAAATTTGTCTGCTGAGGATTTGATTTTCAATTTTCTCCTGGGTTAATTTGGTTGTTGCGGTGCGATGGAAGATGAGCCGAGGCAGTGGAAAGATGGAAGGAAAGTGAATCTATCGGTGTGTTGGTATAACGGTGAGGTTTGTGGAACGGTAGCAAGGCTACCGATAGAGGGGGTGAAATGGTGAGGTTGGACTAAATTAAGTAATAGTGAGGAAAGAATATAATAAAAAATCTAACAGTGAGGCAGGAGAGAATTGGTAACGGTGAGGAAAAGGAGAGGGAAATGTATCGGTGAGGAAAATTATAACAGTGAGGTGTAAGTAATGGTGAGGGCTGGGAAAAATAAGGTAACGGTGAGGTGGAGATAATAGTGAGGTGGAGTGTATTGGTGAGGAAAAATAATAAAGGTCTAATGGTGAGTAGGTCACCGGTATGGATGGCTGTAGTGGTCAGACAGTCACCGTTACAAAACAGGACTGTGCGACCACACCACCTACAAACAAACATAAAAAATAAAATTAAATAAATAAAATAATTTAATGAAACTAAAAAATAAATCAATTAATAAATGAAATTAAATATAATGGAGTTAAAAACTAAAAACAACAAAGTTAAATAATAAAATTAATAATACTTTATTTAAAAGAATGAATTAACATTGAGTTTAAAAATAAACAAACTTAATTAAAGAACAAATTAAAATATTTATAGTAACTTGATTAAATTATTTAACCAATTAATTACAAAAATTAATTAAATTGAAGAATAAAAAATATTAAACAAATTAAATTAAATTGTTAAAAATAATTAAATTATTAAAAGACTAAAAACCAAAAACAATTATTTATTTACAATTTAAAGAATAAAGCATAAATAAATTTAATAAATGATTTAATAAACTAACTAGAATGAAAAATTGTAAAAATAAAAGAATAAATAAATAAAAGTCTAATTCGAAAGACTATGTTAATTTAAGAATTATTTAAAATGACACTAATGTGCATTAAAACACATGTTTTAAACTAAAAAACTGATTATTCTACACAGCAAGTACAAAAACACCACACTTATCAATTATTTAATAAAAAACAAAATTTTAATATAAAAAAGTCAATAGAAAATACAAAAAGGATGTGGAAATGAGTGTTAAAACACTACCACATCAGAAGTTGATAGGAAGTAGACTTTTTCAACTCTAATAATGATGACCTCTATGATTCCTTGGGAATTATTCACTATTTATTCTTATAATTGGATTGAAAATCTTGTGGTATTCAGTTCATCTAGTCCCAAACTATTGAATGTTGTTTACGACATGATATTGAAACTCTCACCTAAGTCACATAAAGATTTTCTACATTTGTTAGATCCGATAAAGATAGGAATTAAAAATCTTCCTAGATAGCCTTTATTCTTATGTAGGTCTTTAGATACCACTGTTGAACACTCCTTTGTGAGTGTAATGGTTCCAATATCTTGCAAATTCTTCTTATTAGTAAGGAACTCTTTCCTAAATTTTTCATATGCGGGCAGGTTCACAAGAGCCTCTGCATACATTATAATAATATGAAATTTTTTAATGTGTTCTAAAACATACCTTTCTATAGGTTGTTCTTTAATTTCACCATTCATTATGGAAAAGGGAGTCTTGTCTTATAACAAGGTTGTTCTTATTCTTCTTTAGCTACTTGTTCTTTGTTAGCTTGAACTTATTCTTATTTTTATTGCATTGGTTATTGTCCTAAAATTTATAAACCCCTTACTTTTTTTTGTTGCCCACTTCTTAGCTATACAACTTCAAATCATCATGTGGGAATACATCAGGGAATCCTAGTAGTGTACCTATGGGTCTCTCACCGAGCTGATCAGCAATTCGGCCAACTTTCAACTCTGGATTCTATAACACTTCCTTTTGGTTTGATGCTTAATATTTTATTTCCTTAATTATATCCCTGTAAATAGTCATGATTGTTTTTAGGGTTTCTTCTACTGTACAGACATGTCTTGTCAATGTGATCCCTTAGGGTTCTTGTTGTTCGAAACCTTATGGTATTTGTTGATAACTTTTTCCTTATTGTTGTTGTGGTATCCAACCCTGAAATTGATTACCCCTATTATAATAAAAATAATTTTCATCTTATATCCACCTACACTAGGGGGTTTTTCTGATATCCCATCATGATGTCTATCTTTTTGTTCAATTACTCCAGTTTTTCCACCATCTAATCATTATTGTTGATTGTGTGAACACCTTTTTGTTTTGTCCCTTCTCCTTGTAGTAGAAAATCATTTCTTCCCATCTAGTTCAATAGGTCATAGCTTACTTCAAGGGATATCATCATTAATGATCCTCTAGCTTTAGAATAAATAATTTACATGTTTCCCTATGAAAAATCCTTGTAGAATGTTTGGATTTACAATCATATCTCTATTCCATGATGGGGGAATTTTTGAGTCATATCTTTGTATCTTTCCCAGGTAGAATATAGATATTCTTCTTCAAATTGAAAAAAAATTAGAATGTTTACCCAGATTTCTGTTGAAATATATGGTTTAAAGAAGTGGGTGTGGAATTTATTGTCTAGATCATCCCATGTAGTAATGGAATATGTAGGCAATATTTGAATCCAATATCGAGCTTGATCATGTAATGAAAATCAGAAAAGATAGACTCTTACTCCATCGCTTGAAACATTTTGGAATTAGAATGTGTCACCGAGCATGAGTAAGTATCCCTGATTCTTCTTTGGATATTTATGTGGAAGTCTGATGAATTTCACGCTATTTGAAATCCTTGAAATGATTGCAGGATTTATCTCTAAGTGGTGCACAGAAACGGGGGGTTCTAGGGTTCTTGGTTTTAATCCTATGTTTGATGTCTACTCATATTTTGTGAGCATCTATAACCCTTGATCTCTTTGAATAATCCCAAAAGGTTGATTTTTTTCTTCACCAACCATGGTCACAGTTAATTTAATCTCTGGGCTTGATTCAGAATTGTGTGTTGAATTGATGGTGTCTTTTCCCTTTGATCAAGTTTTTTAATTGTGCATTAAATGTTTAAAATATGAAATTCATAGCACAAACACACCCAGCATAAAAAGTGGAATTGAAATGAATCAATCAGATAAAATAAAAAAACTTAAAAACTAACTTCTTACCAACCCCAAAAATGGAACCAATTTGATAGGCCCATGGGGAATCATTAATTCCCTATGGGTCTATGAAAAATAAATTTTATAAAAACTCAATTGTGCTACTTAATTCATTAAAAAATATTAAAGTAGAAGGTTGATATTGATCCATAGAGACGTCCTATTAGTTTTATTAGGTTTTCATAAAGATTAAATTTTATTAATTCTAATAAAATAGTGAGAAAATATGGGTTTTGGTTGATTTGAAGAAAGTAGAACGAAAACTAAGCAAATTGATTGGTTTTTTTGAAAAGAAAAGTGAAAAGTGTTCCAAGGTTATTTAATTTTAGGGTTCATGTGAAATTGGATTTAATAAAATATGTTGATTAATTCATGATTAGTGTCAGATTCGAGATGAGTAAGATCCAATGATTATGCTACCTCCTCCTCAACACAGTAATATACTATTTTCCTTGTTACGGTAATTCAGGGTTTTGACGAATTGATTTTTTCTTGATACTATGTTTAAACATAATTTCCCATAATGTTGACAATGTAAATGCCTTATTTAGGCCTATCAGTTGTGAAATTTTAATGTTCCATTTTAATTCACTTTTCAATGGTCATGAATAAAGTAAAATAAAGGTATTGGAAGCTGAAAAATAAATTTCTTCAAACCAATAAAATGAATAAAATAAATCAATCCATCAACACATTCCCCCTTTATATACATTACCCTATAACAATTAAAGATTACTCCTTCATACTAGTGATAAAATAATAAGAGGGAAGGAGAAAAGAAAAATAAAATATAAAGGAAAGGAAAAAAAAGAATATTGAGAGGGTTCTACAGCTTCTCAATCTAATCTTTTATCTCTGGATCTGAATGTGAATGTTTGTTCAGTAATAGTAATATCCACCATTAAGAGGATATTAGGGGGCTCAAAATTCATTAAATGTAAGTAGAAAATCTCCATGCTGGGACTAAGGGTAAAAAATTTGAGATTATCATAAAAATTATCATCACAATATCGTCTCATGAGTCTTTATTTTTCAGCTCGCCGACACTTACACGATGTGTAGTGTATTTTCATGTTGTGTAATCTTTCAATTTTCAAGCACCTCTAATTTTTGTGTAACTTATTCTAAAAGTATTCCCAAAAAAACTCTTGTCACATAATGATAATACACGATGTGTAATGGTCTTTCATAGTCTAAAATGGTTTCATGACTTGTCATGTGCTTCACTCCTATTAATAAATTCATGGAATTTAGTCAACATGAAATGTAATCATTCTAATCATGTTTTATAACTCTATGACATCATCAAAAATTTGGTTTCATGGCATGAGGGAATCAAGTGACACAAAGTGTCTTATAACTCCATAATTTTTCCATTTTAATTTGTTTTTCATAAATTCATTGTTTCCATAAAAAATCATAAAACAAGTCAATACATTTCAAAATTAGAAAGATTCATTATTTAAGTACATAAATAAATACAATAAAACACTCTATAATGTAAGCATAAAAAACACTTATCAGCAGTAAGCATCGAGAAAGTATTTAAAAGGGATTTCCTAGTAAATCTTTGGTAAAGTGATATAATCAAGTGGATGAAAGTGGGACTTCAATAGATTATCTACCTATAATTGAGTATGTATTCATTATATATAATAAATGTACCTAAATTTCCATAAACTATGTGTGAATCTCTTCCAAGAACAGTAAGTAAAGCAATAGGAAGAAGGTTATCCTTTCCACTGGCACTGAGCTAGATAAAGAGACTCAAAGAGTGACCCTTGGGATAGTAGTGAGCCTAAGTATAGAAGTGATCTAGCATGAACCATGTATTTGGAAGTGAGCCTTAAGGATTTGGTATATCAGCACATAGTCTTTTTATTATACATGGATGTAGCCTAATGAGGGTGACCTAAGTAAAATTGACGTTTCTCATGCATGATTTAAATTATTTTCATAAAATACTATGGGAAAAAGAGATAAAGTGTTTTTTTTTACAATGAAACAAGTTCCAAAGGGTAAGTTGTTTTAATCTTTTATAGATAGATTCACCCCCCCCCCCTCATGGTATTTAACATAATTGTTATATCATATATTTACAACCACTACCCATACCAGATGGAAATGGGAAAACATCACCACAGATTTTGTTGTTGGACTCCACAAAACATCTAATATCCATAATGTTATTTGGGTTGTAGTCAACCACCTTATGATGTAAGGAAACTTCATTACTATTATATAATATTTCTATGTTTATTATATTTTTATTTTATAAATTTTTTAAGTGTTGTGTTTTCATGGAGTACCACAATCTATTTTATATGATCAATATCTGAGGTTTACCTCGATGTTCTGGAGAAGTCTTCAGCAAGATCTGGATACAGAGTTCTATTTTTGTACTTATTATGATCCTCATAGAAATAATCAATCTAAGAGAATCATTAAACTCCTATAGGATATGTTTTGGTAATATTATATAGATTTAAAAATTTTTTGGGATCGACAGTTTCTTCTATTTGATTTTTTATAAAACAATAACTTTCACTCAAGTATTCAAATGGCTTCTTATGAATCCCTCTATAGAAAGAAGTGAAAACTCTGATGTGATGGGATTAAGTTGGTGAAATAAACCAATTGGGACTTAATCTAGCTGATTTAATAGAATATAATGTTATAACATTTAGTAGAATACCATGGAACCTTAGAGTCAACAAAAAACTTATACTGAAAATCGTTGTGAGATATGGAATTCGAATTTTGTGAGAAGGGTTTCCTTCAAATTTTTCAATAGAAGAAGGTTATTTTATTTAAAAATAAGGTAAATTTTATCCCTATGTATATTGGCCCTTTTTAGATTCTTGTTCATATTGGTATGGTTTCTTATCACTTAGAACTACCACCAAACCTCATTCAAGTTTATAATAAGTTCCATGTATCTCTCCTAATGAATTACATACCCAAACCTTCACATGTACTAAACTAAGAGGTTATAATGCTGGATCATAATATTTACTATGAGAAAAACTGATAGGAATATTGGATGGTATGGATAATGTTCTATAGAACAAGACCAATATTCTAGTAAATTTTCTTCAGATGAATTAGAAATTTGAGAAATCCACATAGGAACCTGAGGATGTGATGAAGTAGATATATCCTCATTTTTTATTTAAGTAATGAAATTTCAAGTGTAAAATTCATTTTAATGTGTCTAATAAGTGATACCCAAATATTATATATATATATATATATATATTCTTTGGAATAAACTAAATACATTCGATAGATTTCTTTACATACAAACTTGATTCTAAATAAACCATGATATAATAAACTGTTAAAACGTAGATGTTAAATTAGAATTTATGTATTTTAATTACAATTTTATGAAAATTATTTATAGAGGTTTTAAATAGTTGAAATATATTCATTAACTCGTAATAAATAAGTACTCAATTTTCAACAAATTCATTCTATGCTTTAAGAATATGTTTTCATCAAAGGTGCTTTAATTTCATTTTGTGCATAGAATTTATAATTAATTTATACAATTTTTAAATATTTTATCTGATTAAATTAATTTCATTTTTTAATTTATAATTTTAATATTACATTTGGGTTAATTTATAGTATTTTTCTAAAAATATTTACTTTTTAGTTAATTATGAAAGGTGTTGATTTTTGTTAAATCTGTCACATTTTTTCAAGTAAAAGTCACATTATGTTTTAAATTTTATCATAATGAAGCTTATGTATCCTTTAATTATAAATAATATAATTAATTATATAGTAATTAGTATTATACTTTATTTTTTTCTATGTTAATGTTTTGGCATAAAAACACAGTTTTCTATAAAATTGTTATTATACTCGCAATGTTTTTTATATTAATTAATTAAAATAATATCTTTTGATTAATGTTTTAAATTAAATTTATATATTATAAATTGAATAATATATTATAAATTTTATTTTATGGTTTTTAAAATGAAATTAATGGAAGTACATTATGTTTTATGAAGAAACAAATCATTTTCTAAAACCAGTTTTCATTATAGGTTGCACACTTTTTTGAAATTCAATTCTTCTAATTATATAAAATGAATATAGTATAATTTATTCCATATTTTTAATAATCACAATTAATATATTTCAATTGGTTCAACTAAATCTTTTTTTATAGTAAATAGTAAAAATAATAAAAAACAATTTTGACAGTTAAGGTTAAAATGGATTTATCATGGGTTAAACAAAGAGATAATTGATGTATTTCCACCAAAAACTATATAATTATTGTTTGTTAAATATATTTCAACATTATATTACCATTAAATTTTATCCTTATCCATTTGGATCCACATTCCCAGGAAAGTGACCTTATATCATTGAAATGTTTTAAAAAATTCCATGTGTGTCCCTCCCCTCATTAAAAAAGGAGACCTATTCTCCTCATTTATTCACTCCATTTGAGCCTTATATCTCAAAATATACTTACTAAAAAAACATCCTAGATACATTATATTAATCATATCAGTTATCATCTTCTACTAATACCAATTCTTCAATGTTTAAGGAGTAAGACAAAGGAGGTCTCTCAAAGAAGAGGTGTAGATCTTAACCATACACTTTGAATTTTTTTTCTTCTTGTAATTCCTCTTAAAAAGTATTATCCATTAAAAAAAATTTACCCCAATATCATAAATATACTAATATTTTATTATTATTATGGTTCAACCTTTTAACACCTCCTCTCCATCAAATGGGAGATAAAAGTATCGCTCTTTTGTACGTGTGAACTACAGCTTCCACATAAGGATATGATTCATTTTCATCCTCTTATTTCTTGGGTTTTTATTATATTATATTATATATATATATATATATTATAATATAATAATATTAATTTAAAGTTTAATTATTATCTATCTTTCTTTCTTTCCATATATCAGAAAATGGAAACAACAATTGTTCGTACATATGGACTACCATTTCCACGTAGTGATGTAATTCATTTTTCATCACCTATTTATATGAATGGTTTTAATTATTTATATAATTAATATATATTATATTTATATCATTATTACAATTATGGATATTAATTAATCATATTAAAAGGGAAAGGACCATAACCGATGAACGATAACATACAAGAAAAAGAAAGTAGTTAATTCCGGAAATGATGATGATAATGAAGGATTGTTAATGAAAGGGTGATAATATGTTATATATAAACCATGTAGAGTATTATGGTTATTATTATTGTTCTTTAATATAATTATAATAAATTTATATTTATTATATAGGATTTTAGATTTCTTACGAAGCTTGACAGACATGAGGTGAGTTTTTTTCATTACAATCTCATTTTTACAGGGATTGCTTATGATTAAAATACTAAGGTTAGTTTATGTGATCTTCTATACCAAATATTATTTGTTTTAGTATACTATGGTTATTTATTGTTATTTAATGTTTTTATTACATTTTCCTCTCTTAAATTCCTCGTGAGATTGAAATACTATTTTTATGGGAAAATGGCGTTTTTTCTCTCTTCAATAATGAAGCTTATCTTCGATGTCCATATTTTTTAAAAAATTTTAAAGAATTTTTCTACTACATTAAAAAATAATAATTAATTTAATTTAAAATTAATTTAAATTTATTTTACTTTATTTAAAAAGTTTTAAATGTAATATTCGTATTGTTTTCCAAACATGGAACAGTTGACTTTTTACCAAAAATGTTAAAGGAATTTTCATTTTAACTGGCACTACATGATCATCTTTCCCTATAATAATTAATAATATTTTTTAGAAGATTAATTTATAATTTTCATTGTTTATTTTAAATGAAAAAAATTTCCTTAATATACTGTTATTTTTTTTTAATAAAAGATTTCAATATGAAAAGGGTATTCCCTCTAGAAATGTTGTCTGACATTTTAAAGGTATTTTGATCTATAAAAACATTCTCTTTTTCTTATTATGATTTATTGGGGATATAATCCAATGTTACCATCTGTATTCTTTATTTTTATGGATTATTATTTTTAAAATTAAATTTTTATGAAGCCTTTATGCTTTCCATGGGTTCTGATTTGATGGATGTTTGATGATCTTGTGGCACAAATATTTGTGATTTTAATTATGTGACAGGAGTGTTAAGAATTATATATCCCTCTAATGAATTGGTTAAATAAGGATACCAAATGAGATAATAAGGAATGGAATAGGGATTGAACCTAGTTTAGCAAGGAAATTTTTCTAATATTATATTCATTAGAGTGAACCCTGATAAATAACATGATGGAATGAGAATTGAACTCAATCGACTATGGTAGTCTTGGAAGTGAGCCTTGACTAAGGAAATGATATTCAAAGATTATGTGTGTGACCCAAACTTATGCCTTATTCTTATGTTATTTTCTAATGGATTAGGATTTATTAATTATGAGTTCGTATTATTATGTATCATGAATTTTTATTGACACAATATTATACTAAAATCCCTGATTATAGATCATTGATTGATTGAGTGTGATTATGGTAAGTTTTGATCTTGTTATAATACCCTTGTGATTATCTTATACTAAATTATTATCATTGATTTATATCTATTTGGTTTACAATTACTGATAATTTTATCTCACCCTTTCTTATTTCTAACTTCCCTAGGTTCTAAAGAACAATTTTAAGTGTTATATGAGTAAGAAGGGTACTATTTATAAAGAACCCAATGGGAAATTGGGTAGATATTTTATGTACTAGTTGTTTATGTATCCAAGTTTCTGAACACTCTGAACTTTTATTGTTTTGGCAAGGATGATATTATAATTTAATGAATATTCCATTGATAAGATATAGTATTTATGGATGAAAAGTTTAGGTCTCTATAAGTTGGTCTCTAACCGTTGACATGATCAACAACATAACAAACCATACCCTAATTTGATACAAATAAAGGCTTGTAGAATAAAGGCATAAATTTCTGGTTAAACTCATTATAGTTTTCTCACCAACCTCAGGTATTGGGGAATCTAAATATGATCCATGCACCCCTATTATACCAAATACATAGTGTATGTCAATCCACATGGTATACATCATGTGTCACTTAACACCCAAAACCCATTTTATTCCTCAAAATCATATTCTATATCATTATAAAAGAACCATACTCAATCTAACCTTATCATTTCATAACAACCTATAATAATCCATGTTAATCATCGGTTATGGATAAGTCAAAGTATTAATTTTATAGTTCAATCATCATACCACTTCATCAAGTGTATATTAATATATAAATATATACATCTACTGTGAAAAAATAATAAAGTGTAGATTTCCTTTTATATAACATGATAAATTTCATATTAATAATATTATTTAATAATAATTAACAAAACAATATATAATCACATATCTAATATATCATATATGATAGACTGTCAGATTATCTATTGTGACCAAAAGATATTTTATAGATTACTAAGCCCGTGAATAAATTTCGTTGCCTTTGGATGATTGTTGAGAAACAATGGTAGTCTTATAAAATTATAAAGTAAAATTGGTTTCCTCTATCATTTGGTATTTTTATAGAGAATAAAATTTAAAGACAAATAAGTGGCTATGTTTATTTCATTGGATTTTGATTTCAATAAATTAATCATCTTCAAACTCACATGATATAATGATTATTATTTTAAGTGATGCTTATATAGTTGTTTGGATAACATTAAAATAGGTATAAAGGTATTTGGAAGTATTTCAGGAGGTTTTGGAATTTGAGGATATCAAGATAAGAAAATTTGGTAAGCCTCATATTGGTAAGAATAAGTATACACAATTTGTAAGAGTTAATTTGAGCTGGATTCTAAAAAAATCAGCAATGTCAAGAGATTTCCTTGAATGAATAAATGTTTTCTTGGTGAAATAACTTTGATAACATGGAAAAAATTTATTCTATAAGATTAATTTCAATTTTTTATGAGTAACTCTGATTTTATAAGAATTATCCTAATTTCATAAGACAAACTCTGATATCATTATAGTAACTTTGTGGATTTTTTAATAATAACTTTACTATTTCATAAGAAACTTTTTAGTGAAAAGGGGGAAATTTAAGACTTATTTATGGAATATCATAAGAATCATATCATGTATAATGTATGATTAAAAAATTCCAAATTTCATAAGAGTAAATATATGTTTTCATAAGAGTATTAAATATGAAGAATTAATTTCAAAATAGTAACTAAAATAGTTTGTAAGACTCATCCAAAATCCCAAAAGAGTTATTATGATCTTCTTGTAAAAGTATCTAACATTTCATAAGAGTCATTCTAGATTTTTTAGGGTCCATTATAGAAACCAAATATAAAATTTTATAGTCCTAAAATTATAAAAAAATATGAGAGTTGTTTTTTAGTTATTCATAAGAGTCATCTGAGGTGGTCTCTGTATTCATAAGGGTACTAGATTTGTCAAATTTAGGAATTTTTTATTTTAACATGGAATTATTATTAAAAATTAATAGGAATTATAAATATAATTATTTCTAGAAATTATGAAAATTTAAATATATAATTTCAAATATTGTTGAACTAGATATTTAATGGATTCAATAACATTATGGGAGTTCATAATTCTTGAAGTATAGAAATATGGTTCATTCCATGGAAATGTTGTTGTGTTTGGACCATTTAGTCATGGATAACTGAATATGATCCTTGTATTGAGATGAGAACCCATTATAATTAAATTTTGTGTTTTTTTATTGTATAAAGATGGTTTGTGCCATGAATTAGTTTGTTCTGATATAATGGAAGAATAAGTTTTATTTAAATTTTGATAAAACTTGTTGTCCACTCTATGAAGCATCTAGTCACACTGTAAATTATGTTAGAGACTATTTTTATATATCCAATGACTCAAAAAAAGAAAAAGATCAATTGGGAGAATTTTGTAAAATATGATATAATTTTTTAAGGAAGTTATTTGTTTTAATTTTAATTTGAAATTCAAATTCAAATGTAATGATGGTGTTGTAGCTATGTGAGATAAATTGAACAGGGATCTTGCATGCATGTTGTATGAGTAGAGTATACCATTGTGCTATGTTTCAAATATTATACCTAAAATTATGAAGGTATGAATAATATAGCATGTTATTTTAGAGATACTATAAGAGTAGTGTGTTCAGTGTAGTTCACATAGGAAGAAGAGATAAGGATAATGTACATAAAAATCTGTGCAAGTAGAAGAAGAATAATAATAAGAAGATGAAGAAGAATAAGAAGAAGAATAAGAAAAAAAAGAATACACATTTTTATATTTTATCATTCCAATAATGACATATGGTGGAGAAGAAGAAACTCAAACCTATTATTATAAATTAATAAGTGTGGGTGCACTATAATGTTATGGGGAGAAAATAATTAGGAGGAGAAGGACAATCCATGCCTCAAAAAATACAAAGTAACAATTTTTTTATTTGGGGACTTGTTAGGATACAGTTCTACTATATTATTGTATCATTAGTATATGATATTTCATTTTATTTTTTATCCTTGGTATTGATTCTAGAGGATCATATAGTCTTGAGCGAGTCTATATCATGTTAAGTATTACTACTCATTTTGAGTAGTGATCTCTGTACATCGACTGTCCATTTTATTTATATTACTCAATGTGTGTGAGTAGAGAAGTGATATGAATTAGAATAATAAGTTATGGATTTTTTATTCCATAATAAATAATAAAAATAATTAAAATATATATTGTTCATTTATTCACCCCTATCACTAAATCTTTCTAAACCTGGGAGCATGATAATGGGTATCATTACATCAAGTTTTCTCTAAAGATATAGATGTTTAAGTTTCTACATTAAGGATTTTAAGCTCTATTAGTGTTTGATTTAATTCAAGAATTTATTTCTTTGTGGTTATAGGTTTTGGAATCTATATTTTAGTTTTATGTATGGAAAACATGAATTTAGTAAACAATAAGTTTACTCCTACTTTCAATGAAAATAATTATTATATATAGAAAGATCATATGAAGATATATCTTTTATTAATTAGTTTAAATGTTTTAAAGGATACCACTGATGGATTTATTCCTTATACTAAAGATCCTTATATATTAATAATAGATAGTAAGAATTTAGAGAATTATGTACATTCTCAGAATAGTATACATTCATCTCCATCAGAGAAGTAATTTATCAATGAAAAATTCATCCAGATTGGAAAGGAAATTTGAGATAAGTTGGAAAACATTTATAATGTAAATTAAATTTTAAATAATTCCAATATGCTGTTTATAGATTATAATATGAATATTTCAAGATAAAAGATAATTAAATAATGGATGACTTCAAAATAAGATTAAATGAAGTTGTGAGCAGCATCAAAGGTTTTAGTGATATATTTTAAGAAACTATGGTAATCAAGAATATAAGGCATATCTTATTTCATATATTTTATGGAATGGTTTTTTCACATGAATACTATGATCCATTTACACTTACATTGTATAATCTATATAAAATTATTATTTCCTGTTAAATTAATAAGGTAAGTGTCTTTGTAAAGAATACCAAGGAAGATAGGGATATCTCCTTAAAATCATTGAAGAAAGAAATTCCCTAAAAGAATATAGAGGAATTTAATGAAAATGGATATTAATATAGAATTATAGATTCAAATAAGGGTATTTTTGTGAGGTTTGATAATATCATGTCATTAATCTCAAGATGTTTTTAAGAGGAAAAGGTCATTGTAATTTTAAATTAATATTGATGTATTTCAGATGTGTGGGTATTTTAAATTTTGTTACTAACCATCTAGGATAGTGAAGATAAAGAGAGTGAATATGAGAATGAGAATCCAATCCATTCCTCAATAAATAATGTAAAAAAATATTATTTAAGATGGCAATTTAATAATTTCTATAAATTCAAGAATAAAAATTTATTATCTGAGTTTGATGAAAATTATTTTTGGGATGATGGGAAATTAGAATCATTATGTGAATATAGTGAATGTATTATTATTAAAAAATTTAGTAAAGGTGATGCCACAAGAGAGGAGAAAAATAATGATGAAAGTGAGGAAGAGTCGTAGACGGAGTTAATGATGAAATAAAAACTCAAAGAGTGTCTCCAAAATATATCCAAATAAGATAAAGGATAAGAATTACAAAAATAATGATTGTCAATTATCTATCAAAAATTACAAACTACATTCTAAAAATTAATCAAGGTTGAAAAATGAAATTGATAAGTTAAAAAAATATTGATGAAGATAATAAGTTGAATGTTGTATTATAAATGAAATAAAATTAAATGTAGAATGATCATGAGATTGTCCAATAGAAATTAATCAAGGAAAAAAAATAATTTTATAGGAACAATCCAAATTTTAGAATTTTATTCATGATGTTAGAGAAAGATCAAATAATAAGATAGTAGAAGTACTTAATGTCTTACTGATTGATGTGATTCAATCAGGAAAAAAAGATAAAATTAAAATGTATAAAAATATCTTGTAAAGGTTGGTGAGAATCATGATTCAAAGTTATATGTAAACAGAGGAATGTTTATAAAAGACAAGATGATTCTTAGAAATTTAAAATTTATAAGAACAATGATTTGAATATAAATACTAGTATAAATAGATATTTAAAAAGGTATGGAAATAATTATAGTATGAATAGAAAAGTGTTGGTATTTTACCAAAAAAAAATTGAAAAAGATCTAATATTAATCATTAATTGATGGAAGATGTGTGTGTGTGTGTTTCCACATCTAGTTAGCAAACTATTTGCAGAGGTAAGTATTCATTTTATGGATACTATTAGAACCATTGTGGATTTATACATAAGGAATAAAGATATTGGTTTAATTACCATATCACTATTAGTACATAGGTTATAAAATATAAATATTTAGGGATAGTTACCCCACTCAAAAGATAAATTTTTAGAATAAGTTTAGAAATTATTAACTGAAGGATGGGAATAAACTCCAACCCTTGGAAGATTTTTATAGAATCTGTGACCTAACAAGTCACTTTTTGGATGATTTTATTTCTATTCTAAATTCCCAATTGATTATGAATAATAATGATGAAATATATCATTATAAGAAAGTGAAATGAAAAATATAAGTCTTTGATTGTTGAAAATACACAAAAAAATATTACAATGGAAATATTCATGGATTTTTGATAGGGGGTGATCATATGATATAACAAGATATTTTAAACTTAATAAGGATATTCATAATTGAAATAAATAATTTATGACCATGGATAATTTTGGGTCACTCAAAATTAAAGTAATTGGGTTAAAAAATTGGATAAGACATAGTTATATTGAATAACACATTATTTGTTGATCGGTTGAAACACAATTCAATAAATGTGAATCAACTCCATTATAAAGAACATGATGTTTAATTATATAAAAATTAATTTGTTTTAAATAATTTTAAAGATGAATGTGTTGTGATAAGAGGACAATTCACTCAAGGAAACATATTATAGGATAGTGAAGTAGTGAAGAAAAATATATCTTGTAAGAACAATAATGATATTGTTGATAATCCTATAAAGATAAATGAATCTTGAATGGGTAAAAAATTCTATCGATAAAAGAACAGGACTTAAAAATGTTCCAAAGGATAATATATCAAAATAGGTAAGGGTGAATAAGGTGAAACCATTTTAGTACAATGGTTTCAATATTATGAAAATGAATAAGTCAAGATCTATAGGAAGAAATAAGCATCAACATGTCATATTGCTGAAGTAATGAAGAAGATTTTTACTCTTAAAATAAAATTATATTAAATAAATACTTTTGATAATAAACATATTTTTCAGTAAAATGGTAATTTTAATACTAGTCCATGGAGGTTGATGATGAAAATTCATCATTCATAGATCAATAAATAAGGTATGATGTTTTCATCCCTTCTCTCACTATTTATTTGGATGTTTTTATCAATGGGGGAGAACAAAAATAGAAATATCTTTTTATTTATATTTTAATTTATTCAAAAAGTCATAAAAAATAATATAGGGGGATTTAAATATGTAGATGTTTTTTTACCAAATGGTGGATAGATCTATTATTTAGGGGAAACATGTATTTATAGAGAGTGTTTTTAAAATGGTAAGTTGTGAAGTAATCATGTGAACTGTTCAAACATGTTTGGTGTGAAAATATATATTTAATTTTTATACATAGTTTTAAGGGATATATTTTAGAAATAAAATATCAAGGGGTATTGGTATCAATAGGTTTCAAGGCTATGAAGAAAAATATGTAAATCACATTTATGTATTGATGTTCAGTATTTTAGTTTTCAATAATTATTTTCCTAAAGTACTCTTAGAATTATTGAAAAATTATTTAATGTTATTTATATTAGTTTGAAAGAAAATTATGTTTATTGTATGAAAAAAAATCCCAAGGTTGATACTTTGGAGAATAAGATATATTTTTGAGATTTTTAAGCCTATGATGAAGTTATTGTAAACTTAGGGGGATATTTGAGACCCAAGGGGGGTTTGTAAAATTATGAATTAGAATAAGTATCAATTATCATGTGGTATTTTTATAGAGAAGAATATTTAAATAAGAATAGGTGGATATTTTGTTGTATTTTTTGTCAATACATAAATCATATTCATAATCACATTAATTAATATTTATTATGTGAGTTGAATGTTATTTGGATGTTTGAAGTAGTTTCAAATAAGTTTAAGGGTGTTTTGAAGTTTTCTTGAGGTTTGGAAAGTTTCTCATATCTAGATTAGATAAATAGATAGGTATCATATTTTTAAGATTCAGTTTACTCAAAAAATAAGGGTCAATTTGGTATGGAGTCTTAAAAAATAATCAATATAATGAGGTTTCCATAAATACGTAAATGACACTTTAGAGAAAAAAACTCTAATAAAATGTAAAAGTAATGACATCCTAAGAGTAATTATGATTCTATAACAGTAACTATGATTTCATAAGTGTTACTATGATGATTAAATAGGAGTATAATTACCATTATGTAAGAGTAGTTTTAGAGGGATAAGGGAAATATAAGATTCATTTGTATCTTTTTATAGGAATCAACATAAGAAGATCAAAATATTTAATATTCTAAATTTCATAAGAGTAACTTTGATTTTCTATGAGATCCATTTCCAAGTAAATGACATTTCATAAGATTAACTAAAATAATTTATAATATCTATTTATAATTTCATACGAATCATTCAATAAATTTTGTAAGTGTAATTTTATATTTCATATGGGTTATTTTGGAGACCAAACTAAGAATTTGGCAGTAAGTAGAGTATAATAAAAAAAGTAAATTTTTAGTAAATTTTAAAAGTCTTATGAAGTGGTATTTGAATTAATAAGGGTATCACAACTAGAAAATTTTAGATTTTAATAATTTAACTGGAAATTATTTTTGGAAAGGAATGGGAATTATTATAATAATTATTTATAGAGGCTAATATGAATTCATGATATCATTTTATATGATGTTAAAGATGAAATTTTATGGAGAAAATTTCATGAATGAAAGTAAGGATTAATGTAGTATTGAGAGATAGTTCACAACATGGGAATACTATTTCTCTATGACCATGAAAACTTTGAAAATAGAAGAAGAACCTTGGACCATAATGAGAAACAATGATAATTAATGGTTGGGATTTTATAAGGGAGAAATATGATTCACTATGCGAAGAAATTTTTTATTCCATAATGTAAGATGATGTCTCATTTATGTCTTGAGAAAAATGGTTAGATACTCTGGGAAGAATCCATTTACAAGATGAATTATGTCACAGTCTATTTGGATAGATCAAAAAACTGAAATAGAAGAAGAAAAAGCGAGAGAAGTTTGGAAAATAAGTTATATTAATTGTAGGAGGTTATTTTTTTAATTTGAATTAAAAATTAAAAATCAAACATTAATTTTTTGTTGTTTATATTGGAGATAAGTTCATTAGTGATCTATAATTCATGTTGTACAAGTCGAGTGTGCTACTATATGATGTATCAAAAAGAATATTTGAGGTAGTGAAGGTGGTATTAATCAATTAGATTATTTTGGAGAGAGAATAAGAGTAATATGTTTAGCGTAGGATTCATAATAATATGTGAGAAAAATATAGTACATGTAATCATTCCAATTAAAAGAAGATAAATAAGATAAATAAGAACACACTAGTTTTTGTGCCATCATCACAATAGTGGGTTATGGTGAAAAATAAGGCAATAATACTTTTTGATATTAATAAATAAGTATAAGTGTAGAATAATATTTTTAGGAGACATTCATTAGTAGAAGATGGATAATCTCTACCTAAGAAAATACAAGACAGTGATGCATTTTTTAAAGAGAATTTTATAGGCCCAAATTTTCTATATTATTATATTGTGAGTAAAGGATATACCCTACCCAATTGTATTCATCATTATTATAATATTGGATCATATGGTCTTGGGTGATTCTAGATCATTCCTAGGATTATCTACTCATTTTGAGTGGTGAACCTAGTACACTATGTGTCCCTTTGTTTATCGTTTTCCTCTATTTGTGTGACTTCAGCGGTGAGATCGATCAATTTTATATGTAATGTAGGTTTATTTCATAAGAAATAATAAAAGTAAATTAAAATTATATTTTTCATTGATTCACCCCCCTCTCAACGAAGCTCACCAATCCTGAGACAACTCATCAGCCTTATGTTTTCTACACTTTTAGGGTTTTTGTTAAACTTACTACATCTCTATATAATATCTGCCGTATCTTTATATGAACACATGATATAACCCTCTCACTAATCTCAAGTGAGTAATATTTATAATGAAATAATTTTTCAATAATAATGATATTTATGAATCATATTCCTAGTTTTCAAATCCTTGAACATATTCAAACTGTTTATCTCTACAACACCAAATTTTATGATGTGAAGTTATAACTTTTTCTAATTTCACCATAATCATTGTAGGAACTTCTTCCATAAAATTTTCCATCAAATATTTTTTCAACTAAAGTAACTATTTATATTATCACTCACTAACACATCCGAAACTATTTTAGGATAATGTGACATTCACTTTTCTACAATAACTAAATGAAACTTTTTATATTTTTATTTACATTTATACCATAAATTATTTTAGGATATTAAGTGAAATTCAAATTTAATTTTGACAAAAAAAACTTTTATTTGTTATATTTGTACTTCTCTAAGTTAAAATATATTTCCACTAGCCTCTTAAAAACAATATTTTTTCCAAAATACCATGGTAAGATAAAAAAACACTTTTTGGTTAGGAAATAAAATTTATTTCTTATTTTTAGGGATATTTTACAAATAAACTATTGTTTCTATATCATTTATGGTATTTTATATGTTTGGAGAATTTTCATTTAAAAATAAGACTTTATTTTTTAAAATATGACTCTTATGTGTGGTTGGAACATTTTCCATTTTATTTTAACAAACATACTGATAAAAAATCTTATCACAGATAAATTTGTTTATCTTTGTCTACTTCTCAAAACATGTTATAAAACTGGATGAATCATAAGATATGAATATAATATCACATTTTTCATAATAACTCATTGTTAAAAAAAACTTATTTTATCACACAAATTAAATAAGATAACTATATATTATTATAAAATCAATACATTCATTTACAATAAATCATTTCATATATGAACTCTTTAGTTCATCATTTAAATAAAGACTACAATAATTATCAATTACTTCCTTTATTTTTAAATCCTATATATCTAAAAAAAAATAAAACATACAATTAATATCAAATACCCTTAAAAATCAAAGAATTGAATTCTATAACATTGATACTTGACTTATACATTCAATTGAGTCTCTCAAAATCCTTTATGTATTATGAAAACGTCCACCTTATGGAATTATTAATCCTCCTTCTTAATAACATGTTTAGGTTTCAATGACCAATATTGGACACTCAGTGAAATATTATTGCAATATAAAAATAAATTTTCTTCTTATGATTTTAAATTTTACAAACTTGAACTTTTAGTACATCACTAGAACCTAGACATCTCATTATTAGATCATTTATTACCAATACATTAGAAATGTCTGGAATAAATTTCATGAACTCATTAAAATTTTGTAAATTTAGATCAATGATAATATGATTAATTTTTAAATTTGAATAACCCATACGTATTTCTCTAGTCTCACCAAGTCCTAAATATACCCAATCATATTGATTATATGAGTAGAGAAAAAAATTCCTCAGTCAGTTTTGTATCTAATTCCTTTTAAACCTTAATCATGTAATAATATTCCTTCCCCAATAATTTAAAATCCATGTGATGAATGAATTAAATAGTTTTTTTAATTTTGAAGGTGTTTCTCTAACACATATAATTTATCCTTACGTAAATTTTTTTCTTAAGTTTTTTATATAGGTAAAAGAAGTTTCTTAAAATGATATTCTCTATATTATATGATTGATTTCATTATAAAGTTGATGGTTAGGATTCTATTCATATATAATGGATTCTTTTATTAGATGATTATCATGTTATACAAAAATTTTAATAAAAAATTTTATTATATGTACTCCCACTAAAATTATCACCCCTTATGAAATAAAATCATATCCATTAGTAGTCCAAGATCTTTATTTCATCTTAACCTACACTGGGTATCACATAATTAAGCTATGAATGCATCTGGTAGATAACTATTATCAATTATATCATATATGGATCTTATATAGTTGGTTGGAAAACTATTAACCAAAAATAAATCATAACGATTCACTCAATTAAGTTCCTCTAGTATACCGATGGTTAGGGTTTTCTAACTAATTTTAACCTAATGAAAATGGAAAGAAAATGACACCTAATTGTTTGGATGTAAGGAATCATGTCATTATGATTTATTAAATTTATATAAAGGTTGAATATTTTTTTCCAAATATGGGAGTTTTAATAATTGGGATTTAGAATGGGAATATAATTATTAAAAAACCTCAAATAGATGTTTCTAGATATAGAGTGTGGCTCTTTTGTTGGTTTGGGTTCTTGAGTGAGCATCGGGAAAGGGTTAGGGTGACTTGGGAGTTTGTTGGGGCTATAGGAAATATATCATTTCATATCCCTAGGACTTGTGGAAGGGAAGTGGTTATGGAATTTTTGGTTTTTTCTAAGAATAATGTGGTCATGCCATATCCTAAAAGGTTGCACTTTGGTGGTGTTATTGTTGAAGGACCACACAACAGTCCATGGGTTCCATCATAGAGGGATCTTAGGAAGCGGGATCTTTAAGCTACTTCCCTAAGGCCATCTATGCTATAACTAGGAAGGCTATATAGTAGAATTTTATAAAGGGGAATCCCCACAATGCAATACTTGGGGTATATTCTGGTGGGTGATCAGGAGATCGGGCCTCACCCATCCCGCAAAGGAGGTATGTTCCCTATAGCCCTACTCCATACCATAACTAGAGTCCATTTAGTGGTCTTGTATTAAAAACATTATGTTCATTTTTCAATGGGGACCCACCTACTTTTTTAGTGAAGGTAGATTGGTAATTTAACAGTTGGACTCCCTTTAATTTTGGAGGGAATAGATACTCGAGGAGGGATGTTTCACCTATCCACTCAAATTTTCTCCATCCCATTGATACCCCCTAGTGGTGGATGGTTCCTAGTGAATTTCGACAGTGATTCCATGTATTTTCATCAACATACTTATTTCAATTTATATTTTTATGGATTATCCATTGATTTTCAGATGTCCCGGCTTGGGTTTTAATATCGATTCCACTGAAGCATGATGGAATCAGGAAAGGATGATGGGGATTTCGCTTTTCTTAGTGATAAAAAATATCTGGAGGATTAACACAGTCCATCATTCATTTTTTTTTTGAAAAATGTTTCTTCCCAGATTTATTTTTTTTCATTAAATTGGAGGAAAATTATTATTGGCTACGTACCGGGTGATAGGGATTTTGCGTGGCATGGTGTTTGGGTTGTGCCATAGACCCCCCCAACCGCGTTTAGTTATATTTTTGGTGATGTGGTGATGCCTGATGAGTTTTTGAAAAATTATAATTAATTATAAATAATTAATTAAAATATGTTATAATTAATTATTTTGATTTTTTGACAAGATATAAGATCTCAGGTGGGGATAAAATCTGGTTAGAGACATGAAATAGCTTTGTCTATGGTGAGTAGAGCTTATATTGGGTGGTACCTATATGGTGGAGGTAGGATGTCCCATTAGTACAAGATAATATACCTATTTATGCATGATTTATTTTTTGTGAGCATGTTATATGGGACTAGGTTTATATATAGGAACTTTAAGTTCCCTATAGGGATAGAGATAGTAGCATTGATCATCCTTGAGATAGAATAATTTCTTCTAAGAAATTATGTTGTTTGGAATTTACCAATGACTATTTCTCTAAGGTGTGAGGTTTCCTGTTGAGGTAACGATAAACCATGAGTTGGTATCAAGACATGAGATGAGTTTAAGATAGCCTAGGATAGTTTTTCGCAGGCACATTGGTCAATCATGATATTCCTAGGCTTGTCATGATGGGTGAGATGATCATACATCTCATGCATACTGAGTGAAAACCTCATACGGGTGAGTTGAGGCTTAGAGATTTCAATGAGTGAGATGAGTCCTGTAGAGGCCCGTAAGCTTGACGTACATAGACATTACATTACTTTTTCGGAATACTTAATACATAACAAAAACCAAAACTCAAGGATCGTAATAGTTTAGTGTCTTTGGAAACTCAAAACGTAATCTTCTAATCATGGTGAAAAATCTTCAACATCACCCATAAAGATCTTCCCCTTTTGGTTTTCTTACTTAAAACCTTTGTTTAAGTCCTGGGGAAAAGAAAACATATAAAGGGTGATCTCAAATGCTCAGCAAGGGTAATCATGGATAAAATAAAACAAATCATATACAATTGAACTTAAAAACATGAACATAATGTTTAAACATCAAAATCTTGGGCAATGACATAAAACATGGCAGTACATAAGGCATAGATCATAAAGGAACATTAATCATGATAAAATATAATGGGAATAAAACATGTAATTGTGGCATCAATTAAGCATATGTAATGATTTCCATAGTATCCAAGGCATTGCTGCCAAGACCATCTTAGTGGACAAAGTCTCTTACTGAACCGGGTTTACTTGTCGTTCCAGCCCTGTATTACTGAACCGGATTTACTTTCCATTCCATCCATGTCTATATCATGAGAGATAAATCTTTACACAATTCATTGGAGGGAGATATAGGTCCCACCCTTCTCATATTGAAATCATTATTACTTGTGCCACAAAACAAACTTAAAACATTCATCATAACCTAAAGAATAAAATGGGTTTCATAAACATCATCCCATCATAACATAATCCATATAAAACAAATGGATATTTCATTATAAGAAAAGTGAAACCATGTAAATCATAGAGACATTATACATGAAACATACACATATGAAATAATGTCATCTTATATGGAAAAATGGTTTTGATAAAACACTTGAAATGAATTCTTGAGGAAAATATCCTTTCTTCTTCAAAATCAATTTCTTTTCACAAAACGTCATGCAATTTTAAAAGAAAGAGATTTTTTTTAAAAATAGTCATGAAATATTTTTGAGGAATCTTCATTAAAATAACACTTTATAAAACCATAAAAATCCTTTCATGTCGTATATGTTAAAACAACATTCTCCTCATACTTTTGTCGGAAAAGTCAAAAAGTTCTTCGTACGGTAAACAAAAGAAATATTCCTTATATAACAAAAAGTAAAAGTCAATGTGGGGTAAACATGACATTAAACGTACATGGAAGAATATTAAATACTTTATGAAAAACATTTTATGGGCATGGATGAAAAATATAACCCCAGTAAATACTTACGAATAAACAATCTCGGATAAGAATGAGATTGGAATAATTATCCCTTTCCTTAGGTCCGATATGCTTCGTACGTATCCGAACCTCCTGTATAATGATTTAAATAATTTCATTGACTTATTAAAAAATCATATTCATTGTTATGATATCATATATGGTTCACTTATAACTTTATATTACCCGTTTTTTTGTAAATCCCATGTTAAAGCAACGTTTTGGGTAAAATCATCTTATATATCGTACGTGTTTAGACTTTTTGTTCTTGATGTTAGTATTACTTATATCATGATTTACTTACTTAAAGAATTTAAATAATGATTTATATATCATATATATTCATTATATATCTATCATATACATGTATTTATAATAGTACATAACATATGGAGGTAAGAAATGAAATGCACCGTTCATGGAGACGGTAAGTCGTACGTACGCATGAACGCTACTTTCATTTTTATTTATTATTTTAATGAAATAGGTATATTATAATTCCAGTATAATATCATATATATTATCATTAACTCCATCCTTTATATATTCCACATAAGGCATTAATGAATCACATCACTTTGAGTGGGCGGTAGTCCGCACTTCCTCAAATGAGATCATCGTATTTACTCACTATAGAAACCATAAAGTCTTGATATAATTGGGAATTAAAGAAGTATAAGGAAATAATAAACATAATATATATCATATATAAATACAGTTCCATCATAATGGCCACCATGAGAGGCGGTAGGAGAAAATTGAACAATCATCGTTTCGTGAGGCGTTAGTTTGCCATCACAGAAACATTATGTTCTTCATCCATTAGATAGAGGTGTGTGTAAGTGTAGTTCTAATACTTCTTATAAAAACATCCTAGTATTTTTAGGATACTGGTTTTGTTACAAAATAAAGGATTAAAAAGATTTTATGGGTTGGAGAAGTATAATAAAAGAAAACAACTTAAGAGAAACTATTACCTTTAATTAGGGTAACTTCCTTTGGTTTGAACCAAAAGGACTTCTTGAAGTGCCTTCTGCCTAATATAAGGCTTCTAGGGGGAGTAGAGGGATGTTGGGAGCTTATTTGGGCAGAGTTTGGATGAGCCAAAAGGCTTGAGAGGTGTGAGTAATTTCATATAAGTGGTCTCCTTTTATAAGGGAGAGGAGGGGCTCTTTTGGAAAGTGTGAAAACCATATTTTATTATAAACTTATATTCGGTTTAAAGAGGTCCAAAACACATTAATGTAGAAGATAAGGTGACTCATATTCGAAATAAAATAATCCAATAGGAATTGTATAGGTTTTTGATGATATTTTAATCATTATAATCTTATTTATTTAAATCATTTATTAATGAGGTAAATACTGCATCATAATTGTGTCACAAATCATTTTATTTATTTGATGTCTAAAAATTATAAAAAAAAATACAAAAATTTAGGAAATCTTTTTATCTTTCCAATGAATATTTATAGTCGAAAATATAATTTATATATCCCTTTATAAAAATTAATTACTAAAGTATTTTTGTTAATGCCAATTTTGTCTTTACATTAAATTAATTATTCTAATGTGTCATTGTCTTTCATAAGTGGATCCATGGGGTCCCAAATAGACCCAAGGATTCCCATGGTCGTCCATTACTCATAAAATAAGGTTTGAACAAGTTTTAAGGTAATTTTGAATTATTATAATATTCTTTTAACCTTGAATTACCCTATTTACCTTTAACCGTGGTAAATAAAAGTAAAACGTTATTATTCACCAAAAATTATTTTTATCTAATTGAACCACATTTTACTCCTTGATATTAACCGTGTCTCTCAGATTTTCGAAATTCAACTCACAGAATCGGTAAAATTAAGTTTTATGAACAATTGCAAAAGCTCCTAGGAGGTGAGTAAAAGACGGTGAAAAGTTCAATACAATTTTTTATAAATATAAAATTATTATAAAATAATTCCAATGAATTTAATAGAACATATATAAGTATTATGTATCTATTTTGACCTAAAATAAATTTCAATCAAATAAATTATTATTTATATAAAAAGTCGGTTTTAACCAAAAACTCAGTGTTTTCATTATTCATCAAAAATTGAAGTTTTTCAGAAAAATACCAAAAATTCATCCTAAGCTATATTTGATATTCCAAATTCAAAAATGATGTCTATTTTCCACATTCAAAACATAGAAGTGGCATTAATTAATTTTAAAAGTAATTCCTGTTATCAAAACAAATAGCGTGTTTTTAAGAAACAATAACTATCAAAAGATCATCACTTGTTTATGTCTAATTTCAAAGTGAAATTAATTCCAATGACCAACATTGGATTAAATGGTAAAAATATATTCTAATTCCACTTTAAAACCAATTAAAAAGATAATCTATCCATATAAATTATTACGATGAAAAAAGTTGTTTTTAATTAAAATATAGCGTGTTTTTACTATTCATCAAAATATGAAAGTTATCAGAATAATATGAAAATTTTATCCAAATTAAATTTTTATATCCTTATTCCAAGGAAGAATTTTATTTTTTCAAATTGAACTTATTAACATGTCAAAAACTAGATTTAAAGTGGGTGCGCCATCAAAAGTCGGCAAAACTGCATTTTTTGAAAAATACTTATTTTACCCGAAAAAATTATTTTGTTCTCATACCCGGTTATAGAAAATATGTAAGATGAATAATAATGTTATAAAATTCAAAATTTAGTTAATACTATTCATAACAGCTAGTTCATAATAATAGTATAACCATATATCGTTGTTTAGTGAAACTCGGTATTACGTACTACACACGCTACCGAGGAAGGTCGTGATTGCGTGTAATGCAAGCCAAGTCAGGGTTATGTATGATGCAAGACTAATTCGTTGTTTCGTATAACATAATCCAACCATATTTCATTTATACATTGAATATATATATATGTGTGTGTGTGTGTGTGTGTGTGTGTGTGTGTGTGTGTGTGTGTGTGTGTGTGTGTGTGTGTGTGTGTGTGTGTGTGTGTGTGTATACACACTCAATGTTGCGTAGAATAACTACTATCAAAATTTTGTGTAACATGATCCAAGAATAGTGTTGTGTATACTCCAACCTAATACGGTGTTGCGTATAGCGCAATGTAATCTTGGTGTAGTGTACAACACAAGACATCATTGAATTTAAAAAGAATAATTCTCATAAAATCTCGGGTTGTTACATTCTACCCCCCTTAAAATGAATTTCGCCCTCGAAATTCGTCAGGGTTATAAATGGTTTATTACATGAGAGTTTATTTCATAGAAACCCACATTGTAATAGGGAATACCAACACATATCTTTAAAAACTAAAGTAGGAAACGTTACGGTTACCCAAATTAACTAATCACTGGGTTTCCACATAGGAGAACATAGGTGAAAATATGGATATGGAAGAAAAATCTAACCATCATGTTCTGATGAAGAGTGGTAGAGGACATGGATATGAAAAAACCAACAATCACAAAGCCATAAATTTGTGATGATCTAAGGTACCATATGATTCATCGAATATAAGGATACTAGGACAACATTTTTTTTGTTTTCAAGATCATTTCCCTAAAGTTGAAGAATTTTCGAATCAAAAGAAATACTTCATTGATTTTGGGTCAATATCACCATTGTTCGTGCCTTGAACAATTTCTACTTCATATCTTAAAGAAATGAACTTGAATTTTTCATTCATGAAGTGTTATCATATCATGTAATAGAATGATGAGTTATTCCATCTGTTTCAAACAAAAGGTTAGAAAAAGTTATCAAATATACATAAGTCCATCTATGGTGTGGTTAATCGTATATGATTCCAAAAATGGACTAATACTTAAACTATCATACTGCTTAATAAAATAAAACTAATTTCTAATAACCAGGGACTTCCTGTAGGTCAGTGGTAGGCGATAAAGGCATGTCGCACTTCGGTTGTGGGTTCGATTCCCACAACCTTGTCCGACGCGATGGGTTGTCGTCCGTCCTGCAGGTTGTCCTTTTTTTAAAACTACATTACTATAACATCCCATCAATAATATCAAAAAAAGTTATATCCTTAAACAATACTAACTTATGTCCAACATAATCCATTGCAATCATTAGGCTTATTGAAAATAATTTTTTCTGATTACTAGAAATTTCTTATACCGAGCATGTGAATACCATCATTTATCCCTGATATATCTTGTTGATCACATTCCAATCATGTGAATACCTTAATCTTGTATTCTCTTGAAAAACGAATACCCATTGAACCTTAGTGAAAACATGAATGCTGTCAAAAGTTAACTCTTTCCACATACCAAAATCCCAAAAATTCTTTATACTCAAACCATGATATCACTTTTTCCTTATATAATTCATGAGCTCATTAATACTATAAAACATTTCATTATCTCCTTAGCACTTCTTTATGTTCATATTAGGTGCATTCCAGAAATATCTGAATAACCTTTCATGGTTACCGGTACCATTCATCATACACTTTCAAAACTTAAGGAAAGACAACAGTGTAACAATCCTTAGATGTCTCTTTATTCCATAGTACCATGAGATTACTTATACAACATTACTCTTGATAAACATGTAATCATTCCACTACCTTCTTAAACCATTGACCGAGCTTAAATAATTCATTCATCTCATATATCATGTGTAGTCTCTTCATCATCATCCACATAAATACTACCCATATGACCATGTTGATTCTCTTTATGAGATTTTCCCTTAGGGCATTGGTTTTCATAATGCCCGTACATTCCACATTTAAAACACTTAACCATTGTTGATGTCTTAGCAATACCATTATCCTTGTCCATGGTGTTAACTGAACCTTTTCCTTTACAATTATTAGCTTTGTGTCCTTCTTTTCCACACCCAAAGCATCTTCCAGTTCCTTTAAAACATTCTCCTTGATTCCTCTTCCCACATGACTTAAATGAGAAAAATTGAACTTTCTCTCCTCTATGGTCATCATGAAACTCCATCTTTCTCTTATTAGCTGAGTCAGGAAAATTACCAAAGCTGAGATTGTTGATCATATTATGAGATTGCTGATTAGGCATAATAATGATGTTTCGCCTTCCAAATCCCATTTCATTTTCTTGATCATGAATAATATCATTCCATTGTCCATCATATTCTCCATTATCGTGAATCTTCCTGTTTCCATCCATTTTCTAAAACCCAAAAAGAATAGTGTGAGAGGAAAAAATCATGATAGGTAAAACAACTTAATAAAGGGGGAGTAACTTCAATATCTAACATCTTATGTTTAATTCTAAGATTGTTACCGTAATTCTAGGATTGTCACCTATACTTATTTTTAACCTTAGGGATATCTCTAGACATCCCTTAGAAATATCTCTAGGGATCTCACTAAAGTTCTCGCATCCTAGTTTCCAAAGGTTGACTAAACCTTTCCTCTGATACCAACTGTAGAGGCACGTAAGCTTGACGTACATGGACATTTCATTACTTTTTCGGAATACTTAAGACATAACAAAACCCAAAATTCAAGGATCGTAATAGTTTAGTGTCTTTGGAAACTCAGAACGTAATCTTCTAATCGTGGTGAAAGATCTTCAACATCTCCCATAAATATCTTCCCCTTTTGGTTTTCTTACATAAAACCTTTCTTTAAGTCCTGGGGAAAAGAAAACATATAAAGGGTGAGCTCAAATTCTTAGTAAGTGTAAGCATGGATAAAATAAAACAAATCATATACAATTGAACTTAAAAACATGAACATAATGTTTAAACATAAAAATCTTGGGCAATGACATAAAACATGGCAGTACATAAGGCATGGATCATAAAGGAACATTAATCATGATAAACTAGAATGGGAATAAATCATGTAATTGTGGCCTCCATTAAGCACATGTAATGATTTCTATAGTAGTCAAGGCATTGCTGCCAAGACCATCTTAGTGGACAAAGTCCCTTACTGAACCGGGTTTACTTGCCGTTCCAGCCCTGTATTACTGAACCGGATTTACATGTCGTTCCATCCATGTCTATCTCATGAGATATAAATCTTTACCCAATTCATTGGATGGAGATATAGGTCCCACCCATCTCATATTGAAATAATTCTTACTTGTGCCACAAAATAAACTTAAAACATTCATCATAACCCAAAAAATAAAATTGGTTTCATAAACATCATCCCATAATCACATAATCCATATAAAACAAATGGATATTTCATCATAAGAAAAGTGAAACCATGTAAATAATAGAGACATTATACTTGAAAAATACACATATGAAATAATGTCATCTTAGATGGAAAAATGGTTTTGATAAAACACTTGAAATGAATTCTTGAGGAAAATATCCTTTCTTCTTCAAAATCAATTTCTTTTCACAAAACGTCATACAATTTTAAAAGAAATATATTTTTTTTGAAAATAGTCATGAAATATTTTGGAGGAAGATTCATGAAAATAAGGCTTTATAAAACTATAAAAATCCTTTCATGCCGTATAAGTTAAAACAACATTCTCCTCGTACTTTTGTCGGAAATGTCAAAAAGTTCATCGTACGGTAAACAAAAGAAAGATTCCTTCCATAACACAAAAAAAAATTCAACGCGGGGTAAAAATGAAATTAAAAATACATGGAAGAATATTAAACACTTTATGAAAAACATTTTATGGTAATGAATGAAAAATATAACCCCAGTAAATACATATGAATAAACAATCTCGAATAAGAATGAGATTGGAATAATTATCCCTTACCTTAGGTCTGATATGATTCGTACGTATCCAAACCTCTTGTATAATGATTTAAATAATGTCATTGAATTATTACATAATCATATTAATTGTTATTATATCATATATGGTTCACTTATAACTTTATATTACCCGTTCTTTTGTAAATCCCATGTTAAAGCAACTTTTTGGGTAAAATTATCTTATTTATCGTACGTGTTTGGACTTGTTGTTCTTGATGTTAGTATTACTTATATCATGATTTACTTACTTCCAGAATGTAAATCATGATTTATATATCATATATATTCATTATATATCTATCATATACATGTATTTATAATAGTACATAACATATTGAGGTAAGAAATGAAATGCACCATTCATGGAGACGGTAAGCCGTATGTACGCATGAACACTACTTTAATTTATATTTATTATTTTAATGGAATAGGTATATTATAATTCTAGTATAATATCATATATAATATCATTAACTCCTTCTTTTGTACATTCCACATAAGGCATTAACAAATCACATCACTTTGAGGGGGCGGTAGTCCGCACTTCCTCAAATGAGATCATCGTATTTACCCACTATGGAAACCATAAAGGCTTGATATAATTGGGAAGTAAAGAATTATAAGGAAATCATAAATATAATATATATCATATAATGTCCACCATGAGAGGTAGTAGGATAAAAGCGAACAATCATCGTTTCGTGAGGTGTTAGTTTGCCATCACAGAAACATTATGTTCTTCATCCATTAGATAGAGGTGTGTGTAAGTGTAGTTCTAATCCTTCTCATAAAAACAACCTAGTATTTTGAGGATACTGGTGTTGTTACAAAAGAAAGGATTAAATGGAGTTTAGGGGTTGGAGAAGTAGAATAAAAGAAAACAACTTAAGAAAAACTATTACCTTTAATTTGGGTAACTTCCTTTGGTTTGAACCAAAAGGACTTCTTGAAGTTCCTTCTACCTAATGTAAGGCTTCTAGGGGGAGGATAGGGATGTTGAGAGCTTAGTTGGGCAGAGTTTGGACAAGACAAAAGGCTTGAGATGTGTGAGGAATTTCATAGAAGTGGACTCCTTTTATAAGGGAGAGGAGGGGCTCTTTTGGAATGTGTGAAAACATTATTTTATTATAAACTTATATTCAGTTTCAAGAGGTCCCAAACACATTAATGTAGAAGATAAGGTGACTCATATTCGAAATAAAATCATCCAATGGGAATTGTATATGTTTTGGATGATATTTTAATCATTATAATCTTATTTATTTAAATCATTTATTAATGAGGTAAATACTGCATCATTATTGTGTCATAAAAAATTTAATTTATTTGATGTCTAAAAATTATAAAAAAATACCAACATGTAGGAAATATTTTTAGCTTATTAATTAATATTTATAGTCTAAAAGATAATTTATATAGCCCCTTATAAAAATTAACTACTAAAGGATTTTTGTTAATGCCAATTTTGTCTTTACATTAAATTAATTAATCTAATGTGTCATTGTCTTTCATAAGTGGCTCCATGGGGTCCCAAAATCGACCCAAGGATGCCCATGGTTGGCCATTACTCATCCAATAATGTTTGGACAAGTGTTAAGTTAATTTTGAATTATTATAATATTCTTTTAACCTTGAATTACCCTATTTACCTTTAACCATGGTAAATAAAAGTAAAAAGTTACTATTCACTAAAAATTATTTTTATCTAATTGAACCAAATTTTACTCCTTGATATTAACTATGTCTCTCGGATTTTCGAAATTCAACTCACAGAAGCGGTAAAATTAAGTTTTATGAACAATTGCAAAAGCTCCTAGGAGGTGGGTAAAAGACGGTGAAAAGTTCAATACATTTTTTTATAAATCTAAAATTATTATAAAATGATTCCAATGAATTTAATTGAACTTATATAAGTATTATGTATCTATTTTTACCTAAAATAAATTTCAATCAAATAAATGATTATTTAAATAAAAAGTCGGTTTTAACCAAAAACTCAGTGTTTTCACTATTCATCAAAAATTGATGTTTTTTAGAAAAATACCAAAAATTCAGCCTAAGAAATATTTGATATTCCGAATTCAAAAATGATGTCTATTTTTCCAAATTCAGAAGATAGAAGTGGAATTAATTAATTTTAAAACTAATTCCCATTATCAAACCAAATAGTGTGTTTTTAAGAAACAATAACTATCAAAAGATCATCACTTGTTTATGTCCAATTTCAAAGAGAAATTAATTCCAATGACCAAAATTGGATTAAATGGTAAAAATATATTCTAATTACACTTTAAAACCAACTAAAAAGACAATCTAGCAATATAAATTATTTCGATGAAAAAAGTTGTTTTTAATTAAAATATAGCGTGTTTTTACTATTCATTAAAATATGAAAGTTATCAGAATAATATGAAAAATTTATCCAAATTAAATTTTTATATCCTGAATCCAAGGAAGAATTTTATTTTTTCAAATTGAGCTTATGAACATGTCAAAAACTAGATTTAATGTGGGTGCGCCATCAAAAGGTGGCAAAACTGCATTTTTTGAAAAATACTTATTTTACCTGAAATTTTTTTTTTGTTCTCATACCAGGTTATAGAAAATATATAAGATGAATAATGATGTTATAAAATTCAAAATGTAGTTAATATTATTCATAATGGTTATTTCATAATAATATTATAACCATATATCGTTGTTTAGTGAAACTTGGTATTGTGTACTACACACGCTATCGAGGAAGGTCGCGATTGTGTGTAATGCAAGCCAAGTTAGGGTTGTGTGTGATGCAAGACTCCTTCATTGTTTTGTATAACAGAATCTAACCATATTTCATTTATACATTGAATATATATATATATATATACACACTCAATGTTGCGTAGAATAAATACTATCAAAATTTTGTGTAACATGATCCAAGAATAGTGTTGTTTATACTGCAGGCTAATACGGTGTTGTGTATAGCACAAGGTAATCTTTGTGTAGCATACAACACAAAACATCAATGAAATTAAAAATAATAATTCTCCTAAAATATCGGGTTGTTACAAGTCCTCCTAGACTAGATGATGTATGATAGAGATGATTTCCTCTAAGTGATTAGATTGAGAGATACTTTGAGTTATATGTGAGATGGATCCTAGTGAGTGTTATGAAGTTGGATTTTTATAAAGTTTGAGATCAGGCTAGAGGAAAGTGTCAAGTAGATATTACGGGATGTGAGAGAACTATGGGGCATTGGAGATGGAATAGTTCTAGTGATAAAATACTGAGGGGGTCTGAAATATCATATTGGATTCCCTAATAGGTGAGATAATATTACCAAGAGACTATAATTTTATGGATGGATGAGGAGATGTGTTTGAGATTAGGGGCTTGGTCTAATGGACGAGAACCCGTGGAAAAGATGATGGGTTTTGTGATGGGTCTCATGCCTGGTTTTTCTTATTATTTTGACTAGAGACAGACTCATATAGGGTGATGAATATTCTGATGATTGACCCTCTGAGTTAGAAGGAACGTGAAGGAATTCTATGAGTGAGATTTATTTTTATTTGTGTATAAATTCTAGGCCTACATTGAGTGAAAAGGTTTGACTTGAGACCTAATATGTTCTTTCCTTGAGTGATATAGACAACCCTGAGTGAGAGGTTATTGGTCCACCGATGCATTTGAGACCCACCCTAGTATAGTTAAGAGGCCATGTTGTGACCCTTTCCTAAGTAAGAGGTCTGTGGGTGTGATTTGAGACCTCCATGAGTGAGAGGGCCCGGTGGAGAAGTGAGAAGATTTGAGATGTGGATGGTGGACCTACCTTTAACGATAAGGTAACAGTAATGATATGGATTACCTCCCCTTAATTGATAAGGTGTTGGTATAACTTTTTTGAGTGAGAATTTGAGTCATGGACATAGATACAAGACCCTACCATGTCCCTTTAGGTAGTAGTTAAGGATTTTGTATATGCCCTACCCAATTTCTTTGTATATGGGTTGGGATATGGGTTTAATAGCATAAAAGGATGATGTGATTATAAAATAGAGTTTAAGAAGGTATGATCAAGTATCTAGGTATCTTTATTTGAATTTTATGACCTCATATACATGGATCTATGGTATCCTGGTCAAGTAACAACCTGAGATTTTGTGAATTTTTTTTGAATTAATTTAATCTTTTTCATTTTTTCAATTTCATGCAACATTGAAAATAGTCTATCTTATATTAAAGCAATATTTTTGGCTTAATTGTAGTAAAAATTATAAATTTTAGCTTTCTATACATGGAACTCCAAGGTTATCTTGTGTTACATGCAACAAAAACTTTCCTCTATGGCTTTCATAACACGCATGACTGAGTGTTACTAAACTATAATATATTATTAATATATATATATATATAATATAACCTAGCTATTAAATTAGTTTTTATGTATATTATTAATTAAAATATTTAAATATATGGTTTTTAAAAAATATTTAATTAATTAATTAGTTACAAATTATTTAGAAATGAATATAAGAACCAAATTGAATATAAAGGGAGTATTTTTATAGAAAACTATTACTGTGATCACAAAGTTTTTTTAATCCTAATAAATTAAATTAATTACAATTAATAAGTGATATTATTTTAATATATATGTTATATATTCAATCAATTATTTATTGATAATCATCCAATATATTTGATGGTCAAAATATAAGAACAGACGTAATTTTATGGTTAAAACCCTATATTTTTATAATGGTAGTTTTTCCACCTTTTAATGGAGAATCCATTTTAAATAAAAGTTTTAGAACATTTATAAATATAATATATCAAAATTAACTTTATATTTGAAAGATAAACATAAAAAATAGTTTAGGATAATTTTTTGGTATTTTTCTATAAGGTTTCTTTTTTAAATGAATTGTTAAAAATACTGGGTTTTAACTCAAAACTTCTTTTTCATATAAATTATTTATAAGGATAAATAATATTTTAAATTATTTAAAAAGTTTAATTAGATAATATTTTTACCATTTAATCAAATTTAGTCCATTAAAATCAATTTCAATTTGAAATTGTATAAAAAATATAGAAAACTTTTGAACGTTTTATCTTTAAAAACCTGCATTGTTGACCCAATAGTGGGATTAAGTTTAAATTAATTTGTGCCCCTTCTGTGTTTTTAAGTTAGAAAAATTGATTATGTATTTGGAATGAAAATAATTTATAATTTTTAAAAATATCGATTTAGTTTTTTTTTCAAAAATATTAGTGAAGTAATTAAAATTAATTAAAATGATTAAGGATAAATTAAGCATAATAAGGGACGAAACCATAACATTAAGGCCCATGAAAACCTACAAAATTTTCCTAAGTCCATTTTTTGGATATATTTAGACCCTATACTTCATTTTCTCTAATTTTAACCATTTTTGAACAACTTTCAATAAATAATGTGGGTGGGGTTCCTTTCCTTTAAAATATTACAAGAGTGTCACCCCTCTCCCATTATAAAAGTCCTTACCTCCCACTTCCTCAAACCTCTGTAGACAATTTGTATTGAAAATAACTATGCCCCAATATCTTCTCAACATCCTTTAATTACTCCTTGAATCCTAATTTGGTCAGAAAAAATTCCAAGTAATCCCTTTGGTGAAAACCAAAAGGAGTTACCCGATTAAGATGTAACACCCTCCCTCAAAATCCTTTCTTTTATTTCCTTTCTCCACTCCCTCAAATTTTATTATTCCATGGTTGAATTAAAACACAAGTATAAAAAATATACTACTATTTTTTTATGATATGTTTTAAAAATTAACTTCCTAAACTTCCATCTAATGGTCAACGAACATATTGTTTACGTGTACGGAAGACTATCACCTCACTAAATGATGATTGTTCGTTTTTCCTATACCACCTATCATGTTGAACATTATGATGGAAAATAATTTATATTTTTTATATATAATAATTATTATGACTTTAAAATTATTTAATTATTTTACATACACACATCTTTATACTTTCCATTTTGAGTTAATAAGACAATTTCATTTGAGGAAGTGCGGACTACCGCCCCCTCAAAGTGATTTAATTCATTCATACACTACATGGAATGTATTATGGATGGATTTAATGAATATATATGATATATGCGATATAATATATATACTTTAATAATGGTATATATACAAATATATACATATATATTTCTTTTACTTTCTTTCTTTCAATATGATAATTAAATAGAAATAGCGTTCATGCGTACGCACGGCTTGCCGTCTCCATGAACGGTGTATTCTGTTTCATAATTATATATTCTATTTATTATTAAAATACAAATATA
The DNA here is from genome assembly GCA_963277665.1 of Viscum album. Lineage (NCBI taxonomy): Eukaryota > Viridiplantae > Streptophyta > Magnoliopsida > Santalales > Viscaceae > Viscum > Viscum album. The sequence goes on from OY728167.1 coordinate 406,895,669, forward strand.
TTGTATATAAATTATATTTATATAATTTTTTAAATTTTTTAATCATGATATTAGAATAAGGACTTATGATATAACAAATTAAAACATGTGCAAAGAACAAAGCGAATATTATTTGAAATGAAACCATAACATAGGATGGTTAACAAGTGGGTAATATAAGGTCATAATCAAAAAATATATGGTATGAGATATAATAATATGGTTATATAAATTATTTATAATAAATTCATATTTATAATACGGGTGTTTTGAATCTATACGATGAGAGTCAAGACACAAGGTAAGGGAATTTCATCTCACTCTTTATTTCTGTGAGATACATGCCTTTTTCACCTCTCAATTTTTTCTGTGGTTTAAATAATACCCATGAATTTATTATATTCCTATTATACTTAAATTTATGTTTATTTAAATAAAAAAATTATGATATTTCTATAATGGGGTTTATGGTTCAAAAGTTACCAAATCGGTAAATTAATTTTTTCTCAATTTTCCTTCTTTGAGAGACATGACATGTTATACTCCTATATTTTTATATGAGGTGTATAAAATTACTTTGACATGATATAACATGAATCTAATTATTCCAATTATATTTTAAATCTCAATGTAATTTCATTTTCCTGCATTGGGATTATGATTCAAAGTTACCATGTGGTTAGATTTTATTGAAACAAACTCACTGTTTATCAAGATTTTTTATGATAACATTTTCATTTATGAAATATTATGATCCATATTTCAAGAAAACTAATGAATTTTATTCTACTATGGTTATTCATGATGTATTAATGTATTAATACCATGTTTTCACACTTTTTTATTTATGACAATTAGGAAAATGTTTTTTATGAAAATATGACCTTACCTCTATCTTTGGTTGAAAATTTGTGTTCCTTAAAAACCATGATTTATAAAAATGGTTCTGATAATATTATAATATTCTACTATGATATTTAAAATGAATTTTTACCCTTGTTTTTCCTTAAAAAATTGTTTAAAAATAATAGTATTCTTGTCATTTTTTGGTCAAGGCACTTTTCTAAACTTTTTACCATGAAAAAAGGAATATTATTTTTACCTTGTATGGCTTGTATGAATTTACTTGCCATCGTTTATTTAAAGCTTACTTTTAATGTTTAAAAGGTAAATTTTTATGGAAATTTTTTAAGAGCTATTTTTAAATAAATGGTTTTTAAATCCCTTTGAAGATTCTTTCATAATTTTCAAGGAAGATGGTTTTGAAAAGTGTTTCAAGCTCCCCTACAAGTTCTAAAAGGAAAAAAGTTTTCAAAATGTTTTCCAGATTCCTTTATATGTTTTCAAGTCTATTTAAAAAGAAAATGTTTGTAAAAAGTTTTTATGTTTTAAAAAATATTTTTCAAATAAGAAGGATATTTTCCTTGAGAAATGTCTTTAAAAGATCTTTCAAATTTATTTCCCATATAAGATTACATTCATTGGTGTTACTCATGCCCTTATGGGGAAATTATTCAATGTAACCATTCATATTATTTCCCTAAGTGGATTATGTTTTTATGGCATGATGTTTATGAAACTAATTTCTCATTCGTGGGTTATATGCTTCTGAAACCTGATTCATTTCATGAGATATTATTTTTATGAAATGATTATGAAACTTGTATCTTTTTTCACCGGTTATGATGTGATTAAATTTTCATGATACCCATTTAATTTAATGGGCTATGATATGATTATTTATGATATTTTGGAACATGTATATATGATTTCATCATGAGATGGGTGGGACCTATATATCCCTCCAATGCATTGGTTAATGATTTATATCTCATGAGATAGACATGGTTAGAATGGGAAATGAAATCAGTTCAGTATTACAGGGCTTGAATGGGAAATGAAATCGGTTTAGTATTATAGGGCTGGAATGAGGATTAATCTCATTTCACTAATATAGGGCTAGAAAATGGGTAAAACTTGTTCAGTAAAGTAATTTTTCCACTGATATGGTCTCACCAAAAAATCCTTGACTAATATGGAAATCATTATATGCTTACATGTTTTCCACAATTCCATGTTTTAATCCCATGTTAGTCTTTCATGAATTATGTTCTTTATTTCCTTATAATTCATGTCTTATGAACTATCACACTTTATGCCATGATTCAAGTTTATAATCATTAATATGAAGGGTATGATCAATGTTATAATTATGTTCTCAAACCCCCATAATCATGTTTATGTTTATATGTTTCCATTATTTAAACTTAATTAGAAACTAATTTCACCCCTTTTATGTTTCCTTTCCCCTTGGTTATGAAGATATATAATATTTTTAATGTGTCTAAGAAGGTTTCTAGTCATGAAGAATCTATTTGGATCTAAATTAACTCTCTTATGTACTAGTGTTTATGGTTCCATGTTTATAAAGGCACTATAATAGTATGGTCTTTGGGCGTATGTTTGTATTTTGTTTTAAGTATTGCACAAAAGTGGTGTAATGTTAATTTATTTCAATACTGGGTCATTATAGTTGTTATCGAAGTGATGTTTTAGTTAAAAATTTTAAAGTAGGATGAGAAAACTTTAGTGATATCCCTATATATATTTCTAAGTATATGTCTACGGATGTCTCCAAGGATAAGTATAAGGATGAGTTAATGTTTAGGAAAATGTTTGGGAATTTTGGTAAAGGATAGAGTAAGTGGTTTCCTAGTAATAAATACATGTCAAGATATTATATGTGGATATGGCTTTGGAACAGATGTACCTAGGTGTAAAAACACTAAAACTATGTTTTGGGCCTGACTCAGGGTATTCTTGTACACAATAATGAGTCTTGCTGCACACCTAGTTTGACACTCCCATGGGTTATGCTTTGGAAATTCAAAAACTTGTCACAAACCATTATGAAGGATTTGAATATAAAATGACTATGAATAACCTAGGATAAAAATAAGGTGTTTTTTTTTAAATGTGGGTGTCATGATTTATACATCTTATAATTAATTTTTCATGATTATGTGGTTTTCATCAATGATATGTGTTTCTCACCTCATCCTTGCTGGTTTAAGTCAATAGAGAGAACAATAAGGAACATAGTTAACATTTAATGTTTCATATGTGGAAATTATGGGAACTATGAAAATCTCTTTGCCAAGTGGAAATCTCATAAAGAGAATTAGGATGGCGGTATGAGTATTGGTTATACTTCTGAAGATTAAGAGATTGCAAATGACATGTGAAAGGTATGTGATATTCTTCTAGTATTTTTTACACTATTCATGAGAAACATGATTAGATTAAGGTTGAGGAACCTTAATACTTGATTCATATTTGATATTCTAAGAAATATGTATTATGGAATAATTTGACGAATCATGAGTAATTATTTAATAATAATGTTAGATGAATGAAGTATTTATATTTTGTAATTCAAAGATTATGTTATATGAATCATGAAATTTATAAGTATTTTTAGTGTAAGTTTTCATTAAGGAATGAAAAGGATATGTTTAATGGTGATGAAGACTTATTAAATTGATATTTTCATTAAGTTAAGTTAACCCTTAATGTAATAAACATTTTGAGAAAATTATGTTTATCCAAGATAAAAAATGATTGATTTTGATAAAGAAAATTGGATAGCACTGATTAACATGGATTTTATTATTGATTGTTTTAAAAAGTAAAAAGTGTCATCATGGATGAAGTTTTAAACTTCTTGGAATTAATGAATATATCCCTTAGCCTTTGGAATAATCAAAAATTCATGTTCTCCAAAATTCTTTATGGTAATTAAGGTTATTACCATGTTTCAAGACTATATATGATGAGGTTATTCACATTTTTTGGAATGAGAAAATGAAGAGATGCTTTTTGATATATGGGGGATCAATGTGAAGATTATTTTTTTACTTTCTTACTAATGTTTTGAATTTTCAACTTTTAGATGGGTTATAAGGATAACCATATATGGAAATATTAATTTAATCTTTGGATGATGTTTTTAAGAATAAAGTATTATCTTACCATATGAATATTTATTTATATTGAATAACCTATAAAACAAGCTTGGTGTTGATGATAACTGGTGATATATGGGATGGTATATCATGTATCCCTTGATCTATTAGTACTTCAGGAATGAAAATTCACATTCATTTTTAGAGAAAGAGGTGAAGTGGATCAAAGAACAACAAACGATGAGGTTTTCATAAATTCATGAGAGTATATATTTTCATTAAAATTGATTAACTTTAGGAAAAATGATATTGAAACCAAAAATGCTACCCTAGTACCTCTGCTTCCGATAAATCAGATGGTCCCTTAGTTCATCATATATTTGTGGGCTTGTGATTGTTAAATTTTCACTATATCTGGTCTCCATCACTCTCCATCAGAACATGATGGTTATATTTCTCTTCCATGTCTATGTTTTAACTTTCCACCTCTGTTCTCCCATGTGGAAACCCAATTATGTCTTACTTTGGGTAACCTTTATGGTTCTAACTTTCCATTTTTAAGGGATGTTTTAGTATTCATTTTCTGTGATATGGGTTTCTATAAATGAAACATTCAAGTATTAAAACATTGATAACCCAGATTAATTTCTAGGGAGAAATTAATTTTAAGGGGGGTATAATGTTACACCATAATATTTTTTGAATTATTTTTTTCAAATTAATTTTACCTTTTTGATATTTTACATTTCACGTAACACTGAAAATAGTCTATTTTATATTAAATCACTATGTTTAGCTTACATGTAGTAAACTCAATATATAGGTTATCTTTATTTACATGGAACACCGAGGTTATCTTGTGCTATATAAAAAAAATACTATCCTCGATGGCTTGCATAACACGCATGATCGAGTGTTACCGAACTATAATATATCATAAAATATATATATATATATATATATATATATATATAATATAACCTAGTTGTTAAATTAAATTTTAATAATATTATTAACTAAAATATGTAAATATATGTTTTTTAAAAACTATAAAATGAATTATTTAGTTAAAAATTATTTATAAATGAATATAATAACCAAATTGAATATAAAGGGAGTATTTTTAAAAATAATTATTACTATACTCAAAATGTTGTTTTAATCCAAATAAATTAAATTAATTACAATTAGTAAGTGATATTATTGTAATATATATGTTATATATTCAATAAAATATTTTTTTATACTCATACAATAGATTTTATAGACATAATATAAGAACAAACCCAATTTTATGCTTAAAACCCTATATTTTTATAAAGGTAGTTTTGCTGCCTTTTAATGTGAACCCATTTTAAATAAGATTTTTGGAACATTTATAAATCTAATATTTCAAAATAAACATCATATTTGTAATTTAAACATAAAAATTAGGTCAAGATAAATTTTTTGTATTTTTTTATAAGGTTTTATTTTTTAAATAATTGTTAAAAATATAGGATTTTAACTCAAAACCACTTTTTCATCTAATTTATTTATAAGATTAAATTATATTTTAGATTGTTTTAAAATTTTAATTAGATAATTATTTACCAATTAATACAATTTTGGACATCATAATCAGCTTCACTTTGAAATTTAATATAAAAACATAGCAAACTTTTAAACGTTTTTACTTTAAAAGCCTACATTATTGACCTGACTGTAGGATTAAATTTAAATTAATTTCATCCAATTATGTGTTTGTAATTTGAAAAAATGGATTCCATATTTTTAATTATTATAATTTATAATATATAATAATGTTAACTTAGTTTTTGACAAAAAAATATTAGTGAAGTAATTAAAATTTATTACAACAATTAAGGTTAAATTAAGCATAATAAAGGACTAAACCATAACATTAAGGCCCAAAATGACTTACACACTTGTCCTAAATCCATTTTATATACATATTTAGACCCTATACTTGCTTTTATTTCCTTTAAACCATTATTTAACCACTTGAAATAAAAAAACGTGGGTAGGGATCCTTTACCATAAAATATTACAAGAGTTCCTCCCCTCCTCCATTATAAAAGTCATGCTCTCCTCCCACTTCCTCACACCTATCAGGACACTTTGGATCGACCAAAAATATTACCAAATATCAATAAAACATTCCTAAATTCTTAATTTAATCATCATTTGTGCATAAATCCTTTCAAGGAATCCCATTGGTTCAAACCAAAATGTGTTATCCGATTAAGAGGTAACACCCCCCCCCCTCAAAATATTTTCATTTAATTTCATTCCAAACATGAAAAATTAGTATTATTAAATTATTTTATAAAAAATAGTATCCTCGATATATGATTATGTTTTTATGATAAGGGTTTTACCTTAACTTACAAACACTTCCATCTAATGGGTAACAAACACACTGTTTATGTGTATGGTGGACCACCGCCTCACTAAATGATGATTATTTATTTTTCCATTACCACCTATCATGGTGGAAATTATGATGGAAACTATGATTATTTATGTTATATATAATATTTATTATTTCTTTACACTTTTTTAATTTTTTTACAAATACACATATGTATACTTTCCATTTTGTGTTAATAAGATAATTTTGTTTGAGGAAGTGCGGACTACCACCCCCTAAAAGTGATGTGATTCATTCACACACTAAATTGAATTTACTACGGATGGATTTAGTTTATATATATGATATATATAATATAATAAATATATATTAATAACTATATATTTATATATATGTCTTTTACTTTCTTTCTTTCAACACGACAATTAAACAGAAATAGAGTCCATGCATACCTACGGCTTTCCGTCCCCATGAATGGTGTATTCTGTTTCATAATTCTATATTATATGAATTATTATAATAAAAATATACTATATATACATGATATTTAAATCATGGTTTACATTTTTGAATCATGATATAATAATAAGGACCAACTATATAAAAAATTAAGACACATGTGAAGAACAAAGTGAATATTATCCTAAGAGAAACCTTGACATTGGATGGTCAAAAAGAGGTTAATATAAGGTTATAATAAAAAAAATATGGTATAATATATAAGAATAAGTTTTTTAAACTATTTATAATAAATTATATTTACTATATAGGTGTTTTGAACGAGTACAATGAGAGTCAAGAATCAAGGTAAAGGAATTTCATCTCACTCTTTATTTCTGTGAGATACATGCCTTATTCACCACTCAATTATTTTGTGTGGTGTATGTACTGACCATTAATTTATTCTATGCCACTTAAAATTATATATATATATTGGTTTTTACATAACCATTTTATGATCATTCTGTCATGGGTTTTACGTTTCAAAAGTTACCAAATCGATAAATTAATTTTATCTCAATTTGAATTCTTTGAGACACAAGCCATGTTATATACCTATATTTTCATATGATGTGTATAAAATTCCTTTTACATGATATAAAATTAATCTCCCTCTTATAATTTTATTTTAAATTTCCATGTAATTTCATTTTTCCTACGTGGGGATTATGATTCAATGTCACCATGTGGTAAGAGTTTATTGAAACAATCTCAATGTTTATTGAGATTGTTTATGATCACGTTTTAATTTATAAACTATTATGATACATATTTCAAGAACACTCAAGAATTTTATTATCTTCTTCTTATTCTTGATTTCTTCATGTATTAATACCATTTTTCCACACCTTGGTATTTATGATTATTAATAAAATGTTTTTTGTGAAAATATTATTTTACCTATCTCTTAGGTCAGAAATTTTTATTCCTTAGAAAAAAATATTTATAAAAAATATTCAAATAATATTATAATATTCTCCTGTGATAATTAAAATAAATTTTTACCCTTGTTTTACCTTTTAAACAAAAAGGGCTTTTTTAATTTTCTTTTTGTTTTATGGTTTAGGCACTTTTCTAAACTTTTTACCATCAAAAAGGAATATTATTTTTAAATCATATGGATTGTAGGGATTTACCCACCATAATTTATTAAAATAATCCTTTTCATATTTAAAAGGTTAATTTTTACAAAAAAATTAAAATCTATTTTCAAAGAAATGGTTTTCAAATCATTTTCAAGCTTCTTTCATATGTTTCACGGAAAAATGGTTTTCAAAAGTTTTTCAAGATCCTATAAAAGTTTTCAGAGGAAAAAGGTTTTCAAAAGTTTTTCAAAATTTATTTATAATTTTTCAAGTTTATTTAAAATGAAAATATGTTTCAAATGGTTTTATGTTTTAAAAATCATTTTTCAATAAAAAAGGATATTTTCCTTAGGAAATTTTTTTAAAAGATATTTCAAAATTATTTCCCATATAATATGGAATCCATTGTTGTTACTCATGACTTTATAGGGAAATGATTCAGTATTACCATTCATATTCCTTCTCTTGTATTGATTATGTTTTTGGTGGCATGATTTGTAACATCCTAGAGGTGAATAGCCAACCGAACACTGCTAAATGGGCTGGGTGCGATTGAACTTAGGTGCACCTCCCCAAACGCCAAAGGATACCGACTAGAATTGATGGTGTAATTAGGTATAGTGGGGAGGATATAGCCTCTGGGAATATGAAAATAGTATTTTTCCAAGAATAATTACATAACATGTAGTGGAAATAAATGACTCAGCAGACTTGTGTTGGAACCACTTTGTGTATAGGATTGTATTTGTTGTCAATAGTTGTCAATGAAATATCAAAATGAAAGAGATCAAGAAGTACTCCAATAAAATGGAGGAATGGAAGGTCACAATGAAGGAGATCATGAAGTACTCTGATGAAGTAGAGGAGTAGTGATTCAGACGATTGTTGTGCTGATCGTAAGTTCAAAGAACATGTGTCAAAGGTGATACATTGTTTACAACAATGAAGAATGTGAGGTGTAATCCATCTGAGGATCCATCCATGGATGACTAAATAAGAATGAGGTTTTTGGATGAAGTCCATGCAATTCCTCCTTATTGCATGAGAACCATGGGCTTTGATGAATACCATGCAATTCCTCATTATTGCATGAGACCCATGGGTTTGATGAAGAGAACGCAATTACTCATGACTGCATGAGAACCATGCAAGAGACTTCTTGATGAATTGAATTGGTTTGCATGAAGTATATCATGACGGTTGATGAAGAAGACAATGTGCAATGATTGGAATTCTGAGATAGTCATGCATATCACATTGTCATAGAAGATGATGATGCTAAAGCTGTTCCTTCAAAGAAAACATATCACAATAGTGGAGGTTGTGATAAAAGCATAAGAGTTGCTAAAGGATACAGCTCACCAAGAAGAAGTGATGTTGAGGTGATCGTGCTTGTCGACAAAGCAAACAAACAACATACAAATTTGTTGACAAAGGAGATTCAATGGTGACATGTTGAGTTCAAGAGTTGTGGTCAATGATCTATGTTTGATTCAAGAACTTTGACAGAGGAATGGATGATCTGGAGGCGGTACAAAAAGAGCAGATACAAGGTGGCGCCGTTTTCCAGTGTTTGCCAAATTTCAGGGCCTCAAAATCAACAAATGAAGAAGAGTGATTTTGGCAAAGGGACTTGCGCGCCATACTCTTGGAGGATAGGAAACTTGCGCGCCATATGTTTTTGAAGATCAGAGCATCAAAATATGGCAAAGGGATAAGGGTCGTGCAAGTTTTGGTGAGGTCGCATAGGTGAATTATGTGACGGGAAGAGACTTGCGCGCCGACTCCTTGAATGCATTATAACTTGCGCGCCTTTGGTTTTTTGAGATCAGAAGATCCAAATTTGGCAAAGGCAAGATGTTCGCGCAAGTTTGGTTGTTGATCGTGCAAGTGCCTAGCAGGGGCCGTGACTTGCGCGCCGATGGATGACTTGCGCGCCGCCGCGCAGGGGGTCCAGTTTGCCTATAAATACTGGACCACCCCTCCTCATTTCTCATGGAGCTCAAGACTTTGAGATTGTTCGAGCTCTCGTCATGCAGGTGGTTGAGCCGCGCAAGTAGGGGTTGCGGGTCGAGTGAGGGTTGCGCGCCCTAGAAGATTTGGGGGAGAAAGGAAGTGTGTCGCGCAAGTATTAAGTTCAAGAAGGCAGTGTCGCGCAGGTGCTTCAGTGACACTTGCGCGCCAGTTTAGACTTGCGCGCTTGAGACTTGCGCACCGCCGAGAGACTTGCGCGCCGGGCTTGAAAAGGAGACCCAGACACTGTTGAAGCACACCCGCCTTTCTGGAGCTGCACAAGAGCTGAAGATTGCCTGATACTTTCGGTGCAAAGCGAGATTGAAGAAGAAATATAAATGATACATGCATGATCTCATGCATACATGGTGAATTGATTCTGACGAATGCCGAGTAAGTTGAACATCATTTATTGAGAAATCACATAAGTGATTGTGATTCAGGCAAACGAAGACAAGGGGATCTAGTGCATTCAGTCATTGCACTAAAGAAGAAAGGTTGAACTATAAAGAGCATCAACTCTGAACCCTGATGTAAGCAAAGTCTCATGCTGAACAGGAGACAAAGAACATCAATGCACATTTATTGAAGAGACCTTCACGTCTATAAACTGAGTGAGACTTCACCAATGGCAGTGAGCCAGGGGGAGTCAACGGGAGTGACCCGAGGGATGCAGTGAGTTATCCCTGAACAATTGTAAAGGCAGTGAGCCTGGGACAGAGTGTCTGTACCCGAACACTTGTAATCCGCAGCTATTGAAGCATAGTGGATTTAGGTACGACCGACAACCTGTCGGCGTATGCTCCTTGGACGTAGCCCTTAGTGGTGAACCAAGTAAAAATAGCTGTGTTATCTCTCTGCATGTGAATGTTTAATTGTTGTTCATATCCATCATACAGGTTTAGGTAGTTCCTACCAACGTGGGAACAAGATCCACAACTTTAAGAAGAAAATGTTGCCACCCTGATTCACCCCTCCCCTCTCAGGGTGTCCCGGGGTCATACAAGTGGTATCAAAGGGAGGTTAACGTATGATGGATATTCTCCAGTAATTCTATTGAGAAGAGGATTTTAGTTTCTTTCCTAGAGTCAACAATGAAGAGAAGTCTTGATAATGACGCAGTCACTTCTGAGCAGAAATCTATATCCACCAAGACTTTGACAAATAGGAAAAAGAAAGAGAAGAAGATGATGAAGAAGTCCCCCACATCCAAAGAAGATGCAGTGTATTGTTCTCCATGCCATTCCAATAATGAAAAAACATTAGGCATGGAAAGTATCAAGCAGGTGGCTCAGAACTCATCCAGAGGAAAGGATGATACCCCTAATTCAAGCTTTCAGGAAAAACTCAGAACATATCTGCATGATATTCCAGAAGAAAGGGTTGCTATTATCTGTAGCCTATTTCAATCTATGCAGGTTGAGATCACTAGACTTGAAATGGAAGCGGACAATATGGAAAAGTGGCTGGAAGGAAAAATTATGGAATGTATGAAGCTCAACAAACGGGTGAAAGTCTTTGAAGAAGAAGAGGAAGTCAATAAGACTTTAAAAGAAAGGATCCATGCACTTGAAGCTGATCTGAAGAAGAACAATGAAGTCAAGAATTTTTGTCTGGAAGAAACTTCCATTAAATTCAAGGAACTTGACTCTTTGTTACAAAACAAAGTTAAGATGCATGAAGATGAGGTTGAAAGATTGAAGAAGACTTGTGAAGAGAAGATGATCACGATTGATGATCATAAGATCATCCTCAATATTGTGGGTCAAAAATTGGAAGCTCAGTTGACCAAGATTGGGAACACACATATTGAGACTTCACAAAAGAGTGAAATGAGTGATGCTTGCACTCAATGTTCGTTGGAGGAGTCTAAAGCTGAAATGCCTCCAACATGTGATAAGAAGATTATGACCACTCTTGATTATCCACATCAAGAATCAGTTGCTGCTGGAACTCAATGCTCACTGGAGGATTCTATTGTCAAAAGACCTCCAACATGTGATAAGAAGATCATGAATTCACTCTTTGATCTATCACAAGCAACTAAGAAAGTGAAGGTACCATCCAAACCATCTTGTACTCATATTTCTAAATACACTCCTACAATCAGTGCAGGTGGGAAGAAAAGTTCTAAACAAGTATGGATGAGGAAAGGTGAGAAGAAGAAACCTACCACCATGACTAGGGTGGATAGGACGAAAAAGGAGGAAGATTCTTCCTCAAATAGAGCACAAACGATTAAGAAGATGTCCCAACAACTTAATACTGAAGAAAAAAAGAAGAAAAGATTTGTGGGTCAATGTTGGTGCTGCAATAGATTTGGGCACTATTCATTGGATTGTCTTTATAATCCCTTACATGGAAAAGCACAGATAATGCCTATATCAAAGAGAAGGAAGGCAGAGAAAAAGAAGCAACATCAGTAGGTCCAGAAGCATCTATTTACTGCAAACAGATTTGGAATTCTTGATAACATATGTGATGTATGCAACGGCAGCGGTCACAATGCAGGCACATGTCCATATCAACATGCTTTCACTGTTGAAAAGAAAAGAAGACCTTTTATGCCGTCAAATAATGAAGCAGCTACCTTGGGGAGAAATCAGAAGAATGTTGTGAACACACATTTCCCCAAGAAGATCTCAAGTAGGGAAGCTGAGAAGACTCAGGATTTTAGATCCATGAAACTGGAGGGTCATTCATCCAAAAGAAACACTAAGTGGGATGAATCTCGGATGAACCCATGTGGAAGACCTAAACCAGCTACAAAAGTTCCAAATGATATATTGGTCATCTGGCCAGAAGATTTGAAAAGAATAAGGAAACTTGATGACGAGAAGTCCAGGGCTGGTGACAAAGGAAAAGAAAAACTTTCACATGATGAAGACACAGAGCAGAAGAGATTTCAAACAAAGATAAAAACACGTGTCAATGAAGTTCTGTGTGAGAGATGCAAGAAGTCTGGTCACATTGCAAAAGGTTGCCTAACCTTAATACCAGAGTAAGAAGCGGTCCTTAAGAGGAGTAAGAATGTATCATTCATGATGACTGCTAAGCAGAACAATTCTCCACACAAAGCAGAAGAGAATGTGAACAGAGCCATGCCACACCGACAGATGTCAGAACATATATTCAAATGTGCAGGCATGAAGACTGGAGCGAACAGAGGAACTTGGTTGAGAAAAGGACCTCAACCAAGCAAGTCTTTGTGATGAAGCAGGAAGGAACCACCTTATTTCTGTAATCATTTGTGTATTTTATTTGTGCTAATAATGCAGGGAATTGAAGGTGAAGCATGCTCTCAGGAGGAGAACCTGAGAAGTAGTGAATGCTATCAACTCTTGATAGCCAAGCTGAAGAAGTTTCTATCCTTAGTAGATTCTTCAATTGATATTCAAAGATTATGATGATGAAGGATCACTCTTGATGAAGATGATGAGGAGTTTTTCCCTTGAGGGGGAGAAAAATGAGGAAGCATCCATAATCACTGTTTCAATCAATATCAACTCCAGGTGGACTCAAAAGCAGTTATTCTGTGAATCTCTTGAAGAACACACCAATGGAGAAGGTCTGTCATTTCTCAATCTCTATCCCTTGTTTACTCAGATCAAAGATTATTTTACAAAGGGGGAGTAACTGAATTGGTCAGTGACATAAAGAGAATGGAAGTGTCCCAAGGTCACTTATCCTGCCGATTGCACTTGAATGTTTTTGATCTATTTGCTGATGTGAGTGCAGGAGTTTCAGGTTGATTATTCTCTATCATAGTTGATCTTCTTCTACCTGGAATTAAAGTGGTAAACCCTTGAAGACAAGATACATGAGTTATCATCTCATGTTGGTATCATGATCTGTGGATAATGGACAGCCTTGTTGACTTAATCAAATCCTCTTGTTTTCTATATCGAGCATTGCTCAAGTAGACTTAGAGTGAAATGGTTAATGAAACATTTCTTAAGTGTGGATTGATACCCTCCCTACCATGTGCTTTGTATTTCTTTTCAATAAGGGGGAGAGAAAGTGAAATGAACGTTTGAAAAGAAAAGTTGATTGAATAGAAGATTCTCATTTTGACATTGACAAATTCATTTCAGAAGATGTATAAGGTATTGACAACAAAATACAAAGGGGGAGATTGTTGGAACCACTTTGTGTATAGGATTGTATTTGTTGTCAATAGTTGTCAATGAAATATCAAAATGAAAGAGATCAAGAAGTACTCCAATAAAATGGAGGAATGGAAGCTCACAATGAAGGAGATCATGAAGTACTCCGATGAAGTAGAGGAGTAGTGATTCAGACGATTGTTGTGCTGATCGTAAGTTCAAAGAACATGTGTCAAAGGTGATACATTGTTTACAACAATGAAGAATGTGAGGTGTAATCCATCTGAGGATCCATCCAAGGATGACTAAATAAGAATGAGGTTTTTGGATGAAGTCCATGTAATTCCTGATTATTGCATGAGAACCATGGGCTTTGATGAATACCATGCAATTCCTCATTATTGCATGAGACCCATGGGTTTGATGAAGAGCACGCAATTACTCATGACTGCATGAGAACCATGCAAGAGACTTCTTGATGAATTGAATTGGTTTGCATGAAGTATATCATGATGTTTGATGAAGAAGACAATGTGCAATGATTGGAATTCTGAGATAGTCATGCATATCACATTGTCATAGAAGACGATGATGCTAAAGTTGTTCCTTCAAAGAAAACATATCACAATAGTGGAGGTTGTGATAAAATCATAAGAGTTGCTAAAGGATACAGCTCACCAAGAAGAAGTGATGTTGAGGTGATCGTGCTTGTCGAAAAAGAAAACAAACGACATACAAATTTGTTGACAAAGGAGATTCAATGGTGACATGTCGAGTTCAAGAGTTGTGGTCAACGATCTATGTTTGATTCAAGAACTTCGACAGAGGAATGGATGATCTGGAGGCGGTACAAAAAGAGCAGATACAAGGTGGCGCCGTTTTCCAGTGTTTGCCAAATTTCAGGGCCTCAAAATCAACAAATGAAGAAGAGTGATTTTGGCAAAGGGACTTGCGTTCCATACTCTTGGAGGATAGGAAACTTGCACGCCATATGTTTTTGAAGATCAGAGCATCAAAATATGGCAAAGGGATAAGGGTCGCGCAAGTTTTGGTGAGTTCGCGTAGGTGAATTATGTGCCGGGAAGAGACTTGCACGCCGACTCCTTGAATGCATTATAACTTGCGCGCCTTTGGTTTTTCGAGATCAGAAGATCCAAATTTGTCAAAGGAAAGATGTTCGCACAAGTTTGGTTGTTGATCGTGCAAGTGCCTAGCAGGGGCCGTGACTTGCACGCCGATGGATGACTTGCGCGCTGCCGTGCAGGGGGTCCAGTTTGCCTATAAATACTGGACCACCCCTCCTCATTTCTCATGGAGCTCAAGACTTTGAGATTGTTCGAGCTCTCGTTGCGCAGGTGGTTGAGAAGCGCAAGTAGGGGTTGCGCGCCGAGTGAGGGTTGCGCGCCCTAGAAGATTTGGGGGAGAAAGGAAGTGTGTCGCGCAAGTATTAAGTTCAAGAAGGCAGTGTCGCGCAGGTGCTTCAGTGACACTTGCGCGCCAGTTTAGACTTGCGCGCCTGAGACTTGCGCGCTGCAGGGAGACTTGCGCGCCGGGCTTGAAAAGGAGACCCAGACACTGTTGAAGCACACCTGCCTTTCTGGAGCTGCACAAGAGCTGAAGATTGCCTGATACTTTCGGTGCAAAGCGAGATTGAAGAAGAAATCTAAATGATACATGCATGATCTCATGCATACATGGTGAATTGATTCTGACGAATGCCGAGTAAGCTGAACATCATTTATTGAGCAATCACATAAGTGATTGTGATTCAGGCAAACGAAGACAAGGGGATCTAGTGCATTCAGTCATTGCACTAAAGAAGAAAGGTTGAACTATAAAGAGCATCAACTCTGAACCCTGATGCAAGCAAAGTCTCATGCTGAACAGGAGACAAAGAACATCAATGCACATTTATTGAAGAGACCTTCACGTCTATAAACTGAGTGAGACTTCACCAACGGCAGTGAGCCAGGGGGAGTCAACGGGAGTGACCCGAGGGACGTAGTGAGCTATCCCTGAATAATTGTAAAGGCAGTGAGCCTGGGACAGAGTGTCTGTACCCGAACACTTGTAATCTGCAGCTAGTGAAGCATAGTGGATTTAGGTACGACCGACAACCTGTCGGCGTATGCTCCTTGGACGTAGCCCTTAGTGGTGAACCAAGTAAAAATAGTTGTGTCATCTCTCTGCATGTGAATGTTTAATTGTTGTTCATATCCATCATACAGGTTTAAGTAGTTCCTACTAACGTGGGAATAAGATCCACAACTTTAAGAAGAAAAAGTTGCCACCCTGATTCATCCCTCCCCTCTCAGGGTGTCCCGGGGTCATACAACTTGAACCATGCCCACAGAGCAGAAGCACAACAATATCAAATAAACAGAAAAAGCGATATAGAAACAACTATAGCAGAAAATAAATAGAATATCATACTAAACACCACTTATAACCATTACTAAAACAAACAATCCATGCATCCATAGTAGTTCATACATGTCAATATATAAAAGGCACCCATGGATAACCATAGTAGCTAAATAATAAAGTAAACATGATGATACATAAATAAAAGTCAAACAAAATTAAAACTACATCTAGGCATGACCTCAAGGTCCATAACAATCTCCATGACAATGGTAC
This sequence comes from Viscum album, assembly GCA_963277665.1. Taxonomy (NCBI): domain Eukaryota; kingdom Viridiplantae; phylum Streptophyta; class Magnoliopsida; order Santalales; family Viscaceae; genus Viscum; species Viscum album. The sequence continues at coordinate 406,912,332 of OY728167.1, forward strand.
TAAGATCCAAATCCTGAAGTATATCCTTTACCTATATGTAAATCCATAAAGTCTGCATGCATCTCGAAGGGCCCATGTAGGGTGTGAGATGAAACTCAGTAGGATACCACCCAATGGTGAGTACCAAGTATAAGTGTTTAAGAATACCTTCATCTCTAAGTAAATTAAACAGTGCAATGCAATAACTAATCACAACCTCCACTGGTGCTCAGCTGCCACCAGGGAGTGTCACCTGCTTCATCCAACGCCAAAATCTCATAAGAAAAGAGGGTCCTTGACCCATGGCCCAAGGTACTCTTATAGTCACAAAGACCAGGTGAACCCTCAGGTTCCACCTTAATCACATAGCCAACCACCACATTCCTCCTGACACCTCGTGTCTCAAAGTACCAACGTCTCGAAGGTACACCCAAAAAATAGTATCCTAGTCCCATAGACCCCTAGCTCAAAGGCTCATGTCATACCATGGTACAATAACTGGAGGAACAGTATTTTCTATCATCAAATAAATATTGAGGCCCATGTCCTCAATTACGACGAGCCTTATCCCTCAACTCGATAGACTCATCGCTATACACCGAAGGTTCCTCTCCTTCCACATGTATTTCTACGGAAAGCGCCCCCAAACCACAATTACCTAAACTAAAAATACTAGGGGACTCTACCAGCACGAGTGATCAAAACCACCTCATCACAAAGTCAACCTATGTGAACATGAATCAATTGGAACTTTGGCCATAATGGGTGAGCGGAAATCGCCAAAATAAGAACCTAAGCCACACCATATCTGGAACCTCATGCCCCTACGACCATGTTTCTCAAATCTGATGGCTATTCCATCCAAGTATCTCAGGACATGCCCAACCTGACAGTCACACTACCTCAAACCCAACATCCACGATGCCCAATATAGTGGTCAAACCACTCAAGAAAATCTGGGCCTCACCCAACCTATGATCAACACCACTCAATACCAATGGCCATGCCATCCCAACCTTAGGTCAATCCCATCACAACCCCAAGGGTGTCAGTATATGTAATCCCAAACATTACATATATATCTATATATATCACATTAAAGCACTTTTAAATATGCAATTAAATTTACATAGTATGAATTGCACTAGATATCAGTTATAAAATGGCGTCACTGAGTTCTTGAATGCCTTTAATTAGAATAATATAGATGAAACAAATTAAACATAGAATTTTAAATCAAGACACAACATTTATAACCATTATGGAACCCCTGGCCAAAATATCTCAGGGAACGATGGCCTCTAACCCAACCTTGCTCGCATAATCAAGTTAAGGGATTCCCAATGGCATCCAACAAGGCACACTGTCTATTCAATATACAATAACAGGGGTCTCAAGCATTACCTGTCGTTTCGCTAAAAAGCCACAACCCCCAAATTTCTGCGAAAACTCAAAACATGGTATGCACTAGCTACCTCATACTCGTACAACACTCCTCATCCAGTGTTGGACTCTAAATCATCCTAGAATAGGATATATCTACAAAATGAGCATAAACGCTCAACCCTTGATAACTTGGTCAAGATAATAAATCACAAAGAACGGCTCAAGTGGAATTGAGAGCTTACCTAGGGGATTCCAATATATCTAACAGCATTTGAATTGGGGTTCGGACGAAGAAATGAGAAGGAAATATTCCTCTAGCACTGCTTTTTGAGAACTAACAGAGGAGGGTTATATCCAGGAGAAGAAGGCAAGGCTACTTCCCATTTTAAAAAAAATAAAAAATAAAATTACATGGTGTGTACTTATATATACACATTGTGTATATGGTTGATTTTCCCTTTATGTGTCATTAAAATGTCTTTCTGAAATGATTACACGATGTGTACTGGTCAGTACACGGTGTGTACTTGGCTGGTTCTCTCATCCTCATCGACATCCCTACACGCTATGTATGGACACCACACATGGTCAGACTACACGGTGTGTACTTAGGATTACACAGTGCGTAACCCTAATCCCTGTTGTGTGATAGTTTTTATCCAATAATTGGCATGTCTTTCCCCTTTTTCTCAAAAACAACCCCAAAAAAGACTCGTACCTCAAAGGAATAATTGGGTTCTTACAAACTTCCCTCCTTAAATAAATTCATCCCCAAATTTCCCTTCCAAGGGTGGTAAAGAAAATATCCAGAACAAATCCAGCCCAAAGCTCAAATCAATCAAAGGTTTATTAACTTATTTCTAAATCCATGGTCATCTTTTGATACTTCATCACCCATACACCTCATCAGGTGATATCGTGTCATTTCTAACACCCAATCATATTCCTCACCACAACGGTGTCCACCTCGATCCCATGGAACAACAAGGTCCTGCATCTCATAGATTCTCAAAACAACCTAGTTCCTTGCACCTCAATGAAAACCATATCCTCAATGCCCTGATGACTGAGCACCTCAAGTATCCCGTATCCAATGGATGCCCCAATGCCCAAGGCACCTCAAAACACATATCCAACGATGATCCTAATGCCAATAAACTCATACATATATATAATCATGCACCCAAGATGGTTCCAACCCACTAACCAGTGTCTGGTCAATCCGTATACATCTTGTGCACCTCATACACTCAAAACGAACATGACTCAATAGGTCATTCCAAGAAGAATAAAAAGGAAAATCACATCCACACCCACGACATACCTCTAACCATCGTAGGCTCACCAGCCTGATAATCCCCTGGTAGTTCCATGGCGTGCACCTGGCCTGACACACGGTTACCTAAATCATGTCCTCACTATGGTGTTTCGAAGTCATTAGCCACTAAACCCATGGATGGGTCCTAATATCTCTACCACGTCCCCCGTGTGCAGTTGAACTTGGGCTACCCTCAATTGGTACCGATCCTAATCTGACCTCAAACACCATTGTCTGCCCTGGTCCCTGCGTGCCGGCTATCTGAGAAGTCTTCCTCTAGAACCTCTTGAGATTATTAACCTGTCCACATGCCTGGAACTTCTTTAGAGGCCTATCCCATTGAGTTTGAACATTCCATGTCTACCCACACTAAAATAAAACCACTACTAAACTACCACAATGTGGTCTAGTTGGGTCCTTATCCTGACCTCCCTACTGGAACTCATCTCGACCTTATTTCCTACCATCTAAACTGTCACCTGAAGCTGCCACCTGACCCAAGTGAGACATGTACATCAGGTTTACCTTAGATATGAGAACCTGATTCACTGCCTATGAGAATGAGGTCATCCTAAATATTTTTACCTTCACCCATATGGTGTTTCGTAATCCATCTTGGAAGCACCTCACCCTTGAGGTGTCATCGCATACCATACTAGGTGCGAAGCCAGACAGATCAGTGAAAGTAGATTCATAGTCCATGATAGACATATCACCCTAATGAAGGCCCAAGAACTCCTGATCTCTCTCTTCCCTTAACATCTCTGAGAAAAGGTTCTCGAATAATATGTCATCGAAGTCTTTCCTGACCAGTCCCTCATGTCTGTGAGCCTAAACCTACACTTCCCACCAGTGTTTTTCCAGTACTCTTAGCATATATGTTTTCAGCTTGACCCTCTAACCTAAACCGTTGTTGAAGTCAGTAAAAGTTAAAAATTTATAATCCTATTAAATACTATATGTAAAGACCAGTAAATTTCAAGGAAATTTTTTTCTTAATTTTCTTTGGAATTTTACAAGAGTGCAGTTTCTGACGGCACCTGATTCCGAGGCCCGGTGTGCCCAGAATCATTTTCCGAAGTTTGGCTCGGGTACGTTCAGTTAACGGACGAGCGGGTTTTTCTAAATTTTGATCCGGTGCCCGGAATCGAATTCTGAGGGCACCGATTGAATCGCAGCACCGGTATTTGCTTAGAAACGCCTCTTCCGGAGTTGCGTTTGCTCGGGTGTGGTTTTTAATTTTTGGGTTTTAAGTTATGAAATAAAATAAAGTTGTGCGACAATTTTATTTTTATTTCACTTAAGCCACATGGAAGCCACTTGAAGCCACTTAAAGCTGCTTAAGCGGAGTTGATACGGATAGGTTGCTATCCAAAAATATCTTACCCCCTTGGTAGGATATTTGTGGGGTGGGGCCCGCATGAGCCCCACCGTTTCTTTTCCGCTAAGTAATACACCCGCGAAAACCCGTCATTATGAAAGTCAACTGACGCGTTTTCATAAATTCTTAACGCACCAATTAATTGGGCAGTTTTATTCGTTGAATTAATTGGGCAGTTTCATTCGTTGAATTAATTCTATGAATTAATTTAATCGTTTCTTAACCTATTTGAAATCCGTTGGCGTAATAATAAAATAAGACCAACGCACGACTTCTGGAAAAATACACGTTGAGAGGATTTGACAGAAACCAAGATTTCTTCATCCTCCTTCCCGAAGAACGCGAAGAACGCGAAGAACGCGAAGAACGCCAGTCTCCGACGAAGAACGCCGAACCCGCAGAAATCGATGACGCGACGCCGTGTGCTGCGACGCCGACGTTTCCTCTCCCGCGACGTACTTCGGCGACGTTCCTTAATCCGCAACAAAAATCATCGATCATCTGTTGAGTTCGTCGACGCGTGCCCTTCCGCGACGATGCGACGCCCTTCCGCGACGACGCAACGCCCTTCCGCGACGACGTGACGCCTTCCGCGACGCGACGATCACCTCCTTCCGCGGCGATCAATTCTGCGAAGAACACGCGTGCGACACTTGACGAGGTAGGGATTTTATTTGAATGTTTTATATTCCCATGAACGTCTCTTTTAAAATGAAGAACCCGGTTAATAAGAACAATTTTAATTCATTAAAATTGTTGTTTGATATGTTGATTGTTTCTCCCCGGTTGTTATCGTCTAACGTGGAGGGTGCGGGCCGAACGAACACGGCCCAACAACCCTCCGCCGTTCTTCGTGGTTGTGCGGATTTGGCGGGCGACGACAAAATGTGACGCAAGGGCGATTTGATGATTCTGAAGAGAAGAACGGGTCCCGGGAGGAGCAGCGGCGCAGACGGGAAGGAAAATGGACCACCGGAGCAACTATGGTGGCCCGCGGAAGTCTCCGACGGCGCGGGTCACCGGCGGCTGGAGGCGGCGGCGCCCCGGCGCACCGCCGGACCAGGCCGCCGCGGCTGAAGCCGCGGCCGCATGGGTTCAGCTCTCCCGCACGGGCCGCAGTAGAAGCCGCGTCCGTTGCTTCCAGTGCGGCCCCACGCGGGGCCGCGGGACTGTCTTCCCGCGGGGGCGACACCCCGCGGCAGCCTCCCTCGGTCGCTCGGCCGAGCCGAGCCGGGCCGCGCCCTGGCCGGACCGGGCCGCGCCGAACCGGGTCCGACCCGGACCCGGGTCGGTCGACCCGGTGCGGCCGACCCAGGGGGGGTCAGCCCAAGCCCAGACCCCCGTCTTCGGACTGATTCGGTCTTTTTTCCGTAACGTGAGCTACGGGTCTCCGAACGACGCGCCGTCAGCGACAACGTGATCCTTGGGTCGAGACGGTCGTTTCGGTATATCGCACTCAAGGTTTTGGAATACTTTGGGTTCGGCCGGGTTGGTTCGTACATGAAACCAACCGGGCCCTCGGAGCGGAAACGCTCATATCTTGAGCTACGGACGTCCGATTGATGTGCCGTCGGCTTTGGTGGATTCCTCTAAGTGAGACGGATCTTTTGGAATACTCCGCCCGAGGTTTGGACGCAGGTGGAGTACGTTCGGGTTGGTTTTTCCTTAAAAACCAACCGGGCCCTTGGGACGAAAAAGCCAATAACTCTCAGACCTGGCGTCCGATTGACGCGCCGTCTGCGACGTTGAGTTCCTGTTGACGATACGGAACTTTTGGATACATCAACCCCGGACTCTGTGTCAGTTGATGTATCAGCCTCTCGGCTCGTGGAGCGGACCCTCCCGAACGAGCTTGCTGAGTGTGGGAACCCTAGAGCTGGCTGCAACTGCTGCTGTGACGACGACGACTGTGCCGAGATCCTCAGTGGACTGCGACGACGACTGTGCAGAGATCCTAAGTGGACTGTGACGACGCTGCGGCTTTTATTTTCAGTTGTTGTTTTTCCCTTCAGTTGTACTTTGCATTTGGGCTTGTATTTCCGGCCCCTTTTTCTTTCAGTACAGCTTGTTACAGCTTTTACTTAGTGTTTACTTTTCCGCTTGCTTACTCTGTGGTGCTTGTTTACTTTTCAAAGGCAATGCCTTCCCTTTTTCTGGGATTTACGCCTTGGTGATAGTCTCCAGCCCTTGGCCTATGGAAGGCGGGCTTGGGGTAGTCACGGCACGGGCCCACGAAAACTCGTCATTATGAAAGTCAACTGACGCGTTTTCATAAATTCTTAACGCACCAATTAATTGGGCAGTTTTATTCGTTGAATTAATTGGGCGGTTTCATTCATTGAATTAATTCTATGAATTAATTTAATCGTTTCTTAACCTGTTTGAAATCCGTTGGCATAATAATAAAATAAGACCAACGCACGACTTCTGGAAAAATACTCATTGAGAGGATTTGATAGAAACCAAGATTTCTTCATCCTCCTTCGCGAAGAACGCGAAGAACGCGAAGAACGCCGGTCTCCGACGAAGAATGTCGAACCCGCAGAAATCGACGACGCGACGCCGTGTGCCGCGACGCCGACGTTTCCTCTCCCACGACGTACTTCGGCGACGTTCCTTAATCCGCAACAAAAATCATCGATCATCTGTTGAGTTCGTCGACGCGCGCCCTTCCGCGATGACGTGACGCCCTTCCGCGACGACGCGACGACCTTCCGCGACGATGCGACGCCTTCCGCGACGCGACGATCGCCTCCTTCCGCGGCGATCAATTCTGCGAAGAACACGCATGCGACACTTGACGAGGTAGGGATTTTATTTGAATGTTTTATATTCCCGTGAACGTCTCTTTTAAAATGAAGAACCCTGTTAATAAGAACAATTTTAATTCATTAAAATTGTTGTTTGATATGTTGATTGTTTCTCCCCGGTTGTTATCGCCTAACGTGGAGGGTGCGGGCCGAACGAACACGGCCCGACAACCCTCCGCCGTTCTTCGTGGTTGTGCGGATTTGGTGGGTGATGAAAAAACGTGACGCAAGGGCGATTTGATGATTCCGAAGAGAAGAACGGGTCCCGGGAGGAGCAGCGGCGCAGACGGGAAGGAAAACGGACCACCGGAGCAACTCCGGTGGCCCGCAGAAGTCTCCGGCGGCGCGGGTCACCGGCGCGGCGGCGCGGGTCACCGGCGCGGCGGCGCCGGCGGCCGGAGGCGGTGGCGCCCCGGCGCGCCGCCGGACCAGGCCGCCGCGGCTGAAGCCGCGGCCACGCGGGTTCGGCTCGCCCGCACGGGCCGCAGCAGAAGCCGCGTCCGTTGCTTCCAGCGCGGCCCCACGCGGGGTCGCGGCACTGTCTTCCCGCTGGGGCGACACCCCGCGGCAGCCTCGCTCGGTCGCTCGGCCGAGCCGAGCCGGGCCGCACCCTGGCCGGACCGGGCCGTGCCGAACTGGGTCTGACCCGGACCTGGGTCGGTCGACCCGGTGCGGCCGACCCAGGGGGGGGTCGGCCCGTGTCGGCCCGGGCCCAGACCCCCGTCTTCGGACCGATTCGGTCTTTTTTCCGTAACGTGAGCTACAGGTATCCGAACGACACGCCGTCAGCGGAAACATGATCCTTGGCTCGATACGGTCGTTTCGGTATATCGCACTCAAGGTTTCGGAATACTTTGGGTTTGGCCGGGTTGGTTCGTACATGAAACCAACCGGGCCCTCGGAGCAGAAACGCTCATATCTTGAGCTACGGACGTCCGATTGACGTGCCGTCGGCTTTGGTAGATTCCTCTAAGTGAGACGGATCTTTTGGCATACTCTGCCCGAGGTTTGGACGCAGGTGGAGTACGGTCGGGTTGGTTTTACCTTAAAAACCAACCGGGCCCTTGGGACGAAAAAAACCAATAACACTCAAACCGAGCGTCCGATTGACGCGCCGTCTGTGACGTTGAGTTCCTGTTGACGATACGGAACTTTTGGATACATCAACCCCAGAATCTGTTTCAGTTGATGTATCAGCCTCTCGGCTCGTGGAGCGGACCCTCCCGAACGAGCTTGCTGAGTGTGGGAACCCTAGAGCTGGCTGCAACTGCTGCTGTGACGACGACGACTGTGCAGAGATCCTCAGTGGACTGTGACGACGACTGTGCAGAGATCCTCGGTGGATTCGACTGCAGCGATGATGAAAACAGTACGGGAATCCTCCGTGTTTTCGGCAATGACCACTACGGTACATCTTGGGATACATCAACTCCGGACTACAAGTCAGTTGATGCATCGACCTCTTAGCTCGTGGAGTGGACCCTCCCGGAACGAGCATGCTGTGTGCGGAAACCCTAGAGCCGGTTGAGACTTGACGACTGTTGATCGAACGACAGAGGTGCACTTGGTTGTAGCGGCACAGGGGAGCGCTTGGTTGTAGCGGCAGACCCACGACAGAGGTGCGCTTGGTTGTAGCGGCACAGGGGAGCGCTTGGTTGTAGCGGCAGACCCACGACAGAGGTGCGTTTGGTTGTAGCGGCACAGGGGAGCGCTTGGTTGTAGCGGCAGACCCACGACAGAGGTGCGCTTGGTTGTAGCGGCACAGGGGAGCGCTTGGTTGTAGCGGCAGACCCACGACGGATGAGCGCTTGGTTGTAGCGGCAGACCCACAGCACCCGATAGGTGGAGTACTACAGCAGTCCAAGGTAAGAGTGAAGCGCTTGGTTGTAGTGGCATAACCACTGTACTTGATGGAGAAGGAGTTTCCCAATAGCTTTGGGTTCAACTTCATGATCGGTCATGTGTAGGTCTTTGCGGGGGTTAGTACCTACCGATCCTTTGTGGGTCCGACGGCTTAGATGAATCAGTGGCTACATCTGATCATCCCTATCGTCATTTGAAGAAGTATACCTGTGTGAGTTGAATCATGTTTACTCTCCTTTGTGGATTGTGTTGAGCTATCCTGTGTGGGTATACGTTTGCTTTCCTGTGTGGACTGGGTTGTGCTTGAGCTCGGATGTTGGAGCCGAACGGGAATTGATGACTTAGGTATATGTATGGGCATATACCTAAGCAGTGTCGGTTGTTACTTCGTGATTGTACCTTTCCTTTGTGGTTTATCCTTTGTGGATTCTGGGAGACCTTCGGGGGTCTCGGGGTCCGTACTGAGTAGCTTATACTCACCCCTGCACGGGTTATGCCCGCACTACGTTGTGTTGGTTGCAGACGACGGACAGCGCTGATTGAGGTGGAGACTTGCGGAGCAGGACGGTACCTGGAGGTGGACCACTGGGCGGGATGTACTCGGAGCGGTCAGGTGGACCCGAGGAGCTGTGGAGGCTATCTGTACCCACCCTTCAGGTGGGACTTCCAGAGGACAGCTCGACGCTGCGGCTTTTCTTTTAAGTTGTTGTTTTTCCCTTCAGTCGTACTTTGCAGTTGGGCTTGTATTTCCGGCCCCTTTTTCTTTCAGCACAGCTTGTTACAGCTTTTACTTAGTGTTTACTTTTCCGCTTTCTTACTCTGTGGTGCTTGTTTACTTTTCAAAGGCAATGCCTTCCCTTTTTCTGGGATTTATGCCTTTGTGCTAGTCGCTAGCCCCTGGCCTATGGAAGGCGGGCTTGGGGTAGTCACGGCACGGGCCCCGAGGACGGGTCGTGACACTATATACATGGAAATTAGGGTCAAACCCATAGTGAAGGCAATTCTGACCACTATTCTTCTAATTCAAAAACTCCATTGTTGTCTGCAGTGGAGTGGATACTCTAACTTTTTAACTTTTTTACTTTTTTTCTTTGGTGAAGTTGTTAAGAATAAAAGAAACTACACATTCTTTTTTTGGTGTTTTTTATCTAGACTAACATGAATCAGACAAAAAATTGAAAACTATGAACAAAAAAAATATAAAGCACTGATAAATGAACTATCAGGATGTAATTCCCATGGAAAAATATCTATACTACTAGTTTTAGATGTATTTCAATTCACTTAAAATATATTGTAGAGTTCCACCATAAGAGTATGAATTACCTCCCTCACCGGGAGTTAAGTCATACAATCCAATCTATTCTAGAGTTCTCCACTCCAAAATAAATCAACTGTGAACATTTTGAAAATAACATCAGGACGAACTCACCGTAAGTCCTAAAGTCTTAAGAATTTATTATCTTTTGAAAGGTGTATTCACAATCAATCTCATCAATTGATTGTGAAATTTAAAAATTAAGTTCTAATGGTACTAGAAATTGGATGAACTCAGCATTGATCTCCCTGATAAAAACTGAAATCATCAAAATGATTAAGTGAAAAGAGAATTAAAAGATAACCAGTGGAACATCAATTTATCCCCAAACTATATGATTTAGCTAGAAAATATGTTTATTATCATAAAAGTAATTGAAAACATGCTGAAGTAGAGTATAATAATTCAAACACAAGGGAAGAAAAACTCCCCAAAAGATAATCTGCTCCTATGCTCCCTCAACTCATGGGATGTTCACAAGACCTCACTGCTCCTGATGAGAGAGAATCTCACGAATCTCCAATGGTGCTCTTCTCAAAGGAATGTATCTCTCTGAATTTCCCCGCCAATATCTCCTTTCAATCTGATGTTTTATCTGTCTTAAGTAGCCACTATCTTCTGCTACTTGTCACCGAACATTTTCCACGGACTTCAAAAGCTCTTCACATATGCACCACACGTGCATCTTTTCACGACTAACATGTCGCACTAACTTTTCCCTTATAACTAACTCCCGCTGAGTTAGTTGAATGAACCTGGACACTTTTAAGATCTTGGTGTGAACCTGCATAGTAAAGAACAACACTACAAAGTTAAAACTGTTAAAAAATGAAAGTAAAACAATTGATAATAAAATATAAATTACTTAATAGTTATTAGCTGGAAATTTAATTTATTTAATTTAAAACTTAAATTATTAAATATTAAATATTATTATTATTAATTAATTGGGTAACTAACTTATTTAATTTGATATATTTATTAAATTTAATCTTATTTTCGAAAAAAAAAAGTTTATTATTTCATTAGTTAATTAAGTTACTTATTATTAATGTTAACTAAAATTATTAAGTTTATTATTATTTTGAAAATTATAATTATTTAATATTCTAAATTAATCGATCAATTTATATTGATTAAATTTAAAAATAATTATTAGTAATTTATTTTATATATTTTATAAATATAAGATAATTATAATATTTAATAATAAATATTAAATTAAAATTAATGAGCCTATCATAATTTATTTATTTTAATTTAGTAGTTATTATAAAATTATTTAGTTTAATTAATGTTTTATTAAAGTTAAATAAATTAAAAATTAGGCTTTATAAATATTATATTTATTTAATAGTAATTTATTTATAATTATTATTCTTTAATATTTTTGTTTAATTGTTTTTATTTTAGTTTTTAGTTTTTATTTTAGTTTAATTTTAATTAATTATTTTATTTTATTTTATTTTTAAAGGACTTATTCTCACCCCAAATCGGCATAATAGGGGGAGGGATTCTTGGTTCCTTCTCCAGGAAGCAGCACCGTGGCCCGGCGGATCCCTCCTTCTCGGTTTGCAACGCAGCGATTCCAGGTGGCTTGGGAACTCGATTGGGTAACTGGATTTCGGCTCACCTTTCTCTAGAAGCTTCAACAGAAACAGAATTGAATTTCAATGGAGATTCTAGATCTATGAAGAAATTTGGGATTTTCAAATAGTAAAGATCTAGGGATCGGGTTGTGAAGAAACTCTATTCAGAGTTTAAATCTGATTGGGTAAATGTGAATATGTTGATTTGTATGTGTTGTAGTGTGTGGAATAACTACTGCGAGTAGTGAAAGGTTGAAAGTTGAAGGTGATGGAGGCTAGTTTGGCAAGAGGATGGTGGCAGAATGAGGGATTGTGGACCGCGGATAAGAGAAAACTCCAGACGAGAGAAGTATGGTGCGCTGCAAACGGAAAGAGGGCTGCTGACGTGTGTGGGAACGAAGAAGAAACGCATAGTAGGGTTGAGGTTTCAAGTCTTGATAAGCTGCAACATCTCTCCTGTCTTCATCAACAGCGGATCAACCCTGATAGTAGTTCAGTGAAGTTCGCGACACCTCTCGGTTTGAGTCTTGCTGATTTTCTCTGTGAGAGGGGTTGTGTGATTGGGTTATGGGGGAAGAACGGTGAGAAGCAGGGGATAAAGCAGGGGAGTGGATCAGTCGAAGACGCTCACGGTGACATAAAAAAATTAAAAAAAACATAAAATCAAAACTTAAGTTAACTAACTAAAAAGATTGAAAATAATTAACCAGTTAAATAAATAAATTAAAAAATACAGAGATTGAAAATTAAAAGTAGGCTAAACAACATAAATAAATAAAAAAGATTATTATTAAACTTAAACTTTAAAGTTACAATAAAAATTATTAATTGACAGCACTTAAATTATAAACTGGATAATTGTTAAACTAAATTGATAAAATACTTAAATTAAAATTACTATATAATTAATTAAAGGTTAGGCAGTGAGTGAAACAATGATAGCATCGGTGACCCAATAGGTCACCGATGGCTCTTGTCTACCTCACTGGTAGACTAAAAACAAAATATAGTGACTTAATAATTTAACTGCATTCCTAAATTTAAATGATTAATTTTTTAAAACTCTTAATTATTTAATTAAATAACTAAGTGAATACATAAAGTTAAAACGGGACAGTTTTATTTAACTTAAACTAAAATTCTTAACTTAATTAAATAGTAGGATAATTAAACATATTAAAAAAAGTTAATAAATTTAAATGAAACTAAATTAAAGGATAAAATATTATAATAAGGACTATGTTAATTAAAACACAAATACAGATATTAAATGAGTATTTATTATTAAAGTAAAATTATTAAACGGTGAGTAGATTATAATTAACAAAACTAATAAAAAAATTAAATTATATAAAAAAAGTAAGATTACAATTATTAATTTAATAACTAAAAATATTTGATTAATTATAAAAATTGATTAATTAACAAATTTATTTATAAAAATACAAAAAATACAATTATTTAGTATAAAGTGATTAAATAATTAATTAAAACATTAAAAATTAAGTTAAAAGATGTGGCAAAACTATGTAAAAATAGATCCACATAAAATTCCCCCACACTTAAGCATGTTTTTCCTCAAACAATTTCATGTATTATTATCCTTCAAAATAGAGGTATGGTATTCATGATATTGTTCAAGATGTCACATGTCCAGTCATTTGATAACAGAGGACAGAACATGAAAACGGGCTCTTAAAAAGACATTTTCAATTCCAATCTTGCCTCAAACAAGTACTCAAAGGGTGATCAAGATAGCAAAGATTCATTAATCAAGAAAGTGTCATGCCTCATATATGATACTGCTTAGTGACTCATTAAGTTCAAACTCAAGTTCTAATTTCAAGAGTGACAAGAGGTAAAATTTATGTCGAATTAAAAACATAACCAGAGGAACTTTGTACTTGACATTTCACCTAGGTTCTAAAAATAAATGATTTTTTTGTGAATCACCCTAATGAAACACCCTAAATGACTCCAATAATAAACCAATTGACCCTTTCTTCATCTGGAATTCATCATTCCCCTTACCTTAATGATTTTTTTTTTGACCCTAGACACTTTATTTTATTTTTTCCAAGCCATGTATCATGTGCTAATCACTGTGCAATGCACTTATACAAAGTGTACAGAGGGATTTTAATAAACAAAAACGCACCCTGCATCTAGGGTCTTAGAGACTCACCATGAGATCCATGATGCCCAGACTACTCCAGTTGCAAAAGATTTTTATGAAAACCATTTACATTGTCTCATTAAAGAAAATTACTTTAATAATTAAAAGACAATGAGTTCCCTAGAATCAAGATAAAACTTCTAGTTCAAAGGGTTATGATCATAAATCCACTACAAGTCACCCATATCACTCTCAAAAATAGTCCCTAAACCAAGATCTCAATTAATTCACTACAAAAGATCACTCAGTAATCATCCACCCACAATAATTTCAGATTCATAGTAGTTCTCAACTACCCAAGAGGCACTATCCTTTGGCAAGACCCAATAGAAAAATGAAGAAATCCTAAAATTATGAAAGAAATTTGAAAAAAATTGGAAAATTTTACCCATTTTTTATAAAAAGGATTAAGTTGCAGTGGGAATTTATGGGATTTCAATTAAGCACAATTTAGCACAGTCAAGAATTGACCCCCTCCCACACACTTAAAACCCAAATTTGCCCCAAAAGTTGACTTCTAAAGTGGAGAAGAACAATTTAGAAATTAAGGTTCAAGACAAAATTTTAATTTAGTAGATCGATGACATGTATAAAGGGTCTCAATGAAGTTCAAAAATGTTTCTTTACATAAAGAATAACTTATAAGAAGGTTTATTACCAAAAACGTACATTAACATTTATGTCCAGTGAATAATTTTCAATACAGCTCAAAATTAACATGTAAAGTTTAAGTGCACAGTGTATAGGGTGTAAGCATTTTAACAGATTAATCTCAATAATGTATTTAATAGAAAAGAATAGTGAATTCTAAAAATGTCCCAATCTATAGTATATTCAATACAAAACTTTATCAGCCTTCATGTACCCCCCCCCCCCACCCACACACACTTAAGTTCGTGCAGTGAAAATTTTTTAATAAGCAGTGAAATTCAGTTTTCAACAGTGAAGTACATGCAAATTTTTTAAAACATAAGTAGAATTTTTTATTTCAATAGAAAGACATGAAGTAGAATTTAATACAATTCAAGAAGAATTTCCTAAAGTAGAAAAATATAGAACATAATTTTCATTCAATATAAGAAGAAGATTTTATAAAGCATTAAGGAGCATATTAAGGAAATAAAAATTAACAGTAAGATACTTCCCTAACTAGATTTTCCATTACTCCATCAGCATGGGAATTACACTCCTAAAATGAAAAAACAGCAGCTTCTTGATAGATGTAAAATAGAACAAAGAGACCAAGAACAAGCATTAACAAGGACTTCCCAAAAACAGAGCACAGAAGTAGCACATTATTCAAGGGTAAAAATGAAACAAGGTAAAGGCAAAAAAAACCATGGGTTTCCTCCCATGCAGCGCTCAGTTTTAAAGTCTTCATCCAAAATTTATTCAAGATTTCAAGCATTGTGAAGGAAGCAAAGCCCTTTGACTGACCCTAAAAATAAAGTTTCACTCATATCCCATTAACTAACATGGGTTTATTTTCTTCACCTATAATTTCAACAGCTCCATTCTTCAGCACTCTCACTATAGTAAGGGGTCCAGACCACTTGGACATAAGTTTTCCAGGAAAAACATTAAGTTTATATTTAAAGAGAAGGACCTTCTGTCCAGGTTTAAACTCTTTGTTTTGTATGATAAAATCATGAAATATTTTAGTACTCTCTTTATAAATTCTTGAATTATCATAACTCTCTCTCCTAATCTCATCAAGTTCACTCATCTCAAGTAATCTCCTCTCACCAGCACTCTTAAAGTCAAAGTTCAGATCCTTAACTGTGTTGTGTCAATAAGTTTTTCTTATGAATTTTCCATTCTTTCATGTTCTGAAAATCACAAACACCTATATTAAGGAAAAATGTATTTTATCTTGATAAGGAAAATTTTCTTTAAGGAAATTTTCCTTCCTCAAGGAAAATTTTCTCCTTACTCTGTTTTGATTTCATAAGGGAAATTTTACCTTTACCAAGGAAAATTTATCCTTACCATTTTTTCATTATTCATGTCATAATTTTCTAAATGAAAAATTTGGTTCATGTCCAAAACCTCAGAATCCTATAATTACATAGATATGAAGCATTCTGTTTTAGGATATGAATTCAGGTTCCAAGTTTTCTGAATTTAGACTCCAAACTCTTCTGAGTTATGATTCTGAGTTTTCTGAATTCATACTCTGAACTCTTCTAAGTTCTAATTCTGAGTTTTTTGAATTCAGACTTCGAAATCTTCTGAGTTCTGACTCCGAGTTTTCTAAATTCCGACTCTGAACTCTTCTGAGTTCTAACTCTGAAGTTCTCTGAATTCAAACTCTGAACTCTTTTGAGTTCAGGCTCCGAATTCAGGTTACGAACTCTTATCAATTCAGACTCCAAACTCTTATGAACTCTGACTCCAAATTCAGGATACGAATTCTTATGAATCCAGACTCTGAATTCAGGTTACGAATTCTTATGAGTTTAGACTCTGAAGTCTATAGAATTCTCACTCTGAATTCCTTAATAAACAGAATCCTAATATTCATGTATTATAGACTCTAAATATTATTTTTGAGTAGACTCCAAACTTTTATTTTTCTTAGACTCTGAAAAATTGGTTTTGATTAAGAAACCTTATTTTGATCATCCTTGATATAGTTATGAAATGATGTCATATTTTCTAACTAACCATTTTTTGAGTGACACGTGTACAGGTCCCTCCAAAATTCAAGGAAAAATATGACCGTTGGTGGAGGGAGCTGACCGTTGGATATGTGCCTATAAATAGGATCTCATTTGAACGAGCGCATATCTTTTGGATAACTTTTGATCTAAAGTGATTTCTAGAGAGAGATACTCTCATTCTTAGTGAGTACTGAACTTCTTGTTCAGATTTCTTCATGCGACTCTGATTGTTTCTGTGTACAATAGAGGGCTTCCGAGGATAGAAAGATAGTGGTGCCGACTACCTTAAAGTTCAAGGACATCCTTGCTGAGGAAGACAGAGGTGCTGACTACCTTGAAGTTGAGGTATTGTAGGGATAGCAAGACAGATTCGGATATTCCTATCGAGGGATTACCCTGGTGTGGGTAAGAAAGACTTTCTTGAAAGTATAAATCAAGGGACCTTTGTCCAAGGTTTTTGGATACCCTTCTCTTTGGGTTGAAAGATTTCATACTTGTTACTTGTATTGTTTCAAGTTTTTTTCCGATGCATTTAGATTGTTAATGAAATTATAACTATCTTATACTTCCTAGTTTTTGTATACTCTGATTTGTGAGATTCTATATGCTTTAAGGTAGAATATTTAACTTGTAAACTTTTCTTAAGTTTCATTTTCAGAACCATATTTCCCGAACCTAAATTCCCAGAACCATGTTTCCGGAGCCTAGAAATTTTGTAGAACTAAGAGGTTTCATGAATTTACTGTGTTTAACTTTGTTAAACATTACCATCTTTAAAATTTCCAAAATAATTTTTAAAGTATAAAATTCACCCCCCCCTCTTGTATATTGAGCATCTACATCACTATTTTGATCATACAATTAGTATTAGAGGAGGTCTCTAAAATAATTATATTTACATATAAGTTTTTATTTCTCAATTTTTCCTTGTTCAAATTATTTCCCTTTCTTAGGAATATTTGTTTCCCTTGATTACAATCTTTTATTATTAACAAGCTTGTGTGGAAAGATATTTTTCTTAAGATAAAAGGAATGAATGTCGGCTCTATTGACAATCTTAATCCTACAAGACCACCTATCTTTGATGGGAATGATTATGAATATTGGAGAGATCGTATGAAGACTTTTGTTATCAACACTAGAGTAGATAATTTTGTTATGCTTACTGGAGGATATAAAATCCCTAACAAGGTAGTTAGTACTTTCAACAATCAAGAAAAGCATGATTATCAACTGAATTATAAGGTACGCAATACTTTTCTTTGTTCCATGACTAGAAATATATATATCCAAATTTCATCTTGTGAATTAGCAAATTGTATTTTGAAGAAGCTTTAGGTTACTCACATTGGAACTTAAAAAGTTATTGAAACAAGAAGAGCAATGCTCAGAGTTGAATACCATGGTTTCTGCTTTCCTTATGAAGAACCCATTTGTAAGGTACAAAAAATGTTTATGACTATTGTCAACAGCTTACAATCCATGGCTGAGATAAAATTAGACGATGAAGCTCTTGTGGACAAGATCATAGACATCATGCCCAATGAATGGGAATCCAAGAGAACAACTATATATGAGAATAGAAAAGTCACTCAGATTTCTCTTGATGAATTATTTGAAACTCTTCTTCAACATGAAACTAGAATAAAGAGAGATTATGATAATATTAAGAAGAAGAATGGAAATGGAAGTGTTGGTTTTACAACAACTTTAAATCATATGAAATCTAGAAATCCTGAGAGAGTTACAAGATCCAAATATAAGTAGACTGTTATTCAATCCGAATCTAGTGGAAGTGAATCTCCAGAAAACGAGTTAGCCAACCTTTCTCAAAGGATGAAAAAGATTGTTGGATAGAAGAACTTTCATTTTAGATACAAGAAGAAAGATAAAAAAGATAGGAAAGACTCTGAAGTCACATGCTATGAATGTAAAAGAGAAGGTCATATAAGGCCAAATTGTCCTATGCTTAAGAAGAAGGATATAAAGGAAAATAATTCTGAAAGGAATAGAAATAAGTACTATAAGTATAAATCAAAGAAAGTATTGAAGGCTAATGAAACTTGGAGTGCTAGTGGTGGAGACTCTTCTGATTAATCCTCAGAGTATGAATTTTTGGGTCAGAAGAATCTTGGATTAATAGCCAAGTTACCTATTGAAAATCATTGTCTAATAGATAAGGTACACAATATTGAATCCATAACCAATGTTTCTTTGAATTCAAATTATAGTAGTGATAAATATTATGAATCTTTTGATGAATAATATTCTTCTGATGAAGATAATACTTTACCTACTTATGAAGAAGTTTCTAGATTTGCTAAACTCTTTGAAATTGAGAACTCAAAACACATGAAAATGCTTGATAAGGAAAATTCTAGAAATGATATTCTTACTAAAGAAATATAAAATCTTTCTAAAGATCTTGATAAGAAAATTTTTTATTTTGAAAGTATTTCGAAAAACCTTGAGGAAGTTAATTCTGAGAAGGATAAACTCTCTAAGGAACTTGAAAAGGTAATTTCTAAGAAAAATATTTTAGAGGATAGCTCTTGTTCTAAAACTAATGATTTTGAAGATAAAATTTTGGTTATCAAACTGAAATAAAAAATATTTTCCTTGAGGATGTGTTTTTCAAACTTTACCTTAGGTAAAGAAAATTTTTATAAGATGTATTCACAAACCCGACCTTTAAGGAATAGTTCTAGATTTGGTTACACCCATGCTAAAAATATTTTTAGTAACAACTATTTTTTTCCTCAAAGTGATCTATTTTTCACTAAATGTCAGTGTGGTGCACACTGGGCAAAAATTTGTTCCCTAAATAAAACTCAATCCTTAGGTTTTTATAAAGCTTATTTTTCAAAGAAAATGTGGGTGCCTAAAATTTTACTTTCTGAAATTTCCGAATCCACGAAATTTTGGGTTCCGAAAGTCTAATACACTTATTTTCAGAAAAAAATAGAGAAGGTGACATCAGGAATACATGGTACATGGATATTGGATGTTCCCGGAACATGACTGGTAACAAAAAATTATATGAAAAGACTATCAAAACAAAAGGAGGAAAAGTAACTTTCAGAGATAATTCCTATGGAGAAATTATTGGTATAGGTAACATTGTTCTTCTTGGAAAAACATTGATTTCAAATGTTTTGTTTTTTAAGGGTCTTAAGCACAACCTCATTAGCATAATTCATTTATGTGATGAAGGTTACATTGTGAATTTTAGGAATGATAAGTGCTTACTACACAATTCCAAGGGAGTGTTTATTCTTTCTACCCATAGGCAAGAAAATTTAAAAGGATATATCATTCTTCAATTTATTGGAACACAAAATCAAATTGCAGATATTTTCACAAGATCTTTACCCTCTGATAGATTTTAATACATTAAACAGAAGTTATGAATGATAACCGTAAGGTAATATTCCTTCTTAACTTTCTATTGAAACCTATCTCCTTATAGTAGCAAAGTCATTTTCATAGGGGGAGTACATTTTCTTGATATTTTTTAAAAAAAATCGTAATGAAAACTTTCGTAGTTAGATTATCAAAAAAATTTTGAAAATTTTCATAGTTAGATTTTCAAAAAAATTCATAATGAAATTTTTTTTAGTTAGTTTTAAAAAAAATCCCTAAAGAAAATTTTCGTACTGAGAATTTTCGTAATGAATATTTTAATTCTCAAAATTTTCTTAATGAAATTTTTTGTAATGAAAATTTTCATACTCAAATTTTCACAATGAAATTTTCGTAATGAATATTTTAGTTCTGAAAATTTTCGTAATGAAATTTTTTATAATAAAAATTTTTGTACCCAAATTTTCGTAATGAAGTTTTTTTAGTCAATGTTTTCGAATTTTAAAATCTTTGGAATCCAAAGTTCTTCAAGAAGAATTTTCCTCATTACGAATAATCTTCCTGAAAATCCAAAAGGTATGATTTCCTTTCTTATGTTTTCGTAATCATATTTTACTTGTTGGTATTTTGTTTTTGTTTTAAAATCTTCAGATTCTCTTTTCCTTAAATCCGATTGTTTTCCTTTAAAAAACCTCAAAATATCAAATCCTATCAAAATTTTCCTTTCAGCCATCTTATCAACCGTCAGATCTGATCAGAAGGTTTTTAAATCGTTGGATTGAGTATGGAAGATGAACTGTCACTTCAAACACCTATATAAAGGACCCCCCTGATGGGAATCCCACATCGAAACTCAAGACTTCGCATGCTGAAGCTCTACCTCTCTACTTAAGTCAGTTCCAAACTTCTCAGAGCTTTCTCAAATCCAAATGTCTATCGAAGAATCTTCTCAAAAAGATATGTCTACTGTCAAGCCAATCTTGAAGTGGCTGGTTTATAGAGAAAGTTGGTGCATCCAAACTTATTTTCCATGTATGACTCCATCATCTTGAAGAACATCAAGATAAATGGATGGGAGAGTATTTTTGTATCTAATCCAGGGGCTCAAGATTTGGTTTATCCGGATTTGTTAATTGAATTTTATGAATCAGTGAGTTTTTTCAAGGAAGAGGGTAGAGATAAGTTTTCATTCAGAAACTATGGGAAGACTTATGTTATTTCATACACCAAGGTTGTGAGCTTGGTTAGTATATCTCATGAAAGAGAAGCTGAGTTTTTCTCTCATAAACTACAGGATGTTAAAGGAAGTTTTTTTAAGGAGAAGGCTATGGCTTATCTTGGACTCTCTGATGTAAAGACTCCAAAGATCGCCCACTTGTCTACTAACTTTCAGATTCTTGAGTTGTGGGTTCAAGAATTCATCATTCCGAGGAAAGGTGACAAAGATACATTAAAGAAGAGTGACATGTATATTTTGGATTTCATAGTGAACCAAAGGAAGATCAACCTGATTAAGCATATTCTCATTATGATTGAGAACATAAAGAATGAAAATCTGAAGGCTTGGATTATTATGTACCTATCCATTCTTTTGAATCTAATTGTTCGGTGCTAAGAATCTTTAAAAATTCTTTTCAGTTCTAAGCCTAGGAATTACAATTTCATGCTGGTCAGTGATGACACCTTGAAGAGGATGAAGGTAGGATTTTCTAAGAAATCTGTAGAAATTAATAACCTACCTGAAGAAGAAGATAAATTTGTTCTGAAGAAATAGGAGGTGGTTAAACCATCTAAAAAGTCTGTAAGGAAGAAAAAGTTTAAGGAAGTAGAAGAGGAAGAAAAAACCCCAAAAGCTAAGGAAACCCAATCCGCACCTCCAAAACCTATGAAGAAAAAATCATATCCTGATGAAGTAGTAGAAAAATGGAGGGAAGATAAGAAGAATAAGAAAGCGGGGGAGCCAATTTTGGTTTGGATCCTGCTGAAGTTAAGGCTTTAAAAGAGAAGACTGTGGATGAGCTTGAGAAGCAAGCTAAAGAAAAGAAACAAAATAAGAAGACGACTGAAGTAGAGATTGTGAAATCTCTTTTAAAGGATACTGAGAAAGCATCTGAGAATATCCCGGTACCAAAATCCTTCTTGGTAGAAGATTTACTAGAGACTCCAAGAAAGAATTTTGTCACAGTGGAAAAAGTCCAAGAAAAAATTGTTGAAGAAGAAGAAGTTGTCGAAGAAGTTGTAGAAGAATAAAGCAATGGTAAACTGAAGATTTGATTAATCAAGTTGAATACTTTCATGAGAAGGAAATTCCATCCGAGAAACTTTCAATCTGAACTTCTGAAGTAGAGTCTTCAAATCTCACTACTCCTAGGAAAGATGAGAAATGAGAGGTTCATAAGGGCGAAGAAGAAGTCAACAAGTTGTCTAAAGAAGAAAGTTCCAATCATTATTTTATTCAACCAGAGGATGCAGAGGCAATAGCTGAGAATATAGAGGTGGATGAAGATAAAATCGTTCAATTTTATGATAGTGAACACATATCTCTTAACCAAAAGGAATACATTCCAAAGGTTGATAAAGGAAAATAGGTGGTTGTTTATACACCTAGTAAAGTCGTTGTGAAGAAGAAGGAAGCTGGTGGATCTTCGAAGAGGAAAGCTGTTGAGTTAGAGAAATATCCCTCACTAAGTAAAGTCTCTGATTCGGAATCATCATCCCTAGGACATGACTTTGTTGTTCAATCCTTGAATAATATTTTTGGGACTATTCTGATTTTTCCAAGTATTGACTCAAGATTCCAAATGCTTCAACACACTCTAAATAAATAGTCGGATTCAGTATCCATGGTGATGGATAAGTGTGTTAAAGTGGAAGCAGAATTCAAATCATTTCTTATTAGTTACGAAGCTCACAAGATATCTTGTAATAAGATGACTAGTTGGTCAAAGAAAATAGTTCAAGATTTGAATATTCTTGATGAATTTCAAGATAATGTCAAAGATGCATTTGAAATTGAAGAGGGAAAGATCAAAGATCTCTCTAATAGCTTTGAGGAAAAGCTAACACTAGAGCCAAATAATCGGATGGAAGAAGTAAAAGATCTGAATGGAAAGTTATATTCAGTTTCCCAAAGTTGGAAGAGAAAAAGGGATCTTTGGATTGAGATTGAAGAAAATATAGTCAAGAAAGATGAAGTGTTAAAGGCATAGGAAAATGCTCTCAAGGCTTAGGAAGAAAAGATCAAAGCCTTAAAGAAAAAATCAGAAGATCAAGATCAGCTTCTAAAGCGTGCAGAGGAAGATCATAAGGAGCTCAAAAGGATAAAAACCATAGTAAATAAGTTGATACTGAAAGAGAAGGAAGGATAATCTTGTTCAATACGTTCTTTTGTTGTATTTTCATTATTGTACAAATTCTTCCAATATTAATGAAATTTTTGGTTGCTCGTATTTTGTGTTGTCTAGTGCTAATCTTTCAGGTACCATATTTTCTTTTCCATTCCCTTTAATCCTTTTTGAAAATCACAAAGGGGGAGAATGGAATGTGAAAAAGAATACTAAGTAAAAGAAGAAATTTTCCTAAGGGGGAGTTAATCTAAGGGGGAGTTTTCATCATAAAGATTTTTGTATGCAAGATATTGAAAAACTCATTTAGGAAATCAGAATATGATCCTTAGTGTTTCCAAGGAGTAAGGGGGAATTAGTCGTATTCATCATTGCCATGTGTTATGGGAGATAAGTTTTATTTTCAAGTCCTTATATTATTTTTCGTAAGTATGTTTGTGCTTTCCTAAAAGGGGGAGATTGTTGAGTCAATAAGGTTTTCTTATGACTTCTCAATTCCTTCATGTTTTGAAAATCAAAAAAACCTATCGTAAGGGAAAATGTATTTTATCATGATAAGGGAAATCTTCCTTCCTTAAGGAAATTTTCCTTCCTCAGGGAAAATTTTCTCCTTACCCTATTTTTCTTTAATAAGGGAAATTTTTCCTTTACCAAGGAAAATTTATCCTTAACATGTTTTCATTGTTCATGTCATAATTTTCTAAATGTAAAATTCGGTTTGTGTCCAAAACCTCAGAATCATATAATTACTTAGATATGAAGAATTATGTTTTAGGATCCGAATTCAGGTTCTGAGTTTTCTGAATTCAGACTCCGAACTATTCTGAGTTCTGATTTTGAGTTTTCTGAATTCAGACTCTGAACTCTTCTGAGTTCTGATTTTATGTTTTTTGAATTCAGACTCCGAAATCTTCTGAGTTCTGACTCCGAACTCTTTTGAGTTCTGACTCTGAGTTTTCTGAATTCAGACTCCAAACTCTTCTGAGTTTTGACACCGAATTTCTTTGAATTCAGACTCCAAACTCTTCTGAGTTCAGACTCCAAATTTAGGTTACAAACTCTTATGAATTCAGACTCCGAATTCAGGTTACGAACTCTTATTAATTCAGACTTCGAACTCCTATGAACTCAGACTCTGAATTCAGGATACGAATTCTTATGAATCCAAACTCCGAATTCAGGTTACGAATTCTTATGAGCTCAGACTCCGAATTCTATATAATTCTAACTCTGAATTCCTAGATAAATATAATCTGAATATAATTTTTGAGTAGACTCTAAACTTTTATTTTTCTTAGAATCTAAAATTTTTGTTTTGATTAAGAAACCTTATTTTGTTCATCCTTGATGTAGTTATGAAATGATGTCTCACATTCTGTTTCTAACTAACCTTTGTTTGAGTGACACATGTACAGGTCCCTCTGAAATTCAAGAAAAAATATGACCATTGGAGGAGGGAGCCGACCATTGGAGATGTGACTATAAATAGAAGCTCATTTGAACGAGCTCATAACTTTTGGACAAATTTTGATCTGAAGTGATTTATAGAAAGAGATACTCTCATGATTAGTGCAAACTAAACTTCTTGTTCAGATTTCTTTGTGCGACTCCAATTGTTGTTGTGAATAATTGAGGGCTTACAAGGATAGGAAGATAGAGGTGCTGACTACCTTAAAGTTCGAGGACTTCCTTGCTGAGGAAGAGAGAGGTGCTGAATACCTTGAAGTTGAGGGCTCGCGGGGAAAGAAAGACAGATTCTGATATTCCTATCGAGGGCTTACCCTAGTGTGGGTAAGATAGACTGTCTTGAAAGTATAAATCAAGGGACCTTTATCCAAGGTTGTTGGATACCCTTCTCTTTGGGTTAAAAGATTTCATACTTGTTACTTGTATTATTTCAAGTTTGTTTTTCCACTGCATTTAGATTTTTCAGGGAAGTATAATTATCTTATACTTCCTAGTTTTTGTATACTTTGATTTGTGATATTCTATATTTTTAAGGTAGAATCTTTAAAATTTAAACTTTTCTTAAGTTTCATTTCCGGAACCATATTTTCGGAACCTGAATTCCCGAAACCATATTTCCGGAACCTAGCAAGTTTGTAGAACTAAGAGGTTTAGTGAATTTGACTTTTTTAACTTTTTTAAACATTACCATCTTTAAAAGTTACAAAATAATTTTTAAAGTATATAATTCACCCCCCCCCCTCTTGTATATTAAGCATCTACATCCTTATTTCGATCCTACAAACTGCCCAATAAGACTTATGTTGCAACTCCACAGGTAAATGACAGCATTTCCCAAAAAATAACCTATAAGGAGACATACCTATTAGGGTCTTGAAAGCAGTTATATATTCCCATAAATATTCATCCAATTTAAGAGACCAGTCATTACTAGAGTTTGACACAGTTTTCTCAAGTATTTTTTTTAGTTCTCTATTTGAGATTCCCACGTGTCCACTGGACTATGGATGATAAGTAGTTCCAGTTTTATGAAAACAACCATATTTCTCTGTCAAAGCTTTAAATTTATAGTTCTTAAAGTGTATTCCATTATCAGTGATAAAGGCTTTGGGAACTCCAAATCTTGTAAATATGTTCTTTTTAACAAATTTTATTATAGAATTGGCTTGATTGTTGGGAAGTGCAATTGCCTCAACCCATTTTGACACATAATCTACAGCAACAAGAATATACTCATTCCCATGAGATGATGGAAATGGACCCATAAAATCAAATCCCCAGACATCAAAAATCTCAACTTCTAGAATACCTTTTTAGGGTAACTACTACTTCCTACCAACATTACTTAGCTTTTGACATCTATCACAACCAACCACCAAGCTCCTAGCATCCTTAAAAATGGTGGGCCAATAGAAAACTAATTGTAGGAATTTTTGAGTAGTTCTTTCACCACCATGGTGACCTCCCAAAGGTAAGGAATGACAAATATCTAAGATAAGAAACATCTCTTCCTCATGCACACATCTCCTAAGGATACCATCAGAACATCTCCTAAACAGTAAGGGATCATCCAAAAGATAATACTTAAGCTCAGAAATGAATTTCTTTATTTGGCTATTAGATAGATTTTTGGGAAAGGCACCTGCTACCAGGAAGTTGGAAAAATTTGAAAACCAAGCAGATTTCCTGATTGACACAGTAAGCAACTTTTCTTTTGGAAAGGAAGAGTTTATCTCTCTAGTATCTTCAGATTCATATTGAGTAAGAGGAATCCTAGATAGGTGGTCAGCAACTAATTTTTTAGCTACCTGCTTATACTTAATCTCTAAATAAAACTCTTGTAGAAAACAAATCTATCTAATAAGTCGGGGTTTAGGTTCTTTCTTGGAAAGAAGGTACATTAAAGTAGAATGATCAGTGAAAAATATGAATTTTGAACCTAAAAAATACTGTATAAACCTCTCTAGAGAAAACACAACAGCTAACAATTTTTTTTTCAGTAGTGGTGTAATTATTTTGGGCATCATCTAGCAGTCTACTAGCATAATACACCACATGTAATTTCCTATCTTTTCTATTTCCAAGGACAGCACCTACGGCCATGTCATTATCATCACACATAAGTTCAAAAGGTATTTTTCAATTAGGTGTAGTGATAATAGGTGATGTAGTGAGTTTCTATTTAACTAGATTAAATGATTTCAAACAATTCTCATCAAAATTGAAAGGTGTGTCCTTGACCAGCAAATAACACAAGGGCTTAGTTATTTTGGAAAAGTCTTTTATGAATCTCTAGTAGAAACCGGCATGACCTAAGAAACTTCTAATACCCTTGACATTTCCAAGAGGTGGAAATTTTTTAATGACATCAATCTTAGTGGTATCAACTTCTAGACATCTCTTTGACACCTTATGACCAAGCACTATACCTTCTGTGACCATGAATTGACACTTATCTAAATTAAGAACAAGGTTGGTTTCAATGCATCTTTCCAAAACTAACTCAAGATTTCCATGACATGAATCAAAAGTGCTACCCACAATGGAGAAATCATCCATAAAAACCTCAATTATTCTTTCAGTCATATCCAAAAAGATAGCCATCATATATCTTTAAAAGGTGTTTAGAGCTGCACACAACCCAAAGGGCATCCGCCTATAGGAAAATGTCCCCAAGGCGCATGTGAAAGTGGTCTTTTCCTAATCCTCTAGAGCAACAGGAATCTGTTTTGTAACCAGAATACCCATCGAGGAAATAGAAAAATTCATTTCCAGCAAGCTTCTCAAGCATTTGATCAAGGAATGGAATTAGAAAATGGTCCTTCCTAGTGACTACATTAAGCTTCATATAATCAATATAGACTCTCCATTTTGTGGCTTTCCTAACTTGAATTTCTTCATTTTTTCATTTTTGACTACAGTGAAACCTCCCATCTTGGGGACAACCTGAACAGGGCTGACCCAAGAACTATCAGAGATGGGATATATCATTCCAGTGTCCAGTAGTTTAATCACTTCTTTTTGGCTACTTCTTTCATGTTTGGATTCAACCTTCTTTGACACTCTTCCCTATGATTATTTCAGGCTTAATAGTTATTTTATGCATACAAAATGAGGGACTAATACCCTTGATATCAGTTATTGTCCAGTCTATGGTAGATTTACACTTCTTTAAAACATTTAAAAATCTTTCCACTTGATTTTCATTAAGTTCAGCAGAAATAATGATAGGAAAAGTAGAATTCTCACCCAAAAATGAATATTTAATATGGGAAAGGATTGGTTTAAATTCAATAGTGGGTGGTTCTACACAAGAAGGAATACTCTTAGGCCCGGGAGGTCCAAGATCTTCAATATATTTCTTGTAAGGAGTATTAAATTTTAAAATATTTTCAATTTCATGTTTAGATTCAGAAGTAGCAGTGCTGATATTCAAAGTGGGAAGCATATTGTCTAAGTTTTCCATATCAGAATTTGACAAGTTTATCAAAGCATAATCATCAAGTTGTCTTAAAAGTTCTCCCTCAATATCATCAAAATGTTCATCAAAGTTGGTGTTAACAGAAATACCCTCATATTCACTCAAAAATCTCTTAAGTTTAGAAATAGATGATTCTTCTACAGCAGAAACTGAACAGTTGTCCAGCTTTGGAAAATTTCCCAAATTTAGAGTTTGAGCAAAATTTTAAACTTCTAAAATAGATTCAATAGGATTTTCAGCTTCTAAATTATTATATTTAGCAAAGAATTGATTTTCAAATTCTTCAGAGTTTTTAGTTGAGTTCTCATCTTCTAAGGACTCGAGCATTGAACAGTTTTTAGAAAAATTTGGTCCTTTAACATTTTTAAGCACATTTAACTCTTCTTGTTGTTCTCCAATTTAAAAAATTAACTGACCCTTTTACACATCAATAACAGCACCACCTCTGGCCAAGAAGGGCCGACCCAAGATGATGGGAACCTCTTGATCACACTTCATGTCTAAGACTAAAAATTCAGTAGGTAGAAATAGTTTCCCAACTCTAACTAGTAAATCATATACCCTTCCCACAGGATGAGTGAACGATCTATCATCAAAATGCAATATGACTGTGGTGGTTTGAAAGTCACCCAACCTCAATTATTGAAATAGAGATTATGGGATAAGATTAATACTAGCACCAAAATCACACAAACAGTTGAGCTGATCATAATTTCCTAAGGTACAGGGAATAACAAAGCTACCTGGGTCTTTCAATTTAGGTGGGATTTTCTTTTGGATTACAGCACTTCACTCTTCAATAAAGCTGTAAGTAGCAAATTATTCCAGGGTATTTTTGTTAGAAACAATTTTTTTTAAGAGATTTCAAGTAATATGGAATTTTAATTAAGTCTTTAATGAATGGAATATTCACTTGGAGTTTGGAAAGGAGACCAATGAACTGAAGAAGTTCAGCCCTGGTGTTACTTTTTGGTTTTAGATTCTTAGGGAAAGGTATGGGTGGGGAAAAATTTAAAGAGAGTAGGTATATCCCTCACCTCTTCCTAAAATTTTTCTTTTCCTTTATTATTTTTATTTTTAGATGAGTTTACATCTTGAGTTTTAGATGATAAATTCAGATTTTCTTCATTTTCAGGACTTTTCTATAAATTTTCAACATGTGTGCAAATTAGATTGTTATTACTAGATTGAAGCAGATTTTTATTTTGGGAATTTTCAGTGAGTTTTTCAACAACAGTTTGAGTATTCATCCCACTTCTAGTTACTACATCTATGGAATTCTCTCTAGGGTTAATCTTAGTGGTACTTGGAAGTCTACCTTTTCCTCTAGATAAAAAATCTCTAGAAAGTTGACCTAGTTGTGTTTCCATTTTTTTTATTCTCACATCAGTTTTCATTTTATCTGACTCATATTGATTTTGATGTTTGGTTAGTTGAGTCATATATATTTCTTATTGAAAGTTAATTTTATTCAATATTAGATCAAGTTTAGAAGATATTGGATTATCATTATTTCCTTGTGTATTTGAAGAATCACCCCTTTTTTGATTTTGAAAATTTGGTCTTGGTTGGTTAGGGTAATTAGGGGAAGTGGATGATTGATTAAGCCTTGATCTTTCCAGGATAGATTTAGATGGTTCCTATAGCCTTGGTTGTAATTGTTTGAAAATGGATCTTCATTGGGAGGCATTCTAGGACCATAATTAACAAAGTTTGAGTTATCTTGTTGTTGTTCTGGCATATCAAAGTTAGGACAAAAGTTTTCAGTATGCCCAAACATACCACTTTGGACAAATTGTTCCCTTAAAGATTTATTGGTGTTTTGACAGCCAAGTAGGTTAATAGTTTTCTTTGAGTTCTGGTTCATTAAAAATTGAAGTTGTTTGGTGATTTCAGCCAGTTGAGATTGAGTTCCATTCATTGAACCAGTGTTTGAATTAACATTTCTATTGACTCTTTCCTTCTTGAATTTTTATGTTTAGAGTTCAAGGAAATATTATTAAAAATTTGTCTAAGTTCTTCATCTATCTTATCATTGTAATTTTCCCCAGCAGCTTGATGAACTAGATTCTATCCAGAGGAGGACAGCCCTTCATATAATGTTTCCATCAGTAGATGAGATGAGAGTGGATGATGGGTACACTGCCTAAGAAGATCCCTCAATAGATCCCAAGCTTCATGAAAATCTTCTCCATCCTCTTGATAAAAACTAGTTATCTTAGTTCTATGTTCACCTTTAAGTCTTTGAGGATAAAATTTCATTCTAAAAGAGTTGTACACTTGATCCCAGTTTTCAAAAATGTTTTCATCTAGACTCAGAAACCAATTCCTATCATTCCCTTTAAGTAGAAAGGTAAATACTCTCATTCTTAACTCATTTTATGTGAGTCCTAGAAGAGGTAGTTGTTTCACAGTTTTGTATAAGTCTCTAATGAAGGAAAGAGAGTCCTCATTAGAGAGCCCATTAAATACAGGCAGCAGTGAAATGTGTGACTATTTAAGTTCATAATTTCTGGCCCTAGGAGATAACCTAATGGATGATGGATTGCTTGAAACTTTAGGGAGTTATAATTCCCTCATCCTAGTCTATTCATTTTCATCTAAGAGTTCTGGTTGATTTTGGTAGTTCTTAGGTGCAGGAACTCTCTCATCTAGATTTTCCATTCCAGTTTTGTTTTTCGTTTTTCTAAGAGCAGTTAAATGTTTGTCTATTTCTAAGTTCAATGGATCTAGACTAATAGTAGAGTGTTTTGTTCTCATACAAACAATAAGAAAACATTACTCAACAGTAACAATTCTGCAATATATGAAACATTTTTTTATAGTTTTCAAATTTTCCATTTTTCTGAGGTTTTTTTATATGAATTGTTTTTTATTTTTTTTACTATAAGTAATGGCTCGTTCCCTCCCTAGAAACAACACCAAAAACTTGACCAGAACCGTAATTGAAGTCAGTAAAAGTTTAAAATTTACAATCCTACTAACTACTGAATACGTGGAAAGCAGGGTCGAACCCACAGGGAACTAAATTCTGACCACTATTCTTCTAAAAACCTTCAAAAACTCCAATGTTATCTGCAATGGAGTGGATACTCTATCTTTTTTACTTTTTAACATTTTTTTTTGTGAATTTTTTAAGTAGAAAAGAAACCACACAATCTTTTTTTGGTGTTTTTGATCTTGACTAAGATGAATCAGACAATAAATTGAAAATTATAAACAACAAAAATATAGAGCACTGATAAATGAACTATCATGAAGTAATGCTTGGGGAAAAATATCCATACTAATGGTTTTAGAGTTATTTGAATTCAATTAAAAATATATTACATAGTGCCACCATAAGAGTATGAATTACCTCCCTCTCCAGGAGTTAATTCATACAAGCCAATCTATTCTAGAGTTCGCCATTCCAAAATAAATCAACTGTGAAGAGTTTGAAAATAACATCAGAACGAACTCACCATAAGTCTTGAAGTATTAAGAATTTATTATCTTTTGAAAGGTGTATTCACAATCAATCTCTCCAATTGATTGTGAAATTTTGAAATTAAGTTCTATTGGTATAAGAAATTGGATGAACTCAACATTGATCTCGCCGATCAAAACTGAAATCATCAAAATGATTAAGTGAAAATAGAATTAAAAGATAACCAGTGGAACATCAATTTATCCCTGAACTATATGATTTAGCTAGAAAACATGTTTATTATCATAACAGTAATTGAAAACATACTGAAGCAGAGTATAATAATTCAAACACAATGGAAGACAAACTTGTTGAAAGATACTCTACTCTTTTTCTCCCTCAACTCATGGGATGTTCACAGGACCTCACTGCTCTTGATGAGAAAGAATCTCTCGAATCTCCAATGGTGCTCTGCTCAAATGAATGTCTCTCTCTGAATTTCCTCTCTAATCTCTCCTTTCAATCTGCTACTTGATCTGTTTTAAGTATCCACTGTCTTTTACTGCTTGTCTCCAAACATTTTCCTTCATCTTCAAAACCTCTTCACATCTGCACTGCACACGTACGTTTTTTCACGACTAACATGTCTCGCTAACTTTTCCCTCTTAACTAACTCCCGTTAAGTTAGTTGAATGAACCTGGATGCTTTTAAGATCTTGGTGTGAACCTACATAATAATGAACAACATCACAAAGTTAAAACTATTAAAACACCAAAGTAAAACAATTGGTAATAAAACATAAATTACTTAACAGTTATTAGCTGGAAATTTTATTTATTTTATTTAAAACTTAAATTATTAATTATTAAATATTATTATTATTAAGTAATTGAGTAACTAATTTATTTAATTTGATATATTTATTAAAGTTAATCTTAGTTGCGAACAAAATTTTTTATTATTTCATTAGTTATTTAAGTTACTTATTATTAATGTTAATTAAAATTATTAAGTTTATTATTATTTTGAAAATTATAATTATTTGATATTCTAAATTAATCTATCAATTTATATTCATTAAATTTATAAATAATTATTAGTAATTTATTTTATATATTTTATAAATATTAGATAATTATAATTATTTAATATGAAACATTAAATTAAAATTAATGATCTTATTATAATTTATTTATTTTAATTTAGTAGTCATTAAAAACTTATTTAGTTTAATTAAATTTTTATTAACGTTAAATAAATTAAAAAATATACTTTCTAAATATTAGATTTCTTTAATAGTAATTTATTTATAATTATTATTGTTTAATATTTTTATTTAATTATTTTTATTTTAGTTTTTAGTTTTTATTTTAGAATAATTTTAAATAATTTATTTATTTTATTTTATTTTTAATGGACTTCTTCTCCCCCCAAATCAGCACAACAGGGGGTAGGGATTCTCGGTTCCTTCTCCAAGAAGCAGCGCTGTGGCCCGACTCCTCGGCTCCAGCGATACCGGCGGCAAGGGGTGCGGCAGCTTCAGCTCCTCAGTACCAGCAGATCCCTCCATCTCGGTTTGCAACGTAGTGATTCCATGTGGCTTGGGAACTCGATTGGGTAATTGGAGTTCGGCTCACCTTGCTCTAGCAGCTTCAACAGAAACAGAACTGAATCACATTGAAGATTCCAAATCTATTAAGGA
The DNA here is from genome assembly GCA_963277665.1 of Viscum album. Lineage (NCBI taxonomy): Eukaryota > Viridiplantae > Streptophyta > Magnoliopsida > Santalales > Viscaceae > Viscum > Viscum album. Next base: position 406,945,582 of record OY728167.1, read on the forward strand.
ATTTGGGATTTTCAAATGGAAAATATCTATTGTTCGGGTTGTGAAGAAACTCTATTCAGAGTTTAAATCTGATTGAGTAAATGCGAATATGTTGATTTGGTTTTGTTTCAGTGTGTGGAAAACTACAGCGAGTAGTGAAAGGTTGAAAGTTGAAGGTGGTGGAGGATAGTTTGGCGAGAGGATGGTGGCAGAATGAGGGACTATGGACCACAAATGGCACACAAGATAAAACTCCTGAAGGGAGAAGTATGATGTGCTGCATACGTAAGGAGGGCTACTGGTGTTTGCGTGCGCGAAGAAGAAATGCAGAGGAGGGTTGAGGTTCTAGGTCTCGATAAGTCGTGACGGCTCTCATGTCTTCATCAACGGAGGATCAACCCCGGTAGTAGTTCAGTGAAGTTTGCGAGAGCTCTTGGTTTGAGTCTGCTGATTTTCTATATGAGAGGGGTTGTGTGATTGGGTTATTGGGGAAGAACGGTGAGAAGCAGGGGATAAAGCAGGGGAGTGGATCAGTCGAAGACGCTCAACGGTGAGGTGCATAAAATGAACTAACGGTGAGAATGAAGGAAACAAAGGAGCAGCAATGAAGGTCACTGATAGAATAAAATGAAGGTCACTGATGGAATGGGTAGCTATGGGTCACCGTTGCATATGAAAAAAAACAAGGTCACCGGTGACTTAAATAAAAAGGTCTCCGGTACATAAAAAAAGACCACCAGTAGTTAAAAAGCAAGTGTCGAGCAACTGCGTGAGGAGGGGGGTTACTGTTAGTTTTAAAACAAGGGACCACTGGTGGCTAAAAAAATAAGGTTACCGATGGTTCAAAAAGAAAGCTCACCGTTGTAGAAAAAATTAAGATTATCGGTGGAAAAGGTCACCGATAGAACAAGGTCATCGATATAACAGGAAAAAATAAAATAACGGTGACACACAAAAACTAAAATAAAACATAAATTGAGCTTAAAATCATAACTTAAGTTAACTTACTAAAAATATTGAAAATAATTAACCAGTTAAATAAATAAATTAAAAAATAAGAGATTGAAAATTAAAAGTTGGCTAAAGGACATAAATAAAAAAGATTATTATTAACCTTAAACATTAAAGTTACAATAAAAATTATTAATTGACAACACTTAAATTATAATTTGGATAATTGTTAAACTAAATTGATAAAAGGAAAAAATTAAAATTACTATATAATTAATTACAGGGTAGGCAGTGAGTGAAAAAGGATAGCATCGGTGACCTGATAGGTCACTGATGGCTCTTGTCTACCTCGCCGATAGACTAAAAACAAAAATTAGTGACTTAATAATTTAACTGCATTCTTAAAATTAAATTATTAATGTTTTAAAACTCTTAATTAATTAATTAATTAATTAACTAAGTGAATACATGATGTTAAAAGTGAACTGTTTTATTTAATTTAAACTAAAATTCTTAACTTAATTAAATAGTAGGATAATTAAACATATTAAAAAAAACTTAATAAATTTAAATGAAACAAAATTAAAGGATAACATATTATAATAAGTATTTTGTTAATTAAAACACAAATAAATATATTAAAAGATTATTTATTATAAAAGTCAAATTATTAAAAGGTGAGCATATTATAATTAACACAACTAATAAACAAAAAATTAAATTAGATAAGAAAAGTAAGATTAAAATTATTAATTTAAAGACTAGAAATACATAATTAATTATAAAAATTGATTAATTAAAAAATTTAATTATAAAAATACAAAAATACAATTATTTAGTATAAAGTGATTAAATAATTAATTAAATCATTAAGTAAAACGATGTGGAAAAACTATGTAAAAATAGAGCCGCATCACTCTCCACTGTGGATGCATCTCGAGATGCTCCAAGATCATCTTCATTATTTCTATCAAGTTATCAACCACCTATGGACCACCCTCACCCTGAAAAAGCATCCGATGATGCGACTAGAACTCCTAAGTAAGGTAAACTATATAGGGATTTGTTCCCTAAGAACCTCTCTTGATCCCCTATAAAACAAATACTAGACTAGATCGGAGTTGATCATCGGGCCACATCCTAAACATTTTCAAACCCAGTAGTTGCCCTGCCTGTACTAGATCCTGAGCCAGATCCTGCCCCTAAGCATGTACCTGCGGCTCACTAGTGCAAAAACACTTATTAATGTCGGTTTTTATTGATTTTTGACGTCGATTATAAACCGAAATCTTTAAAGGTGATGTTAAAAATATGGTTTTCGCGTTGGTTTTTCAAAAACCAATGCTAAAAATAATTTGATTATGAGTTTTGGCATCGATTTTATAGAAAACCGACGCCAAAACTTCATTTAGACATGCTTTTCGGCGTCAGTTTTATCTAAAACCGACGCCATAAGTCATTTTTTTTCAAAAAAACTTTCGGCGTCGGTTTTGAAAATAACCGATGCCGTAAATACAAAAAATTTAAAATAATTACAATTTCACTTCCAAAAAAATCGAAACCCCTGAAAAAAAACACAGTATACAAAAACAATCAAACAGTATTTTTGCAGAGGCACTTGAGAGAACTCAAAGTAAAGTAGAATTAAAATACACATACCTGAAATATTAGAATATACATACCTCAAATCTTAATCAATATACATACCTCAAATCTTAATCAGACTTAACAAAAAGTTTGCAAAAGTAGATTGAATATGGATCATATCAGATTGGGAATAAGACTGTGAATCATTGAATTCCTACAATAATATTGAATGATATGAAATTAATAAATAGAAAAAAGTGGCAGAAAATATATAAAAAAATTAATACAACTAACCTTATGAAAATATGTAGTTTCCCCAGTTGTGATTATCTCATACATGAATCGTAGAATATAATAACCACATTCAACATGCCCATTTTGACGATGACACTGCAGTTATAAAACATTTAACTAATAATAAAAACCAGTATATAACAAAAATATAAAAACTAATTACCTGTACGTCCACATATTTGATTTTCGTTGGTTTCTTTTCTAACATGTTTTCCTTTGTAAAATGTTTCCATGAACTGCATTTTTTTATATAAGAACTAATAAAACTTGGGTAAACAATGAAAATTAAACATAACAAACTTATAAAAATAAAAAACAACTTACCTGTTTAATAAGTTGGAAAATGGTTTACGCACTTTTCCTAATAAAGAGAAAAACCAATATAAGGTGCATTCATTTGGGAAAAATACGCCTAACATCCAATGCCTCCTACAATACAAAAATTTCACAATTAATGACATTATAATGATCATTAGTTCAAAATTATGTTGATGTTCTTACTTACCAAGAAATGGCAAAAACCATCACTGAATCTCTGTTTGTGATAATCTCTCAGATATATATTGAACTCTTTCTTCATTATTCACATGTTTGACTTCCAAGGAAATGTACTCTGGATCTATAAAGCTGTAAATTCTTGTAGTTTCATTTTGTAAAAGAATCCTGTGTAGATACCTAATTTAAAAGAAAATATAGTTATTCAATGACATAACAATCTTTTATTAAAGAAATAGCAATTCAAACGTCAATTTACTTACATGGAAAACAACTGCACCACATTCAGCTTGATCTCTTCAAAGTTAACTAAATTCATGATATCTTCTTTCAGTATTCTCAATTGATAATTTCTTCCACATATATCGGGCATCATCTGAAACACATAGATAAAATTCAAGGAAGAAGAGGACTCATATAATCTTTTTAACCCATAAGAAATATCAGAAGTATCTACAACCAACTGTTCCTGGACATTTTGTTGCATTTGTACAGTTTCTTTTGCTTTCAGATATTCCTATATAAGTTAAATGTCAGAAAAAATTATAAGTAATTTGGAATCATTTTTAATTAATATTTAAACAAATGCATACCTCATGTGAAATATAACGAAGTAGGGCAGTTGGCCAAAGTAAAAAAATGGCCCATACATTCCCCAACACTGGTGATCTCCACAGTAGGAAATGGTAGTAGAGTAGTAGGTTCTATAATAACAAGTACTGATACTCTAACCTGACCCATCTACATAGGCTGATGATGTACCAAGTCCCCCCAAAAATACACCTGTCCTAACGCAACAATATGTACATGAGGATCTCTCGCAAATAACTCACAATATAAGGCTTGATCCGAGGGAGGAGGTGGATGCTCAAAGTTAGCAGGTGGGGAAGGGTAGTCCGGTTGAGCAGGCTAAGAAGGCAGAAAAATGAAAAGGGTATATTAGTGTTTAAAATTTATAACATAGAAAAATTGATTAAAAATTAAATAAAATAATATACTCAAAAGGTTGCGCAGACGGGGCAGGGTAAGCAGATGGGGCAGGGTAGTCCGGGTGAGTAGGCTGAGAATTTTGAAAATGAAAAAGTTATATTAGTGTTTATAATTTATAAAATAGAAAAATTGATGACAAGTAAATAATATACCTCGGAAGGTTGCCCAAACGGGGCTGGGTAAGCAGATGAGGCAGGGTAGTCTGGGTGAGTAGGCTAAGAATGTTGAAAAATGAAAAAGTTATATCAGTGTTTATAATTTATAAAAAAGAAAAATTGATGACAAGTAAATAATATACCTCAGAAGGATGTGCAGACTTTGATTGTCTTTCCAAGTGTTCTAATAAAGCCTTCTGTACTGCTGCTTGAATTTGATCACCCATAGACTGTTTCATATCATGCAGCTCTTCTTTTAAGGATTTGATTTCTGGGTCTCTTGATTGCTTACTCTTACCAACAACATTCTGAATACTAACACCCGCCTGATATCCTCTAACATGGCCGGGGTGTTCTGCCTTTCCCAAAGCAGTGGCTAGGATATCCATCCTACCATCGGGGATAAAAGAGCCATGTGTCTCTTACTCCTGAAGTTCATCCTGAAATGAAAAATAAAAAAGTTATATTAGTGTTTATAAATTATAAAATATAAAAATTGTTAACAAATAAATAATATTTACTTACAATTCTATCAGCCACTTGATGAGCTTCCTCTATAAGATATTGTTCATTTTTTTCTTCTTTCTCGTTTCCAATTTGCATGGTGAGTGGGAGGAGATGGAGGACCATACTGGACCTTTTCTGAACCACTACTTGATCGAGCTCTTAATGCTTCAAATTTTTCTTCAATCATTTTCTGCTCCAAATATGAGTACCCTCCATGTGATAAAGTATGAGGGTATACGTTTTTCAACTGGATCTTCTAATGAGATCTCCTGGAGGCCTGTTACATAAAAATAAATTACCAAGTAATAAGGAAAATCTAGCATAAATTTTAAAATATAAAACAATTACAATACCTGAAATTTCTTTTCCTGACGACTATCAACAAATCGCTTCCGTGTTTCTTCATCTATATATGGATACTTAATACATGGGCTTTCAAACCTTCTCTTTCCAAAAACATAATCTTTTGTCAGTTTGGTTTTAAAATCTCTCCATCGAACCGCCGCTAAAGAGAGATGTATTTTCCTAATTTCTTTGGTTTCCTCAAAATTGAATGTCATCTGTAATTGAATAAATTAAATATGTCATTTAAACTATATAATATTAAAAAAATGAGATAAAATAAATAAATAAAGATATTTTACCATCACGGACTCCCAAATCTGTTGCTTCGACGTCTTGTCCACTGACTTCCAATTAGGATATAAAATACTAATCCTGCAATGGCTCTACATCGCTATATAACTGACAAACTGAACTGCATTTGGGCCAACTGCATTATTATTATCATCAAAACGGATGTGTACTTTGTTATCATCATGAGCAAGTGATAGTTTTGGTAAACATGTAATACCATGTTTACCAACTTGAGAACTTGATTTTTGAGTAGTAACTGGAGAAGTCTCCTCCGCCGAGGACGCATCAGTAGTCCTGCAAATTTTTTTTGTAAATTAATAGTTTTATTTCATTAAATAAGTATATTACTGAATATTTAATAATATGTCAAAATAGATATACCTCGGTAACTGCTCCTATCTATCTGTATCTGACATTGCTACTAGAAAGTGTAATGAAATTTTGTGTACCTGCATATCATTAGAAAACTAAATAATTAGAAACAAGGAAGACAAAAATAAATATGTAAAAATAGAGGCATGCATTTATAAGTTTTAAAAATAGACACAAAATATAAATATTTACCAGAAAAATTAGGAGACTAATTTAGTGTTTTTCCACATGCCTTCATCATGATCGGTACATACTGCATGCACTATGTCTGTCTTATATTCATTGTAATCATCTAGAAATTGCGTAATATATGAATAAGGCTCATGTAAATCACTAGCATCATCAGAATCATCCTCATCACCCAAATGATATCTTTTACCTTGCAAAACAACTGACCACTGATCATTTGACAGATCAATGACATAAAATACTTGTTTTTCATGTGTCGCCATGATAAATAGTTCCTCATTGTGATTAAATCTTTTCAAATCAACCAGTTTAAACCCATATTCATCATGTTTCACGCCACTATTACTATCAACCCAATTACACTTAAAAATAGTGACTCGAAATTTAATATAATCAATTTCCCATATGTCTTCAATAACTCCAAAATATGAAGTTGATGCAGAAATTGGGTTTTTATCTTCGGCACTCGAAAAATGCACTGCTTCAACGAATACCATCACACCACTATTCTGAACGGTACTCTTGTCATCCAGGTTTTTTGTGTAAAATGTGTAGCCATTGATATCAAAACCAGACCAAGTGATCACATTAAGAGATGGTCCCCCTACTAACCACTTCAATGTTTCTGATACAGATATATCTGGGGTGACTTTCTCTTTAAACCATGAAACAAATGTCTTCTTATGCTCAATCATCAACCACTTTTCATTTCTTTTCTGATATTGTAACATTAATTTAGCAATATGTGAGGATATATATGGTTGAACCTCATCTGTGTTGTTCAAAATGTATAAATGTGCTTGCATCACTTCATCACGTGGAATGAACTTCACCTTTAAGCCTCGAACCCCTCTACCTTCTCTATCAAATGTCATATGTTGAGATATAGGGAGACCAATATGCTCCACATCATTCAAATAATCAGTACAAAACTCAATCACCTCTTCTGATACATATTTTTGAACAATAGAGGCCTCTAGTCGATAAGGATTTTTAACATATCCTTTCAAAATTTTCATATATCTTTCAAAAGGATACATCCATCTTAAATAAATAGGCCCACATGTTCTTATCTCACGCACAAAATGAATCAATAGATGAACCATTATATCAAAAAATGTAGGTGGGAAATACATTTCTAGTTGACAAAGAATAAGATTTGCTTCATTCTCCAACAAATCTAACAAATTTGGATCAATGACTTTGCTAAAAATGGATTTAAAGAAATTACATAACCTGATGATTGACTTTCTGACAGCTTTCGGTAATATACCACGCACTGCTACTGGTAGAATTTGTTGCATCAACACATGGAAATCATGTGATTTCATACCTATTAATTTAAAATCCTTTAATGACACAAAATTATTCACATTTGAAGAAAAAATGCTAGGTAATTTAATACCATGAATTCACTGACAAAAAATCATCTTTTCAATCTTGCTTAATGTGTGACAAGTCAGAGGTAAATATGTCCTGTTTCCTTTCACAGTGGGAGCTAACTCCAAACGTATTCTCATTAATATCAAGTCCAATCTAGAATGTAATCCATCTTTTGTATTTCCTTTTATGTCTAAAAAAGTTCCAATCAAACTATCACATATGTTTTTCTCAACATGCATAACATCAATGTTATGTTTTATCTCTAAAAATCTCCAATAAGGTAGTTTGAAAAAAACAGACTGCTTCTTCCAGATATGTTTTTTTAACCAGAACTTTTTCTCTTTCCAAATTTCGAATCAATATCTTTCACTCTGTCATAATATTCTTCAGCTGACATTGGTCGAGGGGGGAGGTTGTATTCTTGTAAACCGTTAAATGCTTTTTTCAATCTATGATAAGGATGATCAATTCACAAAAATCTTCGATGTCCCATGTACACTGTCTTTATTCCATTCTGCAATTGATAATATGAAGTTTGTTCTTCACAAATTGGACATGATTTATGTCCCTTAACACTATATCCAGATAAGTTTCCATATGCAGGAAAGTCATTTATAGTGAACATTATCATAGCACGCAAAAGAAAATACTCTTTCTTGTATGCATCGAAAACATTAACACATTCCTCCCATAGTAGTTTCAAATTGTCAATCAATGGTGTAATATACACATCAATATCATTTCCTGGTTGTTTTGGTCCAGAAATCATCAAGCTCATCATAACATATTTTTTCTTCATACATAGATGTGGGGACAAGTTGTAAAGTACCAGAAAAACAGGCCATGAACTATGTTGGCTACTGAGGATCCGATATGGATTCATTCCATAAGTACACAATCCCATTCTGATATTTCTAATTTCACTTCCAAAATCATGAAATTTTTTATCAAACTTCTTCCACTGTGGTGAATCGGCAGGGTGACGTAAGTTACCATCAGAGATGCGCTCATCTGAATGCCATCTTAACATTTTTGCATCAATTGAATTTGCAAATAGATGCTTCAAATGAGAAATTATTGGAAGGTACCAAATTTCTTTAGCTGGAGTTTTGATTCTGGTACCTAAAAATAAATCAGAAAAGAATTATCAGAATTGTATGCAAAAAATATTGGATGATATCATTGGAAAGTAAAAAATTGATTTTTCATAACGTTACATGACATAACCTGAGAATGAATCTGAGTTGATTTTCTCATCCATCTTATAGCGTGATGTCCCACATGTAGGACAACTTGATAAATGTTCATTTTCTTTCCTATACAGTACACAATCATTGGGGAAATCATGTATCTTTTTATACCCCAATCCCATTGGGAATAATATTTTCTTCGCCTCATAATTGGAATCTGGAAGCCCATTGCCTTCTGGAAGTAGCTCTTTTAAAAGCTCAAGTAAACTGGAGAAACTTTTATAACTCAACCCATTTTTTTCTTTTAAGTTAACTAATCTCAAAACTGCTGATAACACTGTATATTTACTGCAACCTAGGAATAATGGTTTCTTAGAATCTCCATAAAATCGTTCAATAGTTGGTGTTTTTTCGATGGTTTCAACACCTAAATCATGAATTAATTCTTCAATACGATCCTCTGCCTCATTATGAATATCGTCATCAACATTGGATGTTGAATTTTCAGTTCTTTCACCATGGAAAATCCAATGTGTATAATTAAGGCTAAAACCATAACAAATGAGATGATCCTTGATTTCTCGGGAGTTTAACTTTCTCATATTTATACACTTCACACATGGACAGAAAATCAAATCAATATTTTGAAGATGTCGTTTAGCAAATTCCAAAAAATTATCAACTCCTTTTTCATATTCTCTAGTGGTTCTTCATAAATAAATTCAATTACGATCCATTAATACCTGATATCACAATATAATTGATGAATATATTAAAACATATAAACATTTAAATATCTATCAGATAAATTGTAAACAAAAACATATTTAATAAAAACTATTGATAATCAGATAAAAGACATCAGATATGAAACATGTTTACAAATAGAGTAAACAGTTTATTTTCATATTATATACATGTGTGTTATATTGATATTATAATTTAATTATAATATCATTATTTTAAAATTTATTAGTTCATTTTACATAGTTTCAATATTTCGATGTTTCATGTGTCAAAAATATTGATGAGTACATTTATTTAAAGGATGAAATAAGTGAAATGTGGGAGTACATGGAAATATGTATAAATTATTAACGATTTTGTGGTATGATCTATACCTATGTACAAACAAATACATGTATCGAGATTAATATGATGGTGAATATAGTAGCAGTTCTAGATAGAATGATAATACAAACCAAAAATAATGATAATAAAAACAAAAGATAAACTAATAAAATATATACCAACAATGATAATACAAACAAACACTATAAAATGATAAACTACCACTATAAAATCTATACCAACAATGATAATACAAACACACACTAATAATGAAAATCACGCAAAAATAGGGAGATGAAATCTATACCAACAATGATAATACAAACTAACAATGATAATATAAACAAACACTATAGTGTTTGAAGAAACACAATAAAATCTATACCAACAATGATAATACAAAAAATAATGAAAATCGCACAAAAATGATAATACAAACCAATGATAATACAAACAAACAATGATAATACAAACAAATCTATACCAACAATGATAATACAAACAAAAAATAATGATAAACTACAACTAAAATTGAACCAATAATAAAAATCACGCAAAATAGGGTTCTTAAGGAAGAAATAAACAATGGGAGATTAAACAAGAGATAAATAGGAAGAACGCATACCCAAAATCGTGCAAATAGCACAAAACCTTCAACAATGTCCGTCCAAGATCGCAAATCACGTTCAAAGGTCATCAGGAGTCCAAAGCGCTGCAACGGAACTCGTTTTCGATGATCAAACAAAATGAGGGTTTCGGTCCCCGAATAATTTTAAAAGACTTTTCGCGTCGGTTTTAGAGAAAACCGACGCCGAAAATAAATCTTATGGCGTCGGTTTTCCAAAAAACCGATGCAAATTTTTTATTTTTTATTTTATTTTCGGCGTCGGTTTTCCTGAAAACCGACGCCGAAATGTTTTTTTAAAATTATTTTCCGCGTCGGTTTTACTAAAAACCGATGCCGAAATTTTTTTTAAATTAGTTTTGCCATCGGTTTTCCTCAAAACCGACGTGGTAAATTGGTTTATTATTATTATCGGTGTCGGTTTTCTTCAAAAACGACGCCAAAACATTTTTTTAAAAAATTTCGGTGTCGGTTTCTTGAAAACCGACGCGAAATATCATCGGATACTTGTTTTTGGCGTCGGTTTTTTTGTAAAATCGACGCCAAAAATTTCCCGCACATACTATTCGCGTCGGTTTTTAAAAAACCGACGTTATTACGACGACATTAAAAACCGTATTTCCACTAGTGTATTATCACTTCATAAGATATACATACATATATGAAATTGAAATAAACTAAAAAGGTTCTTATCAAAATCCAATCAAACATGCCTTGTATCACCAGGCCAAGGTCCACATCCTCCCTTACCACATTGGGTCAAGGGTCATAGGTCAAAATCAATAACCATCACAAATGATGTGAGCTGCCAAGGTGGAAACCATATAAACTATAATCTAAGAAAAATAAAAATAAAAATTTTCCACCCATAGAAAATTGGTCGGTCCCTCATACCTAGGGCTATAGGACCCAAGAAAAAGTTAGAGACCCAGTTCCAATTACAACCTATCTCTCATCTACCATATCCCAAATAGTAAACTAGCATAAAATAAAGGCAGTCTTGATCTCAATAGTATCTAGTAAAACACTACTACTAAATCCCAGTCAAGAACTGCTCTGATACCACTTTGTAACATCCTAAACCAGAATAGCCACCTGAATAGTGCTAAACAGGCCAGATTCCACTAACCTTAGGTGAACATCCCCGAATGACAAAGGTTGTCGACTAGAAAAGAGGGTGTAATTAGGTATATTGGGGAGGCTATACCCTATGGGATTAGGAAAATGGTACTAGTCTGATCATAATTACATAACATGCATCAGAAATAAATGACTCATAATAATTGAACCATACCCATAGAGTAGAAGCACAACAATATCAAATAAATAGTTGATGTGATATAGAAACAACTACAGAAAAAAATAAATAGAACATAATAATAAACACCACTTGTAACCACTAATAAAAAACAAATCATGCATCCATAGTAGGTCATACATGTCAATATAAAAAAGGAAACCATGTCTAACCATAGTATCTATATAATAAAGTAAACATGCTGATATAGAAATAAAACCTAAACAAAAGTAAAACTCTAACTAGGCATGACCTCAAGGTCCATACCAATCTCCATGCCAACAGTACTACGATCCAGATCCTAAAGATGATCCTTTACCTATAAGTAAAGTAATAAATTATACATGCTTCCAGAAGGGCCTATGTATGGTGTGGGATTAATCTCTATAGGATACAACCCAATGATGTGTACCTATTATAAGTGTTTAAGCAGACATGCATCTCTATGTAAAATAAACAGTGTGATGAAATAACTAAACACAATCTCCACTAGTGCTCAGCTGCCACAAGGGAGTGTTACCTGCTTCGGCCAATGTCAGAATATCATAAGAAAATAGAGACCTTGTCCCATCTCCCAAGGTACTCCTATAGTCACAAATCCTAGTTGAACCCTCAGGTTCCACCTCAATCACATTGTCCAGTACCATGTACCTCCTGACACATCGTGCCTCAAAGTACTGATGTCCCAATGGCATGCCCAAAAAATAGTATGTTGATCCCATGGACCCCCTGCTCAAAGGATCTCGTCGGCCCATAACACAAAATACAAAGGAACAACAATTTATATCCTCAAATAAATATCCAATCCCATGGCCTCAATCACGGTAAGCCTCAGCCCCCAAACCAATGGACTCATAATTATAAACCAAAGGATCCTCACCTTCTACATGGCTCTCTATAGAAAGCACCCTCAAACCAAAATTACCTAAACTACAACTATCGGGGGCCTCTACCCACACAAGTGATAAAAACCACCTCATCATGGAGTCAACCTGTGTGCACATGACTCAATCATCACTTTGGCCATCATGATTGAGTGGTAATCACCAAAATAAGAACCCAAGACACACCATATATGGAACCTTGTGCCCATGCAACCATGTCTCTCAAATATGATGTCCATTTCAAATAAGTATCTCGGTCCACGCCCAACTTGACAGTCACACTGCCTCAAACCCGACGTCCATGAAGCCCAATCCTATGGTCAAACCACTCAAGAAAATACGAGCCTCGCTCAACCTATGATCAAAATCCCTCAATCCTTATGTACATGTCATCTAAACCTTAGGTCAATCCTATCACAACCCCAAGGGTGTAATCATATGTAATCCCAAACAATACATTTATATATATTACATTAAAATACTTGTAAACAAGCAATTCAATTTACTAATTATGAATTGCACTAGATATAAACTAAAACATGGCATCACTAAGGTCTAGAATGCCTATAATTTTCTTAATCAAGATTAAAAAAATTAAACATAGTATTTTAAATATTGAAAAATCATTTATAACCATTTTGGCACCCCCAACCAAAATATCCCATAGAGCGATAAACTCTAACCTGACCTCACTCACATGATAAAGGAAAGGGAAGGCCCAACGACATCCCACAAGGAACATGATCAATTCAATATGCAATAACAAGTTTCTATCTCAATTCCCATCATTTCACTAAAAATATAAAACCCTCAAATTTCCACAAAAAACTCAAAACAAGGTATGCACCACCTACCTCGTACTCGTACAACACTCCTCGTCCAGTGTTCGCCTCTAATTCATCCAAGAATGGGGTAGATCTATAAAATGAGTAAAACTCTCAACCCTCAATAACTTGGTCAAGGGAAGAAATCACAATGAATGTCTCAAGAGGAATCTAGATCTTACCGAGGGTATTACAATGCATCTGAAGTCATTTGAATTCGGGTTCGGATGAATAAACAGGAAGGAAATCTTCCTTTGATGCCATTGTTCGAGAACTAGAAAATGAGGGTTTTGTCTGGGAGAAGAAGATGAGGCTAATACCCATTTAAAAAAAATTACCCCGTATTTACTTAGATATACATGCTGTGTATATGGTTGATTTTCCCATTTTCACTAACTTCCTTTCCACATCATTAAAATGTATTGCCAACATGATTACATGGCTTGTACTGGTCTGTACACGGTGTGTACCTGTCTGGTTCTCTCATCCTCTCCAACATCCCTACATGCCATGTATGGCCATCACACATGGCCAAACTACATGGAATATACTGAGGATTACATGGAGTGTAACCCTAACCCATGTCATTTGATAGGTTTCAGCCAGTACTTGGCCTGTTTTCCCCCTTTTTCTCAAAAACAACCTAAAAAAAGACCTATACCACGAAGGAAGAACCGGGTTCTTACATGATATTTATGAAACTATTTTCTATTTTATGGGTTATATTATTCTAAAACCCACTTCTTTTCACGGGATATGATTTTTATGAAATGATTATAAAACATGTAACTTTTTCCATAGGTTATGATATGAAAACATGTTTATGATACCTATATCATTTCATGGGTTATGATATGGTTATTTATGATATTTTGGAACATGTTTTTATGATTTCATTATGAGATGGGTGGGACTTATATCTCCATCCAATAAATTGGGTAGAGATTTATATATCATGATATTTACATGGATGGAATGGGATATAACTCAGTTCGTTATTATAGGTCTGGAAAGGGAAATGAACTCGGTTCAATATTATAGGGATAGAATGATAAGTAAACTCGGTTTAGTAATGCAGGGCTGGAAAGGTGGTGAAACCAGTTTATTAAAGGACTTTTTGCACTAAGATGGTCTCAGTAGCAATTCCTTAACTACTATGGAAATCATTATATGCTTATGTGTTTTCCACAATTCTATATTTTAATCCCATGTTATGATTTCATGGATTTTGTTCTTTATTTCCTTATGATTCATGTCTTGTGAACTTTTAATATTTATTCCATGATTTATGTTTATAATCTTTGATATTTAGGGTATGATCATTTAATGTTATGACTACGTTCTCATACCACTATGCTCATGTTTATGTTTACATGTTTCCATTATTTACCCTTACTGAGTATTTGAACTCATCCCTTTTATGTTTCCTTTCCCCCAGGTTATTAGGATACATATTATATTTGATGTGTCAAATAAGGGTACTAGTCAAGAAGAATATAGTGAGAGAAAAATTAGCTCTCTTATATGTTAGTGTTTGTGTTTCCATGTTTCCAAAGGAACTATACTAGTATGGTATTTATTAGTATGTTTGTATTATGTTTTAAGTATTCCGAAAAAGTGATGTAATGTTATTGTATGTCAAGACTAGGTCATTATAGGTCAACACATGATGTACAACTTGATTGTGTCAAATTTTTATTTTCTTTATGTATACAGATATATGATGGTATATACTAGGGGAACTTGATGAGACCCTACAAATATGTATTTATAAAACCATACATGGGAACTTTGGTGTGAATGCATATCATATTGTATAATTTACATGTTAAAGCATAGGATGGACAATGGATCACACTGGGGTAGCTCAATGAGTATTTGGAGACATGGATTGTGAGGCATGGAGATGGTAGTATGGCCTGTGTGTATGTTTTTTAGTATATGTGATCGACCTAGTGGATTATATGTCCTATTTTATAACTGTATAGTTCCACATGGTATATTATTTTTATAGTATTATTATTTAATTTTTTATTTATACTCGGATGATTATGTATGTGGATGTTTTGGTTATTTATGATTCTTAGTTTACTCTTATATTAGGGTATATTATCACCATGTAACTGCTTCGACTCTCACTTCTAGTCAGCAGCCTCAAGTATATGAGGTGGCATGCATGAGGTCATGTAGCATCCTTGATCAGATAACTCTTGAGGGGCTGCCAAAAAATTCCATTACAAATTAGTATCCAAATATTTTATTTTGTTTTACTATTTATGGATATATCAATAAGTTATTTATAAATACTTTAGATCTTATGATAGACCTCGTAATATTACATCATAAACACCTTTTCTGGTGGTAATTCTTTATTACTGGGGGTATGTGATGGTGGTTCATTCTTTTCACTATTATATTTTATATTTTTATTCAATATAATGTGTTTATCAAGGATTCTATTTTGATGGTTTTTTATTCTTGGCCCATTGGAAAGAGACTTGTGAACATGCATAATGATTTTCCTATAGGATTCACATAATATACAAGGGATTGTGTGTGAGTTTTTTACAGATGAGTGGTTCAGTTGTTTAAATTGTCAACAACTTATATGTAACATTTCCATATAAAATATTAATGGTATTATAGTCAATGGAACCATGGAATTTCTTTTTTAATGGTTAGTCATTTGAATTCTAGTGATGGATGTCATCTAGTGATGGTTATATATTCCCTTAATGCAAGGGATGTATTAGGACCCTTTGTGGGTTGGCACAAGAATAATATGTCTAATAAATGATCTAATGATGGTTACAAGTTTCCATGTGGATATGGGGTTCAATTACTTAAATTTTAAACAACAAAATATATAGTGTATTCTAATATATATTATTAGCGGTACTCTACTTTACTGAACAAGGAAGTTTAGGAAAGGTATTTGAAAATTCCTTGGGTTCTTATGATGAGGATCACTCTAAGTGATTTTGGTATCAATGGCCAGTGATAGATAAACATTGATCAAATTCCAATACCAGTTGATTATTGATGTCTATTTAGTGGTGAAGTAGGATCTTGGGTAGACGATCATGGTTTTTGGAATGTTTTTTGGGTGGCGAGTGATCATGTGTTAGGACTTAGAATGAGTGATATTCCTTGGTTCCCTGTTAAATAAATCATTTAGGATTATTTTGTTAAATAATATTGACCTACATGAGAAACATGGTAAATAGGTTATGCACGTGAGCCTAGTTTTGGTGGGACGTAACTCATGGGAGTGTGAGTTAGGAGGTGTGATAAGATTTTATAGAAGAATGAAACCATTGGGATCAAGTGATACTGGGTAAGATCATTATTATGAACCCATCAAAGTGTTCTTAGGGTTCACTCTACCTTAGGAGTAGGTAAGTGGGTGTGATAAGGCTTTTTGAGAAAATAATTGGTGCTCGAGAGTGGTGCACACTAGTTACACACAACACCAATTTGGATTATGTATTAGTTAAAAATCTTGTGTATGATGAGGACAAGATAGTTTGATAAAATTATAATAGGCAGGGAAGCACAGGTTGTGGGATGACAATGGGGAAATTTCATTCATGAAAATGATGGTGAGATCATGGATGGATGGTGTTAATTATTGAAAAGATGGGTGAATGTGGCTTATATGAAGTGACACGTGTGTGGTGTTGGGACTCATTTGGGTTGGTTCTTAAGGAGTAGTGTATTGGTATCCATATAGTTATAATAATACCATTTTATTTAATAGGATTTTATCCTTATTATTTTTTGATTAATGAATAATGATAATTGTGTTCCTGTTGTGATGGGAATGAGTGATGGTCAATGTTTTATTTTGGTGCCTAGTAATGACCAAGAAAACCATGTCTAGTCAATATATAAAGTAATATAGGGATATTTATCCATAGATATTGGTGTTTTGGTTAATAATAATGATGATAGATATAGTCTAATTATAGTGAATCATATCAGTCACGGGTTTATGACCCATATGTTGGAAGGGTCGTGGATGTGGTGTGACTAGTTAGAGACACATTAGAGGTGTAATGGGTTACCGATGTGGTATGGCTCAGTAATATATTTTTCCTTGTGAAAATACCATATTTGGGATTATATGTGATGGTGGATAGAGTCTAGATGTTGTCATTAGGCTTAGTATGGAGTTTCTGTGGTCCTAAAGTGAGTTATATCGGAGGTTTACCAGTGCTCTGGGTGATATCATGATAGTTGGAGTGGTTAGTTAGGGATCCAAACATGTAATTACATAGAGTTATTATTTTAGACTTTGTTGTTATAATTTGGGTGACTCTATGATGCCTCTAGGAGTTAATGAATTGTGATTGGGTGAGGTAATGTGGTGGTGTGTTGGTGTTGAGGCTGAGTGCTTTCTGGTGAGGCTAGCCAAAGGAAGGATTATCGATGTTTATGCAGATGGATCACTAAAAGTGAGTTTTTAGTAGGCAATTCATATGGTGGGGATAACCATTTCCTAGAATTTTACTTTATTAATAGATCCTTATTATGGATATAACCATAATCCTTGATATGAACTAGTTGTAAATGCTTTAGTGCCATAGGGAATACATGTTTTAATGAGTTCTAACTTGATGTTGGCTCTAATGGCGTTTGGGTTGATAAAAATTCTCTGAATATCATGCTTGATGTTTGGTTCTATATAGTAGAAGCATATTAAATATTTTTATATGGAACATGGTTAGTCCTTGGTGAATTGATGATGGAAGTATCTCCTAATTCATGGATGAAGAATATTATATGCGTCTCAAGGATGGTATACTATATTTTGAGGACTTTTTAATGACATTCATCATTAAGATTTGTGTATTTCAAAGGATGATAGATTTTTTGGTTGAAAATAGGGGCTATTTTTAGAATTGGGACTCAAATTGGGAATTTAAGCATTGGAATATCTCAATTAGCTGTTTTGGACATAGAGTGAGGCCTGGTTGGTGGTTCAGGTTCTCAAGTGTGTTTTAGAGAAGGGATGGTGTGACCCATGAGCTAGTTGTGGGTGCAATATAAAGGCCATGCCTCATCCCTGGTAATTGTGGCGTAGCATGGATTGTGGCCTTTTTTATTTTCCTATAAGGAAGGAAGCCATGTTATAGACTAAATGGTTTCATCGTGGTGGTTTTTTGGTAGAAATACCACATTTCATCCAAAGGGTTGTGTCATAGAGGGGTCCCGGGAGGTAGGATCCTTGAGAGACCTCCCAAAGGCCAGCTGCACCATAACCAAGAAGGACACACTATATTATGGCCTAGTAGGGAACCCTAATGACATATTCCTAGGTCTAGTTCATGGAGGGTTCATGGGATTTAGGGACTTATTCTCCTCCTATGAAGTGGGTTGTCCCATAGATCCCTACTCCACACCACTTTCGATGTTTGGGTCGGAGGTTTTCACTATGTCCCATATAAACCCACCACAAGGAGACCCACCTTGCTTTTTTGAGAAGGGAGATAATTCTAATTTCCTAATCATCCATTTATTTTTATGTGGAATAGCCTCTTGGGGTGTCCCATTTCGGCCAAACCTTCCCCTTTTCTCCCTCCCTTTTATTCCCCATAATAGGGGTGGTTATTTGTGTATTTCAAAAAATATTATTAGTATGTTCATCTTCCTCCCTTCTATTTGTGTAATTCATGGTTATACATTAAATTTTAGTTGTTCTTGAAAGGGTTTCAATATCAATTCTAGGGAACCATGGTGGAATCAGGTGAGGACGATGGGGATTTGGCATGGATTTATGAGAGGACATCTCATAATGATGATAAAAAACTATCATTCATTATTTTCACTAAGGTAATCCACCAACCTAATTTATTTAGTGGTTTCACAAAAATTGTATGAATTTGATGATTTATTAGGTGTATGGTGATATAAATTTTCTACAATATGGTTATGGGGATACATCATGGGCCTTCCAGGTTTGGTTAATTGATGTTTTTATAATACAATGATTCCGAATGATTTTTTTACTGATTAATTCACTTTATTTAATTTTAAATAATTAATTATAACATTTTATAAATAATTATTTTTATGTCGTGGTGTGTGATAGGATGTTAGGATATAATGTGATCATGGGGGGACATGGATGGTCCTGGATGAGGGTGAGTGGATCTTGTATTGGGTGGTAACTCTATATTGGAGGCATTTGGTCCCTTAATACAAGATAATATATCAATTTATGCATGATTTATTTCCTTCATACATGTTTCATTAGACTGGTATATGGATAATTATCATGAGGACCTTAGAGGAAGAGTGAGGGTGGAATTGAGATTCCTTGAGTTAAAATAAGTTCTTCTTAACACATGAGTTGTTTGGGACCACCTTATAGCTATATATCTAGGGGATAAGATGATGTCTAAGAAGATAAGATACCATAAGTGGATCTTGTGATGTGAGATGAGTTATATGTATCCTAGTTTGGCTTTACTATGGATAGTTGGGAATGAATGAGAGGATTAGGCCTGGAGGGATTGGTGAGTCAACAGTTCATATCACACCTGATGAGTGGCACCCTCTTGGGGGTGGGTGGAGTCTTTGTGAGTGTGGTGAGTGGGATGAGTCATCCAGGACTGAACAAGGTGATATAGAAAGGGTATTTTACCATGTGATTGGGTTAGGATATCTATTGAGAGATATGTGAGGCAGAACCAAGTGTTGGTTGTATAGTGGCATTTTGATGAGTTTTGGGACTAAGATAGAGTCTAAGGTAGGGTATATCCTATGAGAATTGAGAGCATCATACATTGTTAAATATGGAATGGTACAATATATAAGAGATTACGGAGTGTCTGAAAGACCCTATTAGATTCCCTAACATGTGAGATGAGAATCCCTAGAGGACTGACATGTTATGTATAGACGATGATAAAAGTTCAATATGAGGGGATAGTTCTTGAGTGGAAAGAGCCATGTGATGAGATGGTGAGTTGTGTAATGGGTCCCATGCCTAATTTTGGTTATGTCTATTAATGGATACACACACATCTAGGGTGATGACAGTTCTATGACCAGGACCCACATTGAGTGAGAATGTGCTGGAGAAACTTCCATGAGTGATATGGATTCCTAATTGTGTATGATGTTTGGGAATTCCTTGAGTTAGAAGGTATGAGTTGATACTATATATGGACTTTCCATGAGTGATAGGGTTTTGGTAGGGACTATCTTTAGTGATAGGGTACTGGTCTACTTGTGTATGTTAGACCCGCCCTTGGAGAGGGAAGTGGTCATATTATGAACCTTTACTAAGTGAGAGGGTGGTGGGTGTGATGTGAAAACTCTATAACTGAGAGGTTCTGGTCGAGAAGTGGGATTATGCGAGACATAGAAGATTGACATACCTTAAGAGATAATGTAGTGTTCATGATATGGATGAACTCAACTTGACTGAGAAGGTGTTAGAAGGACTACCTTGAGTGAGAAGGTGAGTCTAAGAATTGGATGTAGGACCCTACCATGTCCCTTCAAGTAGTTGTTGAGTCCCTACCCAGATTATTTAGGTATGGGTTAAAATAATGGTTTTGTATCATTAGGTGATGATAGGATTCCAACACAGTGTCGGGGTAGGTATGAGGAGGTGTCATGGTGGCCTAGTTATTATATGATGACTCGGTGTGCATGAAGTGGTGGATTAGATAGCACATGATGTCCAAATCACTTGTGTGACATGTTTATCTTCATCGTACATACAAATATATGATAGTGTGTACTAGGTAAACTTGATGAGACCCTACTGAGATTTATTTCTCACAACATTTATAGTCACTCTTGTGTGTGTGTAGACTATATTATTTTCTTTAAATGTAAGAGAATAAGATGGTCTGTGGATTGTTATGGGGATCTCGATGCATTTTGGGACATAATTTTTATTATATGGTTTTCATATTTATATATATGGGTCATTTTTTCATTAAATTTTGACTATGGATTCACTTTTTTACGTTAACATCTTTCTTAAATTATATTAATTTTGTGGAAAACAATTTATATGAATGATAATTTCTGTTCTTTTGGTATGTATGGATATATCTTTTTGTTATTCCTTATTCCTTGTGTTAGTTTTTATAAGTAATAATTTTTCATGATCCATTATATATTAATAACCAAGTTTACTACCTATATAATCATGTTATTGAACAACCTCAACTACTTCCATGTTTGGTTTGTCGCTAGTGAGATTTAAACCAAAATATATACTGTGGTTCATGTTTGATATAAATTGTTTTCTTTTATATTATAATTCTCATATGGATTAAATTATTAACTATTCCATATATATACTTTATTATTTTTTATTATGTATAGTTATTATCCATTGATATAATGGAATTCAATATTATGGTTATATATATAGTATTTTGTTATCTCATGGGATTGAGTTATGAAATTAAGGATATGGGTGATAAATATAAAGTTTGAATTATTTAAAATGATCTTTTACATTATCAAATTACCATTTTAATGATAAAATAAATTTTATTATATAACAATGTATTAATTTATGTCTAATTTTGTATTTATTCATAAATTTGGAGAGTGATTTAAAATGGTTTTGATTTCAATATTAGTTCAATTTTTTAAAAATAATTTAAATAAAGTGAATAATTATTGTTTCATTAATTATATTTTGGATTTGAATTCAATATTATTCCATTTATTTTTCAAAATAACATATAATAATTTTTTAAGAGAATGCATATAATTTGGATGTATAAAACATATCATATCTCTATCGGTTTTCAAGAAAAGTTGTAGAGTTTTTTAGATTTTTCATTTACTAATTCTATATATAGAGGAATTTTACCCTTCCTATGTTATAATTATTTTTTAAAAACTTTTTTAATCCATGAAGAATTTATCTACCATAAAAAAATTATTTTTCAAAAAACCTACTATGTCTTGAATCATAATGGGGAGAAAAGGAAATATCAAAATTTTTAGGATCTAAATGAAAGGAATGGATTGGAGAATTTATTAGATGACTGGTTTCATTTTATTCATCATCATGAGAAAACATTATTCCAATTCAAGAAGAAAATGAAACAAGTACACATGATGCATGTAATGAAAATTATGATGTTGACAAGGTAAAAAAATTGAATGTTTTTGCCACAAATCATATATATTGGCAATGAGTTAAAATTAGAAAGATAAAATTTTTAATATGACTATTTCATGGAAAACCATGTATGGGATTTATAATAATATGATATATTATATTATTTACATTGTAAAATAATCACTTCAAGATGATACATATATTACCTCAAATTGATATATGTTATGGATGTTAGTTGATGAACTTGGGTTTTATAAAACCAAAATTCATTATTTCTTGAAATACTGCAGCTTATTATTAGAGAAAACCATTGACCAAAATGATTTTATGAAATTTAGAACAACATGATATAATTCAAATGATGATGGAACACCTTATATTATTCCACATAAAGTAATTTGGTAATTTCCATTCATTCTAGTCTCCAAAATAATTTTTTATGATGAAATATCAATAAATATGTGATTTAATGATACTGAGAGAAATAAGGATAATGATGATCTTGTTTATCCTAAAGATAGATTAGCATAACAAATATTTGATTCTTAATATCCTGATTTTCAGATAATGTGCATAATGTGGGTATGGGTCTATCATGTGATGGTTTTAATCCATTTTTTCATACACTTACTTCACACAACACATGGCTAGTTTTCATAAACTTTTATAACATTCCTAAATTGATGTGTATCAAAAAACCATTCACTTTAATGAGTATACTCATCTCTAGACCTTATCATCCTAGAAATGATATAGATTTATACATGAAACCATTAATAAAATAGTTGAATAATATTTGGAATGTGGGTGTTTTTTCACATATTATTCATGTTAAAAATACATATTTCATATTCATGTTGTTCTTATGTGGATGTTAAGTGATTTTCCTTCTTATGAAATGATTTTTGGCTGATGCATGAAGGGAAAATTTTCATGTTCTATTTGTATGAAGAACACCCAATCAAGAAGACTAAAATATCACTATAGTTAAATTTTTTAATGTAAATTGATGAATCATTCTAACAAATTTTCCATAAAGGTATAATCATCGAAATTTTGATAATACTGTGGGGACTAAAATTCCACCTTGATGTATATCTGTAAGTTTTTTCCTTAATTAATTATAATATGTTAGTTTTTCATTTGGGAAATGTTAGATGAGATATAGAAATACAAATAATGATTCCATTGAATCTAATAATAATTGGAAGAAGAAAAGTATATTATTTGAGTTTCCTTATTAGCCAACAAATTTATTATGTCATTGTTTAGATGTAATTCATATTGAAAAAAATATTTTTTAAATGTTTCTTTCAATTATTCTAAATGTAAAGTGGAAAGGAAAATATGATTTATAATATCAGCACGACTTGGTGGATTGGGGTATTAGACCATAATTTCATCATATATATATCATTAAAAATAATTTGAATGTTCCGTGTTATTATTATATGATGAACGTTACATAAAAAAATTAATTTCTTGAAGTACCATAGACTATCAGGTCTCTCAATGGATATTCAAGAAACATATCAAAATGGTTTAATAAAAGAGATTTGAAGTTGAAATATTTGAATACTCGTTATTATTACATTCTGCTTCAAGAGTTGATTCTAATAGTAATCCATCATCTAATATTCAATAATTCAAGGGTGTTAGTTATTTTATTATGCGATTTTTATAGAGATCGTTGTTCTAAAAAAATTCTAATTCATTCTTTCAAAAAAAAATAGTACTATTAATTTTTTGTGATTTAGAGAAAATTTTTCCTCCATAATTTTTTACATTCCTGTTTCATATAATTGTCTATTATCTAACAGAAATACTTCTTGGGTGACCTGTTGGTTTTTGTTAGATATATCTTAATTAAAAAATATATACACATTTAAGCCTTATATTTGTAATATGAATCATCATAATGGTTATATAGTGAATGATTATTTGGCTCAAGAATGTATGGATTTCTATTCAATGTATTTATCTGATGCAACCATGAGATGGAACCAACCAATGAAAAATGAAGAAGAGGAATATTAATAATTTGAACATAGTATCCCATCTATTATCTAAATATAAGGATTTCTAGATAATATAAATTGACTAAATTAAGCCTTAAATATTGGGCGATGAAACATTACATATATTTTTTTAATAGTTATTTTTTCAACGACTACATCAAGTGTATAAATTTAATATATATATGTTATCTCAACCCATATAATTATACATATGTTTTACACTATTTCAATCATTTATTATAGGGAACATAAATATTATAAATATAAATTATCATTATTTATATTTATTAAGGATAGATAATTTTCATAGAAAATATTTTTAGTCTTGGGTGAAATTAAAGGTAGAATTATTACTATAATAAAATTTAAAAAATTAATATTCAGTTAATTTAAATATTCATTTATAATTCATGTATTGATTTTAACGGATAAATATATCCTTGAGGAATTAAGATATTTGTATTTTAGCCATAATTCTATGGTCTATGAATAAAAATCAATTGTGATCAATAGGTACAAATTTATTATCACTAAACAAGAAATGATCATGAAAACATAGCATTATAGTGTTATAGTAACTGCCATAATAGATTGTTATTCCAGTGCATTAGATAGTATAATTCTATTTGAAATTTTATTTTATTATGGATTCATTGATAAAATACTAATATTGTATTATTACTCTCACGGTAAAGTCGCTATGATGAAATTCAAGAGGTTTGATTTGATGATGATACATGGAACATTTATTGAAGACTACGGATTTTGAGTTATTGAAATTAATCACATTCTTGCTACTGATGATCCATATATATTGGCATAATTGGAAAAAAAATTATGTCAAATACCATCTGATCCCTAAATTTGGGGTCATTATTGAAGTAATATTAATACATATTTTCGATGGTGGTGGGGATGAAATTTCCACCAACACTGCTCACATTGGTCTCAATCAATTTATTACTTATGATGACTCTAATAGCTCCATTTTCAGAGTTTATTATGAACCTAAAGTTATGGTGGGTGTAATATAGAATCATTAATATGTGTTCTCAGTTTTTTGGGTTTAGATTGACTTGGGATATTTAGGTTTATACTATTAAAATTTCATTAATGTTGATTACAACTATTTTGTGACCAACTTGACCTTCATGTAAATTTTCAATATAAATTTATTATGGTTTTCATTGATTTTCATTTTATAATATTGGATTGAAAAATATTAGAACCTAACAAAGCAAAAAAAAATTAAACAATCCAATTAGAAAATAACATTAAGAATTGAAATGAAACAAATTAAACTAATTATAATGAAATTCAAAACCAATGAAATTAATGACCTGAAATTTTTTTTCCAAATGACATAAACCAAAATATGAACCAAATGAAATAACACAAAAAAAGGAAAAATGACCTAATAAATTTACCAAAATGAACAAGCTAACCTAAAACTGAATTTATCAAATTGAAAATAGAATAAAAAAACTATATCATACCCATTATAAACATGCTTATTAAAATGTGTTGATTTTTCTATAACACGTATTTTATTTTTGGATATTCTTATCACTAAATATAATATGATTTTGTTATGTCACTACATATCATTTATTTGGATACATAATTGGTATTCCTTAATTAATTAATTTCACATATTTTTTCTTAATTGTTCTAAAAATTAGCAAATAATTTATAATTAAATGTATATATTTTTTGAAATATAGGAAATGAAAACCATTTAAGAGGTATGAAGGAAGAGGATGTATTACAATAATTACTTTATGAGAGTGATGGCCATTCCCCATCATAATACTATTGTGATTATTATATTTCTCATATATATATCAATAACATATAATGTCATGTCATTAATTTTGTGTCTAAATTTTAATCAAGAACCACCACCGAGGACACAATTATTCTTTGACCAACCTAGTGACAATGGTTCTTAAACAGATGATACGAGGGGGTGGGTAGTACTATAGATACTCACACCACTCATCATACCAAGTCACACCCTATCCCTTCATCATATATACCATCTATCACACTTTATTATCCCACAATATCATTAGAAGAACTTGGGATATTTAGACCGCCTATACTGTCACCACCATTTAAATACATTCCTCCTTGAATTTATTTTATTTATCTAATTATGGATCCCACTACCCATTCATATTGTACTTCTCTACTGATTTATATGACATAATATTTTCCTTCTACTTAATTCTCTATAGACTATTACATTAATTATCCTTTAAATTCTTCTCTGACACATTCTGATCCTTATGATAAGACTTTGTACCCCACTATTATTGTACAGGTTAATGATCTTTTAGAGCCTATGGATATAGCAATACCTATGGATCAGCCTTACTGAGATATATGTATATTACCCTAGTAAAAGTTTCTAACCATAATTAATTATCTTCATAAGATGTATTGATATAATATTTATCCTTTTTTCCTATCATAGGTGGATCTACCACTAAGAGACAAGGGCCTATATGCATGCATGATGTATGGAACTGCCACACATAGCTGATGGTTGATTAAAATCTGTATAATCAACTGAATTGTAAAATAGGGTGAGAATACAAGAGTTTTATAGATATGATTTTTGAATAATCTGACATCATTCCCATCAGGTCACTCTCCTAGAGACACATTTAAAATGAAGTAAAAAAATTCTTGGAAATAGATATGGGTAAGTAAATTCATTATATTTAATTTTACATTATTAATGTAATTATATAAATTACTATTTTCGTAGCACCTTTATTATAATTTTACTGATGGTAGGTAGTAAGGATTTCCCATCTCATGGAATTAAGTGAGACATAGAGAGAATATAAGAATGATTTATATAATGGTTGGATTTATAAAGTTGGAATAGATTTAAAGGTAATACCTATCATGAATGAGTTTCTAAAAACACATTATTGGAAAGTGATTCCTCATTGTAAGAGTGCTTATTTTAAGGTATTAATGAAATTTGATGTTTTGGAATGGAAATTGTGATGATTTACATTAATACTAGGTTTTTTATTATTTAAAATAATTTTTTTAGGAAGCATTAGATAGAAATAAAAAAAAGGATGTTGAAAAATACCTCCACACTTTGTGGTGGACTATGAGGCCAGAACATGAGAGGAAAAATGTATTTTTATTTAACAATTTTGTTAATTAGTTATAAGTTTTGAAAATCTATATTGCATGTCTTCTTATGATTCAATGTATTTTTATACCCTCTAATCACAAGATTCATCATTTGGTCATGTTGACTTATATTTAGGTAAACTTACTAAAATATAAAGAAATAATTTAATCTAGATTATGTAGTGCCTAATATTTCTAAATAAAAAAGAACGCATAATCTGTAAAACTGTTATAAGATGAAAAAATTCTATATTAAAGGTTTAAAAGTCATATACATGATTTCAGATGGTGGGATCTCAATGGATTGAGAGTTTGAGAAATTAATCTTACATTGGGTTATATTTTTTATCATTTAATTATTTATAATAAAATTGTCCATGAGGTATTTTTTTACATGGTGATTTATTATTTATCAATTCATAAACTTTTTTTATTTAAATAAATTATGGAAATCATATTTCTTCAATTTTAAAATATATAGATTCATTAGAATTATTTTCTAATAACAATATTGATGTACATGTCAGTTTATAAACATTACAATATATTTATAAGAAAAAATAGATTATTAGTAAGTTTTCTAACCATGTAGAGGGAAACCCATTAGTGAAATCATCCAATTTATTTAGAATTTCAAAGCCTCATTTCTAGTATTTTGTCATTTAAATTCAGTCGAATAAATCGTATTTTTTTATTTTATGACTTGTGAATTTGGATTAATATTGAGTTCATATAATATTATAAAGATCTATTTCATAGAATACTTTTAATATACAATGATCAATTATGTATAAGGCCTTTCATATTTAGGATTATATTCCAAATGAGTTATTCTCATTTATAAATATTTATTATTGATAATGTATTACTATATACTAAAAAATAACTAATGAAATTAATAATATATGAAATAAAACAATAACAACATAATTTCAACATAAGATAATATCGGAATTAGTTACATACAGGTATAACTATGATTGTTAAGGATATTTCCCAATTCTAGTAGATCTCCTAAAAATAAAACTCACATATAAACTATTTACCTAATCGTATAACAATAAATGTTCTACACATTTCCTAATTTTATGTTTGAATAAACCATCACATGTTCTCTCCAAGTTACCATTATGTGTGGGATATTATAAAATTTCTAAAATTTTCTCAACACTGAATAGCTCTGTGTATTTAATAATGGATGAGTTTGCATATTGGAATCTATAAAATTCATGAACACACTCTTATTTAAATATGGATGGTATGTATTTTCCTTTTCTATATTATTAGAATATAATGAACACCAGAGTTCCCCTTATGTATTAACTAGATGACCATTATATATGCAGGTATATTCATGTCTTTGTTGAAATTATATGTAATTAACTCATAATATGTTCATTGGATTTTCATTATGATTCAAAAAACCACAATAATTTATATTATCCTTCCCATATTATTTAATAAAATATATAATGTATATAAACCTTTCAGAATATTCTCAGAAAATTCATCTAAAAACATCATAAATTATGGAGTATAAAAATTTTACATCCAATTATGAAAATCAACATCAATAAAGGATTAATATTATTTAAAAATTTAGAGAAATTCAATTTTATTCTAGAAAAATATTTTCTCCTCCTTTATGAAATCTTTTATAACATATAACTTCATGAAAAAAATTCACTTCCACCATTATAATCAACTTCTAATCATCCACATAATATACATATTGAATTCCACTAATAGTTCATCTAAAATCTGTGAACATATAAAAAAATAAAATTCATCATTGTTATACATCTTGAATAATATAAATATGGATATCATGTGTCTGGTAATCATCTTCTTCACCTTGTAAATAAATATGTCTTCTAATGTTATCATACATGTCCTTCTCAATAAATTTAACTATTATGTCATCAAATCCAACACATAAACTCCTTGTTACAATATTACCCCTTGATTTTGTTTATAATACTACTATACATCACATTACCCCTTTTAACACTAATTTATTAATAGAAATGTATTGATTGATATTTAATTATACAAAACCATCCTTTTTAAATAATTTTAAATGTTATTCTTGTTTATATATTTCATTTAATTTTCTCCCTTATTCATATAGAATTTTTTAGGGGTATATATTCTTATTTTTACCCCCCATCATTTCAGTTTCATTGAATATATTTTCACATAGTTTGGGATAATACTTTACATTTATGTGAAATTTAATTCAATTTGGTTTGGTTATTAATTTTCAACTAAATATTCATTAATGAATTAATTTTGTTCAAAAATATAGTATTGTTGAATTGTGACTTTCTACATTCAATGTCATTTTAGAGGGAGGTATTGAATACTGAAGGATGTGTTCCATAAGGAAATTTTTTTTAATCAAGTAGAAATAAGAAATATGTAATCATGGTAAAAGAACAGACACAATGGCATATTATATGTTTTACTTTTTTTATTTCAAATTTTAATATCTATTTTTTAACTAAATAGTTCATTTATATTTTCAAAAGTGTTCTTTAGAAGCCCTTGATGAGTAGGAAGCTAACAACTTTGGGTAAAATGATCATTTACTCTAGGTATTAAAAGATGAGAACCATGAAATAGTACGTTGTTAACCAGGGAAGAGTATTATACTAACTAAATATTTTACAACATCAGGTTCTAGTTTTGGTAGTACCAAGTTGGAAACAACTCATATAGAGGCGGCATAAGCTCATACAAAAGTATCAAAGGCCAAAACAAATAGTGATGAGTAATTGTTAACATAGTCAAAAGGAAAACATGAAATTTATGAATGTTTTTTAATCCATAATTCCATCACCTCCACTAGATAAAACTTATTTTTCTAGATATATTCATGTAGAGGATACATTCATCATATGACGCACCGAGCGATGAAGATGATGGTCCTAGTGGTGGTCAGGGAGATGAATTTATTGGCAATGGTGATGGTGATGTAGATAGTGATGGAAATGGAGATGGTGATATTGAGGATGATGGTGAGGATGATGGTGTGGATGATGGTGATGATATTGGTTGTGATGATTGAGATATTTATCCTTTGTATTTTTTACTGATATTTATGACACATGATGTTCAATGATTGGATGTGAATGTATATATGTGATGTTTTAAATATTTTTTTTTTCACTTTTTGAATGCATTAATTAGTTTCTTGGATATTTTATATTGTTTGGTGGTGGTCTGGGTGTAGTTGTTTTGGTTTTTATAGGTGCACGTGTTTTGGTGTTTGTAGGTTTTGGTCCAAGGTGGGGGTTGTTGGCTGCCACGGTAATGGAAGGCTATACCTATGGTTTGTAGAACCATTTGTATAGAACTATATAAAAAATTCTATTAAATTTTTGGTATAGGCCAATACCTATGATGATATACCCTATGGTTTTTGAGAACCATTGGTAT
Source organism: Viscum album (assembly GCA_963277665.1). NCBI lineage: Eukaryota > Viridiplantae > Streptophyta > Magnoliopsida > Santalales > Viscaceae > Viscum > Viscum album. The sequence goes on from OY728167.1 coordinate 406,976,738, forward strand.
AGGCTATAACAACAGTTCTCCGGTCTATACTAATGGTTCAAAATCATTGGTATATCTCCTTTTTCAGAAGTGTAGTTTTCCTTTTAATAAAATAAACTTTTACCACCAAAAATTATTTACTATCCCACGGAATAATCTTTATTTATAAATTTTCTCATAAATTATTTTATAGAAAACATAAATTAAAAATCATAACAATGATAGTTTCATGAGAAACAATAAAAAAACTATTAAAACCATTTCATTTAAACAAAACTTTCACCTTTAAAAGGTAAAAAAAATTAATAATCTCATCAACTTACCCCATAAAAAATAAAATAATTTCCATTAAAACTCATAGAATGAATAGACACACCATATAGGTCTCTTCATTCATTATCCTTACAATCACCCATACAAGAATACGTACAAATGAATAAACACCGTAGTTAATTCCATATGTCTCTTATCGAGAACGTATTATTACCTAATGTGTTAGAGGTCTATATTAGATCCTATTTTCATCATATAAAATTTCCCAGAATCATTACATGAATAAAAAACATAGGATATATCACATTCATCATATAACTCATAATAATTTTCATTTTATCCTATAAGAAAAATCATTTTTAGTTATCTCATAAAAAATGTGAAAAATTATCCTTTTCTCATGAACATTTTTTTAAAATAAAAACTCCTATAATAATGGCAATAAGGTATTATTTGAAAATATATATAATCTTATAGAGTAATATTGATAATGAATAATATCTATGATGGTGGGAAAAGGAGGTCACATGGTAAATATTAAAATCATTATTTTTTATATTTTTAAAATAATGATAAAAATAACTTGTTGGACAAAATTTAAAAATATTAATTTTTAAAAAAAATTAAAGAAACTAAAATCTAGTTGAGAACTTCATTTAAATATATTTTTACTATAAATAAGAATATTATTTAAATATTTAAAAGAACATGGATATGGATGAAAATGATTTTGAAAGGAGAAAATTAAAATAAGGTTTTAAATAAAATCACTTATAGATTTTGTAACATTTGAATCAAAATATAATAGATGGAGATAACATGAAAATAATTTTCAAACTACTTTAATTTCAATAAATCAATGATTAAATATATACCTATGGATGTATATACATCACAAAAAACATGTTGTGAATATAAATTATTCTTAATAAAAGTAAATTGAGATGAGAAATATCTTACCTCGTTTCTTACTTCATTAACTATGTGAGGTCAAAAATTATAAATTTTCATTTAGATACTAAATAATTTAAGTTTAAATCGGAAATTTTGAGGTAATTTAATCCTTAACCATTAAAATAACATTGATACATTAATTGTGGTCAAAGTGGTCCTGGTTCCATCATATATGGTATATTAAACATGTTATGATTATAATTTTCATACATTAAATATACTTTTATACCCATCCATATTGGAAGTTGATGAAAAAATAATGAAATAATTACATAGATGTCGTAGTTCGCATATACACGTGAGCGACGTTTCAATTTTTATAGTGGATGAAAAAGAAACAATGAATATAAAGGTTTAACTTTCTAGAATCATATAGTCACTTTTAAAATTCATTTATAAAAATTTTAAGATAAATCATTTTAAAATAATTACTTTTGAAAAATAAACATCAATAATGGATCATTGAAATGAAAAAAAGGCCATAAAAAGAAATATGGGGATGGTGATAAAACATTTGAAAGGATGGAAAACCTTTTTAAACATTTTGAAATATATTTTTTTGGAAACCACATCATAAAAATTGTATTATATTTTCCTTTTGAAATGGGTAAATATAATTTTTAGATCCATAGAAAATAATTCATATTAGATTTTACAAAAAAAATAGGGAGAACATTGGAGGGAAGGAAAATATTGACTTAAAACGAAGATCCAATTAGGAGATGGAGGTTCATTCTTGATAACGATATACTATTAGGTTAGATAAAAGTAAAATGGGAAGATTTGGATCAAAATATACATTCTCACAGAAAATATAAAATAAAATATCATATAAAATGGGAAATCAATTAATAAATAAAATATTGATGTTTTAAATTCAGAATAAACTATATAACTCAAAGAAAGAGATTTAAGTTAGCAAAATCCCTTATAGACAACATAGTTAATGAAGTAAGAAACTTTTGAAATGGGTTCTATGAGGTGAAAATATAAATCCATATAATTCAAGAGATAATGCCACATTATACAATTCTAGGGAATAATTTACCCAACCTATATGAAATATATTTAATAAGAATAATTATAAATCTATAAATGAGAATTGAATTAATAAAAACTATTACAACTTGAGTTGAATTTAATCAAAAAAATCATGAAGGATATTTATTTAAATTAAACATAAATTATCATCAATATAAGTTTTTTTATGATATAATATTTAAATTAGGTATCATCAACACCACATAAATTAAATTAGGTGGATGATACAAAACATGTATCAAGGAGAGTAATTTGAGATGAAAACTCTTACCTTGGTCCTAATTCATTATGTGCTTTCACAAAATATCCTAAATAATTAAATTAGGTGTATAAATTATATAATCAAGAAAAATACTCATAATTATAAATACCAATACTCTTCATTGATAATAATTCCCAATATATATATATATATATTAGTTATTTTTTTTACATTTTTTCCACTTTGAGTGTTCTATACTTTATCTGTTTATATTAGTTTCATAGGAACGATGTTGGTATTCATTATTATTCCAAAGTTTATATTTTATGAACAACTAAAGTTATTGTAAGGTAATATTTATTATTATCATTGATGTTTCAATTTAATTCCATTATTATTTTATTATTTATCCTATAACATGGATTTGATAATTGGCTTATTTCAATGATTCTTAACCAAAGAAGGGTGTTTTATTAATTATTGAGTTTAATATTGATGTATCCATTACAAAAAAAAATAAATTATTATTTAAGTAATTATATCATATTAAATATTTAATTATGTTTTCATAGTCATCAATGATATAATTTCATTACATTGTTCAAGTAGGTGGTCAAATCAACCCAAACACGAACATATTATGATTATTGATGATTATGAGGTAATATAGTTGTAATATCATTAAAACACTAGAATAATGATTTTTTGTTTATTGGTGTGATATATAATAATGAAAAAGGAATTAAAGGAAGAAGTAATGGATACTAAAATATTACATAATTTGAATAAAACATTTTCCACTTAGTATGCTTGTTTTAAATGATTAAATTAACTATGATCATTTATTGATCACATCATTAATAGTTTCTCTAATTTTTCAAACCATAACCTCAATTGTATCATAAAAATAATATTAATCCAGTAAACCCCTTATCATGTCCATTGATGTAAGGTGGTGGTGAAAAAGAAAATTGCAAATCAATCGTTCCTTGGAGGTGGTAGTCGACGCGTATGCATGGTTGGAGATTTCATTTTATATAGAACGGTAGAAATATATAATATGTTATAAATATCATACTTATTTATAAAATTAAAGTTTACAAACATCTGTGTATGTTCTTAAAGTAAAAAAAACATGATTCCTTTTGGAGATAGTAGTTCACATAGACACACATGAATGTCATTTTCACTTTTATTAATGGGATAAGGGAACCAGTTATTGAAGATAATTCCCATAGAATAATAAAATTCATTATATAAATAATAATTATTTAATTACATAGTTATTTAAAAAATTTAATCTTATAATAAAAATATAATGGAAATAAGTTAAGTAAAATGATTACCCACATTGAGCCCATTAAGATTTCCTAGGAAGATTCCATAGAAATGGATGGAATAAGCTAATATATTGTGGAAAGAGGGTAAATATATTAAAATATAACTCCAAGGTAAGTAAAAATGGTAGAGTTTTAGGATGAAACGTGATTTTTAATAGTTCATTGAAGTACTGGTGAGAGGCCACTTTTATAAGTTATGAGAATGTCATTTTTGTAAATATTTCAACAAAATATAAAGGGACCACATGATAAACATGTCAAGTGGCTCCTGAAATAAAAAATAATTGAGTATAGGGTGATCTAAGGTTAGTAATCTCTAAAAAATCAATTATAAACATGTTTTTAACATGTTTCAATCCATTTACCCCTTGAATTATTACGTTTTCCATTTTGGGTTTTATCACGGTAATAATTTTTTACCTAAGGCCTCATTATCATTATTCCAAAAAATAATATTCCACATATTAGATAATTTACACCCATTTATTCTAAATTTTAATTCTATTTAATCTGATTCAATTTTTAAAATTGTCAAAAATTAATTTTAATATAATATATGTATAATATTTAAAATAATTTTGTAAAAAATTAATTTAGTTTTAAATTATCAAATATATGGTTTTAAAGTATAATAAATATTTGAAAATGTATAATTTCAATTATAAAAATAATATTTCTCAAGAAAAAATGTTTTATAAATATCTAATTCATACTTATATACTAATAATTGTAAAGAAACTACAACACTGTCATATTTCATTATTCACCTAAAAATCAATTTTTTTTTGAAAAATATAAAAAAATCATGATAAAATAATTATGAAACTATTAATTAAAAATTAATTTAGTTTTATATAATTTATATTATAAAAATTTTAAATTTAAATTTTAAATGAAGATTCAAAATAAAAAAGAAAAACCTATTTTATTGAAAAATGATGTTTTTAAAGATTAAGTGTTCTTAATATTATTTTATATCAGTTTATAATTTAAATAATTTTAATATATTAGTTTATATTATGAAATATTGTCACGAATCGTCCCCCAGGGCCCGTGTCGTGACTACCCCAAGCCCGCCTTCCATAGGCCAGGGGATGGCGACTAGCATCGGAAGGGCTTATCCAAAAAACTGAGACGGCATAGCCTTTAAACCTGTTAACTCACACAACCAAGTACACAACAAGATAAAATCTCAAGGTAAACTATATAGTAAACAGAGTGAGTATCTTAAGTAAAAGGGGCTGAAATTCAAGTCCAACTGGAAAGTACAAGGAAAAGTGAAAAGTACAAGTAAAACTGAAAAACAGCTCCTGCGATCACCCGTCAAGGATCCTACCTGAAGGGTAGGTACAGCTCTTGAACGGTCTTCACTATGGTACGCCTCATCTAAGGTCCACCTCTGAGCAGCCTCCAATCCTCGTACCCTCATCCTCAATCAACGTTGTCTGTCATTTGCACAAGACACAGCAAGGTGCGGGCGTATCCCGTGTAGGGGTGAGTATAACAATACTCAGTAGGGACCCTGAGACCCCCAATCCACAAAGGATAAACCACAAAGTATGGAAACAACAGTCAACCCTACTTAGGTATATGCCCATACATATACCTAAGTTATCAAGTTTACCCATCTCATTCATGAGGAAACACAAGGCCCAAATCATTAGCCAAATTCTAAACTCTTCCATGAAGGAAAGAATACCATGAAGTTAACACCACAAAGGTAAGTACCACAAAGGTAACACCACAAAGGTAAGATACCATAGAGGTAAATACGTAGCTCACACCAGGTATATAAGTAAGGCACGGAAGTACAGATGATTAATCAAGAATCTAGATCATCTTATTCTATCGAGAGACACTATTAATGACTATATAGAGTCTGACCCACACAAGATCGATAGGTACTAACCCCCGCTGACCCACACAGGATCTGACCCACACGGGACAGGTATGTGCTGACCCACACATGATCTGACCCACACAAGATCGGTATGCGTTGACCCACATAGGATCACTGAGCGCTGACCCACACAGGATCTGACCCACACAAGATCGGTATGCGTTGACCCACATAGGATCACTAAGCGCTGACCCACACAGGATCTAACCCACACAGGATTGGTGCTTACCCACACAGTATCGCTCGGTACTAACCTCCGTATGATCTGTCTCCAACCTCTGCCTCACTGCCAGCTACTGGGTTCCTGCACTAAGCATGCTTGATTCCAGAAGTTTACACTCCTCAAGCCATCGATTGATACTTCAACTTCCACAAAGTCCCATGAAGAAGTATCCCATAGGTCTTCCATGTCATAAGGGACCCAACTCAACAGACGACACTTCAATCGGACGTCCGGTCGGTAAGTTATTAGCATTTCTGCTCCGAGGGCCCGATTGGATTCGAGTTTGATCCAACTCGTATGTACTCCAACTTTATCTAAAACTCAAGTTTAATATACTACCTGAATGGCCTGAAGGCCTTTATTTTTATTTATTTTTGATAAACCCCCTTTCAAGGGATGAGAGGGAACCCTTACAAGGCCCGTAGGCTTAGAGATTACATGGCTCATAGGCTTTAGGAGATTACATGGTCCGGTCTGACCCAGTCGGACCCAGCTTGGGCCGAGCCGACTTGGTTCGGGTCGACCTGACCCAGTCCAGGTCTGGCCTGGTTGGTCTGGATCTCAGCGAGCCCAGACCACTGGGTTGTGGTCCAGCCCAGCCCCCGAAGGGGGCAGCCCGGCAGCGCGGCCCGCAGTGCAGCCCGTGGTCGGGTGGGCCACCGTAGCGGGGTCCTCCCTAGACTAATCCCAGTAAGGACATGCCTCCTAGTTCACCCTAACAGACAAAGGAATGTTCGGTATTTGGAAGTGGGGCCTTCCAGAGCAGGTCCTACTCGGTGCGCCACGGCCGGACGGTTCATCGTCCGGTCCTCCTCCTTCCAACAGTGTGACGGCGCCGCAATCATCTGTGGCCGGCCAGGTGTCGGCCATCCTTCGGCCTCCGTCGCGGCCAAGCGGCAGCAGTCTCTTGCTACGGTGGCATGGACGTGCTCCGCCTCCTATCCACGCAGTCGATCGGGTGTCGGCCACCACCCTGCTCCATCGCAACCGACGGGCCACGGTCTCCTGCTCATCCGGTGGTGCAAACACAGACCACCCTACCTCCACGTGGTTGACCGGTGTGTTGGCCACCTTCCTCTTCCACGATTCACTACATCTCCATTCTAAGCCCGAAAAATATAATGTTCTCATATTCGAGATTCTCAGGTTGAGGGCTCCGCGTCTATATGTCGCGCTCCACAAAACATTGTGTTTTCAGTGCTGTTAATTATTTGGCATTGAAAAACACATGAATAATGCGGGAAGAACAAAAGAAAAGAGGCAAGGTATAAGTGTGGAACGATGGACATGTTAGTTTTTCCATCGTCATTGTGAATCCATAATATGAAGAATTAACAAATAAATTAAATCATATTGAAAATTAAAACCCCTACCTCGATCGTTCGTTGGAAGTGTTGTGAGGAAGATGACGATGGTGACGCCGACATTCGTCGCTCCAGCAAGATGCTCCAAAGTCGGTTCCTCATTCTTCGTTTGGAATTCATTCTTCTTTAGAGGATGATCTCTCAAAAGCTCTCCCATAGCTCTCCCCAAATCCTCCTCTTTTACCAACGATTTTTCCAACCTCAAGAAAGGTGAGGATCCAACTTAATAAATTAAGTTTATTAATTAATCAAAGTTGGCACTTTAGTTAAGTTTAAGTTGGCACATTCTATTGGGGGGATTCCAAGGGTTTCCCTATATTTATTGAGAGAGTTCTGGTGGTCCCACCACTAAATATTCAAATGGGAGGTTTCAATTTCAAAAATAAAATAAAGCACATTTATTTTATTTTCTCCCACGAAAATTCTGAAAAAATAAATTCTACCCTCAACCTACTGCGGTTGAGGTGAAGGTCTCCTTTAAAGAATATTAGTGCTGCGAGTTCAACGGTGCCCTTGGATTTCAATTCCAAGCATCGGTTCAAAAGTTACAAAACGCCGCTCGCGCGTTTACTGAACGTACCTAAAAAAAGCTCAAAATTTCATTTCAAGTACTCTGGGCCTCAAAATCACATGCCTTCAATTTTCGTGGACTTTTAAAATTCTCATATAATAAAACAATTACATGGAAAATCTGGGTCTTTACATTCTCCCCACCTCAGGGCTTTGTATCCCCGAAAGCCGCAACACAAACTAGGAAAACAAGTGGGGGTACTGAGCACGAATATGAGCCTCCCGCTCCTATGTGCTCTCCTGGAGGATCTCGTGCTGCCAACGTACGTGAACCAGAGGTATCGATAGCCCACATAGGACTCTCTCCTATCGATCCTCAATCTCTATTGGAACCTCTGAAAACGTCGCTCCGTCATTGATGTCTAGCTCGCCCCAGTCAATGATTTGTGAAGGGCCATGCACGTATCTCCTCAGATGGGATACATGGAAGATGTCATGCACCATCTCCAACTGTGGTGGAAGGTCTAGGCGATATGCCACCTCTCCAACCCTGCTAAGTACTTGAAAGGGTCTGATGAACCTCAGAGATAACTTGACGCCCCCACCAAATCTCTACAAACCTCATCAAGGTGAGACCCGTAGAAATACATGGTCCCCATCCTCAAACACCAGAGGTCTCCATCTCCTATCATCATAAGATTTATGTCTGCTCTGTGCAGTCTTCTTCCACTCATGGATGATCTGCACCTTCTCTGTGGTATCCCGTAACATCTTTTGTCCCATGAGTGTTGACTCCCCTAGGTCAGTCCAGTATAGAGGTGATCTTCAAGGTCGATCGTATAATTCCTCGAATGGTGTCATTCCAATAGTGGAGTGATAACTGTTATTGTATGTGAACTCCATTAATGGCAAGTGAACATCCTATGTATGGAAAAAATAAAGGACGCAAGCACATAGCATTCCCTCGAGGTTTTGAATGGTCCGCTCTGTCTGACCATCCGTCTGAGGATGGAAGGTAGTTCTCAACTAAAGTTGCATCCTGAACGCCCCCTACAACCCCTTCCAGAGCCAGGAAGTAAAACGTGCATCATGATCAGAGACAATCGTAGATGGAACTCCATGAAGTCATACAATCTAATGCATGTAGAGGTGTCCCAAGCTCTCTATTGAACCTTGATCTCTGATAGGTAGGAAGTGAGACGACTTGGTTATTCATTCAATGATCACCTAGATAGAATCATGACTCATGGACGTGTGTGGAAGTCATGTCATGAAGTCCATGGAAATTCCATCCCATTTCCACTCTGGCACCTCTAATGGCTGAACTAAGCCTGCTGGAACTTGATGCTCTGCCTTCTCTTGCTGACAAGTGAGGCACTGTGAGACAAACTCTACTACTGATTTCTTCATTCCTGACCACCAGTGCTGACATTGGAGGTCCTGGTACATCTTTTCCACTCCTAGATGTACTGCTAGAGGGGACGTATGGAACTCCCTCAACACTTCCTCCTATAGCGCCATCGGTACCATAGTACGTCCTCTGAAGAGGATGACATGCTCCCCACCTTCATAAAATCCATCAGTTGCATGTCCTATAGATATCTGAGCACGTCGAGCCTCGCAGTAATTTTCCCCAAGCTACACCTCCCTGACTCGCTGAAGGAGTGGGGGAGTGACTGTCAGAGACTGAAGATAAGATTCTCCATGTCGATCCACATAGGATGTCCACAAAGCGGATAACTGCTCTGTCTCCTCACTTAGCAATTGTATACCAGATCTCTTGCTGATTTCATCTACTACTACATTCCCCTTCCCAGGAGTATAGACTATCTTGAAGTCATAGTCCTGGAGGAACTCAAGCCAACGCCGCTGTCTCAGGTTCTGGTCCTTCTGAGAGAAGATGTACCTGAGACTCTTGTGATCAGAGTAGAATGTAAAACATTCACCCATCAAGTAATGTTTCCACATATTCAAGGTGAATACCACTTCTGCTAATTTTAGGTCATGAGTAGCGTAGTTATTCTCATGTTGTCTTAGCTATTGAGAACCATACGTGATCACTGCTTTCTCCTACATCAGGAAACTTCCAAGTCTGCTCCAAGATACGTCATAGTAGACTATGTAACCAATGCCTTCCTCTGGTAGCCTCAAGATAGGGACACTCTTCAGTATCTTCCTCATCTCCTGGAAACTCTGTTGGTGTCTCCCCGACCACACGAAGGGTTTCCCCTTCTTCTTCAACGCTGATAAGGGTGCCACAACTCTAGAAAAGTCAGGCACAAACCTCTGGTAGTAACTAGCCAAACCCAAGAAGCTCCACACCTCCGTCACACTCTTGGGTGGCTCCTAAGAAAGCACAGGCACAATATTTGCTGGATCTATTGAAACTCTAGCCTTCGAGATGACGTGTCCCAGAAAGTGAACCTCTCGGATCCAGAACTGGCACATCGAGAGCTTACCATAAATATTTTTTTCTCTCAAAGTATGTCTAGAATTATCTGTATATGATAGGCGTGCTCCTCCTTTGTGGCTGAGTATATCAGGATTTTTTCGATGGAGACTACCACAAAGTGATCAAGGTATGGCTGGAATATCATGTTCATGAGTCCCATGAACACTGCTAGGGAGTTGGTCATGCCTAATGGCATAACCAAGAACTCATAATGGCCATACCGACATCTGAAATTTATCTTCTGCACATCCTCGTCTCATACCCTGAGCTGGTGATAGCCTGATCTGAGGTCTATTTTCAAAAACCATCATGCTCCCTTCAGCTGATCAAAGACATTGTCAATCCTCATGAGTGGGTATTTGTTTTTCACGATCACCTGGTTTAGGCACTGATAGTCCACATAGAGTCTCAAACTCCCATCCTCCTTCTTTCCGAACAAAATCAGGGCTGCCCAAGGAGAAACACTGGGCCTAATAAACCCCTTTCTCTATAAGTCCTCCAGCTGTTCTCGCAGCTCTCGTACCTCCGCTGGATCCATCCGATATGCTGGAGTAGATATCAGTAATGTCCCGAGGTACAAGTTGATGTATAATTCCACCTCTCTTTGAGGAGGTAGACCCAGAACATCATCAGGGAAAACATCAACGTACTGGTCCGCAACTACAGGATAGCTCGGACTCTCAACATCAACTGCTCCGAGGGTAAGGCTAGCCAACTGATGTGTGATCGGCTTCACCCTTTTTCGGGTAAGTCTATCCTATGCTGCAAAGGTTCCCTTCTCACCAGTGAAGGAAAAAATTGTCCCATACGTGTGGACACACCGCACTTTGTACCTAATATAGTCATTATGAGCATGGACTGTGGATAACTAGTCCATACCAAAGATGACGTCGTAAGGCCTCAATACCGCTGCTAGAAGATCCCAACTGAAGCTCTCGCCACCTAGAGTAAGATTTCACTACTGGAACCAGTGTTTGATTGTCGATTCTGTTCCCGTAGGAGTCTCTAGCCATAATAATCGAACCAAAGGCTCCACCGGAATCTCCAAGCTCCGAAAGAGGGTCATTTCAATAAAATAAAGACTGTAACATGTGTCTACAAGTACTACATCTAAGGTGGAGTAGACACATATCATAACTTGTATCATCTCCGGAGCGCCGTGGTCGTAGGCCTTAGCTGATGAAGATGAGCTTGTCCCTGTCCACCTACTCCCTATAGTCGGGGTGGACCACCTGGAGGTGGTGGTAGTAGAACCTCGAATCTCCGCCCACTGCCTGTTGCATAGCCTACTCCTCTTCTGCGTCCACCTCCTACCTACGGACCTCCTCGATCAAATCTCCACCTCTTCCCAGGCGGTCCTTCGACCATCTGATGGTCATCCGTACGGTGGGTTGGGAGGTCACGAGCCATGTGACCCTACCCGCCAAATGTGTAACACTACATTTTCATCGCCTCTCCTAATCTATCCCGAGAGCCCCGCACCACCGACCCTGTATCCTACAGTCATCCACCTATAGGTCTGGTCCTCTTAGACCTCTGCATCATCTGTCTATTTTTATCTGCAGATGACTCTGCTACATAACGTCTAGTGGTGGGTCTCGATGCTGGTGACTACTCAGAAAGGAATCTCTCCACTAAGAGTGCTCTCTCTAACACCCCCTCCTGCGCCGGGATGCTGAGAAAAATCTTCAAAGCTCTAATCTACCATCTAAGCCCCTGCTCGAAGGTATAGGCCCTGAAGAAAGGGTCTCACACCATGTCAGTGTAGTAGCGCGAGAGGTCGGTGAACCTTGTTGAATAATGAGCCACGTTCATGCTTCCCTGCTACAAGTGGAGAATATCCTATATATGCACTGAGCATAAGGTTGCTGGGACAAACTCTGCCCTGAAAAGGCTCTCGACGTCCGCCCAGATGAGGTTCACCTTATTGGGAACCTAGAGCATCGAGCTCCACCATCTGCCCACTGCTTTCTGAAGAAGGATGGTGTAAAGGATCACCATGAGATCAGTTGGTGTCCCTACCAGTCGAAAAAATCTAACCATGGCCTCCATCCAGTCTTCCGCCGTCTATGGATCTGTCTCGCCCCGGAACCTCGGTGGCCTCTGGCATTGAAACTCATGCAATGCACTCAAGTGGCGGGCACCCTCTTCTATTAAGGCTGGTGGCATCGGCTAACCAATGGGTAGTGGTGTTTCTGGTACACCACCTAATGGTACAAATTTTGTAAGGGGTCCATGCACCGAAGCCTCGTTGCTTGGTGGGATGTCATCACATACTCTACCTGGAACCCTGGCTGGTTGTCTGTGTGGAGGCATCGTGAAATGAAATAGGTGCGCCACGGTTAATAAGTTATACCTAGTGAGATTAATCAAAGAGATCAAAAAATAAAACTTTTCAATGAAACACACACAATCCATGTTTTACTACACTGAGTCAGAAATTAGAATTCAGGGTCCTGGTGTATGGATACGTCGGCCGCCACACCAACACTAGACTCCCTAAACTAAAAACAACACTCATCACACTTAACACTATTTCTAGATAGAAAATATCAAATTTCTAGTTCTTAGGTAGAACCAAACTCCTCTGATACCAATTTTTCATGACCCGTCCCCTGGGGCCAATGCTGTGACTACCCCAAGCCCGCCTTCCATAGGCCAAGGGCTGGCGACTACACCGGAAAGGATTATCCCTAACACCGAGAAGTAATTTCCTTTAAACTTGTGAACTCACAAAACCAAGCACACAGTAAGATAAAATCTCAAAGTAAACTATATAGTAAACATAGTGAGTACAGTAAGTAAAAGGGTCCAGAATAGAAGCCCAACTGGAAAGTACATGGAAAACTAAAAAGTACAAGTAAAAATGAAAAACAGCTCCTACGATCACCCGTCGATGATCCTACCTGAAGGGTAGGTACAGATCTTGAATGGTCGTCACTGCGGTATGCCTCGTCTAAGGTCCACCTATGAGTAGCCTCCAGTCTTGTTACCCTTATCCTCGATCAATGTTGTCTGTCATCTGCAAAAGACACGGCAAGGTGCGGGCGTAGCCCGTGCAAAGGTGAGTATAAAAATATTCAGTAGTGACCCTGAGACCCCCGAAGGTCTCTTAAAATCCACAAAGAATAAACCATAAATTATGGAAACAACTGTCAACCCTACTTAGGTATATTCCCATACATATACCTAAGTTATCAAGTATACCCATCTCATTCATGAGGAAACACAAGGCCCAAATCATTAGCCAAAAGCTCAACTGTTCCACGAAGGAAAGAATACCACAACGGTAACACCACAAAGGTAAGTACCACAAAGGTAACACCACAAAGGTAATATACCACAGAGGTAAAGACTCAGCTCACACCAGGTATATAAGTAAAGAACAGAAGTACATATGATTAGTCTAGAAGCCAGATCATCTTATTATGTCGAGAGACACTACTGCTGACTATACGGAGTCTGAACCACATGGGATTGATAGGTACTAACCCCCGCTGATCCACATAGGATCTGACCCACACAGGATCGGTATGCACGGAACCACACAAGATCGTTGAGCACTTACCCACACAAGATCTGATCCACACAGGATCTGTATGCACTGACCCGCACATGATCACTGAGCGGTGACCCACATAGTATCTGGCCCATACAGGATCGGTGCTGACCCACACAGGATCACTCGGTACTAACCTCTGTATAATATGTCTCCAAACTCTGCCTCACTTCCAGCTACTGGGTTCCTGCACTAAGCATGCTTCATTTAAGGAGGTTCCTCTCCTCAATCCATTGGTCGATACTTAAACTTCCACAAAGTCCCATGAAGAAGTATCCCAAAGGTCGGCCACGTCATAAGGGACCCAACGCAACTAACAGCGCCTCAATCGGACACCCAGTCTGTAAGTTATTAGCGTTTCCACTCCGAGGGCCCGGTTGGATTCAGGTTCAATCCAAACAGTCCATACTCCAACTTTATCTAAAATTAAAGTGGAGTATACCTAAAGGAACTTCTCGATCCAAGGACTCTAGCACCATAGAGGGTTTTTCAAACGGACGCCCAGATCAAATGTTATGGCCAAAAAAAAGTAATACTGGGTCCAGATGGGCCCGGGTCCGGCCTAGTTGGCCTGGGCCTCAGCAGGCACGACCCATTGGGTCGTGGTCTAGCCCGACCTATGAAGGGGGAAGCCCAGCCCGACCCACCTGGCACGGCCCGCGGTCAAGAGGACCACCCTAGCGGGCTCCGCCCTAGCCGACGCCCAGGAGGGAGGCACCTCCCAGGTCACCTGAACGTCTAAAGGCGCATTAAGTTTTTGGAAGTGGGACCCACCGGAGTGGGTCCTTCTCGGTGCACCACAGCCGGCCAGTTCTCCAGTAGGTCCTCCTCCTCCCAGCGGCACGATGGCAACGCTGTCATTCGCGGTCATTCGGGTGTCGGCCGCCCTTCAGCCTTCGTCATGGCCAAGCGGCCACGGTCTCCTACTACGGCGGCGCGGACGCACGCCGCTACCTCTCCGCACAGTCCATCGGGTACTGGCCGCCACCATGCTCCACCGTAGCCGACGGGCCGTGGACTCCTACTCGTCCGGCAGCACGGACGCGCACCTCCCTACCTCCATGTGGTCGACTAGTGTGTCGGCCTCCCTCCTCTTCCACGGTTCACTGCATCTCCGTTCTAAGCTCGAAAAATATAACGACCGTATATTCGCGATTCTCGGGTCGAGGGATCCACATCCATATGTCGCACTCAACAAAACATTGTGTTTTCAGCACTGTTAATTATTTGGCGTTAAAGAACACACGAAGAACGTGTGAAGAACAAAAGGAAAGAGGCAAGGTATAAGTGCGAAACGATGGCCATGTTATTTTGGCCATCGTCATTGTGAATCCAGAATATGAAGAATTAGCAAATAAATTCAATCATATTTCAAATTAAAACCCCTACCTCAATCATCTATTGGAGGTGTTGTGAGGAGGAAGATGATGATGGTGACGTCGGCATTCGTTGCTCCCGCAAGATGCTCCAAAGTCGTTTCCTCGTTCTTCATTCGGAAGTTGTTCTTTGTCAGAGAATGATCTCCCAAAATCTCTCCCCTATCTCTCCAAAAACCCTCCTCTTTTTCCAACAATTTTCCCAACCTCAATAAAGGTGAGGATCCAACTTAATAAATTAATTTTATTAATTAATCAAAGTTGGCACTTTAATTAAGTTTAAGTTGGCACATTCAGTTTTGAGGATTCAAAGGGTTTCCCCACATTTATTGGGATAGATCGGGTGATCCCAACCAATAAATATTCAAATATGATGTATAAATTTCAAAAATAAATTAAAGCATGTTTATTTTATTTTCTCCAATGAAAAGTCCGAAAAACTAAATTCTACTCTCGACCTACTGCGGTCGAGGTGAAGGTGTCCTTAAGCGAATATCAGCGCTGCGATTTCAATGGTGCCCTCAAATTTCAATTCCGAGCACCGGTTCAAAAGTTAAAAAACGCCACTCATGAGTTTACTGAACGTACATAGAGAAAAGTTCAGAAATTCATTATGATCACTCCGGGCCTCGGAATCACACGCCGTCAATTTTCACGGACTCGTAAAATTCCCATATAATTAAAAAAATACATGGAAAATTCGGGTCTTTAAAAATATTATACACTTTCATTTAATACTAGTCAGTTTTTTGTTTGTATAAAATATACAATACTTTTAAAAATCTATTTAAGAAAGAACAATTTTTTAAGTCTCGTTTATTCTTTATCTTCTAAATATAATAATTTTTTAATGATTAATATAATTTTATTTAACAGTGTTTATTATTATTATTATTATTGATTTATTAATAATATTCATCTAATAATCATTGAATCAATATTTTTCAATGTTGTGTGTGGATAAATCTGTCAAACATATATGAAAAAATTAGAGGAAAAACTATATAAAAATCTCAAGTCATTACAGGATGGATGGAAACCATGGGGTCACTTGACGAAAAGTTTGGTTATTTTAGTTTTATTTTCTATCATGGTATTATTATCCATCTCTAACTTCTTATTTCATGGTTCTTATTATATTATTGTTTATTTTTTGGGGGATTTTCATTATTTTTTGAGTCATATTTCATTATTATACTTTGATTAGTTTATATCTATTTATAGAACTTATTATTCAATTTATCATGGATGTTAAATGTAAGAATTGCCCATGTTAAATTTTTTGAATAAATTGTACTACTTATTAAATCATATTTATTTGTATAAATCATTCCCACATTCATATATCTTATTCAGAAGTGTTATTCTTCATCCTGTGGGCATCAAGGATGCCCCTAGAGTTATGTCATGGGATGGATTGGGTGTCTGATTCATAGGTTCCTTAGAGTGGTTTATTAGAAAAAAATGATATATATATACATATCCCTCTTCATATTGTCCCATAATAAATTATCCTTGAGGTCTTTATACGTATTTTTTTCTTCCAAGATTGAAAGAGAATGATGAGTTATATTCATTATCAAACAACTCTTTATTCAATTTTCTTTTTTTTAAGGGATTCATATTCATTTCCAAAATCATCTAATTTCATCATTTTCAAAGTTATGATAAAAAATATTCTCTTTTTTATTAAATAACTTTACATACTCCTTCCATTTACCCATAATCTTTATATAGATATATGGTCAAGCAGTCATTTTGGAAAGATATAATTTCTTAACTTGTCATATGATTTTAGGGTTCGTCCTTTATAAATCCATGAGTATAGGGTTTCTTTCAATCCTCATCAGGGAAAAGGTAGCATGAACCTTATTATTTATAAAAACCCCACTTTTTTTCATTATGAGGGTGTTAATGTATTATGTAGTAATAGTATTTGATGAAATATAGAAATCTCTTTTGGTTCATGTTAAAATCCTTCTATGTGAATATTTATATTATGATCTTATGATCTATATATATTTTTCACATTTTACCATAGATAAAATGCCTCTATATCATTAATTAAAACATTTCCATTCCTATATCTAAATCATTTGTATGATAATTCTTCTCATGAACCCTTTATTTACGTGAGGCATAAGCTACCACCATGTGATTTTTTAAGAGAACATATCATAATACCTTCATTGATGCATCATTGTATATCAAAAAACCTTCTTCAATCTAATGCAATTTGATTATATGTTCATTGAATAACCTTTTATTTATCTCCTTGAAGTTTTATTCACAATTATTTATCAATAGGTACTCATCTCCCTTTCTTGATTACTTAGTGGATTTGATATTCATCGTAAATTTCTCACGAAGAGTTCATAGTATCCATCCAATCCAAGAAAACTATATATATTCATTATAGTGGTTGTTATGTCTCATTATTTAACAACCAATGTCTTTTAATGATCCCCTTATATATGCTTTCATGTGTTTACATGACCCAAGAATTATACTTTAGGTTTCCATAATTCTTACTTTTTATATTTGGTATACAATTTCTCTTTATCAACGTATGTATCAAAATCCTAAAAAATTCATCATACTCTTCCATTAATTTGGAATATATGATAATATTATCTATATATAATACTAAAAATTGATCACGGTAATCTCTAAAGACCCTATTACTTAGATCCATGAGGATATTTGGGGAATTTTTATATTAGAATACAACCACTATGAATTTCTATTGTCTATATCTTCTATAAAAGTTTTACTTGGGTATATACACCCTTTGACCCTTAATTGATGATATATAGATCAAATTTTAATCATTGAGAAGTATTTATCCATTTTTAGTTGATTAAAAATTCACAATTTAGCGACCCAGGATTTTCATACATAGATATGACATTTTTTTAGATAAATGCTCATTACTTTACACAAAAACATGCCTAAGGACTGTGATATTTTAGTGCCTTTGGAAACCTACAAACACAAACAACTGGTCCATAGGTAAACTACATCATCTCCCACTTGATCTTAATAACTATCACCCTTCTTAGACATATCATATGTAATAAATTTCTTTATATCCTAGGGAAAGTAATTATAAAAATGGGTGAACTCATATTCTCAGTAAAAAAAACAAGTGATACACATAAGCATAACATGAACATAATAGTATGAGAATAAGAGAATATCATTTGAAAACCATACCCTGCATATCAAATATCATAACCCCAAATAATGAAATAAATATTTTCAGTTCATAATAAATGTATCATAATGAAATCAAATAACCTAATCCATGTATAACAACCCAGTCTTGGAATACATTAACATTACATCACATTTATGAAATACTTAAAACATTACAAAAACAGACACCTGAAGACCATATTAATTTAGTACATTTAGAAACCTAGAAAAATAAACATGGGTACATAAGTGATATACATTATCTCTTACTAGGTTTTTCATGACTATAACCCTTCATATACACATCAAACATAAAACACATATTCATAACCTGAGGGAAAGGGAAAATAAAAATGGGTGAGCTCAAATTCTCAGTAATGGTACATAAGGGAGACAAGTAAGCATAAACATGAGCATAGGGGGTATGATTACATGATAAAAAAATTTAAGATCATTCCCTTCATATAAAAGATCATAAACTTGAATCATTGAATAATTATTGACAGTTCATAATACATGAATCATGATGAAATAAAGAATATAATCCATAAAATCGTAACATAGGAATAAAACAGGAAATTGTGTCACACATATAATCATATAATATGATTTCCATAGTATCCAATGATTCAATACCAATACCATTTTAGTAGTATGGGTTCACTCCCCATTCCACCTTGGTGGTAATGGTTTACTCACATGGCCATCTTAGTAGAACGATTTCACTCCTCATTCCATCTTGGTAGTCATGGGTTCACTCTCAAAGCCATCTTAGTAGTCAAGGTTCACTTCCAATACCATCATATTTTATCTCATGATATATAAATCATTAACTAGCGCATTGGAGGATATATAGGTCCCACCCATCTCATTGTGAAATCATGCATACATTTTCCACATAATCATAAACAATCATGTTCTAAAAAACCATAAACAATCATATCATAGCCCATGAAATGAAATGGGTATCATAAACTTTTAATCATGTCATAAAATGTGTAAAATGATACATGTTTCATGATAATTTCGTTAAAATCATAACCTATGAAAAGAATCAGGTTTTAGAATCATATATCCCCTGAAATAGAAATGGGTATCAGAAACATCATGCCATTAAAACATACACCATTCAAAAAAAACATGAATGGGAACATTGAATAATTTTCCTAGAAAGGAATGAGTAACATCAACAGATGTCATCATAGATGGAAAATAATTTTTAAAGATCCCTAAATACCATTTCTTGATGAAAATAACATTTCCTATTTGAAAAAAAAGTCCTTTTAAAACATAAAACAATTTGAAAATCATTTACTTTGAAAATACTTTGAATACTTAGAAAGAAGGATTGAAATAATTTTGAAAACCTTTTTCCTTTAAAGCTTATAAAAGAAAAATGAAAAAAAATTAAAAAACCTTTCCCTTGAAAATTGAATTTTAAATAAATTCTTAAAAATTAACCTTTTAAAAATTAAAAGGAAGCTTCAAATAAATTACGACATGTAAATTCGTACATGCTGTATAAGGTAAAAAGAACATCCTTTTTTCATGGTAAAAAGGCTACAAAAATGAATTGTTCATAAAGTGATAAGAAAATTTCTTTGAAAAATTGGTAAAAGAAAAAAAAGGGTAAAAATATAATTTAATTATTATATGATAATAGTATAATATTGTTAGATTTTTTTTTATAAAACATGGTTTTAAAGGAACATAGATTTATGACCGAAGAGAGGGTAAAGTTGGGATTTCACAAAAAACAATTTATTAACTATATTATGTACCAAAGAGTGTGAAAATGGTACCAATACATTAATATATCATTAATAACTAGAGTAGAAAAATTTTCATGAGTGTTCTTGAGAGATAGATCATAATATTTCATCAAAGGAAGCATAAACATAAACAATGTCGAAAAATGATGAGACTGTTTTAAAAAACTCTTATATCTTGGTAACCTGGGTTCATAATCTCCATGTAATAAAAATAAATTAAATTATCATTATAATATCCTTAAAATAATTAGATTAATTATATAACATTTAAAATGGTAGTATATACACCTCAAATAATAATTTTGTAGCATAACAAAACATAAGTCTCAAAGAAGGAAATGGAGACAAAACTATCTTACCGATTTGGTAACTTTTGAAACCTAAACCAATTGAAAGAATGTTCATAAAATGGATATGTAAATACCCATAAAATATAATTATAATATTCATATAACATATTCATGTTCAGTACATACCAAAAAAAATGAGTTAGTGGTGAATAAGGCATGTATCTCACAGAAATAAAAGTGAGATGAAATTCCCTTACCTTGTGTCTTTAATCTCATTGTACTCATTAAAACATAATATATAATAATTAAAATTTATTATAAATCTATAACATAACCATATTCTTACTTATAATACCATTTATGGTTTTATTATTGCTTTATATTACCTGCTTGTTAACAATTCTATGTTAAGGTTTCACTTCGAGTAATATCCGTTTTAATTTTCGCATGTGTCTTAATTTGTTATATCTTTGTTCCTTATAATTATATCATGATTTCCATAATGTAAAAAATTATTTAAATATAATTTATATTCATTATATTTTTATTATAATAATCCATATAATATATAAGTATGAAATGGAATACACAGTTCATAGAGATGGTAAGTCATGCATACGCATGAATGCTATTTTCGTTTAATTTTTGTGTTGAAAGAAAGAAAGTAAAAGACATGTGTTTGTGTGTGTGTATTTAATTAGATTTATTATATCATATATATTATATCTATTTACTATTTCTATCCTTAATACAGTCCATTTAGTGTATGAACAAATCACATTGCTTTGATGGGGCGGTCGTCCACACTCCATCAAACGAAATTATCGTATTAACACAAAATGGAAAGTATAAAGATATGTGTTTTAAAAAAATTAGATAATATTAAATACATAAAAATATAATATATTACATATATAAAGATAATTTCTATCATAATTTCCACCATGAGAGGCGGTAAAGGAAAAATGGACAATCATTGTTTAGTGAGGTGGTAGTTTTTCGTACACATAAAAAGTATGTTCATTACCCATTAGATGGATGTGTGTGTATTTATTGGTATAATACATACAATAACAACATAATATTATATTTATGATATGGGTGTTTTTATACAATCATATAATAATAATATTTTAGGGAGTGGAGAATGAAAATAAAAGAAAGGAGTTTGAGGAAGGGTGTTACCTCTTAATCGGGTAACTCTTTTTGGTTTGGACCAAAGGGATTCCTTGGAAGGATTTATGACCAAATGAAGATTAAATGAGGAAGTTAGGTATTTTGGGGAGCTATTTGGTAATATTTTTTTCAAGCCAAAGGGTCTTGAGCAGTGTGAGATTGGAGGCCTTTTATAATGGAGGAGTGGTACTCTTGTAATATTTTGGAAAAGGGAAACCTCTCCCACGTCTTTTATTGCATGTGGATAAAATAATGGTTCATATTAGATAAATAGGAGTATAGGGTCGAAATATGGACATAAAATGTATTTTTTATAATTTTATAGGTTGTTTTGGGCCTTAAGTTTATGGTTTAGTCCCCTATTAATCTTAATTTAACATTAATTGTTGTAATTAATTTTAATTACATTCAATAATATTTTTGGGATAAAACTTTTTTGAACTTATTAGAAATTATAAATTATGATTATTCCAAATATGGAATATTTTTTCAAATTTACAATCACAAATATGGCATAATATAATTTAAATTTAATCCCATAGTTGGGTCAAAAATGAAGGTTTTTAAAGTAAAAATGATCTAATATTTGGTAATTTTTTATATCCAATTTCAATGTAAAGTTGGTTATAATGACCTAAATTGGATTAATTGATAAAAATATTATCTAATTAATTTTGAAACCATATTAAAATATAATTTAACTACATAAATAAATTAGATGAAATATTAGTTTTGAATTAAATTTTAGTATTTTTCACTATTCCTTAAAAAATGAATCTTCACAGAGAAATATCAAAAATTTACCCTAACTGTATTTTTATGTTAAAATTTCAAAAAAAATTGACATATAAATTTTTTAAAGTTAAAAAATTAGATTTAAAATATGTTCTTCATCAAAATGTGGTAAAAATACCTTAATAAAAATATAGGTTTTTATGTGTACAATTGGATGTGTTCTTATCTTATGACTATCAAATCTGTTGGGTGAATATAAAAAATATTTACTTAGATATAAAAATATATATATTAAATTAAAATTACTTACTAATCGTAATTAATTTAATTTATTAAGATTAAAACAAATTTGTGAGGATAATAATAGTTTTCCATAAAAATACTCCCTTTACATTCAATTGGTTCTTATATTCATTTATAAATAATTTGTAACTAATTAATTCATTTGATATTTTTTGAAAATCATATATTTACATATGTTAGTTAATAATATTCATGAAAGATAATTTAACAGCTAGGTTATATATTATTATATTATTTTAATAATATATTATTGTTCAGTAGCACTTGGTCTTGTGTGTTACACAAGCCATCGAGGAACATAATCCATACATGAAACATAAGCTTACCTTAGTGTTCTGTATAGAGAAATATAACCTTTATATTGTGTGTAGTTCATGATTAACTTGGAATTTCATATAATGAAATCCAAAAATAGTTCTTTAATATATATAAAATATACTTTTTTAAGTGTTTTGTGAAATGAAAACTATAAAAAAGTTTAAATTAATTCAAATAAATATATTTCACACAATCTCAGGGTCTTGCATTCTACCCCCCCTTAAAATTAATTTCTCCCTTTAAATTCATCTAGCTTGTCAAAGGTTTAATAATTGAGATAACCAACCACAAAAAACCACATTGTAAGAATGAACACTAAAACATCCTTTTAAAATAGAAATCCGGAAATATAACAGTTACCCAACGCAACATATAATGAGATTCCCACATAGGAGAACATAGGTGGGAAGTGAAAACATTGACATGGAAGAGAAATATTGCCATCATGTTTTGATAGAGATTGATATATAAAAATTCAAGAGAAAGTTAATAATTAAAAATCCATAAATCTGCGATGACTTAAGGGACCTTCTACTTCATCATAAACGAAGGTACTAGGATAGGATTTTTGGTTTAAAGATCATTTTTCCTAATGTTGCAGAATTTTCATGAAAATATGTACTTACATGATTTCAGGAAAATATTACCCTTTGTTGTGCCTTGGTCAACTTCCACTTCATCTCTCATTCCATTAAATGAGGATAATTTTTTCATTCCTAAAGTATTAATAAATCATGAGATCCATGATAATTCATCCCATCTGTCTTCAACTACCATAAACACAAAGTTGTTAGAACAAGTTATCCAATATACAGAAATCCTCTTGTGGTGAGAAAATACTTTAATCTCACAAAGTTCATCTGAATTTTAACTTAAAATTTCCATTAATTTTTGACCATATAACCCTTTCAAAAGATTAAAATTCTAAATAGTAGAAATAATGTGATGAAATTAAATTAACATCAATCCCCCATATATCACAAAGTAGCTCTTGTTTGTGACATTCCAAACATGTGGATACCTTCATCATGTATTCTATTAATTCATGATAATTTCCCGAGTTGCCATAAATCCTTCTTTAGAACATGCATGTTTCATTACTCCAAAGTATATTGGATCTATTACTTAAATAAAAAAATACTATAAAATTCATCAATGATAACATAAACCACCTGTCAACAAGTCCTTACATAGTTTGAATGTAATCAGTACCATGAAATTTACTTATCCATATCCCACATATCATTATCCAAACAACATTATCATAACATAAAGAAAATATTAAGGGCTATATTCCCTTATTCAAAATATTAAATTACATTTCTGGTCCACCGAAAACATTAAACAAAAACTTGTAAATACCGAGTGATAATCATAAGTAGAACAATGCTTGTATATTTCATCATTCATATAACATACTATTTGAATCCAAATATATAAAAACCTTGATTATTCCACTTCATCCAGAATCCTTAAGAAGGATACCTCAAACTAATATTTAATACTTTTTTCCCTTCACATTTCATATGTAGTCTCATAATCATCAACAATATACCCATTACTCATACTACATTGTTAGTTCTCTTCAGGAGCTTTCCTATTGGGTAATTTAGTTTCATAATTACCATTTATTACACACTTAAAACCCTTAACCTTTGATGATGAATTGGGGGGGCCAATATTCTCATTCATTTTTTAACTAAACTCTTCATTTTTACTTCACAGTCACTTCCTTTGTGTCCTTATTTTCTACAGTGAAAACACATTCTTGTTCCACTAAGACATTCACTTAGGTGATTATTTTCAAATTCTTGAAAAAAATGAAACTGAATCATCTTTCCTATATGATCTCTATTACCTGAACATTCAGTAAACTCCTTCGTTCTCTTCCTTGGTGAGTCTAATAATTTGTTATGGATCATGTTATTGATCATGTTCCTTGAAAACTGATGAGTCATGATTACAATATCCTTCACTTAAATGATCATCCCATTTGACTGCTCATCAATATATTTTCCATCATATTCATCATTAATCTAGTTCCTTTTGGTTCCCTCCATTGAGTAAATCCATTAATAATTGAGTATTAAATGATTATCATAGTGAAGAATCACATAAACCTGGAAACAAATTATATGATGTCTAAATTATGACACCTCTATTAATATATGACACATTAGGTTTATCCTAGGTTATTTATAGCCAAATTATATTTAAATATTTTATGATCGTTCTTTAATAGTTTGTTAATTTTTATAGCATATGCCCTGGGAGTTTCAAAGGAGGTGTGTAGTAAGACCCATTATCATGTACTATATTACCCTGAGTCAGACCCGGGACATCCTTTCAGAGTTGTTACCCCTAGGTACATATCTTCCATATCCACATACACTTTTAGTATCCATAAATGGATGTATTTCTAGGAAACCACTCACTCTATCCTTTACCAAAATTACAGGACATTTTCCTTTACTTTTCCTTATCCATATAATTATCCTCAGACATGCCCTTAGAGTAATTACTAAGTTATTCTCATCCTATTTTCCAAATGTTAACTAAACCTTTTCTCTGATACCAACTATAACAGCCTAGTCTTGACCTACATTAACATTACATTACATTTTTGTAATACTTAAAACATTAAAAAAATATACACCTGAAGACCGTATACATTTAGTGCCTTTGGAAACCTAGAAACACAAACAATGGTACCTAAGTGTTCTATATTATCTACTACTAGGTTCTTCATGACTAAAACCATTATTAGGAACATCAAACATAATACACATCTTCATAACCTAGGGGAAGGAATAATAAAAATGGGTGATCTCAGATGCTTAGTAAGGGTAAATAAGGGAGACATGTAAGCATAAACATGAGCATAGGGGGTATTAGAACATGATAAAAACATTTTAAGATCATACCATGCATATCAAAGATCATAAACATGAATCATGGAAGAAATATGTTTTTCAATGAAATAATGGAATAAATCTTGACAGATTATAAAATATGAATCATAAGGAAATAAAGAACATAATCAATGAAATAATAACATAGGAATAAAACATGGAATTATATTAGACACATAAGCATATAATATGATTTATATAGTATCCAAGGATTCATTGAAAAGACCATCTTAGTAGTACGGTTCACTCCCCATACCATATTAGTAGTCATAATTCACCCCTATGGATATCTTAGTAGAATGAGTTCACTCCTCATACCATCTTAGAAGTCATGGTTAACTACCATGGTTATCTTATTGGTCAATGTTCACTCCCAAGACCATATTAGTCTATCTCATGAGATAAAAATCTTTACCCAATGCATTGGATGGAGATATAGACCCCACCCATCTCAGAGTGAAATCATACATACATGTTCCACAAAATCATAAACAATCATATCATAACACATGAAATGAAATGAGTATCATAAACATGTAATAATATCATAACTTGTGGAAAAAGATACAAGTTTCATAATCATTTCATCAAAATCATAACCTATGAAATTTATTGGGTTTTAGAATCATATAACCCATGAAAGAGAAATGTGTATCATAAATATCATTATGTAAAAACATAAACCATTCATATAAAGAATATGAATAGAAATATTGAATCATTTCCCTACAAAGGCATGAGTAACATCAATGGATGTCATCTTAGATGGAAAATAATTTTGAAAGATCCTTAAAACCCATTTCTTAAGGAAAAGATCCTTTATTCATTGAAAAAAAGTCATTTTAAAACATAAAAACATTTGAAAACTATTTACTTTTAAAATAATTTGAAAAAATAGAAATAAGGATTGAAATAATTTTGAATTTTTTTCCCTTGATAGCATATAAAAGAAAATTGAAAACATTTTGAAAATCATTCACCTTGAAAAGTACTTTTTAAAAAATCCTAAAAATTATCATTTTAAAAATGAAAATGAAAATTTATAAAAATGGTGAAGAGTAAATTTGTACATGTCGTACGAGTTAAAAAAACATTTATTTTTCATAGAAAAAAGGTTATAAAAATACCTTGTTCCTAAAGAGACAATAAAATTACTTTTAAAAAATTGGAAATAGACACGAAAATGTAAAAATTTCTTTTATTTAATATATTATAGTATTAGAATATTATTGGAAACCCTTTTTATAAATCTTGGTTTTTAAGGAAAATAGATTTCTGAATAATTCTAGGGTAAAGTCGGTATTTCATAAAAAACACTTTCTTAACTATATTATATACCAACGAGTGGAAAATGTTTACCAATACATGAATATATCATGAATAACTAGAGGGGAAGAATTTTAATTATTTTTCTTGAGATATAGATCAT
Organism: Viscum album; assembly: GCA_963277665.1. Taxonomy (NCBI): domain Eukaryota; kingdom Viridiplantae; phylum Streptophyta; class Magnoliopsida; order Santalales; family Viscaceae; genus Viscum; species Viscum album. The sequence goes on from OY728167.1 coordinate 407,004,044, forward strand.
AATATTTCATCAATAGAATCATAAACATAAACAATCTCAAAAAACAATGAGATTGTTTTAATAAACTCTTATTTCTTGGTAACATAGGGTCATACTCTCCATTTAAGAAAAGTAAATTAAATTAATCTTATAATATCATGAAAATAATTATCTTGAATGGCCCGAAGTCCTTCTTTTTATTTTATTATGGATAATCCCCCTTTTAAAGGGATGAAGGGGAACCCGTACATGACCCGTAGGCTCAAGGAACAAGGCCCGACACGACCCACAATACATGACCCAAAGGCCCAGAGGCATACCATGCCTAATACATGACCTGTAGGCCCAACCCACTATAACTTCTCATCCCTAGCTTTTGCATCATTTATCTCCTAGATCCCCACCTTACATTGTTGATCTGCTAGCATTGCCCAGTACAAAGCTGCACGGTGCCTGGTCCCGATGGTGGTTGACATACCCTCTCATTATTCTAATCTAGTTATCTCTGATTTTGGTGACTACTACTCTTGTTGTTATGATCCTCTTTTTGGGGCCTGCTCTATGTGAACTGGGCTACTCCACGGTCTCTGTGGCCCGTAGGCCCTAAGGCTTGAAGGCCTTTGATGACTCGAAGGCCCTTGAGACATGTAGGCCCAAACCGATGGCCTGAAGGCCCAAATTGGGTGAATATTTATAGATTCTACAGTATTGAACAGTACCTGCTACAATAATTCTATAGTGCGCCAGAAATTCACCTCCACCCGGTTTTGAACCTGGGTCTCTTGGATGCCAATCAGGAGCCCTTTCCACTTGGGTATGGGCTCGTTGGAATTAGAAGAATTAGATTCATGATATAACATGTAAAATGGTATTATATACACCTCGAAAAAGAATTTAGTTTCATAATAAAACATGAGTCTCAAAGAATGAAACTTGTGGCAAAACTTTCTTACCAATTTGGTAACTTTTGAAACATAAACCCATTTAAATAAATTTAATGAAATGGATATGAAAATACCCATAAAAATTAATTATAAGAGGCATATAATACATTGATGATATATTGGGGAAAAAACTCATCAAGGTTTACTCTTTGTTTTTTTTGGTGTGATTGTGTTTGTTGACAAATCCAGATGACCGCGAATGAGTATGGTTGGTGTTTTCCGAAGCAGGTGCCTAAGTTGGAGTAGTTTCCAAGTCTTTTCCAAAATTTTGGGATTAAAAATCAGTATTTTTCATCTTTGAAAGATAAATATGGTCTATAATATACCATTTAAGAGCAATATTATCATTCCATATCAGGTATGAAGTCAAGAACATGGGTCAAAAAGAAAAGGGTTGATCAGTTAGTGGTTACAGAAGTTGCGTTCAAAGCATCATATCAAACAGGGATGTGGATCATTGAGATTTTATGCACCTCCCATATGATATTAAATATATAAATTATGACATGAATCATATAATATATAGAAGTTATTTATGTTGATGAAAATTTTATACCTATTTCAAGGCTAGAGACAATCAGATTATTCTTGGCCATAGCTATGTAACGAATGTTCAAAGTTTTCCAGATGGGTGTTAAGTATACATTTCTGAATGGGGTTCTAGAAGAAGAAGTTTATATTGATAATATTTATGTATTTATAATTCATTAAGATGAGAATATATTTTTTTGGCTGAAGAAGGATTTATATGGTTGGAAACAAGCACCAAGAGCATGGTATTCAAGGCTAGATCATTTTATGAAGAAGCTTGGTTTTCGACATGGTGGAGTTAATTAAAATATCCATGTCAGTAATTATACTAATCAAATGATGATGGTTCTGGGTTATGTCAATGACATAATATTTGGTGGATCAGATAAAGTTCAGTGCAGACAGTTTTTTGAATTTATGAAATGTGAGTTCAAAATGTCAATGATTAGTGAACTGACTTTTTCCTTTGGTATACAGGTGACACAAGGAAATAATGGAACATTAATTTATCAATGTAAATATGATAATAAGGTTTTTAGGTTAATTGGAATGGAAAATTACAAGGAGATAAAGACTCTAGTGGATACCTGGATGAAACTCTCTTGAGATGATAAAGGCAAAGTGGTTAATGTCACAGAATAGTGGCATATCATTGGAATCCTGTTGTAATTAATAGTTGCACGACCAGATATTATTTCTTCCTCATGTAAATAATAAAAGTATCAATGTAATCCCAAGTAAAGACACATTCTTCCAATGAAAATAATACTTTGATAAATTAAAGTCATGGTGGATTTTGGCTTGATATACAATGAAAAATCTCAACAATAGTTATTGAGATATACAGATGTAGATTGGGATGGATTAGCAGATGATATGAAATCAATTTCTAGAGGTGCATTTTATCTTGGTGTATTGTGTATTTATTATCCAAGAAAGAAATAATATTTTATTTCTTTGAGAACCATAGAAGCTGAATATATTACAGTTAATCAAGTGTGCACACATTTATTATGGATGAAGAAGATGATTGAGGATATGGGATTTGAAGTGAAATATTCAATCGGAATCCATTGAGATAATTATAGTGCTATAAATATAGCATAAATCCATTACATCACTCAATAAAAAATCACATTTAAATAAAGTATCATTTTATTGAGGAAAAGGTGGAGTAGGGGCTTCTAAAGTTGAAGTATATGCCTACAGACCACCAGGTTGAAGACATTCTGACTAAGGCCTTACCCAAAGAAAATTTTTTAATGAATCGACTATCTATGGTAGTTCATTCAACTCCAAATTCTTGAAAATGTATGTATGTGGGACCCCATATCTTTGAGGTATGATTGGTTTTTCCCTAATATAATAATATGTGTTCTTTACCCTATTGCAGACAACAACAAAGTGACCTTTAAGTTTATTGAAAAAGGGGGAGAAATTGTGGTTATTAAAAGGTAAAAAATTTCTTAGTCAATACATGGGGAGAAGCTGATAGGTGGAGTACCAAGATAGGGGGAGCAGTGAGATAGGGGGAGGAGTATTAAATCTAATGATGCTATAAGTGACCGATCAAAGGTTATATATCACAACAGTTGAGGTTTTTGATGAAAGTAGAAGAGTGGTTTTGGAATGAAATGAAGTTATTAATTAATGAAATTTATATTATACTCTTGTTTCTCATGATGAGAATTACTCATGTGGGCTTAGAGGTTGTATTGATTTAATATTTAATCTCAATTTTAATCACAATAAGAGAATGCCGATAGAAGATGGAAGAAGCTTTAAACAATGTATCAAATGTGAAGAGTTTTCAACCAACCCAAAGGGGGATATTTTTGTGGAAAATACCTCAAGGCATACTCTTGGTGTTTTTGGTTGTGGTTTTGTTTTTTGAAAAAGCCAAATGGCCATGAATGAGTATGATTAGTGTTTTCCAAAGAAAGTGTCTAGGGTGGCGCAGTTTCTAAGTGTTTTCCAAATTTTTTAGTGTTAAAATAAAGAGTTTGGTTTTTTTAAAGGGGTTTATTTTCCATATAACATAGTTCATGGACTGTAAGTAATAGTTCACAACCCACAAATGGGAGTTCATGGAACATCAAATAAAATCAGCAAAGGTAGGATATCTTCATAGCATCACTATGCGGACCACTGAGTGCGGTATGCAGACTGCGTAGGGAAAATGATTAGTGGATGAAAATAGTTTTTGGTGGAGGATCGCGGTATGTGGAAGGATGAAAGTTTGTGGGATGGATCATTTTTTACAGTGAAGATTTTTTTTATTCATTTGTGGAAGTAATCGGCCACCATGCGGAAAGAAATACGCTACGCATACCATAGAGAAAAAATGGTATGTGGGAGGAGCACAGTAAGCGGTGAAGGTTGTACCACATCAAATATTTTGGTGATTCGGATTAGTGGGATTTTTTAATATATTTTTCTATATAAAGACCACTAATCTCATCACTAAGTAGAAAAAATTTCATTAGAAAACATATTTTCTTTGGGAAGAATTCATCTATGTCCGAAGTGGTTTGCAGGCAAATAATTCCATGAAGGAAAAGAGCTTACGAATGAGGATTTTGCAAAGGGTGAAGCAGTTCATGGGAATAGTTCATAAAATGATTTTGTTGGGATATAAATATCACAAAGGAAAAGTGCCTACATAAGGAGGATGGTCTGTGTAAGCAGAGGAAGTATGTTAAGAAGAAGCGGTCCGCGGAAGGAGAGACGGTTTGCAGAAGCAAAGTCATTTCGTGGAGGAGTGGTGGTCTACGAAGCACGCGTGTTACGCGGTGCAACGTAGTTCACGGAGGAAGAAATGTTTTTTTATTGAGGATTAAAGGAAGCTTTAAATTCACTAAAAAAAGTTCATGAAATAAATTTCTGTAAACTAATAGTACATGGAAAAGTGTATTTTATCTATAGGTGAAAATAGGACTTCAATAGAGCATTTACCTATAGTTGAGGATGCATGATTTCTTGAAAATGAAAGGACCTAAAAGTCCATTAATTTTTAGTTCATCCCATAAAATTTTAGTGATAAAATTAAGAGGAAGAATGTGATCATTTCCACTGATACTGAGATAGATGAAGATACAAATGCAGTGACCCTTGGGAAAGCAATGAGTTGACCCAAAACATTGTAAAGGTAGTGATCCTAGGAATAAAAATGATCTAACCTAAACCTTGTATTTATAAGTGAGATTTAGTGGATTTTTTACATCAACACATCATCATTTTATGCTCCTTGATGTATTCTATTGAGGGTGAACCACATAAAATTGTTGTGTCGTGTGCATGATTTCATTTCAAATCATACATTGCTACGGGATAAAGAGAGAAGTGTGTTTTGTTTAACAATGAAACAAGATCTGAAGGGTAAGTAGTTTTAGTTCATCATACCATGATTAACCCCCCCCCCCACTTAGGTTATTTGACATAGTGGACCTAACATGTACAGTACATACACCAAAAAATATGTGAGTTATAAATAAGGCATGTATCTCACAGAAATAAAAGTGATATAAAATTCTCTTACCTTGTGTATTGACTCTCATCGTACTCATTAAAACCACCTATATAATAAATATAAATTTATTATAAATCTATAATAGAACCATATTCTTACTTATAATACCATATATTGTTTTATTATGGATTTATATTACCCTATTTTTATCAATTCTATGTTAAGGTTTCACTTCGGGTAATATCTGCTTTTTTTCATGTGTCTTTATTTATTATATATTTGGTTCCTATATTTATATCTTGATTTCCATATTATAAACCATGATTTGAATAAAATTTATATTCATTATATATGTATTATAATAATCCATATAATATAGAATCATGAAACATAATATACTATTCATGGAGACGGTAAGTCGTACCTAAGCATGAACGTTATTTCTGTTTAGTTGTCGTGTTGAAAGAAAGAAAGTAAAAGACATATATGTATATATGTATATATATCATTATTAAATTAGATTTATTATTTAATATATATATCATAGATATTCACTAAATCCATCCTTAATATATTTCATATAGTGTGTGAACGAATCACATCACTTTGAGGGGGCGGTAGTGTACATTTCTCACACTGAATTATCATATTAACACAAAATGTAAAGTATACAGATATGCAATTTAAAAGAATTAAAGAAGAATAAATACATATTAACTAAAATATATAACATTTATAAATATACTTTCCTTCATAATATCCACCATGAGAGGTAGTAATGAAAAAATGAACAATCATCGTTTAGTGAGGCGGTAGTTCGTCATACATGTAAATAGTAATTTTATTACCATAAGATGGATGTGTGTGTAAAGTTAGGTATAATCCTTAGAATAAAAACATCCCAATATATTTATGATATATTTTTTGTTATAAAATCATGTAATAATAATATTTTAGGGAGTGGAGAAAAAAAATAAAAGAAAGTATTTTGAGGGAGGGTGTTACCTCTTAATTGGGTAACTCTTATTGGTTTGCAACAAAGGGATTCCTTGTAAGGATTTCTGACCAAATTATGCCTCAATGAGGAATTAAGGGATGTTTTGGAGATATTGGGGTCGACTTTGGTTAATAAAAATGGGATTTATAGGTGTTATTAAGTGGAAGGACATGAGGAATTTTATAATGGAGGAGGAGTGGCACTCTTGTAATATTTTGGAATAGGGAAACCCTGCCAACTTTTTTTTATTTCATGTGGATAAAATAATGGTAAAAAGTATATAAAAAGAATTATAGGGTCTAAATATGTCCATAAAATGGATTTTTGATTAGGTTATAGGTCACTTTGGGCCTTAAAGATATGGTTTAGTCCCTTATTAAGCTTAATTTAACCTTAACCATTGTAATTAATTTTAACTAGTTTCACTAAAATTTTTGGTCAAAAACTAAGTTAAAATTAGTAGAAATTATAAATTATGATGATTAAAAATATGGAATCCAATTTTCCAAATTCCAATCATAGAATTCGGAGATGTTAATTTAATATTAATCCCATAGTCGGGTCGGCAGTGTGGGTTTTTTAAGTAAAAATGATCAAACTTTTTCTATGATTGTATATCCAATTTCAATGTGAAATTGGTTATAATGAACTACATTAGATTAAGTGAAAACAGAATTATATATTTAAATTTTTAAAGAAACTTAAAATATAATTTAACTATATAAATAAATTAGATGAAAAAATGGTTTTGAATTAAATTTTAGTATTTTTCACTATTCATCAAAAATGAAACTTTAAAGAAAAATATAATAAATTAACCCTAATCTAATATTTATGTTTATATTTAAAAAATTAAGTTTATTTTGACATATAAAATATCTAAAACTGCTAAAATTTATATTAAAATAGGTTCTCCATCAAAATGCGGTAAAAGTACCTTAATAAAAATATAGGTTTTTATGTGTAAAATTAGGTTTGTTCTTATTTTATGTCTATCGAATCTATTGGATGGTTATAAAAAATATTTAACTAAAAATATAAAATATAAATAACATTAAAATTATTTAATAATAATGATTATTTTAATTTATTAGGATTAAAACAACTTTGTGAGCATAATAACAATTTTCTATAAAAATACTCCCTTTATATTCAATTGGTACTTATATTCATTTATAAATAATTGGTAACTAATTAATTAATTTTATATTTTTTTAAAATCATATATTTACATAATTTAGTTAAAAATATTCACAAAAGATAATTTAATAGCTATGTTATATATATTTTTTTAAATAATATATTATATTTCGGTAACACTCGGTCTTGTGTGTTACCCAAGCCATCGAGGAAAGTCAGTCTCACATGAAATATAAGAATACATTAATGTTATGTATAGATAAATATAACCTTTATGTTGTGTATAGTTCATGATTATATTTGTATTGTGCATAACGTAATCCAAATATAGTTTTTTAATATGTAGAAAATAGATATTTTCAGTTTTACGTGAAATGAAAAATATCAAAAATATAAACTATTTCAAAAAATATATTTCACAAAATCTCAAGGTGTTACACCATGAGAGGAGAAAATTATCATAATACATATATTTGTGGCATACATCAAATAATCTAAAATCTTATGTCAAGGCCACACACTAAGACATTCATAACATGTTAGGCTTGGGATAACCACTCAGGTGCTCAATTCAAGCTTGGGATAACCTCTTGTTTACCCTTTTTAGACCTGGTATAACCTCCCATGTAACCTTTGTTCTCATATAACATTAGTCATTACCCAATGAATTGAAGTGAGATATAGGTCCCAGCAGTAATATAAGGAAAATATTATACCTCTGTGACACAAGATCAAAAAATATTCATTATATCATAACCTATGAAATAAAATGGGTTTTATAAAAATTTCATTATTTCATTAACACTGGAAAAGATATGGATTTCATAATCATTTCATCATTTCATTATCTCATAACCCATGGAAAACAAAGTGGTTTTCATAAGAATTTTATCATAGTACAACCCATGGAAGATAAAAGAGTTTTATAAATATATTACCCTCAAAACCATTCAAATAAATAATAAGAATGGTACCTTGGTTTAAATCCCCAGAAAATCATAGATTATAGCAAGGGATATCATCTTAGATAGATATTGATTTGGAAAGATAAATCACATGGAATGTTTCACGAGGAAGATAAATTTTCATTCAAAATAACTTTATAAAATATAAATTGTTTTTGGAAATCCTTTTACTTAAAAATAAGCATGAAAACTTATAAAGGAATATTTGATAAAAAAGTTGAAACATTTCCTGAAGAAAATATCCTTTCCATTTGAAAATCACTTTTTAAAACATAAAACATTTTCAAAATTCTTTTCACTTTGAAATATTTTATTTAAAATCTAATGATTTTCAAAATATTAAGGAAAACATTTTCTTTGAAAATAAATTAGATAATATATAAGGGAATATTTAAATGTTTTAGAGGTCATGATATCATTACATACTCTTCATCTTGTTCATATTACAAACAAATACTCTTTTCATGTTTTCGGTAAAAGAAAAACGAGAATTGTTTGTAAAAAGACATGAAGTTTCCTTTAAAAAAATTAAAATGAAAAAAATGGTTAAAAATATATTTAATAAATAATTTTAAAAATTCTAACAATGTTTTTTAATTTTTTTTAGAAAACATGGTTTTGGATGAAAAATGGTTTTTGACCAAAAAGAGGATTTTTCTTAAAAATATTTTTTTTAACTCCTGAGTACATGAAGAGAGGAAAATTATGATAGATAATTTATTCATGTAACATAACCATTGTAGAAGACAATTAATTATTTTATTTATAGTTGGATCATAATATTTGATCTTTGAAAAAATAGTCATAAACAATCCCAATAAACGATGAGATTGTAACATAAAATATTTATGACTTTTATAACTTTGAAACAAAATCCCCATGAAGTAATGTCATTAAAAGAAACATAAAATTTAATTATGAGAAATAAATTCATGATATCAAATGTAAAAGGGGATATATGTACACCTCATATAAAAGATAGGTGTATAACATAACCATTTTTCTCAAAGAAGGCAAATTGAGACAAAAATCCCTTATCATTTTGGTAAATTTTGAGGTGTTAAACAAATGAAAGAGAGATAAACAGATGGATATATAAGTCACAATAATTTTAAATATAATAATCAAAAAATAAATTAATGGTAATTATATACACCAAATAAAATAAATAGGCGGTGAATATGGAATGTGTCTCATATAAGTAAAAAGTGAGACGAAAATCCATTACCTTAAGTGTTGACTTCCTTCGTACAAGTTCAAACTACATATATAATAAATAAAATGTTAATACACAAAAACTAAAGAAATATATATATATATATATATATCATACCATATACGATTTACTTATGACCTTTTATTACCTATTTATTAACAATTCCATGTTAATGTTAAGTTTGGGAAAATAATTGCTTTTTTGTGTGATTTTTTATTTGTTACTTTTGGAACTCTTAATTTGATCATGGATTCCTAAAATACATAATTTTTACCAAGATATAAATATCATATATATTCATTATTTATGTATTTAGAGTAATACAAATAATTCCGTGATGGAAAAGGAAATGCATTGTTCATGGAGACGGTAGGGCGTACGTACACATCAACGTTGATTCAATTTTCTTGTCGGATTAAAAAAATAAGTGGTAAATGATATATTTTAATTAAATAATAATTTTTTATTTAAAATATATAAAATATATTCATTAAAACTATACTCATTAACTTCTATGTAAACCATGAATGAATCACATCCCTTTGCAAAATGGCAGTCTTCCATACACGTGAGCAAAGGTGTCGTATTCCCAAAAAATAGAGAGTATGATGGTACGTGTGATATAAAAAATTGTAAAGTATAATAATATCATAAATATAATATATAAATAATAAATAAAACATTATTTTCATCCTTGATAGTTGGTAAATGAAAAATGAATGACATCGGTTCGTGAGGCGGTAGTCCATCAAATACACAAATGATGATTTTGTAACCCATTTGATTGAAGTGGATATGGTTTTAGGACATTAAAATAAAATTAAAACATATTATTTTATGGAATAAACTTAATTTATTCTATCATAATGGTATAATAAGAATCTAAGGAGATGGGGGAAGAAAACAAATGTCCATTGATGAACGTTACCTCTTCTTCTGGTATCCTTCTTAGGGTTACTTCAAAAGTCTTCCTAGGTTAGATTTATGATCAAAACAATGATTCTAGGATTTTAGGAGGGAATTTGTAAATTTATTTGGGTATTTATCGGATTATCCAAAAGGGTTTTAATGTTTGATGAGGGGAGGAGAGGGGGTGGTCTTTTATAATTGGGGTGAGTGGCACACTTGTAAATTTTGAAAAGAAAAAGTGTAACCACATTTTTCTCATGATATAAGGGTAAGAAATGGATAAAATTAAAACTGAAAAAATGATAAGGTCTATATATTTCCATGAATTAAATATTATACAATTTTATAGGTAATTTCAACCATTATCGTTTTAGTTTAACCCCCAATTAACCCATTTTTACCTTAAGCGTGGGAAATAATGTTTACTGTTTTTACAATTTATTTTGGTCAAAAATTATGTTGAAATTATTATATATATAAATTATGATTATAAAAAATATGTAATCCATTTTTCCAAATTCTATTCATATATGTGGAAAAATATAATTTAAAATTAATCCCGCAGACGGGACGATAAACCAGTTTTTTAAAGAGTAAATGTTTGAATGTTTGAAAGGTATTTATATCAAAATTGAATATGAAAATGATAAAAATGACCTAATTCAGATTAATATATATGTAATTGAACTAATATTACCTTAAAAAATTAAAAATTTAATTTAAAATTATATATAATTTAAATGAGAAGTCATTTTTCAATTACATTTCATTATTTTTCACTATTCATAAAAAAAAAGCTTCTCAAAAAAATTCCAAAAATTAACCCCAATAAAATTTTGATATTCGAATTTTGAAAATTAATTTTATTATATCAATTTATTTTTCTGAAATATTAAAAAAATAAGTTTTTATTTTTAAAAAAATGAAATAAACTTTTTTTTGAGAAAATAGTATTTTCAAATCATATAAATACTTTTTTGAAAAATTAATTATTTTTCTATCAATATTTTCTATTTATATAAAATAATTTGGTATAATATTTAAGAATCATTTTCTATTATTCATATCCCTTTGTTTAATGGCTAGGTTATAATGTTCAAGTTTAAATAACTATATGAATAATATATCATTATTGTGTTGAAACACAATGTCATGAATAACACCAACTCACCCGGTATTGTGTTTATCACAATCTTAACATGGTGTTGGGTGTTAAAAAATATATAAATGAGATTTAATTTATTAAAAAATTATTGACAAATACTCGGGGTGTTATATTCTACCCCACTTAAAATTAATTTCTCCCTCAAAATTCATCACTTCGATTCAAAAAAATGAGGATACATCTGTCTCATCATATCCTCAAGTTCCCAATAGCTTCCTCAAACTGGTGGTTTCACCTCAAAAATTTGAATAGGTAATTGGTATTGTTTCATAGAAATTTCTTTGTATGATCCAGAATCTCCCCCAGTTTTTCCTCATATGAAATATCTTGCTCCAGCGGTATGACCTCTATGTTTAGTACATGTGAAGGTTCAGTTATGTACTTCCTTAAGAGAGATATATGGAACACATCATAGATTTGAGAGAGTTATGTTGGAAGCACCACTGATAATCTATAGTCCCAATATGATCAATAATTTCAAAGGGATCGATATACTTAGGGATCAGTTTCCCTTTCTTCTTGAATCTGATAACCTTCTTTAAAGGAGAAATTCTTAGAAAAACCTTATCACCAAATTCAAATTATAGATCATGTTAATGGTTATAAGTATATATTTTCTACCAACTCAATGTTTCCATGATGTGTGGTTGAATGTATCTAACCTTATCTTCCATTTATTCAGTAATCTCATATCCTAATTGATTCCTTTCTCCAACATAATTTCAGCACATTTGAGATCTACATTTATTTCTATACAAGACTTCATATGGAGCCATATAAATTATTGAGTGAAAGATATTATTATAAGAAAACTCAACTAGAGAAATTTTTTGATCCCAACTGAAATTTAAATAAAAATAAAAATATCTCAACAAATCCTTTAGGGTTTGAATTGTTTTTTCATACTGACCAGCTTTCTAAGGATGATACAGAGTGCTAAACCTTATCTTCGTATCAAGAGCTTACTGAAAATTTTCCAAATATTTGATTTAAAACTCAGATACCAATGATATAGAATATAATACAGTACCCCATAAAAAGTTACCGATTCCTCAATATATATCCTATAAATATGTTCAAGAGAGAAGTCTTCTCCAATAACGATGATGTGTGCTGACTTTGTAATTAGATCAACTACAAACCGTATAGCATTATTCCCTTTAGATGTTTTGGGGATTCTGATGAAAAAATCCATAGTGATGTTTTCTGATTTCCATTATGGTATGGAAAATGGGTTTATCTTCCCCTTATACTTTTATTTCATAGCCTTAACTTACTATCATACCAAGATACGAGATTCAAACTTTGTGATATATCTTTTCATGTCATCCTAAAATAAATACCCCTTCAATTCTCTATACATATTTGCACTTCCCTGATGAATAGATAATTACGAACTCCGAGAATACATTAAAAACTCCTTCTTCAAGTCTAGTATAGATGGAACACATACAAGATTCATAAATCTTATCATTACATCATGATCAGGGTAAATCTTAGGAACACTTATAACCTTATTTTATACCTCTACATCTTCATTCTACGCCACTTTAATCTTCACTAGGATAGATGGTTAAAAATTTAATTGAGTAAGATAATATTTCTACCCCTCGTTTAGGATTTATTGATCCATACTTTGAAAATATATAAATATTGGATATTTTTTGTTCCTCGTCATGGATAATCTAACACGATCTTTTTGAATAAAATCATCGTCCACCTTGTTAACTTTACAAGGGTGGTAATCTATCGAGTGGTAAAAATATTTAATCATATATACACATCTTATTTGGGGCATATTAAACTCCTTTTATGAGAATATATACTTTATAATTTTATGATCGGTATATATATCACACTTTTATCCATAATGATAATGCCAAAATATCATTAATTTAAAAATTATTACAGTTAACTCCTAATCATGAGATGGGTAATTTCACTCGTGAATTTTTTATTATCATAAGGCATAATCAAAAACTATTTAATTTTTTATAAGAACATATCCAAATCCATTATTGTATACATCACTATAGATTAAAAACCCTTCTCTACTAAAAGGTAATGTAAGAACAATTGTACTCACTGACCATCTCTTCAGTTCCTTGTAATTTTCCTCACATTCATTTGTCCTAATGATCATGGATCCCTTCTGAGTTAACATTTTGAGTGGATTATATATTCATGAAAAAGTATCAAAAAATCATTTGTAATATCTATATAAACCATTAAAACTAATAATATCAGTAAATTTGGTTGGTATGTCCAAAATTTAATAGCCTCTATCATTGATGGGTCTACCCATATAACCTCTTTTGAGATTATATGACCCCAAAAAATGAAAAAAATTGCATCCAAAATTCACAATTTTAAATTTTTCATACTATTTCTCATTACTAAGGGTCTTCTATATAATTATTAAGTGATATTCATGATTTTCTTTGGTCTTTGAATATATAAGACTATCATCTATAATGACTACCAAAAAATAATAATGGAAATATCTAAAGACTCTATTCATTAAATCCATGAAGATAACAGGGAAATTGGTAAGAACGAATGACATCAATTTATATTTATAGTGTCCATACCGAGTGCAGAGTGTTGTCTTGGTTATATCCTCCTTTGTGACCATTAATTGATGATATCCATAATGAATTTAAATCTTATAAAAGTATTGAACTCTGAGTAATTGATCAAATAATTCATTAGTACATGGAATGAGATGCATGTCCTAGATTATGATCTTGTTCAGCACCTAATAATCAATGTAGAGTATCATTGATCCATCATTATTTTTAATAAAAGGAATAGATTTATCCCATGGTGACACACTTGGATGAATGAACCCCTTTTCATAGTTTTCCTAAAGTTGCTTCTTCAATTCCTTCAACTCAATCGAGGCTATTATATAGGGAGTCTTTGAAATTGGTTTGGCACCAGGTATGAGTTCTATTGAGAAATAAAATTCATTTCTTGGTGGAAGGCATGTAAAATATTCTAAAAGACATCAAAATATTCCTAAAAATGGAATATCATTGATTTAAAGTTTCTCTACAACCATTTTTGATAAAAACCTCTTATAAACGGTAATTAAGACCAATACAATGGATTTTATCTCCATAAAATGTTTTTACTTATCGTCACATTGTTATAAAATTATAGGTTGGTTCGGAATATAAAAGTTTACTTCCATTAATCATTAATGGGTGTGGTATTTATGTAAACAAATCCAATCCATGCCTAAGATAACATCAAATTCAACCAGTGGAAGAATGATAATATTTTTATAAATAATGTTACCACAAACACTAATTAGAGAAGAATCATATACTTGAGATGTGATCATACTACCATTTGTGGTTTTAATTTATAATTATATATAAAATTATTTGAGTGGAATATTGATAACATTATAAAATTCTTATGATATGAATGAATTTTTACATCTAGTTTTAGATAAAGGAATTGAATATTCAGAATGGATGGTAAGTGTACCTTTCACCATGTCATTGTTACACCCCTATTTAAAAATAGTGACCACATGATATTTCCCCTTATCCATTGGATTAAGAGGATTCTATCATTGATCACCATTAGTAACCATCAGATTTGGGACTTGTTAGCATAATTCCCAAAATCCTTTCATTTGAAACACTAAAGTGTTAGAGGTTAATTCTATGAAGATTTTTCATTATTCATATCATTAACTAACCTCTTAAAATCACTTATCCATTCATCCACTCTATGACCTTACCTTCAACACACAAAACATTTAGTAGTCCCCTTAAGACAATTTCCTTCATGCTTCATCCCACACTTTGAGCATCAAGGAAAGATCATCTTTTTTCCACCATGGTTCCTATATTTTCCTTTGAATTCCATTTTTTTATTCTTATCAATACCATGAGATTGGTATGTAAATCCACCTTCTATTTACACATTGATAGGACATAAAACAAAATATTCATAGCTACTAAAGTCTCTTATGTCTAACACTATTATAAGACTTGGTTTTAATCCACTGAAGAAATAATAAACCTTACTTTTATTTTTTATGATTATACCAAAAGAATACCTCACAAGTCTTGTAAAATTTTCTTCATAGGTTCCAATAGATTCATCATCCTTTTATTTTATGTTAATAGAATCATTCTACATATTCATATGGATAATATGAGGAATGTGATTATTTAAAAATAAGTCCTTGAAGTCATCCAAATATATGTATTCAATTTCATCATATTGCCTCATATTCATGAAAAGATTCCACCATTGATCCACTTCACCTTCCAAACGATAAATATCTAAAATGAAATTTTCATGTTCTAAGCACTAGAGAATGGAAAATATCTTTTCAGTGGTTTAGATCCATTATTCAGTAGCTATTATACTTGAAGACCCACTAAAAGAAGGTGGATATTTCCTCATGAAGGACTCAATGGAAAGTTTTTCCCTCATTTTCTCATTTAGAAGTACATCATTATTCATGGATTGATAAAATTACATGAATATAGAAATGATATTTTTCAGTCCATCATGAATAAAATTGGGATTCTCAAGGTATAATCATTGCATTATTCATCACACTCAGAACTAACATGGTTCCTTCATCTTCTATATATTGACTAAAACCAAAAATCATAGTGTTAGAAAAAATAATCATAGGTAGGAACCACATAATCATTAAAAAACAATTATAAGATGTCTTATGTATTTTATAATAGTATCCACCAAGATTGTTAAACTAGGTGTGTAGCAAGGTGCATTTTCATGCACCAGATGATGATCGAGTCTAGATCAATGTGCCAATTTCAATGTTATTACCACTAGGTACATTTTTTCCGAATCCACTTCCACTTATAGTGTCCATAAAGGAATTTAATTTCATTGAAACCACTCACTCTACCCTTTACCAATATTCTAGTATATTTTCCTATGTTATACTCATGTTTAGGCTTATCCTTAGACATGTACTTAGGATCTCCTTAAGGATTTCTCATTCTAATTTCCAATGGTCAGTTAAACCTGTCCTCTGATACCAACTATAATGACCCAAGTTTTTCATACATATATATTAAAACCTTTAATATGAACAACCACTACATTACACAAACACTTTCTTGAGGACCATAATAGATTTGTGCCTTGGATAACTTGGAAACACAAACAACTGGTCCATAGCTAAACTACATTATCTCCCACTATTATTTTCACAACTAGAAACCTTCTTCGAAATATCACACATAATACATTTTTTCATATCACAATGAAAGGAAACATAAGAAAGGGTGATCCAAAATTCTTATTAAGTTTTAAAAATAGAGATACATAAGCATAACATAAACATAAGTGTATAAGAACGTGATTATAAAATTTGAAAACTATACCTTGTATATCAAAGATCATAATAATGAGTCATGAGATCAAGATTTGAAGTTCATAAGACATGGATCATAAGTAAATAAAATAATATGAGTCATGAAATCATAACATTTTTATAAGACATAGATTTGTGGTTTACACATAATCATAGAAAATATTATGTCAAGGATACCCAAAAATTAATTCATAGCTTTTTAAGCCTGGGATAATTGAAGTTTACCTAATTTAGGCTTGATATGACCTCCCATGTACCCTTTTTTGGGCTTAGGATAACCTCTTGTGTACCCTTTGAGCTCATTAAACATTAATCATTACCCAAAATATTGGAAGGAGATATAGTTCCCACCCATAACATAAATAAAATAATACATATTTGTTAAAAATGATCATAAAACATTCATCATATCATAACCCATGTAATGAAATGGGTTTCATAAAAATTTCATCATATCATAGAATGTGGAAAAGAGACTGGTTTTATAAATATTTCATCATTAGTTGAAAAGGAAGTGAATTTAATAAAATAAATTATCATGGTATAACCTATTGAATAGAAATAGGTTTCATAAACATATTTTCATCAAAAATGATTCAAATAAACAATAATAATGATTTCCTTAGTTCATATCCTAAAAAAATCATAAATTACATCAATGGATGTCATCTTTGATATAGAATTATTTTAAAAGATAAACCACTAGGTATTTTCTTCCGGAAGATATATTTTAATTGAAAATCACTTTAAAAAACCATTTTGGAAATCCTTTTTATTTAAAAATAATCTTGAAAACATATAAAATTGCTATAAAAAATATTGAAAACTTTTCTTGAGGAAAATGAACTTTTCTCTTTTCAAAATAGTTTTTCAAACAGAAAATATTTTTAAAATCATTTTTACTTTGAAATCATTAATTTAAAATATAATGACTTCCCAAATATTAAGGGAAAAAATTATTTGAAAATAACTTTTAAAACTTTTAAGGGAATCCTTAAATCTTTTACTGGTCATGATAGTGGTAAATACTATTCATGTTGTGCATGTTAATAACAGTGATTCTTTTCACATTTTTAGTAAAAGGAAAATGGGCATTTTTTTGGAAAAATACATGAATATTCCTTTCATTAAATTTTTTATTAAGTCTAAAATGGGTAAAAAATGCCTTTAATAATTCATTTTAAAAAGTTAAGAAATATTTTTGTATGTTTTTTGGAAAACAAGGTTTTGGAAGAAGAAAATCTTTTTCGACTGAAAAGATGATTTTTATTAAAAACCTGATTTTTGAAATATTGATTACAAGAAGAGAGGAAAATGAATAGATGTAATTTATTCCCATGAAATAACCATAGGATATGAAAATTCATGAGTTTATTGGGATGTGGATTATAAGATTTTATCATTGTAAACATAGTCCTAAACAATCCCTATAAACAATGAGATTGTAAAATAAAATCTTTTCCACTTTGGTAAATTTGAAACATAAACCACATGAATTAATATAATTAAAATACTCATAAAATACAACTAGGATAAAAAATTAATTATATTACATGTCAAAGGGTCTTTATATATATCTCGAAAAAGAAGATAGGTGCATAACATAACCGTATGAATCAAAGAAGGAAAATTGAGACCAAAATCCCTAACAGTATTGGTAACTTTTAAACCATAAACCCCATGAAAGTGAGATCCTAAAATGGATATTTAAATACCCATAATTTTAAGAATAATAATCACAAAATTCATTAATGTTAACTATATACATCGCATAAACGAAATAAGTGGTGAATATGGAATGAGTCTCAGAAAAGTGAAAAGTGAGACGAAAATCCCTTAATTTAAGTATTTACTTCCTTCAAAAACATTAAAAAATAATTTATAATAATTATATTATTATTACATATATATTATAGAACCATATATATATATATATCATACCATATATGATTTACTTATGACCTTTTATTACCCATTTATTAACAATTCAATATTAAATTCATGTTTTGCGCAATAACTGCTTTGTTTTTAGTCCTCTTACATTGATCATGTTTTCATCATCTCTAGAATTTTAACCATGATATAAATATCATATATATTCAGAATATATTAATATATATTAATACATAAAATTTAGTGATAGAAAACAAAATATGTCGTTCATGGAGGTGGTAGGCTATACGTATGCATGATTGTTGTTTTGATTTTATTTTTGAATTGAAACAAAGAAATGTAAATGATATATTATCATTCAGGAATATTTTTTCTATCATATATATGAAATATTTTCATTAAAACTAACCTTATTACCATCCATGTAAAGTGTGAAAGAATCACATTACTTCATGAGGTCATAGTCTGTCGTACATACGAGCAACGATATCATGTTCCCACAAAATGAAGAGTATAATGGTATGTTTGATATAATAACTAAAAATTTATAATAGTAACAAAAATATCATATATAAATAAAAATTAAATCATTATGTACAACCTTGATAGTTGGTAATGGAAAAACAAATGACATCAGTTTGCAAGCTGGTAGTTTGTAGTACACACGAACAATGATTTCATAACCCATTTAATGGAAGTGGATATGGTTGTAGGTAATGAAATTAACATAAAAAAAATATAAGTATATTTAATATACATAATTTATTATATCAAAATGTTATCATAAAAATTTAAGTATGTGGAGGAAGAAATGAATCAAAAACAGTCGTTGACAAACATTACCTCTTCTTCAGGTATCCTCTTTAGGGTTGCACGAAAAACCTTCCTAGTTTAGATTTATAACAAAAATAAGGCTTCTAGGATGAAAGTTTGGATGTTGGGAAGTGATTTTTGAAGTTATTGGATGAACCAAAATGATTTTATGGTTTGAAAAATAGAGGAGAGGTGGTGGCCTTTTATATGTTAGGTGAGTGGCACCCTTGTAATTTGTTGAAAAAAAGTGTACACATGTTTTTCACATGATAAAAGGTTATAAAATGGATAAAGTTCATAAATTATACATGATAAGGTTAAAATATGTTCATAAAATATATTTTATAAAATTTTATAGGTCATTTAAACCCTTATCATTTTAGTTTAACCCCCGGTAAACCCATTTTTACCTTAACCATGGTAAATATTTTTTATTTTTTTACTATTAATTTTTGTAAAAATATAAGTTGACCTTATTAGATAATATATATTATTCTAATTCAAAATATGTAATTATTTTTTAAAAATAAATTAAAATAATTGGAAAATCTTGATAAAAAATTTACCCTATAGACGCAATGAGAAAGCAGGTTTTTAAAGAGAAAATGTTTAAAATCTTGAAATGTTTTTATATCAAAATAAAATATAAAATTTATTACAATGAGATAATATGGATTGATAGATATATAATTTAACTAATTTACCTTTAAAACCAATTTAAAATATAAATTATCATCATAAATATTTAAAATGAAAAGATAGTTTCAATTAAATTTCAGTATTTTTCACTATTCATCACAATATGAAAATATTCAGAAAAATACCAAAAATTAAACATATGGTAATTTTGAAATTGTTTTTTTTAAAAAATAATTTAATTTTATCAAATTAATTTTCTAAAAGTTCTAAAAATTAAATTTTTATTTTTCACAAAAAGAAATAAAAAGAACAGTTTTTGAGAAAATATTATTTTGAAAACATATAAAGGCATTATTGAAAAATTAATTATTTTTATATCAATATCTTTTCTTTATATAAAAAAAGTATAAATAATATTTAAAAGTATTTATTACTATTCATATCCCTATGTTTAGCATCTAGGTTATAAAGATCACGTTTAAATAAATATTTTAATAATATATCGTGGTTTTGTTAAAACTCAGTGTCATGTGTAACGCAAGCTAACCTAGTGTTTTGTGTAGTGAAAGTTCAAATTGGTGTTTCATATAATGAAATCTATCTAAGAAATTTAGTTTATTCATAAAAATAATAATTTAAAAATACTTGAGTTGTTATAATCAATACAATGTAGAAGATACCTTTTCTTGACAGTTATATTTTAAAGTTCATGATAATCAATGTAAAGATGCATTGATCCATATTTATTCATAACAAAGAGGAATGGTTAACCCTTGGGGAAGAACTTGAGTTCATAAAATCCTTATCTGGATTCTATTTTAGTTTCTCCTTTAATTACATTAATTCAATTAGGGATATTCTATATGGGTTCTTTGATTTTGGTATAACACCATGTATGAGTTCTATTGAAAAAATCAGCATCACGATGCAAGGGGATATAAGGAAAATATTCCAATAATACATTGAGATATTCCTAAATAATAAAATCATCTTTAATATTGATATTTCCCCAACCAATTGAGCTAAATACTCTTCATGATTGAGTATGAAGACCCATATAATGGATGTAATTTCTATAGGTATTTTATAGTCATCCTTTTACTGATTGATGATTATGGGTTGATTTGAGATATGAAATATGAATTACTTATCAAGGAAATTAGTATTTTATCAATGTATAGAGAGAAAATTCACACCAATAATCACAAAAAAAAAATAAACTAAATGGAGAAAAATAGGATTTCTAGGATGAATATTACCATAAAAATTAATCAGATAAGAGGTGTATACTTGGTATGTAATAATCGCACCACTAAGATTTTTTACTGATAAGACAACATCTATCCATTGGGGTGGTGATTTAATTTTCATATAAAATCTTATAGATATAAAGGTGCAGGTATAGCCATAATAAAACAATACACTCATATTTCATGAGTGGATAAAAAGTGTACCTTTCACCACTTCATTTTTTGACCAACTTTAGCAATTTTGATTGCATAATATTTCCCTTTCTCCCTTGATTTTAGAGGTTTATGATGTTATTTGTCATCATTAACCCTTGGTTTGGTGCACATATTAGTGTTATTATAATAATATTTATAATTAAATAATTAGAGTTTAGGTGGTTATTTAGGATGAGCTTTCCCATTATCCATTTCATTAGTTAGTCGTTTCATATCTCTTCGACATTCATGTGCTTAATAGAATTTTCTTTCTCAGTTAAATAATTTACTTATTTTTGTAGAATGATCTAATATGTTTCTTCATTTCTGCCAGAGAACCTTATAGGAAACACTTTTGGGGGAAATAGTTTTTAGGAACTAATGAAACTATGCATTTTTATTTGAGGGTCAATAATAAAACCATATGTATAACTTTTAAGTCATGAGATTTATTTCATATTTTATAATTGATTTATCATTTTTTCATCTCAAGTAATTCTCTCTACATTTTATTATGATGGTTTTTGAGAAAATATTTAATAAAAAATACCTTCTTAAATTCATCCCATATTCTTAAATTCATATTCTTAATGAGATTCCACCATTGATCAACTTCACCTTCCAAATGATAAAAAATAAAATAAACTTTTCATGCTCCAAACATGGGAGAATAAAAAATATTTTTTCTACTGTGTTGATACACTTATTGTAAATTAGTGGCTTTGATGACCCACTAAAGGAAGTTATAAATTTTTTCATGAAGGATTTAGTGGAGATTTATTCCTTACATAGTTATTTAATATATTGGAATTATTTTTGTATTCGTTAATAGCTTGAGAGAGTTGGGAATTCATAAACACACAATACCTTTTTTCAAAAAATGATATTTTAAGTTCATCCTATATCGATTTTTGTTTTATGTAGTTTGATTTAAGTTTATCTCATTATTAATAATTACCAAATCCTCCAAATTAACTAAACCCCACTTTTATACCAATTGAGGTGAACCAAATATACCATAGATACATATTACATAATTTCATATGAATATCTATTATATATCATAATAACTCGCATCCTTAAACCTGTAAGTTTAATTTCATCTT
Organism: Viscum album; assembly: GCA_963277665.1. Classification (NCBI taxonomy): domain Eukaryota; kingdom Viridiplantae; phylum Streptophyta; class Magnoliopsida; order Santalales; family Viscaceae; genus Viscum; species Viscum album. Next base: position 407,026,635 of record OY728167.1, read on the forward strand.
GTATTGGATACATAACCAACTTATTTTACAAATATTTTTCAAAAAATATATGTATATAGACATATCATACATAATACTCTTCTCTATAGGCTATAGAAATGGATACATAATAAAAGGGTTAGATCAGACACTTAGTAATGAGTGAATATAAGAGATATAAATCCAAATAATAAGTTATAATAAGATAAACATGTGGGTATGAGGACATAATCAAGGAAAATTAAAAAAACATAAGTAAATCATACACAATAAAACATTTACAATAAATCAAAAATCATGGAAGAAAGCATTGTATATAACATATGACATGAGTTATAGGAGTGTCGAAACATGTGCCAATAATAATATGTCATGGTAACATGACATAAATAGGTTTCATAACATATTAATGTGGCATAGAAATAATATTATATATATAAACATATGTCAAGGTTAACCACTAAGTCATTTATATCATAATGGACTAGTCTAACCAACTACCTATAAAATAGAGGACTTAGTGTGACCAACTATACCCCATATCATTTTGGACATTATATGACCACATTTATCTCATCAGGTTCTCATAAAACACACAAATTTACCCAATTCGTTGTATGGATATAATGAACCTACCCATCATGTAGTCATAAATCGTATATATGTGTGCCATAAGAACATGAAAACACTCATATACCCATTATATCTTAATTAACCTGTGAGAAATAAATAGATATCATCATGATTTTCACAAAACATGATAATAATTTTACCAAATAATGAATTAGTATGGTATAATTATATAATAACCCCAATAAATCATAAAAACATAAATTATATTTACAAATATGAAGAAAAAAACTTTTTAGAGCATTCAGAATTACTTTTAGTAATAATAATAAATAACCATTACATTTTTCATAAATTTTATTTTAAATGAGAATAAACTATAACTAAAAGGGAATATAAATTATGTTAGAAAACTACGAAAACTTAGAAAGGAGGCTTCATAACGAAACTGACGAATATAAGGGTAAAATGCGTTCATGCAAAAAATGTTCAAAAACCCTTCACACTTTTGTAAAGAATGTAAAAGGACATGGAAAATAACTCATGAAACAAATTTAAAAATATATTATTTTAATTATTTTTCAAATAATTTCATTTAAAATAGATAAAAAATTAAATCATATAATTTTAGAGAGTGGAATTTATAAAATAAAATTTAGAATATGAACATTGTAGAGAAGGATTCCTGAAAAAAAAATTGACTCCACTTACAAACATAAATTTAGTTGTGAAATGTTAATAGGACATGTAAACCTATAAATAACCGTAGGATAAGAAAATAAATTGGTTTTTAGAGATAAACAATATACAATTGTTGATAAAAAGACAGACTTTACCTTTTTTTAAAAAATCACAGTACACTTTATAAATCTTTTTATTTAACATGAGTTTATTTATTTATCATGGATGCATTAACAATATAAACACATTAAATGAATCACTAATAACCTAAGGATTTTAAAAATACCAATGGTATGAGGATTTGTAAAAATTTTATGATCTGATAATTTTTTAAAAATTAGTGTTTTGAGATATTATGAAAAACATGTTGTATAAGCACTATAGTGGTTCTAGGATAACTCATCGATGAATAAAAAATTGATGAGATCATTATAAAATGTAAAATATATTTCCAATTCCATTATAACTGATCCCAAATATTTCATAATTCATCCATTAGAGTATATTCTATAAATAGATTCATACTTCAAGAAAAAAAAGAACAATTATGATATGAGAATACTCTAAATGATAAAACCACTTGGAGACTCTAGATAATTATTGTTTTCTTAACTTAATATTGTCTTACTTTATAGGGTTTTATAAAGTTTATTTTAATAGATATTATTTATCTTTTTTTAATAATTGTGTTTTGGATCAGGGAGACCAAGGTATTCTACGTGTGGAACATATAGTTGATCATTAACTATATAGAACTAAGAATACTGAGATTAGGGTTTATTAAAGTGGTAACCTATTCAAATGATTGGTAGAGGGATTTATATAAATTGGATTACATATTTGAGCTTTTGGTTTATAGGAGTGGATACATTTTTAAAAGATCATATTTTAGGATTCCTTAGATCAAGTTTATGAACCTTATAAATTTTGGGTTAAAAGTGATTTTTTAGTAATATCATATAGGGGTACTTGATTGTTAAATTAGTACTCTATAATTTTTTTTTCACAAATCAATTTTATAGGTAATTATTAAAATTCTAATTGTTCATTTTTTCACATTGTTTATTACATTCATCGATAATTTTGAAATACTGATTGTTTTACTACCAAACTTACTTTCATGTATCTCTGAATGTTTTTTTGGGTTTATTATTAACTTTATTTTGGTTAGTTTTGTTACATGAGGAAAATAAATATTTTAGGTTTTTTAAACTAAAATTCACCGCCATCATTTAGTGTGATTTCCATTTATATACTTGTGAAAAAAATTGGTATCAGAGCTGGTCTTTATGCTTGAGATTAAAATTGAGCTTATTTTAAAAAAAAACTATTACTTTATCCTATATTTGAGATTATCGGTTTCCTTATACTAACATGAAGTAGATAAAATATTTTGTTTATAATGAATCAAATTCTTGTTGAGTTTATTGAAAATATTAATCCAAATTGAAAACCAATATTTAATTTTAATTATTAGGAGTACTGGAGATATTAGATTGAAATATTCATGATTAATAACCAACTAGATAATTTCCTTATGCTTATCATAAATTAAAAAATTATAAAGAAATATGTTTCTTCCATTACTAGAGAAGAGAAATATGAATTTGTTTTTAACTTTCAAGTTTGAAAAATACTTTTATATTCTATTCATAGAAATATCTATAGTAATTTTTTCTTTATAATGAACAATTCATGGAATTTGGAAAAAGATATAAGTTACTCACTTTCTAACAAAAAAATTTCTTAAGACCAAGTAATCCTAGTTAAAGGCCAATAACCAATTTTTTTATTTTATATCTCCTAGAAGTGTAGGTCAAATGATTCTACATTTTTTTACTATAATATATAGTCTACATTCACTTGGAGAAAAAAAATTTAGTAGATGATTAAAATGTAAAATGTTATTGAAATTTTACCAAAATAATGGGAATAAATGAGAACATCAATTGATGATACGAAATATATTAAAAAAATTAATCCTTGATGATTTAATTAGAATAGTAATGCAGTATAATATTCATTTGAAGAGAAATGATAAAAAATAGAAAGATAAAAATGGGTTTTCCTTTAAACCTATAGGAGTAAAAAATACCGTAAATTTTAAACCAAACTCATCTAATAAAAAATCAAGAATTTTTTTTGATTATAGTTATTATAGGCTGAAAAATGGTGAAATTGATAATATGGTATGAAGTATGTTTCAATTGAATAATGTCCAAAGAAATTATTCAAAATATAGGAACGTTAAAAATGATTCCATAGAACCAATATTTTATGAATTTTGAATTCCATGTCATATTACAGTTGATTGTATTGAGCTAAAGTATATATATGGAAAATTTTATAGAAAGTATTCTTAGAATAAATGAATGAAAAAATTTAAATCCATGGATACATGGAGTGAAACTAAACGTGACACTTCTTCATATAGTTCATGAAAAGGTAACGAAAATTTAAGAAAAATAACAATATTTTATATGAATATTAAAAAAATTAATGGGAAGATTAACTATCAAATACCTTATGAATCAAACTCAATATTTAAAATGTTTTTATGATTTTTAGGATGATACTGATGAGGAGAGTTCATATTTTTTAGATGATGAGGAAAACTTTCTTGAAACTTATGAAGAAATGAAGTCTTATATTTCTGAAGTTGAAAAAGCTTACTATAAGTTGTATAATAATTACACTTCCCTTAAATATGAAAACAGTGAAGGAAAAAAAGTTTTGTAAAATTTGATAATAAAAATGCTGAATTTATAGAAGAGAATGAAAATATTTTTTCTATGTTGTATAAGTCAAATTAAAAAATTACAAAACATACTACTGATTTCAATGGGAAAATAAAAGATAATTAACTATGGAATGCACGTCCCAACGCGTGAAAATTTGCAATATTAATTATCCTACCAACTACTGTAGAAGTGGGTAGCAGGGTCGAACCACAGAGAGAATGTGAGTAGACACTAGAAATATCCAATTAGAGGAATGTTCAGATAGATTGGCTTTAATTGTGATTAACAAGTAAGTTCTAAGAACTAAATGACTATTTTAAAAATGAATATTTAAATTGACTAAAACTATCTAAGGGAATTAATCTTTGAAAGAAATTGACAGATATGGAAGTTTCAAAGTCATGACATCTGTTCACATGCATGCAATGTCAATTATTTAATTCCCACATTTGAATATTTATTTATTCAATTTCCACTGATTCTAAATTTAATCAAAATACTATCTGGTCTTGTTCTCTAATGTTAGACAGTATTCTAATATTTACACAAATTATCTGTCATTTCTTTCTTTGTCCTAACAAATAATTTGTGTGTCATTATAGCACTGAATCACTTGGTGAAATACGATGACCCTTTTCTCACAAAGTCGAAGTATCTACCTGCGTTGGGTTTTCTCACATTACATCAATTATTCAGTATCACTCACACAAGTTTGAAGAAGCACACACAAAAAATATTAATTTTTTCAATTAATTTATTTATTTATTCAGAAATCGCTCGCGCGCTTGTTCGAATTCTGGATAAATAAATTCTCTGATGAACTCCCATTCGTGATTATTTATTAGGTATCACACAAAAGGGGACCAAAGCATCCGTGCAGCGCCCAAATGGTAATTAATTTAAACATAGATAAAATTAATTAAATAAACATCCAATTAAAATTAATACAAAAGGCAATCAAATATAGGAAAAAATTAAAGGCATGCATTCACCGTCACATTTTTCACAACTCCAACACAAATGAAATTATCCAACCATCGTGAAGACACAACACATAAAATAATAAATATAAGATATCATTGTGCTTGGGTCGTTGTTGTGGTCACTGTGAGATGCTATCAAAGATCGAAAAATAATAATCATCACTTTGCTCTGTGCAGTCGCTAACACCACACCCTAATCAAACCACCGTGCCACTGAAAATATGATCTGATTAACACTGTCTCTCGCCATGCGACGTCAATCTTCAGAATCCCAAGTGAATTGTCGTGCACGTCAACGATGTTTCTGAACCACCGTTGTGCTCCCAAAATGGAGGAGGGGTGGTCGTTCGAAGTTGTGCTGATCAGTGGAGGGGTCGTCACTTATTTCCACCTGTTGCATGCTAAAGTGGTCAAAAGGGGATGGGCAGGAGAGGCTGTGGGGGGGAGGATGGGGTGGCAGGATAGAAGGGGGTGGGAGAGTAGGGGGCGAGTATAGGGAGGAGAGGATGGGGCCGATGGGAAATTGGGGCGTGAATAGGGAGAGGGAGGCACTGGAGATCAGGGGAAATGGGTAGCAGGTGAGGGGAGCAGATGAGGGGGGCTGGGCTAGGGAATGAGAATGGGGGGAGTGTTTTATTGGAGAGAGGGGAGGAATGAGTGGGGTATGGGATTGGAGGGAGGGGAGGAATGGGTCAATGGGGGAGGGTGATTGGTCAGAGGAAAAGGGGGAATGGGGAAGGGTGACGTGGGAGAGGATAAGGGGTTAAAGGGGATGGGTGGTGTATATATAGGGGAGGCTAGGGAAAAGAGGAGAGGGGTAGGTTAGATAGGGGGGAATAAATGAAAAAATGAAAAAAAAAGTTAAATCTAAATTTTAAAATTCAAAATTTAAAATAATATATTAATCTAAAATTATAGTAATAATAATAATAATATTTAAATATTAATGCACATGTAATTAAATATAATACTACTATTAAATATAATAATCTAATAACAAATACTATTTTATTAATACAAAAAAAATAATGAAATAAAATAAAATTCAAATTGAGAATTAAAATATACATACTAATAGAAATTAATCAAATAAAATAAACTAACATTATTGAAACAAATAATATTAATATAATCATAAATATAATAGATAAAATTAATATAACTAATAAAAATACTAAATTACTAATATAAGTATATAAATTAACTAAAAATTATCGAAATATCTAAAATACTACAAAACTACAAAAATCAACTAAAAATATAAAAATGGTTAAACTAATTAATTAAAACTAAGTTAGAAAATTATAAAAATACATGAAAATCCCATGTACATCAAATCCCCCACACTTAAAATTTTTCACTCCTGGGAAAAAAATCATAAAGAAAACACTAGTGGTCATGTAGACAAATCAAAACATCAAGATTACAAGTTCAAAAAAATCAATCTCGGTTACCCATAAAACATCATGATTAATTTAAAACTCCAATTTTCGAAAACCATTTTTCTTCCACTCGTATTCTTTCCAAAACATGTACTTACACTCATGTATCATGTGACCTACCTCGCCATCACTCTTATCTCTCAGAATAATTGATCAAATTCGTGCTCAATTCTTGTACACATGTATGCTTACCATGGTTTTCCATGAATTTCACATCTCTACTAGTGGAAATCAAAAGAATTCACCAATCTCAAAGACTTTACATGAGGTTCAAATGTCTCTAAGGTTGCAGGATGGTGGGTCATAAAAAAAATGTGACAGTTTTTTCGGAAAAAGGAGGATTGAATATTGAAATAAATGCATGATAAATGTCAATCCAAATTCCTCCCTCAAACTCACACTCCCCCACACTTAAAACACTACTTTTCCCTAATCATATGATAATACAATGTTTCACTCTTTTTTTAGACACAACTCACTCAAAAGAGATGGGTAGGAAAAACTAATGAGTATCAATTCCAAAACCCCATGAAATAAGTGTTAGAAAATAATCCCAAAGAATGGTACACAAGTAGCGTATACACTGTAACATCTCAATGAAATTAGGTCATATAGAAAACTCTCTAAATCCTAGAATAATGGATCATTTCTTTTATAGGTATCCCTAAAAGCGAGGGTTACCACGTAATGACCACCAATGTACTCATTGTTGGAACCAAAAATAATATACATGCCCATATCAAAAAAAAACATGTAATGAATGAGGCTAGTGTGAAATATAAAAAATATGATCAGGAGTATATAATGTCAATCCATGTGCATCAAATAACTCACTGCCCATCAAACAACCCTCTCCATGAGTAAATCTCTCCCCCACACCTAGATTTAAAATTGTCATGAAAATATTCAAGAAATGGGTAGGGAAGGGTATTGCATATGGGCTCATCCTAATAGGATTCTTCATGGATTAAAAGAGCTATATGATGGAGAAAATGTATGGGTGGATCAGTGGGTCAATGGGGTAGAATAATCAAATAGATTCCTCGATCATTTTAGTGCAACTTTCAAAATTCCTATCGCATTGATGGAAAAACATGGAAAGTTCTAGAAGACATAACATGGTTGAGATTACCTCAAGAAAAATATATATAAGAGATGATATAAAATGGGTCAGAGTCCTCATAAGTATGCAAATATAATGTTGGACAGCCCAGATGATCAGTAGTGAAAATAAGAATCTCAAAAATATACAAGTTTTTGAAAAACATTTTCTAAGCATGAAATAATATCAGAAATAATCTAAGTCATGAGATCAAGGATCAAATTATTCCAAACAAGAATCATGTGCTTAAACTACCTAGGGACACAAGTGGTATGTTCTAAACTATGTTACAACAAAAATGCAGTGGCTTTTTTGTGGGTTCATCAATGAAATGAATGTTGTTGTTTTTTCAAAAAAAAATTCTTATATTTTTTAGATTACATAGTGTTTTTGGAAGCATAAAATATGGAAAAAATAAAACACTTCCTTGTGTAAGCGTAGATAGATGCGGAGAGGCCTTCTGTATCTGATGAAGCTCCATAAAATGGTATACCTATGAAACCTACACATTGACAACACATACTCACATCATATCAAATAATTTACACCATAATCAAAAGTGTGTGGATGAAAAAAATATGTATGATGAATTCAAATCCACTGTAGTTCTAGGAGAAAACATATTGCAATAAATGTATGCCATTTTATTTAAAAAGACTAAATGAAATGAAATTAAATACAGTGAAAAGAAAACAAACAAATGATAGGTTGCCTCCCATTGAGCGCTAAGTTTACTTCATCTTTAGCCAGATGTTGTTGAAACTCTACCAAGATCAAATGGAAATGTAAACCATACATCTGCTTCTTTTTCAATATGATTGTGGAATCTATTCATTGAAGATGAGTTTCTCTTACAAGCTTCACAAAATCTCAATAGAAGCTTGTTACAAAAATGGATGTGTGGAATGAAATGAAAATATGCCAACTCACAAGGGAACGAAAATACCTCACCTAAAGAAAGGCTCATAGAATAATTCAATTTTGGTAAAAGGTCTTCAGTAGAAAGATCAAGAAGATTACCTCCTTGAACATACACAGGTGAAAAAGTGCCTTTACCATACTCCTTCAGTGGTCAGCTTATCTCCATCACATCCTTGAATGCAGTATCTGGGTTGACGATGTATCTCAATTAATTTTTAGACCTAACCACTAGCACAAAAATATCCATTGATTTCCAACTAAAATCATGCTTGATGGTTTCATTGATTGTTCCAAGGTCAACAATATTTTTAGCATATGTGGATATTTCAAGTGAATTTTTTTTAACCTCTACGCATGGAGAAAGCGGTGCAGAATCAATCAGATCATATGACTCCATTGTGTTAAGAATGACATACTTTTCAAAATTTCCTTTTATACCGCCCTCATCATATTTATCTGTTGGTACATGTGTCACCACGAACTTAGGATCCTCCATAAAATCCCATTCTTCCATTGTTTCTAGAAAATTATGAGTGTTCTCTACCACCAATACTGACTGATTCTCTAACTCCAAATTTTTTTCAGATGTCTCTAATTTAGAAAAAGTTTCAGACTCACAAATATTTTTAGAAAGAGGTGATTCAATTTCATTTGAAGTGATGTCCTCTTGAGTGTGGCAAGCCACCATCTCTTGGTTCAATCTTGAATCTATCATGGTAAATAATGGTCCTAGTTCAATGTCCTATTAATCCTCAAAAGGTTTAATTTGATAAACATTGAATGTTTCCTTTTTCACTTTGGGATGGAGAGGTTGTGAACTCACAGAAGAAGGACATGAAATTACATTTTTAGAGGGACCATTATGTTCAAAAGGGTGGAAGACTAAGCACTCATATTCTAGAAATGTGATTATATTGGAATAATTAATTTTTGATGGAGAGGAGTCATCACTTGGATGAGAAGAAGGTGGATCAATCTCATTATCAGACTTGGGACATTAATGTTGTTCAAATTAAACCTCTATTGCACTCTCCTCAAAAGAATTATTTTGAATTAGATCATCAAGTGGTAAAGATGCAGCTGGTTTGGAAATATGATTCATTTGATTTACTAAATTCTTCAATTTATTTTCTAGATCTTTTGTTGAGGAAAGAAAATTTTCATTACGTTTTTCTTGAAGTTTAAACCTCTGATTTGTCTCAGTGATAGCACAATGAAACATGTGATCAATTATTGAATCATTTGTTTCAAATGAATTATTGAGTTCTAAATTTTCAGGAATGCATTGACTTTGAAAATGATCAAATGGTGGATAAGGACTAGCAGTAGAATACAGATCATAATATGAACTTGAATGATAATCATTAAAATAAACAGGATTACCTAGAGAGTGCATGTGCGGTGAATCGTTATACATCATACCTTGAAATGTTGGTAAGTAGGGTGAGTACTAGTTGTAACTGTGTGGTGTGGCCCATGTCATTTTGAGCTTCTGGGTGTCTGGAAAATTCATTCAATGAAAAATTCCCAGAGTAGTAAACTGTTCTTTTTTTGGTTTAGTTTTTTTTTTAGTTTTTTTTAATTTTATTTTTGACCTAAATCACTCATTTAAAAAAATATATAATGCTACTATTCTCCCCAGCAACGGTACTAGAAATTTGGCATTCACGTCGCAATGAGTGCAAATTTTCAATATTTATTATCCTACCAACTACTGTAGAAGTGGGGATTAGGGTTGAACCACAGATAGAATGTGAGTAGACACTAGAAATATACTCTTAGAGGAATGTTCAGGTATATTGTCTTTAATTGTGATTAACAACTAAGTTCTAAAAACTAAATGGCTATTTTAAAAATGGCTATTTAAATTGTCTAAAATTATCTAAGTGAATTAAGATATGAAATAAATTGGACGATATGGTAGTGTTAGAGTCATGACATTTGTTAAAGTTCATGAAATGTCAATTATTTAATTCCCACATTTGAATATTTATTTATTCAATTATCACCAATTCCAAATCTAATCAAATTACTATCTGGTCCTGTTCTCTGATGTTAGAAAATATTCTAATGTTTACACAGATTATCTGTCATTTTGTTCGCTATCTTGATGAATAATTTGCGCATCATTATAGCACTGAATCACTTTGTGAAATATGACAACACATTTCTCACAAAGTCGAAGTATCTACCTGCGTTGGGTTCACTCACATGAGTTAATTTATTTAGTATCACTCACACAAGTTTGAAGAAGCGCACACAAAAAATATTAATTTTTTCAATTAATGTATTTATTTATTCTGAAATCGCTCGTGTGATTGATCGAATTCTGGATAAACAAATTCTCTGATGAACTATCGTTCATGATTACTTATTAGGTATCACGCAAACAGGGACCAAAGAAGGTGTGAAGATCCCAAATGACAATTAATTTAAACGCAGATAGAATTAATTAAATAAACATCCAATTGAAAATAATTCAAAAGGAAATCAAACATAAGAATAAATTAAAGACATGCATTCACCATCACATTTGTCACAACTCCAACACAAATGAAATTATCTAACCATCGCGACGACATGACACATAAAATAATGAATAGAGTGCTCGTGTCATTGTTGTGGTCACCATGAGACTCTGTCAATGATCGCAAAATAATAATCATCACTCTGCTATGTGCAGTCGCTGACGACACACCCAGATGCCAAACCAGAATCAAAACACTGCGCCACTAAAAATATGATCCAATTTTCACTCTCTCTCACCATGGGATGTCAATCTCTGGATGCCCAAGTGATCCTCCTTGCACATCGATGATGTGTCTGAACCACTAATTCGTTCCCAAATTGGAGGAGGGGTGGTCGCTGGAAGTTGTGCTAATCAGTGGATGGGTTGTCACTGCTTGTCACATGATTCACGCTGAAGTGGTCGAAAGGGGATGGGGGGAGAGGTGGTGGGGGAGGGGAGTATGGGGTGGCGGGATAGAAGGTGAGGGGAGAGTAGGGGGCAGTGCGTATAGGGAGGAGAGGATGGGGCTGACGGGTAATTGGTGCGTGAATAGGTAGAGGGAGGCGTTGTAGATTAGGGGAAATGTGTAGCGGGTGAGGGGAGCGGATAAAGGGGGTTGGGCTAGAGAATGAGAATGGGGGGAGTGTTTGATTGTAGAGAGGGGAGGAATGAGTGGGGCATGAGATTGGAGAGAGGGGAGGAATGGGTCAAAGGGGGAGGGTGATTGGTGAGAGAAAACAAGGGAATGGGGAAGGGTGACGTGAGAGAGGAGAAGGGTTCAAAGGGAAGGGGGTGGTGAGTGGATAGGGGGAGGTTAGGGAAAATAGGAGAGGGGTAGGTTAGATAGTGGAAATAAATGAGAAAATGAAAAAAAAGTTAAATCTAAATTTTAAAATTCAAAATTCAAAATAATTTAATAATCTAAGAGTTAAATAATAATAATAATAATATTGAAATATTAATTCACATGTAATTAAATATAATACTACTATTAAATATAATAAACTAATAACAAATACTATTTTATTAATACAAAAAATAATGAAATAAAATAAAATACAAATAGAGAATTAAAATATACATACTAGTAAAAATTAATCAAACAAAATAAACTAACATTAGTGAAACTAATAATATTAATATAATCGTACAGATAATATATAAAATTAATATAACTAATAAAAATACTAAATTACTAATATAAGTATATAAATAAACTAAAAATTATCAAAATATCTAAAATACTACAAAACTATAAAAATAAACTAAAAATATAAAAATGGTTAAACTAATTAATTAAAACTAAGTTAGAAAATTATAAAAATACATGTGAAATACATGTACATAAAACTGTAAGATAATCATTATAATGGTTATTTAAAGAAGAATAATTCTGAAAATAAGTCAAAGAGTGTTACATTTTATCATGATAATAATGAGGTTATCGAATTTAAAACTGAAATTGAAAGTCTAAATAATTAACTAACAAATATTACTATTGTTATACTATAGTTTGAGAAAATACATGGATAGATACAACCAAAAAAAAAACTATATCTAATTTGTGTAGTAAAACCATTATATGTTCAATGTATCAAAGAAATTATTTTTTTCCCAATAAAAGAACCATTTTTTTTGTGTCAACAAGGAGGTAAATATTGGAAAAAATATTCAATAAAAAGATAGTGATCATTTAAAAGACCTCAATTTTGTATTTATTAATAACAACTTGCTTATGAGGATTAGAAGTTCAAGTAGATATGGGTACTGAAAATCCACTTCTAAAATACCTATGTATCTAAAATGAATTATCTTCTGAAGAATTAATTCTGAAGACAAGAAATCACTGCACACTGGAAAATGAACACCTATTTTTGATGCCCAGTAGTTCTTTTAAATTTTTATTAAAATTATTTTATAATACATTTCATGATTTATGTAATTTATATTTTTTGATTTTTTGATTCATATAGAATTAACTCCTTTTATTTAAGGGGGGTTATTGTTTTATTTTTTATCTACCTTTTTAAATAGATCACTTTCTTAATTTTATATAAGTCTATGTGTTTTTTATTATGATTTATCTGAAACTATATTTGAAAAATAAAATAATTAAAAATATATTAAAATATAAATTTCATAAAATAGTAAATTTTATATTTAAATTATCGTATTTTTAAAAGTTTATTATTTATGAATATCTTCAAGAAAATATATTTTTAATGTAAAATGATTTTTTTAACTAATAATAAAATCATTTAATTTTTCAGTATCATAAATTCTCAGATCAAGGTAAAAAAAATTGAAATTTATGAAGAAACCTTATAAATATCTCCTGTTATACCCCTCATTATTGTTCTTATGAGAAGAAAAACCCAGTTTGTTTTTATAACCTCTTTTTTAAATTCATAGTTTCTTCCACTAAATAGGTCACAAGAGAAATTTTTCATTAAAGGTTTACAAACCATGAGTGGTTTGTTCACCATGATTATTTCTTGAAAAAAATATTCCTTTTCAAGGATGAAAAGATCATGTTTTTACTGGTGAAAGGAATCAACAATGCTATTAAACTTTAGCCCATGATTTTTATTGTTATGTGTTTTTTATGACTCAAATGGTTTGATGAAAGTAAAATTTTCTCTTCAGATGAATGAATATGATTTTTCATTGAAGGATTTAGTATTTTTTAAAAAAATTACCTCTATATATAGAGTTTTTTTATCTCTCATAAGCTTACGAATGAATATGGCTCAATTATTATAAATTATTATGAATAATGTCAATTTTTAGTTAAACAAAATTATCACAAGATAAATGATCTTCATTGAGAGTGTAGAATCCTTTTTTAGTTGACACAATCATTTCTTGTTCTGATAAATGGGGATAATTATATAGTTAAAATTAAAGATGTTTTTTATAGATTTCATTTTCAACATGATTAATTTTAATATTATGAAATTTATTTGGAATTATATTGCAGTATTATTTTTTGGTATTGTTAAATTTAATATTTTACCCCAAGGAAGAACATTGAGTAAAAAAAAATTTAAACTTATTGAGAAACATGGATTATTAGACATTAGTGTTTTTGGAGAGAGTAAAGTGAAATCCGTTAAACACTAAGACTATATCTGTAAGAACGTGGATCTTAATTTCAGGTAGGAATATTTTTTTCTGGTTGTTTAAAGAAAAAGGAAGAAAAGAGGTTTTTTCTCAGTACACATCGTGTACTTCTGAGTACACATCGTGTACATATATTTCCACGTACTGTCGTATTATGTCCGTGTAACGGCTGAGCACATGGTCGTGTGGTGACCTAGCTGACCCACTTAAGTTGAGGGCCAGTTGAAGATAATGCATGACATGCAGTTTTAAAGAACATACCATGTACTTTTATTTTTATTTTATATATCAGTGTGGGGTCACATCTTATATCCGAAAACGTCTTCTTCTCCCCGTGGTTCATACATGAGAATGACAGAATGGTCGATAAACTCTGAACCCCTCCTGATTCTCCGTTTGAGCTCTGATTGAGATACTATCGGGTGCGTTGGAATCCCACTAGTGAGTTCTTGAATCCTTTAGAGCCTTTCTTCCTGATTCTTCCTATCTTATGAGTTATTCAAGGATGCACATTTTTCACCATTTTGTAGATCTATACTGATATAGGCCGATTCAAGGGTCGATGTTCAAGTATATCGATCATAAGACATAGAGGTAGGTGTATTGTGCCTTTTGTTGTTCATATTTGGATTATATATGCTAAAAGTGTTGCATACCCACATTTAGGGTATTGCTTGATTTGGAATTTAACCCTTTTTATCACCTGTTATGGTTTGATTGATTGATAAAGGTTAGTTTCTTATGCATGAGGTTAGATACCTTGTTTATGGGACACAATATGGGTTAATTTCCCCTTGTTTGTTTGTTTATGGTCGTTTGGTCTAGAATGCCTGTTAGGATTTCCTTGTTTTACATGACTTTTTTTGTTAGGATGGAGTTATTGATTATATGAAATGCCTATGATATGCATTGTGAATGTTGACCAAGGGGATTGGACTGTGAGAGTTTTCCAAAGGGGTTAGACCATGAGAGCTACCCAGGTGGTTTTTTATAATTACCTTATGCTATGTTGACCCAGGGGTATTGACCGAGAGAGCTACCTAGGAGGTCATTTATAATTTATTGATGCCATATTGACCTAGGGGTATTGACCATGAGAGATGCCAAGGTGGAAATTTGTAAATGATTAGTGTTATGTTATACCAAAGGGGTTAGACCGTGAGAGCTTCCCAAAGGGTCGTTATTTAATGAATTGGTTCTATGTTAAACCAAAGGGGTTATATCATTAGATCTTTCTCAGAGGGTTGTTTATGAATGATTGAATGATTGTGACGAGTCTTCCAAGCCAAAGCATAAGCTTGGACTCGGTCTTACTTGATTATTTAGATGTTCTTTTAAGACATCTGTTTTGTTACTATTCACAGGGGGATATTGAGCTTAGGCTGGATCCTAAGATTACATGATTCAAATAATGAATAATAAATATAAATGATTGTAATTTAAATCTATAGGATTGTTTACTTTTGAGTACTTCCTAGTTTATTGCTTCATTTCTGCATATTACCTGCTATATATATTCACTGACAGTTAGGCACATATCTTTTGGTGGTTTCCTACTGGGATTAGTCTTACACTCTATTTGGTTCATGTTTTTTACCCAAGAATATTATATGATTATAGTTATAGATAAGGGCAAGCACCCTTCTTCATTGGGTACTTGATTTTTGTTGGAGCTAGAGAGGATGGGACTAATCTAAGACTTGCGATGCTACTAGAGGTTTCTTGTTTCTTTTGTACTTTGGTTTCTGTATTGCTTTCCATCATTGTGACTTGTTTTGATGTTTTCTTAGATACATATTCCATGCATCATATATATACATTATGGATTCTGTTGGATTTACTTTCAGTCTTCCACTGTCTATTTTTGTTTGGTATTACTTCTTCTTATATTATCAATATTTGTTCTCCACTGTGTTTACTCCACCAATGATGTTATATTTTCTCCACTATCACACCCTAGGCTCTTGCAGCTAGTCGAAAGCCTCTGGAATTTGGAGAAATGCTCTTGAGGCTATGTGGACAACTGGGTATGGGGCACCCTTAGGCGGCACCCCGATCCGGGACATTACAAAGTGGTATCAAAGGGAGGTTTTGAACCTCTGACATGTGGGTTATGGTCCCACTTTGATCAGAATTTGGTGGATCATATTTTAACATTAATTGAATTCTATTAATATGATATGATTAAGGATTCCAAACATTGATTTCTGGAGAGTATGGGCTCTCACATATTAGAACTTGGAATACCTTGGACAAATTTTATGTTTTTGAGGGTTACGAAGAAATTTTAGAGGATTACTGTTCAAAAACCCATACAACACAAGTTGTGATGTTATGAAAACATTCCATGTGTTATTCTGTTATGGAAGAACTAACTTTTCTTAAGTACACGTCATGTAATATATGTACAAGTCGTGTAGTTGTTGACCGTGTGACTGACTGTGTGAGCAGAGACACGGGGTTGGTAAACTCTGGGTAGAACATGCCGTGTACTAGGGGTACACGTCATGTGGTAATCAACTGTGTATTCGGCCATGTGACTAATGACATGGGTGGAAGAAACTTTTGTGGTACGCGTCGTTTCTAGGGTGAACACGTCATGTGCTATTACACCAGCAGAACCATGTAGTCCTAGCCATGTAGAAGTACTTGGTAAAGAGGGGATATTCAAGTACACACTATGTCTCAAGAGGAACACGCCATGTGTATTGGGTGTTACACAACCAGGTTGGAAAAGTTACACACCCATGTTAAAGCTTAAGGTAACACGTTGTGTAGTGTTTCTATATGCCATGTAACCCTCTTTTGAAAAACTTGAATGTTTTCCTTCTCATGTTCCATTATTTCACTTTTAATTTACTGTCTTTGATAATCTTGAACTCAGGTATGCGCTTGACCTTGCAGATTCATGCCACCAAGACGTCATCCATTTGTACTCTAGGTACAGGGTGATGATCATACACCGGAAATGGTAGATCAGGGACTACCAGCAGATCCTCTAGCTATGCCTGTCTTGGAACCAGCTGTTATACCGGATGCAGGTGTTGATGCCTAGTTCTATAAAGGCTTTATAAGGATGATGCATACCTTTTAGGGAGAAACACATCCTACCCAGACTATGGAAGAGTTGATGAGGGTGTTCCAGTAGCAGCATCCTCCCACTTTTTTAGGGTATGGAGAACCACAGGTTGAGAGTCATGGTTATAGGCCATGATTTCTATCTTCGAGCATCTTGAGACATCGCCTGAGAGGAGGGGGAAGCTCCCAACTTACATGTTGCATGATTCTGCTAAGAGATGGTGGGATGTTATCTCATAGTTGGGATGTCATTGTGATATGACTTAGGAAGAGTTTCATAGGACCTTCTATGATTATTTCTACGCCGAGATGTTGAGGACCGACCGAGTTTGGGATTTCTTGCATTTGGAGCAGGGCTCTCTTTCAGTGATGGATTACTCTTCTCATTTTACAGAGCTTTATCACTTCGCAACTGTTCTGGGGGTGACGAGTTATCATTGTCTAGGTGATTTGAGGATGGTCTTAGGTACGAAATTTGATCATAGGTAAATGTTTTCAGGTTTACTTTGGTGACTGATATAATAAATCAAGCACTGATTGTCGAGCACAATATGAGGGCGATTGGATCTGTGATCTAGGGAGGTTCAGTATCCAGGTTTGGTACTCTTTATACTAATAGTAGGAAGCACCACAGGGACATTTCACGGGATGTTTATTTAGGTAGCCAAGTGGTGTGCTACCAATGCAGGAAGAGTGGGTACATGAGATCGTAGTGCCTGAGAGACCCAGTTGAGTGTCGATCTTGCGGCAAGATGGGTTATATTCATCATTTTTGCAGGATGTTCTCACCAACAGCAAGTGAGAGGGGATCTGTTATGACTCCACCTTCAGGAGGAGGACCATCGGTTTCTCCTTAGTCAGGGAACTTGAGTTTATCAGGCCGTTCAGGATGAGGAGGTGGTCATGGCTATGGTATCCAAAAAATAGGTTTCCAATGACAGCAGAGTGGATCATCTTAGGGTATCGAGGAAATTTCATAGGGTCACGGTTAAGGTCATACTTTTGTGATGGAATAGACCTAGCATTATCATGATCCCAAAACCTCTACGGTTAGAGGTACGATTCTATTTGCCTCAGTTTTAGCTTCTATTAATTTTAATATGGAGGATTCCCATATTTTTATGTTTTTTGTCATTTTGGAGAGCCTATAGCTCTGTATATTTACTTTTGATGATGTTATGATGCTAGGAACTCCGTTGGGGATTAGGACGGCTAGTGTACATCAGTGAAAGGAGTTCCCTCTTGAAGTTGGGGGGTGTCACTTCTTGTGGGACCTCTATGTCATAGATATGACAGGCTTCAATATCATTCTCTTAATGGATTGGTTGGTCTCCTTTCAAGACTTTTTTTACTCTTATCATTGTAGGGTGAGTTTCATGTCACCTAAGGGCAGGTCTTTTATACACAAGGGTGAATGGGATGTCCAGGCAAGAAGAGCAGGACCCGAGCATCATGGGTTGGGAGGAATTACAACTCAGATTGCTAGTTTATGTCTGGATGACTAGAGGACTTCACAGATGGATTTTACTCTAGTGGTGGATCAATTCAGGGATGTCTTTCCAGCTGACTTTTCATGTTTACCACTGGAGCGAGAGGTGGATTTCTCTATTGAGCTTGTGCCAGGAGCGGCACTGGTGTCCATTCCTCTGTATAGGATGGCTACACCAGAGCTATAGGAGCTCAAGAAGTAGTTGGAAGAGTTGCAGGAAAAGGGTTTCATACGACCCAATACATCTCCTTGGGGTTTTCCTGTACTTTTTGAGAATAGGTTGGATGGTACCCTCAGACTTTTTGTGGATTATTAGAAGCAAAATCAGTTTAAGTTAAAGAACCGATATCCCTCAACAAGTATTGATGATCTCTTTGATCATATTCAAGGAGACCGGGTTTTCTAGAAGATTTAATTGAGATCTGGTTATCATTAGTTGTGCATTAGACCATAAGATATACCTCTTATAGCCATTCATAGGAGGTATGGTTTATATGAGTATTTGGTTATTCCATTCGTTCTCATGAACGCGCCGATAGTTTTCATGGCACTGATGAACCAAGTGTTCCATACATACTTGGATTCTTTTATGGTATTCTTTGTGGATGATATCTTGGTGTACTCTCACACTCAACACGACCATGTCATTCATATTGAGATCGTATTGAGTACATTCAGAGAGCATCAGTTATATGCTAAGCTCACAAAATGCCACTTTTGGATGGATCATATTCATTTATTCGGTCATGTCATCTTAGAGACAGGAGTATCAATATACCCAGAGATGGTGAGAGAAGTATTTTCATGGGAGCATCTGAGGAACGTCTTTGAGGTAAGGAGTTTTTTGGGGATGGTTTGTTACTACAAATGATTTATACAGGACTTTTCATACATAGCAGCACCTCTGATGGGCCTGACAAAGAAGGGTGTGAAGTACTTGTGGACAGATTCCTATGATTCATCCTTTCAAGAGATGAAAGGGATATTGACTTCAGGACTGATACTGGTTTTTCCAGAGTCAGGAAAGAGTTACACCATTTACTGTGATGCATCAGGTATCGGGCTGAGAGCAGAGCTTATGCAGGGGGAAGGAGTCATTTCATATGTGTCTCAATGGTTGAGGCCAGATGAGTGGAATTACCCGACGCACGATCTCGATTTGGCTGCAGTTGTGCATGGTTTACATTATTGAAGACATTATCTTTTGGTAGAGAATTTTTTGGTATACATTGACCACAAAAACTTCAAGTATATATTTACTCAACGTGATGTAAATTTGAGAAAGTGAATGTGGGTTGAGTACCTTTAGTCTTTTGACTTTGAGCTTGCCTACACGCCTGGAAAAGGCAACCCAGTGGCTGATGTGTTGAGCAGGAGGACTCAGATACAGGTAGTCCAGGAGGCCAGCAGTGAGTGAAAGCTTATGTCTCTGTTCTCTGAGATGAATTTGGAGGTTTACAAAAAATAGGGGATGGCGTTTCTTTCTTATATATATTCTACCTCTACTCTACTGTATTGAGTGCAGATGAGGCAACTATCAAATTCTAAAGGCCTGGTTTTACGGGAGAGTGTGTCGGGCGAGGACCCTACTCCTGGGTGGACCATAGGAGAGGATGAGGTTTTTCATTTTCATGGATGTGTATGGGTGTCAGCAAACATACGTGAGGAGATGCTATGAGATTTTCATGCCTCTGTATGGACAGTTCATCCTAGTGTCAACAAGATGTATCAGGATCTACATCGTTAGTATTGTTGGTTAGTAATGAAGAGGTATGTAGCTAGTTTTATATGATGTGTTCATCTTGTCAGTAGGTGAAGGTGGAGAATCAACAATCATCAGGGATTTTACAGCAGTTACCCATTCCCAAGTGGAAGTGTAATGATGCTATTATGGATTTCGTGATGGTTTTACCAAGGTAGCCTTGAGTAAATGATGTTGTATGGGTTGTTATTGATAGACTCACGAAGGTTTCACATTTTTTTTAGATCAAGGAAACCTTCAGTGTTAATTAAATTGGAAATTTTTACATTTGAGAGATTGTACATTTGCATGGGGTTCCGCACTATATCGTTTCAGATAGGGATGCATGGTTTACGTATCGTGTCTAGAAAGGACTATAAAGGGCTTTATGTATACAGGTAATTTTAAGTATTGTTTAACATCCCTAGATAGATGGCTAGTCTGAGCGTACAATTCAGGTTTTGGAGGACATTCTTTGATCATGAATCCTAGATTTTAGGGTCTCTTAGGAGAGACACGTACCCTTGGTAGAGTTTTCCTACAATAATAGTTTTCAGGAAATGATTTAGATGGAACCTTATGAGGCTTTGTAAGGTAGGCTATGCCGATCACCCCTATGTTGGTTGGAGGTAGGATATGTAGCTATGTTGGGACCTCCTCTTTTCCAGGAGACCACTAAGCAGGTGAAGTTGATTTGGAATTGAATGACTACTGTACAATATTTCCATAAATCTTATGTTGATCGAGAGAGATGACCTCTAGAGTTCGAGGTCGAAGATCATGTTTTCTTACATGTCACATTGAGGTTGGGACAAAAGAAGATTATGAGACAGAGGAAACTTTCACTGAGATATGTCAGGCCGTTTGAGGTTTTGGAGAGAGTTGGGCCGATTGTCTATCGGTTGCAGTTACCTCAGAGGTATCGGGCTATGCACGACATCTTTCATGTTTCTCAACTACAAAGATACTTTTCAGACTCGTCTCATGTTTTTCATCCAGAGGAGGTTGAGTTGGAGGTGGATGCATCCTTCAAGGAGAACCCTATTCAAATTATGGATCGCATCACGAAGGTTCTTTGTGTTCGGTCTGTTCCTCTGGTATGGGTGCTATAGAAGCATGGGTGGGTATAGGATGAGACTTGGGAGAGGGAGTCTGACGTATGATTATAGTGGATGAAGTTGTTCATTGTTTCTTCTTCACCACCCTTGGAAGGAAAATTCAGGGATGAATTTCTTTAATAGTGGAAGTTTATAAAAACCTAGATCTTCATATCAGGTATGAATCGTTTTTTTAGTTTGTTTGAGGAAAAAGAAAGAAAATAGGTTTTTTGTCAGTACACATTGTGTACTTATGATTACACACCATGTACCTAGCTTGCCGCGTACCATCATGTTCTGGTCGTGTAACGTTCGAGCACATAACCTTGTGGTGACCTGGCTGACCCACTTAATTCGGGGGCCTATTGAGGCTAATACACGACATATAGTTTTAAAGAACACACCATGTACTTTTATTTTTATTTGATATATTGGTGAGGGGTCACGTCTAATATTTGGATACGTCTTCTTCTGCCTGTGGTTCATATAGGAGAGCACCAGAATGGATGATGAACTATGAACCCCTCTCGATTCTCCATCCAAGCTCTGATTGAGACACCATTGGGTGCATTGGAATCCCACTAGTGAGTTCTCAAATCATTTAGAGCCTTTCTCCCTGATTCCTCCTCTCTTGTGAGTTATTCAAGGTTGTCCATTTTTCACCATTTTGTAGATCTATCCCTATCTAGGCTGATTCAAGGGCCTACATTCAAGTATATCAATTGTACGACATAAAGGTAGGTGGTTTTTTCCTTTCTTTGTTCATATTTGGATTATATATGCTAAAATTACTACATACCCATGTTTGGGGTATAGCCTGATTTGGAATTTAACCTTGCTTATCACCTGTTAGGGTTTGATTTATTGATAAAGGGTAGTTGATTATGTGTATGGTTAGATACCTTCTTTATGGGACACCTCGTGGGTGTGTTTACCCTTATTTGTTTGTTTATGGTTGTTTAGTCTAGAATTTCTATTTGTCTTTCCTTGTTTTCCATGACTTTTTTTGTTAGGATAGAGTTACTGATTATATGAAATGCCTGCGATATGCATTGTGAATTTTGACAAAGGGGATTGGACTGTGAGAGCTTTCCAAAGGGGTTAGATCGTGAGAGCTGCTTAGGTGGTAATTTATAATTACCTTATGCTATGTTGACATGGGCGTATTGACTGAGAGAGCTACCTAGGAGGTCTCTTATAATTTATTGATGCCATGTTGACCCAGGGGTATTGACCATGAGAGCTGCCTAGGTGGTCGTTTGTAAATTATTAGTTCTATGTTAGACCAAATGGGTTAGACCGTGATAGATTCCTATAGGGTCGTTATTTAATGAATTGGTTCTATGTTAAACCAAAGGGTTTAGACCATGAGAGATTTCTGAGAGGGTTGTTAATGAATTATTGAATGATTGTGATGAGTTTTCCAAGCCAAATCACAAGCTTGGACTCAGTCTTAATTGATTGTTTATATGGTCTTCTAAGACATATGTTTTGTTAATATACATAGGGGGTATCGATATTAGGATAGATCCTGAGATTCCATGATTCAAAGGATGAATAATAAATATAAATGAATGTAATTGAAAACTGTATGATTGTTTACTTTTGAGTAATTCCTAGTTTATTTCTTCATTTATTCATATTACCTGCTATATATATTCACTGACAGTTAGGCATAGATCTTTTGGTGTATGCCTACTGGGATTCGTATCACACCATGTTTGGGTCATGTTTTGGACCCAAGAATATTATATGATTGCAGGTGTAGATTAGGGAAAGCGCCCTTATTCATCAGGTACTTTATTATTGTTGGAGTTGGAGAGCATGGGACCAAGTTGAGGCTTGTAATTATACTGGGGTTTACTTATTTCTTTTGTAGTTTGGTTTCTGTATTGATTTATAGCATTGTGACTTCTTTGGCTGTTTTCATAGATACATATTCCATGCATCATATATATACATTGTGCCTTCTGTTGGATTTACTTTTAGTCTTCCGATGTTTATTTCTTTTTGTTATTACTGCTTCTATTATTGTCACTATTTGTTCTCCGTTGTGTTTACTATACCAATGATGGAATAGTTCCCCCAATATCAGACCCTAGGTCCTCACTACTAGTCACCTACCTCTGGCGTGTGGGGTAATGCTTTTGAGACCATTTGGCCAACTGGGTATGGGTCACCCTTGGGAGGCACCCCAATCTGGGACGTTACAATATCTATAGTGAAAATATTATATCATCTAATAGAAAAGTAATTTTTTGATATGTGTATGAAGGTTTTATAATCAAAGAAAAAAGTATTTGTGAAGAAATCAGTTGATGAGAAAAAGAGAAAGGAACCAGAGGTTGAAATTATGATATTTAAATTTCAAAAAAAAAATATATTTCATGTTGGAGAGTTTTTAAAAAATGACATAAGATGAAAGAAAAATATTCAAAGATAAAAAATAAATTGTGGAGTATTTCTAATACCCTTCTAAAGTTGATGATAAAGTTGTACAAGATGAATGTGACACCCACATGTCACTTTTAACTTTTACTTCATATTATATTATTTTATCTTTGGGTAATTTATGATTTTTAGAAATTTCATCCTAAAACTCAATAAATTTGGAATTTTTTCCTTCTTAAATAGATTATAAATACATTTTAGGGGAATCTGTGAGACTAAATTTATGTTGGGTGTTTTCTAGTTGTTTTTTTTGTTCTGATGTGGTTGGTCTGATTGAGTAGTGCATGGTTTAATCCAAATCATTTGAGGCCTAGGGGAAACTGTGTGGTCCATATTTGAGTTTGGGTACTGGATCATGACTTTTGCATGGTTTGGTAAACTGTATGATTAGCATGTGTGTTGGATCTGTAATTTGACCATTCTAGTTGGCACGGTTAGTCATTCCATTCAAGGACCTAGGAGAATAATGCAATGTCATTTTATCAAGTCAATGTACACTTTACAATTGGTGCATTGTTTGGAAAATTGTGTCTCTAAACCATGCTTCCTGCCCATATTTCATTAAAAGTGTGAATTTATACTTTTTCTGTTTAGGATTTTAAGGGTTATGACATCCTTTCTCATCCCTTATTATTCTACCATTGGCATGGTGCACCATGAAATTCCTATTACTCCCTCCCACTTGATTCGAAGATCCTTATCTCTCATATTCCTAGTAGTTTTGAGTGTCAAACCCTCCATTCTTCTGCTTCTATTCTCCTACCTTATTCCATTACCCTTTCCCTCAGGTTCTCTCACTCCCATGAACCATAACCACTTCCTAGGTTTAGATTAATGTCCAAGGAGGTTATAATGATGGTTTTTTGGGTCTTCTAATATAGAGGAGGTAATTTTTTGGCTCAGTTGTTCATTCTCCATCAAAGGAAATGGGTTTTAGAGGGGTTCTCTTGAAATGAGGTAGATATTTCAATGGAATTACCTTGTAATACATATTATAAATTTATTATATGATTTTATAAGAATTTTATAAGCCCATATTTGGCTGTAAAAAATTCTCAAATGGTTTTTTTCATGGATGTGTTTTATGATAAGAACTTTTGAAAAAGACCGAGTGGCTGCTTTAAAAATGATTCAAGTGTTTTGAAATTGTTTCTTGTGGAATTTCATTAACACGGTGATCCATTTTTTAGGTTATTAATGGATTATAATTTGTTTAATGTCTTTTCATGCACCATGTTTCATTCTAAGTGTTTGTTAAAATGTCAGAGTGGGGTTTCTAAAACATTTAAATATTTTTAAATGGGTTTTGAAACTATTTTTGTCAGTAAAGTATGTGTCATGTTTTAATGTTGGATTTCATAAATAAAAAGGATTTGAACTTAATTATTTTTAAATGTCTTTGTGACAATAGGATTTTATATAGTCCTTAAATGCATTTGAATTTGGAGATGATCTTCAAAGGATATTTCAAAAGTGGCTTTCAAATGGTGTAAATATGT
This sequence comes from Viscum album, assembly GCA_963277665.1. NCBI lineage: Eukaryota > Viridiplantae > Streptophyta > Magnoliopsida > Santalales > Viscaceae > Viscum > Viscum album. Next base: position 407,052,041 of record OY728167.1, read on the forward strand.
TTCTTCTTCCTAAGTGTTTTTGTGAAAGCTCACATGGAACTTTATGAAAAATGGTTTTACAAATGCATGATACCCTCATCAAAGCTTCATGTGATTGTTGTTATTTCTAATTTGTATTTATATCCCTTAAGGGATGTTTTATATTTTTATATCCATATATATTATGTGTTAATGGATTGAAAATGAAAGGTTTTTTTCTAAGAGAGTGTAGGAGGTGATTCGTGCGATGTTTTCAAATATTTTGTATTTGTTTCATGGAATGGTTTATTTTTTATCACCCCCATTTTACTTTTCATGAGATTTATGGGATTATTGTATGTTACCTGTATGATAGAAAACCATGTATAGATAGTTTCTCAACTAGGTAGTGTTTACTATATACTATAAGCTAATTATAATGAAATGGGTAACAAGACCTTATAATAGGGATCTTATATTATTCTCATGGTAGTGTAAGAGCTCCAAGGATTTCTATTTCCGCATAGTTCAACGAGATTACTAGGGATGTCGATAGGTTCAGTAGTGTTGACCTATGTTCCTTAACTCTAGTTCAAGTCATTATTACTAGAGCATAGGGATAATTTACATTATGTTAGGTCCTTTTTAAGAAACTTTAGGGGATTTGATTTCATGATTCTATTGTGTTCCCCTAGTTCCATTGAACATCGACACGTTTTTTCAATTGTTTCTTGGATTTTATTTCTTTGATTCTTGGGTGAATATGTGTGATTTATGTAATATTTTGATTTTTTTAGTTTAATTTCACAATTTTTGTGTTTTAAGGTTTGAAGTGTGTATTAAAAAGGAAAACAGTTTAATTATTTATTAAATGGGTTTGAAGAACTAGGTTTTCCTTTATATTTCTTATGGAAATAGAATTTTTCATGAAATGTTTAGAAAGGGGGATAAATGTTATTTTGGATCGTATTGCATGGATAAAAAGTCCTTATTTCCTTAGTATGAAATTATTTATTTAAAATGTTTATCCAACATTTTTTATTTAATAAAAATGTGGGTTTTTATGAATGTGTTATTGGAATATCATTATACATTTTTATAAATCACGTGAAAAAATATTTTTATCTTATATTCAAAGTTTAATTTTATTTATTATATTACTATGGGTATTTAAATAGTCTCTATGGGTGGAAACTTGATGGGATATTTAGCTATGAATATACAGATCTTTTTCAGGTTCTTGGTACCCAACGATTTTTATGTTCATTGGTTTGGGTTTATCCATTGATGGATGAGTGGCATGAGAGGAGTGAATAGGGGTCACTAGTAGTGATTGTTAGAGATATTCAGGATATAATTACATTTTATTTTATTTTGGGATATTGTATTGGCCTTTTGAACTTAGGATATTTTGGTATCTTCTTCCTCTATGTAATTATTTTGATTGTATGTTTATCCATTTTGAAAGTATGATTATTCCATGTTGGAAAGTTGATTTATTTTTTTAATGCTTATACATTTTATAATGATATTTTAGGTTTAAATCATTCCCAAATATAAATATTGAGACCCAAACACTTATTTCCATATTTTGGGGATAGGGAATTCCCTTTAGGATAGTGGTGATCTGGGTCGGGTGATGGTTTATATGAAAGCCCAAACCAATTAATTTCAAATGGTATTAGAGCTAAGTTTATTAGTTGGGAAATTTATTCCTTAGTCACCCTATTTATGTTTTGTGTAGTATGGTAAAATTGAGTTATGATTGTCATTGGGACATAGGTTGTTGGTCTTAAGTGACTTATTGATTAGAATAATTCAGGATGATGCATGGGAAACTATGGAGAGTGGGGTTTGAATTTTGAATTCATGATTTTTTTGGATTTCACATTGTTGGTGTGTTGATCCCCATTGTTATTGAGTGAGTTTCCTTAGGGTTCGGGTCTAATTTTGGGATGAAAAAAAATTGGATTAGCAGAATGAGGTTGGGTTACAAGACCTGAAAAATCAAAAAATTACTAAATTCTTAATCTTACAAATGTTATATGTATAGTTACATAACTAGCCTCCAGACCATAAATATATATATGGTCTATCTGAGCATGGTTATTCATCCCATTTTCCTTTTTTTATACCTCACTTGAGAGATCCCTAATGATGGTGGATGAGACATGTTGATATTGTGATAAGTTGATCACGTGGGCTGAGAATTTTGGTTTACCTTTTTTTTAAGTGTGATTTTTGTGAAAATTGGTTGGTAAAAATAGTGGTTTTGTTAAATGTGATTTCAGTTTGATAGGAGTCCTTTGAGATTTTTTATAAAATAGTTTCAAATTTCATAAAATCATTTTGGTTTGGGGATTATGCCATTGGGTTCTTTTTATAAAATGAAATTGTATTTCTGGAAATGTTTTGGGAAATTTAATTTTGAAATATTTGATTTGGTTATAGAATCTAGAAAATGTTTTGGTTTTAAAACCTATTGGTTCATTAATTTTAAAGAAATTTGGAACCCCTTGGGGTGGTTTTAAAAAAAGTGGTTATTTTAATTAAATGAAAATTATGTTTAAAATGTTATTAAGATGTTTTAATGAACAATATTCATGAATCTCATGTGGATTCCTAATTTTTCATTGGAATTAGTGGTTTTTAAAAGTCGGGTGGAATGTTTTGGAATTAACTTGGTTAATTTGGATTTTAAATGAAATTGTAATCTTTCCAAATGGTGAGGTGTTTTAATAGAATGTGTGTTTTTGAAAAATTATTTTTTATTCATTTCGGAATGTAGTGGATTTTAAAAGAATGATATTTTGGTATGTGAGTCTCCTTGATTTCTTGTGTTATTTTATTCTATACCATATTGTTGGTTGTCACTATTTAATTTAATTTTGGAAACAATATTGAGTTGGGTCTATGTTTAGTTTGATATATATTATCCCTACTAGAAAGTTTTCACTAAAGTATGAGTGTTTTTTAGAGGTAGTTCTCCCCTTGTTCTTGGTTTTTTCTTGGGATATAAGTGGAGTGATGAGAATTATAATCCCCTTTATTGGTATGGTGTAATTTTAACCACCAATTTTGTTTGAGATACTAGACTAGGTGATCTTTATCTAGTTTTTTGGGTGAATTGATAAGGACCAATTTTATTGGGTTTTTGGGTGATGTCCAGTCTTGAGAATTTTTTCATGATGAGTTTATATATTTGTACCTTGAGTTTTATTCTATTGGTGTGATACCCAGGTAGTCTTTTAAATTAACTTTTTTGAGTGGAATATTATTTTGTTTTATTCATGTAACTTTTTCCTTATGCATTGTATGGATGTTATAGTAATGGTGAATTTATGGTGGTTGTTATACTTAGTCTTTAGCTTGTTTATTAGATGTAGCATGACCATAGGATGTGATTCAAGTGGCTAGTACATGCATGGAACTAGTTGAGATTATGAACTTGTTGGTTCCTATTTAAATATGGTTGGGTTTACCATTAGTGGTTAACCTGGGTATGGGGTCCAAGTTTACCCATTTTATTGGTATGTGATTCCATTCTAGAGTATGTATTTTCTAAAGAAATTTGTTTTCACTATGTTCTTTGGAAGTTTTCAGATGCAATGAATTTTGGGTAACCTCATCTCATGAACTTTGTTTTTTTGGGTGTGATAGTGGTGGATAATTTTGGGAGACCATGTCATGTGATCTTGGATATTCTATGTATTTTTTATCCTCTAGTTATTTTGGGATTGATTGTTTATTTTTTTAGATAAGCTCATTTTGGGTGTCTATGGTAAGTGGAATGTGGTTAATTAATTTTTGGATTTACGTAATAGTAGTTCCCTAGTTATTCTCATAATTATATGTTTTTATTTGATACTTCACAATTTATATCAATCTAAAATGGTGGGGAGGCCATGTTTGATCTCATCTCATTTAGAGTCTCGTGTTGGATGCCTATAGTTGTTTTTCATTTGAGGTTATTGATGTTGATTGAGGATTTATCAGTTAATTTTTAGGATATAAATTGTTTTATTCTCTCATGATATTAGTATCTTTTGATTGTACTTGGATCTTTTCAATTATTGTTAAATAGTGGGGAACTTTTTCCCTTCTTCTACTACATTAATTTTTTTAGGGACGGTCTGGGGGAAGAAAGTGGTAGGGTGGGGAGAATTATGAAACCCATATATCACAAACATATTTTATTTTATATTATTTTATTTAATCATTGGGGAATTTAATCTATTGAGAATATTCATCTTGAATCATGAAAAATATATAGTTTTTCCCTCTATGTATGTTTTTCATGCTCGTTTTAGGGGAAACCATGTGACTACCTTTATATAGTAACTTTTCTAGTTTTTTTCTTTTCTGGAATGGTTTTTCTACACTGGTAGAACATGGTTTGGTCCAAACCATGTGAGGCCTAATGGAAACTGTGTGATTCATCTTTGAGTCTGAGTACTAGCGTGTGACTTGCATTTGATTTGGTAAACCATGTGATTAGTGTGCAAGTTGGCTCTGTAATTTGATAGTTCTATTTTTTCAAGTTTTCAAATAGTTATTCAAAAATTATAGGGTTCCTAATAGAGCCATTAATTTTTGTTTTATATAGGTATTGGAGACTTTATAGTTTGTGTATGGTTTAGAAAACAATGTGACCATACTATGCGACCTGACAAAATTTCATTAAAAATGTGAATTTCCACATTTTCCACTTCGGTATTTTAAGGGTTCAGGACTTCTTTCTTTTCCCTTAATATTCATACAAGGGATTAGATATATATGGTATATTTATTTCACCCTAACACTTATTTAAAAGGTTCTTATCTATATGATTTCAAGTGGTTTTTAGTGGTGATACCTCATTTCTTCATATTTTCTTCTCCTCCCTTTTTTTGTTGAAATTTCCATCAATTTATCTCACTCCCGTGAACACTAACAACTGTTCAGATTTGGATTAAGGTTTGAGGAGGTTTAAATGAATTATATTTGGGTTTTCTAGGGTATAGCTGGTTGTTTCTTGGATTAGTTGTACGTTCTCCATCGAAGTCTACAATTTTTTGAGGGTTTCACTTGAAATGAGGTGGGTGTTTTTAGGGAATTCCCTTACAATGAATGATATAAATTTCTTGTATATTTTTTTATTATTTATTATTATTTTAGAAGTATTTTATAATCTTTTATTATAATATAAATAATTATGAAATGGTCTTATTGTGCATGGAATAGATGTTTCTCATGCCAATAACATGTTAAAATTTATGAGTGACTCCATAAAAAATGGTTCATGTGTTTTGAAATTGTTTATTTTATAATTTCATTGAAATGATAAACCATTATTGGTTTTTAAATGGAATTCAATTGGTTAAGATTATTATCATATAACCATGTCACATGATTAATGTTTCTTAAAATTATTGACTGGTTATTCTAAATCATCTAAACCTTTTTTAAGTGGTGTATGACACTTGTATTTTCTTTAAATTGTACGTGTGATTTTTAAATGAATTTTTTTAAAATCCATGGGTTTTGGGATTATTCATTTTAAATAGTTTTTAGATGATGGGGTCTTATTATTGCTTTAAATATATTTGAATCAGGTGATGTGGTTTTGAAAAAGGGTATTTGGAACTAATTGAAATCCTTTTAAAAGGGGATTCATTGACTTAGAAAGTGGTTTTATTAGAATGGTCAGACATATGAGTTGGATTTCATTGTGTGTATTGTTAAACAACCTTAAAAGGATATTTAAAAAGTGGTTTTAAAATTGTGTGAAAATGGATTTCCTTTTTGAGATTTTTTGTGGAAGCCCAGTTGGAACTTTAATAAAATTGGTTTTATAAATGCATGATACCCTCATAAAAGGCACATGTTACTATTGTTATTCCCAATTTTCTTGAGATCCATTCAGGAATGTTTTATGTTATTTTATCCTTAGATTCTTCTTATTCATGGATTGGAATATAATGTTTTTGTTTATTAAGATGGTATAGGATGTGAGGCATCTTTTGTTTTAAAAGGTTTTGTATATGAGTCGTGTAATGGTTTATTTTTACTCACCTCAATTTGATTTTTCATGAGAATCCAGTGATTATATTGGGTGGATTGTATTAGGGAAAACCATAGTATATATAGTGGGTTGAATATGTTTTGTTTCCTAGATACTATGAGAAGTTTAGACTGGAAGGGGTATAAGGCCTTTATTCTAGAGTTCTTATTTTTTCATGTGGTAGCAAAGGAACTCCAAGGATATTTATTTTTCAGATAGACTTATAGGACTATTGAAGAAGTTTATAGGTTTAGTAATGTTTTCCTAGGTTTATTATCACCAGTTAATGTCTTTATTATTAGATCATAATGACAATTCCCATGATGTTAGGTCCTTATTAGGACACATTAAGGGATTTCATTTCATGATTTGATTGTATTCCCCTAGTTCATTTAACAACCAATTCCTTTTTTAGTTATTTTACAGATTGTGTTTCCTTGATGCTTTGGTTCCAATATATGACCTATGTAACACTTTGAGTGTGTTGGATAAATTTAAAATGGGTTGGGTTTAATGGTTTGGATTTTTTTAGAAAGAAAAATGGTTTGACTATTTCTTAAATGTTTTTTAAGAACTAGGTTTTCCATGTGAATTCTTAAAGAAAAATGATTTTTTATGAAAAGTATTGAAATGGAGATAAATGGTATTTTGGGTCATTATATATTGATAAAAATCCCTCTATACATAGTATGAAATTATTTATTCAAAATCTTTATCAATCTTTGTTTATTTTATCAAATGGTGGTTGTTTTTGAAAGTGCTAGTGGAATTTCATTACACTTGTTTTAATAAAGAATGTGAAAAGAATGTTTTTATCTTATGCTCAAACTTTTATTTTAAGAAATTTATTACTAAGGGGATATTAAAATTATTGGTAGGTGGTGACCTATCATGTTATTTTGCTCATACCTATATTGCTATTTTTTAGGTTCCTGGTACCCATCTCTATTCCAGTTCTTTAGTTCTTATTCATCCATAGTTGTAAAAGTGAGAGAAGATGAGTGATTGGGGGTCACTAAAGGAGAATATTAGTGCTATTTAGGTTTCAATTCCATTTTGATTTATTTTGGGATGTTAATTCATACTTTTTATCATGGTATGTTTCTGTATCTGTTTTCACTCTATATTTAATTTTATTGTATGTTAATCCTTGTTAGATGTTTCATTTTTCAATGTTGGTTGAATATTTTATAATTATCCACTACTTGTAAATTTTATATTGATATGAAATGGTGAAATAATTTCAAAAAATAACTATATTAATATGAATTTACTTATTTCATAACTTTGGGGATCAATAACAACCTTTGGGCCATTTGTGAGCTGGGTCGGGTGTCAGTTCGGATGGAAGCACAGTCCGGTTCATTACATTGAATGCACTCAAAAAAATGGAAGTTAGAAACAAAATTAAATATAACTTTAATGTCATCAAATATCAACTTTAAGTTATTCTAATAAATAAATTATATATATTCAAATAATAGTCTCCAAATAATAAGTTAAATATTTCAGGAAAAACGTAGTTGTTGTAAAATAAAATGAGAAATAATTAGAAGTTGAGATTTCGATTTCTCTGATAGAAAATGTTACAAAAGGAAGGTTAGTTTATCTGGATGATTTATATACACATTTTATGTCTAAATGTTCATCAGAAGATGAAAATACTATTTCATATAAAGATTTGATCTCAAGAGAACATTATATAGAAGTTAATATTCAGTCAGTTAAGAAAGCTAAAATAACAGAAGTTTCATATTGCAATTTTTATTTAAATTAAAATTTTTAAGGATGTTAGTAAAATAAGAAAATTGTTTTGATTAATATTTCATCACCCAAAAATTTTAGTTCATTAAAATATAAAGAAAAATATGATGAAAATGCTATAAATTCTAGTGAATCTATAAATAAAAGTTCTATGAAATAGTGTACCAGAAGCGAAAAAAAGAAAGGAAACATAGTTTTATCATAAATCAGTTGAAAAAAACATGGAATGTTATCCCTATCCTTCCATGTATTGATATAGATATTTTCTATGTCATATAAAATGTTTTATAAATAAAATATTTATAATATCTCAGACAAGTTCATGAAAAACTACCATAGTTGAAGATCGAGAAAGTTACTCTAAAATATAATTGCGAAATACATTTCAATGATTTTGATAAAATTTTAATGTATGAAAAAATTTGGGATAAATATATGTTGTTCATAGTAGAGTACTCAATAGGGGGGTTAATTTAGTATCTATAAAAATTTATGTTTTAATTGTATTGTTAAAAGGTTCCCCAATAAAAATAAATACAGCCCAGTTAATCAAAGTAATACGGTTATGAAAGTTTGACTGTTTAAATAAATTCTCATAAGATTGATTAATTATCAGTAATATTAATATTAGTTATTAGCATTACTTTTTAAGCTATTCTAATAAGGAAAATCAATTCTAACTTCTTTTCAATATTAACTATCAAAGTAAATTTAGTGATTTCTGAAATATACAGTAAAACAGAGAAAACTAAATTAAATAACACGTGGATAAAACAAGTGGTTAAGTCTCAAGATGAGACCTAATCCACTCCACTTAGTGATCACCTGCCACCATGTAGTTTATATTAATAAAATTTATCCACACTCTAGATCGGGGTAAACAATAGTGCGCAGGACTTTCAAAGTTACACGACCTCTTCCACCGTTCTTCGTGGGTATAAACTACCAGGTCACACAGGGTCCTCTTCCACACTTATTTGTGGGATTAAACAAGTCTAAAAATATATGAGAGGAAGGATATCTTGTATCCTCTAGTTTAATATAGGAGATATTGTGTGTTTTTATACAGATACACACACACTGCTCGAAAGCTAAAAATGATACACATCAGAGAATAAATGATGAGATAAGGATAGAAATGCTCTGAGTGTTATTCTATGCAGTTTTGGACTTATATGATTAAGAAGATGTCTGAATCGAGTCCTCTTGTGGAAAACAAAGTATCGTAAGTCAGTTATATCTGGCTTGTGTTCTTCATGGGGTTGAAAGTGTGAAGATTTCCTCGACTCTGATCAATGGTATATCATCTTTTTGGATTCTATAATACTTCATGTGTTCTTTAGAAGTGTCGATTTACATGTGTCGGTTCTTTTCTCAAGAATGCTCTTGCTTCTTTGTTATCGCGCACACACTTGTTTCTGGGCCACAATTCTCTTTTATTCTTGGAGTGCATGTGTTAGAGCCAATATGATGCATGTATTCCGCACCTCGTACCTCATACTGTCAGGTGACATGTCTACAAAGAAATATTAATTATTTCACTGCATTTAAAAGACTCAAATATGACTGTTAGAAATTAAATTGAAAAATGACAAAACAGATTAAGAAACGGTGTCACAGTCTATCTGGAAACGGTGTCTCCAGGAAACGGTGTCTCCTTGAAATGGTATCTCCTTGAAATGGTGTCCCCTTGAAATGGTGTCTCCTTGAAACGGTGTCTCTTTGAAATGGTGTCTCCTTGAAACGGTGTCTCCTTGAAATGGTGTCTCCTTGAAATGGTGTCTCCTTGAAATGGTGTCTCCTTGAAATGGTGTCTCCTTGAAATGGTGTCTCCTTGAAGCAGTGTCTCCTTGAAACAGTGTCTCCTTCTTTGCCTTTGAGTGGTGAGACAGTCATGATGGCATAGTTTTATAGAGATTAGGAACTGGTAGCACAGATGCAGTGTCTGATCATGGTGTTTGGTCACGGTGTCTGGGTCATGGTGTTTGGTCACGGTGTCTGGTCACAGTTTCTAGGTCCTTTTCTAGAAAAACATAATCAGTGGCAGACTCACGGTTTCTCAGACTTAGCCAAATATCTGTATATAGACTTAAATAGTTATATTCATAGAATGGATTAGACTTAATCATTTATCAAGGAAATCCATTATATCATAAATTAAAAATATAGCTTACAATAATCAAACATAGAACTTAAGATCTTGGATAGGTTTATATATAACATAAAGAAACCAACCATATGTACACATGATTTGAGACAAATTAAATAGGATTAGAAATCTTTATAGAATGTATTGGATTTTTTATCATTAAAAAATGATTAAAAGATGAGGAGTCCAACAATCTCCCTCTTTTTGATGATCACAAATCATGTGAGTGAGAGAACTATTCTTAGTGAATGTTTATCTTACTTTTCCTTATTGTGCATATATCTCAGTGTGCATATCTCTCCCCCTTTTGGGATTATCAAAAAGAGTAAATAAGAAATAGACAATAAGAGTTCACAATGCATTAGATGGATAAAGAAGTGTCATTAAAAATAGTAGGCATCAAAACAAGTTCAACAAGATCCATATCAAAAGACAATAGTCATTTTTCTTTAGCACTGACTAGTTTCTCTTTGCCCTTGGCAGCAGCATCACTAGAAGCCACATGAGCAGAGGTAGAAGTAGAAGAAGGGAGTGAACCAACTGACAGAGAAGGTATAGGGAGACCTTCAAAAATAGAGGGGGCCAAGGTATGTGCAGTGGAAGACTGAGGCAATTGTTGGTCGAGAATAACAGGTCTGATCTGACTCAGAGCCTGAGAGACATACATAGAGGTTGAGGCAAGGGTATAGGATGATAAGGTAGGTAAACTAGGTCTCAAGGGTGTAGCTACAGGAGCCACAATAGCAGTGCTCTTCACATGCAGATAAGGCCTCAAAAGATTGATGAAGTTAGTTATAATCTCACTACTATACTACATCGCTTTCTCAAAGAAATCTTTGTTCTCCATAAACTTATCCAACAAAGGAGTGAAATATTTGAGCTTTTGGACTTGAGTTTTGAAATCTTGAGTGACAGAAGGAATTATCATATTTTCTACAGGGTATTTGAAATGTTTTTTCATATAATTGTAACACCCTATGATTTCATAATACGTTATCTCCTTAAAGTAATTCAATAGCTTGTGCCACACGCAACACCAAGTTCGAGCGCACCACGACTTACCAAACTAGCCGTTTAAAAAGCGGTTATGAATAGTATTAACTGCATTTTGAATTTTATAATCTCTATATAATTTTAACATCCATATTATGTGTTTTTAGACTTAATATAAGAACAAATTCAATTTTTCGGATAAAAGAAGTGTTTTTCAAAAATGCAATTTTATCACCTTTTAATGGCGAAACTTTTTTAAATCAAATATTTGACTCTTTTAAATATACAATTTGACAGAAAGAACTTCTTATTTAGAAGCAGGACATTAAAATTTATTTTGGATAAATTTTTTATGTTTTTCTAATAACTTTCACATTTTGATGAATAGTGAAAAATATGAAATTTTAATTGAAAATAAATTTTTTAATCAAAATAATTTATAGTGTTAAATTATAAATTTGAATGGTTTTGAAGTTTAATTATATTATATTTTTATCATTTAATCCAATTTTTCTCATTGGAAGTAATTTTACATTTAAATTGGATATAAACATATATCAATCTTTTGATAGTTTTTACTTCTCAAAAACCCGCTTTTTGGTTTTGACAATATGAATTAATTTTAAATCAATTAATGAAATTTATATATTTTTAATTTGGTAAAATAGACATCATTTTTTAATTCGTAATATAAAAATTAGCTTAGGGTGAATTTTTGGTATTTTTCTAAAAACTTTCAATTTTTAATGAATAGTGAAAAAACTGCGTTATTGATTAAAACCAACATTTTATGTAAATAATTATTTATTTTATTTTAATTTATTTTAATTTATTTAAGTCAAAATAAAAACATAATACCTATATTTGTTCAATGTAATTCATTAGAATCATTTTATAATAAAATTAGATGTATAAAATTTTATTGAATTTTTTTAACGTCTTTTACCCACCTTCTAGGAAGGTTAGAAAATTTGCATAAAACATAATTTTACCGCTTCTATGAATTGAATTTCAAAAATCCTAGAGACACGGTTGAAATTAGTAAGTAAAATTTGGTTCAATAAGATAAAAATAATTTTTTTTAAATAGTAACTTTTGAATTTTATTTACCATGGTTAAAAGTAAATAGGGTAATTAAAGGTGAAATGATATTATAATTACCCTAAAACATGTCCTAATTCTATTGGATAAGTGTACTTCGACAAAAATAAACCTTATTAATACAATATTATCTTTTTTGATCCACTTGGATTAGATTAGGACATTTATTATTATTTTATTTAAAGAAGAGTTAAAAGTGTTAAATTCAAATTTTAATAACTAAACCATTTTTAATATTTGGTTATACATAAGATAAATTTAACTATAAATATTCATTATAAATATAAAAATATTTCCTAAATCATGGTATTTTATTTGTAATTTTTATACATTAAATAATTAAATTTATTTATGACATAATGATGATGCAATAATTACCTTATTAATGAAAGATTAAAATAATTGATATTATAAATATTAAAATAAATGTAAATTGAGAATTTTGATGCATTACAAAACTTTTATAGGTTACTATGAAATTTTAGGGTTGATTAAATAAATTTTTTTCTAAGTAATAAAGTTGTTATGACTTTCACAAAAACCAAATACTAAATAGTGTCAAAATTGACACAAATGAGTTTTTAAAACAAATACTATATTATTAAATGATATAATATTTCTAAAAATTGAAGGTTAAGACAAAGGACTTATATAATGATATATGTATCATTAAGGAACCACTTGGGGTTCTCTTTGCTTTCTTATAGTAAGTTTATTAACCATGTATTATGATAATACAAGAAGACATGGTAAAAGCTAAACTATTTAACTAAGACTTAAATCTAAAAAATAAGGTTAATATGGTTACCTAAACTTGTCTAAAACCTATTGTTTGAGAGGATTTAGACCCATCCCCACCCTATAAATTAAATAATTCCATTTGGAGCCATTATAAATCGAAAATTATTTATAATAAAATAATATTTCAAGGTTCACCTAAAGTGACCCTCACCTCTCTTATAAAAGGGAACTTCCCCTTCTCTCAAAATCACACATAAAAATCCATTTGAATCATAAAAACCCAGCTCAAATATCCTCCCAAATACTCTAACTTCAACCTATATTCATTACTTTTATTATAAATCCAACCTAAGGATCCCTTTTGGTCAATTCAAAAGGAAGCACCCGAAGAAGAGGTAATAATTTCATCTCCTCTTTCAAAGTTCTTTTCTTCTTCCACTTCCTCTTTATTTGTTTTTTCCATACCAAAATAATAAATCCAGTACCTTATAAATACTTTGATGCTATTATAAATATGGTACAACCATATTCATTATTCTATCCATCCTGTGAATGATAAAGTCACCATACTTGCATACGTACGGCTTACCGTCTCCACGTCGTGGTGTAGTTTGTTATTCAACGCTTAATTATTTGGATGGGTATAATAATGAGTATAATTGATGTAAATAATAAATATAACATGTTAATTATTTTTTATATATGATATACCATCCAATTACATACTATTCCACCATCAATAGAATGGTATTGTCGCTCGTGCGTACTTACGGATTACCGTCTCCACGAATGCAATGAGATTCATTCCCCATCATAACCATTCAAGAATAAATTTCATTTTATGATTAAAAAATAATGTTTCAAAACTTAATATCATTATGGATATTAATCAAATACATCCTATCCATAACAAACATGACTTACGTAACAAAACATATAAAGGAAAATGAATCAGTTAACACCCGAAACGATGATACTACTGAAATATCATTAACAAGGAAATATTAGAAGATCATATATGATATCATATTTATGTATTTGGTTCTTTTATAACTTAATAACAATTATTTCACCATTATACATGAGTTTAACCTACCCTGTACTAGGTAAAAGTACAAGGTAAGGGTTAATTTTACAATCTATTTATTTATCTGAGGTTGTTTATACGTAAGTATCTACTGGGACTTCTTTATCATCCACATATGTGTTTATTAAAAATTTATTTCAAAACATTTTTAATATTTCCTATAATATGGGTTAAATTCATTTATATCCTTATTTGTCATTTCATTAAATTTTTTTAAGGGAATCTTTCCGTCGTTTTCCAAATAAGGTACTTTATGACCTTTTCGACGAATTAAAGTAATACTGTTTTTTTAACTTATACGGATGTTGTAGCTATTTTCTGATGTTATAACACCTTAGAAACTTCCCTTACAAGCTTGTAATAATATTTTCAAAATAAATTTTTTATTTTATAATTATGTGACTTTTAAATGATTTCAAAATATAAAGATTTATTTCTCTCAAATAGTTTTGATTTCATCTATGTCAACATCCTTTGATGGATCTTACACTTGTTTGAAGTTGATTTATTATGATACAATCTTCTATATTGTATTGAAGGTTTTGTGATTTGTTTGACTGTAGATGTTTTATTTTTATACCATTCATGGTTTATGGTTAAATTATTAACATTTCGTGTGCTATTTTAATACAAATGTTTATATTATGTTTCAACCTTTTTATATGAGTAATGCATTGGACTTAGTAAGTGATGGGTGGAGCCCACTATAGCTCCTCGATGCATCGGTGGGTCTCATGAGATAAACTAGTGTCTTGGAATAATACCTTGAAAAAATATTATTTGTAGTCTTAGCACGAGGCCTTGACTTTGTGGTTATGATGTCCGGCGTTATGAATTCCATCATTATGAAATTGGATATTAATCTTGCATGTGATTATTTGACTAGTAGAATATCCATGTGAATGAGTAAATGTAATTATTTGATTTATATTTTCCATATTATGCTGAAGTTTAAGTTTAAAAGGCTTATGTCTTAGTCTTATACATTGCCTTAAATGTTTATGCTTATGTATGAAAGTTTCTGCTATATTGTTATCCTTACTGAGCATCTGAGCTCACCCCTTTCTTATGTTTTATTTTTCTTAAGATGTGAAGAAGTATATTATGATTGACCTATAGGGATAGGATATGGGATATGTTTGTGTTAAAAGGGGACACAATGTTTTTTTTTATTTCATAATGTGATATAAAACTTATGTATGTATGTAGTACTTCCAAATCTACTAAACTAATAGGTATTTCGAGACTTAATATCTTGTGATCATGCCAATGTTATGTAATAATGCACCAACTATGGGTAACTAGGTCGGGGCGTTACAGTTGGTATCATAGGAAAATTAGTACAAACCTTGGAAACTAGATTTATAAAAACTCTGATTAGAGAACATTACCCTAAGATAGACTTTGCGGATTAGTATAGAAGAAATTCCTAGAATTTTGGTAATGTATATATTTGGTGAATTTTCCAAGAAATACATCCATGTATGGATACGAGCAGGTATAGGTGGCTCTAGAAAAGATGTACCTAAGAGTTAAAAATCTGACAAGGAGTTTTGGGCTTGACTCAGGGTATCCTAGTACATGACAACAAGCCTTACTGCAGTCTTGGTTATGACACTCTCGGGGGGGATATTCTTAGGATAATTCACATTTTCTTTAAAAAAAATTATGAAGGATTTATGAATAAATACTTCCTCAAAGAAAAACATTTTTATGATTATGGATTATATACATAAACTTTTCAATTTATGTTAGGTATTTTACAAGTTTGGGATTATGCATTGTGATTCATAAACTAACCTAGTGTATGCCATTGTTTAGAAATGGTGCCCAATGGAAGGAATGAGAACTCCAAAAATATGCATGATCCAAATAGTAAGAAGGATCGTATCATTCATGGTCTTAAGCCAAAATTTATAAGGGAGATAGTCTCTCACGTATTCTCATCATATGAAAAAATAGTATCATTTTTTAATAAGATAAGTAAAGAATTATCTGAGTCTTATGGCTTTGAAGGGAATCCAGAGAAGAAAAGGATGCGAGAGAGAAAGGTGGATAAAGGGATGAAGGGAAAGAAGTATTTTTCCATATGTGATAAATGTGGAAATAATCACCTTGGTAAATTCTTAAAGGGAATGAGAATTTTTTATAAGTGTGGAGAAAAAGGACACCAAGTACGTGATTGTAAGGGTAAGAAAAAGGTTTCAAATGTATAATGCTTTATCTGCAAGGAGTTAGGACACTACGCGAATCAATGTCCCAATCATCAGATTATACCCCAAATGATGCTATTTGATAATAATCAAGTTAGGATACTACCACAGATGAAGAGGAATAATTAGTGTTCTTATATTTTTATTAACTAATTATTTCATTTGAGTGTTGTATCAACGATTTACTGGTTATATTAATTATGGAAATAAATAAGGATTGTACTGCAATACTATTTTATTGAGGATTTGAGATTATATGGTACTAAGAAAAGTGACTCAACATCAAGTTAAACTTTTTGAAAAATACATGGTTGAAGGAAAGATAAACCTTAATATGGTCTTGATACTAAGGTAGTGATTTTGGAATAAGAGATGGTTTATTTGGATAAATTATATTGGATATTCTTGACTACCTTGGAACTTATTAATGGTTTGTTTATTCCATCATTGTTAGAGTATTCAAAATTTTTGGATATAAGGATTATATACAGTATTATATAAGGAATAAGGGAGCATTAATGTATCAATAAGGTTTTATGGTAATTAAGTGTGTTACCATGTTTTAATAGAATACATGATGAAGGTATTCACATGTTATTACATGGAAAAAGAGATCTTCAATATGTTTACCTTATAAATTTTGGACTGTGATTTTAGACAGAATTATTTTGGCTAAGTCTAAAGGTTGTAATGAATTAAGTTAGATATTTTATACTATTATTTAAGGTTAAAACATTTATTAATATTATTTTTGGATTTTTATAAAAAGGATAACTTGGAGGTTGAGTGACAACCCATCGCGTCTGGAAAGGCCGCGAGACTTGAACCCATAACCAAAGGGAGAAAAGGGTGCATCACCTACCACTAGCCTATGTGATGTCTTGGTTTGTATAATGTAGTTTTTTTATATAGTATGACAGATAAATTATAAATTCATTTTTTTAAACCTAAATGATTAGGATAAATGGAATATTTTTGAGTTCTATTACCTTTTCGAGTGAAAGATGAGTTTGTGGTAGAAATTAGTTAAAAGATAGAACTCTACTTATCAAGTTTTTTTATTTTTTATTCTATGAATAAATTAATTCTTAAACTTTAGGGAAAGGATCTTAAACCCAAAAATGTGTTATCCTAATACATTATGTTTTGTTGAACTGATGATATTTTAATCATCATAGATTGATGTCTTTGAGGCCCTAAATTTTCCATTCACTTGTTTTTGATTGATGACCTCAATCACTCCCTATAAATATTTACATTTTTCCTCCAATTATAATTTCCACCAATGTTATCCTATTCAAAATCCTAATTTGGTGGTGACTTTTTTTATTTCTCTTTCCCTCTTATTAAGACTAAATTTTAGTAACCCTATTTCTAGTGTGGGTTTTCAACGAAGGTATTTTCTATTTTCAATCTTTTATTTTCGAAGAACAATTTCAAATTGAAAGGATGCAATTTATTTTAGGAGGGGAGAATGTAACACCCTAGGATTTCATAATACGTTATCTCATTAAAGTAATTCAATAGCTTACGTCACACGCAACACTGAGTTCGAGCGCACCACGACTTACAAAACTAGCCGTTTAAAAAATAAGTTATGAATAGTATTAATTGAATTTTGAATTTTATATACTTCATATAATTTTATAATCCATATTATGTGTTTTTAGACTTAATATAAGAACAAATTCAATTTTTCAGATAAAAGAAGTGTTTTTCAAAAATGCAATTTTACTGCCTTTTAATGGAGAACCTTTTTTAAATCCAATATTTGACACTTTTATATATTTAATTTGACAAAATGAACTTCTTATTTATAAGTGAGATATTAAAATTTAGTTTGGATAAATTTTTTATGTTTTTCTGATAACTGTCACATTTTGATGAATAGTGAAAAATACTAAATTTTAATTGAAAGAAACCTTTTTAATCAAAATAATTTATAGTGTTAAATTATACATTTGAATGGTTTTTAAGTATAATTAGATTATATTTTTATCATTTAATCTAATTTTAGTCATTGGAAGTAATTTTACATTTAAATTGGTTATAAACATATATTAATCTTTTGATAGTTTTTACTTCACAAAAAACACGCTTTCTGGTTTTGACAACAGGAATTAATTTTAAATTAACTAATGAAAATTCAATGTTTTTAATTTGGTAAAATAGAAATCATTTTTCAATTCATAATATTAAAATTATCTTAGGGTGAATTTTTTGTATTTTTCTGAAAACTTTCAATTTTTGATGAATAGTGAAAAACACTGCGTTATTGTTTAAAACTGAATTTTATTTAAATAATTATTTATTTTATTTAAATTTATTTTAAGTCAAAATAGATACATAATACCTATATTAGTTCAATGTAATTAATTGGAGTCATTTTATAATAAAATTAGATGTATAAAATTTTATTGAATTTTTTTTAACCTCTTTAACCCACCTTCTAGGCACGTTAGCAAATTTGCATAAAACGTAATTTAACCACTTCTGTGAATTGAATTTCAAAAATATGAGAGACACAGTTAACATCAGTAAGTAAAATTTGGTTCAATAGGATAAAAATAATTTTTGGTGAATAGTAACTTTTGAATTTTATTTACCACCGTTAAAAGTAAATAGGGTAATTAAAGGTAAAAATGGTATTATAATTAACCTAACACATGTCCTAATTCTATTGGATAAGTGTATTTCGACCAAAATCAACCTTAGGAATAAAATATGATCCTTTTTGATCCACTTGGATTAGATTAGGACATTTATTATTATTTAATTTAAAGAAGAGTTAAAAGTGTTAAATTAAAATTTTAATAACTAAACCATTTTTAATATAGGGTTATACATAAGATAAATTCAACTATAAATATTAATTAGAAATATAAAAATATTTCCTGCATCATGGTATTTTATTTATAATTTTTAGACATTAAATAATTAAATTTATTTATAACACAATGATGATGCAGTAATTACCTTATTAATGAAAGATTAAAATAATTGATATTATAAATATTAAAAGAAATTTAAATTGATACTTTTGATTCATTCCAAAAATTTTCAAGGTTACTATGAAATGTTAGGGTTGATTCAATAAAATATTTTTGGAGTAATAAAGTTGTTATGACTTTCACAAAAACCAAATACTAAATAGTGTCAAAATTGACATAAATGAGTTTGTAAAACAAATACTATATTATTAAATGATATAATATTCCTAAAAATATAATGCTCGGCCAAAGGACTTATATAATCATAGATATATCATTAATTAACCGCTTCGAGCTCTCTTGGATTTTTATAGTAAGTTTATTAACCATTTATTATAATAATACAAGAAGACATGGTAAAAGTTAAACTATTTAACTAAGAGTAAAATCTAAAAGATAAGGTTAATATGGTGACCTGAACTTGTCTAAAACCTATTGGTTGAAATTATTTCGAACCATCCCCACCGTATCCTCTAAATAAATCCATTTGGATCCATTATAAACCGAAAATTATTTTATAATAAAATAATATTTCAAGGTTTTCCTAAAGTGACCCTCACCTCTCTTATAAAAGGGTACTTCCCCTTCTCTCAAAATCACACCTCCAAAGACATTTGGCTCAGCCAACCCCTACTCAAATATCCACCCAACTACCCTCAATTCAACCCAGAGGCCTTAATTTGATCAAAAATCTGACCTAAGGATCCCTTTTGATCAACTCAAAAGGAATCACCCGAAGAAGATGTAATAATTTCATCACCTCTTTCAAAGTTCTTTTCTTCTTCCACTTCCTCTTTCTTTGTTGCTTCTATACCAAAATAATAAATCCATTACCTTATACATACTATGATGTTGTTATAAATATGTTACAACCATATTCATTATTCTATCCATCCTATAGATGAAAAAGTCACCATACTTGCGTACGTACGGCTTACCGCCTCCACGTCGTGGTGTAGTTTGTTATTCAACGTTTAATTATTTGTATGGGTATAATAATGAGTATAATTTATGTAAATGATAAATATAATATGTTAATTATTCTGTATATATGATATACCATCCAATTACATACGATTCCACCATCAATAGAATGGTATTATCGCTCATGGGTACGTATGGATTACCATCTCCACAAACGTGATGAGATTCATTCCTCATCATAACCATTCAAGAATAAATTTCATTTTATGATTAAAAAATAATATTTAATAAATTAATATAATTCTGTATTTGAATCAAATAAATCCTATCCATAAAAAACATGACTTACGTAACAATACATATAAAGGAAAACGAATCAGTTAACACCTGAAACGATGATACTACTGAAATATCATTAACAAATCAATATTAGAAGATCATATATGATATCATATTTATGTATGTGGTTATTATATAATTTAATAACAATTATTTCACCATTATACATGAGGTTAACCTACCCTCGACTAAGGAAAAGTACAAGGTAAGGTTTAATTTTAAAATCTCTTTATTTATCTGAGGTTGTTTATATGTAAGTATCTACTGGAAATTCTTTATCATCTATATCCATGTTTCTTAAAAATTTATTTCAAAACATTTTTAATATTTCCTATAATATGGGTTAAATTCATTCATAACCTTGTTTTAATTTTCATGAAATTTTTTAGGAGTCTTTCTGTCATTTTTCAAACAAGGTAATTTATGACCTTTTTGACGAATTAAGGTAAGAATGTTTTTTAACTTATACGAAGGGTGAGGCTATTTTCTTCAGTTATAACACCTTTTAAACTTCCCTTCCAAGATTATAAGAATATTTTCAAAATAAAAGTTTTCTTTTATAATTATGTGACTTTTAAATGATTTCAAAATAGAAAGAGTTATTTCTATCAAATAGTTTTGATTTTATCTATGTCAATATCCTTTGATGGATTTTACACTTGTTTGAAGTTGATTTATTATGGTACAATCTTCCATATTGTATTGAATATTTTGTGATATGTTTGACTATAGATGTGTTATTTTTATACTATTAATGGTTTATGGTTAAAGTATTAACATTTTGTATTCTAGTTTTAATACAAATTTTTATGTTATGTTTCAACCTTTTCATATGAGGAATGAACTAGAATTAGTAAGTGATGGGTGGAGCCCGCTATAGCTCCTCGATGCATCGATAGGTCTCATGAGACAAACTAGTGTCTTGGCACAAGGCCTTGAAAAAATCTTATTTGTAGTCTTGGCATGAGGCCTTGACTATGTGTTTATGATGCCCGGTAGTATGCATTCCATCATTATGAAATTGGCTATTGATATTTCATGTAATTATTAGACTAGTATAATATCCCGGTGAATAAGTAAATGTAATTATTTAATTTATATTTTCCATATTATGATGATGTTTAAGTTTAAAAGTCTTATGTTTTAGTCTTATACATTGCCTTAAATTTTTATACTTATTTATGAAATTTTATACTATATTTTTATCCTTACTGAGCATCTGAGCTCACCCCATTCTTATGTTTTATTTTTCCCAGGATGCGAAGAAGTATATTATGATTGACCTATAGGGATAGGATATGGGATATGTGTGTGTTAAAAGGGGACACAATGTTGTTTTTTTATTTCATGATGTAATGTAAAACTTATGTATGTATCTAGTACTTCCAAGGCTACTAAACGAATCGGTCTTTCAAGACTTGATCTCTTGTGATCATACCAATGTTATGTAATAATGCACCGACTTTGGGTAACTAGGGTCAGGGAATTAAATCATTCTTAGAGAAAATCTGATTGAATTAGAAATCCACCTTCATAGTAATCTCCTCCTGAGAATCATTTTCTATGTTGGAATGAATTCTCACCAAATCAAGAACTTTGTCACTATTATTGATAACTTCAGATAGAGACTCTTTTTCAAATCCACTGAACACAGATTGAAGTTCTTCTTTAACAACTGTTCTGAGAAGATCATTGTCCAAAGATGGTTGAGAAGACTGTCCATAAGTATTAGAAGTTGTAACATCCAAATTAAGGGACTTTAGTTGATTTAGGACTTTCTGGAGACAACCCTTATACTCATCAGTAAACTTGTTAAGACCAATAATAAGCTCACGCATCTCTTTAACTATTTTTTTGTTTCTTTAAGCCACCTTTTCAGCTAAGGAACTTAGGTTAGGTTGAATGAGGGAGGATACTTCCTATGGAATCTGACCACTAACATCCTCAATAGGATGAGCAACAAGTTCTGGTCTTGAATTCAACACTCTTTGCTTAACTTCAACCATACCTCTGAGAGACTTCACTTAATCACTAAGATGTTTGTTCTCAACTCTAAATTCTTGAATTTCATGAATCATTTTTAGCTGAATCTGCCAAATAATCTTCTCTAATAACAGGGCAGCATCTCTTTCACTCAAGTTTGTCACAAGAGTAGGTTGAGTATTCATGACCTTTTCAACTTTATCTAGTAGGGTAGATCAAAATGATTTTAAATCATCCTTACTCACCAAGGTATAAGGATATTGTGAAGGTTTAGGAATAGGAGCTGAGACAAGATCAGGTTCCTTTGCAGAGATATCTTCAAGAGTAGATACCAGTTTCAAGTGAAACATAGTAGACAGATCTATACCTTTAACTGAGACTTCCTCGAAATCATCCACATCAAAATAGCTATGGAATTTGTACCATGTATCCACTAAGATTGGATCAACTGGATTTGGGACTTAAATACTTTCCAGACTGGGGGTCTGATCCCCCTCAATAGGTGCATCTTTCTCAGGATTGAGAGATTTAGATCCTTGATATATTTCCATGATTTCAACCTCAATAGCCTCACCCATTTCCTTTCTAGCCAACTTAAATGCTTTCTCCATTATCTCTTCAGCATATGGGATAATTTCAGGAACAACTTGTTCATCCACATGTTCCTCATAATTATATTCTTGCATAAGAGAAAGATCTTCTTCTATATTTTCTTCTAGAACATCCTTTTCCTTGTTAACAACAGATTCTTCTTTAGAGGCAGGTTCTTCTTCAAGATCAACTATCTCTTCAGGAACAGGTATTTCCTTCTCGGTTATGTCTTGGAGAATAGGTTCATTGTCTTTCTCATTCTGGATAGTTTCTTTTGTAGTTTCAACAGACTCTTCTTCTTCTTCCTCATTAGAGTAGTCAACCATTTCATCTGGTTACAAACCAAGATCAAAATTATCCTTATGTCTTGAAGAATGCTCAACTGGGTTGAAATTTTCATAGACCCTTTCATTATCTTCCACCCATGATTTTCTCCATGGATTCCAACTAATTTTCATTCTCTTGACTATATCTTTTGAAATAAATAATTCATATTCCGTAATGACTTCTTCATCTGGTCCAACCAATCCATTTGCATGAAGTGTGGTTGAGATAAATCTTGAGTAGAACAGGGAGGTTGACTTGGAGGTTGTGTTTATCAACTCACACATATGGAGTATAATATATTTTTATAAGTTAATATTTTTTCCATTCTTCATAATATGTATCAAAAATACATCCTGATACTTGAGTTTAGAAAAATGACCTTTTCAGGGGCTAATCAGATTCTGAACAAACTTAAATAAAAGTCTGGTTTTAGCATCTAACTCAGCAGCTATGGCTCTTTTCTTTTTTTCATTCCCAGTTAAGCTTCTCAATGCTTCTTCCAAAAAAAGATCTCACTAGGAGGTGGAGGACCTCTCTGATAGTCCTCACAAATACCCTCATGAGTTATCCTTAGGCATGCATCCCATAACCTCAAAGAAAATGTACATCTTTGGCCATTGATCCAGCTTCTCACAACAAAATCATCTTCTTTATCAAAATAGAATTGAACATACTGATAAAATTGTGGAACTAGTTTTGGGTAAATCAACCTATCCTCCTTTGTCAACCAATCCAGTCACCCTTGCTCTTTCATCACTTTCAATACTAGGAACTTACCTGACAGAATCCACTTAGGGAAGATTTCCATTTCGGGTACCACTATTTTGTCTACCAGATTCGAGTTCAAATGGCCTTCCGGTGCTAACTTTGGTGCTATTTTCATATTATTCTTAGATCTACACTTATCAGGAGTTTATTAAGACAAGAGTTTCATTATGGGAATTCAATGAAGGTTAAAGAGAGAGAGAGATAAAATTAAAGGGTTGAGAGAGGGCTTACGGTTTGAGAGAAGAGAGTTCAGGTGAAGAAAGGAGTGAAACTTATTTCGTTTTTATCATTTAGGTATGTCAACCATTGAAAAATCAAAATCGCGGGAAATTAAAGGAATAAAATAATTAATTATCGTGATACGGGTTATAGTTTTTAAAATAAAACAATAAAGTGTCTTTACAGTGAGACTGTAACTGACTTTCATGGTGAGACCATAACTGGATTTCACAGTGAGACCATAACTGGTTTTCACGATGAGTTTGTTATTGTATGATTTATAAATTCTGTGACCATACTGTTTGAGATAGTAAGTGAAAGAAAGTAAATGTGATATAGTAACTGTGAGACCGTAAACATGAAACAATAACTTTTAAGACAGTAAACTATAAAACTGTAAGAGTTGGACAATAATCTTAAGACAGTGACTTGTGAAACCGTAAACTCTGAAGCAATACACTTTCTACTTAAGATTTATCATTCCCAACTCATGTATGATGTAATATACTCTTTCATAATTTAATGGTTTGTTGAATATATCAGTGAGCTGATATTCAGTTCCAATGAATTCCATAGTGATCTCACCTTTTTTATAATGGTCCCTCAAAAAGTGATGTCTTACATCAATATGTTTTTTCCTAGAGTGTGAAACATGATTTTTTGAGATGTTAATAGCACTTGTGTTGTCATAATTTATAGGTACATTCCTGAATTGATATCTATAGTCTAGTAACATGTGTTTAATCCAAAAAATTTGTGCACAACAACTACCAGCAGCTATGTATTCAACTTCTGCAGTAGATAATGCAACATAGTTTCGTTTCTTACTACACCATGATACTAGTGACTTGCCTAAAAAGTGACATGTTCCATATGTGATTTTTCTATCTAAATTACAACCACTAAAGTCATCATTATAATAACTAAATAACTCAAATTATTGTCCTCTAGGGTATAAAAATCCTATATTGGGTGTATGCTTGAGGTATTTGAAAATTCTCTTAATATTATTTAAATGAGATTCCTTAGGATTTTCTTAAAAACGAGCACACATACATACACTAAACATAATATCAAGTTGGCTAGAAGTTTAGTAGAGTAATATTCCAATCATTCCTCTATAAGTGGTTCAATCAAAATATTTTCAATCTTCATCAAGATCCAACTTACAAGTAGTACTCATTGGAGTGTTGCTACTTTTAGTGCTATCCAAGACAAAACATTTTAGAATATCTCTAGTACATTTGATTTGATTTAAAATAATACCATCATTATTTTGAAAGATTTTAAGTCCAAGAAAGAATTTTTGTTCACCCATTAAACTCATTTCAAATTCATTTTGCATCATTTTAGAAAATTCAATACATAAAGAATTTTTTGAATATCCAAAAATAATGTCATCTACATAAATTTTAACTACTAAAACATCATTGGAAATTCATTTTATAAAAAGGGTAGGATCAGCTATACCTTTTGTAAAACCTTTGGAAATAAGAAATGTACTTAATCTATCATACCAAGCTCTTGGATATTGTTTTAAACCATATACAGCTTTTGATAATTTAAAAACATGATTTGGAAAATGAGGATTTGTAAAACTAGGGGGTTTCTCAACAAAGAAATCCTCAGCTATATACCCATTTAGGAATGCACTCTTAATTTCCATTTGATATAGTATGAAATTCAGATGTGCAGCATAATCAAGCATAATTATGATGGCTTCAAGTATAGCTACTGGTGAAAAGGTCTCTTCATAGTCAATTCCTTCTTCTTGACTATAGCCTTGTGCAACCAATCTAGACTTGTTTCTAACTATGTTACCAACTTCATCTACCTTATTTATAAACACCCACTTAGTGCCTATGGTAAATGTGTCTTTGGGTCTGTCAACAAGTTTCCAAAAAATTTTCCTTTCAAACTGATTAAGCTCTTCTTTCATAGCCATCACCCAAAATTCATCATTGATAGTATCATTAATGATTTTAGGTTCAATTTGTGACAAGAAGACTTTATGTTCAACCTGATTTCTATAAGAAGCTCTAGTTTGAGTTCCTTTATCTAAATCTTCTACAATATCATCTAAAGGATGGTTCTTAAGAGTTCTAACAACTCTAGAAAAAGGACTAGTAATTTCAGGTTCATTAGTAGGTTCAGTTTCATTGTGACTTGAATCTAAATAATTTCCAGAACTAAAATTTTTCATAGATTCCTTCATAGAATGGTTGGAGGATTTTTAATTAATGTCCATATTTGATACATCATACTCTAGGTTCTCTAGAGTTGTCTTAGGATCATGTGGATATGTTTCATCAAATTTTACATGGATATATTCTTTTACACATTTAGTTCTTTTATTAAAAACTCTATAGGCTTTACTAGAGATGGAATATCCTAAAAATATTCCTTCATCACTTTTGGATAAAAATTTGTCAAGATTTTCCTTAGTATTAAGGATATAGAATTTGCAACCAAAAACTTTGAAGTAGCTTACTTTCGGTTTTCTATTGTTCCATAACTCATATGGATTTCTTTTAAGAATAGGTCTAATCAATACTCTATTGATAATATAGCATGTTGTATTTATAGCTTCAGTCCAAAAATAAATAGGTAAGTCATGTTCACTAAGAATGGTTCTATAAATCTCTTGCAAGGTTCTATTTCTTATTTCTACAACTCCATTCTGTTGAGGTGTTCTAGGGATAGAGAAATTATGATTATATCCATTTTGTGAGCAAAAGGATTCAAACTCTTAATTTTCAAACTCACGGCCATGATCACTTCTTAAGGATTTAATTCTAAGTCCACTAAGATTTTCTACAGCTCTAAAATATTTGGTAAAATGAGAACAGGCTTCAATTTTGTGATCCTAAAAGAAATTCCAAGTATATCTAGAAAAGTCATATACAAGAACATAAACATAGTTCTTCCCATTTAAACTAGAAACTCTAGATGGTCCAAAAAAATCCATGTGAACCAGTTAGAGAGGTTGAGAAGTTGACACTTCTTTCTTTGGTTTGAAGTAAATTTTGTGTTGATTTCCCTTTTGATAAGGATTACACACTTTGTCTTTTGGAAACTCAAGTTTGGGTAAGTCTTTGACTAAAATCTTTCTAGTTAACTTTCTAAGAGAGTGAATATTAAAGTGTCCTATTCTCCTATTCCAAAGCCAAGATTCTTTATGAAATACACTTAAACATGAAGTATTTTGAGAAACTAGAGAATCTAAGTTAAGAGAGTATACATTTTCATTTCTTAATATAGAAAATAGTAATTCATTATTAGAATTAAAAATATTGCAGGCATCATTTTCAAATTTAACATGAAATCCATCATCACACAATTGTGAAATACTAAGAAGATTATATTTCAATCCATCAACAAAAAGTACTTTAGAAATTAAAACTGAGTTAGTGTTACCGATTTGGCCAAGGCCAGTGATCTTTCCTTTAGCATTGTTACCAAAGGTGACATGTACACCATCAATTTTTATTAAGTTCTTGAAGCATGAAAAGTCCCCTGTCATGTGTCTTGAACACCCACTGTCTAAGTACCATAAGATTTTACAGGATATCTTTAAGAATCTTTCCTACAAAATAGTCAAATAAAAACAGATTTTTGTACCCATGTTTGTTTGGGTCCAGTGATATTAGTGACTAGTGATTTAGGAATCCACATCTGCTTCATAGGTTTCCTATAAGCATTATTTAAAGTGCTTGAAAAATAAACTCTATTTGGTCTAGAAAAACTTGAAACAGTATAACATGTATCATAATTTGAACTAGCTGAATGTTTTCTAGAACTAGGAGTAAAGTTTTATATCCTAGATTTAGAAACAAAATTAGTTCTTCCAAAATTTCTTTTACCAGGTTGGTAGCCAATGCCATTAGTATATTTAGGAGCAATCTGTTTACCTAGAATTTGTACCAAAGTATCTTTACTAGTAGTAAACCTTTCAAGATACTTTTTCAATTGATCATTAGATAGCTTTAGTTCCTTATTTTCTTTGAGTAATTGAGGATTTTTCTCTCTTTCTACAGTAAGTTCAGTTTTAACAGTTGAGGTAAGAGCATGTAGTTTCTTCAAAGATTTGTATTTATCTTTTAGTTCATTGCATGTATCATAAATAATATTACAGTACTCAAACATTTCCTCAATAAACATATTTTTAGAATCACTCTCATCTCCATAATAATATGAATTATGTACAGGAAATTCCAATGTTACCTAATATGTGTTTTTCATGAAACACATATTGTCCTGTTCATCACGTGAAGATTCTGAGTCACTTGAAATGTCCTTATAAGCAATCCATGTTGCTTTCATTACCTTTTTATACTTTCTATATTTGTCCTCATATTTCTTTTGGTACTTGATCTTGGGATAGTCAGCCTTTATATGTCCCTTTCGCTTACATTCATAGCATACTATCTCATCAAATTTGTCACTTCGTTTCCAATATTTCTTCCAACTTCATTTTTTATCATATCTTCCCTTGAAGTTAGGATTTATAAAAAAATTATTCTTCTTGTAAAATCTCTTAAACCTTCTGGATAATTGAGCCATCTCCTCATCACTGTCAGGTGATGATTGTTTACTACTGGAACTTTCTACAGAGACATCCAATTTCCCTTTCACTTTGTGTTTAGAGGTGGTGGTCTTAAATGCAACTGATTTTATTTTGGGTTCATCCTCCTCTTCCTTGTTGACTTTTATATCCTCTTCATACATCATCAGTTTCACAATGAATTCTTTTATAGTTAAATTGATGATGTCTCATGACTCTCTAATAAAGATAGAGTTTCCTCTCCATCTATCATGTAGGCATCTGATAATCCTCATGATTTGTTCTTTGGCACTGACTTCTCTTCCAAGAGAAATCATTATGTTGAAAATTTCGTTGAACCTAAGATATATGTCAGAAATAGGCTTATCAGGTTTCATTTTAAAGTTATAATATTTAATAGTATAAGTATTAAGTCTCATTTCTTTCACACTAGAAGTTCCTTCATGTGAAATAGAGAAAGTATCCCAAATTTCATGGGAAGTTTTACATGCAGAAATTTTGTTAAATTCCTAATCTCCTAAAGAGAAATATAAAGCATTCATGGATTTGAAATTTTTATTATAGGAATTATTGGTTGGGTCATCCCAAGTGATTCTTTCAGTAGAAGGAATCTTATACTCATCTATAATTGAAGACTAAATTTCAAAACCCATACTTTCTAAATGCATTTTTATTTTGATTTTACATTGGGCATAATTGGTTTCATTAAAGAATGGTGGTCTGTTTGTTGCAGCACCATCTAATCTATTATCCATAATAAAGAAATACTTTTAAGGGGCTAGAAATTTAGAATTAACACAAATTTTCATATCTTTAAAGTATAACTAAAATCGTAGTTGAATAGGGTCAAAAACAGAGTTTTAACAGAAAAAACTCCTATGAAACCAAATGTTGGTCGGAGTAGAGTACTCAAGAGGGGGGTGAATTGAGTATCTATAAAAATTTCTATTTGAATTTTATTTTTAAAAGGTTCCCCAATAAAAATAAATACCACCCAGTTAATCAAAGTAATACAATTATGAAAGTTTGAGTGTTTAAATAACTTCTCAGAAGATTAATTAATTCTCAGTAATCTTAATATTATTTATTAAAATTACTTTTGAATCTATTATAATAATTAAAATCAATTCTAACTTCTTTTCAAGATTAACTATAAAATTAAATTTAGTTATTTCTAAAATATACAGTAAAATAGAGAAAACTAAAGTAAATAAAACAGCGGATAAAACAAGTGGTTCAGTCTCAAGACGAGACCTAATCCACTCCACTTGGTGATCACCTACCACCAAGTAGTTTATATTAATAAACTTGATCTACACCCTAGATTGGGGTAAAAAACAGTGCACAGGACTGTCCAGGTCACACGGCCTCTTTCGCCGTTCTTCATGGGTACAAACTACCAGGTCACACAGGGACCTCTTGCACACTTATCTATGGGACTAAACAAGTGTAAAAATATATGAGAGGAATGATATCTTGTATCCTTCAGTTTAATGCAGAAGATAGTGTGTGTTTTTATACAGATACACACACACTGCTAGAAAGCTAAAAATGATACAAAACGTAGCAAAAATGATTAGATAAGGTTAGAAATGCTCTGAGTGTTATTCTATGAAGTTCTGGAATTATAGGATGAAGCAGATGTCTGAATTGAGTCCTCTTGTGAAAAATAGAGTATCGCAATTCAATTATATATGGCTCGTATTCTTCATGTCATTGATAGTGAAAATATGTCCTTGACTCTGATCAATGCTATCTCATCTTTTTTGATTCGAGAATGCTTCATGTGTTCTTCAGAAGTGTTAAGTTTCATGTGTGAGTTCTTTTCTCAAGAATTCTTGTGCTTCTTCATTATCGCGCACACACTTTTTTATGGGCTGCACTTCTCTTTTATTCTTGGAGTGCATGTGTTAGAGCCGATAGGATGCATGTATTCTGCACCTTGTACCTCGTACTGTCATGTGACATGTCTATAAAGAAATATTAATTATGTCAGTTCATTTAAAAGACTAAAATATGACCTTTAGAAATTAAATTGAAAAAATGAAAAAACAGATTAATAAACGGTGTCATAGTCTGTCTGGAAATGGTGTATCTATGAAACGGTGTCTCCTTGAAATGGTTTCTCCTTGAAAAGGTGTCTCTTTGAAACAGTTTCTCCTTGAAACGGTGTCTCCTTGAAAGGGTGTCTCCTTAAAAGGGTGTCTCCTTGAAACGATGTCTCCTTGAAATGATATATCCTTGAAAGGGTGTCTCCATGAAATGGTGTCTCCTTGAAATGGTATCTCCTTATTTTCCTTTGAGTGGTGAGACAGTCATGATGGCATAGTTGTATAGAGATTAGGAACCGGTAGCACAGATTCGGTGTATGATCACAGTGTCTGGTCACAGTGTCTAGTTCACGGTGTATGGGTCATGGTGTCTGGTCATGGTGTCTGGGTCACGGTGTCTTGTCACGATGTCTGGTCACGGTGTCTGGGTCCTTTTCCATAAAAACATAACTGGTGGTAGACTCACAGTTTCTCAGAATTAGCCAAATATCTGTATACAAACTTAAATAGTGATATTCATAGAATGGATTAGACTTAATCATTTATCAAGGAAATCCATTATATCATAAATTAAAAAGATAGTTTACAATAATAAAACATAGCACTTAAGATCTTGGATTGGTTTATTTAAAGAATAAAGAAACCAACCATATGTACACATGATTTGAGATAGATTAAACACTACTGGAAATCATACTTTTCCCAACACTTTTATACTAATGGTTCAATTGAATTGTTGGTATATGTGATCTTTACCAACGGTTTGCATAAACCGTTGGTAAAGATGTGTAAAAAAAGAGTTTTCCCAACGGTTTGATGAAACGGTTGGGAAAGATGGGAAAAAAAGAGTTTTCCCAACAGTTTCATCAAACCGTTGGGAAAGATGGGAAAAATAAGAGTTTTCCCAATGGTTTCATTAAACTGTTGGGAAAGATGGAGTTTTCCCAACGGTTTTTAAAAATCGTTGGGAAAAAAGAAGCCCCAAATTCACCTAAGCCAGGCAGCCCCCTCCCTGATTCTAGAAGTAGTGTGCGGCTCTCCCAGAAGCGATTCTAACTCGCAGAAGCCCTCCAGAACCCCCATCACAGCTGCACCTCTTCCATCAGATCATATGCCAAGTTAGACTCTATTCTCTTTTTCTCAATGATATCCTTCCAACTCTTATCAAGGATATCCTTATATTCTCAATGATATCATTATTCCCAATTTTTAGGGTTTTTGGAAAATTTTATGATTCACTACTCCACGAATTGTGTACTCAAATCACTACATCCATGTACACATTGTCTAATTAATGTTTTCATTACACATATACATTTATAAGGGCATGGTGTCTCTTTATTGTGTTCTAATTTTAAATATTAATAGTTTTTTTAATCTCAATGCTTAAAATATTACAGCTTCATGTATATGAACTCATAAGAAATTGTTTGTAATATTTATTCATAGTATTTCATGAAAATCACTCCTTTCATTAAGATCATGTCAAACATTAAGATCTTGTTTATCTTAATTTTTGTACACTATGTGTATTACATAATAAGTATGTATCATGTTTATATCAAAATCTATATATATATATAAAATGACACATTGTTCACTTATCCTTTGCACAATAGAACATATGGAGTATCTTCCTGAACTTTTCAAAATAGTATGTGGTCTCGAATTAGTACTTCTTCTTTCTTCATGAAACTAATTCACAGAATGTAAAATTTTCAATATTAGTGAATATTAGTTTTCCTAATATAACCATTAATCATTCTGCCTTTAACATCATACATGAGTTATTCAATCACCTTTTTAAAACACAATGACCATTTTCACTGGTTTGGGGTTCCTCAAAATGCTTGGGAAAATCAGAAAAACACATGTATTGAATCGTGTTTCTCATATGGTTTCATGGATACAAGTTCATCTCGAAAATCATGACTGTGTGGTTCAAATATCATGAGTACCATGGGATTATGAGGGTGGGGTACTTTTCACTACCCATGCTGACATGTTTAGACATCCATAAAAATGTTAGATAAGTCACAAGTTTAATTTAGTAATGTTGTTATCTTTGACATACTTTATTATTAATCTCAAATTTAAAAATAAATGTTTTTGTCTATAATTAATGAAATTAAATCTTTTTACAATCCATGAACAACCTATTAGTGTAGAAGAGTAAAATTTATTCACCCATGGGGTGCGCTTGACTTGGGGAAGTAATTGGGTAATGAAAGGTATGGACATAGAGGTGCCAATAATGATTTATTGAACATGAGTGAATGATTTGGGATGCCTATAACACATGATGGGACCTGAGGCATGTACCTCTTATATACCTAATGAAAATGAATATAAATAAATTTTAATTTAATTTATGAGTACTTGTTCTTTACATTATTTTAATAGTTCACTACATCGACTAGAAACTTCTTCCTTTATCATTTACTTAAATGTATTTTCTATTAAAGTTAAATCCTATTGAATTGTTTATGACAAAATGACATATATAAATTCTTTTTACAGAATGGACAGAAGTTGGATGTATGAAACCGATCAGATCTAAAGCGATTTTCAAAGCAATTTGGAGAGCTTTATAGATTTTTCATTTCACAATGCTTCAGATAGTGGTCGCATACACTGCCTATTTTCCAATTGTGTTGGTAGACCTTGGTTGAGCTGTGAAGAAGTCAAATACCACATAACCAAAAATGGTTTTCAAGCAAACTACTTTGTGTGGTATCACAGTGGGGAGAAAATGAAATCTCAAATTGGTGATGATCGAAATGAAAGGACTGGAATGGAGAATTTATTAGATGATCGGTTTCCATTTATTTGTCATCATGAAAAAGAAATGATTTTGAATCAAGAAGACTTCTATATAAGGAAAGATGGTGCATCTAGTGAAAATTATGATATTGATAGGGTGAAAAAATTGAATGATTCTGCCATGACTCCAGTATATCGACAATGCGATAAAATGAAAAGGCTGGAATTTTTAATCTGATTGTTTCATGGGAAAAACATGTATGGGATTTCTAATATAGCAATCGATTACATTCATACCATCTTGAAGTATTTACTTCCAGATGATGCAGATATTCCCTCAAACCACTATATGGCATGGAAGTTAGTTGAGGAACTTTTATTTTCAAGAAATAAAATTCATTCTTTCCCAAAAGATTGCAGTTTATTCTGGGAGGAAACCGCTGAACAAAATGATTGTATAAAATGTGGCATATCCCACTGGAAGTCAAAATATTATGGAACACCATCCCACGTTCCACAGAAAGTAATGTGGCACTTTCCATTGATCCCCAGACTCCAGAATCTTTTTATGTCTGATGAAATATCAATAAAAATGAGATGGCGTGATACCGAGAGAAAGAAGACTAATGATGAGTTGGTTCATCCTACAGATTGATTTTCATGGTAGAGATTTGATGCTCAACATCCTGATTTTACAGCTGACGTGCGTAATGTGAGGCTGGGTCTTTCATGCGATGGTTTTAATCCGTTTGGGCAGATGCTTACTTCACACAGCACTTGGCCAGTTTTTATACAAATTGATAATCTTCCCCCATGGTTGTGTATGAAAAAACCTGTCACTTTCATGAGTATACTCATATCTGGTCCTTCTGATCCCAGCATTGATATTGATGTATACATGCAACCCTTACTAAAAAAGTTGAAACTTCTTTGGGATGTGGGTGTGTGCACATATGATGCATGTTCGAAATACATATTTCAGATGCGTGCTGCACTTATGTGGAAGATCAATGATTTTTCAGCTTATGCAATGATTTCTGGATGGAGCACGAAGGGAAAACTGTCATGCCCAGTTTGTATGAAGAATACAAGATCCATAAGACTGAAACATCACTGTAGTTTCAGTTTTATGGGACATCGATGATTCTTGCCAAATGATCATCCATATAGAATGAATCATCGAAGATTTGATAATACCATAGAGACTGATGATCCACCTCAGTGTATGTCTAGAACTGATGTGCTTAATGAATTGAAATATTTCAGTTTTTTGTTCGGGAAGGGTCAAATGAAATCTAAAAAGAGAAAGAATGTTTCCACTGAAACCTGTTACAATTGGAGGAAGAGGAGTATCTTTTTTGATTTGCCTTATTGGTCAACCAATTTGTTATAGAATTGCTTAGATATAATGCATATTGAAAATAATATATGCTAAATTTTTCTTTTGGTTCTTATAAATGTCAATGGGAAGACAAAAGATGATTTATGATCTCAGGGTGACTTGGTGGATTGGGGCATCAGACCAGAATTGCATCTTGTGTGTATCAGTGAAAATAAATGGAAACTTCCATGTGCTTCTTATGTGATGACACCTATGAAAAAAAAACAATTTCTAGAAGTATTAGAGTCTATTAGAGTTCTTGATGGCTATTCAAGCAACATATCTAAATGGATCAACAGAAGAGAGTTGAAGCTAAAATCTTTGAAGACTCATGATTATCACGTTCTACTGCATGAGTTGCTTCCAATAGCAATCCGTCATCTTTTTTCCAATAATGTAAGGGTGATTGTTATTTGGTTGTGACATTTTTTAGAGATCTTTGTGATAAGAAGTTTTCCAAGTCTTTCTTGCAAAAAAATGTTGACAGATTCCCCATTAATTTTGTGTGAGTTGGAGAAAATATTTCCTCCATTATTTTTCACATGCATACTGCATCTGACTATCCATATTCCCACTGAAATACTTCTCGGAGTACCTATTTCTTTTTTTGGATGTATCCAACTGAAATAAATATGTACACATTAAAGTATTATGTCCGAATTAGGAATCATCCCGAAGGTTCTATCGTGAATGGTTACTTGGCTCAAGAATGTATGGATTTATGCTCAATGTATTTGTCTGATCATACTACAAGAATGAACAGACCAATGAGAAATGAAGAAGAACAGTATGAGAAAATTGAACCCAGTTTTCCATCACTTCCTCAAACTATAGTAATTCCTGGATCATATACATTAAATACATTAAGCCATGAAGAGCGGGAGATAACACATCGCACAGTTTTGTTCAACTATGATTTGTTCGATGATTATATCTGGTAAATAAATTGAATATATATATCTTACATATATATATGTTAAAATATTCATATTTTTTATCTACAGGGAACATGAAACAATGATAAATAGGAATCATCATTCTTTATCTTTGAGAAGGAGAGAAACTTTGCATAGCAATGAGTTTTCTTCTTGGTTAAAATTGAAGGTAAAAATATTACTGTTTAAAATAATTATATCAATATTTAATTAAGTTTAATAGTCATTTATATTTTAGGTATTGAGTTTGTCTGCTGACTCTGTCTCTGAGGAAATAAGAGCTTTGGATTTCGTCCTAATATCGTGGTTCGTGACTGTATATCAATTGTTATCAATGGGTACAAATGTATTGTCACTGAATGAGCAAAGAACATGAAAACACAACATGATGGTTTTATGGTTACTGCCACAATAGAGTTTTATGCCAGTGCATTAGATAGTAGACCGCGATTTGAAAATGTGGGTTATTATGGAGTCGTTGAGAAAATAATAATATTGGATTATTACTCTCATGGATGAGTCACAATGATGAAATTCCATTGGTTTGATTCGATGAAAAGACATGGCACATTTATTGATGATTGTGGATTTATAGTAATTAATATGACTCACACTCTTGCTACCGAAGAACCATATGTGTTGGAATCAATGGCTAAACAATTTTTTTATGTCAAAGACCAACTTCGAATTGAATTTGGTGTCATAGTTGAAGTAATTCCAAGACATATTTTTGATGATGGTGATGATGGAATTGACACTATCCCTAGTGCCATTGGAACCAATCCATTTATTTCTTTTGATGACTCTAATATCTCAATTGTCAGATTTGATTGTGAACCTGAAGTTGTGGTTGAAAATATATAGAATCATTCATCCATGTTAATCAATTATTTTGGTTTACCTCAAGTTGGTTTGTTAAGGTTGGTAATATTCAAATTGATTTAGTATTGATCACAAATATGTTTTAGTTGACTTGACCATTATATGAATTTTCAATGTTTATTGGTTGTAGTTTTATTTGAATTGCATTTTCTAATTTTTAATTGAATTGTATTCAAACCTAGTCAAAAAATATTTCTAACTTGGTGAACATTACAACTTGTATGATTTATTAAATCCATTCAAGCTCTTCTAAAACAATTAATAGCTAAATTACCAATAAATCCCCATATTCCCTCATATATTTAGTTTTTTATTTTACACATTAGTTTCATTTTTCTAATTAATTACATATTTGTTTTCAAAAGCAGAAAATGCATCCAATTGAAGAGAGACAAAGGAAAAAAATGATGGAGAACAATCGTCAAATGGCGGAGATGGGCGTTCCACCATTAGTGCCTACAGTGCGTACTTTATTTCAAATATATATATTTAAAGAATATATAATGTCATGTGATTAATTTTTTTGTAAACATTTTTCTAGGATCCACTTATATGTCGACAGTTATTCGACGAGGAGCCTAGTACTGGTCCTAGTACTCAGGCCAGTGGTATGAGGAGGGTTCGTACCAGAGGTGGACGAGCAGCTGCGCGTACTTGACTAGACCCTACCCCTCCCACTGACATGTCATCCTTCCCACATTCTGATCCCAGTGTGTCGTTAGGGACACAAGAGAGATTTAGGCCTCCCATGTTTTCTCCACCTTTTGCATCTTTTGGCCCATCATTTTCACATCCCATGATGATTCCCACTCCCCAGTCAGAATCTGGTCATACAGCTTTCCCATCTTCTTTTCCTTCTATTTATGTCTCTCCGAGATTCTATATTCTATCGTCTTCAACTCCTATTCTACCACAGGGTGTTCCATCAGTTTCTGTGGATCCAGCGGTGCTCAGCGATCAGACTGGCATAGGTATATCTATAGAACCCTAACAAATTTTTATAGAAATATTTATTTTCATTATAACATGTTTTGATAAAATATTTTTTTTTTCTTTCATGTCTGATACATCTACTGACAGGAGGCGGGGGCAGGGGCGGGGGCGTACAAGCATGCATTCGTTGTGGAACCGCCACACATAGGTTATGGTGGATTATAATGAAGACAACCAAATGGTTGAGAAAACAGGGCAGCAATGTCGGATTTTTTTGGTGACGCTTGCCAAATACTCCGACTTCATTCCTGTCAGCCCGCTATCACGGATACATTTGACACATGAGTTCAAGGATAGATCTTGGGAAGAGATATGGGTAAAAAAATATGTTGTATTTAATGCCATGAATTATTTTTTTATTTATATGAATTAAAATTTTGATTTCATCTTCGATTTAATTTTCCCGATGGTGAGGGTGCACGACCGGAACGTCTAAAGGATTTAAGTGAGCTTTGGAGAGCCTACAAGCATGATTTGTATATTGGATGGCGTGTTAGAGTTGGAACTGAGTTAGAGGTAGTGCCAGTCATGGATGATTGTCCTATAAAGAAGTATCGTCAGATGATTACTCATTGGACGAGTACCCAGTTTAAGGTATGAATTACATTTGAGGTATTTAAATAATAACTTTCATGATATGAATTAATATTATCCTTTTCATTATCGAATTTTATTTAGGAATCATCTGGAAAAAATAAAAAAAAATATTGATGCAAAAAAAATACCTCCACACACTAGGACGTACTACGATGTCGGATCATGAGAGGAAGCAGGTATGACAATTGTTTATAAGTTTTCTTTACGACTTACATTTTCTTTTGTTTCCTCAATTATTTAATTGCTTGATAAATTTTTCATATAAATTTAGTTTTCAATGTCATTGTACAGGAAAATACAGAATATTGAAGGACGTGTGCCTTGAGCAAAACTGTTTTGCTCGAGTAGACGGAAAAAGGATGGAAGTGCCGTCAACGAAGCGACTCAACAGCAGATTGTAAGTTTTAATCTGTTGATTTTATATTTTAATATCGATTTTTTAACTTAATAATATATTTATATTTGTAACAGACTTCTTTAAAGGCCCTCGATGTCCAAGAACCAGACAATTTTGGGCCAACCGATCACTTACATCAGGTGTTGGGAGAGGAGCATCCTAACAGAGTACGTTGTCGACCTAGGATAGCCCCGATGAGGTATTGGAACTCCTCAGGTATGTGTTGTAGTGACACTGAGCTGTAGAAATTTAGGGCACAGGCTGAACAGGCTGAGAAAAGAGCCACAGAGATGGAAGAACAGTCTACTAGGGCAAACAGTGAATTTATGAAATTTATTGAAGTTCTACATCCAACACTTCCAGCAGAGGCCAACGAAGATTTTGATGAATATATGTTGTCGATACATTCTATATATGGTGAACTAGGTGGCAGTTCTAGTGGTGGTCAGGATGATGTACAACTTGACGATGATGATGGCGAGGAGTCTGATGCATAAGAGGAGGGAGAGGAGGAGGGAGGGGTGGATGGTGAGGGCGAGGAGGAGGGTGAGGGCGAGGAGGAGGGTGCTGAGGAGGGCGAGGACGATGATGGGGACGAGGACAAGGGTGATAATGATGGTCATGATGGTGATGGTGATGTGGGACAAATTGATCTATTACATTTTTTACTAATATTACTGAGATTTGATGTTTAATCTATTCTAGTTTTTGGTTTTATCTAGACCCGTAGTATAGTATTGTAGTTGATTTATTTTTATATATTGTCTATTTTTATGGATGTTGTTGTCTTTTAGTGGTTGTGTCTTTGGGAACTCACTGGACATCCCCCCTTCTTCCTAGACCCTGAACAACCCCCACCATCCTCCTTGGACCCCAAACAGCCCCCCGGACAGCCCCCCCCCCCCCCCCACCCTCCTCCCTGGACCCTGGACAGCCCCCCCCCCCACTCTCCTCCTTGTACCCCGGACAACCCCCTGAACACCCCCCGGACAGCCCCCCACACAGCCCCTCCACCCTCCTCCTTGGTCCCCGGACAGCCCCCCGGACAGCCCCCCCACCCTCCTTGATTTCATTTACTAATAGAAAATCTATAATATATATTTTATTTATTTTCATCATGATAATAAATGTAAATCACATTTACACATCTAATCAATATCATAGATTCTTAGTATGTTATAAAAGGGATGTATTCATTGGGCATGGCATTGTTAGCTCTAAAACGTTTCATAGCATGATAAAGTAAAATCTAATCCATACTAAGAATGATATAAAATTATTATATATGAATTTCCAAAAGATTTTAAGTAAATAACATTACACTAATAGAAACATGAGAATTCTCATAAATCATGTTTACCTTAATATTTCCACTCAAAGTGTCTCTCTTTTGTTTCAAAAGGACATCATTTTAAGTGAAAACATCAATTGGCATACGGAAAACCGACCAAATGCATTCGGATTGTGTTGATACTTTAGGAAAATGATCCATGGGTCATTTGAGATGTATAAAAGTTAACCCCTCCTCAATATGAGCTGCGGTGTGGCCGACACCATTCATAGTGTCTCTCTTTTGTTTAAAATGGACATCATTTTAAGCGAAAACAACAAGTGACATATGAAAAAACTGACCAAATGCATTTGAAATGTGTTGAGCCTTTAGTACAACAATCCATGGGTCATATGTGATGTGTACGAGTCAACCCCTCCTCAATCCAAGATGCAGTGTGGCTGGAACCACTCAAAGTGTCTCTCTTTTTTTCAAAAGGACATCATTTTAAGTGAAAACATCAAATGGCGTATAAAAAACCAACAAAACGCATTCGGATTGTATTGATACTTTTGGAAAATTATCCATGGGTCATTTGAGACATGTAAGAGTCAACCTCATCTAAATCTGAGGCGCGGTGTGGCCAATTCCACTCTAACTATGTCTCTTTTGTTTAAAATGGACAGGATTATAAGTGAAAAGAACAACTGGCATACGGAAAACTGACCAAACGCATTTGGATTCTGTTTATAATTTATCACAATGATACATGGTTCATATTTGATGTATACAATCCAACTAGGGCTCAATCCGAGTCGCGGTGTGGCCGGGATCACTCTAAGTGTCTCTCTTTTGTTTAAAATGGACAACATTTTAAGTACATACGGAAAACCAACCAAATGCATCCTGTTTCCATTTGAACATTAGGAGAACGGTCCATGATTCATATGTGACGTGTACGAGTCAACCTCACCTCAATCTGAGGAACGGTGTGGCCGAAACCACTCAAAGTGTCTCTCTTTTGTTTAAAATGGACTTCATTTTAAGTGAAAACAACAACTAGCATATGGAAAACCAACCAAACAGATTCTGATTGTGTCGATACTTTAGAACAATGATACATGGGCCATATGTGACGTTTTAAAGTCAACCCCACCTCAATCTGAGGCGCGGTGTGGCCGAAACCATTCATAGTGTCTCTCTTTTGCTTAAAATGGACATCATTTTAAGCGAAAACAACAAGTGACATACAAAAAACTGACCAAACACATTCGAAATGTGTTTATGATATAATAAAATGATCCATGGGTCATTTGTGAAATGTGCGATTCAACCTC
This sequence comes from Viscum album, assembly GCA_963277665.1. NCBI lineage: Eukaryota > Viridiplantae > Streptophyta > Magnoliopsida > Santalales > Viscaceae > Viscum > Viscum album. Next base: position 407,093,401 of record OY728167.1, read on the forward strand.
GCCTCAATCCGAGTCGCGGTGTGGCCGACACCACTCAAAGTGTCTCTCTTTTGTTTCAAAAGAACATCATTTTAAGTGAAAACATCAACTGGCATACAGAAAACTGACCAAACACATTTAGATTGTGTTGATACTTTAGGAAAATGATCCATGGGTCATTTGAGATTTTTATGAGTCAACCCCGCCTCAATCTGAGGTGCGGTGTGGCCGACACCATTCATAGTGTCTCTCTTTTGTTTAAAATGGACATCATTTTAAGAGAAAACAACAAGTGACATACGAAAAACTGACCAAACACATTCTAAATGTGTTGATGCTTTAGTAAAAATATCCATGGGTCATATGTGATGTGTACGAGTCAACCCCGCCTCAATCTGAGGCGCGGTGTGGCCGGCACCACTAAAAGTGTCTCTCTTTTTTTCAAAAGGACGTCATTTTAAGTGAAAAATCAACTGGTATACGGAAAACTGACCAAATGCATTCGGATTGTGTTGATAATTTAGTATAATTATCCATGGGTCATTTGAGATGTGTACAAGTCAACCCCATCTAAATCCGAGGCGTGGTGTGGCTGGTACCACTCTAACTGTGTCTCTTTTGTTTAAAATGGACAGGATTATAAGTGAAAAGAATAACTAGCATACGGAAAACTGACCAAATGCATTCGGATTCTATTGATAATTTGTCACAACAATCCATGGGTCATATTTGACGTGTAAGAGCCAACCCATGATCAATCCGAGTCATAGTGTGTCCAGGATCACTCTAAGTGTCTCTCTTTTGTTTAAAATGGACAACATTTTAAGTACATACGGAAAACTGACAAAACACATTCGGTTTATATTGAAACTTTAGGATAACAATCCATGAGTCATATGTGATGTGTATGAGTCAACCTTGCCTCAATCTGAGGCACAGTGTGGCCAACACCACGCAAAGTGTCTCTCTTTTGTTTAAAATTGACTTTATTTTAAGTGAAAACAACAACTAGCATACGGAAAACTGACCAAACGGATTCTAATTGTGTCGATACTTTATCACAACGATCCATGGGTCATATGTGATGTGTATGATTCAACCCCACCTCAATCAGAGGCGCGGTGTGGCTGAGACCATTCATAGAGTCTCTCTTTTGTTTAAAATGGACATCATTTTAAGCGAAAACAACAAGTGACATACGAAAAACTGACCAAATGCATTTGAAATGTGTTTATGCTTTACAAAAACGATCCACGGGTCATATGTGATGTGTACGAGTCAACCCCGCCTCAATCCGAGTCACGGTGTGGCTAGAACCACTCAAAGTTTCTCTCTTTTGTTTCAAAAGGACATCATTTTAAGTGAAAACATCAACTGACATACAGAAAACTGACCAAACGCATTTTTATTGTGTTAATACTTTAGGAAAATTATCCATGGGTCATTTAAGACATGTAAGAGTCAACCCCACCTCAATCCGAGACGTGGTGTGGCCAGTACCACTCTAACTGTGTCTCTTTTGTTTAAAATAGATAGGATTATAAGTGAAAAGAACAACTGGCATACGAAAAACCAAACAAACGCATTCATAATCTGTAGATAATTTATCACAACGATCTATGGGTCATATGTGACGTGTATTAGAAAAATCGGGCTCAATCCAAGTCGTGGTGTGTCTGGGATCACTCTAAGTGTCTCTCTTTTGTTTAAAATGAACAACATTTTAAGTACATACAGAAAACCAAACAAACGCATTCAGTTTACATTGAAACTTTAGGAGTACTATCTATGGGTCATATGTGACATGTACGAGTCAACCTCGCCTCAATCCGAGGTGCGTTGTGGCCGACACCACTCAGAGTGTCTCTTTTTTTTAAATGGACTTCATTTTAAGTGAAAACAGCAACTAGCATACAGAAAACTGACCAAACGAATTCTGATTGTGTCTATACTTTATCACAACGATCTATGGGTCATATGTTACGTTTAAGAGTCAACCCCGCCTCAATCCGAGGCACGGTGTGGCCAGGATCACTCTAAGTGCCTCTCTTTTGTTTAAAATGGACGAAATTTTAAGTACATACGGAAAACTGACCAAACGGATTCTGATTGTGTTGATACTTTTGCACAATGATCCATGGGTCATATGTGACGTGTAAAAAATCAACCCCGCCTTAATCTGAGATGCGGTGTGGCCGACACCACTCAAAGTGTCTGTCTTTTGTTTCAAAAGGACATCATTTTAAGTGAAAACATCAACTGGCATACAGAAAACCGACCAAACACATTCAGATTGTGTTGATACTTTATAAAAATGATCCATGGGTCATTTGAGATGTGTACGAGTCAACCCTGTCTAAATCTGAGATGCATTGTGGCCCGTACCACTCTAACTGTGTCTCTTTTGTTTAAAATGGATAGGATTATAAGTGAAAAGAACAACTGGCATGCGAAAAACTGATCAAACGCATTCAGAATCTGTTGATAATTTATCACAATGATCCATGGGTCATATGTGACATGTATGAGCCAACCCGGGCTCAATCCGAGCCGCGATGTGGCTAGGATCACTCTAAGTGTCTCTCTTTTGTTTAAAATGGACAACATTTTAAGTACATACGGAAAACCAACCAAACGCATTCAGTTTTCGTTGAAAATTTAGGAGAACGATCCATGGGTCATATGTGACATGTACGAGTCAACCTCGCCTCAATCTGAGTCGCGGTGTGGCCGAAACCACTCAAATTATCTCTCTTTTGTTTAAAATGGACTTCATTTTAAGTGAAAACAACAACTAGCATACGGAAAACTGACCAAACAGATTATGATTGTGTCAATACATTAGCACAATGATCTATGGGTCATATTTGATGTGTACGAGTCAACCTTGCCTCAATACGATGCGCGGTGTGCCCGACACTATTCATAGTGTCTCTCTTTTGTTTAAAATGGACATCATTTTAAGTGAAAACAACAACAGACATACAAAAAACTGACCAAATGCATTTGAAATGTGTTTATGATTTATGAAAAAGATCCATGGGTAATATGTGACGTGTACGAGTCAATCCCGCCTCAATCTGAGGCTCGGTGTGGCTGAGATCACTCTAAGTGTCTCTCTTTTGTTTAAAATGGACAACATTTTAAGTACATATAGAAAACTGACCAAACGGATTCTAATTCTGTTGATACTTTAGCACAATGATCCATGAGTCATATGTGACGTGTAAGAATCAACCCCGCCTCAATATGAGATTCGGTGTGGTCAGCACCACTCAAAGTGTATGTCTTTTGTTTCAAAAGGACATCATTTTAAGTGAAAATATCAAATGGCATATGGAAAACTGACCAAACGCATTCTGATTGTGTTGATACTTTAGGAAAATGATCCATGGGTCATTTGAGACATGTACGAGTCAACCATGTCTAAATACAAGATGTGGTGTGGCCGATACCACTCTAATTGTGTCTCTTTTGTTTAAAATGGATAGGATTATAAGTGAAAAGAACAACTGGCATAGGAAAAACTGACCAAACACATTCGGAATTTGTTGATAATTTATCACAACAATCCATGGGTCATATGTTACGTGTATGAGTCAACTACACCTCAATCTAAGTTGTTGTGTGGCCGGGACCACCCAAAGTGTCTCTCTTATGTTTAAAATTGACAACATTTTAAGTACATATGGAAAACCGACCAAACGGATTCTAATTGTGTTGATATTTTATCACAACGATCCATGGGTCATTTGTGACATGTACGAGTAAACCCCGCCTCAATCCGAGGTGTGGTGTGGCCAGCACCATTCAAAGTGTCTCTCTTTTATTTAAAAAGCACTTCATTTTAAGTGAAAACAACAACTGACATATATAAAACCAACCAAACGCTTTTGTAATATGTTGATACTTTAGGACAACGATCCATGGGTCATTTATGACATGTATGAGTTAACCACGCCTCAATCTGAGGCACGGTGTGGCCGGTATCACTCCAGGTGTATGTATTTTGTTTAAAATGGACATCATTTCTAGTAAAAACATATGGTATATGAAAAATCGATCAAATTATGAATTGAATTCTGGATTCCACATATAACTTTCATCTAAATTATAAATTGAATTCTAAATGAATTATGTATGTTTATAATTACGTTATGAATTCTGATTTAATTATGGATTTGTATAGTTACAGGATGCATTATATGTTAAATGTGTATGAATTTGTTCTCTATATGTATGTGTTAGTTGGTCATTTTAGGTACAATAATTGTATATGTATGTGTTAGTTTATTGCAGGTACAATAATTGGAAATGGTTGAAAATGAGAGGGAATGCTGTTGTGCAAATTGCACAAAAATGAGAGCTGTTGTGCAAATTGCAGGTTGTTGTGAAATTTTCACAGCATAGGCTATGCCAACGGTTTCAAACCACTGGAATAGCCTCTCTAAGTATTTTTTTTACCAACGCTTCTATGAACCGTTGGTAAAAATCCTTTCCCAATGGTTTAGAAACCATTGGGAAAGAAGCCCTCTGCTTGGTTTTCCCAATGGTTCAACCCAAACCGTTGGGAAAAGCGACCCCAATAGTTTGGCACAACCATTGGGATAGGTTCATTTTTTCTAACCTATCCCAATGGTTCAGTGTAAATCATTGGGAAAATCTTTCCCAACGGCTTACTTCCCTATGGTTTCAAAACTGTTGGTGTAATATATACCAATGGTTCTACAACCTTTCCCAACAGTTCAAAACCGTTGGGAAATCCTGCATTTCTAGTAGTGAAATAGGATTAGTAAGCTTTACAGAATGTATTGGATTTGTGATCATTAAAACATTATTAACACATGAGGAGTCCAACAATATATAAAATACCTTATGAGTCAGAATGTTTAAAAATAAAATTAATTTTATGTATCTTCTAATTTTATTAATCATAAGAATTGAATAATGAAATACTTTGAACAAAAGTTGAGAGAGGCTCAATAAAAGATTGAAGTTAAGGGAATAAAAAACTAAACCCTAAAATAATTGGTTGTAAGGAAGTTTTGTGAGTAGATTGAAATAAAAACATCTATGGATAATGTTGAGAGTAAAAGTATATGTGAGAAGATTATATCAAAAATTATAAAAAATATTAAATTCCATCACTTGAATTTTTTTCTATTTGAGTTATTAATTTCAAATATTTTCATTTGACAATATTTCTACTACCATTGGTTTTGTTTTTTGATCCAAAATCATAGATATATTATTTTCTTCAATTACTTTTTGAATATTTTAAATTCAAATTTTCATTAAATATTTAGACATCTATTTATAAAAGGATGTATATATGGGGTTTGAATGCTTTTTTGTATTCTTGGACTTACTGAATAATTTCCTTGGGGGAGAAAATTTCTACCTATGTAATTTAATCTCAAGTGTATTCTAAGGTGGTACTGATCATAATTTTTTTTACTTATTTTCTTTTCATAAATCACACAGGGGGATAAATTTCAAGAAAATTTAATGAAATTTTCAAAAGACAAACTTTTTATTTGTTTCACAAAGAGGAGTATTATATGTCAGGACTGTATTTAAATAGGGGATATATATTAATTTTATTAGATTATATTGAAATCATAGGGAGTTTATCTTTTTAGAATTATGAAGTCTTTAATTTTTTCCATTTGTGTTTTTTATTTTCAAAATGGGGAGATTATTGAGTCAAAGAATCAATTTAACTGTTGTTTTGAAAATAAAAATAAACTTTATGAAGTTTTTTATTTAACATGAGTTTTTTTATTTATCAATGATACATGAAGAATATACAATTTTTAAATGAATAATTTATATCCTAAATGAGGGTTCCCTATTATCCCTTAAAAGGGTATTATCTAAAAATTAAATTAAAAATATAATTCCTTCAGGATTTTGTCGTAATAATTTATATCCTAAGGATTTATGAAATATCAATAGTTGAGGATTTTGAAAATCCAATTATTTGAGAAGTTTTAAAGTACCAACGGTTTAAGATCTTAATAAAAACGGTTGTGAAAGTATTATAGCAGTGTTTGGATAACTCATCAGTAGATAAAGAAAAATGATGATATCACAGAAATATGGGGACGATTACGTCGATGTCATTAAAAATTAATCCAATTATTTTGTAATATAAACATTTGAGGATCATCTATAAATAAATCCAAACTTTAAGAAACACAAGAACAATTATGATGCGATAATACTCTAAAAGATGCAATCACTTGAAGCCTCAAACTTATTATTGTTTAGTGCACATGAGATTGTTTTAATTTTGAGTGTTTTATAAGATTATACAATTGTGAGGATTATTATAAGATCCCTTATTTCCCTTTTTTAATAGTAGTGTTTCCTATCATGGAGATCGATGGCTTCCAGGTGTGTATGACATATCCAAGCTTCTAGTTTGTATATGGGAGAATATTGAGCTTCTAGTTTATTGAAGTGGGAACTTATAGATGGGTTTAGTCAAGGGATTACTAGGGATTATTATACATAGATAAGCTTTAAATTTATAGAAGAATTTACCTTTATATAGGTTTATAGTTGAGGATACCATACATCAGGTTTATGATCCCCTATTCACTTTGGGTTAAGAGTGAGGTTTTTAATAATAAAATTTTGGGGTACTAGATTAGTAAATCAGTAAGATGTATTTTTTATTTAAAATTTACCTATTAATTATAATGGTATTTTTTTTAATTCTAATTTTTCATTTTTCTTCCATGTTTTTTAATTTTATCTATAATTGTAAAATACTGATTTTTTTACTACCACAATTACTTTTATATAACTCTTATTGTTTTATTTCTTTATTAAAAATTATAATTTCATTTGTTTTAATACAAAGGGAGGATAAAAATTGTAGTTATTTTAAACAGAAATCCACACTTCTATTGTAGTGTGATTTCTTTCTACATACTTGAGACAATAAAAATTTCTCACAATGGATGTTTAAACATAATCAATATGGATTTCAAAGTGAGATTGAAAATAAACCCTCACCTTTACTCTTGACTTCCATGAAAGAGTTTTAACCACTATATAATAAAAAAACCATCTTAATCAATTATTTAAGAAACTTAATCATATTTATTACCTTTTATACTCTTCAATTATAATCATTCATTACACATATAATAGTTAATTATTTTCTATTTTCATCATCAGATGTAAATATTTTTAGTTATTTTGTACATGTTTTGTAATGGTGATGTCAATCCTCATTACTTGATGGAAATTTCATATTTTCTAAATTAGTCAAGGTAGTGGAATCATTATTTTTCAATGTTTTATATAGTCCCATTCTCATTATATAGAATTCATGGTTATGGTTAACGTGAATGGAATCCATGATGAACATATTTAGGGTAATTTACAAATAACAACATGTTACTTTATAATGATGATTTTATTGTGTCACCCTTTAAGATCCATATTGAAAACATTAATTACTCCTAAATAACATTTATTATCACTAATAATTTTTTTATACTCATTAATTTTGGAAATGGTGAAGGTAGTATAACAACGTTTGTGTAGATGATTGTACCGACCCCAATATGAACACGTTATAATAAAGAATGATTAAGAGTGTTGAGTTATAAAATCATAATATAAATTTATTATAATCATAAGGATTTTAATATGGAATCATTAAATTAGATAATTAGTTTTATAAAAAGTGTATATGAGAAGATAATTGAAAACGATAGTGATGAACTATGTACTTTAATGAATTTTATCCTTCTCAAAACATGTTACTTCTAGGATTACATCTCGAGAAAAGAGTCTAAAAAAATATAAGAAGACTTTAGGAAAGAAAAATAGTAATATATTAAAGAGATAACTAAATGCATAGAGTGTTTTTCTATAGATGTATGAGGGGTCCTTTTATATGTGAGTTTTGGGTGTCATTTCCTTAAAAACCTATTATTTAATTTATAAGGTTTTTATTTTTTAAAAAAATTGATCCAAATAGGAAAATTAATGGGTAAGGGATGATTGGAGTTTTATAATTTCCTCATCCACTCATTAAATGAAACTTTTTATGATATTTTAGGTATTTCCCCCTTAATTTAACCCTTTTATCTTTATCATGGAAACATAATTTTTACCTCGTTATCTTGTTTTTATTCGTAAAATTAAATTGAAATTATTTTCTAAATTTTAAACATAGATTAAATTTTTTGAATCCATTTAATTTAATTTAATTTTTAAAAGTGATAAATTTATATTTTAAATGAAAAAATAATATATATAGAAAAACCTAATTTTATAGAAAAATGATTTTTTAAACATTAAGTGTTCTTAATCTTGGTTCATTTTAATTATTAATTAAATAAGTGTTTATATATTTGTTTATAAATTGAAAACGTACATTTTATTAATCATTTAAATTTGATCAATTTAATTTGTTAAGATAAAAATACATGACTCTTAAAAATAGTTCCTTTAAAGATATCTCTTTTAAAATTAAATTATTTCAACCACATCCCATTAAAATTAATAATTTATCTTATAACAATTCAATTTTTCTAATCCATTGGTATTATAATATCTATTTAAAGTTTATAATTATATAAAATAATTGTTTAATAATAATAATAATGATAATAATTAATATATGTAATGAATAAAAATAAATACTTTTATAATAAAATATTTAGTTAAATAATATCATTTTGTGTCATTCCAAAAGTATCTATTACTTATGAATTATATAATTTTTAATTACATAACCTCAATATATATTGGATATATGGACATCAAATAACCATATTTCTATAAACCATATATTCAGAGATCATATATCAAATGACCATATATATAACAATCATATTTCATTCCTATATATAACCATATATACATTACTAAAAAATAGTCATCATATTTGTGTACTTATCTCTAACTATGTCTACTATATCTATACTTATTTCCCATAATTCCATAGTTGTAACCACATGTATGATCTTCATGGAAAGCTATGAGAATAAATATTTCATGTTCATGGTCCTCTTATTTACCTATGGATTTATTCATTTTTTCTATTTTCTTAATACTATTTCATATTTTATTCTAATAATGTTTTAAATTCTATCATTCATCATCATATTTTATCTCAATAAAATGTATCATAGTTCATTTTAGTAAGGTGTTTAATGTGAAATAATCTATTCAAAATAGTATTTATTTAATGGTAAATACATACTAAAATTATGGGGTTTTATAAAACAACTTGTACATACCTTTCACAAATGAATGTCACTGCAACCGTCTATATCAAACATGAAACAGATCACCAAGAGTTTTTCAAAATACAACCCTTCTCTTTGTTGTATCCAAGGTTTAGTGTTGAATTACTCAATTATCATGTAAAACTATCTTAAAATTCAATATAAGATTGTTCATCTTATAGAAAAGGGTTTAGAAGAAGAGAGTATTGGGATCATGGGAGTATTGAAGGGCCTCCAACCGCACCATCTCAATGGTTTTTTCCCTCATTTTATAGCCTCCAAAGACACTCCCATGTTATCTATGTAATAACTCATATTATATGAAATTTTTACATAATGAATTCATTTTACAAACCTTGTTATGACCATCAGATATTTTGATTATACCATGCATTTCATTTAATGAAACACTCATATTATTGATATCTTACATGGGTAATTATTTGAATGCTAACTTATATAACATTCAACTAGGAGTATCATAACATCATTTGTTTCTTATTTAAAATATTCTCAATACCCAAGAATATGATAAACCTTATATTTCAAGCATGTCATACTATAAAACTCTCACCTATCGTACAATATAATATGGCACAATATATATGTTGGGTCATATATCTTTTAATCTCCAACTTGTACTAAAGCCTCATTGACTTTATTCCACTTCAACTTATAACATATTATATACAATAACTTGAGAAACCATACCCAAAACTCCATTTATATATCTTCCAAAACACTTTTGTAAAGCTATCATTAAGTTTACCATGTATCACATCATATGAAATACCTTTTGAATACCCATCCAAAAATATTTTTTGGATAAAACTCTAAAATAATTTTATACAATCCCTCTGAGGAAAAATCAATCTTTATTTTTTCAACCACAAAGTGTGATCTCATGATCCTTTATATCATTTCTTATAAATATGAATCACCAAATACAAAAAATGAAATAAAAGGGAGGAATATAGAAATTTCATGTTTTTACCTAATCAAAAAAGGGATATGATGTGATCTCTATCAAAAATATGTATCTATGAATACCAGTTGCATCATATGAAATCATGAATTTTCTTATGATCCCTTTTTCCAAGACATCGTGTGACCATGGGACACGGAATTTTTCAATACCATATAGCCAAATCATATATTCTTGATTGGCCGAGTATATACTAACCAAATTTATGAATATATCACATGTCATTCACCATTATGGATGAACACGTCACATTAACCACACCAAAATAGAAAATCATATCATATGTACTATCTAGGTATAAACATACACTTCCTTTGTATGTGTAAATTGAGGGATCATAAATCATACTCATCATACAAGAGGATAAATCTTATATTTGTTAAGTTCTAACCAACAACATGATCAACAACATACCCAACCACCCTAATTATCTAAGCCTCAAGGATTTCACAAGGAAGGTATCATATTATGAAAGTTCTCATGACAGATATCTCACTAGAATTTGGTATTGGGGACTCCAAATATGAACCATGGAAACCAAGTATACAAAATACATATTGTATAACACTATATGTGTTATACTTCACTGGAAATCTAGTATAAAAAACCCATTTTATGCCTCATGATCATATTTTGTATCATAATACAATAATCATAGTTAAAGTAACCTTAAAAAAAATCATAACATATAATTTTCCATGAATAAAATCAGTAAGGGATAACTCAAATTCATACTTTGAGAGGTAAATTATAAGTCCACTTCATGATATATATTTATATATATTAGTATATATATATATAACTAACATGAATGAATGATAAAGTAGAGACTTTCTTTTTTAAGGAATTATTAATATTATATCCTTAAAATCCATTCTAAATAATTAAAACCCATAAATAATCTCCTATATAACATATCATATATAATAGACTATTAGATCAACCTTATATTTGTTTTACATGTAGGTGTATTGTTAAACTCATTGTATCTCTATGTAATTCCTACCACATCTCTATGTGACAATTTAATAAAACCCTCCCACTAAAATTTTTAGTGAATAACATATACGAGGTAAGACAGATTGAATAATGGTGAGTTTTAGGAATCATATTCCTATTTTTCAACTCCCTAAACATATTCTAACTCCTAAACATTACAACACCCAATGTTTTGAGGTTAATAAATTCTATTTTCTGTTAATAACTCTTTATTAGTAAATCACCATCAATATTGGATCCCTTTATATTAATCATTTCCTAGAAATATAATGAAATTATTTACATTATTATGTCACCAACACATCCTAAAATATTTTTGGTTAAGGTGAAATTCACTTTAAACATTGATTGGAATAATCACTTTTTTGTTAAATTTGATATTCTCTAAGTCCAAATATACTCCCAATAGACACTTAGATACTATATTCTATTTAGAATATCCTAAAAATATACAAAACTTCTTTGTGTGATGAAATAATACTTACTTATTTTAGTGGGATTATTTAATAAACTACTATATTCATATCATGTATGTTATTCTATGTGTTTCGATCATTTTATTGAAAATAAGATTATTCATTAAAATATTCCACTTAAGGTGGTGAGATCAAATCCAGCATGTTTAAAAAAAATATTTGGATAGATAAATTTATACCATATAAAACATTTTTATCCTTATCTTCTTCTCAAGAAAAATTATATAATTCAATGATTCATAAACCTTGTGTATTGAATCTATTATCTCATACTTTTCATAAAAACTATTTGTTAGTAAAAAAATGTCTTATAATATAAGATAAATTATTTAGTTATATACATCCTTTATTTTGATTCATTTTAACGTTGATATATTCATTTACATTAAAATCCATGATTCAACAACCCTTTTCTTCATAATATGAAATAGGACTACATGATGTAACAATTCATTCCTTGACATTGAACTTTTGTATATTTACAACACTTTTAATGTATATAATTGGTATAACATACATTTTAAAACCAAATAATTAATTCCTATAACACTAATACATGACATGGTTATTCAATAGAGTTTCACAACCCCCTTCAAGAATCCTTGAAAATTTCATTATATAGAAACTTTACTTCTCCTTCCTAATAAATATCGACTTCAATGATATTGAATATGTATTAGAAGAAACATTGTTGCACTCTCTAACTTTCTTTTTAATTTATCTTATAAATTTTAAACCACATATAGATTCAACAAAACACAAGAACCTTGATATCATATGCCAAGTTCATCAATCCCTAGTGCTTTTAGAATATTGAGTAAACAATCATTAACCCATTAAAATTATCTAAAAATTTCCATGAATGACAATATAATGAATTAATTAACTAGAACAATATTTAAAGGGTGTATTTAGTCTTACCTAGTCATTGGAACAATAGTCCCAGGAGTTACTTTCATTAAGATTCACCTATTTAACGATTAATCTCAAAGTTGTGTTTGATAATGATGATAATGTTATTCATTTAAAATAGAAGATTTTATCAAATGAGTGTCATGTTTTACTAACATTCAATAAGGATGTTTATTAAATGTGATCCCACTAAAATGATGGCTCCCTTTGAATTCATCATATCCATTAATGGGAAAAGATCTATATTTTACTAAGAAACACATCAACATTGGAACTACTCTCACCACATTGTAATTTAGATATGGAATCATCCCAATAATATCATATATGACTCTTGTATGGTTGATGAGACAATACATTGACCAATCCGTCATATTGTTAAACTCAACTCTATTCATTTAGCATGCTATCTCTTAGGGTTCCCTATAAAAGTTTAACCCAAATCTCAGTGGTATTTGGTAACCTAACTCTTAGGTTTATCAATTTCCACTATTCATTACAAAATATAATCCATGGGAACCTTTCTTTTGATAAAATTACCCAACTAAATGATCGAGGTTTCAACATATGTTTTCTTTAGAGGAAATCTATCACTTAGGATATTTGGAGGGGATTTAATCTCAATATATTACATCATATAATCCATTTATATATGCATGATTTTAATGATTTGTTTTAAAATCATATTCTTTCCACAAAATCAATATGTCCAAACCATATTGATATGTAACTCTTTATACAACTCATTACATTATTTACAATCTCAAATTAAAAAGAAACTATATTTATAAATAATCAAATTCAACCCATGCATATGTTGTAAAAGTGGGTTTCCTAGACCCAATTATACAGTACTTGTGATTACCATATCATGTATATATTTAGATATGCATGATGTATTCTTAGCATTATGGTGTAGAATTTTTTGTGTCCACTATTTAAATTGTAATATCCATAGATTAATTGTCCTTTCAAAAGGTTATAGCAGATCATATGCTATAATGAGAACCTTGAGATAATATGCCACTAATCTTAAACAAAGGTCCTATGGTCTTGATATATCTTATTGATTGAGCATAGTATAAGTTTGTCTATCAGGTGATGGGGGCTCATAAGAATAGAGGCTTCTTCTCATGAAGTTATTACATGGTGATCTCTAGTAGTGAGATCATGAGGATAGACCTTCCAATAGGATCACCACATGTTTTGGGTGTCATTGGTTGTTCCTATCTACTAACATGTGTATTGGTCTCCTAACATGAGATCATTATGAGTGTGTGTCATTTGATCATGTACTTTTATGCAAGAAAAAAACCATGATAACTAAATAATGGTGAGGTAACTTGTGTTGGGTGCATCATTGGTGGTATGGAGTTGATTGAATGGTCAAGAAATGATTTATCACATTCTAGATGAGGATGTAATATATATTGGCACTTGTTGATTAGGATCATAGTACCTTCATAAGATCATGGGCATGGAATTCGCAGGTAACTCTATCCAGTTGGGTCAGCAAATAATAAAGAATGAAAAGGGCGATGACATGGGTGTGCGTCCTACTTTATGAGATACTAAAGGTAAAGAGATTATATTATATAGCGTGTGTTCGTTGGTTCGTTGTCATTGTTATGATTATTATTATATCTTTATGGTCCATGATGGGTTACAAGATCTCGCTTTTGGTCTGTGAATAGTATTCATTACTATCGAGATAAGGGCCTAGAGGGCCACACAAAATAGCATATTCAGGAATCTTCCCTATTCAGTTGAATATGTATATAGTGCATGGTGGACCCACTATGGGGGTCCAATTTTTTTCAAATGATATAGGATCACCAAAAAAATAAATAAATTCACAGTATTCATGTTAAAATTAATTAACATTGAATTTATTTATTATATGTATTTACATGTTTTAATGTAAATACATGGAAATTTTTATTTGAACGAAAATTAGTTTAAAATATTCAAGGTTCATTTAATATTTGTTGCAATGACGAGTTGAGTTTATGGATTTGGTATTATCACATAATATGCATATTATATTACAAGAAAGTTATAATAATATAAATGGTATTTATGGTTCAGTATATTAGTCATAATATAGTGTATAAATTGAGTAAAATTATTTGGGGGGCCAAGGTGTCAGTTTTGGGAATTTATTAACACACTATAAATAGGAGGAGAAGATCTCTCCAATGAACAGTTCATGGAGAGTTCATCAGAGCTTCCCTCCCCTCTCCTACCTTCTAAAGAGAGATGTTCTCAATCCATGTGATCAGATCATGCTCCCTCACGCATCATAAGGAAGGTGATGCGGTGATCGTTGGAATATCGAATGCATCGTCGAATCTCTGCGTTAACACCTGAAATTCAACGTTCGACACTCCTATAGTTTCTTAAAGTGTGTGTAGAGGATCTAGAGAAATTTGGATTTGTATTCGTTGAGCAATGATCACCGACGTTGAGTAGACGTCAAGCACAGAATTGGATTGAACCAGGTATTGGATGGTTATTATTTTGGGCTTAAAATTCATCACGTGGGATCCTCGGGTGGAAATCGGGCAATGCTTCACTGACGATGATGAGCTCATGTTGATTGTGTTGGGGAGAATCCCAATTCCGGGCCGAAAATTGCTTGCCAAAAATGTCGTGAGAATCCCGTCGAAATATGAAAGCGATATATGCAGAATAAATAAATCAACACGCAAGATTTTTTTAACGTGGAAAAACCCTCTCATGCAGAGGATTAAAAAACCACGGGGCAATTCCAAATATCCACTATGAATCATAGAGTACATGATATCAAGTAATGTTCGAACTTGAATTACAAATAAGAGAGCGTAGAAAACCTGTGTGAAAACCACACCCCGATACGCCTCCTCTATGTCTCTGATAAACATCCCGCTGACGTCATGTATCGGAAGATCTCAATCTGTGACAAAATGTCGCCCTTCTGTCGACGAAACGCCACTACCTCAGAGATCTTCACCCGAACATGCGTCAACCTCGCACCAGCTTGCAACACCCGAATGATCTCGCCATCATGATGTATTGTCGATCTTCAATCGGGACACGCCGCCTGATCACCACCGTCAGGAAGACTTTCGATACGTGGTCATGATCATCAATTTCGTAGTCGCTGCTCTGCACCTGTCAAACGCCGATGTGCCATCGTCGTCGTGCCACACGGGCTACCGCAAACGCGGCAACCCCTTTCCGGGTCTCCCTTGCTGGCTACATCTTGCTGGCACACCCTTTTTCTCTTCAAAATATGTTTATGCATCATCTTTATATAGACACCAAGTCCATAATTATCAATTAATGCAGTCAACATCCATTATTCTATCCATTAATATCAAGAATTAAATATCCATTAATGTTGGTAGAAAATCCTCAATTAATGGTGATATAAATCTCCTCATTAATAATTTTCCTTTCTCATCAATAAATGCGATGAATCCCTCCATTAAGAATTTTCTTCTCTCATCAATAAGTGTGATGAATCCTAACAGATTGTCGGTGGACAATTTTTAAAAAACTCATCTTTTGGGGCATCCTATGTGTATTTGATACCTTCAAATGACATCAGAGTGACAAGTGATGATTTTAAGCGAAGATAAAATGAAAATTTAATTAAATTTCATAAAGGGAATCGTTCCGGTCCCAATGTCGCGGGTGATGTCCAAATACAACATTGGATGGTCATGTTACGACCATCTGATGTTTCATTATAGATCGACATAATTTGTTGTAGGTGTTATTTTTCAAGAACACAAACAAACACACACATATATATATATATATATAAGATTAATATATCGGAAGACAGTTGGCCAAAATGATTTTGTTGACCTCGAGTTTTCTGACCGGTTTTCGATGCCGGAATAGGGTTCTCTGGTAAGGGGGGTGGGGGGTCCGACGGTTGGACATCCTCGGACAGCCTCCCTCAAGGAAATCCCTGCGCACTCTCCACATCGCTCGGCCAGATCCGCCAAAGTAGCCTGAACTCCAACCTCCTTCCACGACAACTGGCCGCCGACTCCTCCGCACGAGCTCCTCGGGAGACCTGTGCTCACCAGGCGTAGTCCGCCCGTGGCTCACCTCCACCGCCCAGATCTGACGCTCCCAAACGCCGCCAGGCTCCTCCACCCGATGTGAGACCTAGCGTCGCCCCACTCGGTTCTCCCCGGTCACTTCCACCATGCCGCCGTAGCCACAGTGGTGTTTCCCTCGCGCTAAATTTGTGACCTAGGTCGTCCCTTCCCCAGCAACTACTGCTCTCTACCTGGCCGATCCACGTGGCCCTCCGGACCGCCCTCCACGCGAGGCTATGCCACCGCCGTAGAACAGAGAGGACCGGTCGTCACGGATCCTGCTGGTGTAGCACCTCCAGGCGGCAGATCCACTTCCCCTACTCTAGTCAGAGCCCCAACCGGCCTTAGTCCATCCAAGGTAACCCCTGCTCTACTCCAAACCAGTTTTCCGGGGAACATGTTGAGGTGGGCTGGCCCGACCGAGAAAACAATCCACACGGGCCCAGTCTGGGCCCGTTTATTCTTTTTAATAATAATAAAAATATTTAAATTAATAAATTTAATTTTAGTTTTAAATGGAATTAAATAAATATTAATTTTTGATTTAGAAGATTTATTATAATTACATGTTAATTTAATTTAATTTTGGTGTTTAAATAAATAAATTAAATTATCTATTTTTTGATTTAAAATTTAATTAATTAATTGGACCGACTGACGTAATTATTGTACTAAAAATGACAGTTAATTTTTAATTCAATAAAAGTTCTTGGGGAAATAATTTAATGGAAGTTTAATTTTATTTATGTATTTATTTTAATATTCAAGTTTAATGCGTTTAAAACTGATCAGGAGGCTAAGTCTGACCAATGCATGTCTGGTGATTATTTTACTTATTTATTTAATTATTGTAATGGTGATTTCTAATAATTATTTTATTATATGGTGATATGCAAGTCATCTTTGTCATTATATATATAAGGGCACACGTTTCCAATTCTAAGTTGTAATTTGTACTTCCAACACCCCTTTATTTCTTGAAATTATTTTTGTATAATCACGAATATGAGCAGTGATGCACTTCATGTCGAGTTATGGTGACACACCTTACATGATTTTGATGCATTGGATGAGCAAACACTACAACTCAAGTTGCAATCGACGCGACTCAAGGTATTACCCCTATGGTCTAGAATGATCTATTATTCACTCAATAGATCAACCATTACTGTCAGCACATGATCACTACATCATTTTATTTTTTTCATGGTTTATTATTTTGTAAATGTATAGTTTATGCATGATCACGTTGAATAATAAACAAACATGCACAAATAAAATGAACATGTGACACGATTGATATTTTTTCCATTTATTTTATAGTCAATTGTGAGTGCGATCACATAGAACATTCTTATCAAATAAAAAAGGTTTTTCTTTCATCACATAAAAACACAAAAAACCCTCAATGAAATATTAAGTCATAACCACCTTCCATCATTCAAATTTGAATAAAAACGGGTGTTCATGGTGCTCATCAGTCGAAGTTGAGGGTGCCTCTTACTACCTGAGAGTTATTTTGGGAGTGATGGGTTGAATTAACCAAATTGGAGTAAGGATTAGCCAATGCTAATTGAATATCATTTTAGAGGAAAATGTTGAGTAAATCAAGACATGATTTTAGAAGATGCGACATCACTTAACGAATCAATGAATCATGAGTTAATGTTGTTGGCCAAACAAACGCCTACCTTGAACCCTCCAAGTAGCGGCATAACCGAATCTTGTAAATAATGAGTGGAAGTTCAAGGATCCATATCACTAGAATACTCAAGCAATAAAGTATTCTGATTCTTGATCAAAGGGTTCCAAGAATTTGATAAAATAGTGGGACAAATTTAATGGTTTCATTAATCATCAATGTCTAAATTGGCAACCAAGATAAAAGTACTAATCTGCAAAAATTTTATTTTTCAATAAAATGGAATGTTATACCACAAGAAATACTATGATAAATAATGGAAAAAGTAAATTTCCATACTGGCATGAGTATCCAATAGTATTACAAGCACTTGGGAAAAATACTACGATATTGGAAATTTATGGTGCTAGTGTCCCCAATATCTGTTAAACTTCCTCAAGAAGCAAGGGTGTAAAAATTCTTACAGGAGAATAATTTATGTAGCATATGATTGTTATGTTATAATACTATAATCAATGTCTGGTGCTAGTTGTGATTACTACATTCAGACATATATGATATAACATGTAGTATTATCTCTTAGAAATCTATAAGGAGAAATTGATGCAGGATATGAACAAGGTGATGATTACACTAGATATGTGTAAACTGAAAGATGGACCACGATCTTTCAATGGATCCATTTTTCATATCATTTTCACCTATGTACTCCAATCTCGTTATAGGTTATAAAATGAATTGTATTGAGTAAAACGCTTCATTACCTATTTATGTATGGTTTTCCAAGTAAATAAGAATAAAAAATATAGATTAATCTTTAATTCTTATGGTGAAAAAATTGAAAGACAAGGCGAAAAGTCTAATTGCAAGTTACTCACAAAGGGAACATTCTTAACATCAGTCAATGAAAGAGGTATTAATAGAAGGTAATTTTCATTGCATATCATGAAATAAACAATGGAAGTTTAAATGAAATAATCCGAATCAACGAATCAAGTAATTGCTTATTTTTCAATCACATTCATCACATAATGATTTTTTTTAATTTTACCTCTTGGGTATAAAATACAATATGCCAATCACATATATGTATTTAAATGCAGTAACCATGAAATTATATAAATGTTACTAGAAGTAAGGTATATTCTTCAAGCGGCTAAAAAAGGGATATTCCTAAGTCAGCGGTGAGAAGTACGCAACTTCTATATTTCTAGGAGAACGATCCTTGTAGAACTTTTATTGAGTATAACCAAAACATGTATCTTACACATCCTTTGGAAACAAGGATAAATTATTCTAGGTTAAAGATTTAATGTTGTTTGTGGTGCTTAATAATCAACCAATAGTTTAGTGATACATGAATCATATGCAATACCAGATGAATATAAAATATATGACTTATTTACCCAGTTGTGGAAGAACAATTCTTCTTTAAGAAAAACTAAAAGTAAATATCCTGGATATACCTGATATTATATGCAGTCTCAGCCGAGCTGAGCACCTTTGGTATTATAGATGTATATATTTAGTTTTGGACAAAAAATCCTTTAGTAATAAAGGTAAGCCACAAATCTTTTGGAATTAGTTCAACAAGAGAGCGCGAACTATTTCAAGGGTAAGGTAGTGTTAAATATACATCATTAGATTCCTTAAGTCATTAAGGAATGGTAAAGTGAAGTGTGATATATGCATGGTTAGAAGATATCAGTTTTTTCGGGTCGACATGTCAAAGACTATCTTAACCAATAAATCATCAATCAATATAATGTAGTGTGGAGTAATTCTTAAATTAACATTCCCTTATCTATATCACGACATTGATGTTAATGAGGAGGATCGATGATGAAATCTTACATGTTAACATAGATCAACAAAATGTAGCATGGAGTAATTCCTATATTTACATTACCTTATCTACATCATGGTAGTGAAGTTAGTGAGGAGGATCGATGATGAAGTCTTACATGTTATCATCGATCAACAAAATGTAGCATGGAAAATTCTTAAATTCACATTTTATACATCAAAGTTATGATGTAAGGTGAATCAATGTTGCAAAACATCCATTATTTTTTATGACGTGCTTCGCAAATAACAACGATATCCCATAAACATATTCCAACTATAATGACAAATAGATATCATATGAGTCTTAGTATGATGGAAATCCATTATCTCGTAAGGACATGTGTTTGGATGCAATGATTTTCTTAGGCTATATACAAACATGCATCGTGTAAAACACAATGAGCATATAAAGTAATTATCGTAAATGTTTCTTAGGATATTATATCAATCCCTATGATAGAAAATATATAGTCAAAGTTAATGACTATATTTCAATATAAGGGTACACATATCTATTAGAGATAGTGAGAGACACATTGACTTGAGTTTAGTCAATGCCAGAGATGCACATGTATATGGAATAGGAAATAATTCCACAAGTTCATGTGGAACTTTCTTGTTCCAAAGACACATACTGCGTAGGAAGGAAAAAACCATGGTGATATTTTCTTATTCACCATGGATGGTGATCCATTATTCATTCTGAACAATAATTCATACATGTAAGTAGTATATGGAAATTATCTGAGATTTGAAAGATCAATTAAAATTCAATAATTGATTCCAAGTATAAAAATGGAAAAGGGGATTATTTTTTTAGAATACTAAGGTGGGTATTGAAATGATATTATACATGGATGGTATGAGAGTACTACCAATAAGGCTCGATTGGTTATACTAATTCATTATTCCTAAATCAATTAGAATTTTACTAGCCATAGCTAATTTCTACGATCATTTTATTGATATTTGGATTTCATGACCACCAATCATGAAATGTGTCTATACGATGCAACCAGAAACAGATATTCATGTCACAAAATGCTAATAATGGTTTCGAGTTACTGAAATCTAGTTAAATATTGATGTAAGCAACTAGATAATTGTATATTCATTTGGAATGATTGTTTTCCATGTCTCTACCAAAGGTTAGTGGGGCGCATTTGTTTTCCACGTAAAATATGTTTGGCAACATATAGAAATAGATATTTGTCTTACAAGTTAGTTAAGACCAGGATGAAAGTATTTTCTCTATAGATTGACTTAATGTGGCAGCCTAATTTCTAGGGAACATGAACTACTGAGGAGGATCTAACAGTTTCTTAGACCTAATCAATCATACATATAGTGACATGGTATTGATAAATACAAGTCGGAATAATTTTAGATTGAATTGTTTCCAGTGTCACATGGTATATATCTCTCTAGATTGAAATGTTCGGGACATGGGAGGAGATTAACGTGGTGAGTTGAAATCCATACGCTTAATCGATGGATCAATCACATATGCAGTGATATGTACAAGAACTGATTTTTCCAAGATATATTTTATTGAAGGTAAATATCAGTTATATCCAGGAGAACTACAAGTAAAGAAGTCAATAATATCCATTGTACATGGACTAGTACAAAGCATATGTACCTGGTTAGTGGATAAGAAAGAATTCTAGTTTTAAAGGGACACAAACTAGTCTTCCTTAGATATATATGATCTTATATCATAGTTAGGATAATGTGAATGAGCGAGACATGCTCGCAAAATATAGTGGTAGACATACCAACAAATACCGATTATGTTGTAGCTTCGGACGTAGCTAAGAAGCAGTTTAACACAATGATTTGATCCAGTTCATGGAATTGCACCGAGTAAGTAGTGTATTGTCATAATGTAAATTATGATATTCTTAATAAATAAGATTTCATGTTTTGAAATTGGGAAAACTGTTATACTTGGGGATACCATCTCTTGAGAAGTTTTACTCAAGGAGATGAGGTCACATATAGCACAATAACCACGTGGTTGAATAGTGGCAGGCCCAATAACTAAAGTCGTGACTAAGAAGAAACGTGATTTTTGATCATGTGAGATCCAAAATGTATGGTTAGAAAGTTAGATCTAGTGAAAGTGGGAGTGTTGTTATAGTGGGTGCCCTAGATCAAACTATATAGTACTTTTGATTACCATATCATGTATACAGTGAGATATGCATGATGTATTCTTACCATTATAGTGTAGAATTTTCTGTGTCCATGATTGAAATTTTAATTTCCATAATTTAATTGGAATATCAAAAGGTTATAAAAGATCCCAGGATATAATGATAACCTCAAGATACTATGAAATTAATCACCAAAAAAGGTTCTATGTTCTAGATACATCTTACTGACTGGGCACAGTTGATGTATGACTATAAGTTTCTAGGGACCCATAAGCAATGACACTTCTTCTTATAAAGTTCAAACTTGGTGATCTCTAGTAGTTAGATCATGAGGAAAGACCCACTAATAAGAACAATATATGTTTTGGATGCCATTGGTTGTTTCTATCTATGGACATGTGTATTGGTCTCCTAACTTGAGATCATTACCAGTGCGTTCCATTTGATAGCATATTTTAATGCAAGGAAAAACCATGATAATGAAATTGTGTCGATGTATCTTGTCTTGGGTTCTTCATTGGTTGTATGACATTGGTTGAATGGTCAAGAAAGGATTTTTCACTTCCTGGTTGAGGAAGCAATATATCTCGGACCTTAGTGATTAGGATGATAGTACATTCATAAGACCATGACCATATAAATCGAGGTGAAATCTGTCTAGTTAGATCATCAAATAATAAAGAAAGAAAAGGGCGATGACATGAGTTTGCATCCTTCTTTATGAGATATTAAAGGCAAAGAGACTACATTACACAGTGTGTGTTTGTCCATTGGTTATCCTTTCTATGACTATCATTATCTATTTAGGGGCCATGACAGGTTGCTAGATCCTGCTCTTGGTATGTGAATAGTATCCACTATTATCATGATAAGGTCCTAGAGGGTCACACAAAATAGCATATTCAAGAAACTACCCTATTCAGTTGAATAGGTATATAAGACATGGTGGGTCCCACCACCGGGGTCCGGGTTTTATCCAAGGATATACGATCACTAAAGAAAGAAATAAATTAATATAATTAAAGTTAATAATAATTGTCATTGAATATATTTATTATATATATTTAGAAGTTTTAATGTAAATATAGGGAAAATATTATTTGAACGAAAATTATTTTAAAATATTCAAGGTTCATTTAATATTTTCTTAAATAATGAGTAGGGTTTATGGGTCAAGTATTATCATGTAATATGATTATTATATTACAAGAAAGTGATAATAATCTAAATGGTATTTATGGCTTAGTATAGTAGTCACAATATTGTTTATATAGTGTGTAAAATTATTTGGGGGCCAAGGTTCCATTTCAGGGTAATTTATTAACACACTATAAATAGGAGGAGAATATTTTAAAAAAACTATTCATGGTGAGCTCATGAGAGATTCTCTCTCCTCTCCAACCTTCTAGAGAGTGATGCGTTCAATCCAAGTGATTGAATCATGCTCTCTCTCATGCATCACAAGCAAGGAGATGTAGTGATCATCAGAGCGACGAAGGGATCATCATATCTCTGTGCTAGCATCCGAAATTCGATGATCGACCCTCCCATGGATTCTTGAAGCAAGTGTGGATGATCTATTGAAATTTGACTTTAAATTATTTCAGAATCAATCACTGACAATGAGCAGACGTTGAGCACAACATCAAAATAAATGATGTATTTTATGGTTATAATTTTCTACTTAAAATTCCACACACGGGATCCTTGGGTGGTAATCGGGAAATGCTTCGCTACCTACGATGAGCTCATGTCGATTATAAGTGGAAATTTTTTAAATATCCCATCTTTCGGGGCTTTCGCTGCATGTCTGATACCTTCAGAAAAAGGCAAATGAAACCTTTTCATGTTATGTGTAAATCATAATTAACATCCTTATTCATGTTTATGACTTGGTATAAGAGAAATTCAAGGTAAAATAAAACTAAATACATTATCTTACCAAGCTTGTAACTCCTTAGATGAATGTATGATAATCTCTATATGAAGTTTAAACACCTTTAAGCTAAAGAGTACACAAATATTCATAATATAAACATTTTTTATTCATGTATAATAAACATGGGAAAAAACTAAATAAATGAAAAATTTATAAATTTAAACATGAAAATAATTATTTGTAAATAGTTTATAAATACAGCTAAAATAAACAAATTATTATTAAGTTATTCATTATGGATTATCCATAATTAAATAAATAAAAAACATTATATTTATTTCTAAAATAAAATGTTATATATTTTTTACTAAATGGAATTTTACTTAAATATATGATATTATATGAAATATAACATTTTATATTTCTATTCAATTATGTAAAATTTTCACAATGTAAATAACACATATTTATATTTTTTGAACATTTATCAAATCAACCATTAAAACTAATTTTTATGTGGTTAAATAATTTCTCAAATAAGTCCATTAATTTGAATAATTTTAATTAAATATTATGAACAATTCATAATATGAAATATAAAAAAATTTATCTTTGGCCTTAATTTGTAATTTATAAACACTTTATATATTATACTTATAATTTCCATATAAGCATTTTATATCTAAATTATAAGTCATTCCATATAATTTGGAAAAGCTATATTAATATCAATATTTAATATTTATGGAATATTTATTTAAATAATGTTTCATAAATATTTTATTAATTATTTATTAAAAATTTATAATTTATTAATAACTTATAAATAAATAAATATCACATTGTACATTTATCTATAATTTATAAATATTTTATAACTTATTAAAATCAATTCATTATTGAAATATTAAGAAGAATGAGTTTTTGTAAGTATGTGATTTTTAATGATATGTGGTATATCATACAAAATGACATAACGTAGCTCCCATAAGGTGAACTCAATACACATGAATCCATGTGAGAATAAAAAGGAACATGCCCCACATAAAATTAAAACAAAGATTCATGAATGATGAATCATGAGAAGCACTAGTTTTCATAATACTAACTCGTTTAAGATGAAACAACACGTGGTGACTTGTGTAATGTTTAATATGGATATCAAAAAATACAATATTATTCTACGTGGGATTAGAAATGATGTATAATGGATCATTTAGGATCAAATATGAAATCTAAAACTTGTGTATGATGAAATGTATGAGTTATGCATGCAGCTTACTAACCCTTTTGTAAACCTTGACTGTTATGATTCACCCATGCATTCCATCTAATGAAAAAAAATCATATTAATGATAGATTCCATATGTGATCATTTGACTTCTAAATCATTTAATACTCATCTGGAAATATCATATCATCTTATTATTATAATTTATGATATATTTGATAATAATGAATATGATAAGCCTTGGATTTCATGCAAGTCATGCCTTAAGACTTTCACTAATCACAGAACAAGATATGGCCCAATATGTGGGATTAAGGGTATATCTATTTCAAAGGCAGGGTGTCACATATCTTTTCCATGTTAATAGTATTCCTTCATTACACCCTAAGTGTGATCATTCATTGAGTCTCACTAGAATTCCACAACATGTATTTAGTATACATTAAAATATGTGATTATTCTATATTAACATGGTCTCACTCCCTATGAGAATCATCATCATCCCATCAACATGTATCACATTCTATGAAAAGTCTGATCGTACTTAAAAAAATATAATGTTCAACCATTAGATGGGTTTCCTTAGATTATAAAATCCCCATATACAATGTACATATGATTAAATCCCACCCTCCTTTACAACTATAAGATAGTATGAATGAATACCATCTTTTCAATGTGTCTCTAATCCATCCTTATACCCAGTCCAATATCAAAATACCCACTCACATTCACCCATAATAATAGTGAAAAAAACCATGCTTGGTCCCACTTCCCATGGAATCACATATCATATATTTCACCTTAATTATTGTCTCTAACCTCCATTATAATAGGGGACTTCCCATCACTTTCTGAATCCATGTTCTAGAGTTTCCCACACAAGGGGGAAGACAAGACCATATTTTCCTACCAGTTTATTAACCTCACACTCATGCGAGTCTCATACTATCATACCTAGTCTCTCAACCCAAATCAATATTGTTAGGAATATTACCAATCTTACCCACTACATTCAGATACCTCTCATGAAGCACTACCAACTTAAAATCTCAAAACACTAAAGGATTCCCAAATTACTTACTCCACTATATCCAGTGTATCCTACCCAAAAGGAATCTTACTCCCATACCAAACCATTCTCAGGTCTCCATGAACTATGCTAATCTAAACCTGATATATCCCATGCACCCACTAATTATAATTATGACCTATTAGGTATGTACTATTCCTTTCCCCATATAAGGTTTTTTGTAACAAATGATCACCACTGGGTCTACACACCCAACCTACTAATCAAACATCCTAAGAATGTTATTACTTCATCACAATAAATAAAAAAATGTTTCTTTCACATAGTCTCTAAACAATTATAACTAAATCGATTAATTAAGGTATAAACTCACATCACACACACATATATATACATAGAACTATTACACCAAATAAGTAAATATTCTTAAATCGATCACCATTTTTTCTAATTAACTAGAATAACATGAATAATCTGTTATAGAAATCTTAGAATAAATCATTATCAAAAATTAATTAATTAAAACCCTTTATTTAAGATCACTTTCCCTCTAACCACATATATTAATGTATATGTCATTGAAATCTAAATATATAATATGATCCATGTAATCACACCATCTTTCCATTTTGATTATATATTAAATAAACAAAACATAATACATAAGGTGATTTTTGACTAAAATAAAGAAATTATAATCTTTATAAATAAAAAGGAAATCCAAAAACCATGGTTACTTGGGTGTATTCTATACAGGAGCTATCATGACACATGTAAAACATTAAATACAAGTTCCAACCAACCCATCTAAATTATATAAATCCCTAAAAAAAGACTTTAAAAAAATTGGCTCATATATATTTTCTAAAATTCAATGGTTCTAGTTTCCTGTTTAGATCAAGATCCCCAATAACCCATAAGTGCACATCCCCTTATGCTATAGGTTCTCATATAACAACGCGGACCAAGACCATACAATGGAGACACTATACCCTCAATATCATTCCAATCAAATAATAATGATCATAATAACATAAAACATTCCACCACATAATATGGAGTAATATCTAAAATGTAACTATACAAATTTCATCACAATGTAATAATTTTTTTGAAAAACCTTGTTATGATCATATATAAACAACATAAATGAGATGTCCAAAACAAGATGAACATATATGTAACCATAAAAAAATAAGGCCAATTACTAAATAAATTGCTAAAAATAGGTCACCAAATAGAATAATATATGACCTCCACCACCCTATTGAGCTTTTCCAACTCAAACATAAATCCTAAAGGCCATTCCCAAATTTGTATAAAAAATAACGAAGGATTCAAATCTATTGTGGTTCATATAAAGGGTGTGAGTACCAAACATAGACGGACACCTCTAATAATCCATTAACATAAATCCCATAACATATGTGAGTGTAGGTACCGACGATAAATAAAAATGATACAATATTAACACCCATTATATGTATTCATGTTGTAACCAAGATTCTAGGACTCCTAACCTTACTTTCTTTGACTAATATCAGTTGAATAAGCTGACATTTACTTGAGAACATCTGGGAATAGTACACTGTTATAGGCATGATAGACAAGAAAACCCCCCCTTGAACAAGGTTAACATCTGAATAATAAGAAGTGAGTAATATAACCAACCACATGGTTAGGTAATCTTAATCAATAGGATGGTGTGACATTGCTAAAATCTTAGGAAGAGTAATTGAATATTGAGAAGGGAATAATATATGCAATCCCTCAAGAAGAGAATCCAAATCATGAAGAGGTCATAACATGGACAACCTCTTTGGAATATCATCCAAACAATGGGAAGGTAGTAACATATATAATCCATCATGAAGTAAATATGAATAAAGTAATGGGTGAATATGACCCTCAGCCCAATTGGCGAGGTATCCTTAAGTGCATCCACGAGACCCAGGTTTGAAACCAGGAAGATGCATATTTCCGAGTCACTGTAGCAGGTACTGTAGTAGGTACTGTGCAGGAAATGTAGCAGTTACTATAGAATGTACTATTTGGTACTATAGCAGCCAGAACTATTCACCTTGGGCCACCAGTTTGGGCTTGGAGTCCCTAATGCCTTCGGGCCACCCAGACTGTAACATCCCGGTTCCGGAAGCCACCCAGAGGTGCCCCGTACCCGGTTGGTCACATGGCCTCAAACGCATTTCCCCGAATGCCAGAGGCTTCCGACTAGCAGTGAGGGCCTTGGGTGTGATAGTGGGGAAACTATGCCCTCATTGGCAGAGTACACAGCGAAAGAAAAACAGAAGCAATAGCGGAATCAGTAATAATCCATAAAAAATTAAAGAACGGAAGAATAAAATAATAAACAACAGGAGCTCATATATGTAAATGATACATGATACATATTTCTAGGAAAATAACTAAACAAGTCACAATGCTGAATACAAACAGTACTAAACCAAAGTACAAAAGAACAAATAAACAGCTCCTCAGCATCGCAAGCCTAAGCTTGGTCCCATGCTCTCCTGCTCTATAGCAAGTCAAGTACTTGAAGTAGAAGGGAGCTTTCCCTTATCAATACCTGCAGCAAAATAATCTGTTTGGTTCCAAAAGTATGACCCAAACAGGGTGTGATACAAAATCCCAGTAGGCAACCACCCGAAGATCAGTGCCTAACAGTCAGTGAATATATGGAAGGTAAAGTACAAAAAGTAGTAAATAGGAAAGTACTCAGCAATAAACAATCCATAGTTCAATATCAAGCAACAGATAACAAAACAGGTAACCCTCAGGAAGTAATCACAGCCATCCCCTCTGGTCCTACCTAACAAGAACAAGCAACCCTCTGGTCAGTACACTCATCCTAACCCCTGTGGTTCTGTCATAAGAATTCATGAAGACTCTCTGAGGAAGCACTCACAGTCAATTCCCCTTATAGTCTAAGGTAGTCAAGGACTCTCTAAGGAAGAACACAAGGTCAATTACCCTTATAACCCCAAGGTCAAGAGGCTCTCTGAGGAAGCTCACTCAATCAATTCCTCTTATATCCCAGGTCGTTCACAGACTCTCTGAGGAATCTCACCCAGTCAATTCCCCTTATAGCCTGGAGTGCTTCAAGGTAATTCAAAGTAAAACAAAGACTCTCTGAGGTAGATCACTCAATCTATTCCCTCATAGTCTATAATGTTCAAAGACTCTCTGAGGAAGCTCACTCGGTCTATCCCCTCATAGTCTATAATACTCAAAGATTCTATGAGGAAGCTCACTCGGTCTATCCCGTTATAGTCTACTACACCAGGTTCTCATGGCCCCATGTAAGTCAATGCATAACAATGAAATATAGCCTAGGTAAACCTTAGAACTACTTGGATAACCAGTCTATAACATATCAAGCACATCAGAACACATCACTCCATCCTATAACAACAGGCATGGAAAGTAGGTAAAGCGACCAAACAGGCTAAACAAGACCCAAAGGTTGTAACCAGAACATGCAAGGGAAAACATCCAAATCATAGAAAATAAACTCTATTCATATCTGATTAACCTCTACACAAGCATATAAGCACGGAAGACAAACAACATGGGTAAAACAGTAAACACATAATACCCCGTTCACAGGTATTGGGTGATTTTGCACATAATATTCAAAGACTTCCTACGGAAAGGCACAAACCACCTACCTTGGCATTAGGAGATCGATATACATGAACCTCGAAGCTTGAATCACCTTAGAACGCCCAAGATCTATAAAAACGTCTAAAACGTTTAACCCACGATATCTCATGAGAGAGGAGAAATCAGAAGATGGTTCTCTAGGAGAAGAGAGAACTCACCAATGAGATTCCAACACAACCAATGATGTATGATTTGGAGGATGGACACACACTTAGGGGTTCTTGAAAGATCTGCGGCCGTATAGAGCTCTCGGTCGAACGGGACCTAAAAGAAGAGCTTTCTGGTGATTAGACGTGACCTCGGTACGTTTAATGAAAAAAAGAAAGTACACGACGTGTACTTTTGAAGTACATGGTGTGTAATCATGTTTTCCGTACTCCACTTTAGGCGGACTCCATGTCACCCTCACACATCCGTGTGTGTGGTGATTACACGGCCATCATACGGTCTTCTGTGGCAACGCAGTACACGACGTGTACTCATAAAGTACACGGCGTGTACTTCAAAAATTTCTAGAAATTCCTCTTTTTCTCAAAATGACCAGAAAAGGAAAAACATACCTGAAAAGAAGGTCCGAGTTCTTACAAAATTTCCCCCTTAAAGAAATTCATCCCCAAATTTACCTAGCAGGGCGTAGAAGAAGAGACCTAAAATAGTTCCAGCCACTGTGCTCGTACATCGGCCTCCCTCTCCCAAGTCTCGTCCTATACCTGCCCGTGCTGCCATAACACTCGTACCAGTGGAACAGACCAACCATTGAGAACCTTTGTACTATGATCAACAATCCGGATAGGATGCTCCTCGAATGATGCATCCACCTCCAACATGACCTCCTCAGGTTGGAAAACATGAGACAGGTCTAAAAAGTAGCGTCGAAGCTGAGAAACGTGGAAGACGTCGTGCATATCCCAATACCTCTGAGGTAACTGCAACTGATAGAAAAATGGCCCAACTCTCTCCAACACCTCAAACGGCCCGACGTATCTCGGTGAAAGCTTACCCTATCTCCTAATCCTTTTGTGTCCTAATCCCGATGTGAAATGCAGGAAAACCTTATCCCCGACCTCGAACTCCAGAGGTCGTCTCCACAGATTAGCATAAGACTTCTGACGAGACTGTGCAATAGCCATCCTCTTTAGAATCAACTCTATATACTCTGTGGTCTCCTAGAAAAGATGAGGTCCCAGCATACTTTCCTCTCCTACCTCTAGACAACATAAGGGTGATCGACATATCCTACCATACAAAGCCTCATAAGGTGCCATATGAATAGTTCCTTGAAAACTATTGTCGTAGGAAAACTCCACAAGAGGTATGTGTCTCTCCCAAGAACCTCCAAAATCCAGAATACATGCTCGAAGCATGTCCTCAAGCACCTAAATCGTACACTCGAACTGGCCATCTGTCTGGGGGTGGAAAGATGTACTCAAAAGTACCTATGTACCCAAAGACTACTGGAGCCCCTTCCAGACCTGAGAAGTAAAACGTGCATCCCTGTCTAAAAAAATGGAGTGCGGAACTCCATGCAGACATATAATCTCTCGGATGTACAAATGTCCCAAATCTTTAACACTGAAGGTCTCCTTGACCGGAAAGAAGTGAGAAACCTTAGTGATTCTGTTAGTGACAACCCATACTGCATCGTTCCTTCGAGGAGACCTCGGCAAACCAGTCACGAAATCCATCGCGACATCATTTCACTTTCACTCAGGAATGGGTAACTGCTGTAAAAGTCCTGCTAGTCGCTGATGCTCCACCTTCACCTGTTGACAGGTGGAACACCTCATGAAAAAACTAGCAACATCTCTCTTCATACCTGGCCACCAATACCGATGGTGTAGATCATGATACATCTTGTTGAAACCTGGATGAACTGCCCAAACAGAGGAATGAAAGTCCCGCATTAGCTCCTCGCGTATGTTTGTTGGCACCCATATGCGCCCCTAGAAACACAAGATCTCATCCTCACCTATGGTCCATCAAGGAATATGATCCTCTCCTGACACGATTTCCCATAGTACTAGGCCTTCAGAATCTGATAGATGCCTCATTTGAACTCGATCAAGAAGTGTAGAGGTCACAACTACAGAAGAAAGAAATGTCTGCCCCTGTCTATCATGCACCTCCAAATGAATCTCAGAGAATAAAGCCATAAACTGCCACTCACTGCTGGCCTCCTGAACTGCTTGTATCTGATTCCTCCTACTCAGTGCATTAGCCACTGCATTGCCTTTCCCAAGAATGTAGGCAAGCTCGAAGTCAAAGGACTGAAGGTACTCAACCCTCCTTCGCTGTCTAAAATTCAAATCACACTGAGTGAAAATGTACTTGAGACTTTTGTGGTCGGTGAAAACCACAAAATGATCTCCCAGAAGATAATTTCTCCAACAACGTAAGGCATGAACAACATCTGCCAACTTCAGATCGTGCGTCAGGTAGTTCCTCTCATGTGGCCTCAATTGCCGAGACCCGTACGCAATGACTCCATCACCCTGCATAAGAACAAATCCTAGCCCAATACCTGAAGCATCACAGTAAACAGTATAACTCTTGCCCAACTCTAGAAATACTAGTATCAGTGCTGAATTCAACCTCCCCTTCAACTGCTGAAAGGATTTCTCACATGAATCTGATCACAAGAACTTTTCACCCTTCTTTGTCATACCTGTCAATGGTGCTGCTAAGCATGAAAAGTACTGTAATAAATGTCTGCAGTATCCATCCAACCCTAGAAAACATCGCACCTCAAATATGTTCTTCGCCTGATCTTAGGAAACTACTACTCTCACTTTCTCTGGGTCTACTGATACTCTTGTCTCTGAGATAACATGATCCAAGAAGTGAATCTCATCCATCCAAAAGTGGCATTTTGAGAGCATAGCATATAAATGATGCTCTCTTAGTGTACTCAGAATGATCTCAAGATGTGCGTCATGGTCGTGTCGAGTGTAGGAGTACACCAAGATATCATCCATAAAGACCACCACGAATGAATCCAAGTATGGATGGAACACTCGGTTCATCAGTTCCATGAAAACTGCAGGCGCGTTCGTGAGACCGAACGGAATAACCATATACTCATATAGACCATACCTACTCCAGAAATATGTAAGAGGTATATCAGATGGTATAACATGCAACTGATGGTAATAGGACCTCAAGTAAATCTTCGAGAACACTCAGGCTCCTCGAAGCTGATCAAAGAGATCATCAATCCTCGACAAAGGATATCGGTTCTTGACCATCAACTGGTTCAACTTTCGATAATCCACTCAAATCCTGAGAGTACTGTCTGCCTTCTTCTCAAAAAGGACAGGAGAGCCCCAAGGAGAAGTACTGGGTCGGATGAAACCCTTTGCCTGCAACTCCTTCAACTGATTCTTGAGCTCCTGCAACTCAGGTGTAGCCATCCTATAAGAAGGAATGGACACCGGTGCTGCCCCTGGCACAAGCTCAATAGAAAATTCCACCTCTCGCTTTGGAGGCAAACCTGAAAAGTCCTCTGGAAAGACATCCCTGAAATGATCCACCACTACAGGAAAGTATAACTATGAAGTCCCCTAATCATCCAGATACAGACTAGAAATCTAGGATATAACTAATCCCAACCCATGATGCTCTGGTCCCGCTCTGCTCACCTGGAAATCCCACTCTCCCTTGTGAAGAAAAGATCCACCCTTTGGTGATATGAAACTCACCCTACGGTGATAGAAATCGACAACTTCCTAGAAGGGAAACAACCAGTCCATTCTGAGAATGAAATCATAGCCTGTCATTTCTAGGATATAGATGTCCCATAGGAAGTGACACCCACCAACCTCAAGGGGGAAATCCTTGCACTGACGTACAATATATGTCCTCATCCCCAATAGAGTGTCCAGTGCTAAGATATCAGCAGAAGAAAAGATGAAGATACCAAGACTCTCCACAAAAATGAAAAATATAATGCTATGGGAAGCCCCTATATCGAAAAGAGTTGAAGATAAAACTGAGGCTACTAATATCGTACCTCGAACTGTAGATGGTCTGAGATCCTGCTCCTACCGAGTCTGCTCTACTGCAAAGGCATGGCCTTCTCCATGATCCTGTGACCCTACTTGACCCCTCTGAGATGATCCACCCTGCTGTCGCTAATAGCCTGGTGACCGACCACCATGGCCGCGACCTCCACCTCGTCCCGAACAGCCAGAAGAACTCCAGTTCCCAGACTGGTGAGAAACTGGCGATGCTGCTCCTGAACGCAGGGTCATAGAAGAGCCCCTGTCACCAACTACAGGTGAGAAGATCTGACAGAAATGCTGAAGATGGACCATATTTCCATAGGATCAACACTCCATCGGGTATCTCTGGCACTGAGGCCTAGTATGCCCGCTCCTCCCGTACTGGTAGCACACCACCTGGATACCAAAAGATGCATCCCGTCTACTCTGATCTCCTCGTGCAGTCTCCCTGCGGCGCTTCCTGCTATCAATAGGAGGGAAAATGACCCTGGATGTCGAACCGCCCTAGCTCATTACTCTATAATCCCTTAGATTGCGCTCTGTGAACAGTGCTTGGTTGATTATAGAGGATATAGAAGTCAACCTGAAGATGTTCACCTGTGATCGGATGTCATGCCTCAGACCATCCTCAAACTTTTATGAAAGGAACAACTCATCACCTCCTGCAATAAGCATGAAACGCTACAGCTCTGTGAAGCAAGAGGAATACTCCATAATAGTAAGAGTACCTTGCTCTAGACTCATGAACTCCCGGGATCAATCGGCCCTCAAGATCTCCGGATAGAAGTAATCGTAGAAGATGTGCTGAAACTCATCCCAAGACATACTCTGCTGGCGTCCTACATGTGAGATCACCTCCCACCACCTCTTGGCGGAGTCTTAGAGTATATAGGTATCAAGCTTCACCCTCCTCTCTGGAGGTATCTCCAGATGCTCGAAAATCATCAGCGTGGCTTCTAGCCATGACTCTGCAGCCTGCGGTCCTCCATCCCCTGAGAAATTAGGAGGATGCTGCTGCTGAAAGACCCGCATCAATTCTTCCATCGACGGGGTAGGAGGTGGTGCTCCCTTAAAAGTCTTAATAATCCTCATGAATCCCTCTTTGAACTGAGCATCAGATCCTGTGTCAGGTATAACGCCTGGTGCCAAGACTGACACTACTGGAGGATCTGCTGGAAGCCCTTGATCAGCCATCTTCGGTGTCTGATCACCGTCTGGAAACTGGCGTACAACTAGAGGATGCCTCAGTGGCATTACTCTACAAGGTCAATCGCACACCTTAGATCAAAATTAATAGGAACAAAAACTTAGAAGTGCAAGAAGGTAACAGAAGGAATAAATCATTCAAGTTATGCAAAACATGACTACACGGCGTGTTCCCACAGGCCATTCACATGGGTGTGTACTCCTTTCACAACTGGTCATGTAACACCCCATACACATGGTGTGTTGTCCATACACATGATGTGTACTTGAACTCTATTCCCTTGCCCGATTACCCTTACACTGCTAACCAACACGGTCCTCTCAACCCAAGACTACACAACGTGTTTGGTCCAGACACGACGTGTATTAGACAAACTTCAACAACCGTGTTGTTAGTTACACGGACGACTACACAGCTCACTCAGAATAAGACTACATGATATGTGCGTAACCAACACGGCGTGTACTACATGAGCTTCCCCGACTCATGTTGTTAGTGACATGACCGGGTACACAACTCACTTTACACGGCATGTTCCAGGTGGACCCGACATGTACATTGAAGGATTTATCAGACCCATGTTGTTCGTTACACGACCGGATACTTAGGTTACACAACACGTCGTGTTCAATCTTGACACAACATGTATATCTCAAGTTTCATCCATCCATTTTGTTAGTCACACGAGTAGACACACGATCACTACAACATGGCGTGTACATACTGTACACGGCATGTTCCTGCAAGATTTTCACAACCTCATGTCCTTGCCCACATATTCAATGACACAGTTATAGACTACACGGTGTGTATTCATGAAGTACATGCTGTGTATTCTAGGTTTTTTCGGACAGTAGCCTCAGAAACTGCTATAAAGCCCAAAAAACATAGAAAACGAGCATTAAGGTGCCAAATTCCGATCCGTGAGGACCCATACTCCCCACGAATCAATGTTTGGCATCTTATAAATGTCATATACAAGGAAAAAAAGTCAATGATCCACCAAATTCCGATCCATGAAGGCCCATAAAACCTGAAGAACCAAAGTTTTCCATTCATCCAAACAAATCCTTA
Source organism: Viscum album (assembly GCA_963277665.1). Classification (NCBI taxonomy): domain Eukaryota; kingdom Viridiplantae; phylum Streptophyta; class Magnoliopsida; order Santalales; family Viscaceae; genus Viscum; species Viscum album. The sequence continues at coordinate 407,129,861 of OY728167.1, forward strand.
CTCAAAGAAATACTTATCAAACAAAAAGTATTCTATCAAGGCATCTATCACAACAACATGCATATCTAACACAACCTCTATCACAACAACATGCAATCGCTAATTCACCCTAAATGGCATGGAAATAATGCACGACATGTGATTTCTAGAAAGTGCCTATATGATTCATGTGATGGAATACCCTCAGCTCACCGGGTTGTAACATAAATAGAACTTCAATAACATAAAAAGTAATAACACAAGTCATGTGAGTCACCCAACGGTAAAAATAAAATCAACTGTAAAATTTCAAAATCATGAAATTACAATAACGAGGTAGATTGGATTTTCCCTGTACACGGGTTAGCTACGCTCGGGCACAACTTATTACCAAGTACCTATTCCGTCCTATCCCTGACTATAGGCTCCAAACAGTAAGTCAAAAGAAAATAATTTCCTCTGATACCACTTTGTAACATCCTGGTTCCGAAAGCTACCCAGAGGTGCCCCGTACCTGGTTGGTCACATGGCCTCAAGCGCATTTCCCCAAACACCAGAGGCTGCCGACTAGCAGCAAGGGCCTTGGGTGTGATAGTGGGGAAACTATTCCCTCATTGACAGAGTACACATCAGAAGAAAAATAGAAGCAATAGTAGAAGAAATAATAATCCATACAAAAGTAAATAGTGGAAGACTGAAATAATAAACAACTGGAGATCATATATGTAAATGATGCATGATACATATGTCTAGGAAAACATAAAAACAAGTCACAATGCTGAATACAAACAATACTAAACCAAAGTACAAAATAACAAATAAACTGCTCCTCAGCATCGCAAGCCTAAGCTTGGTCCCATGCTCTCCAGCTCCATATAAAGTCAATTACCTGAAGTAGAAGGGCACTTTCCCTTATCTATATCTGCAACAACATAATCTTTTTGGGCCCAAAAGCATGACCCAAACAGGGTGTGCGACTAAATCCCAATATTCAACCACCTGAAGATCTGTGCCTAATAGTTAGTGAATATATGGTAGGTAAAGTACAGAAAGTAATAAACAGGAAAGTACTCAGCAGTAAAAAATCCACAGTTCAATATCAAGCAACAGCTAACACAACAGGTAACCCTCTGGGAAGTACTCACAACCATGTGCTCTGGTCTATCCTAACAAGAATAAGCAACCCTTTGGGCAGTACACTCAGCCTAACCTCTCTGGATGTGTCATAAGAATTAATGAAGACTCTCTGAGGAAGCACTCATAGTCAATTACCCTTATAGTCTAAGGTACTCAAGGAATCTATGAGGAAGCACACAAGGTCAAGAGACTCTCTGAGGAAGCTTACTCGGTCAATTCCTCTTATAGCCTAGGTCGTTTACAAACTCTTTGAGGAAGCTCACCTGGTCAATTCCCCTTATAGCCTGGTGTGGTTGAAGGTAATTCAAAGTAAAACAAAGAATCTCTAAGGTATCTCACTCAGTCTATCCCCTCATAGTCTATAATGCTCAAAGACTCTCTGAGGAAGATCACTCAGTCTATCCCCTCATAGTCTATAATACTCAAAGATTTTCTGAGGAAGCTCACTCGATCTATCCCCTTAGAGTCTACTACACCAGGTTCTCACGACCCTGTGTAAGTCAATGCATATAAATTCAATATGGCCAAGGTAAACCTCAGAACTATTTGGATAACGAGTCTACAACATATCAAGCACGTCAGAACACAACACTCCATCATACAACAACAAGCGTGGAAAACAGGAAAAGTGGCCAAACAGGCTAAACAAGACCCAAAGGTCGTAACCATAACATGCAAGGGAAAACATCCAAAGCATAGAAAATCAACCCTATTCATATCTGATTAACCTCTACACAAGCATATAAGCATGGCAGGAAAACAACATGGGTAAAACAGTAAACACGCAATACCCCGTTTACGGGTATTGGGTGATTTTACACATAATATTCAAAGAAATCCTATGAATAGGCACAAACCACCTACCTTGGCGTTAGGAGATCTCTATACGTGAACCTCGAAGCTTGAATCGCCTTAGAACACCCAAGATCTACAAAAACGTCTAAAATGTTCAACCCAATATATCTCACGAGAGATGAGAAATCAGAAGATGGTGCTCAAGGACAAGAGAGAACTCACTGATACGATTCCAACGCAACCGACGATGCTCGATTGGGAGGAAGGATGCAAGCTCAGGGGTTCGTTGAAGATCCGCGGCCATATGGAGATCTCGGTCGAACGATACCTAAAAGTAGAGCTTTCTGGTGATTAGACAGGACCCCGGTGTGTGTAATGAAGAAAATAAAGTACACAATGTGTACTTTTGAAGTACATTACGTGTACTCATATTTTCTATACTCCTCTTTAAGAGGCCTCCATGTCACCCCCACACAGCCGTGTGTGTGGCGATTACACGACCAGCACACGGTCTCCTGCGGCAACGTAGTACATGGCGTGTACTCATAAAGTAGATGATGCGTACTTCAAAAATTTCCAGAAATTCATCCTTTTCTCAAAACTACCAGAAAAGGAAAAACATACCTGAAAATAAGGTCTGGGTTCTTACACAGACCTTCAGGTCAGTAGGGCTTTCGGGCCACCTTTACAGCCTTCATGCCACCTTAAGGCCACATGAAGTTTCCCCAGGCATACTCTATAAAAAAGGAGAAGCCCTAGTGGAGGATTTAGAGCAGGAACACTCATCAGAGAAGAACCAATGGATTTGGAAGAATGAGAGGGTATGGCTACGCCATCGGGACCATCCTATGCTTGCACGAGAAGCTTATCCAGACGATCATGCGAAGGTGAAAAGATATCATCACGATGCAGATGCTGGGGAGGGGAAGTTACTTGTAGTTATAGTCTGGTTGAATTCCCTAAGACCTTCGGGTTATGTAATGTCTCTTAAGCCTATGGGTCATGTAATCACTAAGCCTACAGGCCTTTTAAGGGTTCCCCCTCATCCCTTGAAAGGGGGGTTATCAAAAATCAATAAAAATGAAGGCCTTTGGGTCATTCGTGTAATAAAGTAATGGGTGTAACTGATAAAATTCCTAGGTAAGTTCACTAGGATTGTGTAAAATGGTGCACCATGACGCATATTGTATTGGATTAGACCTTCCCGACCCATTACATTGGTTTTTTGGGTGTCAAATATTTCAGGAGGAGGTATAAAGAAGGAAATAAGGAGTTAAGTCTATGTTTAAAATAAGTGTTTTTTTGTGATGTGGAGTAATTTTTTACATCATGAGATGTTGGTTAGAGGTATGGTTACAAATAGTTGGCATGGTTGTAGTATGGAGCCTTGAAGTATTGAGTTTAGAGGTTCTACCATTTTAAGGGACCCTGAACTATGGCCCTTTGGTTGTGTTGTGGCTATGGTCTAGGGTTGATCAGGATAGAGAACATAGGTTATATTTATGTTTTTTGTAACACCTTGATATTCTATGTAAGATCATCATGTTCGATAGTGTGTATGAAACACAACACCAAGCGTGTAAGGGAATAAAAAATATCAATACATTAAACTATATTTTCTTTTTTAAATAAATTCAATCTATTATATAAATTTCAATGAATCCAAACACTGTGTTATCTTTCCTTACATGCAAGAAAAACCTTGTTCGATATCTTTCATTACACACAATACAATGTTTTACCGAAAACAATATATTATTAAAATATTATTATATAATATAATAAGACTTAACCAAACCATTAAATTAGTGGTTATGAATAGTATTAATTGACATATGAAAATATATGGTTTATAAAAATATAATACTAACTCATTAGTTACCAATAAATTGGAGATTAATAGAATAACCAATTTAATATAAAAAGAATATTTTTTTAGAAAACTATTTTTATGATCACAGAGCTGTTTTATCCTAATAAATTAAATTAGTTACAATTAGTGAATGATATTAATGTAATATATATTATATATTCAATCAAATATTTTTTTATATTTATCCAATAGATTTTATAGGCATAAGATAATAACAAATCCAATTTTATATATAAAAACTAATATTTTAATTTAGGGACTTTTACCGCCTTTTAATGGAGAACCTATTTTAAATTACAATTTTATAAATTTTATAGATTCTATATATCACTATAAAATTATTATTTGAAAAAGGAACATATAAATTAGGCTATGGGTAATTTTTTGTATGTTTCTGTGATGTTTCATTTTTTAATGAATAGTGAAAAATACTGAATTTTAACTCAAAACTACTTTTTCATCTAATTTATTTATAAGTTTAAATTATGTTTTAATTTTTTTAAGGTCAAATTATTTCAATTATATTTTAATTAATCTAATTTAGGTCATTATAATAAATTTCACTTTGAAATTAGATATAAAAATTTATCAATCTTTTGAATGATTATTTTAAAAACCTGCATTGCCATCTCGATTATGGGATTAGATTGAATTTTTTTTCTTCTAATTATGTGATTATAATTTGGAAAAATATATTCCTTATTTTTAATAATAATAATTTATAGTTTATAATAATGTTAACTTAGTTTTTGACCAAAAATATTAGTGAGTGTAATTAAAATTAATTACAATGATTAAGGTGAAATTAAGATTAATAGAGGACTAAACCTTAAACAGAAGGCCTAAAATTACCTACATACTTGTAAAAAACACTGGATGGCCATATGATGACCCTATCCTCCTTTGTATCGATTTTTTTTGTATTTATTAAGCCACTTGTTAGGTAAAAACGTTGGCATACCTTACTTCTTTTCAAAAATACCATGTGAGTCATTTTCATCCCCTATAAAAGGCCACCACACCTCCCACTTCCTAACACCTCTCAAACCATATAGGCTAATCCATGCTCTTCCAAATTTAATCCTCAAAATCCCACCATTTTTCAAAGAATCCTCCCTTTGTAAATAATGAAATCCATTGAATCCATTTGGTGCAAACCAAAAGGAGTTACCCGAATAAGAAGTAACAACTTCCCTCAAGCTCTTTAGTTTTACTTCCATTACAAAACCCCTAAAATATAATTATTTCATGATTACATAATAAAATAAGTATACTCAAATTACTGATATGTTTTTATTTTAAGTTTTATACCCACACTCACACACACTTCCATCAAATGGGTAATAGACTTACCGCTTATGTGTATGAAAAACTACCACCTCACAAAACAAAGTTGTTCATTTTTTACTTTACCACATTTCAAGGTTGTGAATTTTTATGGACAAAATATTTATATATGATATATATGATATATATAATGTCTTTATACTTAATTAATTCTTTTATAACATCTTCCTTTATTCATTCCATTTTTTTAAACATGATAACTTCGTTTCTAGAAGTGTGGACTGTTGCCTCCTAAAAGTAATGTGATTCATTTGCATGATACATGGAATGTATAAATAATGGTATTAATAAAACATATGAGACATAAGAAAATATATAATATTTATGAAATAATTACATTTCTTGTAATATATATATATATATATATCATTTTATTTATTACCCTTCTCACACACTAAAAAGTGACAACGTCAGTCGTGGACGTGTGGACTACTGCCTCCTTGACACGATTTGATTACTTTTTACATCATAAGAATTATATATATAAGCATATAAGATTAAATAAAATTATATTTATAAAAAATGATAATTCTATAATGATAAAATATTACTAACCTTCTTTCCATAATGATCATTGGAAAATGGGAACGTTACTCATGTGTACGTATGACCTACTATCTCCATGATTGTAACATTGGTTCATTTTTCATAAAAATATTTCATGATTAGTTTTAAAAGTATATTTGATATAAAAATATTATAATTATGACATTATTATTATTATGTATATTTTTATATAATGACCCCTTTGACCATAGTCGTTCATCCAAATTCTTTTTAACACATGAACCGAATTTTCTCAAAACACCCGACGTAATCTTAATTATTTATGTAATTGTATACAACATTGTAATAATTGAAGTGAAAGTAATAATAAACATGAAAATAGTTCTGAATCATTTAAATAACTAACATAAATTTATTATTCAATAATATAATGACACGTGACAAGTCGGACTTAAGGTAAGATATTTCGTCTCAATTTATATTCCATTGATACTTATTTGTTATTATGCACCAATTCACTTTTTATGGTGTATATAATTATTTTTAAATGTTATATAATGAATATCCTTACTCTAGTGATATTATATGTTTCATTTTATGTTATTCCCTCATGGGAGATTATTATTCAAATGTTTCAAAGTGATATGTGACACTTTGAAATGTTTTATGATTATTTTTATCAAGAATGTTGTAATGATATTTCAATGTTATATTCATTCCTCAATGTCAGAAACCATTGTTTTTTGTTATCCTATAATGAGAAATTATTGGAAAATCTATATTCTTTATTAAATGTGGATACTTGATAAGGAATATTATTTATTTTGAATAAATGATAGGTGTAATTATTTTGACATGCAATACATGGGTTGGGACCCATTTAAGGCAAGACCTATGGGTTGGGGACCGGTTAATGCATGCCCATCGATGCATAGATAGCCTCATGAGATGAATTAGTTGTCCAAATCAGATTAGTTTAAACTTTATCTTGATGATAAAGGTATAATGTTCCTGGGAAATATGATGTCCGATAATTAAGCATTGCCTTTATTGAAAATTTATTTATTTATTATTATCCATGAGATTGTTGAGTCAACTAACCTACAGATACATTTCATTCCCAGTTAATTGATTAAATGGAATGTGTTTTAGTTAATCACATTTCCATATTGATTTTTCTTTATCTAGTTATTTGAATGTCATGTGTTATTAGTTATTTACCTTCCTATGTCAATTTATTCTCATAAATTCATTATTTATTCCACTTTATATAACCTTACTAAGAATTTGAGATCACCCTTATTATGTTTCCTTTTCTGAGGTGATGAAGAAGAAATATTTTAAAAATATTTCAAGGATGCAGTTTGTTTCATTTTATTATGTATCATGTTTTATTTTATTTTCGCAATGTTTTATAGGTATCATGTATGTAATATAGATGAAGTTCCCAGTCAGGATCCAAGTATCACTGAGAGGGGGAGGGGGTGAATCAGTGATATATTTTTCTTTTTAAGTTTCCTTCTTTTTGAAACAACCTTCTCCTCCTGTTAAAGAGTTTCTTCCCTGCTAAACACACACAACCACAAGAACACAAGATTTACAAGGTTCACTACTTAACAAGAGTAGCTACGTCCTTGGTATGGTATGGAAACAATCCAGTACCACACAATCCACTAGAAAAAAATCCTTTGATGTGGAATACAATGAGTAGGATATACCCTTACACTCGTGTAACACTTTGAAAACAATCAAATAGTGCGTGTGCTACCTCTTAGCACAAATAGGTTAATGTAATGATTCTGTGCTTCTTAATGAACTTTCACAAATCAAATCTTTCAAAACAATTCTTCACTTTCCCACCCAGAAGCTGGTAAGAACCTCCTGGTGCAAACATCTTGTGCACCACTCCCTACTTGCGCACCTCCCTGCTTGTGCGCCTCACTGCTTGCGCGCCACCTTCTTGCGTGCCTACTCACTACTTGTGCACCACTATTGAGCACAACTCACAACTTTCACGCCACCTTTGGCTTATTCAAATCCCAATTCTTGAAAGCACCTCCCTTCTTGCGCACCTCTGGAAACTTGTGCGAAAAAACTTGCATGAAAAAACTTGTGAGACACCCTACTTGCACACCTTATAAATAACCCTTAGCTTGTATGCCACTTCATCTTGCACGCCACCCTCTACTACTTGTGCGATCGGAGCACCCTCTACTACTTGCACACTCAGAGCTCTAATTTTCTCTTAAGTGTTGAGAATTAAAAAATGAGGAGGCTAGTCGTCTATTTATAGGCATTTTGGTGACTTGTGTGCCACATACACTTGCACGCCATTCCTACTTGCGCGCCGCTCCATCACGTGCGTGCACTTCCGTCACTAGCATGAAACTTTATTTCCTTTGTCATATTTTGATATGATGATGTTGGAATATGACTTGCGTACAACATACACTTGCGTGCCACTTATACTTGCGCGCCAAACTTACGCGCCACTTATACTTGCACGCCACACTTGCGCGTCACTTATACTTGCGCGCCAATTTTTGACTTGCGCTCCAATCTTTAATTTGTGCACCATTTTATTTCCATTGTCAAATTTTGATGTGATGATCTTGAAATATGGCTTTCACACCACATATACTTGCACGCCACACTTGCACGCCACTTTTGACTTGCACGACACTTTCTTTCCTTTTCCAAAAACACTTCTTCACTCCCTCTATCCTTTATAAGGATAGCATCACAAGTTCTCCAAACTTATGATATTTTTGAAATAAAAATCATCAAAGCATCATCATAGTTTAAAAGTCCTTTACAAAGTTAATTATTTAGCTTCTTTGACAACAAAAGACAACACTCTGTAACAACAAACTTTTCTTACTTCCTTATCCATCCAACTTGGTCCCAACAATATCCCCCTTTGGATTTTGTTGTCAACCATGAGTCATAAATAACCAAACTTTGTAACCATAAGTAATGGATTAATTATCAACAATTCTAAGCCTATGTGAGCTAACTCATTGTAGGAAACAAGAATTATTGACAGCCAAAACCATGCTGTCCAAAAGCAGTGAATATGAAATCTCATAAACGCACCTCCTCAGCCTTCTTCAGAACATCTTTCAAGATTCTACCTTAGCATTCTTCACTTCGTCAACTTTCCTGGAAAACAAAATTGTTTCCTAAAACCACTCCAACAAATAGTTAGAATAGTTCACACACATACATGCTGGATTCACAGCTTACCCAAACCCCCCCTTTATGCATGCATATATAAGGATAGATTTATGAAAAAATTACCCCCCTTGACAACACTATCCAAAGGCAAGATGAGAGTGGGGACAGAAACATGTACCTTAACCATGATGAGAAGGAGGTTGGACACCCATGTTCAACCTTAATTTTAAAAATGGTTCCTTCGGTAAAGGTTTTGTGAATATATCATTCACTTGTTCAGATGTAGGAATGTACTCCAGCCTCAATTCATTCTTCTCCACCTGCTCTTTGATGAAGTGGTACTTTATATCAATATGTTTTGAATGAGAATTTTGTATCGGATTTCTTGTAAGATTTACTGCACTCTGATTATCACAACCCAAGAGAAATGGTAGCTTTACTTCAACAAGTAGATCTTCCAGCTGGGTCTTCATCCACATTAGTTGAGTTGCAGCTTGAGTAGCAACAACATACTCAGCTTCAACTGTGCTAAGAGTTACTGAATTATATTTCTTGGTATGCCAACTTACACAAATTTTCCCCAGAAAGAAAACTCCACCGGATGTGGATCTTCTATCATCAACATTTCTTGCCCAATCAGCATTAGAATACCCAAATAGATCAATATTTCCTGATCCATCATACCTGATTCCAAAATTTTTTGTGCCTTTGATATATCTGAGAATTATTCTTCCAACAATAAAATGTGATTCTTTAGGAGCACTCTGAAATATTGCACATAAAGTGAAAACATAGACGATGTCGAGTCTTGAGTCAGTCAAATACAAAAGACTTCCAATCATCTTTCGAAACTCTTTCTGATCAACTTCATTGCCTTCTCCATCTTCAGACAACTTGGTTCCCACTGAAATTGGTGTGGAAACTGGTTTTAAATTTTCCATGCCAAACTTCTTTAGAAGTTCCTTAGCATACTTTTCTTGAGACAGAAAAACGTGATTCTTCTTCTGTGAAATTTGTAGCCCAGGAAAGTACTTCATTTCTCCGAGCATGGACATCTCAAATAATTTCTTCATCTCCTCAGCAAATTTTTCACATGATCTTTCATCATTTCCAGAAAATATAATATCATCGACATAAACAATAACGATCAATGAAAACTCATAACATTCCTTGATGTAGAGATTGTTGTCAACTCTCTCTTTCTTAAAGTCCATCTTCTTTAAGAAAGTATCTAATTTAGAATACCATGCTCTTGGAGCCTATTCTAGCCCATAAAAAGACTTCTTCAACCTGCACACATAACTTTCATCCTTTCCAATAACAAATACACAAGTTTGATCAATGTAAACTTCCTCATCAAGGTCACCATTCAAGAATGTAGATTCTACACCCATTTGAAAGATTTTGTAACCTCATTGTGCAGCAATAGAAAGAATGATTCTGATAGTTTATAATCTTGCCACCAGAGCAAAGTTTTCATCAAAATCAATGCCTTGAATTTGTGAATACCCTTTGCAAACCAATATTGCTTTTTTTCTTATTACTTTACCTTCTTAATTTAGCTTGTTCCGGAAAACCCACTTTGTACCAATAATTTTCTTGTTGTCCAGCTTGGGTACAAGTTCCCATGTATAATTATTCTCTATCTGATCAAGCTCTTCATTCATTGCATGAACCCATTATGGATGCTCAAATGCTTCATTTACATCATTTGGTTCAACTTTCGAATAAAGATAAGTATGTGATATAGAATTCGTTGTTCTTCTTGTTTGAACCCTCTGATGTTTATCTCCAATAATATTCTGAGCCTCCACTTGTTTCCTCATCCTAGGATGAGTTGTTCGAACTTCATCCTCATCACTCAAGTTTTCTGAGTCAGATTCCTCTTCACTGGTAGGATTAACACAGTCTGTAGCATTATCAGAATCATTAACAAAAGCTTCTCTATCCTGCTCAACTTCCACATCAACATATGACTGCTTTTCTTTATCAACATTTTCAAAAACTTTTACATCTGAAGAATAAATAATTCTCCCTGTTTCTTTGTTGAGACATCTATATCCTCTTCCTTCTGGAGCATAGCCAAGAAAAATTACATCATCTCCTCTTTGCTCAAACTTTCCAAGGTTTCCACCTTTCTTCTTTATAATGCATGGACTCCCAAATACTCTTAAATGTTTTAGACTTGGAGTTTTTCCATATAACATTTCATATAGAGTCATATCTAAGTTTGGCCTATAGAAGCACTGGTTTTGAATATAAACAGTAGTTCTCATGTCTTTCCTCCAATAGTAACGAGAAAGACTATATTCAAGTAACATAGATCTCCTCATTTCCACCAGACTTCGATTCTTTCTTTCAGCAACCCCATTTTGTTGAGGTGTGTATGGTGAATTGAACTCATGCCTAATTCCATGTTTCTCAAGGTAACTTTAAAACTCTTCATTCTTATACTCACCACCATTATTAGTTCTCAACTTCTTCACTGAATACTCACATTCCTTTTTTGCTTTCCTCCTGAAACTCTTAAACATTTTCAGAGCATCTGACTTATGTTTCATGTACATAACAAAATTAATGCGAGTAAAGACATCAATGAAAGTAATGAAGTACTTATATCCATTTGTTTATTTCTTTCTCATTGGTCCACATATATCAGAATGTATAAGTTCCAAGGGTTGTTTTGAACAAATTTCAACTCTCTTATGAAAAGAGTTGGTAATCTTCCCTTTTTCACAGATAGTGCAACACCAATCTCTTCTTCTTGATAAATCAAGCATATCTCGGACACTATCTTGCTTTGATAACTTACAAATGTTTCTATGAAACATATATCCCATCCTTTTATGCCATAACTGATTTTTATCCACCATGCCCATGTAACAAGAATTTTGTACTTCACCAACTTGGAACAAGTTCCCTTTTGTACGTTGGCCTCTTGTAACTATATTTCCATCATTTTCACATTTCACAAAAAACCCATATTTTCTTAATATAACTTTGTTTCCCTCATCATAGAGTTGTGAAACACTCAGAATATCATGTTTTAACCCATCAACATATAATGTTTTCTTAGATTTCATTTTTTCTTTTCCGATGATGGCCAATCCAACACCTTTGATTCTCAGAGATTCATCATTTCCAAATGTAACGGTTCCTTATTTAAAGTATTTCACATTCTTCAGAAACTTTAAGTCTCGTGTCATATGAGAATAACACCCACTATCAAGAATCCATGGATGTTCTCCTTTTGTAGCTTTCAAATAAGTTTCGACAACAAGAGATTTTTGTTCTTCCTTTTCCTTCACTTTCTGTTGTGCTTCCTCCAATTTCCTAGATAGGTCAATGTGTTTTGGACATAAAACCATGCACTCTTTCTTTTCAGACTTATTAGGCCTATCCCTTTTAGCTTTTAAAAACTCTATCTTTTGATAATTATTATGAATCTTTTGTTGCTCTGGTAACACACTAAGTCAGCCCTTGGCAAGATGTCCAAGTCGATCACATCTTTCACGAATAGTTTCCAGTGGTTGGAAACTATTCTCAACTTTCACACTAGTCTTCTCAGATATCTTCTAAAATTTATTTGGAGACATTATATTTTGAAATGATTGAATCACCCTCAATCCTTGTCTTTAAAAACTTTTGGAGTAGTTATAATGTTGTTGGTTGAACCAACACATATTTTCCATGTGTCTGAATCCACCACAATACTAGCAGTAACCATAGAAAGAATATTTTCCTCTGAAACTTCTATACTGACCAGATTTGTGAACACGCTTCTCAACAACCTTCTTAATAGAACTATGCTGACCATCAAACTTCATGTTTTCATTTGTAACTCCCTTTCTCATTTCAGATTTAACAGCATCAGAAGTATTAGAAGTCTTTCATGAATCGTGATTTTTATGCACTTCTGGTTTTTCATCATTGCTGAATTTAACCACATACATGGTCTTTTCAGCCTTGTTCTTATCAGAACCAGTTTTGTCTTTCATTTTGACCTTTGAAGGTAACTTTTGTGGATCCTTGTTTGGTTTATTCTTATTGGAACATTCACCAACTTCTGAGATAGAATTTTTGAAACTAATATTCATTTCTTTAGCTTTATAAAGTTTCTGTTGGACAAGTTCCAACTCTTCTTCTTTTGCCTTCAACTTTACTTCAAGATGATCATTACGATTCTTTACTTTATCAAGAGAATTTTTCAGATCATCAATCCCATTTTCCATCTTGATTTTCTCATCAGTAAAACCTTCTTGATTGTTTAATGTGGAATTTTCATTTATCAGCTTGTTGTTTTCCTTCTCAAGCCTTCTGATCTTCTTCAATCATTCTTTCAACTCTGCTTTAATATGAGATTCAAGTTGAGTTTCTTCTTCTTCTGAACTATTGCTTTCGTACTCTTCATTATTCACTACAGCAATAAAGGTATTCTCTCTAGTTTTTTCAGAAAATAATTTCTCAGATTCATCTTCGCTGTCTTCTTCATCTTCATCTTTAGATAAAAAGCTTTTTATTTTTGATTTGAATAACTTTTTATCCTTACCCTTTGAAAAATATCTATCGTTGTCAGATTGTTTCTTCCACAACCTTCTTGGCTTTCTGTTATCATCATCACTATCTTCTTCTTTATTCTTTTGAGGACAGTTAGCCGCAAAGTGACCAACGGCTCCACACTCAAAACATTTCAAGGGAAGTTTACCCTTGTATTTCCCTATACCTCTTTTCACATTCTTATAAAACAAGGATAAAATTTCATCAAGATTTTTACATACCTCATCTTCAGAATCGGATTCACTAGCATCATCTTCAATAAGAGTCTTCTTTTACTTCTCTCTCTTTGTAGCCTTGAATGACATTTCTCTATCAGATTTTGTTTTTCCCTTCATAGTATTCTCCCTTCTCATCTCATAAGTAATGAGAGTGCTATGAAAATCATCCGAAGATAATGTTTCAGAGTCTCTATCTTCTAATGAAGAAACTTTAGCATCAAACTTTTTAGGCAGAATTCTCAAGATCTTTTCGAAAACTGTAGAATCCTCCAACGTTTCACCAAGACATCTGATTGTACTGAAAATATCATTTATCCTGGTAAATAAATCCCCAATAGATTCAAATTCTCCCATTTTCAAGTCTTCATACTTCAGTCTCTAGATTTGTAGTTTATCCTTCTTCTATTGTATTTCCTTCATAGATGTTCTTCAGTTTATCCCAGATTCCTTTGGCTTTAGCAACACCTTTCACTCTTAAAAATTCAATCTCATAAAGAGATGAGAGTAACGTATTTTTAGCTCTTCCATCATTCTCAAGGTTCTTCTTATCGACAGGAGTAAGAGGAACCTTTTCATAAACAACAGGAAATCCATCTATTGTAGTTTCAAGAACTTCATATCCAAGAGACATAAGATAAGGCATCATTATGTCCTTCCAGATGTGATAGTTCTTTCCATCAAAAATCAAAATCCCCTTGCTGTTCACGCAATTTAGATTCTCTATCACAACTTATCTTCAACCACTTCAGCAAAGAATAAATGAAGGGAACCTATCCCTCTGACACCAATTGAAGTTCCCAGTCAGGATCCAAGTATCACTGAGAGGGGGAGGGGGTGAATCAGTGATATCATTTTCTTTTTAAGTTTCCTTCTTTTTGAAACAACATTCACCTTCTATTAAAGAGTTTCTTCCTTTCTGAACACACACAACCACATGAACATAATATTTACAAGGTTTACTACTCAACAAGAGTAGCTACATCCTTGGTATGGTACGAAAACAATCCAGTACCACACAATCCACTAGAAAACAATCCTTTGATGTGGAATACAATGAGTAGGATATACCCTTACACTCGTATAACACTTTGAAAACAATCCAATAGTGCATGTGCTCCCTCTTAGCACAAATAGGGTAATGTAATGATTCTGTTCTTCTTAATGAACTTTAAAAAATCAAATATTTCAAAACAATTCTTCACTTTCCTACCCAAAAGCTGGTAAGAACCTCCTGGTGCAAACAGCTTGCGCGCCACTCCCTGCTTGCGCGCCTCCCTGCTTGCGCGCCTCACTACTTGCGCGCCACCTGCTTGCGCACCTACTCACTACTTGCGCACCACCATTGAGCACAACTCACAACTTGCGCGCCAACTTTGGATTATACACAGCCCACTTCTTGAAAGGACCTCCCTTCTTGCGCACCTCTGGAAACTTTCATGACAAAACTTGTGCGAAAAAACTTGCGTGACACCCTACTTGCGCACCTTATAAATAACTCTCAGCTTGCGCGCCACTTCAGCTTGCATGACTCCCTCTGCTACTTGCACGATCAGAGCACCTTCTACTACTTGCGCGATCGAAGCTCTAATTTTATATTAAGTGTTGGGCATTAGAAAATGGGGAGGCTAGTCGTCTATTTATAGGAATTTTGGTGACTTTCATGCCACAGACACTTGCATGTCGTTCCTACTTGTGCGCCTCTCCATCACTTGCGCGCCCTTCCATCACCAGCGCGACACTTTCTTTCCTTTGTCATATTTTGATATGATGATGTTGGAATATGACTTGCGCGCAACATACACTTGCGTGCCACTTATACTTGCGCTCCACACTTTCACGCCACTTATACTTGCACGCCACACTTGCGTGACACTTATACTTGCGCACCACTTTTTGACTTGTGCGCCAATCTTTAACTTGCACGCCTTTTTATTTCCTTTGTCAATTTTTGATGTGATGATCTCTAAATATGACTTGTGCACCACATATACTTGTGCACCACACTTGCATGCCACTTTTGACTTGCGCAACACTTTCTTTCCTTTGCCAAAAACACTTTTTTACTCCCTCTATCCTTTATAAGGCTAGCATCACAAGTTCTCCAAACTTATGATATTTGTGAAATACAAATTAGCAAAGAATCATCATAGTTTAAAATTCCTTTAAAAAGTGAATTGATTTAGCTTCTTTGAAAATAAAAGACAACACTCTGTGACAATAAACTTTTCTTACTTCCTTATCCGTCCAACTTGGTCCCAACACTAGATTTCCAAAACTGCTAAACTAATCGGTCCTTTATGATTGGATTCCTTGTAATCATGAAAATATAATAAATTAATGCACCAACTTCTAACTTTCGGGGGTAGGGCATTACAATTACTATCAAATAAATTTTAACACAAACTATGGAAAATAGATTTAGAAAACATATATTAAGGAACATAACCCGAATATATACTTTTAGGATAAGTATTGAAGAACATCCCTGAATTTTGGTGAGGTAGAGATTATGTGAGTATTCCTAGAAACACAACCCTGTCTAGATGCTACAAGTGGATGTGGTTCTAGCATAGATGTACCTATGAGTAAAAACTCTGACAAGGTATGTTGGGCTTAACATAGCGTAACCTGATACACAACAAAAGGCCTTACTACACACTTGGTTTGACACTTATATGACATAGGATTAGTATAATTCATGTTTTATTTACAATCCATTGTGAATAAATCATGTGTATGATTATGTGGTTAGCTATGAATATGTTTCTAATTTTATGTTAAGTGTTATGTTATATTTATAATTGGGAAAAGTTCAAATTTTATGAGATAATCTAGTATATTCCATTATCTCGAAATGGAACCTGGAAGGAAGAAGTGTGTCAACACTCGTTCTCAATGTAGAGGTCACCATGTTAAGAAAGTCAATGTATCTGGTATTTGAACTGATCAAGTTTTGGATATATCAGGGAAGCTTCATTAGGTTATGACACATAACTTTTCACAGATGGAGAAACCTGTTCCATATAGGGAATCTCTTATGTGGGATTTCTTTATGCTATAGAAGACCTAATCATTTAGTGGGAATACTAACCCAATGGTAGCTGAGCAATTGATTAAGTATTTGGAGAAGATATTTATAGCATTAGGATATAGTGAAAAGGAAAAGGTTACAGTTTTAGTGTATTGTTTCAATGGAGATGCTGATAAATGGTGGTCATTAATCCAGAATACTAGGGAGGAAGAGGAAGTAGAACTCATGGATTGGAAATATTTTAAGGAAACATTTTTTACAAGTAATTCCATCATGGTCAACAAACTGAGATGAATAGAATGTTCCTTAGATTAAATAAAAATGAGTAATAAGGTGTCATAGAGTATGAATCTACCTTTACCAAGTTACCAGGTATTCTACAGATTTCATACACAACACATAATGCAGATTAACCATTTCTTTGAAGGTTTAAATCCAAATATAAAAAGGGAATTGGTTTCTCAAAAATTTTCTGTATATGATGAAATAAATTTATGTGCTATCAATATGGAGAAATAATTCTCCAATAGTTATATTTATTCAAAGGGTATCAAGATAAGAATATAAAGGAACATAAAATAACAGGGAATATGAAGAAGGGAAATAAGGATTTTTCTACATGGAAAACTGTGGACAGAATCAACCTGGTAAATGCTTTAAAGGATTGGGAGTTTGTTATTAGTTTGTAGAAAAATGACACAAAATTTGTGATTTCAGGGGAAATAAAGAAAATTACATTTTTTAATAATTACACTAAAAAGATATTGGGAACTATGCAAACAAATTCCCCAAATTTCAAGGGAATATACCACAAAAGAAGATAAGAGATCGGGGTCATACTTATGTTATTAACACAACCAAAGTAGAATGATTAATGAATTCTATATTTGGATCTAATAAATATGTTGTAAAAGTGTATTGTTTATTATTTTTTCATTATATTATTTAT
The DNA here is from genome assembly GCA_963277665.1 of Viscum album. Lineage (NCBI taxonomy): Eukaryota > Viridiplantae > Streptophyta > Magnoliopsida > Santalales > Viscaceae > Viscum > Viscum album. The sequence goes on from OY728167.1 coordinate 407,147,431, forward strand.
GAAATATGTAAGCATCGTACTACAATACCTTTTCATTAAGGATTTGAGAACATATGTTGAATATTAGTAAGATATTTTATTCAGTAGTAAGTTAATATTTTTTTTGAAAAAAATTGAAAATGGAACTATAAAACTTAATGTGTTCATCATACTTAGATAGTGATATTGGAATAATGAGATTATTAATTTGGATAATGTAAATTGGATAGTACCAACTACCTTGGAACAGATTAATGATTTGTTGAGGATGTGGTTTATTCCATCATTGATGGAGTTTACAACACTTTTTTATTTTTGTAATATATCCTATAAAATGTGTATTATGTAATGAATAAGTAATAATGCACGATTCCAATAAGATATTATGTTAATTAAAGTTATTACCATATTCACATGTTTGGTATGTGATGACTACAATCGACTTAATGTTATTTGATAAGTTAATTTTGAAAACTCAGTAACCTTCATTATAAAGTGTTGGATCATAATATTTTTTAAAGGTGAACCATTTATGAAATGATTTTAATTTTTATGTGGTTTTAGAGATTGATATATTAGATCACCCTATGATGAAACTTGTACTAAGAGATGAAGTAGAAATAGTTCAAGACACAATCAAAGAAACAAATGGTGTTTATAGAAACATATATTTTCTTATATTCTGAGAGTGTGAAGAAATTATTAACTCTGGGAAAAAAAGGTCTTGAAACAAAAATTTAGTCATATTATCATCATTTTTGATGATATCAACGACCTTTATTCACACCTATGGTTTATGGTTTTATGTTCAAAAACATTCATCTAAACATGTTCTCTATCACTCTCCATGAGAACATGATTGTCATATTTTTCTTCTGTATCCATGCATCCATTTCCCATCTATGTTCTCCCACTAGGGGACCTAGTTATGTGACCATTGTTATTTCATTTCTCTCTTATTAAGAATATTTTTTATTAACACTATTCATAATGTGGTTTTTTCAAGAAATAGTTATTTTCAAATATCAAATTATATTTTACCATGATCTATTTTAAATTTCAAGGATACATTTTTATTAAGGTGGGAGAATGTAACACCCTGAGATTATAAGTAATAACATAGTATTCGATAGCATATATGACACGTAAATCTAAGTACGTAAGGGAATATATTATCTCAAGACTTTATATTTTATTTTCTATTTTAAATAGATTGAATCTATTATATAAATTTCAATTAACAAAAATACTATGTTTTTTCCTTACATGTAAGAACGACCTTTTTCAATAACTTTCATTACACGCAAGACCAAATTTTATCAAAAAACAATATATAATTAAAATATTATTATTTAATATAATATGAAATAACCTTGTCATTAAATTAACGGTTATGAATAGTATTAAATAAATTATTAAAATATATGGTTTATAAAAACATAATATGAATTCATTGGTTACCAATTAATTTGAAATGAATAGAAGAACCAAATTAATATAAAAGGAATATTTTGATAGAAAACTATATTAATGTTCACAAAGGTGTTTTATCCTAATAAATTAAATTAGTTAAAACTAGTGAGTGATATTAATTTAATTTATATATATATATATATAATACTCAATCAAATATTTTTGATATTTACCTAATATATTTTATGGACATAATATATGAACAAACCCAATTTTATGAATAAAAACTTATATTTTTATTAAGGCACTTCTACCACCTTTTAATGGAGAGCATATTTTTAATTAAATTTTTGTAACTTTTATATATTATATATGTCAAAATAAACTTAATATTTGAAACCGGGACATAAAAAATAGGTTACAGTGAATTTTTTGTATTTTTCTATGAAGTTTAATTTATTAATGAATAGTGAAAAATACTGAATTTTAACTCGACACTACCTTTTCATATAATTTATTTATAAGGTTAAATTGAGTTTTAATTTTTTTTTAAGGTAATATTATATAAATTATATATAAATTAATCTAATTTATCTCATTATAATCAATTTCACTTCGAAATTAGATATAAAAACTTAGCAAACTTTTGAACGTTTTTACTTTAAAAACCCGCATTATCATCCCTACTGCAGGATTAAATTTAAATTAACTTCATCCAATTATATGATTAGAATTTACATATTTGGAATCATAATAATTTATAATTTTCAAAAATTTCAACTTAGTTTTTGATGAAAATTTTTAGTGAATGTAATTGAAAATAATTACAACAACTAAGGTGAAATCAAGCTTAACCAAAGACTAAACCCTAATCTTAAGACCCAAAATTAGCTATAAAATTGTACAAAATCCATTGTATGGACATATTTATACGTTATAATAACTCTTTTAGATTTTTGTGTGTTTTTAATCCCTTTTTAGGTAAAAATGTGGGTACACCAAACTACTTTTCAAAAATACCAAGTGAGTCCTTTTCCTCCCCAATAAAAGGCTACCATACCTCCCACTTACTCACACATCTCAACCCACCTAGTTATGGAAAATATACATAAAATTAAATCCCCCAAATCCCCACCTTCCCCCCTAAAGCCTCTCTTTTGGCATAAATCAATCCAAGGAATCCCATTGGTGAAAAACAAAAGTAGTTACCTGAATAAGAGGTTACATCTTTCCACAATCTCTTTAGTTTTATTTCCATTATACACCCCCTAAAATATCCCCATTTTATGATTACATAATAAAAATAGTATCCTAAATATATTGAAATGTTGTTATGTTAATAGCTTGACCTACACTTAGAGTCACTTCCATTTAATGGGTAACATACTTTTCATTTATTTGTATGACGAACTACAACCTCACAAAACAAAGTTGTTCATTTTTCCTTTTCCACATTTCAAGGTTGGGAATTATGATGTGAATTATTTTTATATATGATATTTATAATATATTTATACTTATGTAATTATTTTTAACGCATTTATTTATTCTTTCCATTTTTTGTAAATATTATATCGTCATTTCGAGAAGTGTGGACTAAAACCTCCTAAAAGCGATGTGATTCATTCACACAATACATAGAATATATAAAGGATGGTCTTAATAAAAAATAAGAGAAATACAAAACTTATATATGATATTAATGACATAATTTCATTTTTAGAAATATAATATTTACGTCATCTTCTTTATTACCATTTTCACACACTAAAAAGTGACAATGTCAGCCGTGGACGTGTGGACTATCACCTCCTTGAAACGATATGATTATTTTTACATAAAAATAATTATATATATAAGTATATATGATTAAATAAAATGGTATTTATGATATAATTATCATTCTGGAAATATATAATATTACTTACCTTCTTTCCATAATGAACATGGAAAAATAGTAACATTACTTATGTGTATGTATGACCTACCATCTACGTGATTGTAACGTTGGTTAATTTTTTATAACCATATTTTATGATTGGTTTAGAAATTGTAATTAATATAAAATATGACAAATTTTTCATGATTGATATTATAGATATGTTTATATAATGCCCCATTGACCAAATTTGGCCTACCAAAGTTGTTTTGACACATGAACCAAACTTGGTCAAAACCCCCAACCTAAACCTAATTATTTAAGTAGTCATATACAAAATTGTAATAAGTGAATTAAAATTAATAATAAACCTGAAAGAGGTTATGAATCAATTACATAATTTATATAAGTTTATTATTCATGAATATAAAGACACGTGAGAAGTCAGACTCAAGATATGTGATTTTGTCTCAATTTAAATTCCATTGAGACATATTTGTTATTATGCACCAATTCACTTTTTATTGTGTATATACTTCCCTTTGACATGTTATATCATGAATCTATTTACTCTCATGATATTATATGTTTCATTTGATGTTATTAATTCATGTAAAATTATGATTCAAATGTTTCAAAGTTGTATAGGATACTTTGGAATGTTTAATGATTATTTTCCTCACAAATAATTTAATGATCTTTCAATGTTTTATTGATTCATAAAAGTCAAAAAAACTTATTGTTAGTTATCCTAAATTGATGAATTATTTATAAATATGTATTCTTTAATTAAAATGGAAATTTGATAATGAATATTATTTATTTTGATTAAATGATATGAGGAATTCTTTAGACATGAAATACACAGGTTGCTGACCATTTATGGTAAGCCCTACGAGTTGGGGACTGGTTAATGAATGACCCTCGATTCATAGTTAGTCTCATGAGATGAATCAATCATCCAAAAAAATATTTTAAACTATATCTTGATGGTAAAGGTATCATGTGCCTGGGAAACATGACATCTGATAATTAAGAATTTCCATCATTGATAATACATTTATTATTATTATTATCCATGAGATTATTGCGTCGACTTATCTATGGATACATTTCATTCTCAGTTTATTTATTTAATGGAATGTGTTTCACTTTCTTACATTTCCATATTGATTTTTCCTTATCTATTTATTTGAATGGCATGTGTTTTCAGTTATTTACCTCACAATGTTGATTTATTCTCATCAATTAATTATTTCTTCTGCTTTACTTACCCTTAATGAGCATTTTAGCTCAACATTATTATGTTTCCTTTACCTAGGTTATGATGAAGAAATATTTTAATAATATTTCAAGTATGTATTTTGTTTCATTTTATTATGTATCATGTTTTATTTTCTTTTTCCAATGTATTGTGGGTATCATGTATGTAATATGGATTTCCAAAACTGTTAAAATAATCAATCCTTAGGGTCTTTATTCCTTATAATATTGCTAATGTAATAAAATAATGCACCAAATCTGGGCTTCTTGGGTTAGGGAGTTACAGAGTGGTCCTCATTACTCTGGTGTGGGGACTGGGATAAGTGGTTTTAGTAATTCTACCATTTCCAGTGTCATGAAACCATGGTTTGTATGTTAGGTTGTGGATTAATTTTTGTGTAAGGATTATATGCCATGGATATAGGTATTTTAATATATCCTTCCCTCAGATTTATCAAATCTTGTGGTTGATGATGTTTTAAATATGGAGATATGTGGCTTGTTTTTTGGATGTATTGCCCCAAAAATTATAATGATTTAAAGTTATGATAACTTGTTTTACACACAAAAATAAACAAAAATATACAATTTTATAATTAAAATAGGACCGTTGTATCATATTAATATAATTTAAGGTAAAAATAGGAGTAACTATATTATAAAATAAATAAATAAGGAAGAAGAAATGGAATCAATTAGTAGAATACTTCTTTATAAGGCTTATTTTTTCAAGCCTATATGGGAGGTAACTACACGAGGGTTTTCCCTATGCCAAAACCAAGTTGAATTATAATAATTATTGATTTAGAAGAATCTTTTTTTGGAGAAATAAAAACTCATGGAAATCATTATCAGATCTATTCTAAGTGAATCTCCACCTACAACCACCATCACTTCTTATCATGTCCTTAGGTATTACATTGAGATATTGAGGGGTTTTTTAAGTAGAAGATAATATGATATAAAATTATAATTTTCAATGTAATAAATTATATATATATATGTATATCACATATATTTTTATACATTTTGAATTTATACTCCAAGATAAAAATAAAGACCATTTTTCATAAAAATGAATTCAATTAATGTTTCTAAATAACTAATAATATCATTTTATGCTTAAAGATGTATTTTACTAAATTTTTTATGTTTTTATGCTATGATTTTTTATTTTATGAAACTAAAAATATTATGGTTAAATTATTATTTTAATAAAATATGTTTTTTGATATGAAAAATAGATTATAAATAATTCAATTATCAATTGATAAAAAATAATAATAAGAAAAGTTAATTTTTATAAATTCGTTTTTATATAAAAACTATTTTTATCTATCATATTTTCTAATTTAAATATTATTTTTTTCAAAATTATAATATGAATTATATTAAAATGATTCCTAATTAATAATAAATTCATATAAATTTGGAAAGTAGGGTCATCTTATATTTTTATAAATAAATAACTACCATAGTAAATAATTGAAAAAGCTAACAAAGGGTAAAAGGAGATATTCCTACATGGTTTAAATTTTATGAAATTAAAATGACACATTCACCTTATAGAGGTTATTTTTTAGGTATTGAAATCAATACCACATATATCACCAATATTTATTTACCTAACTCACATAACTCTCATGTGATTCCATATTTACTCTTCACCTAACATTAGTTTATAAGGAAATGTCCCTCATTTTAACATATGAAAAATATCACTTCCAACTACTTCAAACCACAGTTGTTTTGTGACCAATATCTATATATTTTATTTAATTAAAATATTCTATATGTCTCTATGAATTTTCATGTAAGAATGATTAACAATAAATGAAATGAAGAATAAGATATTGGAATATTGAGAGGATAACCCAAGCATATTGACATTGGTGGATGTCTATTGACATTATTTATATGACCAAATAAGTGCATGCTTTGGAAGATGTTTTCAAGAATGAAAAATTTACTGAATATTTTTATCCCATGAAGAGTTTTTTTATGATTTCAATGAACTTTACAAAGTAGTGAGTGGATGCTAATTTTTTTTTCATTCCTCAAACCATCCCGCTTAAGAAGCTCACCCATCAAAGATAACTGGCTATTCTAAAGAAAAGGATAGTGATTAAGTTAGGTGGAATAAGGGAGGCATAGCCTATGAGGGTTTTCATATGGGTGTGAGAGCATGGAATGGTGTTGTTTCTATATTGTGTTGGTCGGTATGACCAACCATTGAAGAGCACTGAATCTAGTAGTTTTTTACCAATCCACTATTAAGGTGATTTTTTTATTAAAGAGTGGAGTGGTAAAGCATTCTTAAATGTTGGATTGTGGAAATTAACTACAATTCATAAATAAATACCATTCGATATCAGTCTTAAAAATATTTTTTCATCATGTTGTTTTCCATGTCCATTGTTGAATTCATGAAGAGATAGTGATTTCAAGTTGTCTCCCACCATTTAAAGAAGAATAAAGATATCACAAACTACTAATGATGTTCTCAAAGATAAAAATAATTCCATATACTTTTGTAGGAAAATAAAAAGTGCATGGAAGGAAGAACATGATATAGAATAAGGTGTATATCATCAGAAGATACACTATAAGGTTTTTATAAGTTTTTTGGTTAATGATCAAAAGTTTATGAACTAAGGAGATGTTCATCGGAGGCTCATTTTCACATTAAGAACACTGGATGATGTGGATTTGAGATTATTTGAAGATCATGATTTGGATAATCTATTATCACTAGAAGTGTTGATATCATATTTTATATAGTTAGTGTAAAATGGCTAGTGTATTATCACCATTCTATGGTGGATGGTGTTTTGAGCTAGATGATTACCAGTATAAAATGGGAGCCAATAGAGTAGATCATAGTATTAGATGAGAGAATTTTAGTGAATATTTGGAAGACTTGAATATGGGGAAAATGATCAACCAATAGTGTCCATGTCAAAGTAGTATGCATTTTTACCAAAAAATATTCTTGTCCATAACATCATAGGAAAACATGTCTTGGTTCCTCTTTGATGGTTATTTTGAGAGAAATAATCACCTAGGAATTTATTCTAATATTGAAATGAGGATCTAAATTCCATAAATTTTATCACAAAAATATAATAAATACGGAAGAAGAAAAAACTCATGCAAATGTTTTTCCATGAATTGTTAAGAAAGAATTATTATAAGTTTTAAATTCAGATGGAAATTTCATATGACTGCTCATCTTTTCAGAATTTAGAAAAGTGAAGTTTCTCATGACATTAAAGATAATTTTTTATAACTTGTGAGGTTTTTTCTAACTTTATGATAATTATTGTATGCATATTTTTCTTTAAATAAATGTAAAAGTACTATGAAATGAGTTCTTCAATTATCTAATGAATTAATTATTTAGAAAAATAATTAATAATTTATTAGAGGAAATAGATAAAATTTTCTATTCTTAGTGACATTTTCTTAAGCTCCTAAATATCATGATTCTTTTTTCCATGATTCTAGTTGTAATAAAAATATGGAAACATAAATATTTTTAATGATTATATCACCAAAAAATAATGATTATTCATGAATTGAAATATTCATGAAATCATGCATATATAGAAACTATTTTATGATGTAGAATATGAGGAAGCAGAATAAGAAGCATTCAATTATTTATGGAGATTTTGAATTACCAAAAATATTACTAATTCTAAAATAATAATTATCATTGTTTAGGAAATGTTTCTGGAGTATAAGGAGAGAAGGGTATAGTTTTTAATTACTTAATATATATATATATATATATTATAGTCCAAATAAATAAATGTTATAATTTTGTTTTCCACTTTTATTTTAAGATGAAAATAACTATGTCAAAAGATTATAAGAATAGATATAAAATCCAATTTCCAAAAAATGTGTATAGAAGAAAAAGTGAGAGTAATTTTCAATGTTGTCCATGATGAACTAAAGAAGAATATTGATAAGGAAGATACATTGCAATTTGGTTACATTGAATAAAGAATAGGAGGAAAGAAGTGGAAGTGTTGTTGAGTTTAGATCATACAAGAAAGAAAGAAAACTATATCTGTGCAAGGGAAGATGAAGAAATAAGTGTCATGTTTAATATTTATCATTGAATGAGGAATAATAAGAAGTATCAAACACTCCATTTTCTACTGTGATGAAGAATAAGTAGCACTCCCATTGTTCACTATTGGGAAAAGGAAGAAATAGGTGTGTGCACTATAGTGCATACTATAAATGGAAGACATTATTGAAGATACTATGAAAGTAAGAAAATGAGGAAGAAGAATAATGAATCAAATCATATTAATTTTAAATTATGGGATTCACTTATATTAAAGAGGCACAAAAACACTCTCAAGATACTAAAGTGAAAATGTGAGTTTCATAGATATACCCTTATCTTTGTAGCTCGCAAGAGTATTTCTAGTGTTTAGTGTGATCATGTATTGTTTATATTCTCTCCAATTATTATCCTTTCTTTCTTAATGGGGAACCCTATAAATCTCATATCTACTCTTAGTGTGTGATAATTATTGAAGGAATATTATGACAATTAAAGAATCAATACCTTAACCAGTCAAATAGGTAAAGGTATAAATAGTTTAAATTGATAAAAAAAGACACCAACACTGATTCACCCATCCCCTATCATTTTTGGACATATCCCAAAGTGATTCTAAAATTGGTGTAATATTCAGTCACATATCTGATTGGATTCTCTTATTTGAATTTGTTTTTGAAGATTTGATTCACATTATATATTTATTATGTAGTGTGGATTTGGTGAAGATTAATTCCATGTAGAATAGTATTATATATCTACCCAAACTTTGTTAAACAATTAATATAAGGAAATGATAATTTTGAAGAAGGAATCCACCACATTCCAATATGAAGGAGTTTTAGTTTCCATTTATAGTAATTCTTAAGAGGATAGATCCACCTTAAAAAAAAGAGGAATGAGTGGTTAAATCTACCATTGAGTTACTGTAAAAAGTTTCTATCTATGAAGGTTCAAAGTAATAAATTTATCAATAGGTATATGATAATTATTTCAATAATTGTCCAAAAAAGGATCCAAGAACTAGTTGGAGTTATAATATATAAATAAAATATCAAGACTTATTAGTTGATGCTTTAAAATATATGCTGAATTATTTTCTCAAAGAACATATCTTTTTATTTTGTGGAATTATTAAAAATACTCAGGAATTAGTCACCCTACTTTAAGGGGTGTTATAGAAAATTTTAAAGGACTTACAACTTGAAGTTATATCCTATTCCAGTCTCTCCAAATTAATTGGAGCTGAAGAATCTATAAATTTGATTCTTGAATAATAGTACACCATGTTTTAAGAATATTTTCTTGATACAATCCTATTAAAATATGAGTCCACTAAAGAAATTGATGAGAAAATCCTCACATTTTAAGTAAACTATAAAATCATCAATGATGTCAATAATGAACAATGGTAGGTTTAAACTAAGAAGATCATGGATCATGATTCATTATTATAATAAAAGGGAAAAATTTATGATAAATAAGTAAAATGAGTTTAAAAATAGTGTGAAGAAAAAATTAAATTATTGGAGGATTATAAATACATTCTCAATTTGAATCATCATGTGATAGAGGTTACATTACAAAACCTGAAAACAACTCATGTATTTCCTTCACATTAATTTGAGTGAAAAATTGATGTTTCCACACAATGTTCAAGAAAATTTATTCATCTAGGTGGATTAATGAGAATAATGAAACTCCCAATAATCAATGTAAACGATCCAAATAGGCTGTCAATATACTTAATGATCATTTAGTAATCTAGATAGTAGATTTAGAGAGAATAAAGTAGATTGAAGGGGATAAGAAAAATATTGTGATAAATTCAATGAAAGGGTTCCACAAGAATAACCTTAATTCCAATATTGGGTTTCAACAAATTAAAACCCTAGTGTTGAAGAATAACACTATGAGAAAATAAAATAGGTTGGACACAATGAATTTTTTTAACTATTATGACAGCAAAAGAATAATCCATAAGGTTAATAAAGATATAACTCGACATGATGGATAATGAAAAGAAAAAAAATCTATACAAAAAGAAGATAATTATGTGAATTGAATGGTGTTTTCCCAAAAATATCAAATATAAAAAATCAATGTAATGTCATGAAGAATGTAGAAACTTGGTCAATAAAGGCCTCTCAACCTTGTTGTTCACACATTAAAACAAGAAGATCCACCTACCATTATGTGTTGTATTTATGTTCTTAAAATTCAGGGAATAACTTGAGGATGAGATTTGGATATAAAAATTAGGACTAAAAACATAAATAATGAACCATCCTAAATTGACCCCCTAATTGGAATTTCATATAAAACTAAAAAATGATCATCTTTGATGAAGTTATTATAGAAGTTTTCAAATTTGGACACACACATGAAGAGTTCTATTTTTTTATCCCCTACTTGGAACATATTGAAGAGATTCACCATGATGAAGATCAATAGGAGTGTTTCATTGTGGGTGGGGGGGAGTGAATAATTTCAATGAAGCTATCATAACTATATCTATCATAGAAATAAAATACTTTGAAAGGAACATGAAGGAGAAGTCATTGAAAAGTTATTTATTCTATAAACTCTTATACTGTGTAATAATAATAAAATCTAAATAATAAAGGGGGAAAAGTTAATTTTAATTAATGTCAAAAAAAGTAATGGTTGAATAAGTTTAAATGATGTTTTGAAACCTACCATATTTGAATGTTCTAATCTCTGTATTTATGTTGGTGTAGAAAATCCGAGTTCAAATTGATATATTTCTTGAGAAATTTTATCCAAATTGGTTTAGTTAATTTTCTCTACTTTAAAAATAGTTGTAAATTTATTAAAGATATTTTATATGTTTTTTCATTTTATATTGGTGTCATTATCTAATATAATTGATTTTTTCTAAATAAAAACCTATTGATTTCAATGCATAGATTGACTCACATAGACTTAGAGTGGAAATTTTTATTGCTCATTTCTCAAGTATATAATGATACCATAATCTCTCAATGGAATTTTTATTTCTTGTAAATAAGGGGGAGAGAAATTAAAAATGATAAGTTGATAGGAAAAGTGTATAAAAGTGAATGAGGGGGAAAGGTGAAGATTATTTCATATATTGACATATATTTTTGGTGGCATTGATTATAAATAAAAGGGGTGATTTTTGTGCCCACTTTTTGTGTATTTTATATATTTTTAATTTTATTGACATCTTAATAAATATTTATGTCAATATATTGAAGAATAAATTAAGTGAAGAAGAAGATCTTGGAATATTGAAATGAAAACCCTATCATATTGAAGTTGGTGGATGTTGTTTGATATTATTTGCATGAAAAAATATGTTCTTCTATTAGAAGAATTTTTATTGAAGGAAAATGTGATGGAGACATTGTACTGGAAAATGAATTTACTAAGGAGTGATTGGAAGCTAAAAAACTTGGTCAATCCTCAAACCAACCTGCCCAAGTTGCTGAGCTGTCAAATAAAACAAGACAATATTTAGAGTAGACATGTGAGGATGACATTTATAATAGATGACACATAGATTGTACTAGTGGAAAATGTGTTTGAGAACATGGGATGGTTCTTAGACTCAACCATGTGGGTTGATACGACGCACCACTACAGCTGGATTTCACTAAGCTAGCATTGAGGCAATCTAGGTTATTAAGGGTTGACATGATGGAGTATTCTCTAATGTAGGATTTTGTAAAGGTACTACTATTTATACTTAAATACCACATGATATCAAGCTTAAATAATGGCCATGTGTCATTTTTCTCTTTTTCAACACTGAATGAACATTGAGACAATATTCCCAAGTTGAGTTCCACCATTGAAACATGAATGAAGATCTCCCAAATGAAAACAATATTTATTAAAGATCATAAAAAATCAATGCATGATTGTAGGAAAATCCAAAGTGTGTGGAAGGAAGAACAAGGGATGAAATGAGTTTTATATCTTTTTAAAATACACTATATAGTTTTCATAAGTTTGTAGTAATATCATCAGATGCTTATTAAGTAAGGAGAAGTTCGTTGGTAACTAATTTTCACTGTAAGTAAACCCAAAGAAGTGGAGTTGAGACTATCAAAAGATCATTATTTATATGATTCATGATCACTGGAAGTTCTAATTTCATATTTTATATAGTCATTGTAAAATAAAAAATGGGTTTTTACCACACCACAAAGGATTGTATTTTGAGCTGGAATATTACTTTCCAAAAAATGGGTGGTTGTAACGACCCAAAAATTCATTAATGAAAATTCCTCTTGGTCTATTTAAATTTATTATTATGGTTATTTAAAATGTATGAAATTATTTGGTTTTATGTTTTGGATTTTAAAATACCATTAATAATTGTGATTGTTGCTAATATATAGCCGTTGAACAGTGATCATATGATTAGTATAAATATAGGGCTTTAACAAATCCAACTTACTCAGACAAAGGAAGTGATGGTCTCATGTGGTAGACTTGCCCTGTATGAAGCCCATTTGTCAAAGCTCGGAAAGGAGGTGGAATCATTGGGCTTCGTTCTTGACTAATCCCAAGACGAGATTCAACATATTAAGATCAAACAGAACCACCTACAGGAGAAGTGGATGTTGATAGAGATTACCACCCGAGTGATGTTATCCGAGCCACCCCAAGAGTCTGTCGCCATCGCACAACTTAGCCTTCAATATTTTTCAGGTGTTATAATAGTTTATGTAACAAGACCTTAGGACTATGATTATGTGCATTATTTTTGTATATAATAAATAATATACATTCATTTTATTATTGTTACTTTGTAAATAGTTTTTAAAGAACAAATAATATTTTTAGTTAAAATTCAACTAAGAAATCTATTTTGATAAATTAATGTATTTTTGAATTAAATAATATTTTAATAAAATATTATTATTATTAAATTAATTTTTATTATGTATAAATGATCTTATACTTTTTATGAATATAATTGTAATTTTTATTAAGGTTTGAAAGCTGTTTTTGTCAAAACCCATGAATTTTCGATAAATGTCGGTTTTTATTTTAAAAGTGAAAATTCACATATTTAGAAAATTATTTGTATAAAATTAATATTTTTTTTGGAATCAGGATGTCGAAATTATCCAATGGTGAATTCTTCATAATTTTCTAAGACAGTCGAATCTTTGGGTAAAAATTAAATATTGTTTAAATATATAATGTGTTTTATGAAATCATAATGACCCAATAGTGATGTAATAAAATAATATAAACATTATGTTCGGACAATATATGTTTTACCATTAAAATAATTTGATTTTAGGTTTGTTTGATTTATTTTACAAATCTTTAGTGGACCCTCCAAGACTTATAAAACATTTTAGCCTTTTAAATTGATTTCCTTGAGGGTGTGACTCACCTCCACATAATCAACCCTATTATTTTAAGAATTTAGGCCATTTTCCTTATAAAATATTGTTTTCCACTCCCATTTTGCAACAACCATGGGAAAAAAACATGGTATGGTTTTGTGGTTTTGATTAGTTTAATGTGTGGTTTCCCAAACCTAAATAATAAAGAATTCCCTCTCCTTTCCTATATAAACCCACCCAAGCTCCCACTTCCTCTTCACTCAAAGCCTTTTAAGTTCGTCCAAACTCTGAAATAATCTCTCTATAATCCTCCCAATACCCCCAATCTCCTAGGAATCCTCTCTCAAGACCCTCCCAAGCCTTTGGGATCAAACCTCCAAGTAAGGGATTTCTTCCTTTTCATTTTTGTCTCAATTTCATTATGTTGTTATACCCTTTTACTTTCAAATAAAAATTTTGGGGTATGATTTCACAACCCCCATACTTCCCTCTTTATGTTTGAGTGATTATAGAACCCTTTCTCTCTCATTAATGCCTCCCATGTACACCCGTTACCATGCAAAAATTTCGCAAGGAATTTCTCTCTCCTCGTTTATATTCAAGAAATTCTTTTGTATTATGAATCTAAATTCCATTACATATGTTGGGACATGTATCTATGTGACCCCATTACTTTAAATTTCATGTAAATATCATGAGATACCCATTTATCTCTCATCAACCATTTTTTATGAATTATTATGTAACACTGTTATGTTGCCGAAATTGCACCGTGTTTTTCCAAGCCAAAGTCATTGTGTTGTGAATGCCATGCCCATTTCTCTATCAAGGGTATTCACTATTATTCACATTTACTTATTTATTATAGATTTTTATGTATTAATTCCAAATTCCTTTATCGTGGAATAAATGATGATGCTTAATGAATCCATGTTTTATGATCCATGTGGCACACTTATGCATGAAATGAAATGTTTACGAATGGTGTGCCCTGATAGTGATCCAATGAATTGGGTAAAGTATAGTATCATGATACATCATGTGAAATGAGTGTTGAATCATTCTAATTCAAGTGAAACAAGGGTTTACTTGTGCTTCATGTGCAATGAGGGTTTACTCATGCTCCATGTGCAATGAGCCTTGGCTCATGCTAATTCCACATTAAGTGTTGTTGCCACATTTTCATGTTATGATAATCATGCTATATCATGACTTTATGTTCATTTTTCTCTTAAATTCCATTGATATGCCTATTCCCTAAAATTTATTTTAATATTTATGTTATACCTTTTTCACTCCCTTACTAGGCTTTATAGCTCACCCTTTTCTTATGCATATCCTCAAGTTATCCCATGCAATGCCAGGTACGGGGGAATGTAGTGGTAATGTAAAGGAAGTTTTCAATAAGATGTCACGTTATATGTTTTAAGTTGTTATTTAATGTTCCTAAGTCCGAAAGACAGTATACCTCTTGATCTTCTATGTTTTATCAATTGAAGATTTTATATAATAAATTATGTTTAAGTGTGAAATAAAAGCAGGGTTGTTATAGTTGGTATCATAGGATAGGTTTAGTTATTTTTGGGATTAGGATTAGAAAACCCTAATAAAGCCTTAGAGACTAGAATAAGTATAATAAAAAACATGCCTAATTTTTGGTGATTATTGAATAAGTGGTTTATCAAAAAAATACATCCCTGTCAGGATACGAGTAGGTAGAGGCGGCTCTGGCACATATGTACCTAGGAGTGAAAACTCCGACAAGGAGTTTTGGGCTTGACCCAGGGTATCCTGGTACACGAAAATGGGCCTTTCTTCACTCTTGGTTATGAAACTCCTGAGGGATATGCTTTGGTAAATTAACAAGCTTAGTATGAACCATTATTAAGTGAATTTAAAAAAAATTCCCCTAAGAATACATGTTAGAAAGTAGATCATGGATAAAATAGATTGAAGCTTATAGATTCATAAGTTAAATAAATAAAATTAATTTATAATTCATCCATTTTTGTCTTTGGATTTCCCTTTATGTGTTACCCCTATCTTTCCTTTTATTCCAGCCAATGGCATGTAATAGGATAACTTGGGCTAACAATCGATACGAAGGCCAATGTGATGACTATTCTAATGAGATTCCCAATCCAATGGGAGTAGGAATCACAAAATTTTTCATGATAATCTCTCAGTTAACTCAATATTTGAATAGAAACATGGGTTAAGAGGAATGTTCAACCCCCACTAAGAAAGAAAAAGTCTCTATCAAGAGATTCATGAGACAAAAGCCTCATACTTTTAATGGATCATATGATCCCTCAATTTCCAAACAATGGATCAACCCCATTGAAAATATATTCTCCATCCTTCAATGTTCTAAACAAGAGAAGGTTATTCTGGCTGCTTATCGTATGGAGGTTGAAGCCGATCAATGGTGGACATTAATAAAAAATATGAAGCATGAGGAGGAGATCGAGGCATTGGAATGGAAGGATTTTTGGAAGATGTTTTTTGATAAATACTTTCCTCTCACCCTCTGACTAAATATAGAATGGGACTTAATTTCCCTCAAGCAAAAAGACCACAAATCCATCAGAGCATATGAGGTAAAATTCACAAGGCATGAACGATACGCCTCTGGATTTTCCGTTACCCCCTAATACAAGGTTGAATGCTTCTTTGGTGGGCTGAAACCTAGCCTACGAAAAGCCCTAGAGATCCGTGACTTCGACAGCTATGAGGAAATTGTCCGATGTTCCCTCAAGGTCAAAATGGAGATCGGATAATCTCAAGGGTATCATGGGGATAATAAGCGTAAGGTGTAATTCAATTCTATCAGTTCGATGGATAAATACAACGGTCCTAAAAAAATTCAGCACCCCACTTTCCAAATGTGTGGAAAGAAGCACCCCAGATATTACATGAAGGGGATGAGGAAATGCTTTAGGTGTGGAATAGAAGGGAACCAAGATGTTAACTACTGATAAGAAAAACCCACGACTGTGAAAGAGGAGAGGAAAGATCCATTTGAATCTTAATGAGTTGTTCATTTCTTCAACAGAAAATAACCAGGGCACCTTGAAAATCAGTTCCCTAAGTCAAGGGTTTTCAGAGGCAACCAACAACCTCCAAGGCATCAAGGGAGAGTTTTTTCCATCACTACTGCCGAAGTGAACCCTGACAATGAAGTGGGGATAGGTACACTAGTTATTCATTCAATAATAGAGAATTTACATATTGATTATGGTTCTACACATTCTTTTATATCCCAAAAATTTAGTAGAACAATCCCAAAACCATCACAAATCATGGAAGTAAATATGTCAGTGAGTACAAAAAATGGGGCAATCATTGTATCCCATCAATATAACTCTTACCCTGTCATAATTTGTGGATTTAACTTCCCGGGGAACCTCTTAATACTCCCTCTAGTGGAATTTTATGCAATTATTGGCATGGATTGGATTTCCTTATATAGAGCCAACATAAATTACCGTAAGAGG
Organism: Viscum album; assembly: GCA_963277665.1. NCBI lineage: Eukaryota > Viridiplantae > Streptophyta > Magnoliopsida > Santalales > Viscaceae > Viscum > Viscum album. Next base: position 407,164,897 of record OY728167.1, read on the forward strand.
GAAATCACTCTCGGTGTGGAGAATCAACCCCCGATTCTGTACAAATACAAAGGGTAAGACAAATCTTATTTAGTTCCATCATCTCAAGCATAGATATTAATTCCCTATGAGCATGAATATCTGGATCAGATGATTGAGCCCAAGGAAGGAGCCATCCTTGAAGACATGCCTATTGTGAGGGAATTCGCTGAAGTGTTTCCTGAGAAATTGTCTGGTCTCCCTTATAGAAGAGATGTTGAATTCTTAATTGACATTATACCTAGGGCATTACCAATATCCAAGACTCCATATAGAATGGCTATTGTGGATCTTGAGGAGTTGAAGAAACAACTACAGGAGAATTTGGATAAAGGGTTTATATGCCCATGTGCTTCACCATGGGGTGCACCAGTACTCTTCATCAATAAGAAGGATGGATCAATGCACCTTTGCATCGATTATCATCAGCTCAAAAAAATAACAATAAAGAATAAGTATCCTCTCGCACAAATTGATGACTTGTTCGATCAGCTGTGTGGAGAACAATACTTCTCCAAGGTGGATTTGCGGTTGGAATATTATAAAGTAAAGGTGAAGAAGGAAGATATCCCCAAGACTGATTTTCATACAAGATACGGGCACTATGAATTCATAGTAATTCCTTTTGGACTCACTGATACTCCAGAAATCTTCATGGACTTGATGTATATAGTCTTTATAAATTACCTCGACAAATTTGTGGTAGTCTTTATAGATGATATTCTAAAATACTCCTAAAACAAGGAGGATCATGAGCAGCATCTAAGAACCATACTGGAGACCTTACGAAAGGAGATTCTCTTTGAAAAGTATAGTAAGTGTCAGTTCTAGTTGAAGGAGATATCATTTTTGAGCCATATCATCATAAGCAATGGGATATCTATGGATCCCTTGAAGACAGCTAAAATAGTGGGATGGCCGAGGCCAACATCAGTAATGGATATCCATAGCTTCTTGGGGTTAGCTGGATATTATTGCCGATTTGTGAGAAATTTCTCATGATTGTCAAACCCTATTACCAAGATAACTTGTAAGGGATTAAAGTTTTCTTGGAGTGATGAATGCGAAGAGAGCTTCAAGGAGTTGAAAATGAGGCTTATCATTGCATCTGTGCTCACATTACCCATGAGTGGAGAAATTTTTGTGGTATTTAGTGATGCTTTGAAGAAGGGCTTGGGTTGTGTGTTGATGAAGAATGATAAATTGATAGCCTACGCCTCAATGAAGTTGAAAATACATGAGAAAAACTATCTCATGCATGATCTGGAGTTGGTGGTTGTGATCTTTGCATTGAAAACATGACGACATTATATCTATGGGGAGAATTGTGTGATATATACTGATCACAAGAGACTCAAATATATATTCACACAGAAAGAGATTAATATGCGCCAATGAATATAGATAGAACTCATCAAGGATTATGACTGATCAATCCATTACCACCCTGGGAAAGCGAACAAGGTGGTAGATGCTCTAAGTAGAAAGGATCCAACGATTATGTCATTGATGAGAATTGAGAAGGATCCAATCTTCTTATATTTTAAGAGGATGGACATGAGAATCATTAAGGGAAGAACATCATCAATCCTTTATCAAATGATTTCTCAAACGTCCCTTATGGAGAAAATAAAGGATGCTCAAAGAAAGGATGTGGAAATTATGAAAAGGGTGGAAGCTATCAGAAATGGGAAATCCTTAGAGTTCACGGTTGACAAGGAAAGAATTGTTAGATTTGGGTCACAATTATGTGTACCATCTGATACAGAGATAAAGAAGGAGATTCTGAATGACGCACATAGCTCAACCTTCTCTATTCACCCGAGGATCACAAAGATGTATCGAGATCTCTAAGAAAACTTTTGGTGGGAAAATATGAAAAGGGAGATTACTGAATATACATCAAAGTGCCTGGTATGCCAGCAAGTGAAGGCTAAGTGGAAAAAGTCTAAGGGGATGATGCAACCACTACCCATACCAACATGGAAGTGGGAAAACATTACCATGGACTTTGTCACTAGACTTCCAAGGACAACCAAAGGAAACAATGCTATTTGGGTCGTTGTGGATCATCTTATGAAGTTAGATCACTTTATCACAATTCAAGAGGAATTATCATTAGATAAACTTGCATGGATTTACATCAAAGAAATGGTAAGGCTACTTGGAGTACCACTATCTATTGTATCCGATCGTGATCCAAGATTCACCTCAAACTTCTAGAAAAGTTCCTAACATGCTCTAAGCACTGAACTGAACTTCAGTACGACCTATCATCCTCAAACTGATGGCCAATCTGAGAAAACTATTCAGACACTAGAAGATATGTTAAGATCATGTTCTATGGACCTCAAAGGAGGATGGGACCAACATCTTCCACCAGTTGAATTCTCCTACAATAACAGTTTCCACTCGAGCATCCGAATGGCACCATAGGAATCCCTTTATGGGAAAAGGTGCAGAACACTGGCATGTTGGGATGAAGTCAGTGAGCTTAATCTGCTGGGACCTGAAATGGTTGAAGAAATGATGGAGAAGGTCAAAACCATTCAGTAGCATATCATGGTAACCAAAAGTTGACAAAAGAGTTATGTAGATAACCATCGATGAGACCTTGATTTCAAAGTTGGAGACATGGTATTTCTATGCATATCAAAGTGGAAGAAGGTCACGAGGTTTGGAAAGAAAGGGAATCTAAGTCCTAGGTACATCGATCCCTTCGAGATTCTTGATTGTGTTGGGGATGTGGCCTATCGACTAACACTTCCACATACCATGTCCAAAGTACATGATGTCTTTCATGTATCCATCTTAAGGAAGTATATACCAGACCCTTCACATGTACTCTCTTCAGAGGTAGTAGAGTTGGAGGATTATCTTTCTTATGAGGAGACACCAGTGAAGATATTAGATCGTAGAGAAAAAGTTCTATGAAATAAGACAATGCCCCTCATCAAGGTGTTGTGGAGAAACCACAAGTTTGAAGAGGCAGCATGGGAACCTGAGGAAGTGATGAAGAAGAGTTACCTGTATCTGTTATATTGTGGGGAAAATGAAATTTCGAGGGATAAATTTCTTAAGGGGGGAAGATTGTAATGACCCAAAAATTCATTAATGAAAATTTCTCTTGGTCTATTTAAATGTCTTATTATGGTTATGTAAAACATATGAACTTATTTGGTTTTATATTTTGGATTCTAAAATACCATTAAGAATTGTGATCATTTCTAATATAGTCATTGAATAGTGATCACATGATTAAAATAAATATAGGGCTTTAACAAATCCAATTTACTCTGACAAAGGAAGCGATGAGCTCATCCAGTAAACTTGCCCCATATGAATCCCATTTGTCAAAGATCATAAAGGAGGTGGTGTCATTGGGATTTTCTCTTAACCAAGCCCAATCTGAGATTTAACATGTTAAGGTTGAACAGAACCGCCTACGAGAGAAGTGGAAGTTGATAGAGATTACCACCTAAGCGATGTTATCCGAGCCACCCCAAGAGTCTGTCACCATCGTACACCTTACCCTTCGGTATTATGCGGGTGTTATAAGGGGTTATGTAACAAGACCTTAACACTATGATTATGTGCAATATTTTTGTATATAATAAAGAATATACATTCATTTTATTATTGTTACTTTGTAAATATTTTTTAAATAACAAATAGTTTTTTTAGTTAATATTCAACTAAGAAATCTATTTTGATAAATTAATGTATTTTTGAATTAAATAATATTTTAATAAAATATTATTATTATTAAATTACTTTTTATTATGTATAAATGATCGTATAAGTTTTATGAATACAATTGTAATTTTTATTAAGGTTTGAGATCTGTTTTTTTCAAAACCCATTAATTTTCGATAAATATCGATTATTATTTTAAAAGTGAAAATTCACATATTTAGAAAATTATTTGGATGAAATTAATATTATTTTTGGAATCAGGATGTTGAAATTATCCAATGGTGAATTTTTCGTAATTTTATGAGACAATCGATTTTTTGGGTAAAAATTAAATACCATTTAAATATATAATGTGTTTTATGACATCATAATGACCCAATAGTGATGTAATAAAATACTATAAACATTATGTTAGGCCAATATATGTTTTATAATTAAAATAATGTGATTTTAGGTTTATTTTATTTATTTTACAAAGATTTAGTGGACCCTCCAAGACTTATAAAACATTTTAGCTTTTTAAATTGATTTCCTTGAGGGTGTGAATCACCTCCACATAATCAACCCTATTATTTTAAGAATTTAGGAAATTTTACTTATAAAATATTGTTTTCCACTCCCCTTTTCAAAAAAACATGGGCAAAAATCATGGGTTGGTTTGTGTTTTTGATTAGTTTAATGTGTGGTGTCCCAAACCTAAATAATAAAGAATTCCCTCTCCTTTTCTATATTAACCCACCAAATCTACCACTTAATATTCACTGAAAGCCTTTTTAGTTTGTCCAAATTCTTACCTCCTCTCTCTAGAATCCTCCCAAGGTTCCCCAACCTCCCAAAAATCCTCTCTGAAGCCCCTCCAAATCCTTTGGGATCAAACTTCCATGTAAGTGATTTCTTCCTTTTCATTTTGGTCTCAATTTAATTAGGTTTTTGTACCCTTTTACTTTCAATTAAAGGTATTGGGGTATGATTTTTCACCTCCCCAATACTTCCCTTCTTATGTTTTAGTGATTATATAACCCTTTCTCTCGTATTAATTCCTCCCATGTACACCCGTTACCATGCCGAAATTTCGTAAGAAATTTCTCTCTCCTCATTTATATTTAAGAAATTATTTTGTATTCTGAATCTAAATTCCATTACATATGTTGGGACATGTATATATGTGACCCAATTACTTTCCATTTCATTTAAATATTATGAGACACCCATTTATCTCTCATCAACCATTTTTTATGAATTCTTATGTCACACCATTATGCTGCCGAAATTGCACCGCTTTTTTCCAAGACAAAGTCATTGTGTAGTGAATACCGTGCCCATTGATCTATCAAGGGTATTCACCATTATGAACATTTACTTATTTATTATATAGTTTAATGTATCAATTACACATTCATTTATCGTGGAATAAATTATGATGTTTAATGAATCCATGTTTTATGATCCATGTGGCACACTTATGCATGAAATGAAATGTTTACGAAGGGTGCACCCTTATAGCACTCCAATGAATTGGGTAAAGTATAGTATCATGATAAGTCATTTGAAATGAGTTTTGAATCATTATAATTCAAGTGAAATTAGGGTTTACTCGTAATTCATGTGAAATGAGGGTTTACTCATGTTACATGTGCAACGAGCCTTGGCTCATACTAATTCCATGTTAAGTGTTGTTGCCACATTTAAATGTTATAATAATCATGCTATATCATGCCTTTATGTTCATGTTTATCTTGTCCTCCATTGATATTCCTATTACCTAAAATTGATCTTTATAGATCACCCTTTTCTTATGCATGTCCTCAGGTTATCCCATGCAATGCTAAGTACAAGGGAATGTAGTGGTCATGTAAAGGAAGTTTTTAATAAGATGTTGCATTCTATGTTTTAAGTTGTTATGTAATGTTCCTAATTCTCAAAGACACTATACCTATCTATCTTCTATGTTTTATCAATTTAAGGATTTATGTAATAAATTATGTTTAAGTGTGAAATAAAAGTAGGGTTGTTATAGTGGTAGAAGAGAGAACCATATTCCATGCCGATAGAATTTTAATGAATATTTGTTAAACCTAAAGAAGGAAAAAAATGAAGAAACCATGGTGGACACATTTACAAAATAATTATTTTCATTGATGTTTATTCCAATATAAAATGTTTATCGGTACCACATCATGGTCTCTCTTTGATGGCTGTTTTGAGAATATAATCAACCAGGTATTATTTTGAATCTTGAAATGGGGATATGCATGTAATAAATCATGTTGTAGAAATATAATGAAGATGGGAGAAGGTAAAACTTGAGGGAAGTTTGTTAAAAGAATTTGGAATATGGGAGAATAATAATAATGAAAGTATTATGAAAATTTAATTTGATGTTTCTTATGAAGGTAAAACTCATATTTTCATAATTTTAGAAAGTGATGTTTTGTATGAATTTGAATATAATTTCATATGACTTGAGTGGTTTCCTATAACTTCTAGAAATTAATCGTAAGGATTTTTTTTCACATGAATTTTAAAGTAATATGAATTTATTTTTTTCTATTATAAACAAGAATCATTAGTCAGAATAAGAATTAAGAATATCACAGAGGAAGGTGATAAAATTTTCCAATGCTTGGAGATGTGTTCTGAAGTTTCTATATATCACGAGGATTGTGTCATTATTCTAGAAATATTAAAAAGATGGAAATAAAAATATTTATGGGAATTGTTTCACTATAAAATAAAGAGTATATACAAACTAAAATATGGATGAACATATACATTTATGGAATTTTTTTTATGATATAGATTATGTGGATGTAGATGATTGAATACTTATCAAGTCCTTAGGTTACATTAAAGAAGTTTTTGAGTTACTAAAAATATTTGAAATTCAAAACTCTGAATTCTTACAATTTTTAGATTTTTTACTAAATAACGAGATAAGGATTTGATACTGCATTAAATTATATATATAAATAATGTAGGTCAAAGAAAGAAAAGACATAGTTGTGTCTAAAACTATTATTCTAGGAAAAAAAATCCTTATGTCCAAGAAGGAGAAGACATGATACTACATCTAATTTCCTGAAATGTGTGTATTGAAGAAAATGGAGAGTGAGTTAAAATTATATTCATGACACACTAAATTTGAAGAATTATACGGGAGATCCAGGTAGTATGGTTTCATTAAATAAATAATAATAGGAGGAAAGAAGAGGAAGGATGTGATGTGTAGTCTAGATAATGTAGGAAAGATGGTTACTTGAATTTGTGTAAGGGAAGAAAAGGAAAAGATAAATTTGTGAACTAGTTTACATAGAAAAGGGAGGAATAAGAAGTATAACCTCTTTGTTCATTACTATAAATAAGAATAACTGTCATCCATATTGTTTTTTGTTGAAATGAGGAAGATAATTTGTGTGCGCTTATGTACATACATAAGAAGGAATAAGTTCTTGCATATTACAATACAGGTAATAAGAAGTGGAAGAAGGAAAAGGAAGCTCATAATATTCATTGCAAGGTTTGAGAGGCACTTGTTTTTTGGGAAAACCAATTCACAATATGATGACTAAAGGGAAAATGAAAGTTTCATTGATACACCCTAACCATTTCAAATCACATTATTTTCTAGTGGATAATGTGATTGTGGATTGTTTCTCATTTATACGATCGATTATAGTTCCTTGTTGAAAGGTAAAACTTATTGATATCCTATTTAATTTTTTTATGTGATAGAAAATGAAGGAAAGGTAAGATAATGAGAGAACTTGTATCCTAACTGGTCAATGAGTTAAAGGGGTAAAAGGTTTAAATTGAGTAAAAAGACACAAACATCGATTCACCCCTCCCCTCTTAGTGTTGAATATATCCCTAAGTGATCCTACAACCTCTAAATAGAAATTCACCTAAAACTCTTCCAATATTATCTACCATAGATCCCTATTAAAAATTTAGAATACCTTGTTTACTTGAATGTGTCCCAATCCCTCTATTTCCAAGAGGCCTTTTAATAGAAGATTCATACCCTCAATGTGTGTATTTTCCACTATATAAACTTTCCATCTATACCATTATCATCCAACCTATCTAAAAATATTATATACATACTAATATAATGATATCAATATCATTAGTATAATAAAATGTTATTATGTTGATGTAACAACCATTGTACATCTCCCCCTATTCCATTAAAAAAATGAAAACATCACTCGTGTTATGTGGGGAAAACTTCCTCTATGAATGACATTTTTCATTTTTCATTACCACCCTACATGAATGGTTGGAAGAATGTATTTAATGAATACAAATTATATTTATCACATGATTATGATTATATAAATATATATTATAAATTTTATTACTATCTAACTCATTATTAATATACCACCTTTTATTCATTAAAAACTACCAAAACAAGCTCATCACCAATTTCGCCTTTACAAATAATAACTAAAAATCTAATAGAATGAAATTAGAACATTATAAATTTTCATATAAATTTTATTCCATCAACATGAATGGTAATTTATGTTATGAATATGGTTATGAAATGGTAACAAATTATTGAATGTTCTATATAAAATAACTCATTATTATTAGTAAATCACCTGAAACATGTTCTTCATAGATTACATTGTCATAAACCATATCAATTCCTTCCATAAAATGAATGTTTGACTTCATAAACTATTAAAACTAAATTATTACACTCCCTTGAATAATTTTGTAATGATGAACATAATATCAGTGATTGATGATCGACATCACCATTAAGAAACTTGTATGAAACAATCCAAGTTACTAACAACTGATGGTGAAAATAGAAAATAAGTAACTAATAAATTTATAATAAATGATTATAATTATAGTATATAAAAGGAAGTAGATTTGAATAAGAATATTAAATAATTTATTAATATGGTTATTTTTATTATATAGGTGTTTAAATAATTTTCATGGAAATTGGGAATAATGGTAATGGTTTTGTCTTAATTCTCTTCATTGAGGCAAGTCTTCATATTATGCAGTAATTATTATTTTATATGGTGTAATTATGTCCCAATTTTTCTTTAATTTTTATTAATAAAATTATTTAATGGGTTTAAAAATATATTCTATGTTCTCTCATTTAGTATCATTTGATTCTAAAGTTACCAATACCATATGTATGTTGTTGAATCAGCCTCCTTTTCATTGAGTCATAATTTTTATCCCTTGAAAATGTTTTTTTAGTTACTTATATTCTTAAATTTAATTACATTATATGATAATTTCTACCTCCATCTAGGAAATTTATATTTTTTCATCAAAATCAACATCTTTGATGTATTTCTTTCTTTAGTAAAGAAACTATTTTGTAAATAATAATTCTCATCCTCCATAATATACTCCTATTTATTTTCCATACGATTTTATTCTAAAAATATTTTATTTTTATATTTTGAATCCAAAATTTGTATTTTATCATGTGAAATTCTTATTTATCTTTACCTATTTCAAAATTATTTTTTTAATCCTTTTTATTATTTTTATTTCAATAAAGGAATTCTAAATTAATAAAAAGGCCTTTCCTTTCATGTTTATAACTTTTTTCTTCAACTCTTAATTTTTTTAATTAATAAATATTTTATTTAAAGGTCCCATTTATATGATTTCATTATAAATAGTGATAAAAAATTATTCAAATAAACTTACCAAAAATAAATTTTGAATGTTACACGCAACTGCATCATTTTACAATAATGTTAAAATGTATTGAGATTTTTTTTTATGATTTAACATCCATTTTCCTATAATACTATAAAATATCGATATCATTTAATGATAAGTTTTATGTATTATACTCTAAATTATCTTTTGAATTTATTGTTTATACCATCACTTGTTCATAAGGGTTATGTTCTTTATCACTCTTCATCCAGCTCTTGGTTTTATTTTTATTCTTCATTTTTATATTGTTTAATCACATGGGTGTATTATATATCACTTCCAATATTTAATTATCCATAAATTCATTACTCTATGTAGTTTGAATACATTAAATATTTAATGGTTTTTACCAAGAATGTTATTACAATTATTGATGAGGGAATTATTGATAATTCATATAATAGTTATTTCAATCTGAACAATTATATATTACTAAGGCATGTTTATTGTGTATTTTTAATCTATATATTTAATATAAGGATTGATTTGGACTTTTTTAGGGATGGGTTGGGACATGAATAATATATCCCCTCTATTCATAAGTAAGTCTCATGGGATTAAATATCTCATATACTTGGTGTAATCCTTACTCGTTTATATATAGTGTCCTGGAAGGAGTCCACAAAGCTATGTTAATGATATAAAACCTTATACATTACATAACTATAAAATCATTTATTTTTATCCATGTGATTATTGAAATTTCTATGTTATTCATGGATATATTACAAGATCATGTTATCAATTATATGACATTATTTTATGATTATTTATTCATATAATATAAATCATTCCTTGTTTATTCCATGATATATTTTTTCATACACTACCCCTTACCGAGTGTCTGATATCACCCTTCTTGTGTTTTCATATCCATCATGTCATGAAGAAGAATATTAAGTATGATATGTATATATTGGTATCATGTGTGGATAATTCTTTAGGATATGTTGAATACTAATTGTAAAATAAGTAATCCTTGGTTTAATAAAAAAACCCCATCAAATGAGAAATATATGAGTTTTTTTAGTTAATGGTTTTTCATAACCCTATAAAACTCAGAACATAAATGATACTGGGTATGTAATTTAATAAATATTTTTTCTTGATATTGTAATTATGGATGGTTTATTGTCTTTTCATTAGTTGGTTTCAAAGCTGATATTTAAAAAAAATATGATTATTAGCTCCAGATCTCAGAGTACGAGTTTGGAGAATCACAATTGGTATTAGAGAAGAGTTTAGATTATTTTAGCTGTTAGGAAGAGTACATGACCAAGTTAGAGAAGGAAATTGTGGTTGGTATATGATTTTATTTTCAAGGAAATTCTATTTGTTTTGGGAAAATAATAACATCTTTCGAGAGTATACTTAATGAAGGTATATATTGATTATTATACAATTTTATATTATTTAGGGATATGTGTTAAGTTAAATTATGGGAGAATAGAATTCCATGAATTTTATGTTTATGATATATTAATAAATATCTTGGTTTAATTATTATTAGAGATTAGGTCTATAATACAGTAGTTGAAACCCTCCATATAAATCTAAATATAGGAATAAATCCTAATATTTTGGTAAAATATAGTGTGTGTAATTTACTAGAAATGAAATACTTGTCTTCATATAAACAAGTGGTTGAAAGCTCTAGCATAGATGCACCTGGGGGTAATAACTTGGAAATTGGTTTATTGAGTAACAACTTAATCTTAACTCGGTGTATAAAAAATGGGCCTTACTGCACACCAGATTTGACACTCCTAGGGAATATTTATTTGGATGATTAATAATATAGTTATAAAAAATTATGGTGGATTTTAATGAATTATTATATCATGAGTCATAACTATATTTAAAAACCCTCATCTTTTTTCATTAGTGAGAACAATTAAAATTTCGAGGATGTAATTTATTTAATGCGGTGGAATGTAACACCCCATAAATTATAATACTTTAAAGTTATGATAGATTATTTTACATGAAACATTACATGAACAAGAAAAAAACTATAAATAAAATATATCCATTGTAACATAGTCTTTGAATTATTAGGTATAAATAAAAGTAACCATATTATGAAATCAATATAGAAAGTAAAAAAATGGAATCATGTAGTGGACCCCTTCATGATGGGGATTATTTTTCTAATCTTATAAGGGATGTAGCTTTACCAGGGTATTACATAGAATTATCCCAATCCAAAATCCAAAAAGAGTGGCTTTAATGGAATCATTTTTCAAATAAATTAAATCTCATGGAGATCACTACCTGGTCTATGCAAGATGAATCACTACCTTCAGCTATCACTATTCCTTATTTTGTCCTTAGGTCTAACATGAAGATATTGAGGGTTTTTTTAAGTAGAACTTATGATGATATAAACATATAATTATTAAATAAATAAATTATATATTTATATAATTCCCATTTTAAAAAATTACATATTTTTTTTAAAATAAAATAAAGGTCATTTTAGTACAAATATATTAAATTAATGTTGCTAAAATTTGAAAAATCATTTTTCAACAAAAGAAGTTTTTATACATCATATGTTATTAATTTACAAGGTAATTTTATCATATTTAGACATTTAATTATATTAAATGAATTTAAAATTTCAAATAAAAACATCAAAATTTGGTAAGACGGGTTATCTTATATTTTTAGAAAAATAATTATTACCACGGTAAATAATTAAACTTGTTAACAAAGGGTAAAAAGTGGTAATACTACACGGAATAAATTATAACAAATTAACGTGACACATAGACATTATAGAATAAATTTTTTAATTATGAAATTCATTAACACATGTATGACTAATATTTATTTACCTAACTCACCTAATTCCCATGAAATTTCATCTTTTCCCTTCACTTAACCTTTGTTTCCAAGCAATGTCCCACATTCTCACCTATAAAATGAGTTCACTTCCACAAAATTAATGACACAATTATCCTTAAAAAATATCTCAAAATTATTCTAATTTATCTCCCCTATATCTATATTCCACATTATTCATCCCCTAGATACAAGAAAGTATTCCCACACATCTATTTCCAAGAGGTCATTCATGTGAAGAATCAAGCCCTCAATGAGAGTATTATCCACTCCCTAACATGTTTATCTATATCATTCTCATAAAACCCCTCCAAATATATTATAACCATAATAATAAAATTAAATCAGTATCATTAGTATACTAAAATGTTATTATGTTGATGGAATAACCATTATTTATCTCCCTCTCATCTATTGGTAAATCAAAACATCACCCGTGTTATGTGTGGACTGCTAACTCCCTGAATGAAGTATTGTATTATTCATCACCACCACACATGGATGGATCTATGAATATATTTAATAAATAAAATTAAATTTATGAATGATTAATATTATATATATATAAATTACATATTATATTAATATATATCCCCTTATTAATATAAAACCATTTATTCATTAAAAATTACTTAAACAAGCTCATCACTAATTTAATCTTCCCATATCATAAAAAAAATTTTGGAATGAAATTAAAACATTTTAAATCAATATTGAATTTCTATTATAGTACCATGAAAATAAATTTATGTTAATAATATAGTTCTATAAGGGTAAAACTTAATTTAATGATCTATATAAAACAACTCGTTTTTATTAGTAAATTTTCCTAAATGTGTTTGTTATGGATTCTATGCTCGCAACCCATATCCATTCCTTTCATAAAATTAAATTGGGGATAAATAAACAATTAAATCAAAATAATTCCACCACATTGAATAATATGGAAATTATTAACTTAGTATTCCAGTAAAAAGATAAACCTCACCATTATGACACTTGTATGGAACAATCAAATTTAAAAACATGCAACAATGTAAATAAACAATAACCAAATGATAAATACGAAATAAATGATTATAATTGAGGAGTATAAAATTTAATATATAGGAATAAGGTTTTTAAATAAGTTATTAAGATGGTTTTTTATTATATATGATATTAAATAAATTTTATGGAAGTTGGGAATAAAATTAAGGGTTTCATCTAAATTTCCATTTACTGGGTATGTTTTCATATTATGAACCTATTATTCTTTTATATGGTGTACTTATTGCCCCATATGAGTTTTAGTTTTTCTCTATTGACTATGTTTTTATATGATTCCTATATTCTTCCATTTATTTAATTAATATAGGAACTCTTATTTTCCTCTAGGGAATTTAATTTTTTTCATAAAAACCCTATTCTTTTATGTATTTCATTATTTAATAAAAATGTTTTTGTTAAGAATAATTCTCATCCTCTCCAATAAGCTCTTTATCTTATATTTCCATATTATTCAATCAAAAAATGTTTTATTTTCTTATTATAAAAAAGGAATTATCTAATATGAAATTATTATTTCCTTTTAACACTTTTCAAAAGGAAATTTTATTATCCTTTTTAGGATGTGGGTTTCAATGAAGTTATTTTTAATAAATAAAAAAGTTTTTTTCCTTTCACATTAATATCATTAATATTACACTATACATTTATTAACTTAACAATTATTTCATTTTAAGGTTCTATTATTGATATTTCTTTCTAAATAATGATTTAAAACTTCTTCAAATCAACATCTAAATATTAAATTTGGAATGTAACTCATATTTCATGCTTTTTTGACAATGTTAAAATTTATTATAAAATATTTCTTTTTGATTTCGCTACCATTTTCCTATAAAACTCTAAAATATCTATGTCCTTTGGAGTTATATTTCATGTATTACCCTATAAATGATCTTTTGAATTTTTATTTCATACTCCACCTTATTCATAAGATTTATGTTCTATATCATTATTTATCCCTTTCATTATATCAATTTCATTAATCGCATTGGCGTATGCTATATCATTTACATTATTGACTTAATCATATATAATTTAATTTATATGGTGTTAATAAATTAAATATTAAATTTTTTTTATCAAGATTTTTTTTCAATTTATTAAATTTATAATTATTAACAATCCATATACTAGTTTTTTAAATATAGAGAATTATTTATTACTATGGAATGTCAATTATGTATTTTTTATTCATTACTTTCATATGATGAATGCATTACACTTATTTAGGGATGGATTGGGTAAAAAATTATATATACCCTTGATGCATCGGTGGGTATCATGAGAAAACTATCATGATTACTTTGTGTAAAACTTATATATTTATGTATAATGTCTTGAAACAAGGCCTTGACGATATAATTATGATGTATAACATCATGAATTCCATCACTATAAAATCAATTATTGTTATACATGTGATTTTTTACATTGATATGTTATCCATATATATATATATACATATATTAAATTCTCATGTTTTAATTTATATAGAATTATTTGATTATTATTTATTCCTACCATAATATCCATGTCTTATTTATTCCATGATAATATCTGTTATATTCTACCCCTTACAAAGTGTTTGAGTTCACCCTTATTTTGTATTCTTTTTCCCTAGGTTATGAAGAAGAGAATTAAATGTGATATTTTAATAACCTTGATTTTATATCTGGTAAGGATCATTTTAAATTTGGTCTATTTATTTGTTTTAGACCTAATATGGATGCCTAATGAGTTCACAGTTTTTTCATGGGTGTTCAGGGATTTTTTGGAGCTTAGAACCCTAGATGGTATAGAAAATTTCTTGGATGTGAAGTTAGTAGAAACTGTGCAAAATTGTCTGAATTGGTTTCCTAACCATGCAAGGGAAGGAAAGTGGGACTTAAGAGGGCGTACAGTTTGAGGAAACTATGTGGACATGGGCACATTCTCATGCAAGGGTAACTGTAGTTTTTATAAGATCCTACCATATAGTTTGCACATGGTTAGTCAAACTGTGTGAAAGAAACTATGAGGGGTCCCCCCTTAAGAAAAGGGAGGCACACAGTTAGTGCACAATTATTCCTACCATGCGGCCAAACCATGAAACCCATATATTTTTGGGTAAAACTACTGTTTTCCCCTTAAATCTAATTAAACCTCTTCTCTCCTCTCATTACCCCTACAGTGGAAATATGACCTAATCTCCATCATGTTTGAGCTCTCAAAGACTCTTAAGATAGGCTTCTTTATATCTTCTTTATCTGAGCTCAGATTCAATATATGGTTGTAACATTGGAATACTCTATCTAAGATCTTCAATCAACTTTCTCTATTATTCATTTATGTTCTACTTTATGGAGTTATTTTGATGAAGGATTGTATTCCCTATTTTTACGGCATTGATCTGTTCATAAATTTTCTTCTAATTATTTCTAATCTATGTGCTGATACTATATGAGGATAGTGATACAAGTTTGAGTTTGGTGGTTTATGATTTATCCATCAAATATCAACATTTTATAAACTTTCATCATTTTTCCCACACCGATTTCATTGGGAATTTCTTATTAAATTAATATTCCATGATTATAATCATCACGATAGTATTATAGATCCTTGTTTATATATGTGATTATCACATTATTTGAGATTATAACATCAATGTTGAAAACCCCAAGTAGGTTGTTACCTCTTTTATTTCTTTAGTGGCATGTTATGACTATCTGTGCAACTGTTCAGGTGAGAAAGACTTGTTCTCATTAAAGGTATGTATTATAATCAAATAAATTAATAGTTAATGGATATTACATGAATGAAATCACTTAAAACATCTAAGGTAAGTATTTTAAGTTAATCAATGAATATTTAAATGGTTAAATGAAAAGTATATATATATATATATCACTTGGGCTAGCTAAATTTTAACTGAAAGGTAATTGGTTGCATGTACTTATCTTGGATAGTCATGATTATGAAAGATAAAGGAATCAAACTAATAATTCAATATGGAATGAATTTAATAAATGGTTTCATGTCCGAAATATCATTGTCACTAAGTATGAAAGGAAATGGAATTAGATTTCTGATTATTAATTTGAATGAATATTACTTGACCTTAATTGAATAAATAATTATGTATAAGGTTCCTATTGAAAATAGAAATTTTTATATTTATAAGAGTTTTCAGACTTGATCCAACCTTATATTCCAAAGGGAATTACTTAATAACTTATATGACGCCATTCTGATTCAAGGATTCAATTTCCAAGGGAGATAACCACATTTGAACATGGTCCTTGCCTACTAGAGGATTCCTAGAATGATTTCGTGTGATCCCTTCACTATCTTTAAGATATTAGGATTCTATGGATACACTCCTTGGATCTATCTTGATGTATTTAGATAAGTGGTTCCATGGATTCACCCCATTGGGCCCAGTCATGCTTAACCCGTTCAACCTTGGATGAGATCCTTGGACTCTGTTAGAATTATTCATAGTGTAATGCCTTGGGATATACCCCTTGGATTACACACAGACCCCCTTAGTGAGGCTTCATGTTATTATGGAGTTTATTCGTCCCCTGAGTTCAAGGATGCCTGGGTTATTACCTTATATCCTCTATCATTATCATCATAATTAAGGATCCCTTAGTTATTACCTTGGACCCTCTGTTATTATTATCATTATAGGATGCCTTGGTCATACCATGAATCCACATACTTCACATATTATAAACTGAAATGTAATTAATTAAATTATTACATGTTCAATAACCAGTTGAGGATGAAGCAAGTATCTGGGTATCATTATTACTGTAATTTCTTACTTTTATATATATCTGTTCACTATTTCAGTTTATATTTCACAAAATGGATGGTACAGAAATTGTTGGTGGTAGCCTGGGAAGATTTATCTCACACCCTATCCAATCTATCAATGGTACCCAGGATGATTATATGTATACATGTGTTGATATGGGGAAGCATCCCACCCTGGACACCTGATCATGACTGATTGGAGTAGGACGGAGCTCGGTAGCAGATGACTAGGGCTAGTAGTTAGGATGCCTAGATAGTTTTTCTCATCTATTTTCTTCTTTTTTATAGCATGGATTTTCTACTACCATGTATAACTATTTTATAGTTTTTTAGAGACATTACATGTATCATCATAAATTAAATATGATTCAATTTCTAGTTTTTGTTTTTTATTTATTTCTTGGATGTTTATTCTTACCTTTCACTACTAGTTTCATTACTTATTATATATCTCCTACTATTTATCAGTTATTATATTATCCATTGTTCTCTAATCTTGTAATGAGGGTATATTCTCTCCACAAACACTCATTAGATCATTGTTTCTAGTTTTCAGCGTCTGGCATATGTGGAGGCACACTTGAGGCCATGTGTCCAACTAGACTCGCATCACCTTTGAGTGGCACCTGAGTTCGAGATGTCAAAAAGTGGTATCAAAGAATTTTCTTTTATTTTTTTCATAATGTTTGGGATTATAGAGAAGTGATTATGAATATGTTGGAACTTGGTTATGATCCATGCCTAAGAGTAGCTAACCCACATTCGAGGTAAATACCAAGTTTCCTAGGAATGGGAAGTTTTTGTTCTATTTTTTCTTATTAAAGTTGAAATAATTTCACTATTGGTCGACATATATGCTATTTCCTGGTAATTATTATTATTATTATGATTGATTATTGCATTTTATCCTTAGCACGATGAGATGAGGGTAGGTAAGCATCAATCATGCATTTTTATAGGAACCTAGAATTCACATTCCATGAATATGTTGTGCCATATTGGTGAATTTCACTATTTACATTGCTTGTGTTTCCTATGATTTTTAAGTGATCCATGGTTGTTATATATATCCCTATGACTCTAACATCTTCTACAGGGTTTGGAGTTGGTTATTTAAAGTTTCAGAATCAATATAAATAGTGTTTTATTGTATAGGTTGATTATGGAATCTTAAATAGATGGTTTCTACCTAGGATATTTATGTACCTCTTGTTACATGAACCACACATTAGCTACAATTGAGTGATTTAAAGTTTCAATTAACAAGGTATATGTTCCCTCATGGATTAGAATAAGTAATCTATTAAGTCTATCAATATTATATTACCCGTTACATTCAATGACTGAATTTAGATGAGGTTAAATAGAAATTGAATTCGTGTTGATTTTAGTGATAAGGTGTATATTCCCTTATTCACTAGGAATAGAGATCCATTTATATACCTTTTTATATATAAGTAAGAAAATGAAAACTATAAGTGTAAATCTTGGATTATAAAATAAAACGTTTTCCTATAAATGAAGAGGAAGTGTGTGACTAGCCCTTTCACTTGCTGGAACCCCAATAAATCAAAAATAAACACTTACTAATACTAGGAATTATAAGTGGGTAGTTGGGGTAGTAACTTGGTAAGTGATGCCTTATTATTATGAAATACATACACTTGTGATTTTATCCACTCTTAAATATTTTTTTGAGGCATGTTATTAGAATTTGTAGATATATGAAACCATGAAGTCCTTGTGTCATGTGTCAGGAGGGTGGTGAAAACCATGATCCAAATATGGTGGGCCTTGAGTTTCCAGACATACTGCCAGGAGTTTCACTTTAGCCACCCCCAATTACACCCAAGCTTGGAATTGGATCATAGATTCATGTGTGTTTCCTATGTCTGATGCAGTCCATGCAGTGTTCTCCACGACCTACACCTATGATGGCTAATCTGGAATGTAAGTTCCAACAGAAGCATACTCTCATCTTCTTGGGGTAAGGTGGTACACAAGCTGATGAGTCTTAGTTATAGTACACTCTTTCTATCTTTGATCATCTGGAGATGCCTCTAGAGAGGAGGGTCATGATTTTCACCCACATGCTACATGATTCTGCCAAGTGCGGGTGGGATGTGATTACCTAGGGTGGTCATCATCAGGGCATGGTCTGGGTTGACTTCAATACTGTCTTCTATGAGTAATTTTTTCCTTAGAAGCTAAAATATGACAAATCCATAGAGTTCATGTATACATATAAGGGTTCCATGTCCGTTATGGACTAATCAATGAGTTTTAATTATTTAAAGTGCTTTGTATCTCTTTTAGATGGCGATGAGTTTTTGCGTGCTAGATGTTTCGAGGATGGGCTTAATTATTCCATCCATACTCAGGTGAATGACTTTCACTAACCTAACTTTTCTATGATCGTGAACCAGACCCTTATCCCTTAGTAAAACCTGAGGGAATGTGATAGATCTGAGCACATAAGTTCATTGCTGAGGTAAGCCAATAGTTCTTACTATAGTAGAAATCATTCCCTTGAGGTTTATAATCAGAGTAGTGGAAACTAGACTATCTACACTATAAGCACCATCATATTCCATAGATATGGATGGTAGGGGAATCTAAAGCCTCAATTTGATAGAGCCCACCTTGAGTTTCATTCTTGTGGTTGTATAGGGAATCATCAAAGATTTTTTAAGCCCATTCCATATAATTTCAGTGGAAGAGGCTCTTCACCATCACCACCTTCAACAGAAGGATATTTTATGCTGTTTTAGGTAGGGAGTTGAAGAAGCACTAGTAGGATAGGATGAGAAGAAGATTAAGGTCATGGTAACCATACTTCTGATTATCAGTGACAGTAGAGTGGACCAGATTAGGGTAGCCATGTATCATGTTAGTTTCATGTATTATAGCTGATACCCAAGGATTAGAGTATATAACCATCTATAGTATGAGTTACTATTCTAGTATCCTCCACTATTTAATCTCTTTTATTCGATATAGGTGATTCATACTCTTTTTTTTGACAAAGGGAGATGATATATTAATTATGAAGGTCAGCAGTTACACGGTCATGCAACCAAGAAGGGAAGTGGTCAAGCTAGAGATGATTCACGCCGGACGTGCTGAAAGATGCTAGGTGATGGGATGCTTAATTTCCGTCCCTTTTAATGGAGGAGAAGGAGAAGGATGTAAAGCATGGACTGAGAGACTGGATGTTCCTGATCATGGGGCCAAAAGAATGGAGGCCGCCATCATTAATCCAAATATTGTTGATGATGGTGAGACAATCAGATTCAATGTGAATAGCTTTCCATTCTCGATATTTTGCAAGCGTAAGCCCGGTGAGTACAGTGAAGGCTTCGACAATAGCAGGCTCTTAGAGAGCGTGGTGAGATTCATGTTTGACAGAAATGATCTGACCATGACAATCCTGTGCCAAAAGTCCAATTCCGACAAAACCATCCATGGACAGAGATGCGTCAACATTAATCTTGAGGATTCCTTCTGGGGGGGGGGTACCATCTTAAAGCAGCTGTGTGAGAACCAAAGATCCCATGATGGTTAGAGTCCTGATTCCACCCCTCAATCCAGAATGAGGGTCGTTCAATCCAGAACTTGGGGGGATTTGCAATGTGATTAAAGATGAAGTCATTGTGTCGCGTCCAGACGATCCATGCCACAATGAAAAATGAAGCAACTTTGTCCGTAGTGAATGAAGACGACCACATCATTAGCAGTGTCGGAAGGTCCGGCACCGTATCCACCATAGGCTCCAGATCAGAGCCCCAAAATTTACAGATCTCTTTCACCCCTGGGCACTGGGTGATCGCATGCAAAGGAGATTCTAGTGCACCCAAGCATATGGGACATTACTTGTCATTCATGACATGTCGGTGGGTGAGGAAGTCCATAGTGGGAAGAATACCTGTACAGACCTGCCACCAGAAATAACGGATTTTCGGGGGGGGGGGACCTTAAGATGCCAAAGGGTTTTCCAGAGCCCTCCCCTTTCCTCGCTTTGAGTATCGAGAGCAAGCCTATAGCTTGACTTCACCGTATAAGATCCAGAGAAATAATTGCTCCAGAAGGGACAATCTAGCCCCGTCTCCCTCACACAGGGGATGCTAAGAATGATCCTTATGTCCCTTCCGTTGAACCAAGAGTTGATTTTATCAATACACCACCCAAGACCATGATCGTTGAACAAGCAGCAAATAGTGACGTTCTCATATCCAGGTACAACGAGGGAGGTATCTTGCAAGCCATCTTTATCAATCATCCAAGGATCTGTCCAAATTTTAATTTTCGTACCATCTCCGACCCTCCATCCCAGCCCTTTAAGAAGTAAATTTTGTGATCCCCAAAGGCTTCTCCATAGAAAGTTGGGGCGGGGGCCAAGGGAGGAGTTCTAGAAATCTGATTGGGGGAAGTATTTTGCATGAAGAATCCGCGCACAAAGAGAGGATGGATGAATCATGAGGCGCCAGCCTTGTTTAGCCAAAAGGGCATCATTAAAGAGTCAGAGGTCTCGAAATCCCATTCCGCCGCCTATTTTAGGGGTGAAAAGTGACTTCCAAGCAAACCGGTGAGTTCTTTTCCAGCCATTATTATGACCCCACTAGAATTTAGGAATGCGGGAGTGGATATGGTCAACAAGCATGCCAGGAAGCTTGAACATGGACGTAATATAGATAGGGATGGACTGCAGAGCGTCTTTGATGAGTGTTTCCTTAACCGATTTTGAGATTGTTTTCGGATTCCAACCTTGGATTTTTTTCTCTATTTTATCCAACATTGAAGAGAAAATTTCTTTTTTTTTGAGAAAACAACAATGGTGGGAAGCCCATGGTATTTTTTGTGTTTTTCAACCATTTGAATGCCTGCAGTAAGACAAAGCTCTGATCTCTTGGTCGGTGGGACTCCAGAACTAAAAGAGATTTCTGATTTGGATGGATTGATCACTTGTACAGATGACCTCTCATAAAGGCGGATCACCTGGTATATAGAGAGGAATTCATTATGAGTAGCTTTGGAGAAAAGAAGGCAGTCGTTGGCAATGAAGAGGTGCGAGACAGGTGGGTTGGCCCAAAAGACCTTTGCCCCATGAATCCCTTTTGAGGTAGCGGCCGAGGAAATGAGGTTAGAGAAGACGTCAGCCACCAGGATGAAGAGAAAGGGGGAAAGGGGATCTACCTGGCGGAGGCCACGGGTAGGTGAGAAGACTTGGGTGAGTCCACGATTAATGTTAATCCGAAAAGTGACGGACGAAACACATTTCATGATCATATCTGTCCATTTGGGGCAGAAACCCATTTTTGTCATGATGTCCTAGAGAAAGTTCCATTCCACTTGATCATAGGCCTTAGTCATATCTAGTTTCTAGGCCATAATACCTCTTTTCGCAATGGATCGCGTTTTCATAGAATGAAACACTTCATGGGCCACAATGGAATTATCTGTGATAAGCCTCTTTGCTACAAAAGCACTTTGATTTTCAGAGATAATAGCAGGTAACCACGTGCGCAGATGATTAACTAGGACCTTTGAGAAAATATTGTAGGATACGTTACAGAGATTGATATACCTGAAGTCCGAGGCCGCAAGGGGTTTCTTGATCTTTTAGATGAGAGTAAGAATTGTCACATTGATAGAGAAGAGGCTGATTTCCCCAGCCCAAATTCCTTTTAGGAGCATGCATATGTCCGGGCCAATAATGTGCCAGTATTGCTTAAAAAGAGAGCATGGAAGCCATCAGGAATGGGGGCTTTTGTGGAGTGGATTTGCTTGAGAGCCTGGAGGATCTCATTGTCCGTGAAATCTTTTGTGAGCTAGTGGTTCATCTCGTTGGTAATCACATGTTTGATGCAGGACTCAACCTCTGATGAAAATATGGACTCTCCTGTAGTGTAGAGTTTTTGGAATAGCATGAAATAATATTGTGGATACCTTCAATGTTGGACACTGTTCCCCCATCAGGGTGGGTGAGGACCAAAATGTTGTTTTTTCAGTGCCTGGAAGAATCCTTATGGTGGAAGTAACAGATGTTTGCATCCCCTTCTTTGATGTGGATTTCTCATGCGTGCATAGACCATAAGATTTCTTTAATGTGAAGAGCCTCATCCAGTTCACTTTTCATACTAGCAATTTTGGAGAGAATATCATCTGTTGGGGGTTGGGAAAGAAGTCTAGTGAGTTGATGTTCAAGGGAGTTACACCGCTTGTCGTGTTGGAATTTTTTTATTGCTCCATGATCTTAGATTAGCAGTCACCTGCTTGAGGTTGAAATTGAAGTCTTCACTTCCACCCTACCAACATGATCGAATAACTTCTTCACACTCACAGTCTTTGGACCGATAGCTTTCAAACTGGAATGGTTTCCCGCGTCTTGAATTGCGGCCACTATGAGAGAATTCGATAACGATAGGGCAATGGTCCAAATAGTTTGGAGCTAAGTGGGAAATGTGAAACATATTGAAGATATTAGTCCATTTCGTCGATCCTAGGTATCTGTCCAGGCACTCAGAAATGCACGTGTTTTCAGTGTTCCCCCGAAACCAAGTGAAGGGGCCGCCTGTATGGCCCAGATCAGCCAAGTCCGCCCTAAAAAGCACATCACAGAAGCCTTCCATCGAGGCAAAGGTCCTATGTGCTCCACCGCATTTTTCATGCTAGAATAGAATCTCGTTGAAATCACCTCCAAAGAGGATAGGGCCAGTAATACCTTATCGTAAAGAGCAGAGAAGTTCCCAGGATTTCCATTTATCATTTTGTGAAGGCTAGCCGTAGAAGCCTACAAATTTCCAAGGTAGAGAGATGTTATCATGGATGGAAGAAACCACATGATGCGCCAAGTACGAGAGGATTATAACTTTGACATTGTACTTCCAGAGAAGGCCCAGTTCCCCTGAGTGTCCTTGGCAGGGAACTGGGAGGCAACCCTGAAACCCACATTTGAGAGCAATGCAATTTTTGTCCTTGTAATCCAACATGGTTTCGAACAAAAAAACCATATTAGGGTGACTTTTTGCGCAATGGAGCTGGAGAATCCAAACCATTTGTGGGTTTCCAAGCCCCTGATAGTTCCAACATAGGATTTTCATTGCTCTAGGCGGGGCTGGGACATACCCACCTCCACCTTTGAGACATCATAGAACTATCCATTTCCTGCCGCTTTCCACCTTTTTGGGAGGCGTTCAGTCACTTTACTATCATCCAGATGTCTTTTATGTTCCTAGGATTTTTCATTGGTAGTATCACCACTCCTATCTCCACGATTTAACCTTTTCCATGTCCGTTGAGTAAAGTTACCGGATGGTTTAATCCCATTCGTATTGGCTTCATCCATGAGGTTGATCCCTGGAGCATCAGACACTGGACCAGGAGAAGACTATGTTGATTTGATACAAAGTTTCCTGGGGTCAGAAACTAGGTCGGGTGGTTCCTTAAATTTTTACCTTAGTCCAAATGGTGGTGAGACGCTGTCTTTCATAGGTGCAGGGGTCAGACTTGAGAAAACGGTCGGGTCCGAACTCTGACTCACATGCTTGACCCCACTTCTAGCCCCGTTCATTACGCTATCTGAAGACCCTCCTTCCACCCACTGGTCATCATGATTTTCCCCCTAAAAAACTAGAGGTCCTAGCATGATGGTGTTATTGAGTTCTGGTTCAGTTTTCTTGGAAAAGGCCTTCGCTAATCGGTCATGATCCTTTTGTTTTTCCACCTCAGAAATAGTCACGAATCCTGCTGTTTTTGCACAGAGCCAAGGTCTATATTTCAAGATGATGGTGCCTTATCCATTCTCCTTCCTCATATCACAAACTTTCTCGAGGTGTCCGATACGCCCACAGAAAAAACAAAAAATTGGGAGTTTTTTAAATTTGAAAGAAATCTAGGCATTTGAATCATAAATTGATAAGAACAGAACCCTCATAAGTGGCTGTGTCACATCAAATAAGGCTCTGATACTCACCACGGGTCCCCAGTGAATGGGGTCAGATTGGTCCCAGTACAGGAATTTACCAACACATTCTACAATTTCTCGCATAACACATTCTGTTCTACCATGAAACAGAATTCATTTTATTCGTATCCAGAAGGGTGATTGAGTCAGTTTAATTTCTTGAATGTCATCCCCCCTGAAAAGTCATCCATGAGAATGATTTGATTATCGAAAGACCATGGTCTGACTTTGAGAACCTTTTCTTTATCTTTATTGTTGAAAAATTAGAAAATAATTGTCCCGTCTCCCACTTCACGTATGGAAACTCCATCCTTCAATATCCATAAGTTTTGCAGATTATTTTTTAAAGCCCCCAGGTTGAATGAACGTTTTGCTAATAATTTCCCTACCACCAAGAGCGACATGCGGTGTGACAGAAAGGAATCTTCATTTTTTCATGTTACGATTGATGCTTTCTCTTTGTCAGTCAACGAAAGGTTCTTCCACTGATTTACAAATTCAGATTCCATGGAAAACAAGGAGGACCACCTCAACGTTTCCTCTCGAGCGCACCCTTCACGATCCAACCATTATTACGCACAAGGATTTTTACCACAATCAAAACTATGCAACACAAACCACCGAGACTTCAAAAGTACGAGCCAAAGTCTCAGCGCTACTCAAAATTTAGCGGCCCAGTGACAGTCATCGTGCAGGATCTCCTTTTTGTGGTAGCAAAACCCCAATGTGAGTATCTCCTTTGCGGTCAGAATCATTGCAAACAAAAGTGTGCGCTGAACACCGTAGTCACACCTCAAAAATTCATGATCACAAACCTTTGCGAGTAACTACTTTGCGCTCAACATACCGTGCGAGCACCGCCGTAACACTCTGGTCCTTGCTCGATCCCCACCCAAAGCAAGTGACACCCGCACGCTCAAGCCACCTGTGCGAGAACCACTAACCCCTCAAAGCCCTATGCAATCCCAATCCTACGCGCACAGAACCTGCGTGCTCTGCTAACAATACCCGCTCGCTCAGCACCTACAAAACAACACCATGCGTGATCCCCACCCAGCGCGAATTGCCCCTGTGTGCTCAACACCTGCAAAAACAGCACCTGTGCGTCGCTAACAACATCTATGTGTAAGAAACCTCAGAACCCTATGCGGATGAAATTGAACCTGTAGTCTAGCAAACCCAACCTAGTGCGGATGAAAACTCACGCTGATACCTCCCTACACAAACAACAGTCGCGCTCTCAAGAACATCACGGGAAAAAGTGGATCCCAAAGTATTCATGGACCTTGATCTATACGGGATGAGACCTCCCAGAGCCCCTACCCAGCGCGGTTACTCGCTTTGAGCTCCCAGTCCTTTGTGTCCCTAGGTGCTTCGGCTATCGACCTCCCTGATCGACGCCTCGCGAGCCACAGATGGTACAAGGAACGCCCCAAAAAACCAACAGGACACCAGGGGAGAGAAAACAGGACCCCACGATGTTTCAACCTTGGGATGGAACCCAGATATGCCTTTGGAGCCATGAAATCTAAGGAAATCCAGCAACCTCAGAGAACACCATAGATCCAAAGCTCCAATGCGGACACAGATGAGGAAAATGCTGCAACCACAGAAAACTCCGTCGACGCTGAACCAAAGGAGGAGAAACCAGGGGAAAAACTCAAAACAAACTATCGCCACAGAACCAGAACTCCGATGGAGGAGACTCCAGTCCTAAGAAAACCCTAGGAGGGTAACTCTTATCCACAATGAGAGACTTGGGATATTTCCTTTCTTCTCTTTCAGCTTTTTAGGTGATTCATACTCTTTTATCTCATTAGTGACTATGAAAATTCTCAGGGTGTAATTTTAGTACTTATTTTTGATGATGAACCTATATATGTTATTGGGTGTATAGCCTAAGGGAATATTCTAGTGTAGGGAATTCCCCTTTAGGTAGCCAGTTATCCCATCCCATGGGACCTATTTTTCCTCAAAATTAGAAGATTTTAAATCATTCTTGGAATGGATTTGTTGTTCCATATTATTCCTATGTGAGCTTCTATCGCCACAGATTTTCATTTACACCACCATAGGGTAGAATTTATCTCCAAAAGGGTTAGTGGGATATATAGGCCATTATATATGGTCCAATTCATCATGGGATATGAGGAGTTACTATCCATATTGCTAGTATTTTCATGGAGGAGTATAGAATACATCTGATATACTTTTCTCCATTCATCAATTATTTTAGGGAAGTTTTTCCTGATCATTTTTCTGGATCACCTCCTAAGAAGGAGGAAGAGTTTATGATCAATCTTGTTATAGGAGAAGCTCTAGTGTCTATTACACAATATTGGATGGAACCCACTGAGTTCTGGGAACTCAAAAGATAGTTGGAGGACTTAGAGTCCCATGATTTTATATGGCCCAATAATTCATCTTGGGGTTGAATGGTGATTTTCTCCAAGAGGTGTATGGGTACCTCAGGATATTTTTGGATTATAGAAAATATAACTAGCTTATGGTTAAGAACTTATACCCACATCTTCTTCTAAATGATCTCTTTGACCAGCTGCAAGGATCCCGAGTGTTCTTAAAGATCGACATGAGATCAGGCTATCATCAAGTGTAAGTTAGGAATTCAGACATAGATCATACTACATTTCATAGTAGGTATGGTCTATATGAGTATCTCTTTATTTCGTTCGATAATAAGAACACAACCTCTATTTTCATGGATTTGATGAATATAGTTTTAAACCCCCATCTAGATTCCTTTTTCATGGTCTTTATGGATGACATCTTTGTGTATTCTCATACTCATAGAGACTATGATAAACACCATTAGATCATATTTAATACATAGATAGAGAATAAAATATATTATAATCTTTCTAAATTCCACTTCAAGATTGACAAGGTTCACTTATTGGGTCATATTATCTTGGAACCACGAGTATCAATTTACCCAGATAAGAGGAGTGTTGTAGTTTACTGGAAGCATCCTATGAATGTGTTTGATATAAAAAGTTTCATGGGGATGGATGGATATTACATGAATTTTGTATAGGACTTCTCATTCCTTGATTCACCTCTTACTGCTTTTACAAAGAAGGATTTCAAGTTCTCATGGTTAGAATCATTTGAGAAATACTTTCAAGAGATTAAAGGATAGCTTGTTTTGATACAGTTTTTGATTCTACCCAAGTAAGAAAGATGATGTATAGTGTTCTGTGATTCATCATGAATCATCATGAGTGCAGTGAGGATGCAGGAGGATAGATTCATTGTGTACAGATCTCGGTATTTGAGGTCTCATGAGAGAAACAACCCAACAAATGACCTTAATCTAACAGAATTTGTCCTTGCCTAATGTTGTGAGAGAAACTATCTTATGGGTGAGAACTTTGTGGAGTATACAGACCCTGACATCCTCAAATATATCTTGTCACAACATGAATTGAAACTCAGATAGTGGATATGGGTTGAATACCTTCATTCCATTTACTTCAATCCTGCCTATATGCATGGAAAGAGAAATGTGGTAGAAGATACGCTGAGGTTGAAAACAAAAGTAGAGACCATACAAGAAGTCAGTGATAAATGAGAATTTTTCTCACTCTTTTATGAGAAGTATATATATTTTCATGATATTGATGACAATACTTCCCTTACAACCTTGACATTTACCTCTTTCCTCCTTGATAGACTAAAGAAAATGAGTTTTTTCAGATATCGATGTCTTGGTTCTCCAGGAGTGTATTTATGGTGAGGACCCGCCTATGAATTGGAATATAGATGGAGATGATATCCTCCATGCATATGGTAATTTCTAGGTTCCTATAGACATGAGATTGGAACAAATACTATATCCCCAGACTTCTCAGGGGGAAGTTCATCTAGGCATCTCCAAGATGTATTGAGATACGCAATGCCCATACTGGTGGCTTGGGATGAAACATCAGATAAAATTATTTATCACTAGGTGTTCTAACCAGAACTAGGTGAATGTGGAGAGCCAATTAACTATTGTATTTTTAGAGTTCGTAAAAATCTTTCAATGGAAATGGGAATATGTCTCCATTTATATTTTATTCGTCTTACTAAGGTCACCTTGAGGTACCGAAACATTTTGGGTAGTTGGGGATCGAATAATGAAAGTAGCCCACTTCTTTCCAATATGAGAGACATTATTAATTGATGAGGTAGAAATATTGTATTCCCATGAGATCATATGGATAAATTGGTTCCTCTGTAATGTAATTTTAGATAGTGATTCTTATTCCACAACATGGTTCTGACGTGGGTTATAGAGAGTTATGGGTACACAGTTGCTTATGATTACATCATTTCACCCTCAAACTGATGACCAGTTAGAATGGATGATACATGTTTTAGAGGATATTCTTCAGGCATGCATCCTTGATTTCTTTGGTTAATGGGAATATCATATCCCTATCATTTAGTTCACCAATAATAATAGCTTTTAGGTGATGATTCATATGGATCCTTTTGAGGCCTTGTATGGTAGACCATTCCCTTTACCCATGTGTAGGTTAGAGCTAAGAATGGAAGTGCTACTAGGTCCTCATCTCATGTAGGAGACTTCAGTGAAGGTTCAACTGATCAGGAAGTGTTTTTCCACTACTCAATCTAGACTGAAATCTTATGCCGATCACAATCGATGGTCTTTAGGGTTCAATGTTGGGATCATGTTTTCTGGTGGGTATCATCCAGGATTGGTCATAGATAGATACTGAGTAAAGGGATGCTCTCTCCTCATTATGTTGGGCTGTTCGATATTCTGGAGAGGATCATGTAGGTATACCATTGATTTCTATTATCTCCTAGGTATCATGCCATGCACAACATATTCCACATATCACATCTTTGTCATTATCATTCCAAACAATATCAGGCTTTTGATGTCAAGTAGGTTGAGTTTGATGTTGGTACTTCTTATGAAGAGTATCCTATATGAATTGTTGACTAGAGCACAAAGCCTCTCTGAGGATGGTTTGTCCCTTTAGTATGGGTGATATGGTCACATGGATGTGTATAAGAGGATACCTAGGAGAAAGATACCCATATATGTGCTCAGTTGAATGAGTTGTTCTCTGAAAATATTTCTCCACCCTTGATTGTTGAACTTGGGGACAAGTTCCTTTAAGGGAAGAAGAATGTAAGAATATTGTTTTTATATCAAGTAAGTATCCTTTTAAATACTATATAATTATTTATTTTGGACCTAATATGGATGAACAATGAGTTCACTATTGTTTTATTGGATTCAAGGTCTTGTTTAGAGCTCGGAACCCCGACAGGTGGAGAAAAGGACTAGACTACATTGTTAACAAAAACTGTGTGATCTAGTCCTCATAGTTTCCCTAATTTTGATAGGGATGAAGAGTGGGCATAGGAGGACACACTTTTTGTGGAAAATGTGATCATAGGGGAAAATTACCATGAAATCTTACCTATAGTTTTTAGCAGAGTGTGCCTCACAGTTTGTGCACAATAGTCAAAATGTGTGCATGAAACCATGCGGGATCCCCCTAATGTAGTGGGAGGCGTACAGTTGGCACAAGGTTTGCCCAATTGTGTGGCCAAACTAACAAGTAAGGTGCAGGACTAGGAAAAGTGCCCAGTCCCCCAAATATTTATTAAGGAAAAAGACAGTACATAGTAAAAAGGAAATAAAGAAAATCAAAAGCATACCTCACAACATCATATATCAGAAAGTATCAATGTTCTCACCAACACCACCTTCTGAGAACTCATCCGAATTCGCTGACTCCCATTCAAATTGCAGGGCATATTGAATTATCATTTTGATGTATTTCTCCCTCATACATAACTGCACTGGGGACATAGGCTCATTGGTCTTGCTTCGTCCCCTATTTTGGTCCGTGTCTTTCAATTTTCCACTCTTGGTAGATGACCTGGTGGATACGGTCTTCAGCATGTTGGAGTAATCTTTCCTTGGTTTCCTCTTTGGTGGAGCAGTGGATTCTCCCCTACTTTCATTCCTTTTCACCCCATTCTTGAGAATGTCGCTATAGGATTCCTTCATGTGACACTTAGAACTGCATCGTTGGTTCTCCTTCCCCTCATGGGAAGCACCACCCCACTTATCTAAAAGGATGGAAGGTTCATACACCATTTGAGATCCCTCATTCACCGAGGAGGATGTGGACCGTGAAGATTCCTTGTTACCATCTATAGGTGTCAAACATATAGAATGCTCCCCATTGGCATGATCCCTACAACTTTCCTCTAAGCATTCCTGCCTATCCAAAGACATCTCCATGATATCTTGTTGCTCCATGGTAACAATTTCATTAATAACTTTCCTAGAAAATTTTCCAACTTCAGTTCTAGGGACTTCCTTCACCAGATTCAGAACATAATTCTTCTGTGACCCACCACATCCCTCACTAGGTCCCTCCTGCATCAGAACAACAGTATCCCCAACAACCTCCCCCATCCCCCCATTACCACCAGAGCCAGACTTATCATAGACAACTTTAGACATGTCCTGATGTGGGTATTGTGTTTCATGTGCATTAGGATCTAGATCAGACAAACCTTCAAATCAGTTACCAAGAGACATGACACTAATTTCCTTCAGACTAGTGTCACAGTTCCCATTAATCAATATCCCATTTCCAAATTCAGCATCTGAAACCTCCTTCAACCTACTTGACTCAACTGCAACATTGCAGTTGATATCTTGCTTCAGTCTATCAAAAATTTCTCTAACCGATGGATTGACACACCCATTGGACTCCTTCATATGGACAGGAGCAGCACCACCTAGGGCCTCAATGCCTACATCCCCAGAAGCTACAGCGATGGAAGCATCCCTTAATACACATGTCTCGAGAGCATTATGTCGACAAGGAGCATCAGGAGGATGCACTACAACATCCTCTCTACAATGAGATTTCCAGCGACAGAGGAGATCCGAGTGACCAAGGCGACAACAGTTCACACATTAGAGTGTCCACGACTCGATGTAGACATGTTGATGCCACCTGATCTCACCCTCAACCTCAATGCACACAGATTCAACCGGTTCCTTCAAAACATAAATTGTGCGGCCAAACTAGGAAACCATATTTCTTGGGTAAAATGAACATTTTACTTTAAATATAATAAAACCTAATCCCTCCCCTCATTTCTCCCCCAATGGATAGATGAGATCATATCCCTCACATTTGATCACCCAAAGCATCCTAAGATAGGATTAATGATATTGTCTTCATTCGATCTCATATTCAAGATCCAATCATCATGTTGGAATCCTCCAGATAATCTCTTCATTTTAATTTCCTTATTTATCATTTCTCTTATCCTAAATGAGGTTATTTTGATGCATGA
The DNA here is from genome assembly GCA_963277665.1 of Viscum album. Classification (NCBI taxonomy): domain Eukaryota; kingdom Viridiplantae; phylum Streptophyta; class Magnoliopsida; order Santalales; family Viscaceae; genus Viscum; species Viscum album. The sequence goes on from OY728167.1 coordinate 407,197,352, forward strand.
TCATATTCCCTATTTTGAGCGCGTTGATCCATTTTTCTATTTTTATACTATCCAGGACAAAATAAGGGAAAATATAGAATTAGGAGAGGGATATTGATTCATGGTTGGTGGTCTATGAATCAATCTTCAAGTCTTATAATTTTATAAACCGAATTAATTTTGTGTGCACCAATTTCATCAGAAATTTCTTATTAAATTAACATGTAATTATGTAATCATCATGATTGTTTTATATATCCCCTTCTATATACGTGATTACCACATAGTTGGAGGTTATAACTTCAATGTTGACCACCCCATGAAGAGTGTTTCCCCTTTTATGCCTTTAGTGGATTGTTATGAATATCTGAACCACTATTCAGGTGAGATAGACTTGGCCACATTAGAGGTATGTGTTTTAATCAAATAAATTAATTTCTAATGGACAGTACAAGAATTATTTAACTTGAACCTTATAAGGTAATTTTTTTAATTTAATCAATGAATCATTAAATGTTTAAATGTAATGTATTTATATATATATATATCACTTTTACTAGTTAAATTGTAATTGAATTGTAATTGGTTTCATGTCCTTAGCTGAAATTTTCATGATTATGAAAGGTAAAGGATTGAACCTAATAATTAAATATGGAATGAATATAATAAATGGTTGCATGTACTATTTTTACTTTTCACTTAGTATGAAAGGGAATGGAATGAAACATTTGATTTATTAAATGGCACAAGTATTATATAGAATTAATTGAATAAATAATTATATATATAGTGATTATTAAATATGGAATTTTTTTTATCTTTATAAGAGTTTTCAGACTTGAGATAGACTTGGATTCCCAATGGAATGACTTGAGCACTCAGAGGACACCATTCTAATTCAAGAATCCAATTTACAAGAAAATTACCCTCAGAACACGGTCCTTGTCTACTAGAATATTCCTAGCATGATGTTGTTGGATCCCTCCACTATCTTCTAGATATTTGGATTCCTTGGATACAATACTTGGATCTAGCTTGATGTCTTCAGACAAATGGTTCCATGGATTCACCCAATTAGGTCTTGTTATTCTTAGCCCGTTTTACCTTTGGAAGAGATCATTGAACTTAGTTATAATCATTTATTATGAAATTCCTTGGGAGATTCCCCTTGGATTATACTCATACCCCCTTAGTCAGGATTCATGTTATTACTTAGTTGGATCGACCCATATGGTCAAGGATGCCTTGGATATTACCTTGGATCCTCTTTCATTATCATCATCATCAAGGATTCCTTGGGTATTACCTTGGATCCTATATTATTATTATCTGTATAGGATTCCTTGATTATACCTTAGATTCACTTACTTCACTTATTATAAACTAAAACATAATTAATTAAAGTATTACATGTTTATACACTAACTGAATCCGAAGAATGTATTAGGGTATCTTAATTACTATATTATATTATTTTTATATATAACATTACACTATTTTTGTTCATATTTCAAAAATTGGATATTATAGACACCATTGATGGTGGCCTACTAAGATTTATCTCACACCTTATCCAGGTTAATGATGGTACCTTGGAAGATTATATGTATGCAGGTGTTGATAAAGAGAAGATTTACACTTTGGACACCTAATATTGATTGCTTTCATTAGTATGAATCTTGGTAGTGGATGACCAGTTCATTGCTCAGGATTCTTAGATAGTTTCGGGAATCTTTTTTCTTCTTTTGTATAGAATGTATTTCCTGCTACCATGTATACATGTTTTCCAGTTTTTAGATACATGAAATGTATCATCATCATAATTTGTATATGATTTAGTTTCTAGTGTTTGATTATTATTTAGTTCTTGGATTTTTATCCTTGCCTTTTACATCTAGTTTCTTTACATATTATAATTATTATTCTTCTATCCTTTGGTGTATAGAGAGGCACCCTTAAGTCCATGTGGCCAACCGACTCAGACACCTTTGAGTGGAAATTTGGTTTGGGATGTCACATGTATTTCTAGATGGGTATAATGTGTAGATAATTTTTTGAGAGATGTTGAATAATTATTATAAAATAAGGAATCCTTGGTTTATTGGGTGAAATGATCATTGTATGGGAAAGGTATGGGTTTTTTTAGTTAAAGGATTTTCTTATCCCTATAAAGCTATAAACCTAAAAGGTCAGGCGTATGTTAGTAACTCAATATTTTTTTTTTCATATTTTAATTATTAATGGTTACATCAGGGTCAATTTATTTGGATTCAAAAACTGTATATAAATAATAAGTTTATTAGCATTAGATCTAGGAGTTTTGGTTTGAGGTATCACACCAGTGATTTTCTTTACCTTGACCTATTATAGTGTGAATGATCATTTTGCACCATGGTTTTCTGAAAATATCAACCATTGATTCATGGCATATACCATTGTATCATGGTCATATGTTTTTATAGATAAGATATAAATTCTGAATTACCTTCAAATTCTACTTTATCTCCTTTCATTATCTCTACCCTTGGGTGATTCAGGGGAAATTTTGGGAGACCACTGAACCCCTATTTACTAATATTTGATCATTGGACCTTGATATTGAATTTTTTCTGATTCTAGGTTAGCTATTCCCATCCCATCCATGATATTCTTCCCATTCAACCTTGGGGATCCTTAGTAGTGGTGATGGATCAATTTGAAGGATGTTACAACTATAGTTTTGATGAGTTTTTACCATGGTTTAGGTTTATTAAGGGTCCCCTTGTTCATTTTTTGTCTTTCCTTCATATATTTCACTTTCCGATGTGCAGTGAATTGTAAAGATCTGGTCAAGGTAGGTTATTCAAGAACTCTCATATATATGGTTTATAATGTGGAAATAAAAGTATTTTTTATTCTTTGGGTTTATGATATGGTTTTAATTATCAATGATAATGGACCAGACTTAAATAAATTGATGGAAAAGGGGTTCTTCACATGATTATACTTGATAATATGAAATTTATCATGTTATTGATCCTATTTATAAAAATAAATATTATTGTTGGGTATTTTTTTTCGATAATTTTATTTTTATATTAGAATAAACTTTCATAAAAGGGTAAATAAATAAATATGGTGATCAAATTAGTTACATTTAATTTGATATTGTGGTGATTTTGTATTAAAAATAATGGGGTTGTGTTAGTGGTTGTTTTTGAGGTTGGTTGTTATATTTTTTTCATTATTTTTTGTCCTTTTTAGGGAATTTTTTATTGCTGGAATTGGGTAGTTGGTGATGAAAATATTCCATGTATGTCATAATGTGACATAGTTGTAGATGAAAATTGTGTATTTTAGTTGCAGCTACCTTTCCACAGTTTGAAAGAGTGAATGCTGAGGTTGTTTTTGAACTATGGAATAGATGGCTGATGAGGGATTATTTTTTAGTTTCTCAATAGTCATAGAATATAATTCCTAATGATGAACATGAAATATGTATGGTTGTAATTGGAAAAGGACCTCATACATAATGTTGTAGAAGATGAATTTTGGAATCAAGGGTGAGCTCAGAAAGTAAAGTAGAAGACCTTATGTTTGAAATGGATAATATGTAAGAGTTTTTGTTTGTACATATAGAGGAATTTAGGAGAATTTTCAATGGGTTAAATCTTTAAATATGGGATAGATCATACATAAGAGATCCTACCCATATGTATGACTTGAAGCTTGATGATACATAAAGGATACCAAACACTCAACCTATATACATAATGGTTACGAATTATATATATAAGAGATGAAGATAATATGTTAGGGTCACCTTGACTGATAAAAAATATTTATAATGACCTAGTAGTGATATATATTATTTTTTCTTTACTATGTGAGTGAAACAAGTGATGTGTAAGAATCATTGCACCCATATGTAAGAGTACACCAATAGATTTTTTATGATGTTTGAGGCTTTATACTTAGTGAAATTTTGTCCAAAGATGAACATGTGAGGTTTTATACTTTGAAAAGAATAAGTAAAAGTATACACACGCATTCCATTACTTGATGTATTCTATATTCCTTCCAACACCATTTAGATATAAAATGAAATATCAATCTTTTACATTGGTACCTTTCATGCCGATGAATTTACAATCCCCTTTAAAGATAATTCATATATAAAATTAAATATTTGATTGAATTTAATTCATAAAACTATACTTATCCTAAAATATATTTTCATATAATGGTTTAACAACATGAATTAATTCAATATTTTAATAATGAAGAAAGAATATAATAGAATATTTAAAGGAAATAAAATTTGTAGAAAAATATGGAAGCCTATTCCCCATGCGAAAAGATACCACTTCTCATGCCATGAGAGTATGGAAGCTGATTCCCATGCACATGAGGAATCTTGAAGAACCTTGTTCAAAACTATTAATAAAACCATTATTCTTAATTTTAATGAATTCACACTCTAAGAATCCTGGACAAAGCTATGATGCATTGTAGGGGTTTTCCAGTTTTCTTTTACTGTAATTAATTATTCATTTTAATTTAAGTATTTTCTCCCACCTAGTGTTTTATTTTTGTATTTTCACATTGATATATTACCTTTATGATGTTTAATATCTAACCTATGGGATATAATAGGGAAACAATACTATTATTAATCTAACTCCTTACTCATTTACACTTAGTTTTCTTTTATTTTCTTTGAGTTATTTCGAGGATAATCAGTCGGGGGACTGGTTGATGTTTTATCTCACTAGGTATGTATTAGGATTTACATCTTAATATACACTATTATACCTATTTTCACTTTATTATCAGGTCATATAATGGATCCAAGATATCTAGGTTTTTAGTGGGAATGATTTTATACTAGAAATGTTGGATGAAGTGTGCAATTGATTGAGGTGACTCTAGGAAATTAACTGTGGAGTAATTAGATGTTTAGTATTCTTGGTGATTGTTAAGTACACTATATATTCAGAACAATATATATATAATGATGAATACACCCCATCATAGTGAATATGAGATCAAACCATGAAGCTCACCTTCAATAAGCCATGGGATGGTGACTAGCACTGAGGGTATATAACAAACAAATGGGAGGCATAGACCTCATATGCCTAGGAACACATAAGTAAAAGAACAATTACTTCTATAATATTATAGGAAATAAAATAACCAGATATTCATGTAATTTTAAACAAAAACAATTCTCTAAAAATGAAATACCAAAATGAAAGTCCTATGGCAGTGACTTCTATGACAACTCAAAACCTCAAGCTATTTTCTCCTAGCTCGGTCACTAAATTCCTCATGGAAACCTGAAAATAGGTATATATATTTAAGGGTAATCATAAATGAAATATCCATAAGATTATTCTCAAAACCTTGTATTTAAACGTGTAAGAAGTATACTAATACATTAATGAATAAAAAAAAGAATCAACATGCACCTAATTTATGTCAACTAACATGCAACCTCATCAAGGCCCACTCACCTAATATTTCATCCAAGTGTAATAATATAGTATTGAAATAATATAACAAGAATATTTACCACAACCAATTCCCCACTATTTTGTCACACTATCACCCTAAGGACAAATGTATCATGCTTTCGTCCCTCCCGTAGCCATGTCATCATACATCATATTCCACATCAAATCCACATATCACATACCATATAAACTACATAAACATATCATCAACCATAACCACACATATATATCCCAAACATATATATAATTATCATTAAATTAGGGTATCATGAACATGATGTAAATCAACCTAATGCACTATTCCTACCATGAACAATCCCCACCATGTATCATCATTAAAACCACCTAACCATGTCAAAAAGTATATTTCATAATAAAACCCTAAGACTTGGAATCCCATATGCATATACATATCATGATCCCTGAAAAACTCTAATACACCTAGAATGGAGAGAGGGGTAGAAGGATTTGTCATCAATTTGTTCCTTTACCAACCTACATACTGGGGAAAACACTCCGAACATTTTTTTTTTCATCGGTAAGGTTATCTAACATGGGTGGTGGTAAATAAGAAACCACATAGAAAATAAAACATATAATATTTACCCACTAAAGTAAAACCTAAGGGTTCATACTAAAACAACACGTTTAAAGCCAAAAATAGTCACTACATAACCACTGCCACATATGAACAACAACTACCATCACTACGCAACAAACCAGCCCCATCATTCACACAATCCAGATATACAAATATCTATAACTTCCCATTTTATTATATGATTTATCCATTTATAGATAAAGTATTTTTCTAGACACATTACATTAATTATTCCATCCATTTATCCATATTTAATGTTAAACCATTCATTATCCATCACCCACATTTATCCCTACCATCATACATTGATTTTAGTAATTAATAGATCATTAATATCAATTTCTTATTAAATTATAACCCATTTCCATCATCATATTCTTTATTTCCAACCATCTTACATACTATTGAGAATCCATAACACAACAACACAACAACCATATAATAACAATGATAACTTCCACATGAGCCAATTCCAAAAAACACTACAAAATCCCCAACCAATAACTACATCACCCATTCACCTCTTTCCAAATAAAACACAGAAATCCATCCACCAAAACAATGCAACACCACCCCTCCAATTTCCACCACCGCATTCTCACCACATCAACACCTCAATTGCAACTACAAAAACACACTACCTAGAACACAAAAACCATAGTAATATAAATTAGGAATACTAGAAGAAAATGACACCCAATTTTAATAATAAACAGTTTAATAATTTCCCCATTTTAAAAAATTTATAATTTTAGTCCATCATATCTTACATGAGTAGCATCGCCACAATTCTATATTTTAGAAAACCAATTCATAACCACATTAAAATGATTATTATTTTATATGATTTGATTATAATTCTTTAATCACACCCAAATCATACATATCACAATAGTAAAAAATACTCTTTGTTGCAACATCACATGACCATCAAGTGAATGAAATTTTATAAAATCATATAAAACACATGTGAACCCCTCCCCTTCATTTTCATTTTTTATTTCATTATATTTATTAAGTTAATCCATACCATCCACCCAAATAAATAAAAGGCAAGATAAATTGAGATTTTACATAAAATAAAGTCTGGGAAGTCTTGATTACCCTACCTAAATTGAATCTTAAATAATAGTTGTGCATGGATAGGGGGGATGATAAAAAATCCAAGTGCATGTGAAAGAAACCATAACAACTAAGATCACCAAAATGAACCATCAAAACTATTTCACAAGGCCATGAAAATGAAGGCAATCTAATATAAAAACCTCTCATGGAAGAGGAAGAGAAAGAGAAACCAAATAAAGGGAACATAAACACACCTCAAATCAAAAAGAGTTTTATCTATTAAATCCATGGGACAAATAAAATTAAATGTAAATAAAAGGTATCCAAGGACGCACCTATAGAATCTTAGGGTTTTTGGAAATGATGGAATCTATAATAATTCAGATGGGGTTATGAATTTATACTAAAAGATGAAGCTTACTGAATCAGATATTGATTTGTTATAGTTATGTCATGAAAGGGTAAAATTAAGAAAACCTCTATAAATCATGTTGTTATCTCTCTTATCTTCCCCTGTTTAATACTATGATAAGTATATTTATTCAATATGTCCAAGGAAGTTCATACCATGATGTTATCACCATAATGTGACATCTGAACTCCCCAAAATCATGATGAGGTCCTCAAACAAATCCATTATGTAATAAATACACCACGATGTAATCACAACCAAAATGGAAGAACCAAAAAATATTCCACTTAGGTCTTCACACTATGGATGCTTGGACCTTGCTACAATGACAACCTATTAAGAATTAAACATACTCACCAAGACCTTTCACATTGTGAATGAAGCACCTCATACCATGAGAGAATCATATGTAAGGGTAAAATAAAAATGTCACATACCATTACATATCATTATCCTAATCCGTAATATTTTCCCCATAGAATAAGAATAACTTGGGAGTTCCCATGAAAAAATCAAAACAACACACACTATGAACAAGCTCCAAAATCAAAATAATGTTGAGAAAACTCCAATGGTTCAAACCCCATGCTGTGACACAAGAACCACATCATGACTCAATCTTCACATCCTGACACACAATATTAAAGAACATTCATCTTTTCTAGCTAAACCTTCATACAAAAAAATTCAAGTACCATGAAAAACAACTTCCGATTTGAATCTCATCTTTAGAAACACCTCCCTTGCTCCATTTTTCACCCAACACCTCTGACACCCATTTAATAAAAAGTAATATCCCAAAAATATATATTCCACTAATTTAGATACCTATAAAATGATTCTAATTCTTGAGAATAAAAAACTATCCTGATAAGTTAACATATGAAAATTTACCCAAACATCACAAGGACACCTATCAAGGATGGTTCTTTCCACTATTGAAACAAAAACATAAGACAATGAATAAAAAACTCAATTATAAAAACATATAACCAAACATTTCATCATAAATATGATCCAAGGAAAAGAACCTCCAAAAAAATTTATAGTATGAAAATTACCTCCCTTAAAAGGCCAATCCTATCCAAAGAAAATAGTCCATAGGAGGGAATCAACCGCTTAAGGAACCACCAATAAATTTCAATGGATTTCTATACTCAAAGGAAATGAGGCTATTCACTTACCACCCTCGACACAAGAATCTCACTACATCATCTAGTTCCCTATAAATGAAATTTACTTGAACCAAAATACAATGTGAGATACCTATTTGAATGAAACTTTATTATCCAAAAAGGTATTAACATGATAGAGAAGGAGGAAAGAAAAAAATAAACTACTCCAACCCAAAACTTATCCTCACTCTTAATAGCCAATAATCCTTTAATAATTATGAGATAAGTTCATTAAATTAACTTCCATATTAAATTCATCCCAAAAAACACGAAATTCAGTTACAGAAAACTTTTATACATTTAATTAAATAAAAAAATTTCTTTCATCCTCAATTATGAAATCAATCAAGTTTAAATTTAAAAATAAATTTATGAAAAGTATATCTAAAACATGAAAAAGACAAGACTTTAAAATAAAATTAAAATGATCATATAAAAGGAGTTTATTATTATAGGAATATTTTTAGTGACTCATAACATAATCAATAAAAAATAATTAACCCAAACCCACTCCATTCTAACTGAAAAACTATTTAAATATGACCACCCTAACAAATAAATAAATCAATATACATAAAAAAATGAAAATTATGAATCATATGGAACTCATACTACTGATGGATCCACACATGTGGATGAAAATATTTAGGATTACCTGATATAGGATGCCTATATCCACTCATCAACAAGGCTTGACATTTCCTCTGAACCTCATGAGACTAGCTAATCTATGACTTTTCTTACGATATTCCCCAACACTCAAGGTTCCATATTCATCCTTCTTGATAACTTGAAGTAAAGCCCTCTTTGTTATATCAACATGATATCTCACATATAACCATGATTCAACCACAAAACCACCACACACAATTGAATATATATACTCAAGGTAGATTCACAATGAAACACCCACATGTATTCATCAGATTAGAGGTTAGAAAACTAGATAATCAGTGTTTAAAATGGAATCCTAAGATAATACACACTGTAATTACCTTGATGGAACTCTAAGAGCTCCTTATAGGTTTGTGACACCACACCTAAAGAATGAAATTCTCCTTTAACAAGAGAAGAAACTCCTCCTAAGAAACCACTTCTTTTTTACCATGGTTTGTCTTCCACCACACTCGATGCACCCCTTTAAGTGAACCCACTACTAAGGAAACACAAAACTAATCTAAAATAATTTTCAATTTGAAGTAAAACTCAATATATTCCAACAAATTCCTAACCTTGAGGACCCAAAATCCTCCAAGGACCTTCAACACTCCTTGATGTAGAAATATGGATAACACTTTATCACATGTACCCTTCATCTACTTTATGATAAAAAGGCCTTTAAAATTATCTAATGGAATGTATTCAACCCAAACCTCAAAATCGATCAGGTAATTTCAAACAATAAAAATAAAAAAATAGAAAAACCACAAAAAAATTACTACATATACTTATAAACACATAAGTTATTAAACCAACTCATCCTTAATGAAAAAATACTATCTTTATTCCAATTAAACACCAAATTATTTAAAAAAACACAATTATGTCATCACTCTCACACCACTATAAAAAAATCCATCAAGTAATAAAAAAATCCATCCTTCTCAATACCAATCATTTATACTACACAATGACAAATACAATCATAGTTAGATAAAGGACTTGAAAAATACACTCTAAGGAAAAAAACTCACTTTGTATAAATTTAATTCCTTGAATAATGATCAAAATGATATGAAAAAATATGTTAAAACATTAAAATTTTTCCTTGAAATACACACATTTAAAACATTTGATTCAACTGTAAGTTTTCTCTTGAAACAACCCTTTTCCCTAGAACCATTTAAATGAAAATCTTGTAATCTTTATTTATAATAATGTACTAGTAAAAAACCTATTATAGACCACTCCCAATCCATTTTGAAAGACCACTTTAAAAATCCACCCAACCTTAACAAAAATATTTCCATCCATGCATTTAATAAAAAAGATCACCAATAAATCATATCATTTTTTAATAAAGTCAAGTAAACATTACTATACATCACTATGACATTATTAGTAAACATGGGGAAAAGTTCACAAAATTGGTATGCTCAAATATAAAAGAATATTCTAGAAAAATTTCACTTCCAATTAAAAAATCAATTACTTAACAAAATTTCCAATTTAACTTATCCTATGTAACAAGATATTAAAATTTATCCATTTTAGCATGAAGTAAAGGATATTTATATGCATAGCAATATGGAATTCATTAAGTATTAATTAATTAGATTCATTTTAACTTTCCTAAATATCTCCACAATTCAATCACAAGTGTAATCAAGTATGATGCATGTATAATTCAGAGGTCACTACCATGTAATCTAAATTATATCACCCAGGGTGTTTGGTAAGATTAATTCCCTTTAATCATATCAAAAGGGACCCTAATTGCATACGTGCTAGAATTTCTCCCTCACTACATCAAAAACCAAGTTCAATTAACACATTTTCACTACCAGAACCATGTAATCCCCACTAGTTCCTAACTCTAAACTCCATCTGAACACTCATACATAACAATGATACCACTCTTTAATGAAATTATCTCACTAGAAGATGAGAGAGATCCTCGAAGCTTGCCTCTAATAGGACATGGGTTGGTGACTAGAACCATTGGTATAAAAAATATAAATGGCAGTCATTATCTTCATAATTCAAGTAAAGTACAATGAAAACCACCAATATAATGCATAATACAAAATGAAATTCAATATCACATAATGGATGTAATTTTATATAGAAAAAGTATCTAAACTAAAATAAAAAAATGAAAATCATACAACGGCAACTCTGAAACCGTCTCCAAACACCGAACTAATAATGCCCAGATCAATCATTAAATCCAATCGAAAACCCTAAAAAATAGATTTATATATAGAGTTTATCATACAAAAATACTTAGTAGGATCACCTAAAGACATCTCATGTAACTGGGGAAGAAGAAAAAAAATTACATAGTGAATAACCAGTATAACCAACACACAACTACGCCAGATCAACTAACACCAAACCTCACAAAGGCCAACTCACCCAATATCATATACAAATTTAAATAACATAATATAAAAATAATATTTAAATAAGGTACCCTATAACCACTTCCCCAATTTTTTATATTTTTAATGCCCAAGGAAATATTTAATTCACTTCTATCCATTCTACATCCATTTCATCGCACATCATATTCTATATCACATCCACATGCCACATACCATATCACTGTTATACACATATCCAGATACAAAACCACACGTACATATCCCAACCATATATCTCAATCACATTGCATGACGTAGGAATGATTACTCCAATCTACCTAGCCCTCCAGTTACGAGATCCACATACACGGGTAAGTTGGATCCGAAGGCTCCTACAATAGGTGACACCACCCCTTTGAAGAAAATTAAAGGTTTTGATAAGCATGAGGGGGCAGACATCTCCAAGGACCTGGTGGATGCAGAAGACAAGGTGACATCTCCTGTCATTCTCATTGGTGATAAGGGGCTGCTTGATCCTGGGAAGCAACACAATGCAGGATCCAATGAAGACACTCAGCGACAGGTGTCATAAGTGCTGGAACACTTGGACCTTCTAATGCTAATATGGATCAGATTCTGGCCAAGGAGAATAATTTTGGACTTGATAAAAATTTTAAGCCCAATTGTTATTTGAATTGGACCGGCCCGCACTTCTTGACATCCAACACCATGGTGGGCCACAACACACTTATTTGGGACCCAAAATCATTTATCCACATGGAAAATGGTGGAAATTCGTAGCTTCACATTAATGAGGAGAGAGAAGGTTGATAAAAACATCATTAAGTGAGAATCCCGCTACTTTGGCTAGTGGGGTCATTAAATGGCATGGGAAAGTGTTATTTTGTTCTTTTCATGTGCCTTTTGGGTTCCCCATGTCTTATAACTCGAATTGGGGCATTTTCCTTTATTTATTTTGTCTTTATATTGTATTTTCACCCCTTTTTAAGGGTGATGCTTGAATGTGACGGATTTTGGAAGCTTATTGTGCTGTCCTATTGCTTTAGCCTTTTCCCTTTGCCCGGAATTGGTGGTGCAACTCCAGTGCTGGTGACTTTGTCTTTAAGCATGGAGTGACCTTGGCGGGTGGCATTGCCTTTAAGCTTTGGTCAATTCGGCTACATTACGCTGCTCCTCTTCACTTACTCATTTTGAGCTTCTGGCGACGCATCAATTGGTATCAGTGGTGCGGTTCAAACGAGTAAGTTCTATCGCATCCTTCTTGTTACTCTCCATCATGTCTCGCAAGAGAAGCTCTTCTACTCCTCCTGCTCCATGGGAAATAGCTAATGCACAGCTACAATCGCAAATTACTCAAATTGGTGAGCAAATTGCTCAACTATTGAGAGCACGACGGCCTGACTCCCCTCCACGGCAGCGGCATCCCCGATGTCCATCACCACATAATAGGTGCAATCCATCACCATTTTATGAAGATCTCACAAATGGTGATGATTCCAGTGATTCAGAGGTGGAAATGCGAAGATGAAGAGATGATGAAGATATTGAAGGAGGGTTGAAGATTGACATTCCAGATTTTTATGGGAGTATGAATTTGGATGATTTTCTGGATTGGATGTGGGGAATTGAACGATTCTTCGAATTTAAGAATTGTTTTGACGAGAAGAAGTACAAGGTAGCCATTGTGAAATTTAAAGATTATGAATATCTTTGGTGGGAAAATCTAAATAAACAGCGGGAACGTGATGAAAAAGGGAAAATACACTCATGGGAGAAGTTGAAAAAGCTTTTAAGGAGACGATTTCTGCCTGAGAATTATAAGCAAGAGCTTTATTTCCGAATGCATAGCCTGCGGCAAGGAGATAAATCTGTTAAAGAGTATATTCAAGAGTTTGATCATTTATTGATGCAAAGTGATGTTCCAAAATATAAAGAGCAAACAATTTCAAGATTTTTGGGTGGATTAAATGAAGAAATTGCACATTTAGTAGATTTGCAACCATTATACTCACTTGATGATGTTTTCAAACTGGCGATCAAGGTGGAAAAGAAAAAGCGGACCTCAAAGGCACCGATGCTCAAAAATTACAATAGAGGTACAACTTTTTATAAATGAATTTCTTCTAATAAATATGGTGTTGGTGAGAAGGAATTTTGAAGGAACAAGATGCTGGATAAAGGGAAAGTGAAGTCTGTGGAACAACCAAAAGGGAAATCCAACTCCTTTGAGCGTGGGAATCGAAAGTGTTTCAAATGCCATGGGTATGGTCATTTTTAGGCCAATTTCCCTAACAATCGAATTATTACTATTAAGGAGATTGAAAAGATTGAAGAGGCAATCAAAGTGGATGAACATGAGGGTGAAGAATATGAAAATGAAGAACATGTTCTGGAAGAAGCTGATATGGGAAACATGCTGGTGCTACGAAGAGTTTTGCAAGCTCAAATCTGCCCAGAAGAAGATCAAAGAGAAAACTTATTCCAAACTCGCTGCACAATTAATCAGCGAGTATGCATGGTGATTATTGATAGTGGAAGCTATAAAAATGTGGATTCAACAACACTAGTGGATAAATTGAAGCTTCCAACTCAAAATCATCCTCACTCGTAGAAATTGCAATGGTTGAACAATGGGAGCACACTCCAAGTCAACAAAGAGGTTCTAATTTCATTCTCCATTGATAAGAACTATGTTGATGAAGTATTGTGTGATGTTATTCCTATGGATGCTTGTCACTTGTTGTTGGGAAGGCCTTGGCAGTTTGATAGGGTAGTGAAATATGATGGGAGGAAGAACACATATTCTTTTCGATCTGGGGAAAAGAATATCACACTTACTCCTTTGAAGCCGTCCCAAACTCTTCAAGGAAAATCTATTCCAGAAGTGCCCAAAGATAGTCTCTTTATCAACAAAGCTCAAGTGGAGAAATCCATAAATAAGCAAAAGCCAGTTTTTGCTTTATTGATGATGGAAAAGTCGTGCCATGAGGATAAGAGTCATCAACATTCGTTAGCTCATTCCTTAATTGGGGAATATCATGAAATTTTTTTCTAATGATCTTCCAGCAGGATTACCACCATTTAGAGGCATTGAACACCAGATTGATCTTGTAGTGGGTGCACAATTTCCAAATAAACCAGCATATCAGTGTAATCCTGGAGAATCAAGGGAATTGCAGAAGTAAGTAGATGAGTTGATGGATCAAGGCTTTATAAGGCCAAGCATGAGCCCGTGTTCTGTTCCAGCATTATTGGTGCTGAAGAAAGATGGTACGTATCGCATGTTCATTGATAGTAGAGCTATCAATAATATTACCATCAAATACAGGTATCCCATCCCACTACTCGATGATATGCTTGATGAATTACATGGTTCATCAATCTTTTCGAAGGTTGATTTTCGTAGTGGATAACACCAGATTCGAATGAAGGAAGGGGATGAGTGGAAAACGGCCTTCAATACTAAAGGCGGATTTTTTGAGTGGATGGTCATGCCATTCAGCCTCTCAAATTCTCCTAGCACATTCATGAAACTCATGAATGAAGTTCTGAAACCATTTATTGGTAAATTTGTGGTTGTTTATTTGGATGACATTTTGATTTACAGCAAGGATGTGGAAAGTCATGTGAATCATATTCGACGGGTATTTGATGTTCTATAGAAAGAAAAGATATATGGTAAGCTTAAAAAATGTGAGTTTTTTTCAACAGAAGTGGTGTTTTTGGGACATGTGGTAACCAAATAAGGAATCATGGTGGATGAATCCAAAGTGAAAGCAATCAAGTCCTGGCCACAACCAGAATACATCGCCAAAGTAAGAAGTTTCCACTGTTTGGAATCTTTTTATCATTGCTTTGTTTCCAATTTCAACATTATCATGGAACCTATCACTGAATTCTTGAAAAGGGGGAAATTTGAGTGGTCAAAGGCAGCCAATTAATCATTTTAAATCATTAAGAAAAAGTTGTGTGAAGCACCTGTTTTGGTGTTGCCTGATTTTGATCAAGTATTTGAAGTGGAATGTGATGCAAGTGGAGTTGGGATAGGCACTATTCTCATACAAAGAAAGCGACCTATTGCATATTTCAGTGAGAAACTGAATGATTCAAGGAGGAATTACAACACCTATGATAAGGAATTTTATACGGATATAAGAGCCCTAGATCACTGGTCTCATTATTTGAGACCGAAGTAGTTTGTTCTTCATTCTAACCATTAGGAATTGAGGTTCCACAATGGTTAGCACAAGCTGAGTTCGAGGCATGAAAATTGGGTGGAATTCTTACAATCATTCTCATTTGTGTCAAAATATAAGAAGGGGCAAGATAATCTGGTGGTAGATGCTTTATCTCGAAGGTATGAATTACTTACAATTCTAGATGCTCGAATTCTTGGATTTCAGCTTATGAGAGAATATTACCAGCATGATATGGAGTTTAATTCTATTTTAATCCAACTTCAAGATGGATTTGTGGAGGATTATTCTATACATGATGGGTTTCTCTTTAAGAGAAACAAGTTGTGTGTTCCAAAGGGTAATTACAGGGACTTTCTCATTCAAGAAGCACATGAAGGGGGACTTTCTGGTCATTTTGGCATCCATAAAACCTTGGATATACTAAAAGAGCATTTCTACTGGCCAAAGATGCGATCATATGTTCAATATATTCTTTCGAGATGCAGAACATGTCAAAGAGCAAAGAGTCATTTCAAGCCTGGTTTATACACTCCGTTACCTATTCCGGAGCATCCATGGGAAGATCTCAGCATGGATTTCATTATGGCTTTACCAAAGACTCAGCGAGGTAAAGATTCAATAATGATTGTTGTTGATCGATTTTCTAAGATGACTCATTTCATACCTTGTCATAAGACTGAAGATGTGATGAAAGTGGCTGAATTGTTTTTCAAAGAAATTGTTTGCCTTTATGTAATTCCTCGCAGCATCATTTCAGATAGAGACACAAAATCTCTCATCCATTTTTGGAGGAAATTATGGGGGAAATTCAGTATGAAACTTTTTTTCAGCACATACCATCACCCTCAAATAGATGAGAAAATAGAAGTTACAAATCGAACATTGGACACTATTCTGAGAACATTGGTGAACAAGATCATGAGAGATTGGGATTTACAACTTGCACAATCTGAATTTTCATACAATAGATATCCTAGTGCTACCACTCGGCATTCTCCATTCGAAGTGGTTTAGGGCATCAATCCAATCACTCCTATAGAATTGTGCTCTTTTTCTCTTGATTTTCAGGTGAATATTGATGCGGAGGAGAAGACAAAGCAGATGAAGAAGCTCCATGAATCTATTCATGCTCAAATAGAGAAGTCTAATGAAGCATACAAGAGGCGAGAAAACAAGCATCAGAAGCAGGCTATTTTCCAACCAGGTGATAAAGTGTGGATTCACCTTCGCAAGGAGAGATTTCTATCCAAAAGGAAGAGAAAGCTGGCACCACGAGCTAAAGGTCCATTCAAAGTTCTTGAACGAGTGGGAAAAAATGCCTATAAAACTGATTTACTAGATGATTTTGGTGGCGTTTATGCAATGTTCAACATTGGAGACTTATCTATTTACATTGAATAAGATGATGTCATGGATTTGAGGGCAAATCCTCTCCAACCAGGGGGAATGATATGGATCAGATTCTGCCCAAGGAGAATAATTTTGGACTGGATAAAAATTTTAAGCCCAATTGTTATTCGAATTAGACCAACCCGCACTTCTTGACATCCAACACCATGGTGGGCCACAACACACTTATTTGGGCCCCAAAATCATTTATCCACATAAAAAATGATGGAAATTCGTATCTTCACATTAATGAGGAGAGGGAAGGTGGAGAAAAACATCATTAAGTGGAAATCCCGCTACTTTGGCTAGTGGGGTCATTAAATGGCATGGGAAAGTGCTATTTTGTTCTTTTTATGTGCCTTTTGGGTTCCCCATGTCTTGTAACTCAAATTGGGACATTTTCCTTTCTTTATTTTGTCTTTATATTTTATTTTCACCCCTTTGTAAGGGTGATGTTTGAATGTGACGGATTTTGGAAGCTTATTGTGTTGTCCTATTTCTTTAGCCTTTTCCCTTTTCCTGGAATTGGTGGTGAAACTCTAGTGCTGGTGACTTTGTCTTTAAGCGTGGAGTGACCTTGGCGGGCGGCATTACCTTTAAGCCTTGGTCAATTCAGCTACATTACGCTGCTCCGCTTCACTTACTCATTTTGAGCTTCCGAAAACGCATCAAATGCATTTAGATGAAATTGTAGAGGACGATCTGGATATTAAGGCATCAAAGAAGATGCGAACGCATCCGGTGACCACTACCAAAGAGAAAAGTGAGTGGATTGATAATGAGGACCGCATTTTTCTAAGAGGACACAACAGGGGGAAGATCAACAAGGAGGAATAGAGACAAGCATGGGACAACATGGATCATCTATATGAAGGCACATTAAAGGACTTCCATGACTTCTAGGTAAATTCTATCCCCTGGATATTGTTTAGGGAGATTAGTTCCAACCAAATCAAACTGTTTTTCAAAAAACCTATCATGTCATTTGGTGCTGATACTTGTAAGATGTTAGGGTTCTCACTTCTCCCTTAAAAGTGTTTATAAAATAAAAATTCAACATTGGATGGGTATCGTAAACATGAAGTAAATCAACCTCATGCCCACCTATTACCATGCATGATGCCCACCATCTATTATCATCACAACCAAATAACCAAGTAAACCAATATATTACATACTAAAACCCTAATCCATGATAGCCTATATGCATATACCTACCATGATCCATCATGTATCATACTACAAATTTAGGGGGGGGGGAGAGGGATTAGTCATTAATCAATTTTTCCACTAACTTGGATGTCGGGGAAAATACCTAGAACCCAAAGAATTTGTGCATTATTATGGTTATCCAACTCTTGTGGGGTGCATAAAAAATAAAAATGGAAATATAAATCATATCTGATCAACATAAAATCCCAATATAATGGATTATACATAAAAAACACTACTAAATCCCATAACATTACCCACATCACCACTGCACGTACAAAAAAACCACTTCCATCACTACACCTCAAACAAACCCCACCATTCACAAAAGTCAACCATAACAACATCCAAAAATTCTCATTTAATCATATTATTCATTTATTTCCATATTTATTATTTTACTAGCCACATTATATTCATTATTTCATATTTAATGTCAAACCTTTCATTATCCATTACCATCATTCATCTCATCCATTATCTGTTCATTCCAATCATTAATAGTTAATTAAATTTTAGTCAATACTCATCATCATATTATTTATTATAAACCATATTACATACTGTCAAGCATCCCTAAAAAAACCAAATGAAAACCAATCAATCACCATAACAACCACAACAAGGTCTAATTATAATGACCACCACACAACCCCCGAATGACAACTACGACACCCTTTCACTTCTTTCTACACCAAACACATAAATACACAGACCAAAACAAAATGAAACATCACCCATAAAATTTCAAATTCTATACCCTCACTACATTAACACTTCAATTCCATCCATAATAAAAACTTTAATAATTTCCCAATTTAATATATAACTTTATATAATCCAATATCTCTTTCATGAGTAACATCACAATAATTCTATTTTTCACACAACCAATTCATTACAATATTCAAATTATTTTACTTATATGATATGTGATTCCAATAATTTAATCCCAAAAACACATATATTATAGTATGAAGAAAAATATCTGCAATAACATCAAAAAACCATCAATCATATTAAATATCAAAGAATCAGATAAAACACATGCCAATCAGACCACCATCAATTTAATCTTTATAAATTTAGTTATTTTTATTAAGTTAATTTATACCATCCACTAAAAGATAAAAAAGTCCCGATACTTCCACAATTTACATAAAATAAAGAATTAAAATTCTGAAATCCTTTACCTCAAAAATATCTTCAAAAATCGCCGCATAAGGAAAAAGAGAGGGGGAAAATCACAAATCCAAGAAATATAAAACTAAAGACCAATGACTATTACAACCTATCCAATAATAAGTATTTGAATAGAACCCAAATTAAGGGAATATTAACTCCCATTGGATCATAAAGTGGTTTATCTCTTGAAGCCATGGGAAAAATAAAATTAAAGTGAACTTAATGGTTTCCAAGGAAACACCTTTGGAAACTTATGGTTTTGGGAAAATGATGGAATATATAAGAATTATAATGGGATAATAACTTTATACTAATACTATAAACATAATGAATCATGAAATGATAGGTCATGGACACACCTTGATAAGGATCAATCGAGCATGCCTCTGGATATCACAATGTGATCTTCCTTAATTTCCCCACTAATTTAAAAATCAATCAAACCTATTAATTTTACATTATAGAGGAATGTCACAATGTGACGACTATCACAATTTTTTTAAATAAAAACTCTCAATAATCATGTTGATTACCTCAATCCAAGACAATATGAAATAAGAGCACCATGGTGAAATGACACCCCAAAAGGAAAAACTATAAAATTATCCACTCATGGGTTCATGCCATGATAGTTGTGACCATGCTACAATGTACACTTATGGAAAATAAAGAAAACACAATTATACCATTCACATAATTTACAAAAATCCTCACACTATGAAAGAATAATACATAAGGGTAAACTATAAACCTTATGTACCGTTACACATTAGTATCCACATGCATAAGATTTTCCCCTTAGCATATGAACAAACTAGGAGTCTCCATGTTGATACCAAAACCACTAATGCCATGAAAAATATCCCAACTCAAATTTTTTTTAAACCAAACTCCCATGGATCACACCCTATTATGCGATAGAAGAACCAATCCATAACTGAATCCTTCATGGAGAGACACAATAGTCTGCTAAAAATGTCCCCTCTTCTTATTAAACCTTTATATAATGACAAAAAATTTATACAAGTAAATATCCTTCTAATTAAACTTCTTTCATATATAGTAATATTGTATAGTAAAAAATACATACAACAGATAATAAAAATACAACAACACTTCAATATATTAATTTAGAGCATTGCATTTATAGAATAAAAATATTAAGAAATTAAATCACAATATAATAAAATAGAAGTGTTACATATGATAAAATAAATGTTTAACAAAAATAGAGAATAATTTTATATTTTGTAAAACATATATATTTAATTGTCATTAAAAAAATATTTTTTATAATAAATATTAAAATTTTAAATGAAATTTATTTTCATAAAAATGGTTTCTTAAAAAATATTTATTTTTATATAAAATATAATACAATTTTATGAAATGAGAATTAATTTTTCTAAGGGTAAAAAAATTTATAGTTCCTTAAAAAGTAACATTTTTCAATAAATAAGTTTTTATTTAAAAATTAAATTTATAATATTTATAAAATTATTTTGATAAAATGAGTTTCATTTTTGAAATCATCACATCAAATTTATCTTATATCTAATTTGTAGGATTTTTTTTAAAAAATTGATTTTTGGTTAATTGTAAAAATATTTTTTTTCAAATACCGTTAATTATATGACATCATCACGATATAATAATTAATTAAAAATTTATGAAACATTTTTTCAAGAATAAATTTTAATTTAAGGAGTAAATTAACACATTTAAAAATAATAATTTGAATTTAGATACCTTTGTTTTATATTTTTTTATCCAATTTAATATTTTATTTTAATTAAAAACTATTGCCCATCCTTTTCATTTAATAATGTATTCATAAGAATCCAATTTTGTTTTGTATTATATTGAAAGTCAAATATCCCATTTTTTGTAATCATAAACCATTAAAATTCATGTGAATCAATATTATTCATAGTAATTGGCATAAATAACAAAACAATCAATAGTTTTTTTCTAAAACAACTCCCCCCTTCCAAATACCATCCTTATCATCCTCACTTATCCGCACACCTTAAGCTTATTAGATCGAATTGATTTTATATAATCCCTCCCCAATACTCATATCCATATCCTAGAGTTTTTTAGTCTCATAAAAATACTGCCCTTTATATGAATAATCCAATTAGAAAAGGAGTCATCTCAAGTAGGTAAGAACTATTAATAACATTCTCAGTTTTGTTCCTTCAAATTTTCATCCACTTCCACCTAGAAATATATTATACCGACGGAAATATAATGAAATAACTATAAAAATTATACTAAAATTTTATGATGTTAATTTAGTAACAATTATCGACCTTCCTCCTATTTATTTGAAAATGAAAACATCACTCATATTGTGGTTGGCTTGTTACCTCCATAGGCAAAGTATTTCATTTTTCATCATAACCTTAAATTTATAGTTTTAATAATGGATTTAATGAATATATATAATAATTAGAAAATCTTATGATTATTCAATGTAAAATTATCCATTATATTTATGATATTAATAATAAATTATTTCTATGATTTTAACCTCTCAAAGAAAGCATACCGAGATATCATTCATAATATGAATATATTTTGGAAAATATAATAATATGCATAATTTTTTTCTTCAATATGAATAATAATTATTATATAAATCCATAATTATTTATATTATGAAACTATTTTATTACACCTTTGACCATGTTCAACATACATAATCATTTTTGGAGAAATTGACCAAAAAAACCCATGTAGCGGATGAGGGGAAAACTATACGATAAATTAATGAAATGTGATAATAAATGGATATTAAAAAATGAAAAATACATGAAAAAGGTTATAAATTAATAATTTAATAATATTAATTTATTTATTCAAGAAGTTATACATGTGTACTAAGGGAGTTGGGACCTAAGGTTAGGGAACTCCCAAACCATTTCCTTTTCATTTGGGTAATGAATTTTCTCTCACTACCTCACTTTATCTCTCAATTGTTCTCATGAAATATTATATATTATGTATATATTTATCTTAATTATATAACTAGTTTAAATTACCTTTTTTCAGGGGTTATAAATGTTTTTTTTCAAGTTCATTTTTCAATGTTTCATTAAAACAAGATTATTTAAAAGGAACCTTCATATTCATTATTCATTCTCATGTTTCAATCCTTAAAAGTTTATCCCCATTCATGTTTTACAAAAATAATAAATATTTTATGTAAAAACACTATTTCTTATTACTAGTTTTAAGGAAAAAAACATGAACTCTACTTATTTAGAGGTTATTTACTCATCACTTAAAACATCATTTAAGAGGTTCAATTATATATTTACTTCTTCTCTACTTTAATATTAATTTTTCCTAGTTGAAATTCTTATTTAATAATTATTCTTATTTATTCAATTATGAATGTAATTTTTTTATTCATTCTTTTCTTGTGAATCATTATGATATATCGTTTTCTTATGTTTTGTGATCAGATTATATAATCCAATAACTTCTCATGGGGTTTTCTTATGATTATTCCTTATGAATGAATTATTAATGTGACACACATATGGATGAAAATATTATGATTTGATTATTGGGACTAAAATTACACACCCCCAAATTATTAATTACTATTTTCTTCTCATGATATACCATGTATAGTGCATGGGTAGTAAGACCAACATGATATAATATGTTTTCTTGACAGTTAGGCTTGAATTATGATTATGATATCCTGTTTTATATTGTTTTAATTGTATTATGATTCCATGATTCTATTAAAAATATTTATTTATTCCATGAATCCATGTTATTACACTCTTTTTTGATATCATGTTATGCCTATTGACTCTTAAGTTATATTTCCTTATCATGTTAATTACCTTTTTGGGATTTTTATCACATCATTTTATTTATGCATGTCCCAAGGTAATACTTTATAGAAATAAAATAAAAAACTAAGTTAGGATAACCCTATGAAGATCAAAATAAATTTCAAGTAGTTTATTTCTATGCTGATTCATAATTCACTTCATATCCCAAAGAAACTAGACCTTTTGATTTTTGGGTTTCCTATTACAGAATTCTATATAAGAAATAATGTAATAATATTTGAATGAGAATCAAGCCATTATATTTAGTATCAAATGAATTTATTGTTGTTTTTGGGGATAATGTTAGAGAAAATAATAGGAAATAAACCATTAATAACCTATATTAAAACCAATTTTTTTAAGATAGTATATACATGACGTTTGTGAGTTATTATTTATAAATTTCATAGTTTTACTTTTAATATTATTATTAGTTTGAGTATTATGATACCTAACATTACTTATTTTTTCAAATGGAAGAGAATATTAGGATTCAATCTAATAACCTATGTGATGGGCAATATAATGATTATCCAAATGAAAATCCAAATATTATGGTAGAGGGAGCCGAGAACCTTATGATGGTACATACAAAAATGAATCAAGTTAAGAATAGTAACATGAATCATATAGAATAAACTCCTTCTTCCAAGAGGGAAAAAATATAGTTGAGTCATTTATAAATAAAATTCATCCCACTTTTTCAGATCTTATGATCCCCTAATTTCATAACAATGGATTAATTCCATTTAGAAGATATTTTATATCATATGATGGTTGGAGTAAGTGAAAGTTATATTGGTCATTTACCATTTGAGGGAAAGTCAATCAGTTTTGTACACTAATTAAGAATAAGAAACCCAAGGAAGGAATCATATTAATAACTTTGGATTAATTGAAGAAAATATTTTTAAATATATATTTTTCTCACGCTCGCTATTAAAAAAATTGTTAGGGAGTATCTTGGTCTTGAGAAAAGGGAGGATGAATAAATCTGGTCTTATGAGGAAAAATTCACAAGGATTTCAATGTACACCTTTGTATTTATAATTAACCCTAAAATAAAGTTTCAAAAATTCTTTAGTGGAATAAATTCAAGTCTCCGAAATTTTGTTTCAATTCATGGATTTTCTAACTATGAGGAAATAATTTGATATTCCATTGAAGATAAGATACGGATTAACGATTCACAATGGTGTCATGGGGTTGGAGATAAAAATTTGAGTATGTAGTTAAATTAATGAGTATAAATAGATAAATATTGTGTAGGAATTAAAATATAACTTCCCACTTGTCATAAATTTAAGAAGAAGCATCCAGGAAACTATATTAAGGGAACAAAGAGTTTTTATAAATGCATAAATTAGAGGAATCAAGATAATTAATATTGAAAGTAGTTGAAGAAGTTTACAAATATAATTTAATAAAGGAATGATCTAGTCAATCATCCATCTATGGTCCAATGTTTCAAGTGTAAGTAATATAAACACTATACAAGTCAGTATACAAAGACAAGGGTTCTTAAGGAAAACTAAAAACAATATTCTTCAAGGACAAGAGACTAAGAAAAAGACTATTCTATAACTAATATTGTGGAGGATCATAAAAATAAATATGTGATATGTAACCTTGTATTTATTCATGAATAGATAATTTACAATTTAATTTTGGTTGTATGCATTCTTTAAAATCATGTAATTTTAGTAGAAATATTAAAATATCATCTCAAGTCATTGAGGTTGAGTTTTTAGTGAACATAATAAGTTTTTCAATTGTTAAATCAAAAGTAATTAAATCTTACTCATTTAATAATCATTGGATGTATCTCCCATAAAAATTGGTAATTCTCCTTATAGTGGAATTAAATGTTACACTGGGCATGGATAAATTCTATCTACACAGATCTAACCTCAAATAAATATAGAAGGAAATCACTTTTCATATCCCAAATCATCCTCCAATTCTATACAAGTGTAAGGATGATGATGATTCTTCTATGTAAAATCCTCATAAATCATGGATTTTGATTCCATATGAGCAATTTAAAATTCTCAAATGATTGCGACAAAGGAGTGATTCACCATTGAAGACATTCGCACTATGAAGTAATATAAATATGTATTCCATAATTTTTTTTCTAGACTTACTCATGATCAAGAGATTGATTTCTCAATTGAAATTATACTTAGAGCTCTGACATTATCCAAGAGTATTTACCAAATGACCCCATTGAAATTGGAGAAATAAAGAAGAAACTATAAGGGAATCTAGAAATGGTTTTCATACACCCAAGTGTTTCACCATGGGGTGCACCAATTCTCATTGTTAAAAATAGGGATGGGTCAATGCATCTTTATAACGATTATCCTGAATTTAGAAAGATCATGATAATAAAAAAGTACCCCTACTATAAATTAAAGACTTGTTTGATCAACTATGTGGGGATCATTACTTCTCTAAGGAATAAATTCAGTCAATATATTATCAATTAAATGTGAAGGAGGATATTACCAAGACTACCTTTCATATAAGCAATGAACTCTAGGAGTTCATTGTAATTCCATTTTGTCTTACAAATGCTTGACAATTCTCATGGACTTGATGAATAGAGTATTCAATGGTTACCTAAGAAATTTTTTGGTGGTATTTATAGATGATATTTTCATATAATTCATAAGGATAGAGAAACATGAGGAATATTTGAGTATTATAATAAATACATAGAGAAAGGATAAGTTGTATGAAAAGTAAAGTAAATGTGAATTTTGGATGGGGGAAGTAACATTCCTGGAGCATGTTATCATTAGTAAGGGGTTTTATATTGACCCTTTGATGAATAAAGTGACTGAGGATTGGAATATACCAATATCTATAACAGATATTCATAGTTTCATTGGATTATATGGTACTATCATCTATTTGTGATGAACTTCTCTCGATTTTTAAACATACTAACCAATAAAACTCAAAAGGGTGTTTAGTTTTTCTAGACTGATGAATGTGAAGAGATCATAAAGGATTTGAAAAATCAAATAATCACTACACATACACTCACACTACCCACATATAGGGAAGGGTTTTTGATTTATATTTATGCTTTAATGAAGGTATTAGGTTGTGTCCTCATGCAGGAGGATAAAGTGATAAACTATGCCTAAAAATAGTGGATGATTAATGAGTAGAGCTATCTGACCCAGAAATCTAACAAAGAAGCCTTGCCATAAAAAAGATGTGGCCAATGCTCCCTCATAAGAGCCTCCATCTACCAAATCTCATGAGAATCATAACTGTGGGGCCATAGTACACAAACCAAAGGTATCATTCTTGCACAAATTATCTTGGTCTTATAATAAACTATTCTGACTAACCATTCAATAACAGATAAATCAGGTTCCACTTCAAGATCACACCAACTCAGAACATGAGGCAGATCAGATAAATACTTTTGAAAGTGAGATACATGAAACACGTTATGTTTCGAAATCATCTATGGTGGTAGTGGTAATTGGTATAAAACTTTCCCCACCTGATCAACAACCTCAAAAGGTCCAAAAAAATGAGGAGAAAGTTTCCCTTTCCTCCCACGTTGTTGATGACCCAACCTGGGTGAAACCTTCAAGAACACTTGGTCACCAACAGCAAACTCCAAAGGGTTACGACGATAATCAGTATATGACTTGTATCAGATCTGAGATATCAACATTTTCTGAAGGATCAACTGAATATTTTTTGTCATCTCTTGGACCAAGCTCGGTCCAACCAAGGAACTGTCATCGATATCTGACCAACACAACAGAGATTTACAATGAAGACCATACATGGACTCAAAAGGATCCATTCTGATTGCAGAATGGTAACTATTATTATAATAAAACTCAACCATGCCTAAGTGACCATCCCAAGCTCCACCAAATTCGAGAACATAGGCACGAAGAATATACTCTAGAATTTGTATAGATCTTTCTATCTAGCCATCCAACTACAGATAGTATGCTGTGCTCTAACGGACATGAGATCTTAGCGCCTCCTAAAGGCCTCTCTAAATCTGAGAAGAAAACTGAGGATCTCTATCAGAGACTATAGCAGATGGAAATCTGTGCAACTAAAAAAAATCTTTCACATAGAAACTTCTCAACTACTAAACTTTGGATATATCACGAATGAGTATAAAGTGAATTGATTTTGTCAGCCTATCGATCACCACTAAAATTGCATTCTTCTTTATTTGGGTACATTTCAACCTACCCAAAAAGTACATAGAGATCTCATACCACTTCCAAGTAGAGACTGGTAGTGGCTGAAGCAACCCTGAAGGTTTCAGGTGCTTATCTTTCACCTATTGGCATGTATAGCAACAAGAGACAAACTCAAAAATTCCTTACCTTATACCTGGACACCAGAACTTCCACTTCATGTCATAGAACATCTTTGTGGTTACTAGGTGCACAACCCAATAGTAATTATGGAAATCCCCCATCACAACTTTCCTTATCGAAAATGGTACCGCAAAAAGATTCTGATAGCATAGAATTCACTCTTTGGAGAACGAATATAGGGAAACTATCTCCCCACCACTAAGAGAGTCTCTAATGCTACATAATTCATCATCAAGCTACTGATCCTAAAGGATCATTTCAATAAGAGAGGATAACAACTGAACACTGGACAAGGAAGCCTCGACCCCTTTTTCCTGAACTCCAATGTGCAATTGTGCAAAGAGAGACATCAAGCTCCACTCTTCTGAATATTCTTTCACTGCTTGGGTCATATTCTTCCTGATCAAAGAATTTGAAATGACATTCCATTTTTTCGGGGTATAGGCAATGTCAAAGTCAAAAGACTGTAGGTATTCCACCCAACGCCTATGGTAGAGATTCAAATATTTTTGAGAGAATATATAACTCAATATTTTGTGGTATAAGAATATAGTAAAAAATTTTATATAAAGGTAATAACACCAACTCTTGAGAGAATTCATCACAGATTCCAGTTCATGGTCATGGGTTGGATAATTCTTCTCGTGAAACCTAAACTGACAAGATCCATATGCAACAACATGATCAACCTGTATAAGAACACAACCTAAGCCTAAACCTGATGCATCGTAAAATACCACATATCCCTACCCATCATTTGGAAGAGTCAACACTGGAGCATTAGTCAAAATATGTTTCATCTCACCAAACAAAACTCTGAAATTTCTCACTCCACACAAACTTCACTCCCTTCTGAGTAAGAGCAGTAATAGGAGAAGCCAGCTTTGATAAGTGCTTCATGAATCGATGATAGTATCCAGCTAAACCCAAGAAGCTCCAAATCTTGAATACATTATGTGGTTGTTCCCATGTTATAACCACTTTCACCTTTTCAGGATCAATTGATATCCCATTTTCTAACACCAAATATCCCAAGAACTTCACTTCCTGAATCCATAATTAACACTTCGAAATCTTGGCATAGATTCAGTGATTTCTCAACAAACACAACACTATTATCCGATGATACACATGATCCTCCTTATATTTAGAGTACACAAGGATATAATCCACAAATACCACCATAAAGGTATTTAGATACTCAAGGAAAATCCTGTCCATTAAAGAAATGAAAAATGTTGGAGCATTGGTTAGACCAAAGGGCATGCCAAGGTACTCATAATATAAATAAATGCTCTGAAAGGAGATAATCTGAATGTAAGATTATTTTATCCTCAACTGATGTTAACCTGAAAAAATATCAATCTTTTATAACCACTTCTCCCCCTTCAACTGATTAAGCAGATCATTAATCCATGACAAAAGATACTTGTTCTTTAAAATTACTCGATTTAGATTTCGGTAATCAATGAAAAGGTGGAGTGAACCATCAAACTTCTTGGAAAAGAGAATCGGCGCTTCCCAAGGTGACACGCTCAGACGTATAAATCCTTTCTCAAGAAGATCGTCCAACTGTGACTTCAAATCTTTCAATTCAGCTAGTGCCAGGCGGTAAGAGGGAATAGAAATTGGTTGAGTACAAGACATCAAGTCAATAGAAAAATCAACCACTCTTACTGGTGGAAAACCATAGAAGTCAGAAGGAAACACGTCGTGAAACTCAATGTTGACTGGAGGGAGATCCCCACTCAAATATTCCCACTCTAAGTCAAATAAAAAGAATGATATTACTTTCCCCAACTCCGGATAAGATGGTCTGGCCCTGGTCGATCTCAGGTCCCATTCTCCTTGAAACATGAGAGACTCACCACCCGGTGTAGTAAAGGAGACCCGCCAAAGATAGAAATCAATATGGTCTTTATTGGAATCGAGCCAATCCATCCTGAAGATGATGTCAAAATATTTGATGTCGAGAACCAAAAAGGCCCAAGATAACTCAACATCTGATAGAGAGAAAACAAAATAGGGACTATGGAGACCCTTCTCTCTCTTAATAACAAGGGGTGTAGTAATATCCATTGCACAAGACAAAAGATCCATTGGAAGTTTAAGTAGATAAACAACACGGGTTGAAATAAACGAATGAGATACACTAGTATCAAATAAATCAGTCACTAATGAAGAAGCTATAATGATGGTACCTCTATTGGTTGTTAGACCCATTCCTGCTTCCTTTGGAGACTCTTCCACTGTGTGACGAAGCTTCATTCTGATGCATGTCGCTAGAACTCTTTTTCACATGAAGCATCTGATTTACCTACAGTTTTAGGAGGAGCTGATGATCCTGTCCCATTGTGCAGAGTGGAATAAATATGGTAGAACCTATGAAAGTGCCATGAACACCCACATGATCCTAAATTCTTTCACTCATTAGTGAAAACTTTCTTAGAATGCCCTACCTTGCCACACTGGTAACAAACCAAAGGATCAATACCTGGTACTATAGGAGGTTTAAAAAATCCCTGCCATCAAGAACTTCCATGAGAATCATCATGCATCCTTTTTCCCTTTAAGGAACTCATGCTTCCACTAGGAGAAAAAGAAACCCCCAAAAACCCTGACTTACCAGCGAGGTCCATCTCGACCATTAGTGATATATCTAGTACATTAGAATAAAAAGGCAACTTCAGCAAGAAAACTTAACAATGGATATCCTGAAGAAGTCCCAACTTGAACCTTCGAGCCTTCATCCTCTTATTCGATATAATATCAGGTGAAAAGTTAACAAGATTAGAAAAATAGTTTGCATACTCTTCCAGAGACTTGTCAGCTTTCTCCAGTCTAAAAAACTATGTAGACTTGGCCAAGAGCATAGAATTTGGGTAAAAATGGTCGGTGAAAATAACCATGAATTATTTCCACTCCAATCCCTCATGTTTCTTCACCATCACCATAGTGTCCCACCATCTTCTGCTTGGTCCTTCTAACATGAAGGTGTCACACTTTACCTTTATGTCCTTAGGTTTGTCTAAAAACCCAAACAAGCATTCCAAACTACTCAACCATTCCACAGAATCTTGAAGATAATTTGAGACTTTGAACGATGTTGGTTTCTAGATAAGAAACTCTTGAGAACTAATATTGAGGATGTCCCTCTGATGTTCCACAACTGGTGCCCAAACATGAATTGGAGGGGGTGCCTATCCCAGAGCTTGGACAATGCACATGATCACTTCAATCAGATTTGGATCAACTGCAGGATTTTTTTGTTGAGGTTCAACAACATCTTTTTCTTGGATCTAATTCACACATCTTCTTAGAGGTATGATTTTAAAAAACATCAACAGACAATAATTAAGACATTATACAATGCTCAAACTGAGCAACGAGGGAAAAATAATCCCAACAGATAGGATGTACAAGATTTGAATTTCAAGATATCTAAATAAGAACAGGGAAAATACTAGAATTATACCACAAGACGTCTTTACCTTACCACCCTTATTGACTTAAGGTTCATTATGGTGAGAGCTGTCTAGACAATCAATCCCAACTACGTCCTAAGTCTTGACAAGATTTCACAATGCATACTGACTTCAAGACCAAAGTTGAATAAAACCACCTATGATATCACTTTGTCACAAACCAACCTGGGTACCCTGGTGACCTGATAACTTAGTTTTTCCTGACATATCCCAAAGGGAATTTCCGATCCCCATGGGCCGGTGACTAGAACCTAACATCATACGAACTGAAAGTTGGAACGATTTTGCAACTAACAATGTGAAAAGAAAAGAAAACAAGACAATATGAAAATCAACGGAAAACTACACCTAGAGTAAAGTAACCTAAATTAAACAGGATCAACCTCCAAAGTAATACAAACAAATTAATAAAATGGGAAAAATATCCCAAATACCCTAAGGACACAACTCCCTAAGATCAAAGTTCAGCAGTAGGATCCACCTCTAAGAGACCCTTCTCCTTTGCTCAAACCTGAAAGGAGATAATCTAAAAAAACATGAAGGTATGAGTAGGGTGTGAGATAAAGACTAGTAGTATTTCACCCAAAGATTCCACAATAGATTCTAATATAAAATTAACCAAAATGTGCTTTCAATTTAAAAAAAAATAGGTTTAGAATAATAAACATATTTAAACAAATCATGCTTTATAGTCTAAAAGGTGGAAATAAAAATCCCAATAAGATTTCACCCAAATATTTCTTAAAAAAAAATTCTAATATCAAATTAACTAAAATTTTCTTTCAATTTTAAAACAAATAGGTTTGGCATAACAAGCATATTTAAAGAAAACATGATTTACATTCTAAAAGGCAGAAATACATTTAGCAATTCATGCTTCACATATCAAATGATGGAAAAATTTAAAAGGATTGAATTAACCTTTATATAAAAGGATAATTTGAATAAAAATAATTTTTCAGAAAATATGGCTTAAATAAAAACATTATATAAAATAGTTTATATAAATTCTCTAGGCATGTAAAATAGTTTATAAAAATGGAATTTATATGCATTCAAAAATTAAAACAAGCGAGCAACATGGTCATGTGCCAAATAGGTATGATAGTTCAAGGATATAGGGATCAAACACTATGAATATAAAAAAGTATGTACATACACCCCATGAGGCCTAAGGTAAAGGGATCTCATCACTATTTCCTAAGGAATGGGATATGCTGATATGATGCTTTAAAACATTATAGAATCGTAAAGTACCCCCAAAATAAATCACTATAAACTTAAGGATTGAATGTTCTCAAGTAAAAATCAATGATGGGAAATTCATTTTGTAACATAAAATGAAATTCATCCCCTTATCAATTTCAAATATTCCAATTTTCTGCTTAAAAACCATAACGAGTTTTTAATCAAAACACGACTTTTCACCAAGATTAGACCCCAAGGTTTCCATCAAAACATTTTATGACACTTTTCATAAAATGGGGATTTGAAACCAATTCATGCAATTTCACAATCCATTTCAGATTTTATTTAAATAATAAATTTTTCAAAACAATTCCATCAATTTCAATTCCCATCCAAAACCCATTTTTCCTCAAAAACTCCAATTCATCAGAATTTTGTTTTTTGAAAAAAAAATCTATTGAAAGAATTTTATTCTAAAAGAAAACAATGGAAATTGATTCAAATAATTGAAATTTAAATAAATTAATTAGGTTTAATAAAAATTGAGCATTGTAACAGAACCACCTACCAAAAACAGCAAATCTCCTAACGCCAAACCCAAATTGGGGTTTGTCCATGAAGAATGAAGATCACAAAAATGGGAATCAAACCTAGGTTTAAGATCCCAAAAACAAAGGTTATTAGATCCAAAAATCAATACTAAGATCCATGGAACCCTAAAGAGAAAGAGATAGATCGCAGGAGGAGAGAATAGAAGGAGGAAACTAACTAGAAAGAGATCGAACAAAATTTTCCTAGCTTCAGATCACTTATAAAACGGGTTAGAGGGGGAATCCTTTTTGGGATCTCTAAGGAAGGGAGAAATGGATTTGGGTTGAAGGAGGTCCGTCCGGGGCCAAAAATGGGGGCTTGGGACATTTTAATAAAAAAACCAGATCTAGAAAAACTCGTCCGCACGGTTTCCTAGGAAACTGCACATAGTTAGGGAAAACCATGCACAGACCATGCAAAGCCCACTATCCAGAACATGGAACTAGTTCATGGTTTTCCAAACTGTGCGTAGGCCATGATAAAACCATTACCATTCCTATAAACCTCCATAATTCATATAAATTCACCCAGAGAAACCCCAAAATAATCCCAACCAAATCTCAAACAAAAATGGGGTTTTAGGAATACCTAAAAATGGTAACAGGATGTTACATATCCATTATAGTAACAATAGAATAAAGGGACTTAGGATCACCTTATGAAGATAAAAATGGTGTTGAAGTAGTTTACTTCTATGTTGACGTATTATGTATCTAATAACCTAAAGACACTATACGTCTTCATTTTTGGGGTGTGTTTTATGTATTTTTATCTTATAAATCATGCAATAATATATGAAAGAGAGTCAGGATAGTATACTTCATGAGGAAAATCATATGGACACACATAGAAATTCCTCTTCTAGATGAAGTATGAGATATAGAAAAACCTTCTTTCCTATATCATTCATCCAACAAATCCAACACCCAAAAAGCACAAAGTAATGGCCCAGAAAGTTCTAGGTCATCACAATCTTCCTTCCAGTATTTTCCTTTCTTTCATACATCTAAAAAATCATTTATATTATCTTAACATGTAAAACATTCTACTTAAATATTAAAACACTAGAAATTATATCTATAAAAGAAAATTAAAAGAGAATTATTTCAAAATAAATTAAAATAATGAATTAAGGTAATTTCCAAATTAAATTCCATAATGATCTTATAATATCAATATGTGATAATTTCCCTTAAATTATAAAATTTATGGGGATTGATTCATTATATTAAAATGAAAAAATAATTAAAATATAAGCCATGTTAATCCCCTCATAGTTAAATATTTCACTCATAGGTAATAATCAAATATTCATATGAAAGACACACAAAAAATCAATAATTAGATAATTTTAGGTGATCCTTTCCAAAATGGAATTTATCATGTCTCATTCATGAAAAAAATAATTTTATTTTCTTCTCTCCCATTAAAATTTTCTTAACCTTAAAAATTCATCAATGACCAAATTGCCACCCACCCCACATTGAAATTAATATCACACTTATCTAAAGTAAAATCTAATTTAGAGTTATAATCATGCTTGGAAAATGCTTATATCATAATAGTCTTGAAACAAATCTCATTTATTCATATTGTGAGATATTTTTTTTTCAACCATGATGTATTTTTTGAGGATATTTTTGGAAGATAAGGGTTAGTGGGTAAAATTATTAAAAAAAACCATCCCAAAAGAGTTGATTTTTTAATCTAAGATAAAATTGCATGAATAATCAAGTGAAACCATAGTAAATAAACATAACTAAATTATATTTTACAAAATATACACCACACTCACTTTTCTTGATATGTAACATAAATGAAGAAAAAATAAAATGAATGATTTCATCGTTATTTCCACATTTTTTCATTTTAACTTTCTTTTTTTATTCAATTTTTTTCAAGGAGGATGATATAATAATTGAATATAATTAATTAATGATATTTTATACCCTTTTATTTTTGAGAGGTTCATGGGTCATAGGAGTAAACATAGTGAAAAAATACATTTTCAAATCATTTATTTCTTATTCATTTTTACTTTTATTTTTCAGTAGAATAAGATGATTATAAATGAATTAAAATGGATATAATTGAATATTGTTCATTTAAGATTACCAAAATTGTAATAAATTCCTAAAAAACACATTAATGAGCTATAAACACAATTAAAATACATTAACTAACCTTCTCCAACACTAAAACACAAAATAAACCTAAAAATATATTAATATTGAAGTGGGTAAGGATAAAATATCTTAAAATGTGGATTAAACATATAAGTATATCTATTTATTATATGGGATTAACAATTAGTGATGTTATAGGTAGCTCTCAAATTAAAATTTTGGATTTCAAAATATGTTCATCAATATTATAAAAACCATTATATGAACTTCAATGTTTTGAGTGAGAAATAATAATGGGTTTTAATTTTCACACAAGATCCAAGTTTCTCTTAAGAAACTAAGAGTATCATGAGGATTATGTCACAAAGGGTTTAGAATAACTTGCTTGATTAGAAAAATATTTAAGGTTATTGTTTCATAAATATAGATTTCAATAATTGTTTAAACTCATAAAAATATTTCAAAAAAAAATTCAGGAAAACATTCAATATAAAAAATATTTTAAAACCATTTTTTATAAAAATCAAGAAAACACTCTCACAATCAATTCAATATTCAAAAATTATAATTAATATTCATTAAATATCAATTTTCATAAAAATGATAAAGAAAAATAAAAACTAAAAAAATCATAAGAAGTTTAACACTCCCACACACTTAGATGAAACAAACAATTTTCATTGAAGAACTAACAAAATTCATATAAAATATTAGACATGAGTCAAATAAGAAGGATAAATAATTGTTTTTTATTTGATGAGATATCCTTGATCTAGTGTCCTATTCATCACCATTTTAAAATATATTTGAAAATAA
This sequence comes from Viscum album, assembly GCA_963277665.1. Taxonomy (NCBI): domain Eukaryota; kingdom Viridiplantae; phylum Streptophyta; class Magnoliopsida; order Santalales; family Viscaceae; genus Viscum; species Viscum album. Next base: position 407,233,553 of record OY728167.1, read on the forward strand.
TATATATAAGTAATATATTAAATGAAAAATAAATAAAAAATAAATAAAAATAGAAAGATTACATGGTTTGAACCCCCAAGTTGGTACTTGGTTTTGACTACCCCTAGAGAGGTATTTCCAGCTAAAATACTTAATCTAAAGGGGTATTTGGATTATTTGATGTGAACCGCTTCATATTTTTTATTCCAGTTGTCATCCACATGAACTGGGTATAAAGTTTTCCTTTGTTAGAGTACCACAAATCTACCCCTTTAGAAATGATGTACAACTTCAAGGGTGGGAATGGAATAATGTATAAAATATTTTAAAGGATATATTCCCTAAATCCTTATATATATATGATATATATATATATATGTTGTTTTCATTCATGAGGTGTATATCTTTTTTTTGAAGGATTTCATGAGATACTGCAATTTTATAATGTCATTTAGACTTTCACTAAAGGAATTTTTTATAATATGAAACATATGATAGAATTTGAATCCATATGATTGATCCATGAGTTTCAAATAAGAATTTACTCATGTGTTATAAATGAATGAGTAAATATAGTAGTCTGAGAAGAATTCTTATGAATTTTACTATCATTTTCATTCAATTTCAGTGGGGGTGGTTCTTCTATGATGCTTTACTGAAACATAATGGTAATAAAATAATATTTTTATCCATCTCCTTTTCATTAGAGGCTCTAGCAGAACATGGAGGAAACATTAGTCCCATCTGAACATCAGTTTATTCTCTCAACCCATGGATACACTATGAAGATGAGATGCCTTTTGGATTCCATTTTTGAATTTTTATAAAACCAACTTGATTATTATTTAATATTTTAAATATGATCTTTTGTGAATGGTACATAATTTATAGTATTTCATTATTTAATTTTAATTAAAAAAATTCATTTATCATTTATGGGAGATCCACAGAAATGTATTTAAGTCACTTTTTCTTGGTATGAAAATTATTATAAGAATTTTTCAAAACCACATAGTTGTTTTATAGGCCCTATAATTATTTATATCAATGAAAAAATCCATTTAAATGAAGAATAATCCAAAAAATAGCATCATTTTTAGATTTTCAAAAAATATAGAAAAACAGTTTACCCTTACATAGTAGGGATACATAGAGGTAACTGAGGCATTAAATTTATACATATGGGTTGTGTAAATAAAACCAATGTGTTTCCTATAAATTAGAGGCTACATAAAATTAGTCAAGGTTTTATTAATGTTTTTTAAAGGTGACCGAGGACTTACCATTATGCTAATAATTTCACGTAAAGGTAATATTTTTTTCAAGGCTCCTGTAAAAGTAAAAAAGGTGTTGTGTAAAGGTATTTAATGTTCAACTTAATGTATCAAAATAAAATTTAAGTTTAACTTAATTTATTAGAGTTCTATATATTTTTCACCCGATCTAACTTTATATCATGGGTTTTAGCTAAATTCTATAAAGGATGTACTGAGTTTTGTTGTCTTTTATAATGTTAACTAGTATATTACCTTGATGTAACTAAAGGTATTTCCTTATATAATATTAAAAAAATGTGATTTACCCTGATGTGAGGGTTCTAGAATCATATTTCTCTGACGATGAGCATTTTCATAATAGTATAGTGAGCTTACCCTTACAAAAAACCTATAATTTATGTAACGGTACAAATAATTGTTTTAAAATTGTTAAAATATGTTTTTAAAATATAAAATGTTTTAAATGATTCATAAAATGTTTATAAGTCATTATAGAATTTATTTTTAGGATATCTATTAATTAATAAAGAGTTAATTGATTAATTAATTATAAACAATCTATAATTAATTAATAATGTTTACGAAAACATCTATTATTAAATATTACTTAAATATTAAATTTTGAAATACGGTTTAACAAAAATATATTTCATATCTTATTCCCTAGAAAAAAATCCTTTTATTTAGAATGTTATAAGTGTAATTTATAGTGGGTTATAAATTATGAAATAATGCCGAAATATAAAGTGTTTAGATTTAAACTATAAATTATTCATTAATAATTAATTTGAAATTTTCAAATTAAAGGTGTCTTATTTGGAACATTATTTAAAACGCATCAAAAGGGTTTTGAGAATTGATTTTATAAAAGATTATATAATGATTATATATATGATAATAGATTATATAAAATGTTTACATAATAAACAATTGGATTATAAAAATGATTATAATTAAAGAATATGATTAATTTTAAATAATATTCCATATAATGCTAAACATGAAAGTGTTCATATAGGAATGAATATAAAATTTTTATGTTCATATTTATATAATGTTCATAATATAATGATAAAATTATAAAATTTTTATAACTATATTTTATTTATGAATTGTTCATAAATGTTTATCTCATGTTTAAATATTTGTATGGTTCATTTTTAAAGGCCATCCCCTATTCTATTCATAGTTATAAATTGTTTTTAATTTGAATATTTTTATACCAAAATTTATACGAAAAAATGACCATGAGATTGAATCCTTCATTAATTGTTATATATTATCAATAAATTTAGTTTTTCATCTACCTTCACATCAGGTTGTATTTGAAGTTATTAGCTTGAATTTAGTTGTTACGAATAGTTTTCTAAACATTAGTTGTTAAAATTATCAAGAATTGAATTATTCTATGAGTAAAGTATCCTCAAGTAGTATAACTTGGAGTAAGACTACCTACTTACCTGGATGCATACTCCATGTCTATAAAAGTGAATATGGTTGGTTATATTTTTCATCAGGCTTACTCATGTGAATATTTTCAGTCTCATATAATTCCAAACCTTTCCATGAATTGTTTATGTAAATTATGAATATGAGGAATTCAAATATGTATGAGTATACTTGACATCTATTTTTTTATGAGTAACAGAAAATTATTGGTTGTGTAAATACTTACACATCAATATGGTTTAAAAATATTGGTTTGATAGAGGGAATACGATTCCAAACTAAATTACTAGAAGCATGCATACAAAAAATTGAAAAACATGAGATAATAAAGTGAGATTAAAATCCCCTTAAAAAAATATCTATTAGATTTATTCTAAATCAAAAATTTTCAATACCCTAATCATTCAACCAGGTATTGTCGATATCAACACGAGTACCCTTGGATTATCTTGTGTAAAGGAATAAAGTTATAAGTGAAATTGGATTATCTTGATGGTATTATCAAGATTAACATGAGTATCTGTTGATTTTATTTTTTACTACATCTTGAAGTTTAGTTTAGGATACACTAATTGGGAAGACCTAATGGTTTGTATAATAGATTAATAGAGATGAGTATATTCATATGATTGATTAGACAAAGGGTTGTTCGTTCAACTATCTAAGAGTCATATATGATATGCTTGATAATTTTTGTCTACCTGCTATAGTAATGGATTATTTACATGATGAACATTGTATGTCATGGTGAAATATGGATCCTATCCCACTAATTGATGTGATTTATTTTTAAAATAGGTCATTTTTTTAGTGGGATACCATTTAATAAAATTAATTATTAAATCATTAATAATACATTTTACTCAATTGATAAATTATTCTATTATATATAATAACATCAAAAAAATTAAGATAAACTTTGGGATAAATATTTGATAAGGAGAATCTCAATGTAAGATACTTATTAGACTAGTAACATAAGGAAATTAATTAAGCTATATTGGCAATTTAAGAAAAGTTATTAAGGAAAATATTATGTGTTATAATAGTTCATTATTAAGTAACAAAATATTGAATTTTTTTAAAAAGAGAATCTATATGATTATGTAAACATATAGTGATTAAATAATGGTTTCAAAATTATTAGATGAAAAATTACCAAAGTAATATTAGTCTTCACTCATTTACTCAATATGATTTGGTGATTCAATGATTTACGGGATTTTATTCTCACTTACTTGATATGATTGGGTATGAAAAATGATAATCAATATTATTAAATATGTTCATTGAGGATATAGGATTCCATAAATATTTATTAGTTATCAAATCAACTTTATTATTATAAAATATATATGTTATCAACTATATGCTTTACATAAGTTTTAAATATAAAAAATTCATAAAATGGGAAATAATTAATATTTAGAGTTTGAAGGTTGTCTTTCATGTTATGGATAAAATGGGTTTATGCATTGATAACTTGGAGCTTGGATAAACTTTTCATAGGATGTCTATTTCATATCATTTATCTCATGAAAAGGAAACATAAATAGTAAATGTTTAAATGAAATGATATAGGAGTTTTTAATACTCACGGTTAATGATTTTTTGAATTCTAATACATTATATAAGAGTAGACTAAAAATTACTTGTTCTAGTTAGGGAATTCATCCTATTTTCATATATGGAAATGGTTTTACAATATAATTGAATTCAAATAATTTTTATATATAAATTAATGAGGTATATGATTTCCTGCATCTAAATTACTAGATAGAAAATAAAAGTGGGTAAAATTTCAATCCAAAAGAAGAAAAGTTGGTTAACAAGTTCAAAAATGGTTATTAAAGAAGAAAATTAGGGTCATTAAAACCTGGATTTGGCAGGAAGAGTAATAATTAAATATTATTGAATTAACCAATATATACTTGAAGTAATATTTTAAACTCCATGGAATGTTCATGTTAGGTATATATTTTGTTCAAATTAATTCTTTATTTTTAAATGTATGTGATATTGAATATAAAATTTATAATATTTTGTAAATATAAATGTGTTTAAAAGCAAAGGAATAATTGATTGATCTTGTATTTTACATTATCACAATTAATTAAATAGTTAATACATTTAGGACATGAATGTACATGATTTTAACAACATTAAATTAATCTAAGTAAAATATGGTTATCTTCAAATCATTTCTATTATGTGATAAGAGAAGATGTTTGATAAAAAAGTGTTGTTATGAACAACATGATATATTTAATTTTATACACATGTTTTATGATTCATTAGGTTCTGTAACATATATAGAGATGAATATATGGATAAAAGTGTTTATCTAGGGAAAAAGAGTTTATCTATATATTTGTTAAAATATGAGGGAATGTGTTCCCACAACCCATTAGTAGTATATTTTAACAAAGATATCTTATCAGTGTAAATATTATCTAAACACATAGAATATCACATTATGAAATGATATTTTATTTTTAAAATACTCATACTAAAAATAAAATGTTTTTTATTTATTAGTATTTGTGTTGAACCATAATAAGATATACTAAACAATATAGTTTTTAAGAGGCTAGTGGGAGTATGTTTGGGCATAGATAAGATCAGATTTAATAAAAAAAGTATTTTAGTTGTCTTAAGTTAATTTAGTTCTAACATAGTATCCTAATTATTTTAGAGTGTGGAAGTTAAGAGGAATTTAAGAGTTATATTTAGTTATCATATTAATATTGTTTTCATTTTATCCAAAAAGTGTTTAAGATGACCGATAATTGATAATGTAAGTATTTAAATTAATTCAAGGAATTTTTTTATTGAAATAGAATTATAAGGATTATGATTATGAAATTAGAATGAGTTAAAGGTAATTAATAGAAGTTGAAATCATAACAATAGATATTGTGAAGTTATAAAGATTCAATATATTAATAGAGTTAGATAGTTTGGAATATGATTCCTAAATAACACCATTATTAAAAATATTTTACTTCATAGATGCTTATCACTATAGAATTTAATATGAAGTTTTTTTAAATGGTCACATAAAGATGTGCAAGGAATTACATATGATGTAATGAGTTAACAAAACCTAGAAAGTGAAACAAATATAAGGCTGATATGACATTTTTTTCATTTATGATATGATAAATATGTTCTTATGTTGGGTTTGTTAAATATTCATAAAAGGGTTTAATATTATGAAATACATCATATTAAATATAAATCTAAACATTTTCATTATTTCACATTGGTTGCATAGATGTATATATAAATATACGCCCTATTAAGTGTAATGATAATTAACCTATCAATGTATGACTTTGAGTTATCCCTAACCAATGTTTGTCATGGATTATTATAGGTTATGATGAAATTGTAAGGTTAGTGGGAGGATTATTATTGCATTGAGATACATATTATTCTCATGAGGAACAAAAAAAAGAATAATATTCTTTGTGCACACTGGTTGGATTACTAAGTATACAACATGGAGTGTCATATATATTTCATTGGTATAATATTGGTGCATGGATCATATTTGAGTCCCCACTACCCATGGTTGGTGAGATATCTAGTTTGAGAACCTTTATACTTTGATACATTACTTATATAAGTCTACATATCGACTTAGCTAATACAGAGGTGGTTGGGATTGTTGTTGAACATGTCATTGATTAGAGTTTAAACAAGATGAAAATTTTCCTATCATATGAAGTGTATGAAATATATACCCTCTATTGAAATATACCATGAGAGTGTGCGGCCTCACTGGGATATTGTATATCTATCAAGATAAGGGAAAAGTAATGTGATTATCCTTAATGGTGAATGACATGGGATGTATTCAGCAATCAAATCATTCAAAACTGTAAGAATCATAAGAATATGAGTTGACTATATGATATTGATAAGATTCTTGTCTTATGGCCACTCGATGCCTGGAAAAAACATAAAATATTAATGTGACGTCCCGGACCCGGCTGCCCCTCAACCCGAGCCCCAAACCCGATTGGCCACATGACCCCTGACTCTTCTCCCCATAGGCCAGGGGCTGCCGACTAGTAGCGTGGGTGTAAAGGTATGTCAGTGGGGAGACTGTACCCCCATGTTAGAGTACAAAGCGAGATAACATCAAGTGATCAAATAGTGGAAGGACAACCAATGGATAAATAGGAGAAAAGGGGAAACATACAAACCAAACAACAGGAGTAAGGAAACCCCTGATAAATATACAAAATCCACATAGGCAGTGTCTGATACAAAATGGATGCATGGCATGCTGATACAATGCAAATAACTGGAAAACATGCTATACATTAATACAAAAAGAGAATAAAGAAAGAAAGTAGTTCACGAGCATCTCTAGCCAAGCTCGGTCCTCTGCTCTGGAACTCCAGCTAGAACATATATGTATCAACAACCTAAAGCAGGGCCCTTACCCCTACTAGTACCTGTAGCAGAAAAGTCTACACGGGTGGCAACGACTGCCCGGGTAGGGTGTGAGACAAGTCTCAGTAGGCCACCACCAATGGTGTCTACGTGTAATCCAAATAGGTGTCGTAAGGTAAACAGTGTGTAGTAAATTGAAAGTAAGGAAAGAAAAGTAATAACAACCCTCCTTCTCAGGTTCCAGATGTACACCTGGCGGGTCCCCCTACTTTAGCTCATGGCTGGTAATCTGAACAATCACCATAAGTATAAGTACAAAGATATAGGTTATCACTAACACGAGGTAAACATGCCTCTCATCCATGATTCTCACATATATAGTAATCATCACTGACTCGAGGTATGAATGCCTCTTGTCGACAAGCACTGTAGCTGGAGTGGGGAAGAATGCCTCCCACCCATAAAGGATATATAGGCACGAGGTATAAATTCCTCTCTTCCTATTACACAAGGGTTCATCTGGAACGGGGTAAGAATGCCTCCCAACCACACACGAAGATTCATCTGGCACGGGGTAAGAATTCCTCCATCCCACACATGGATTATCACAAGCATGCTAGCATAACAAGGCATAACCATTCACATCACATTATATAAGGAATTCCATCTTATATCATATTACATTAAAAAATCATGACATTTCCTAATCAAATTATAAGGAAAACATACATCTCAATTCATTGAAAGGGTTAGGCTATCTCATCCTATCCAACCTCTAACTAAACCATCTCATTTGACTAACATAGAAAATCCCATTCAAGACATAGAATTAAGGTCCAAAGGTGAAAAAGGGCTAAATCTCAAGGCATATCACCTGTGGTTGACTACTCCCAGTCCACACATCATTTAAACACCCTAAAAAGGTTAGATTCATCAATATCATACCACAAAGGTCATTTAGACATGAAGCAGTCAATATAAATAAGGGGTTTGGTGAAAGAAAAACCACGGTACAACGATATAAACTCAAAACGACGAAAACCAAATATGGAAAACACGTGAACACCTACCTTAGAGCTGTAGGCGTAGGCTCACTTGATATCGACCTCAGATTCATAGTAGGTTGGAAGAGATATGAGTTCCAGTCCAATGCCCTGAAAATAGGGCATATGAGCTTATGGTAAAATAACACAACGGATAACAAGATTCACCGAGGAAAGATGGGTGCGTGAGGTAAACCTTACCGAGGGTGATCTAACGCCTTCGACGGATCGAGATTCGGACTCTGGATGAAGGATCCACCAAGAAATTAAAAGAAGGAGGGTTTTTGGAGCTCAAAAGTGGTCTCCCCTGGTTCTGTCCACTGGAAGAAGGAAAATAAAGGCTTAAGGCCTTAAAAGATATTTAATGGAAAAATGGTAAATTCACCCAGAACAAGGTCGCACGGTTTAGGCGCACGGATTACCAAACCGTGTGCAAACCGTGTGAACCTCACTACCTTCAGACCAAAGGCTGCACGGTTTAGGCACACAGTTTACCAAAACCGTGCCCAAACCGTGCGCACCTCACTGCCTCGAGACCAAAGGCCGCACGGTTATTCTGAAACCATGCGCAGGCCGTGCGCCACTATCTGAAAGTCTATTTCTCAAACTCCCGGGCTCCGAACCAAGCCCAGACACTCCCCAGACCTTCCTTAGGATGTTACACACATTAAACAATCTTAAAGGAAAGATTTGAAATAAAAAATAACAATCCATACCTTTTCCAAAGAGTCGGTTCGTTACAATTAGAATGAAAATTTTCATATGATTCAAACTGGTGGACTTATATATAGTATAACAACCCAAAATTATATCAATTAAATTTCCCTTATTATAATTATTTCATATATTATAAATCATATAAAATCACATAGAGAAAAAAATATGAACTTTATAAATGAAAAATTAATTAAATATGAGGTATTTCTATATGTTAAGGAACCCATGCCATTGAAATAGTAACATGAACTTAGGAATAGTAATATGACCCTTCTGAATAATAAATCAGCCAAATGAATATTAACCTCACCCATGAATGTATAAATAAAATTTAGACATATTAAAATGAAATTATGATATAATTATATCATAGTATAAGTAAATGAATATTTAAAAAATTAGTAATTAAGTGTTGGTATTTTTATGAGTCATTAATATTTAATTAATTTTTTATACTTAATAAAATAATTAAAAAAATTATTTTCATAAATTGTATTCATAAATTAATATTTTGTTGTCTTATAATATTAGGATATTTTATTGAGACCTTAGTTAATTTTTCATAGTGTTATAAAATTAGTTACAATATTAAAATCTTTATCTTTAGATTAAATAATGATTTTAATTAAAAATTAAATTACACATATTTGGAAAATTAATTTCATAAAATGGATTTTATTTTTTATTTATATACATCAAAAAATAGTTATTGTGATTTTTTGAGACTTTTCTACAGTACATGTATTTTTGATTAATAGTAAAATACGATAGATTACAATAAATGTTAAGTACTTGAATTATTGAGTAATAGGTGATGTATGGATGATATAGAACCATAATATCTAACTACCCATAATTAGTTTCTTATATTTAGTGATAATTCTCAAACTATTCATAGTATTTATTCAAAATAATAAACAAATGAAGAAAATATTCAAACAAGCCCCTTGTCCTCCATTATAAATACCACCATCACCACCCCTTCTCCTCACACCTTCAAGGATTTGAAACTTTAAAAATTTCTACCCAATAATCTTCCCAAGACCCTTAAATACGTCTCGGATCCTTTGGTCTCAAAAAAATACCAAAAACAATCCCCTTAAAGAGGTTTTCAAGGAGGAGAATTCAAGTGGTAAGAATCATCTCTCTCTTCTTTTGTTTTTTTCAATTTATTTTTTTTATCCTTACCTCACCTATCCTATCCAAAGTGACATGATAATTCTAGTATAATTTATATAATTTAATTATATCATGTTAATGGATGACCAATCATTAAAATCCCCCTCTCTCTCTTTTATTATATAATTGAAAACATCACTCGTGATGTGTCAATTTACCGACGTCATGGACGATGCATCTTCATTTTCCATTAACACTTTCAAGGATAGTAATAAAACCATTTTTATTGTTAAAAATCTTTATAATATATTTATTAAATCCTATTTAATATTATTTAATGATTATATACACATGATGTTAATAAAATAAAAGTAGTTAGCGATGATAAAAAACTGTCAAAAATAATTTAAATGATTATCACTAATGTCTTATATAAAGATTCATCCTCACCCCAAATAACAAAATGAATTATATATCCATTTAATATCATGATTTTTCATTAATAACATATAAATTCATTTCTGGATATTTATTCCCATTTAACATGAACGTCCACACTAATATACAAGTAAACCGATCATGAAAACCAAGGAAATGAACGCACCTGAACGATAAAATTGTATCTTATAACTCATAAAAAGATCATAAATTAATTTAATAAAATTATAATAAATAAAATAATTGTAGAAAAGGTTTTGAATTATTTAATTAATGGTTCTAATTTGATTATCCAGGACATTAAATTCCAGTGCAGAACACATTCGGACATATGGTACAGGTTTCTTCCCAAGTATCAATTTTCATTTTGGTTATGATTTATCCATCTATAAACCAATGTAATTCTTCATTATTTTTATATAATTCTTCAAAATTTTGTGTATAAATTCATAAATCATGTTTCCAAATCATTTCATATTTCATTTATGGGAAAATACATGTTTACAGGGTTCCCTTCTCAATTATTCCAAATAAGTAAGCCCGATTAAAGGGAAAATTTTGATTTCTTACCCATTTTCAAGTACCAAAAATAATATATTTTAAGACACCATTATTTTAATAAAATAAATATTTTTTTCATGAAAAACTTTATTTATTAATTACTGGTTTTATACAAATAATTCTTATAAATACAAAGGATTTTTGAAAAATAACTCTTCTATGCAAAGTAAAAGGGGTATTTATCTCAAGAATTCCTTGATGATTTTATTAGAGTAATTTCATATATTTCAACAAAAATGTTGAATTTTATTCATTATTGAGATTTATATATTTTAATTATCATATAATATATTTTACTAAATTTTTTATGATCAGTTTGACTATGGATATTCTATATATATATCATTCACCATACTACTCAGAATGGTTAGTAATTATGTTTAGAGATTGCTGAAAGTTATTTAAATTTCATATATATGTGATTTTTATGATTAACCCCATTCATATTAGTAATGAATTGGAATTTTAAAGTTATGGGTGGGCCCCATTATATCCCCTGGATTCATTGGTAGGTCTCATGAGACAAAACTAAAATGGGTTTTTGCCAAGGCCTTAACCATTTATTTTCATATGTCTTGGTCAAGGCTAGGACGATATATTTCAGATGTATAAAATTATGAATTAACTCATTATGATATTATTATATGATGAATAATATGGTTATTTTACTAGTATAATATCCATGTTTAATTTTCATGTGATTATTTATATGGAATTATTTATTCATATTTTATTCCTACCATATTATACTCAAGATTATATTTTAGAGGCATGTGTTATTTTAGGTAATCACCATGCCCTATTCTTTATACTTCCATTGTATTACTCACCCTTACTAATTTTAAGAACCCAGATCTTCTTTTCAGGTATTTCTTTCATTTCTGGTTGTTTTTGAGAAAAGAGGAGTTTCTGTAAATTTCAAGAGTACACGCCGTGTACTTATAAGTACATGCCGTGTACTCGGTTTCTGCAGGTAGCTGTGTGCTGGCCATGTAACGGCTGAGAAAATAGCCATGTAGTGTGACCTGGAGACCTCCTAAAGAGGAGGCCAGTTAAATAAAGTACACACTGTGTACCCTTGAAGAACACACCGTGTACTTTCTTTTTATTTCATTAAACGGACCGAGGTCACGTCTAATGGACAGAACCATCTTCTTCTCAAGCTATCTCATTGAGGAGCATCTGTATGACCAAAAATCTTCTCTGATCCCTTGAATCTCCGTTCATTCTCCAAATCTAACTTCTTTGTTTGCATTGGAATCACATCAGTGAGTTCTTCCTTCTTATAGAACCTTATCTGTTGATTTCTCCTTTTTCACGAGTTATCCTGAGTTCAACATTTTTAGCGTTTTTGTAGATCTATGTCATTATAGGGAGATTCAAGGCCCTTTGTTCATGTATATCATCCTTACAATGCCGAGGTAGGTGGTTTGTGCCTTTCCGTAGTTATTCTTTGAGTTATATGTGTAAAAGTGCCCAATACCCTTGTTCGGGGTGTTGTGTGTTTATGGTTATTAGCCCTATTATTGCCTGCTATTCCTTGTATGCTTGAGTAGAGGTTTTATGATTGTAAATAGGCTTATTTACCTTGATATTTATGTGTTTCCTAGGTTTTCTTGATATCGTCCGTTTGGTCTAGCTTTTCCTATTAGGTTGCTGCTTTGTTTTCCATGCCTAGTATTGTTAGGATGAAGTGATTTTATTTCACAGACTGTGAGATACTATATACTATTTAGTCTAGTAGTTCTTGAGGTTTACTTTGTCTGCCTTATATCATTTTTTTACGTTTGATTTACATAGGGCTATGGGAACTTGGTGTAGTAGACCATAGGGAGAATGGATGTTGAGGGATTCTCCAGAGTGTCTGTTTACTTTTACGTTGAGAGACTATAGGGGGGTGGACTTTGTGATCCCTTAGAGTATTTATAGTTATTATTTACAAGAACACATGGGGAATTGGATGTTGAGTACTTTCCCATAGTGTCAATAGTTACCGATACGAGACCACAGAGGGAATTAATGGTGAATGCTTCCTCAGAGTGTCTTTGATAAATCTTAACCAGAGGGGTTAGACTGTGAGTACTTTCCAGAGGGTTTCTTGTGTTCGATTGGTTGAACCAGAGGTGTTAGGCTGTGAGTACTTCCCAGAGGGTTACTTATGAATGTTGGTTGCTTAACTAATAAATGAAAATGGATGTAATTTAAACTGTAAGATTATTTACTTTGAGAACTTCCTTGTTTATTGCTTCTTTTTGCATATCTCTTGCCATACATATTCACTGACTGTTAGGTACCAATCTTGGGGTGGTTGCCTACTAGGATTAGTCTCAAACCCTATTTTGGTCATGATTTTGGGCCCAAAATGATTATACTACTACATGTATAGATAAGAGAAAGTTCCCTTCTACTTTAGGTACTTGATCGCTGTGGAACTGGGGAGCATGGGACCAAGCTGAGTCTTGCAATGCTAAGGAGTTGTTTACTTGTTTTTCTTTGTACTTGGTTTTAGTGCTGTATTCCAGAATTTTTAATCGTTTGGATTTTTTTCCTAGACATATGTATCATGCATCATTTATACATGTGCTCCAATTATTTATTTCTTTCAGTCTTCTGCTGTTTACTGTTGTATGGTATTATTATTGCTTCTTCTATTGTTATTAGTTTCATTTCTGCTATGTTACTCTACCAATGAGGGCATAGTTTCTCCACTATCACACCCAAGGCCCTCGCTGCTAGTCAGCAACCTTTGGTGTTTGGGGAAATGCGCTTGAGTCCATGTGACCAACAGGGTACGAGGCACCTCTGGGCGGCTCCCGAAACCGGGACGTTACACTAATAATCTAATCTCACCCCTTTATTATGTTTTATTTTCCCCCAGGATGAGAAGATGTATATTATGAATAACTTATAGAAATAATCTACTTGCTTATGGGTGTTCCCAATGGAGTTTTTATGTTGTATTTCCTTTCATGTTGTAATGTAATGGTCAGGTATGTAATCCGTTTTCCAAAATTACTAAATTGATCGATCCCTTGGGATTTTTGTCTTGTATCATTACTAATGTAATAAAGTAAGGCACTAACTCAGAGATACTATGGTTGGTGTCTTTACATTTGGTATCATAGAAAGTTTATTATAAACCTTGGAAACTAGATTTAGGGAATGTATATTAGGTAATATAACAGTAAGATAGACATTGAGAATAAGAATAGAAGAAAAAACCAAAATTTTGGTAAAGTAGAGATTATGTGGGTATTCTTATAAATAAATCCCTTTATGGATACTACAAGTAGATTTAGTTATGGTATAGATATACCTGGGTGTAACAACTCCAACAAGGCATCCGAGGCCTAACTCGGGGTAACCTGGTACACAACAACATGCCTTACTGTGAAACTGGTTTGACACTCTTGGGGGAAAAGCTTAGGATAATTCACATTTTCTTTTAAAAACATTATTAATGATTTAAAAGTAAATATATCCCCAAAGAAACCATGTTTATTATTATGATATTCTATTTGTATAAAATTTCAATGTATGATAAGTGTTTTCTTAGTTCGAGATTAAGCGTTATGATTTATAACCTAATTTAGTGTATTCCATAATTTAGAACTGGAACCAAGTGGAAGGAATGAAAATCGTATGAATGTGCATATCTCATATAGGGAATTCCCTCATATGAAAGATAATGATGTGGGTACTGGAGATGTGACTGGTGCTGAGAAAATTATAACTATACTTAGAAAGATAACCCAAGTTATGAACAATAGCCTTACCCATATGGAGTATCCTGATCCCCAATGTGGTGGTGAAATGTTTGACCACATTATGGGAAAACAACCTCCATCGATCAATGGGACTACAAATAAATTTATAGAAGAGTAGTGGATAAGTTCCTTAGGGAATATATTTCTATATTTGTGAAATAATGAAAGGGAGAATGTTATCATAGAAGTTTATCATCACTCAGGAGATACTGATATATAGTGGTCAATGATTTAAAATAAAAAGGAGGAGGAATAAAAAGAAAATATGGAATTGAATGATTTTAAGGAAATTTTCCTATAAAAATATATTCATCGTGAACAACGAGCAGATATAAAGAGGAAATTTTTGAGTATGAAATAGAAAGTGGATAAAAATTTTGTGAAGTATGGAGCCAATTTTATAAGGTTTGAAAGTCATTCTACAGACTACATATATAATCCACGGAGCAATATTGATCAATTATTTTATGGTTTTAAACCATTCCTCTGATGTGAACTAGTCTCCCAATATTTCTCATCACATAGAGATATAGTCTCATGTGATATAAAGTGAGATAAATAATTCTATAAGTTATATGAATTTAAGGGAAAATAAGAGAAGAATAGGTTATCAGAGGAATCCATGTATAAAGGGATTAATAAAAAATGAATTATTTTCATGCTATGATAATTATGGGAAGAAACACCCTGGTACTTTCTTGAAGGGAATGGGAGTTTATTATAAGTGTGGGGTAAAAGGCCACTAATCCAATGATTTAAAGGGAAAGAAATATGCTTCCAAAGTTCAATGCTATAATTTTAAAGATATGGGAAATTATGAAAATGATTTTATAAGCATCAAAGAAACGTTCCATAGAAAAGGACAAGGGAGAAAGGACAAGCATATGCGATCACAACTGCTAAGGTTGTAGTTCCTAATGATGTATTGGAAAGTACTTTATAATCATTTATTCAAACTTGGATAATTATTTTTTTATTCTGGATCATATCATTCATTTATATCTTCCTAGTTTGCCAATAAAATTAGACATTTTATCTTTTATTTAATAAAGGAGTTTTCAGTCAAAAATCCTAAGGAAATTATCATTACAACAAATATGTGTTGGTCAGTCCCCACTATGACACATAAATGTGAATTAGTTGCTAAAATTGTCATCATATC
This sequence comes from Viscum album, assembly GCA_963277665.1. Taxonomy (NCBI): domain Eukaryota; kingdom Viridiplantae; phylum Streptophyta; class Magnoliopsida; order Santalales; family Viscaceae; genus Viscum; species Viscum album. The sequence continues at coordinate 407,249,472 of OY728167.1, forward strand.
TATGATTGAATTCGATATAATCCTCAATAAGGATTAGAATTCAAAATATGATGCGAAAATATATTATAAGAAGAAGATAGTCATAATTTGTGATGAAGATGTAGAATCCAATATCTTTAGAGTGGAAATGTCATTATCTACTAGTTATCTAGATCTACCTCTAATAGATCTTATAAATGAAATTATTGGGGAGGAAGAGAAACCATCATTTATGGATGTTCAAATTGAAGATGTACCTATTGTCCAAGAATACATTGATGTGTTTCCATAGGATTTACCGAGACATCCTTCAGAGTGAGAAGCTGAGTTCTCTATTGATTTAATTCCTATTGCAAGATCTATATGAAAAACTCCTTATATAATGATCACTGTGGAATTAGTGGATCTAAATAAAAAACTAAAGTAATTGAGTAACAAGGTATTTTTTCACCCTATTTTTTCTCCATGGGGAGCACCTTATATCTTTATCAAGAAGAAAGTGGGATCCCTGAGGATGTGCATTGATTATAGAGAAATCAAAGCTTTGATTATTTATTTGATCAACTTCATGAAGCTCAATATTTTTCATAGATTAACATTTGATATGGATATCATCAATTGTGTGTGAGGAAGGAAGATATTCCAAAGACAATATTTCAAAATATGTATGGAAATTATGATTTTACAATAATGCCTTTTTTACTAACAAATGAACCCTCTTTTTTTATGGATCTAATGAATAGAGTGTTAAATGAATATATTTATGATTTTTTATGGATATTATTTATTATATCTTGATATATTCCAAAATCTATGAGTAACATGTGGAACAATTTCAGGTTGTTCTGAAGCCTCTTATAGTAAAATAGTAATATGGGAAGTTTAGAAAGTGTGAATTCAGACTTCAAACATTTTATTTTCTTGGATATATTGTCTCTAAGGATGGAATTTAAGTTGATACTATTAATAAAAATGTGTTTTAGGAATGGGCTTAACCAACGAACATAACTGAGGTACGTAGATTTATTTTTTTAATAGGTTATTATCAGTGTTTCATTCAGAAAATTTACTGAATAGCTAATATGTTAACCATGATTACTCATAAAGGGGTTAATTTTATTTGGAAAAAGGAATTTGAAGAATGATTTGAATAATTGATGAAGAGATTAGTGAATGCTCTGATCATGAATCTACCATTGTGAAATAATGGTTTTTTTATTTATAGTGATGTATCAAAGAAAGGATATAGAAGTGCCCTTATGCATAATTATAGAGTTACTTCCTTTTATTCAAGGCTGTTAAAAACTCATGAATATAACTATACAACTGATGATCTTGAGTTATCATTCATAATATTTTCTATTAATATATGGAGACACTATCTTTATTGAAAAAGATGTGATATATATACAAATCACAAGTTCTAGAAATATATCTTCCCATAGAAAGAACTCAACATGAGGCAAAGAGGATAGATCGATATACTCATGGAATATGATTTTTTAATACACTACCACCCAGGGAAGGTGAATGAGGTAGAAGATGCATTGAGCATGATGGATCATGGGGTCCTGAACAAAATGAAGATTGAAAAGGATCCTGTGTACATGGATCTATCTAAGAATGATATGGAAATTATCAAGGAAGGAAAAACATTGTTAATTTTTCAATTGTTTTCCCGACCATCTTTATTTGAAAGGATTGTCTGATAATGATAATTTTCAAAAGTAAATTAAAGTTGTGAATGATGGGAGGTTGGAAGACTTCATGTATGGAGATGGAATTCTGAAATTTGGGAGCAGGCTATGTGTTACCTATATACAAGATCTAAAAATGTAGTTATTGGAAGATGCACATAGCTCTAATTTCTCTATACTCCCTAATAGTAATAAGATGTATATAGATTTGATAGAATATTTCTGGTGGGATAATATGAAGAGAGAAATTTCTGATTATGTATCAAGATGTTTAGTTTGTCATCAAGTGAAGGATGAAGGAAAATATCATAGAGGATTCATGTAACATCTTCCTATTCATACATGGAAATTGGATGACATTACTATGGATTTTATCACTAGATTACCAAATATTATAAGTAAGAATGATGCAATATGGGTAATTATTGATCAACTTACCAAGTCTTCACATTTCCTCTCTATAACGGAGGATTTTCTATTGGAGTTATAATGGCCCAAGATCGACGCACATGGAAATTAAATTTCTTTTGAGAAATATATAATATATTACACAAATAGATTACCAAAGACCATATTAGTTTAGTGTCTTTGGAAATTTAGAACAAATTATTCTAGCTTGGTGAAAGATTTTCAACATCTCCCATAAAGATCTTCCCCATTAGTTTTCCTATATAAAAACATTATTTATATCTTGGGGAAAATAAAAAATAAAAAGGGTGTGCTCAATTGCTCAGTAAGGGTAAACATTTATAACATAAAACAAACCATAAAAATAAGATTGTAAAAACATGAACACAAAGTTTAAATATCAAAATCTTGATTCATGAAATAAATCTTAGTAGTATTTAAGGCATAAAACCTAAGGGAACATTAACCATGATAAAATAGAATTCAAATAAAACATGGAATTATGGAAAACAAATAAACACATAATGTTATTTCCATAGTATCCAATGAATTTCTTCCAAGACCATCATAGTGGAAAAAGTCCATTACTGAATCAGGTTTACTTTCCATTCCAGCCATTTATTACTGAACTAGATTTACTTTTTGTTCCAGCCCTGTATTACTGAACCGAAATTAATTTCCATTCCAGTAAAATCTTTCTCATGAGATATAAATCTTTACCCAATGCATTTGAGGGATATATAGGACCCACCCATCTCAAAATGAAATCATTCTTACATGTTCCACAAAAACATAAAAACATTCACTATAACATAACCCATGAAATAACATGGGTTTCTTAAATATCATTCCATCATAATTAATATAAAACAAATGGATTTATTCAATAACATTCCATAATAAACACAATAAATTAATAATAATAATAGAGATATAAATATAACCCTATTTAAAGAGTGTCATATTAGATTGAAACATAATTTTGAGAAAACACTTGAAATTAATTCTTGAGGAAAATATCAACTCAAAAATGTTTTCCTTCCTCAAAACCCAACACAATTTTAGAAGAAATCATTTTATATGAAAATAACCTTGTAATATTGTAGGGGAATCTTCAATTAAATAATTCATTATGAAAGCGTCAATATCTGTTCATTCCATACAAGTTAAAAAAACATTCTTCTCGTACTTTTACCAGAAAAGTCAAAAAGTACCTTATACATAAAATGAAAAAAGATTCCATTCATACCGTTTAGTAAAAATTAACCAATGGGTAAAATTGAATTTAAAAAATTATAGAAGGATATAAATAATATTTTTAAATACATATTTCGTAAACATGTAGGTGGATGATAAATATGTCCCAATAAATACTTATGAAGAAACAATATCAGATAAAAATGATATTTGCAAAGTTATCACTTACCTTAGGTCCGATATGCTTATTATATATCTGAACCTCCTGTATAATGATTTAAATAATTTTATTGATTTATTACATAATCATAATCAATTTTATGACAACCTTTAGGATCATATTCTCATCCATTTGTTATGAGAATTTCATTATTACTCGTTATTTGGGTATTAACTGTTTTATGTTCTTATGCATATTTTTTCAGATAAGTTCTTATTCAACTTTTTAGGTTATAGTTATATAATTTACATCATGGTATTAGTATAATTAATATAATATTTATTCATTCAATTAATTTATATAATCATTCTTTAATGAATATTATATATAATGAATCACATCACACTGTAGAGACGATAAGCTACACGTACGCACATGTGATGATATCATTCCCATAATTGTAGAATGGTATTGAAGTGAATGGTGTATAGTATATCAGAATCAATATAATTTTATATTAATCATATATATATTTATTAATTACATCATTATACCCATCCATGTAAGGTGGTGGTGAAAATCGGATTACACCACGACGTAGAGACGGTAAGCCATACGTACACATGCGTGGTGATTTCATTTTTCATAGGATGGGTAGAAGGTAGATTATGATTGTTTAATAATCATAAAAACCTATCAGTATATAATTACTACTGGATTTATTACTTTATAATGAATCAACTCATGAGGTGGAATTAGAAGAAGAAAGAAGTTTGAACGAATCAGTAAATGATATTGCATCTTCTTCGACGTGCCTCCTCTAAATCTCCTCTTAGAGAACTAGAGTTTTTCTTTGAATAATACCAAGACCTCTATAATGTTTATAGGGAATTTGGGAAGGGAAATTATTAGGGTATTTTGGATCCTTAAGGCTCAAAATTAAGTGAATAGTTGAGGGAGGAAGTTCCCTTTTATAATTGAGGTGAGGGGCACTTTTGGAGACCTCAAAAATATTAATTTATAATAAAATAAAAACCCACTTAAAAACCTCAAAAATGTACTACTTTAGAAGATGAGATGATATAGGGTTTTAATATCATCAAACAATAAATTTTAGACAAGTGTTTATGTCAATTTAAGCATTATCATTTTAATTAACACTTAGTTATTCTATTTAATTTTTAACTAGGGTAAGAAATATTTCAATATTAAAAGGGTCAAATATTTACTTATTTGATGTAAATTAGATCATAAATAAATAATTTAGAACATTTTGACCATATAAAAATTATTATATATTGTAAAAAATGTTTATTATTTTTAAATAATTTAATAAAACACTATTTTGATAAACAATAAATAGTGTCAATTTTAACACCATTCAATTTATTGATTTTTAAAAATATTAAGGTAACAAGTTAACTTCAAAAAAACTATTTTATTATATATATATGAGTTAAAGGTTATCTATAAAATTAATTGGGAATATTAATTGTCCCAAAATATATTTATTTGGATATTGTTAATAACATTTATTTGATATATCCATTAATAAAATAATTACTACAATGATTTTGTGTAATTATTTAATATACTTATTTGTTGAGTAAAAATTAAAAATAAAATACTATGATGATGATAAATTTAATATATTTTAGGATAATATATTTAGTAGAATTTATCTTCTACAAAATAAAACATTAAAAATGTTATACTTATTAAAGTATGAATATGATAACTTTAACATTACTTTAAATAAAATTATATGAATGTCATAATATATTATATAAGTCTCCAAATTGTCACTATATTAACCCTTGTATGATTATGGCCGACATATACCCTACCAATAAGATTTGGTCATGTTTTTGGTCCTTTTTATGGTTATTAGGATTTTAATAAAAAATATTTTATTGATTTCTCATCAATTAATTAATTTTTACATCATCAAAGTATAAGACTTTAAGGTAATTATTTATTTCATAAAAATTAAAAATAAATTACCATGATATAGGTAATTATTTTTTCTTTACATTCACTATTAATTTTGAAAGATATCTCCTGGTTATCCCTATATTAAAATTATTATACTTATATGAAATGCGAGTTTGACATTTTGTCACTTTCATTGGTTTTATTAATATCTATCTTTTTCTTCGTCAAATGGAAATTAAATAAATAAGTTTCAAATATAAGATGTTAAGGGTAGAATTATATTCATCAAACAGGATTTTTTCTAGTTTTAGGATAATTTTATTGTCCTTATCAAATTATTTGTTACACTAATTTACCCGATTTACCTTTAACCGCGTTAAATAAAAATTACTGTAGTTACAAAACACAAAAAAAAGTAAACTATTAACATAATTTTGACCCAATGATTCCAAATATGGAATTATTTTTTCAAAATTCAAAACCCAGAAATTGTAGTAATTAATTTAAAATTAATCCCGTTGTCAGAATGAAAAATGGGTTTTTGTTTAAAAGTTAAAACATTGCAAAAGATTGAATCGTTTTTACATATGAATTCAATGTAAAATTAATGTCAATAAATGAAATTGTATTAAATTGTAAAAATATATTCCATTTATACTTTAAAACCATTCAATAATATAATTTAACCATATAAATTATTTCGATGAAAAAAGTTGTTTTCCATTAAAATTTAGCATATTTTTACTATTCATCAAAATATGAAAGTTATCATAAAAATATCAAAAATTCATCCAAAGTAAAATTTTATATCCCAAATCCAAATAATAAGTTCATTTTTTGAAATTGAAATTATAATAGTGTCAAAAACTAGATTTAAAATCTGTGCTCTATCAAAAGGTGACAAAACTGCATTTTTTGAAAAATACTTCTTTTATCCGAAAAATTAAATTTGTTCTTATATAATGTCTTGAAAATACATAAGATGAATGTTAAAATTCAAAATGTGGTTAATAATATTCATAAAGACTAGTTTATACCCCATTAAATAATAATATTTTAATAATATATCATTGTTTAGTGAAACTCAGTATTGTGTACAATGAAAGCTATCGAAGAAGGTCACTCTTGCGTGTAACACAAGCCAGTTTAATTTTGTGTGTAGTGAAATATTCCTTTGGTGTTTTTTATAACATAATCCAAACATAGTTCTTTTATATATTGAATAAAATCTATACTCAGTGTTGCGTGTATCATACACCAAATCAGTGTTTTGTGTAACATACAACAAGTCAGTTTAGTGTGAAAGGAATGTTTGACTTAGTACAATGAAAGATATAAACAAAAATTTTAATTTATTAAAAAAAATGGTCCATAAAAACTCAGCGTGTTACATTATACCCCCCTTAAAATGAATTTCACCCTTGAAATTCATCAAGGTTATAAAAGGTTTACTACATGAAAGTTTTTTCCATGGAAACGCACATCATAAAAAGGAATACTGAAACTTAATTATAAAAAGGAAAGTTAGAAACATAACAGTTACCCAATTCAACTCATCACTGGGTTTCTACATTGAAAAATATAGGTGAGAAGTGAAAACATGGATATATAAGAAAAATATAACCATCATGTTTTGAGGGATGTTGATAGAGAACACAGTTAGAAAAAGTTAACAACTAGAAATCCATAAATCTATGATGATTTAAGGAACCATATGATTCATCAGATAAGATGGTACTAAGATAATATTTTTTGTTTTTAATATCCTTTCCCTAAAGTTGAAGAATTTTTCATGAGAATAAATACTTACTTGACTTTGGTACAATCTCACCGTTATTCGTACCATGAACAATTTCCACTTCACCTATTATTTAAAGAAATGAAGTTGAATTTTTCATTATTGAAGTGTTAGAAGATCATATGATATAATGATAGGTGATTCCATATATCTCAACAAAATGGTTATCATAAGTAATCAAATATGCATAAGTCCATCTATAGTGAGATTAATCATATATGGTTTAAAAAATGGACTTATACTTCATCTATCATACCACTTAAATAAAATAAAACTGATTTATACTAACCAGGGACTTCCTGTAGGCCAGTGGTAGGTGATAAAGGCCTGTCTCACAACGGTTGTGGGTTCGATTCTCACATCCTTGTCCAACACGACGAGTTGTAACCAATACCGCGGGTTGTCCTTTTTCTAAAACTATACAATAATAAAATTCCTAAAATAATATTTAATTTTTTAGCCTTAAACAATACGATCCTATGTCCAACATAATCCATTCCAAATTTTAGCTTTATCCAGATTACTTCTGTCCAAACTCACAGTACAAAAAAAAAAACAATTACAAGAAAGTTCATATAACAAGCATGTGAATGCCTTCATTTACCCCCATATATAATAATATATATCTTTTTGGTCACATTACAAACATATGAATGAATTCATCATTCATTATCTTGTGTCATGGTAATAACCAAAATTACCATATATCCTTATTGAAAACATTCGTGTTTCCTTATTCCAAAATTTATTGGATATATTTATTAAGTCCTAAAAATCTGTATACCGCATCCATGATAGCTTAAACCTCTTGTAAATAACTCTATAATTATATCTAAAGAAACTAGCATAATATAATTTACATATTCAAATCCAACATATCTTTTGCCAAGCATTATCATCTTAACATAAGGGGCATATTAAGGGTTATCTTCCCCTTAATCATGTGTTCTCCAAGTATATCATCTCACCCTTAAATCGCCTTTTCGTATTCTTATAACTATTCAATATATCCTTTCCAATCCTTAATTAAAAATTTATACTGATATCACATATATATTTCATGATTCATATAACATAATCTATGAATTCTAAAACATATACACATCAATAGTTTAAATTTATTCTTAAACCATTACTTAGGATCCATCATCTTTGTCTTTCCTAAAATATGAATCATGTCTTAAGGTTTTTAAACCTCAATATTCTTATGTTTAATGTAAAAAATACAGGAAGAACATCACATAAATTTCACATGTCATTTACAATCTTTTTATCCTCAATAGTATGAACAATAATCATACCATCATCATGATTTTCTTTATGATATTTACACTTAGGAAATTGATCTTCATTATTCTCATAATTTCCACATATGAAACATTCAATGGTTAACCATGTTCTATGTAGTTCTATATATTGACTAAGACCATAAAGAAAAGTACGAGAAATACACATCAGAGATTAAAAATACATAAGTAAGGTAAATTACTTATAATATTTCAATCTTTTATATCTTAGGTTTAATCCTTGGTTATTAATGATTATCATAAAAACTCTAGGGTTTTAACTTATACTTGACTTATCCTTAGGAAATCCCTATACATATCCTTAGAAATATCTCTAGGGATCTCACAAAATTTTTTACATCCTAGTTTTCAAAGGTTGACTAAACCATAGGTCTGATACCAACTATGATGGCCTAAACTTGAAGTACATGAAAATTACATTTCTTTTTTGGAATACATAATACATTACAGAAATTGACTCCCAAATACCATATTATTTTAGTGTATTTGTAAACTCGGAACACATTCTTCTAGCTAGGTGAAATATCTTCAACATCTCCCATAAAGATCTTCCCCATTATTTTTCCTACCTAAAACCTTTCATTATATCCTAGGGAAAAGAAAACATAAAAATGGTGAGATCAAATGACCAATAAGGGTAAAAATTGAGAACATAAAACAAACCATAAACATATGATTGTAAAAACATGAACATAAAGTTTAAATATCAAAATATTGAGTCATGAAATAAATATTAGCAGTATGTAAGGCATAAACCATAAAGAAACATTAAACATGATAAAATTACATTGGAATAAAACATGGAATTGTGAAAAACAAATAAACAAATAATATTATTTCCATTGTATCCAAGTAATTGCTACCAAGACCATCATAGTGGACAAAGTCCCTTACTGAACTGGGTTTACTTTCCATTCTAGCCATGTAATATTGAACCAGATTTACTTACCATTCCATCACTGTATTACTGAACCAAATTTAATTTCCATTCCAGTCATGTATATTTGATGAGGTATAAATCTTTACCCAATGTATTGGAGGGATATATAGGTCCCACCCTTCTCATAATTAAATCATTATTACATGTTCCAAAAAAACATAAAAACATTCTCCATAGAATAACCCTTGAAATAAAATGGGTTTCTTAAACATCATTCCATCATAACTGATATAAAAAAATGGATTTACTAAATTAAATTTCATTATAAACACAATAAAATCATATTAATAACAAGGATATAAATAAAAACCTATTTAAAGAGTTTCATATTTTATTGAAAATAATTTTGAGAAAACACTTGAAATTAATTCTTCAGGAAAATATCCTTTCAAAAACATTTTCCTTCCTCAAAATGCCACACAATTTAAGAAGAAAAATTTTTATGTGAAAATAAAATTGTAATATTTTAGGGGAATATTCAAGGAAATAATGAATTATGAAAGCATAAAAATCCGTTCATGCTGTACAAGTTAAAAAACATTCTTCTCATACTTTTGCTGGAAAAGTCAAAAAGTACATCGTACAGAAAACGATAAAAGATTCCATTCATACCATTTAGTAAAAATTAAACAAAGGGTAAAATTAACTTTAAAAATTTATATAAGGATATGAATAATATTTTTAAATACATATTTAGGAAACATGTAAGTGGATGGTAAATATACCCAAGTAAATACTTACAAATAAACAATCTCGGATAAAAATGAGATTTGAAAAATTATCCCTTACCTTAGGTCTGATATTCTTCGTATGTATCTGAACTTCCTATATAATTATTTAAATAATGTTAATGATTTATTATAGAATCATAATTATTTTTATGATCACATTTATTAATATAATTTCTTCCGTTTTTAGTAACATTTCATTGTTACTTGTTATTCGGGTATTAACTGCTTTATGATCTTATTCAGGTTTTATCAAATAAGTTCTTATTTAAATTTTTATGTTATATTTATATCATTAAAACATGTTATTAGTATAATATATATCATATTTATTCATTCAATTCATTTATATAATCATGATTTAATGAATATTATGTAGAATGAATCACATCGCACCGTGGAGACGGTAAGTCGTATATACGCACGAGGGATGATATCATTCCCATAATTATTGAATGATATTGAATTGGATGATTTATAGTATCTAAGAATCAATATAATTTTATATTAATCATATATATATATATATATATATATATTAATTCCATCATTATACTCATCCATGTAAGGTGGTGGTGAAAAACGGATTACACCACGACGTGAAGACGATAAGTCGTACGTACACACGTGTGGTGATTTCATTTTTCATAGGATGGGTAGAAGGTGTAATATGGTTGTTTAATTATCATAATAACCTATAAGTATATAATTAATACTGTAGTTATTACTTTATAAAGAAAAAACTCATGAGGTGGAAGTAGAAGAAGAAACAAGTTTGAAAGAATCAGTAAATGATATTAACTCTTCTTCGACGTGCCTCCTCTAAATGTACTCTTAGAGCACTAGAGTTGGTATTTGAAGAATAAAAGGATATATAGAATGTTTCTAGGGAAGTTTTTAAGGGAAATGGGTAGGGTATGTTCGAGTTTGAAGGCTCAAAATTAAGTGAAGAGATGATGGATGAAGTTTCCTTTTATAATTGTGGTGAGTGGCACATTTGGAAACCTCAAGAATATTAATTTCTAATAAAATAAAACCCCACTTAAAAACCTCAAAAATTTCACAATTTATAATATGAGATGATATAAGGTTTTAATATCATCAACCAATAAATTTTAGACAAGTTTTTATGTCAATTTAATCATTATAATTTTAATTAACACTTAGTTATTCTGTTTAATTCTTAACAAGGGTAACAAATATTTCAATATTAAAAGGGTAAAATATTTACTTATTTGATATAAATTAGATCATAAATAAATAATTTATAACATTTTTTACCATATAAAAATTATTATATATTTTTAATTTTTTTTTATGATTTTTAAATAATTTACTAAAACACTATTTTGATAAACAATCCATACTGTCAATCTTGAATCTATTCAATTTATTGATTTTAAAAATATTAAGATAACAAGTTAACTTAGAACCAACTATTTTATTATATTCCTATTAGGTCAAGGTTATCTATAAAATTCATTTGACATATTAATTATCCCAAAATATATTTATTTGGATATTTTGAATAACATTTATTTGATATCTCCATTAATAAAATAATTACTACAATGATGTGTGTAATTATTTAATATACTTATTTGTTGAGTAAAAATTAAAAATAAAATACTATGATGAATATGAATTTAATATATTTTATGAGAATATATTTAGTAGAATTTATCTACTATAAAATCAAATATTAAAAATGTTATACTTATTAAAGTATGAATATGAAAACTTTAACATTACTTTAAATAAAATAATATAAATGTCATAATAGATTCTATAAGGATAAAAATAGTCACTATATTTAAACTTGGATGATTATGGTCGATATATACTCTACCAATAATATTTTTTCATGTGTTTTGACCTTTTTATGGTTATTAGTATTTTAATAAAAATTGTTTGATTGATTTATCATCAATTAATTAATTTTTACATCATCAAAGTATAAGACATCAAGGTAATTATTTATTTCCTAAAAATTAAAAATAAATTACCATTATTTAGTTAATTATTTTATATTTCCATGGACTATTTATGTTCGAAGATATCACCTGGTTATCCATATATTAAAATTATTATACTTATATAAAATGTGAGTTTGACATTTTGTCACTTCCATTGGTTTTATTAATATCTATGTAATTTTTATCATCAAGTGTCCATTAAATTACTATGTTTAGAATATAATATATTAAGGGTATAATTATATTCATCAAATAGGATTTTGGAAGGTTTTATGATAATTTTATTGTCCTTATCATATTATTTGTTACACTAATTTACCTGATTTACCTTTAACCGTGTTATATAAAAATTATCATAGTTACTATTCATAATAAAAAAAGAAACATATTAACATTATTTGGACACAATGATTCCAAATATAAAATCAAATTTTCAAAATTCAAATCCCATAATTTGTAGTAATTAATTTAAAATTAATCCCGTTGTCCGAATGAAAAATGGGTTTTTGTTTAAAACTTAAAACATTGCAGAATATTGAATTGTTTTTACATATGATTTCAATGTAAGATTAATGTAAATGAGATAAATTGTATTAAATTATAAAAATATATTATATTTATTCTTTAAAACAATTAAATAATATAATTTGACCATATGAATTATTTCAATGAAAAAATGTGTTTTGAATTAAAATTTAGCGTATTTTTACTATTCATCAAAATATGAAAGTTATCAAGAAAATATCAAAAATTCATCCAAAGTAAAATTTAATATTCCAATTTAAATGAATAAGTTAATTTTGTCAAATTGAAATTATAAAAATGTCAAAAACTGGATTTAAAATGGGTGCGCCATCAAAAGGTGGAAAAACTGCATTTTTTGATAAATACTTCTTTTATCTAAAAAATTGAATTTGTTCTTATATCATGTCTAGAAAATAAATAATATTAATGTTAAAATTCAAAATGTGGTTAATACTATTCATAATGTCTAGTTTATATCCCATTAAATAATAATATTTTAATAGTATATCGTTGTTTAGTGAAACTCAGTATTGCATACAATGCAAGCTATTGAGGAAGGTCTCTCTTGCGTGTAACACAATAAAAGTTAGTGTTGCATATAGTGAAATATTACTTTGGTGTTTAGTATAAAATAATTCAAAAATAGTTCTTTTATACATTAAAAAAAATCTATACTCAGTGTTGCGTGTATCGTACGCCAACTCGGTGATGCGTGTAACATACGACAAGTTGATTTAGTGTGAAAGGAATGTTTGAATTAGTAAAATGCAAGATATAAATGAAAATTTTAATTTATTAAAAAAATGGTCCATAAAAACTTAGGGTGTTATAGGAGTGCCTTTAAGGACTCTATATTAATGAATTTGTAAGACTTCATGGTGTACCACTTTCAATTTTTGTCTGATCATGATCCACAATTTATATTGAAATTATAGAAAAGTCTTGAGAAAGACTTGGATATTGAGATTCATTTGAGCACTAATTATCATCCTCAAACCTATGGGTTTTCTAGAAGGACCATTAAAACATTAGAAGACATTTTGATATCATGCTCACTTTCCTTTCATGGCATGTAGGATTAATATTTCCCTTTGATAGAAACATCCTATAACAATAGTTTCCATTCAAGTATTAAAATGGATCCATATGAAGCATTGTATGGAAAGATATTTCATACAATAAATTATTGGGATGAAGTTGGTGAAATTAAGCTTCTAGACCCAGAGTTTGTGGAGGAAACAACAAAAAAGGTAAAAAAATGTTCACAACCATATTAAGATTCAATGTTGGAAAAAGAGCTATGTAGATGAAGGAATTTTAATTTCAAGTGGATGATCATGATTTTGTTGAAAGTATCTACATGGATGAGTTTCATAAGAATTGTGAAGAAAGTAAAAATGAGACCCAGGTAAATTGGACCTTTTGAAATCTTGGAGAGTGTTGGAGCTATGGATTGCCATTTCCGATGCCTCCTAGCCTTTATATGGTAGACAACGTGTTCCATAATTCTTTTTTAAGGATATACATGCTAGACCCAACACATGTCCTCAATTATGAAGGAATAGATTTGGAACCTTATTTATCTTACTGTGAAGAGACTATTAGTATTTTGGACACTAATGAATAGGTGTTGGGGAATCAAATGACATGGATACAAAGGTAATTTGGAAAAATCATAAAATTAAATAGGCGATGTGGGAGCTTGAGGAACATATGATGAATAACTACCCAAATATTTTTATGAGGTGACATTCTGGAAAATTTGAGGATGATGTTTTTGTTGGAGGGGAGAATATATTGAACCAGAAATCTATTAATGAAATTTACCTTCTTATAATTATTTCATATACTATAAATCACATAAAAGAACTTCGAGAACATGATACAATATTTATAAATGAAGAATTAATGAAATAAAAGGTATTTCTAGAAGTTAAGGAACCTATATCGTTAAAATAGTTACACAACCGTAGGAATAGTAATAAGACCCTTATGAATAGTAAATTAGCCAAATGAATAGTAACCTCACCCATGATAGTATAAATAAAATTTATGCATCTTATAAATGAAAGTATGATATAATTATATCATAGTATAAGTAAATGAATATTTTTAAAATTATTAATTAAGTGTTTATATTTTTGTAAGTCATAAATATTTAATTTTTTAATTTATAATTAATAAAATTATTTAAAATAAAATTTATTTTTCGAAATTTTATTCATAAATTAATATTTTATTATCTTTTTATTTTAGGATAAGTTAATGAGTCCTTATTTAATTTTTCACATTGTTATAAAATTAGTTACATTTTTTAAATATGTACTTTTCAAGTAAATGATGTTTTTAATTAAAAATTAAATTCCTAATATTTAGGAAATTAATTTTATAAAATGGGGTTCATTTTTTAATTCTATAAATAAAAAAATTGTTATGGTGATTTTTTTGGATTTTTCTAAAATACTTGAATTTTACTTGAATAATAAAATATGATAATTTGCAATAAATGTTTAATACATGAATTATTGAGTCATAGGTGATGTATGTATGATTTAATCCCATAATATCAAAATATAATTCATTATTTTAATAAATTTAGTGATAAATCTAAAACTATTCATATTCTTGAGCCAAAATAATTAATAGATGAATAAAATATTAAAAAAACACCTCTCTCCTCCACTATAAATACCACCCCTCACCACCCCTTCTCTTCACACTTTCCAAGCTTTGAGACTTATCAAATTTCTACCTAATACTCTTCCCAAGCCCCTACCCCACATCTGAGATCTTGTATTCTCAACATTAGACCAAAACCAATTTACTTAAAGAGGTTCTCATGGAGGATAAACCAAGTGGTAAAAATAATCTTTCTTTCTTTTATTTCATTTTAAATATAGTCTATTTTATTGTCCTTCCATCACCTACCCTATAAAAAGTGACATGATAATTATAGTATGATATATATACTATAATTATATCATTCTAATGGATTATCAATCATCAAACTCCGTCCTTTCTCTCTTTTATTCTATAAATGAAAGCATCGCCCGTGATGTGTCAATTTACCGGTATCATAGAGGATGCATCTTCATTTTACCTTAAGGCCTTCAAGGATGTCCATAAAACCATTTTTTTTTAAAAAAGTTATATTATATTTATTACATACTATGTAATATTATGGAACCATTATATACACATGATGTCAATAAAACAAAAGTACTTCATGATGATCGGAAAACCACTAAAAATAATATAGACGATTATCACAAATGTATTATCTAATAATTCATCCTCTCCCCAAATAACCAAATGAATTATATAAATAGATAAATATATGGATGTTAATTAATAATATATAACTTCAATTCTATATATCTATTCCCATTTTACATGAACATCCATACTCATATATAAGTAAACCCATCATGAAAAGCAAGAAAATGAACGCTCTGTAATTATAAAATTGTATATTATAACTCATCAAAAAGACCATAAATTAACTTAATAAAATTATAATAAATAAAATACATGTATAAAATGTTATGAATTAATTAATCTGATTATATTATCCAAGACATTAAGGTCAAATGCAGAACACTTTCAAATATTAGGTCAAGGTTTCTTCCCAAACCTTCATTTTCATTTGTGTTATGCTTTATCCCTCTACACACTATTATAATTAATAATTATTTTTATATACTTATTCTAAATTCATTTTATAAATTCAACTAACATGTATCTATACCATTTTAGCTTTCTTTTATGGGGTAAATACATGTTTTATAAGGTTTCCTTCTCAATTATTCCCGATACGCAAACTTGATTAAAGGGAACATCTTGATTTCTTACCCATATGAAATTACCAACCATAATCTATTTTTAATAACAATTATTTTATTTAAATATTTCTTTTTTTCATTACAAACTATATTTATTCATTACTAGACTTATAAAAACAATTATGAAAAATAGAAATTATTATTTCAAAAGAACCCTTCTTTGCAAAGTAAAAGGGGTATTTCTCTCAAGAATTCCTCGATGATTTTATTAAAGTATTTTAATATATTTAAAAAAATCTATTGAATTTTATTATTTAATGAGATTTATATATTATGACTATAATATACCATATTTATTAAATGGTTTATGATCATTATGACTGTGTATAGTATATCTTGATTCCATTCACCATGCTACTCAGAATGGTTAGTGATTATGTTAATAGATTGGGGAAAGTTATTTACATTTCATAAATATATGATTTTTATGTTTAACCCCATTCATATAGGGAATTCACTAGACTTATCATATGGTTGGTGTGTCCTGCTACGATCCCTTGATGGATCAATAGGTCTCATGAGAAAAAACATAAATGGGTATTGGTTGTGGCCTTAAACATTTATTTTTAGAAGTCTTGGTCGAGGCCATGATGATATGTTCCAGATTTCCAAAATTATTCATTCCCTCATTATGTTATTAGTAATTGATAAATCCTATGATTATTTGACTAGTAGAATATCCATGGTTAAGTTTCATGTGATTATTTATATGGAATTATTTATTCATATTTTATTCCTTCCATATTATGTTCAATATTATGTTTTAAAGTAATGTGTTCTTTTAGTTATTAACCATGTCTTATTATTTATGCTTCGGTTTTATAAATTACCCTTACTAAGAATCTGATCTCACCCATTTCTTATCTTTTATTTTCCCCTAGTATGAGAATATGTATATTATGAATGACATGTAGGAATACTCTACGAGTTTATGGGTGTTTCCAATGGAGTTTCTATGTTGTATTTCTTTTTAAGTTGTAATGTAATGTTCATGCATGTAATCTGGTTTACAAAACTACTAAACTAATCAGTATCTTTGAATTTCTTATTTTTATCTATGTTTAAGTAATAATTTAAGGCACTAACTCTAGGCTACTGAGGTCAGGGTATTTACATATAGAGTTACATTTTTTTGATGGAGATCATTGTAGATTCCTTTATAGCTTGAGTAACATTGATGCTTTCCAAGAGTCTACACTTTATTTAAATATATAGATCCATATATTCATATTTATTGTCAAAACGATGAAGGAAAGTGGGGCCAAACTTTGTGTTTTACTAAATGGTGATTGAATTTTATTCATAGAGGCACTCTAAAATGTTTTAGAGTTAATACAAAAATTGTTTTGGATGGGTATTCATAGGGTATTTCATATGATGATATAAAAGGTGAATTTAATGATAGGTTTCCAAAAGTGTTTTGGAAAATATATCAAAAATTAGTATTAATATGGTTTTAAATGTTATGATATTTGATATAATATAAAGTGAAATTTCACAAAGTGATTTATTATATATTGAAATATGAAGATTAAAGTAATATATGTTCTAAATTAATATATATATATATATATATATATATATATGATACAAATAGGATGTTTTCATGCATGGATTCAATCTCTTTGGTTCAATGGTTTTCATGAGATGATATGATTTTATATTACCATACAGGATATCATTATAGGATTATTTCATAATATTAAACATATGAGGGAAGTTTTATCCATATGATGGATTCATGAGTTTCCAAAGTAGAATTAACTCAAAAGTTATAAATTCATGAGTAAATTCAGTGTCCTAAGAATAATTATCATTAATTTAAATATCATTGTATTCAATAGATGTTGGGGTAGTGCTTCCATGATGCTTAGATAAAAATACATCATACCCAACCACTATCTTCATCCAAATTTTATTCATTATAGGATTTAGAATTCTATAGAGGAAGGACATATCTCATCCAAACATCGGATTATTCTATTGACCCATGGAATATAACAAAGAGGGGATGTATTTTGGATGTTCTTTGGAGATAATTACTGAACCCATGTGATGTTTTCTTGAATATGTGTATATATGGTACTCATTGTAATCCATTCCATTGAAAATATTTATTCGTTTCATTTTTATGGAGATTAATTTATCTTGTATGGGAGATCCTTAGATAAGGGTTCAAATCACTACCAAATGTTTTGATAATCATTATTAGAATCATTCTAAAACCTGTAATCTCTTCCTTATTTTCTTATTCCTTTAATTCTATGGATTCTTATTCAACTTCTAGGATATTATCATTATATTTTTCATTAAAGGCATTAGAAGGGGAGTTAGAAAATATTTTTATTTCAATAAAACTAAAACAAGAAAAAAATAAATTTAAATAATATCTTTTAATCATGTCATATTGGTTCTTCATGTCACACCCTGATATGTGGAATCAGGCACGAATTGTCTCTCAACATTTTATTTTAATTTTTTAGGTTGATCTTATGTTGGTAGATGGATCTGGTCTTCTTGGTGGCTTAAAATTATTTTTCAAATTTCTCTATGAATAATGGGAAGGACCAAAACCATGGTTTACCTATGGGGTTTCTGTGTGAAATATAAAATAAATAATGTATTACGGTGGGGCATGAACTAGGGTGGAGAATGGTGGGAGGATCTCTATCAAACATGGATTGAGGTACCTCACTACAATATGCAAGATGTCATGGTGACCCTAAAATAACATGTTTCTATTTACCAGGACATGGATAGTACCGAATGGTTTGTCTCTTGGGTGAATTTAGCATGAATGTGGTGGATGTACCAAAGTTTAGTGGTGGTTTTTTTCTTTTAAATTTATTCATCTCCTCCTGATCTATGGGGGCAGTTACTCTAGCCATGAAAAAACTTAATGTGGGTGTTTTAATGCATCTCATGAGTCATTTTCCATCTATTAAAGAAATAATTATCCCCCATAATATTTAATTCTAGATATATAGTGTTCTAGGAAAGAGTTTAAGATGTTCATATTCCTTATAACAATATCTTTGGGTGTTTCCATTATTATCGGAAGGTGTCCTTGTAGATAGTGGATTATGAGGACTATATCTATTCATTTCCCATCATCAGTATATAAGGAAATTTTATTTTCATTTTTATTTAGGTAGGTTTCTCAATAATATAGTATATACCTTAGAATTATTTGCGTTCTAATGATTTAATTTGGTTTTAATTGATGAAACTAAAGATTTGAAATCCATGAGAGGTGAATTTATCTTTAATGGATATGATTTTTTTTTGTATACATCCTTTTTTGAAAACATTATTGATACACATGATGTGTTTTTGAAGAGGTCCTCAAGGATGGTTTTAAGATAGAATATGTTTTTTTATGCATGAAAGTAGTGTTGAATAATTGTAGAAAATGTTTTATGAATATATGGTTATGAAAATGAAACGGTTTTACCTTGGATAATGTTTTATGAAATGTGGATTCAGTTTATTCAATGTAATAATAATGTGATTTAATATTGGTAAGACCTTGGAATATGGGAGAAAACAAGACATATGTGATCCCTAATTATGATTTATTTCACTGGGAGAGGTTCCAGAGATTCCATGGGTTCTAGTGGGTATCCTTTATAGGGTAATTTTGTTCAAGGACTATAGAGTTCACTTATATTGGATAGTAATTTTTTATTTGAGTTGTGTACACCCTTTGGTTATAATTTCCTGTACAGTGATTTTTGGATATGTTATGTGCATGTTCATTCAATATTACTATTTTCTAACATGATATGAATATTTATTCTTGAAACCTATTTAATTTATCTTCTTATACCTCATGGATTTATGTTATGTCATATCTTTTGTTTAAAATGGCATGTTTTTGAAAATAAATCTAAAGGATGATTATATATGAAAATGAGTTCTTCTAAAAATGATTTATAAATCTATTTTATATAAGGACTTTAATATTCATATGAATAGAGATTTTATATATTATTAGTGTTATCATATTTATATTTAGTTTTCACACCCTAATTTTTTATTTTTGTGTTCTTACCCATGGTTTTAAAGGATACAAGAAAAGGGGATATCTTCATATAAAGGATGTATCTCCTATATTAGCATGATTTTATAGTGGATTTGGATTATGGTGACTGAAGATCATTTCAGTTGTTTTTGTAATGAGTTTTGAAATTTTTATCAACATTGTGTTTGTAAATATTTTTTTTATCATAGGCAAGAAAGAGTTTCTGAATCTTATTAATAAACTTTCTTTATGTGATATTGCTAAAGGTGGCTAGTAATGTTTTCTAGATAATCTATATGATGTTTAGTGGATCTTCAGGTTCCGAAAAACATGAAGATACTCAAGATCATATTTGAGTTTTATTGAGTTTTTACAAAGGTGGGGAAGTCAAAGTTCATCATATGATGTTTTTTATGGCTATATAAAGTTTGAACTGATGTTTCTGAATAGATAAGATGTACATTGTTGATGTTACAATAAGTACAAAGTTGAATCTATCATGTGAAAGCTACATGTATTATAATGTTAGAAGTTATAAAGATATAGATGATTCTGCTGTAGGAAGGCACTCAGATCGAGTCGATTGAATAAATATCCATCAAACTGAGTGTTATATGATAGTTTCGATGTCACTCCAGTAGAAGGATAGTTTTTCAATTCATCATATTTTCTTTTGAAATATCATCATGTAGATAGGGTCAATTTTGATCTGATGATGGTGAATAATGTTTACTAGAAGGATAAGTAAAAAGTTACATCAGACAAAGGTGAATATTATATTCTAGTTAGAGTGAAATTATAAGAATTTTTCTATACTAAATCTACAAAATAAATGGAGTTACATCTAACTGATATGGAATGTGATCAATTTAGATCCAATAGTTGAATGATCTATTTTTCAATGTTTTACTAAATGAGACATCTTGGATGTATACCAAATGAACAACAACCAAATTTCTATAAGCCTCAGTAGTATAAATATAGGGATAATGAGTAAATAATATTACACTAAATAGAAAAGATATAATGATCAATAAATACTATAGTATTATATTAGCAAGTCAACTATACATTAGACCGATGAGTATCCAAAAAAGAAATGAAATTTGATTGGAAGAATGATTCTATCAATATGTACCAGACTATGATTTATGAACCAAGACTTGTATGATGATTGCGTGAACAAATAATTATTGGATAGAAACAAAATTAAACATTAGACATATTAAGTTGATCAAACATATGTGATTCCATGAGATTGATGAAAGCTATGAAGATCATCAGACATAATTTTTTGAAACCATATAATGGAGGAGTTCTTATATATTTCACTGAAAAAAGGAGAAATTCATCAAACAAATAAGTTCATAATAAATTCATCAGATAAATTTTTTTCAGATGGAGTACTGAGGATCATTACATAAACGTTATAACTCCCTTATCTATAATAAATCTTATTTGACTATTCAATGTTTTTTATAAAGAGTTATTAATAATGTTTTAAGAATGTGTAAGATTCTATGAAACATCAAGATTATTCTATAAGGTTTGAGAAACATTCCCAACAAATTTTATTTGAGTGGGAAGATTCAAAATTTGAGTTTGAGTTGATATAGAAAAACATTTGAATTTATACATTTTCTTTGGTGTGGATGCCTATATAAAGGGGTTCACATATAATAAAAAATGAAAAATTTTCATGTGAGAGAGTTTTCAAGTGATGAATACTTTTTTATAATCTTAGGGTGAGTTTTCAACCAAGAAAATTCATGGTTGAAGAGGAGGAACCATAAAGAGGTTTGCTGGTCACAGGTCTAATAGACAGAGGTACCAAACAATGTCACAATTATTTGAGGGGGATCAAATGGAGTTATAATGAATGGATAAGAGTTTCAATGTATCGATTCCTATGAGACAAAAACTATAGTAGATGAAGATTATTATATATAATTTTTTCTAATTAGTTTAGAAAATTTTCATATCTTATTGTGCCTCAAAAGATAAGAAAACATAGTAACTGATAGGTTTCAATATAATTAAATTTTTGGAGATAGGATTTTAATAGGATTTTTATCAATTTTATTCACTTCATATCATAGTTAATTTACATATATTGAAGAGAGTATATATGGAATGGATGTAATCATCCACATTGGGGGGAAACATTGTAAATATTTCTTTCTATTCTTGACATTCATATCATTACATACAAATTTTTGGATGACAAATACAATGATGAAGATTATATAAAGAATAAAAAGTTATAGGGGTTAATTTTAAGAGAAAATAAATTTTAAAATATCACCATTGATTCACGCCCCCTTCTTAGTGGTTCTTCTTAGTCGAATAAGAGATGAACAAAGAGTCAATAGGGTGGTGAATTGAGTTCTTGATCTTTTAATTAATTTAAACCACCCTCTCTTATGTTATGAAATATTTTGATATTACTTATAAGAATGAAATTATAATAAAAACAATAATAAAAATATCAAAAAAATAAGATTTATATTAGTTTAGGGAACACAGATCCCCTAGTCCACTCCACTAAAACTCCTCTCTGATAGTTTGGTAATTTTACTAGAACTAGTCCTTTCCCTGGGGACTTCCTGACTAAGTGGAAGCATCCATCAATTAGTCAAATCCATGATCTTTTACTAAGATCTTGAAAGTATTTAAAAAATAAACAACATTAAACACTATGTAAAATGAGTGCTCACATCCAGTAATAAGAAAGAATAATTAGAGATTACAAGTTCTATAATATAGTTATAATAAGTAACTGAAATAAGAGAATAGTTCTACAAGATAGAGAATAATAATGAATCATAGATTAAGGAGAGTGTTAAAAAACATCAAGATTACACAAGAAATCACAACATTATAATAATGTGATTCTTCTTCTTCTTCTTATTAAATAGAAATAGAAGCACAAAAGGATTAAAGAGAGAGAGACATAGAGTTTTAGATTCTATTCATGTAAATTATATATTTTTTCTATTTTTTGAATATTATTATATTTCTTTCGATTTTTTTTTCATAACATGCTATATAATAATATTAGGCCTTAGTGTAAAACTCCAGATGTTCTTTTCTAAAACATTACTGAGTAAAAGTACTAATTGGTAAAATAATCTATGTTTTTTTTCATTATTGGTACTTAATTTTTTTTATAAATCCATTTCACCATAAATAGGTATGTAACTTTTTTAATTCATTGAAAAAAAATTATTTTTCACTTTAAATACTCCTATAGTAATAAGTATCTGAGTTGTTAAACAACACAAAAAATTCCAGATCACCACATAGCTAAATTGATCCAAATAGTCATTCTTTATATAGTTGATTTATTAACATAGCCAAATCACATATATATTCTTCACATAGACAAAATTCACATATCTAACTTGATTTACTGGGCCTATTAAAACTAAATAGCCAAATACATAACTACTCCAAATCACCTAGATAATTACTCCACACAATTGATTCAATGTAGCTTTTTCATTGATGTTTCTATTTAGCATGTAGTTGATTCAACTACATATTAGATTCTCACATTGCTTATTCTATTATGTATCCAATTCACATAGGTGATTCTATATTATAGTTGATTAACAAAGCTTATTGATCGATGTGGCAAAAATATATGTAGTGTAAGATCATGTCTTTTTCAAAATATGCCTCTCTCTAAGTTTTTTATTAAAATTATGTTGTTTGGTATTTGAATCATCTTGGTAATTACTGGTTGTGTTTTCATCATGGATGTATGTGGGTTTTAATAAACACCGTCTTGGTTTGTGAGGAATCTTGATAAAACCTCTTTGGTTCCATGTGGAGAGACCATGTTGTGGAAAATGACTTAAAATTTAGGTATTCGTATTTTTTGAATTAATGGTGTCTGGGTATAAATGGGTCAAGTGGTAACACAAGTTCTTGATATGTTGATAAGCCTTAAAACGGGGGTTGGGTTGTTTTTATAAGGAAAATAGGATGAAAATCCATTTTCAGAACATTCACATGTTATGTAAATGGATTAAACATCATGTAATGTTCGATAGAATTTAATATTTTGTTGAGGAGATTGATTTTTATGCGTATCCCACTAAAATGAATTATATGTCATGTAACTATATTACACACTATGTAATTCCTTGACTTGAAGTTTTTAAATGTTTCGTACGATTGATTTTATTTCCAACTCACCTGTTGTTTATCCTATCGACCCTAGGGTACCATCTAGGTGATTTTAGAGTGCCTATCTTGATTACAAACACCCCATTTGTGCATATTATCCTTATTCTGTGGTTTTAGTTACGTTTTAATTTATATCCCTTGGTTCTATAATCACTTCTTTGTAATCTCTTGATCATGTGAATTTTTTGGTATTGATATTGATTAGTTTTGATATATGATACCTCATGAAATCATCCACACCTTCTTCCTCATGGGTGTTTTCCATTGTAAGTGTTGTTTGATCTTCAGTTAAAGGTAGTGGGTCTAAAGTTTAACCCTGTGGTTTGATAATTGTTAGGTATGTGGAATATTGAAATACTTTCCAACATATCATATTCAAAATAAATTAAATGATGAATTGGATTATTCTATATAGTCCATTTGGATCCAATTGGTTGTTGACCTTTCTTGTGCCTACCATTTGGGTGAGCGAACCATTGATTATAAATGAGTTGTTTAATGTATTAATGCATATTTAGCATGACATGGGGTTGGGTGTTTTCTTGATATATAATCACCTAGGTATGACCTAGTTATTGATATAACTTTCATGTTATTAGTAATGAAAAAATGATAAATGTAATGTTCAATTGAATGATAAGTGGTAATTTTCATAATTAACCATTGTTGATGTGATATTTCGAAATCCATGTTGTTATGAAATGTGTTGCGATAAATTATGCAATGCTTACATACCATGATTGTCCCTAAAACATGTTTTAATACTTATATATATATATATCTTGTCCCGAACACATGTTATAATGATTATATAATGGTCTTGTCCCTGGAACATTCTGAAATGATTATATAGGAGGCTTGGCCCTGACACATGCTGAAATTATTATATAGTTGGTTTTGAACCAAATTTATGAAATTTATACCCTATAAGGTTTTTTACCATGGTTATAGGGTTATGGTTTTCATAGATATGAGACATGATCGAAGACATTAAGGAATGTCACAATGATAGGTTATTCATTACTATGGTTATATGGTTATAGTTGGAATGTTCATAAGACATGCTCAGATACATTCTAGAATGGATATGAAGTATGTTGATGTGTTTTTAACTTAATTGTTTATTTAATTAATACACTTGTTTATTGAATTATTTCAGGCACTTGAGACTGGATTTTATTTGGACACAGTGGTCTTGACCAAATGAGTTATAATCACATACCATTTATGCCACCGTTTGACACCTGATAAAATTACATGGATGTAGGATTGGACAAGGGAAAATGATTTTTCTTTTAATTGTTTTCTTACTGGATGGGCTGGAGTTTGGAGATGAAACTGACATGGGATTAAAGAACAGGGTCTTTTGTGTGTTTTTGTCTTTAATTTTTTATTACTTCTAGAATAAAATTTATTTACATTATAGTATTTCATTATATTATTCCTTTATTATTATTAATATTTTTATTGGATTATTTAGTTGGATTTTATTAGTTGTGTTTCTACTGTATTATATTCTTTCTATTATTTTCGTTACACTAATATTTATTGTTATATTTTTTATTTCTCGAGCATGTTTTAAGCTCTAAATTCAAGGGGTATAGTCTCTCCACTATACTTATCACACTACCTCTCCTAGTGAGAAGTCTCTAGCATATTGGGAGGTGCGCTTATGGTCTTTTTACTAACCATTTTTGTACACACGAGAGAGTCCTAGATCGAGGAACATTAAAAACATGAATAAGAGAGCACCGAGCTTCTTTTCTATTTATTTACTATTTGGGAATGGTATATAGTAGACTAGGATGTGTCAAGGCTTGGTAATGATCTTGTTTATGGGAGTAGCTAACCCATATATGGGGTAAAATCCGAGTTCCCAAGGATGGATTATTGTTTATGTTGTTCGCTTGTTATAGTTGATGTTATTTCACCCATGGTGATTAACATGAGGTGTGGTGTTATCATGTTATTGTATTATTGATTCTTGAGGTAGTACTAATTTCTTGGTATAGTTTGAGATGTGTATTCATGTATCTTACTGAGAACATAAGGATATATATTGACAATAATTGTTCATGAAAAAGAAATATTTTCTTCATGTGATATATACTTGCATGTTGAACTATTATTTGAGATACTTGTCATATATAAAAAATTAATTAAATGAACTGTTATTTCATTATAAAACACTTTTAATATAGGTTTAGAGAGACTAGGAGTAGGTGGTTCTATTTTTTTCTCACCTTTTGAGGTTGAATTTGTTAGCTAGTGTTCTAAGGAGTGTGTTTGTCTTTTAGAGAAAATGCCTCATCATCATCATTGAGTCGAGCACCAAGAGAGTGGAAATCAATATTCTCCTAACATAAATGAATAAGAGATTCCTATAGTTCCCAACGATTAGATGGATGTTTAGCTTCATGAATGATTATTGAGGGTCCGGACCACAAAATATAACTTTTTATTAAAAATCCAATTTGAGGAGAAGTGTGAAACCTCAGTCAATAGATCCGAAGAACTACATACTAAAAGAGCTCAAAAATTGATTAAAAACAAGACTAAGATTGTTTGAATTCGAAAATTTATATAACTCCCAATAAAGTGAACTAACTTGAAGATCTGGTTCCTCACTAAGAAGATCTTCATAATGATTACCCAGTCTGTCTATTTTCTGTATAAATTCATCTTTGTTGATTTTACCTTTATTGAAGCCCCACTCTAGCATTCGGTCTTTATTGTTTATGAATTCTTCTTACTCCTCATTGGTATCAACTCACACCCTTATTTCATAATTTTTTTGACCTCCTCTTTGGAGGTGTTGAACCGAACAACATTTTCAAGCATCTCTTCCTGAGAATGAAGGATGAGCTCCAAAGGTTCTCCTTTGTCTTCTTCCAATTTTCCTGTTTCCTTGCTTTATTCTCCACATTTCATCATTCTTTTGGTGGTTGTTAATTTAGTTTCTCCTGTTTCTGCTTACCCTTTCTTACCTAAATATCTGGTAACAATTTTTTTGGGAGTTTCGAGTAATCTTTGCAGGGTGTAGCTTTCTTCCCTCCCTTATAAATTGGTAAATTTCTAGATTTATGGTTTCCTTGTTTTCCCTTTCTCAGTTTGGATCCATCATTCATATCCTAGAAGGAGTCTTGCTCATAATCTATCACTTGTTGGTAGAAACTATCTCCATTACTTGTCTTGGTGTTTTCAAAAAACTTTGATTCACCTCATTTCTTTTTCTTTTTTTGAATTACTTTCTTCCACCCTTCATGATCTTCAGATCCTTTCTCACTTCCAGCTAAAGACAAAAACCAGTTATGAATCTCAATAGGATTTGATGCATCCTTCTTATAATATTCCATGTTATTTTTATTTAATACATCTTGATCTGAGAGTTCCTGAACTGGGAAAGGTGACCTTGGATCTAGTGTCTCCATCCCCTCATTCTCACTAATAATAATAGGGATTAGTTGTTGTCTAGGTTGCACTACCTCAACAACAATATCATCACTCAAAATAAAATAAGGACATCCAAAATCTATCTTCAAGTGCTTTAAAACATCAGAGACCCTTGGTTAATCCCCGACCTTTAAAGGTCCACTACCCTCCTTCTTACCTAGAAGACCTGCCTCTAACTGTTGGTTATCTGGTTCCTTCTCATGTAAAGAATTACCAACTGATTTCACAACCTCAACAAAAGAACTTGGATTGGAAATTCCCTATTCCTTCCCCATGGTTCCATTCTATTAGATAGGATGAGAAATCCCAATAGTACCCATATGATCCCCCTCAATGGTAATTTCGTACCGAGGAAGAGAAATCTCGACTGAAGTAGGCTGGGGGGGGGGGGGCAGAAGCAGTACTAACCTCATACGGGACAACTTCACAAAGAACCTATCCAGAATGAGACAACTAAACTTCTCCATGGAATTCATCATTGTTACTCCTCTCCTTTGAAAAATGCATTCATCTGATTCAAGACCTAGTACGACACACATGGGCGAGATGTCTAAGATAACCCAAAGAGATACAGAAATCATGCCAGGTTTCATAGATGAAGGATTACTTCCACCTAAATTACTCACCAACTGAAATACAAACCAAATATAATGGAACCATTGACACATCAACCTCAACACAGATTCAGGGGAAAATGGGGTGGCTGACTACTTCCATTTGAATATCCAAACAGAAAAATTGTCCAACAAGGTTTCTGATGACCTTAAAGATAGAAGGGTTATGAAATGGAAGGGGGAGTTCTAAGATTCTTAACCAAATCATGTTCATTTGTTCATCCCTCTTCAGGTGAAAATATAAGGACCAACGAAAGATGTAAAAGAAGCATCCATTGTATCTGCAGGGGGCATCGGACCACACGGTAGAAATATCTTCCATAGTTTCAAGCCTAATCATAATGTTCTTGCGGTTGGGAATCCCAACCACTACTTAGTGCTTTAAACCCCACGAGTCGAAGACAAAACAATAAAAATCATAAATTGAGAGACGTTGTTGTTGGAAACGAGGTACCAGTGTTAGGTTAAAGAGACTCAAGGCATTAGAGAACTCTGAAAGCTAAAGAGGAAGATGAGGCTATTCTTCGAATAGATCTAGTAACTTCAGTATGAGTGGTATTTCTGGGAACTTTAGAAGTGTTATAGGGTTTTATAATGGAATGAAAGGAATGAGGTAGGGTGGGGAAGAAGGAGATGAGGGTAATCCCCCCTCCAAAAAGGAAGGGGGAGCCGGAAGTGCCGCCATCGATGCATAGGGAATTGTCGGTGAGTGGAGAATAGTGAGAAGGAGACTCCTGGGTATCGTCTCACTATGTGACAATATAATAAAAACCACTTGAGGGTCCTGATATCCATGGAAAGAGGGACTGTTTTTATAATTTGTTTGATGTCTAAGATAATGAGAGAGTTCGAGCTGCAACATCAGCCTATATTCACTGGGGTGGGATGCCTCCCGGGAGATGAGTTCTAGATCAAGTCCATCAATAAGATCATTAATCATATTGAGACACCTTAAAATATGATGGTGAATATTGTTTCATATATCAATCATGGATCAACCAAATTTTGGTGGGACATTTCGAAGTAGGAATGGAAGAAAGAGGAGTTATCTTGGAAGGATATTGAGATAAATTTATTGATCCACTTATATTATTATAAAACGAGGGATGAGATGGATTGTGATTTCATGCACCTAACACAGGAGGGAATGTCAATGCTGGACTACACTAAACATTTCACCAACCTATATTGTTTTGTTCCATATTTGTAAGCTAAGGATATCTATAGGGAAATTATTTTTTAGGATGGAATTAACTATTAGATCATGTCATAGGTTAAGATATTCTATCTATGTATTTTTTAGATGTGATTAATCAGGTACTCATCACGGAAGGGAATTTGAGAGAGGCCCTGAGTAGTAGTGAACATTTTTAGTAGGGAAAACCATGAAATCTTATTATAGTGGAAAGAATAACCGTTATGATAGTTTTCGAAAAGGATATAGTGTGAAAATCATCCAAAGTAGTGGGAATCCATCTTAGGATTGGGTTTTGTTGTATTAATTTTAGTGTGGAAAGATGGGTCACAAATGGACTTAGTGTCTGTACCCCTCGTTTGAGTGGCGATCTTGCTGTATATTGGGCCACCCACAATGGTTTTGTATGGGAATGCAGTAGAAGAGCAGTGTAAGGGGAACATTATAGGAACCAGAGTCTAGTAAAGACACAACTAATCCCCAGTAGATAGGTATATGGAGTTCCATATGAAATCCTAGTCAAGGTAGAGGATATGGTACCACCATACAGGAATGAAAGTACCAAGAAGAGAATATAGCTTAGGGGAGTCCTGGTTAATCCCAGGGTAGAGGTAATGGGTAGCTACACATTATAAAGACTACTCCAGCTATTATGGATGAAAAAATTACTATTGTAACATGTATGAATTTTTTATCACATACACTTGATTACATTTTTTTATCTTAAGAGCATTTCATTTTTTTTATCTGCTCTTTTTTTCAACGGTATGTTCTTGGATATAGAAATTTTGGTTTGTGTTTTGACCATTGACACACCATTAGGAGTACAGTCAGAGAATATCATACACTGTAAGGCGTGTTCTCTATATATTGGTGGTTACCATTTCCTTTTGGAACCATTCATGATGGAAAAAAAAGTTTAAATTTTATTCTTTGTATAGAATTGTTAGTTCTATTCCAATCTCATATAGACTATTACTAAAGGACAATTAACTTTTTATCTCCAAAAGGAGGAAAATATTTTCTTCAAGCTAAGTGGGATATTCAGGATGGTCGTGCATGACCAATTCAGTGTAGATTAGATTGTCTCATAGATTATATACCTGGTCTTTCTCTAGCTGATGGTGGAATGAAACTGAATTATTTTCTCCAAGTGGTAGTACATTTTCATTATTTCTTTCCTCATGAGTTCTATAACTTACCATGTGAGAAAGAGATTGAGTTGGTGCTGGAAGCAGATCTAGTTTCTATTCATCCATATAGAATGGAACTAGTCGAACTTTGGGAGTTGAAAGTTTAGTTTTATGATCTATAATATAAAGGTTTAATAAGGCCTATTACATCTTCTTGGGGTTCTACAATTCTCATCAGGAAGAATCCTAATGGTTTTTTTTACTTGTGTGTGGGTTATTATAAATTGAACTAGATAAAGGTAAAGAACCGGTGTCCCCTTCCATGCATTGATGATTTTTTGATCACCTGAGATGTGATAAAATTTTCTTTAGGACCTATTTGAGATTATGATACCATCATTTGAGTGTGATACCAACAAACATATCCCATAATTATTTTAGAAAAATTTATGTCTTGTTTGAATTTGTATTGGTATCATTTGGTTTAATTAATACACCTATAGTATTCACGGCCTTGATAAATAATATCTTTCATCATTATTTGGATCAGTTTGTTGTGGTTTTTTTTCAATGAAATCTTAGTGTACTATGAGACAATAAAAAATCATTACCAATATCTTAACATCATCTTGGGTACATTGAGAGAGCATCAAATTTACGCCAATCTAACCAAATCCATTTTTTGGATTGATAAAGTGCACTTCATGGGCCATGAAACTCATAGGAAGAAGTGTTAGTGGACCAATAGAAAGTTAAAATCATGGTATCTTTGGAGAAAACCAAGAAAATATGTGATATTAAGAGTTTTTTGGGTTTAGAATTTTATTATAGTCACTTTATCCAGGACTTCTCTAGTCTGGAAGCACCAATGATTGGGCTGAACAAAAATGGAGTGATGTGTGTTTGCTCAGATGCTTGTGAGAGAAATTTTCAAGAGCTAAAAGAAAGTCTGACCTCAACACCTATCCTCAATTTACCTCTATTGGGTAATGTATATACCAAGTATTGTGATTTATCCAGATTTTAACTCAGAGGAGTTTTGATGTATGAGGATTGAGTGGTTTCTTATGGATTCAGATAGTTTACACCGCATGAGAGGAATTGTCCTACTCATGAATTGTAGTTAGAGGAAGTAGTACATTCCCTAAGATGATAGAGGAACTGTCACATGGGTGAGAATTTTGTGGCATAAAATGACCAAAATATCCTTAGGTACATCTTTTTTCATCAAGACCTGAACCTTTGACAGAGGAGGATGGTTTAGTATCTATAATCTTTCAAATTTGAGTTTGTTTATACACCCAAAAATGGAAATATCATTGCTGATTCATTGATCCAGATGATGTAGACATAGATAGTGAGAGATTCTTGTGATGAGTGGTGGATAATGGATCTCTTTACAAACATGCATCTAGATGTTCATGAGTCTCAGGGTTCAGTAGCTTCAACTTATACATCTATCATACCCATACTTTTTGACCAGATAATAAAAAAAACATATATATGATCTGGACAGATTAATTATGAGATACATATTATATGGTGGGGAGAAAAAATCTAGTTGGTGTTGGAGTTGGTGGCCTAGAACCAACTACTTTGTACTTTATTCATTAATAAAAGACTTATCACATCTTGATTGTTATTCTGCGTGACAATGTATGTGATAAGTTCCTAAGGACAGCTATTTCATTAAAGGGTTATAGTGGATCCCTGCTATGATGAGAACCCGGAAGTGCCATAACACTGTTCTTGAATAAATTTTTTTATGGCCGGATGATATTATTTGAGGGACAGAAATAATACAGGTCATTAGGGGTGAGGACTCATAAAACTTTGAAGCACCTTCTCATGGTGTGGGCCCTTGGTAATATCTAGGAGGATATTATGAGAACAAGACCCGCCAGTAGGAAATCCACATTTCATAGTGTCATTGGATGTTCCTATCTGCGAACGTGTGTATTGGTCCTTAAACTTTAAGATTATTATTAATGGGTATTAAAACTCGTGCACTTAGATGTATTGACGAATACTATGACGACACACTATTTGTAGCGAGGTAGGATATGTTGGGTGCGTCACGAGTAATACTACATTAATAGATAATGCGAGAAAGGATTTGTCCATTCTGTTCCATAACGGAAGTAGATATCTCAGGCCATTTGATGGAATTGATATAGCCTAAATAAATCCATGGCCACGGTAAGGTATGGGAAAGTTCCATTCTGGGAAGTCAAAGAAACAATAATCGAGCACATGGGTTAATGGAACTAGCATGCAACCCACTTGATTATAGATATCTAGACAAAGGGATTATATTACACGGTAAGCGTTTGTAGGAGGTGACACATCATTGTAGCGTTAACTTCTTTCTCTATGGGTGCCTTGGCGTGTTGCTAGACGCTAACCTTGGACTTTAGGCAGGTTCTGCCTAATGCCACTGAGAAAGAGGCCTAGAGGGTCACACACTAAGTGTGTCCATGTATCTCAGTTAAATATTAATTTAACAAGTAAAATAAATATTATTTCTGACTGTGGTATAATAATTATTTAAGGATTCCTGATCGCATTTATTTCGACACTAGTTATTCGAGAGAATATATTTTGGGCGAAATAATATATTTATTAGTGAGTAATGCAATTACATTTATTAAAAAATAAATATCCATTACTCAAGGTCTAATAAATTTGGTGGAGAAAAATGGAAAATAAAAGTACATGTTGTGTATATTAAATATACACGCCGTGTAGTTTTATGGAAAAAATTACACACCGTGTATTAATTATTACACACCGTGTAGTTTTCCAGTCGAGATTTTGAGGATATAATATTATTTTTATTAAATGATATTAATTATAATCAGCGTGGGCGCATGTCAAGGAATTAATAATTCGACATGAGGGTTTCAATAATAGTTAATGAAATAAATAAAATGCGTAACATGTTTATTTATTGTCATAACTCTATTAACCTCAAAACCGATTATAAATATCCTCAAAACCCCAACAATTTTTCCATAAGAGACATTATTGTGCACAACAGATTTGGAAATACTCTCAGGACAAGAGAGAATTCCCTTTACG
This sequence comes from Viscum album, assembly GCA_963277665.1. NCBI lineage: Eukaryota > Viridiplantae > Streptophyta > Magnoliopsida > Santalales > Viscaceae > Viscum > Viscum album. The sequence goes on from OY728167.1 coordinate 407,283,658, forward strand.
CCAAGAATTCCCTCAAGTTATGAGAGCGAGATCCTCCACCAGATCAAGGCGGTCGAAGGCGGACATCACAAGTAAAGGTTCTTCCGCACTAGCACCCGGTGATCCCTTCAGCAACGTCTAGAGATACATGGAGCACGTGTGGATCATCGCTAGAGGAATCCTATACTTGGATTCTATGACACAACAACGGATCACAATATCATGACCGGGGACATCGACGAAGAAATAATTCCACCGAGGTAATTCTTTTGAATTAATTAAATTAATTATAACAAACATATGATGATCCTATCTCAATGGTTCCAGGACTCTTCTTTTCTTTTATCATTCTTCATTCCATTGCAAAGATCCGGCTTTTTATATCGTGACGGATCTCATATTGAATGTTTTTTAATGCTAAAATTAAAGTTCAGAAAACCCACCAATGCACTTTCGTTGCTCTCAGAACCTACAAGTTGTATTAGAGGGGTCATATCGTTGATTATAATTATTTAGTTTTTTGTTGGTGATTTACGCATTTAATAATTTAGTTATTTCAATTAATGTTTAATTTTTCTGGAAATCTGAATGTCGAGATCTATTCCTCCTCCCTCGTTTCTCGTTCACCTCACAAAAATGATTTTTTCTTTTAATTTTGATTAAAATAAAATAGAGGAAATCATCTAGAGGAGCCAAACGTTTCTGGCCATACGACACCAGAATACACGACATGTATTCGGAAGTACACGCCGTGTAGTCTAGGTTCAATGCATTGACTGATCTGCCAAATCAGGCCGTGTATTGAAGGCATTTATGACACAGTGTGTTGACCAGAAACAGGTGGCACATGGTTTCCAAATTACACGCCATGTGGTCCAACTGAACACGGTGTGTATTCCCTTCGGGTTTGGGTTGGACAATGTACCCCGTACACGGCTTGCCCGGTTGGAAACTGTGTAACACGGAAACTACACGGTGTGTGTCCAAAAGAACACGCCGTGTACTCCGAAAATTTCTGAAGTACATTAACACGCCCTGTCCCCAGGCGTGTACTTTGGATGGATGGTGAAGAAAAGTAAACGCCATGTAGTCAGAACTACATGCCGTGTACTCACCCAAATTACGCAGATTTATTAAAATTTATTATTATATTGTACAAACCCTTGAGACGTGTACCATGGTGTAGGTGTAAAGCTGAGGCACAACACGTGATAGGTGTTTCATATATATGTGTTTAATTGAACATCTGCGTAAGGAATGGGAATTCACCGGGTTGCCTCCAAGGTACAATTTACGTACAAGGATAATTTTAAATTAATTTATTTGTTTAAAATTATGATGGATGAGAATCTCAAGGAAGTTCAGAAAAGGGTTTAAGATAAAAGGATTGATTAAATAAAGATAATTAATTAATTTGAGCGTGATTTATCTTAAACAAGAACGATTAAAGAATTGAATTATAGTTTTATTTATGTGTAAATATTGTCGCATGTATGGATGATCATGATCTAGAATGAGATCTTTGTATGTGAAAGGTTTCTTTTAATTAATTTATTTAAATTAAATTTGTTGGCCTGCGAGCCATCTCCTCATTAATATGTAGGGCCTGCGCGCCCAAGGATTCTTTTAGGTAAAATCCCCTTTTTACCCCTCACTTGTGTATGAGATAAATGCATATGTAATGGATGGATATCCAAATCTAGTGGAGGTGGCTCAAGTCTGGAGACAAGGTGAAACCAATCCATGGAGATACAAAGGTGGACAGGTGCAAAGCTGTAAACACGAACCCGAAAGGTTCAAGGTGTTTCTCCCCTAGGTCTTGGGTTAGTCTATCAACCGCTAGATAAACTAACCAATAGAAAATCTCATGATCATACCATTTATTTTATTTTTGTCAGTTTCATGGTTTATTTATTGTGGGTGTGTTGTCACGATCACACAATTAATGAATTAAACGAGCATGCAAGATGGAACTAAAATAAAAACCAGCTTATATGTAAATATTATATTAGACATGGTTAATCACTTAAGTATATGCCACTTAATATTAACAAGCATGTAATCAAAGATAATAAAATGGAAATTTACGTATAAGGATAAAATAACTCAAAAGAAATATTAAGTCGGTATACCCTTCCATAATCTTGGTTAGAATCAAACCATAGTTCAAAGTGCTTGACCAACCCTAGTTGGGGTGCTTTCAATTATCAGGGAATTCTAATTCAAGGTTTTGGGTTGACTTGACTTGGTTCGTATCAAGGGTTGACTGCCACAGCAGGACTTGGTGGGACCAAGAGGCAAATATTGAGGAAATCTAAAATAAAAGGGTTTCAAGATTGGGGAGTCCACTCAGTGGATCAAGGAGCTGCGAGTTAATGCAGTTGGCATTTGGAATGCCTACCTAAAACCCTTAAAGTTTCTTGACAAACCCTAGTTGGGGTAATGTGAAGGGAAATATGGATCCTTTCCACTAGAATATTTAGGCAATAGAATATTCCAAAATCAATGGTGAGGGCTATTGGATTTCTATAAAATAGTGGGAGACTAATAAGTAATAATTTATTTATTTGTCTCAATTTTGTAATAAAGTACTAAACCTTTGATCATCTTAATTTGTAGAAACGAAAATAAAATGACTTCAAACATATCATTTCGAACCATACTCGAGAAGGAAAATCTTCTCACCGACACCAATTTCCAAGAGTGTCAGAGGCTTTTACACGTTATCCATCACCACGAGAGGAAATTGTATGTGCTGGAAGAGCCTGTTCCAGTTGCGCCTAGATCGGAACTTCTACCCTTAACTCACCAGGTAGATAAGGACTTGGGGCATGACAAACCTGCAGTCCTTATGGTGAATAAGAAAAGGAAGGACATGACATAGGGGACAAAGACTTATAAATGGTCTGAAGCCCCCGAGCACCGTCCCTCCAAGAAGGGGAAGATCCAGAGGCAGGGCAAGGAATGGGAGGCAATGTGTTTTTCATGTGGCAAGCAAGGCCACTGGAAGAGGAACTTCACCCAGAAGCGTCGGGATACTGATGGTGCATTCGTTATCGAGTGTAATCTTTCTATTTCTACACATTGGGTATTAGATACAGCTTGTGGGGCTCACATCTATATTCAAATGCAAGAACCAAGTAGATTTAGAAAGATTTCCAGAGGAGAGGTGGATCTTTGAGCTGCCAATGGTGCAAGGCTTACTGCATTGGCTATTGGCGACTACCACCTCCCATTTCCAACTGGGATGATCTTGGTTTTACATAACTGTTATTATGTGCCTAGTGTTACCAAAAACATAATTTCTGTATCTTGTTTGGATATGGATGGATTTATTTTCAAGTTTGGAAATAAGGTTTGTCTCATTTATAAGAACAACATATGTTATGGTATGGCACATTTAAATAATGGTTTGTATGTATTAAATTATGAAAACCAAGTGTTGGAAATCGATAACGAAAAAAACTCACATGACTCATACATCACCCAATTGTGGAATCACCATCTCGGTCATGTAAACGAGAAGCGCTTGACAAAGCTCTGCCAAGATGGCTATTTATACTCTACTAAGCTAAAACCACCTGATAGATATCACGCTTGTTTACAAGGTAAAATGACCAAGCCGCCTTTCAGTGGACCAGGTGAAAGGGCCACAGAGCTTCTAAGATTGGTACACATGGATGTATGTGGACCATTTCCAGTAGAATCTATAGGTGGATATTCTTACTTCATTAATTTTAATGATGATTTGAGTCGATACAGATTTATCTACTTAATGAGGTATAAGTCAGAAGCCTTATCGAAATTTAAGGAATTCAAGAATGAAGTAGAGAATCATCTTGGTAAGAAGATAAAGAAACGTTGATCGGATCGAGGTGGAGAATATCTGAACCAAGAGTTCATCGATCTTCTATGGGAGTCTGGGATTCTATCTCAGCTCACTCCTCCTTATACACCATAGTGGAATGGTGTTAGTGAAAGGAGGAACAACACCTTGTTGGACATGGTGGGGTCGATGATGAATCATGTGGATCTTCTATTATCCTTTTGGGGATATGCATTACAAACTGCATCATACACATTAAACGGAGTACCAACTAAGGTGGAAAATGGAATTCCCTCCGAGTTATGGAATCAAAAGAAACCCATTTTGTCACATACACCTGTATGGGGATGCGAGGCGTTTGTTAAGGACTTCTCAGGAAACAAACTAGCACCCCGGGGAATGAAGTGTATCTTTAAAGGATATCCCAAGGAAACGAAAGGATATTACCTATATAACCCTCAAGGCAAGAAAGTGATTGTCACCAGACAAGCCGTATTTCTTGAGAGGGAGAACATCCTCAAGAAGGATAGTGGGAGAAAGATTGACTTCGACAAAGTTGATGCTCAAGATACACAGGATTGGTATAGGAAAAAGTTCCACAGGTCCTCGTGGAAGAGGTTCCAAAAACACAAGTACTGCATAGGAGCTCAGGAGAGGTAAGGGAACCAGAGAGATTTGGTTTCCTAGTCATCGAGGATGGTGAATCACTATTGTTAGAAAATTATGAGCCTATCTCCTAAAAGGAAGCAGTAGAAAGCTCATAAGCTACAAGATGGCTAGAAGCTATGAATTCTGTGATGGATTCCATATATTAGAACCAAGTTTGGGTTCTGGTCGATGATCCAGTTGATGTAAAGACTGTTGGATGCAAATGGGTATTCAAGAGAAAGCTGGACATGGAAGGTCAAGTTAGCACCTATAATGCAAGGCTAGTGGCTAAAGGATTCAGACAGCATCAAGGAATTGACTATGATGAAACCTTCTCGCCAGTTTCCATGTTTAAATCCATAAGAACCATACTTGACATAGTAGCTTACCATGACTACGAGATTTGGCAGATGGATGTCAAAACAACATTCCTTAATGGGAACCTTCAGGAAGATGTCTATATGACACAACCAAAAGGGTTTGTGACACCAGGTGAAGCCAAATGGGTTTACAAGTTGCAGAAATCCATTTATGGAATGAACCAAGCATCCAGGTCATGGAAACATTCGATTTAATGAAGCCATAATGGAATTTGGTTTCATTAAGAACAAATGTGAGCCATGTGTTTATAAGCGGTTTAATGGGAATGCGGTCATTATCCTTGTAGTATATGTTGATGACATATTGCTTATTGGAAATGACGTACCGGCCTTACAGTCAGTTAAGGACTGGTTGAACAAGTGCTTCTCCATGAAAAATGGAAAATAAAAGTACACGCCATGTATATTAAATATACCCATCATGTAGTTTTATGGAAAACAAGTACACACCATGTATTAATTATTACACGTCGTGTAGTTCTCCAGTCTGGATTTTGAGTATATAATACTATTTTTATTAAATGATATTAATTATAATCAGTGTGGGCACATGTCAAGGAATTAATAATTTGACATGGGGGTTTCAATAAGAGTTAATGAAATAAATAAAATTCATAACGCGTTTATTTATTGTCATAACTCTATTAACCTCAAACCCGATTATAAATATGCTCACAACCCCAACACTTTTTCCATAAGAGCCATTGTTTTGCACAAAAGATTTGGAAATACTCTCAATCCAAGAGAGAATTCCCTTTCCACCATGAATTCCCTCAAGTTAAAAGAGCGAGATCCTCCACCGGATCAAGGCGGTCGAAGGTGGACATCGCAAGTGAAGGTTCTTCCGCACTAGCACCCGAAGATTCCTTCGGCGACGTCTAGAGATACGCGGAGCATGTGTGGATCACCACTAGAGGAATCCTATACTTGGATTCTATGATGCAACAATGGATCACATGATCGTGACAGAAGACATTGACGAAGAAATAATTCCACCGAGGTAATTCTTGTGAATTAATTAAATTAATTATAACCAACATATGATGATCCTATCTCAATGGTTCAAGGACTCTTCCTTTATTTTTAGTTCTTCGTTCAATTCTGAAGATCGGGTGTTTTATATTGTGACAGATCTAGGATTGAACGTTGTTTAACGCTAAAATTAAAGTTGGGAAAACCCACCAACGCGCTTCCACTGCGCCCGGAACCTACAGTTGGCCTCTTGGTTGTAGACATTATCTTATTTTATATGTCTAAGTGTGGGTTTCTATAGGCTTGCACAAGGATCTGTTGATTGAGTTTCATGATTATAGATGGGTGTTTCATCATAGTTTGGAATATATATTTCATGATCTCTATAGATAGTACTAGTGGTCAAGAAATATGAAGGATTTGGTAGGCTTTATGGAAATATGTTTCAATTTTCATCATGTGAAAGCTAATAATCACAGTCCAACTAGGATTTTGAAGCCTTTACCCATTCCTAAGTAGAAATAGCATAATTTTACTATTGATTTTTTTATTTGATTACCCAAGAAGACCCATAATAATGATGTTGTATCAGTGATTTTGGATCAACTAATAAAGGTATCCCACATCTTACTTATCAGGGATACTTTTACAACTGATGATCTGGGAAGTCTTTATGTGTTTGAGGTAGTTTATGTGCATAGTGTTCCGATGAGTATCGTTTCAGATAGGGATATTAATTTCACATCATGATTTTGGTAGGTTCATCAGAAGGATCTTGCAGAACATGTTATTTTAGGTATGTCCTATCATCCCCAGACTGATGGTCAGTCTGAGAGAACTATTCAGGTTCTGAAGGATATGTTTTGGGCACGTGTCCATGATTTTGGGGGTTCTTGGGGTATTCATATAGAACTCATGGTGTTTTCATATAATAATATCTTCTAGGAATTTATCCAGATGTAAACTTTCAAGGTTTTGTATAGAGGGATGTGACATTTTCCCCTTTGTTGGTTACATTCAAGTGAGTCCGTTCTTGTTGGACCTAGTCTCATGCATGATAAATCTATATAGGATCAGTTGACCAGGGGGTGGTTTATAACCACATAGAGAAAATAGAAATCCTATGTTGTTCATCAGAGATGACCTATCCATTTTGAGGTTGGTCATTTTTTTCCTTATGGTGTTTCCTAGGTTAGGGAAACACCATATCTAGAAATCAGGAAAGCTAGCACCAAGGATTTTCTGGATGTTTGATATAGAGGATGGGTTTGATCTAGTGGTTTACCATTTATCCCTTCCAAAGTGATACAGTAACATGCATGACCTATTCCACATTTCATATATTTTGAGATATTATCCAGACCCCTATCATGTGATAGATTTAGTAGAAATTGATCTTAGTGCTGATGTGTCCTTTTAGAATTATCTGTTATGGATTGTGATCCATAGTGAGAAGTATATATAAGTTATGAAGATTACTTTGGTTCATTTATAGTGGCATCATGGGAGAGTTTAGGAGGATACCTTGAATAAGGAGTCATATATATGGGCATAACGACCAAACATGTTCGCTGAGACCCCATAGTGATTCTTGGAGTATATTAGGGATGAGCTGTTATTTGGTGGAGAGGTTGTAAGATCATATATTTTTCTAAGTATTTATCTCTACAAGTTTTTCATTAAATTTATTTTGGTTGGGTTTTTCATTATCTTTAATTCATGGTGGTTTTTTTATCCATAGATGTCTGTGTGTTTGAATAAATAAAGTCTTGGGTTGTAAGGAAAATTGATAAAAACAAAGAGGATCCACACGAAGTGCCATTGTGGGGGAAAATGAAATAATGTCCTGTGATGTATAAATGTTTGAATTAATTGAATCTAGTTATAAATGGTTTAATTTTTACCATAGGTTTTTGGTAATTTGATAGGCCTAAAAACGGGGTTGATGTTGTTTGTATAAGGAAAATGTGATGAAAATCATCTTAAGAAAATTTAAAATCTGTGCAAATGGATTACTAGTCATGTAATGTTTGGGTGAATCTAATATTCATCTGAGGGGATAAGATCTTTTGTGTACCCCATTGCAAACAATTACATGATGTATAACTATGGTTCATGCTATGTAATTCCCCAACCTACAATTTTAAGTGTGTTGTGTATATGATTTTATTTCCAACATGCATGAAGATTCCTCCTCATAACCCTAGGGTACCTTCGGGGTGATTTTGGAGCACCACTCTAGATTCCAGATGTCCTGTTTGTGCATCTGATCTCTGGTAATTGGTTTCAGTTAGGTTTTCCCTCCACTCTAAGGGATATCTAGTTATTGTGGTGTAATCTCTTGACCATGTGCATTTTTGATTTTCATCTTGACTAGTTTTGATCTAGGTTTCTTCATGAAATCATCCACACCATCTTCCTCTAGGGTTTTTTCCATTGGAAGCATTGCTTCATCATCAATTAAAGGTAGGGGTAATAAACATTAAACCTATGGTTTGATAATTTTAAATTATGTAAAATATTACATATTATTCCAACATATAGATTATGAATAAATTAAACGAGGAATTAGATTATTTCTTGGATTCCATTTGGATCCAATTGGTTGTTTACATGTCTTATGGATACCATTCGAGTGAGAACACCCTTGATTATAAATGAATTGTTTAATGTGTAAAATGTTTTTTTAACATGACATGAGATTGAGTGATTTATTTATGTGGAATCTCCTTGGTATGAAATAATTATTGATATAACCGGTATGTTATTGGTTATTACCATATAATAAATGTAATGTGAAATTTAAAGATAAATGATATTTTGCATAATTAAACATTGATGATTTGATATTTTGATATTATTGTTGTTATGAAAAGTGTTTTGATAATTGTTTTAATGCTTATATACCAAGATTATCCTTGGAACATGATGTAATTCTTATATACTGGGCTTCTCCCTAACACATTCTTTAAAGTTTATATACTATGATTTTTCCTGACACATGTTGAAATGATAATATACCTGGATTGTCCCTTACACATGCTGAAATGATTATATAGCAGGTTCTGAGATAGATTTATGATATTTATACCATGGTTATAAATTTATGATTTCCATGGTTATATGGTTATGATTGTCACAGTTTTGAGACATGCTCAGAGACATTCTAATATAGTGTCGATGAAGGTTTTGTAACAACATGTTTTTATTATTATAGTTGGAAAGGTCGTAAGATATGTTCAGATACATTGAAACATAGAGACGAAGTAGGTTGATGTGGTTTTAATTTAATTTGTTTAATTAATTAATATATTTTTTTAATTATTTCACGCACTTAACATTAGATTAGTGTTGTTTGTACTTGGTGTTTTCGACCTACTGAGTTATATCTACACCCTATTCAGGCCGCCATTTGGAACTTGACCAGATTACATGGATGCAGGACTGGAAAAGGGAAAAGGATATTGCTATTGATTTTTTTCTTACTAGATGGGATGGAGTTCAGAGAAGGGCCCGATAAGGGATTCAGGACTGGGGTCTTTTGTGTATTCTAGTATTTTGTTTTATATTACTTCTAGCATGACATTTAGGTACATTCCAGTATGTCATTATATTATTCCATTATTATTATTATTAGATTATTTAGTTGGATTATATTAGTTTTTTTTTTCTTTATTTTATTGTTTCCATTATTTCTGATTCTCTGATATTTATAATTATTTTTCTTTTTTTTCAATGTGTTGTATACTATGAATCCAAGGGGTATAGTCTCCCCACAATACTTATCACACCCCCACTACTAGTTGAAAACCTCTGGCATATGGGGAGACACACTTGAGGTATCATGAACAACCATTTCTGGAAATGTGAGAGAGTTCTGTATTGGGTGAAGTGACATATAGCCAATGTTCTCACATATCCAATTTTTCTAGACATATCCAAATTTCATAAAAATTCACCAGAAAGTCATACTACAGTATAATTGAAGTAAATAAGATTAATAAATGATAGACACACTTAAAATAAGAATCATTAGAATCATATAAAGGGTTTTCTAGACAATAAAAACATAAAACACATGGGATATGTTGGAACAACATTAGTTTTCCAAAAACATATCCCTTTTTGATGATTAAAAAACTGAATAAATATTAAACATGAATTTTTAAAATATTTAAAAACTTTTTCAATAAAACTATAAAGTATATTTTTTTTAAATTTTGTGTTTATCATTTCTTCTCCACCAATATCTATATTCTCCCCCTTTTTGTGAGATTGAAAATGAAGGGTAATGAGAGGTAAAAAAATATTTTGTATCACCTTGAGTTATGAACAATAAAATATTACACTAAAACTGAATACAGAAGGATAGAAATTAAAAAATTGTAGCAAGGAAAACATTCAATAAGATAATAACCATTAAATGAAAATAAACACTTCACACACAAAAAATATATAAATAATAATTTTATTAAACATTAACACTTATTTAAAAATATAAATACTCGATAAAAAATGCAGATATACTTTATTAGCCAGATGAACATGGATTATAGAGAGGTTCAAAATCCGATTGATGTTTTTGTGGATATTTATTAAAGGATGGAGAGGTGGAAGAGGTAGTAAGTGGGTCAAACACTTAAAGAACGTCTACTCATCAAATATCTACATAACAAATTTCTTCAAGTACAAATCCATATCTATCTCATGGAATCTAGGAAGGAATTCTACAAAATTCATCAAGATTCTAATAAGAAATCCTAAAATCATAAGGATCAGAGCATAAAAAGTCAATCTTCTTTGCATTCACTGTAGAGGTAGATTATATTATAGAAGTTTCAACAACAAAAACATATCTTAAAATCTATCTCTTGTAGATAGAATCCATATCAAATACAAAATACAACATCTATTAAGATGCCTTATAGCTATGATGAGGTGTTAGGTGAAGTGTTTTTTTTCTATAAGAGACTACTATGCATCAACACACATATCTATGCACTTGATAATATCTAATTAATATAAGTAAAAAATAGATGTACAAACATGGCTATGAATATGAGATAATGTTCATAAAGAGTTATTCAAAAATCCTTTAATGGATTCAAGATATCTTGTATAAGTCCTCTAAGTAGAACTAACTATGGTAGCTAGTTGAGGACTAGACGGAGCCTTGAGGGGTTCTAAAAATATCTTGTCTTGAATCATGTCTGTGTATACCTGAAATATAATTATCCTCCCTTCCAATGAGGTTAACTTTTGATCCTTGTTAGTTAATTTCTCTATAATGACTTGTTATAATACATGATATTTTTTGATGGTTATTAAGAAACTCTATCTCTAGAAACAACTAGGACAAGTGAAATATGTATGATGGGTGTGTACATGATAATATATTTTCCCCTGTTACTAGTAGGTAAATCAGGTTATTATTCATACTCTAAAGAAATAGAATCATATTAAAAGGATTTTGAGTAAAGTTATTCAATTCCTTTATAGATATTGTCCAGTATAGTTATAAATTTATAATGATTTTTTCTGATTGTTCTAATAGTATATGAAACAATATTCATGATTTGTTTGGACACATCCATAGACTCATCCATATTAGAATTGACCCAAGGAATATATTCCATTAGAAATAAAACTACTCCATTCAGGGAAATATTAATACGAAGAACTTGATTTTGAATAGAATCTATGGCCTCCTTAAACATAGCTAACATATCCTTCCTAAAATATTATAAAATAAAAAAAGTGAGGAATCCACATCGAATTCATTGGATCACAGATTAAAATAAATTTAGATATGAAGAGAGTTGGTCAAAGTGTGTTTATTGACCTAGAACCACTGAAGGTTTTAAAGTAGCGGCGGAACCTGGATGAAATATCTTTATGAATTCAAATTAGATCACACCATAATATTTATATTAGGTAAGATCATTTTTATATCTGATTATAAACTATGAATTTCAACAAGGGAAGCTTCAGAAAGTTCTGATTGGACCATGAGAAGGTTCCAAATATTCCATATTTGTGATGGAAAAATAACTCCAAGCTTTTTTATTTCAGGATTAGTGGATCACAAACTCTGTAGCTCATTGACCTAGACTCTCACAACTACAAACTCATCATCATTTACAATAGAATAAACTGGTTTCACTTGTTGTATATTATTGATCATGTTGTTCTAGGAAACCATTATCCCAACCAAATTATTGAATTCATATATAGAAACTATGATTTTATTCTTCTATATAATATCATCTTTGAACGAAATTAAATATATTATCAACTCATCATAATATCCATTGAGATTATCAAATTCAGTCATAAACACTAATGGAAATGTTTCCATATGTCTCTTAACAGAAAATCATTCAGAACAATTTCTCATTAAAGGTGAATCCCCTTGGTCTGTTGTAGTATATGGAATATGATCTAGGTTATGCTAATGATCATTTAAACTCAATTTTCCATCTCAACCACAGGAATGCATGGTTCAAATAAATCAACATCACTAATAGTTATAACTTCCTAACCCCATGAAGCTTCCATGATAGGTATGAATTATTTAACTATAATCTCTAATCAGGTTACAATTTTATCCTCCACATCCACAGTAAGAACTATCTCAGTAGGTGGTACATTTCTAGGAGGTGAGGTCTTGGACTTCTCCGTTGAGTTGGTGTAGGAGGTGGTACAACTAATTAATAATTACTCTCTTATCCAAAATGGATCTTGGAGTTAGATATTTCATCCCAGTTATATAAAAATTATTTAGAATAATAGTAGATAAGGTGTTTCTTTTGTGAAACTTAACTAATCCTACTTTATTTAGGTGTACTACCATCTTATTCAAAACTAAAGAAATAATCCTTCCATAGGGGTAATAATGTAGATTCATCTTTCTGTCAAAGAGATGGTGCATAAAACTCATCACGTGCCATGGAAGATTTAGCTTCATATTATTGATCAGGACATATAAGAGATAAATTTTCTTAAATAATAACTCCTCTATTTCTTCTAATTTCAATAAAATTCATGTCTGAATGAATTTTCATAGTGCCTTCCACTTATATTCTAAATCATTAAATAATTTATTATGAAAATAAGATATAATTTCTTCTCAAAATAACATAACCCAAAAATAACCATAAATACATCAGAGATTCCTACTAAGCTTATCCTAATTAGGTTCTGACTAATACTTTACTCACCTTTATGAGGATAGTGAATGATACCACCATCTTTATAAAAGTTTCCAATGAGGATTTCCCATTTTTGTTCATCGTGCACACCCTCTAATTCTCCAAACTGAAACTATTCATTCTATAGAATCTCATTAAACATCTATAAAAATAGGAATTATAAATTCATTATCCTCAAAAAAATACTCAACCCTGTAACTAGTATACATTCATCAACAAAAAAATTGTTCCATTCAACCATGCCATATCCACTGCTTTTCCTATAAGCACTAAGCATTGTACACTACTAGTCTTGGCTTTTTTTGAAGATATAGATCCACTAATATCTCCATTATTAGTCTTCTCTATCTTTAAGTGATCATTATAAGATCAAGAGACTTGAATTGATGCTAGTTTAGTATAAAAGGAGAACATACATAACCAAATTCCATAAGAGGATAGGGTTGATTTTAGAATTATGTCATATACCTAATTTGAGAGAGGGATATGTAGGAAAATTAGGTTTAGGGTGAAATCCAATATAAAATATGATATAAAATAATAAAACATAATAATGAAATTTTTAAATAAGTACAACTTATTTTTGAAGGAGAATATATGGGTAAAAATTTCTAAAATATTAAATTCATTTAGATTTAACGATGCATAAAAATATTAATAAATTAACAATAAATGAAGAAAATGAAATATAATTAGAATAAAGAGATATATAATAAGTCAATTTCATTTCAATTAAAATGTCCCCAATTTCCACTTACTAAAATAAAAATGATCACAAGAAAGGGGATTAATAAAAATATCAGCTAATTGAATTTTAGTATAAGTAAATTCAAGAGATATATCACATATATAAGCCTGATCTCTCAAGAAATGTTTCCAAAAATCTATATTCTTTGTTCTTGAATGATTTATGGGTTTCAGGGAAATGATGATATAAATATTTTTATCACATTTGATTGGGATGTTAGTAAAATTGAATCAAAATTAAATAAAGGCTTGTTTCATACACAATATTTGTGAACAACAACTACCAAAAACCATGTACTCTACATCAGCAGTAGATAATGAAACTATGTATAATTTATTACTATACTAGGATACCCGAGATTTACCTATAATGTGATAGGTTTCTAAGGTACTCTTAATATATAGTATACACCCACCAAATTCAGAATTTTTATATGATGTAAAATTAAAACTAGAGGTTTTGGGAAAAAGTAATGAAATGGTTATTTGGTTTTTAAATAACATTAAATTATATTTATGGTTTAAAATGAGATTCTTCTATATTTTCATGGAATCTCATACTTTAAAATATCTGAAAAATAATTTTTGGTCTACTAGAATTCAAATATAGTAAACTCATAATTATTCCTTGATACAACTTGTTTTTAACCAGTTTACTAGCTTCATAAAAATCTATATTTCCATTAGAAATCACAGAATTTTAATATATTTTACCATTTTAATGTAAAAACCTTCTATGTAAGTAAATTAATCATTTGATATAATTTAGTACATTCCCAAATGATTTTTGATAAATTTTAAAACTATGAAATAAATTTATCTCACCCATCATACTCATTTAAAATTCTTTTACAGTTAGTTCTGAAAAATCATCACATAGTCTTTAATTTGTAAAATAAAAAATCACATCATCCACATATATTAAAACTAAAAAAATATCTGAATATGGGTTTTCCATAAAATATTAGGATCTACTTCTCTAACTAAAAATAAATTTGATAAAATAAAATAACTCAAATGATCATACCAAGATATGGATTCTTGTTTAAGACCATAATGATTTTTAGTAAGTTTTAAAATAGAATTTAGAAATGATGATTTAAAAAAATAGTAGGATTTATAAAAAAGTCTTCCACCTAAATAAAAAATTTAAAAATATATATTTACTATCAATGTGATATAATTTTAAATGTATATTAGATGCATATGCTAAGATAATTTTAATGGATTCTAATCTAGCTACAGTGAAAAGGTTTCTTCGTAATTTTTTCATTTCGCTAAGTTTTATCCTTTATCAAGTAATATAGCTTTATTCATTGGGATTAAACCATGTTCACCCTGTTTATTTCCAAAAACCCCATTTTGATCCTATAATAGGGTAATCAATGGGTCAATCAACTAATCACCATACAATTTTCCATTTATTTTTCTTGAATATTCTTACATAGATAAAACCCATATTTCATCAGCTAAATCTTATTTTATTGTTTAGGATCAAGGTTAGATAGAAAGGAAAATAGTTCTACAATGATTAATATACTTATTCTAGTCCAAATTCATTCATATTATTATCCTATTACAATATATAAGGATAATGTTTTAGGGTTCTTGGTTGTCTGGTTAACACACATTTATGTTTCCTGATGCTTATCATTTCAAGATTGGTTTCACCAATTTAAAGTTCCAAATCATCATCTATACTATTTTCAATGATAGGATCATGTCTCATTTTTTTAGAATAATTACTTAACCCATCAACTTGATTCATTTTATGAAAAAAGAGATCACTTTCATCAAATTCTACAGAACTTCATTTGTCAACAATCATTGACCTTTTTTTGAAAACTTTATTATCCTTAAAAGTTATTGAATAACCAATAAAGATTCCCTCATTAACATTTGGATCAAATTTACCAATATGGTGTAGGTTCCGGGCGCAGTAGAAGCGCGTTGGTGGGTTTGCCCAACTTTAATTTTAACGTTAAACAACGTTCAATCCGAGATCCGTCACGATTTAAAACGCCGAATCTTCGAAATAGAACGAAGAACAAAAAAGAAAAGAAGAGTTTTGAAACCCATGAGGAGGATCATAATATATTGATTATAATTAATTTAATTAATTCATAAGAATTACCTCGTTGAAATTCTTTTTTCGTTGGTGTCTCCAGTCACGATCCTGTGATCCGTCATTGCGTCAGAGAATCCAAGTGTAGGATTCCTCTAGTGGTGATCCACACGTGTGCCACGTATCTCTGGATGTCGCCGAAGGGAACTCCGGGTGATAGCGTGGAAGATCCTTCACTTGCGATGTCCGTCTTCGATGGCTTTGATCCAATGGAGGATCTTGCTTTCGTAACTTGAAAGCGTTCTTGGTGGAAAGGGAATTATCTTTTGGCTTGAGAGTATTTCCAATCCATTGTGCACAACCAAAATGGCTAACCTTTTTGAGAATAATGTCATTGGGATTTATAATACTTAGAATTAGTAAAATGAATTAATTTCCCAAAATCATTTAATTATTTCATTTAATTCTTAGTAATACCCCATGTCTTAATAATGACAGTTGACCATCATTATTACTTTACATGCATCCAATGTATCACATTTAATATCATTTAATTAAATAAATAATATTTTTCTCACAAATCCCGAAAAAACAAACTACACGCAGTGTATATAAATATAAATGGTGTGTACTTTTATTTTTTTCCATTTTGTTTATTTCCTCCACCATATTTATTAGACCTTGAGTAATGACTATTTATTTATTAAATTTAACTGAATTACTCGATAATAAATATATATATATTATTTCGCCCACAATATATTCTCTCGAATAACTAGTGTCGAAATAAATGCGATCAGACATCCTTGAATAATTATTAAACCACAATCGGGAATAATATTTATTCAACTTGTTAAATTAATATTTAACTGAGAACATGGAAACACTTAGTGTGTGACCCTATAGGCCTCTTTTTCAGTGGCATTAGGTGGAGCCTACCTAAAGTCCAAGGTTAGCGTCTAGCAACACGCCAAGGCACCCATAGAGAAAGAAGTTAACGCCGCAATGACGTGTCACCTCCTACGAATGCATACTATGTAATATAATCTCTTTATATCGATATCTCCAATCAAGCGGGTTGCATGCTAGTGCCATCAACCCATGTGCTTGATTATTCTTTCTTTGACTTCCCGGAATTGAACTCGCCCATACCCTACCATGGTCATGGATTTATTTAGGCTATATCAATTCCATCAAAGGGCCCTAGATATCTACTTCCATTATAGAACAGAAGGGAAAAATCCTTTCTTACATTATCTATTAATGCAGTATTACTCATGACGCACCCAACATATCCTACCTCGCTGCAAACAGTGTGTCATCACAGTTTTCATCAATACATCTAAGTGCGCGATTTGTAATACCCATTAATAATAATCTTAAAGTCTAAGGACCAATACACACGTCCGCAGATAGGAACATCCAATGACACTGTGAAATGTGGATTTCCTACTGGCGGGTCTCGTTCTTATAATATCCTCCTGGATATTACCAAGGGCGCACACCATGAGAGGGTGCCTCAAAGTTTTATGAGTCCTCACCCCTAATGACCTGTATTATTTGTGTCCCTCAAATAATATCATCCAGCCACAGAACATATATTCAAGAACAGTGTTATGGCACTTCCGGGTTCTCATCATAGCAGGGATCCGCTATGACCCATTAATGCAACAGTTATCCTTAGGACATTATCATATGCATTGTCACGCATAAGAACAATCAAGATGTGATAAGGCTTTTATTAATGAATAAAGTACAAAGTAGTTGGTTCTAGACCACCAACTCCAACAGACTCCCACTTGGACTAGAGCCAACTGCTAACAACCTTTAACCTGCTAGCTCTCACATGATATTCATGCTTCTGCTGAGATAGACCTTTAGTCATGGGGTCCGCCACGTTCTCTTCTGTGGACACTCTGTTCACTGCAACTTCACCCCTTTGATAGAAATCCCTCAAGAGGTGATACTTCCGGAGTATGTGATTTGTCCGTTGATGTGACCTTGGTTCTTTTGCAAGAGCCACCGCTGCAGTATTATCACAATACAATGTAATGGGATCTTTACTTCTAGGAACCACATCCAGCTCCTGGACAAAGTTCCGAATCCAGACGGCTTCTTTGGCTGCATCAGAAGTCGCTATATACTCAGACTCCACTGTAGAATCGGCGACAACTAGCTGCTTTGAACTCTTCCAGCTCACAGCTCCTCCATTGAGACATAAAACATATCCAGATTGTGACTTCAGATCATTCTGATCTGTTTGAAAACTAGCATCAACATACCCTCTGATGACAAGCTCCTCGTCTCCTCCATACACCAGGAACATATCCTTAGTTCTTCTCAGATACTTAAGGATAGTCTTAACAACAGTCCAATGCTTTTCTCCTGGACCTGCTTGATATCTGCCTACCATACTCAGTGCATAGGCAACATCAAGCCTGGTACATAACATGGCATACATGATGGATCCTATAGACGAAGCGTATGGGATCTTTCTCATCCTATCTTTCTCCTGTTGTGTCTGGGGACACATTTTCTTAGAAAGATGTAAGCCATGTGACACTGGAACCAATCCCCTCTTGGATTTTTTCATACTAAATCTCTTTAGTATCTGGTCAATGTATGTACCCTGACTTAGTCCAAGCAGCCTCTTGGATCTGTCACGAATGATCTTGATCCCTAGAATTTAGGCTACTTCTCCTAAGTCCTTAATGGAGAAACACTTGTTCAACCAGTCCATAACTGACTGTAAGGCTGGTACTTCATTTCCAATAAGCAATATGTCATCAACATATACCACTAGGATGATGGCCGCATTCCAATTAAACCGCCTATAAACACATGGCTCACATTCGTTCTTAATGAAACCAAATTCCTTTATGGCTTCATCAAATCGAATGTTCCATGACCTGGCTGCTTGCTTCTATCCATAAATGGATTTCTGCAACTTGCAAACCTGTTTGGATTCACCTGGTGTCACAAACCCTTCTGGTTGTGTCATATAGACATCTTCCTAAAGGTTCCCGTTAAGGAATGCTGTTTTGACATCCATATGCCAAATCTTGTAGTCATGGTAAGCTGCTATGGCAAGTATGATTCTTATGGATTTAAACATGGAAACTGGCAATAAGGTTTCATCATAGTCAATTCCTTGTCGTTGTCTGAATCCTTTATCCACTATCCTTGATTTATAGGTGCTAACTTGACCTTCCATGTCCAGCTTTCTTTTGAATACCCATATGCATCCAACAGGCTTTACATCAACTGGCTCATTGACCAGAACCCAAACTTGGTTCTGATACATGGAATCTATCTCAGAATTCATAGCTTCTAGCCATCTTGTAGCTTCTGAGCTTTCTACTGATTCCTTATAGGAGAGACATTCATCATTGTTCATAAATAATGATTCACTATCCTCGGTGACTAGGAAACCAAATCTCTCTGGTTCCCTTACCTCTCTTGAGCTCCTACGCAGTACTTGTGTTTCTGGAACCTCTTCCATGGGGACCTGTGTAACTTGTTCCTGTACCAACTCCTGTGTATCTTGAGTATCAACTTCATCGAAGTCAATCTTGCTCCCACTATCCTTCTTGAGGATGTGCTCCCTCTCAAGAAAGACGGCTTGTCTGGCGACAATCACTTTCTTGTCTTGAGGGTTATATAGGTAATATCCATTCGTTTCCTTAGGATATCCTATAAAGATACACTTTGTGCCTCGGGGTGATAGTCTGTTGCCTGATAATGCCTTAACAAATTCCTCGCATCCCCATACACGTGTGTGAGACAAAGTGGGTTTCCTTCCATTCCATAACTCAGATGGAATTCCATTTGCCTCCTTAGTTGGTACTCGGTTTAATGTGTATACTGCAGTTTGTAATGAATATCCCCAAAATGATAATGGAAGATCTGCATGACTCATTATCGACCTCACCATGTCCAACAAGGTGCGGTTCCTCCTTTCACTAACATCATTCCACTGTGGTGTATAAGGAAGAGTGAGCTGAGATAGAATCCCAGACTCCCGTAGAAGATCGATGAACTCTTGGTTTAGATATTCTCCACCTCGATTTGATCGAAGCTTCTTTATCTTCTTAACAATCTGATTCTCTACTTCATTCTTGAATTCCTTAAATTTCTCTAAGGACTCTGACTTATACATCATTAAGTAGACATAGCCATATCTACTCAAATCATCAGTAAAAGTAATGAAGTAAGAATATCCACCTCTATCTTCTACTAGAAATGGTCCACACACATCCGTGTGTACCAATCCTATAAGCTCTATGTACCTTTCACCTTGTCCACCAAAAGGCAGTTTGGTCATTTTTCCTTGTAAACAAGCATGACATCTATCAAGTGGTTTTAGCTCAGTAGAGTCTAAATAGCCATCTTGGCAGAGCTTTGTCAAGCGCTTCTCGTTCACATGACCAATACAGTGATGCCATAACTGGGTGATGTATGAGTCATGTGAGTTTTTTTCGTTATCGATTGCCAACACTTGGTTTTTGTAATTTAATACATACAAACCATTATTCAAATTTTCCATACCATAACATACGTTGTTCTTATAAAAGAGACAACCCTTATTTCCAAACTTGAAAATAAATCCATCCATATCCAAACAAGATACAAAAATTATGTTCTTGGTAACACTAGGCACAAAATAACAGTTTTGTAAAACCAAAATCATGCCAGTTGGCAATGAGAGGTGATAGTCGCCAATAGCCAACACAGCCAGCCTTGCGCCATTGGCAGCTCGAAGATCCACCTCTCCTCTGGCGATCTTTCTAAATCTACTTGGTTCCTGCATTTGAATAAAGATGTGATCCCCAAAAGATGTATATAATACCCAATGTGTAGAAATAGAAAGATTGCACTTGATAACGAATGCACCTTTAGCGTCCCCACGCTTCTGGGTGCAGTTCCTCTTCCAATGGCCCTACTTTCCACATGCAAAACACACTGCCTCTCATTCCTTGCCCTGCCTCTAGATCTTCCCCTTCTTGTAGGGACGGTGCTCGGGGTCTTTAGACCGTTTATAAGTCTTTGGCCCCTTTGCCTTGTCCTTCCTTTTCTTGTTCACCATAAGGACCACGGGTTTGTCACTCCCCATGTCCTTATCTACCTGGAGAATCAAGTTCAGAACCTCCGATATAATCTTCTCATTGCCACTCATGTTATAGTTGACAATGATGCTAGAGAAGGTCTTGGGTAGTGATGATAGGATGAGATCTGTACGCAACTCATCCGAGAATTTAATCCCTAAGATGTCCAAGCATTCAATGTAGCCAATAAGCTTGACTACATGAGGCCCAGCTGGTGAAGACTCTCCAAGCTTCATGGTAAACAAAGCATTGGAGATCTCATACCTCTCCTGTCTCACCTTCTCTTGGTAGAGATCTTTAAGGTGAGACATCATGCTATACGCGTCCATGTTTTCATGTTGCTTCAAGAGCTCATTAGACATGGACGATAGCATGAAACACTGGACATCTGTGGAATCATCCATGTGTTTCATGTAGAGAGATAATTCCTCATCACTAGCCTCTTTCCCAGGCGCAACTGTAATAGGCTCTTCCAGCACATACAATTTCTTTTCGTGGCGAAGGACGACGCATAAAATCCTCTGCCACTCTTGGAAATTGGTGCCAGTGAGAAGGTTTTCTTTCTCGAGTATGGTGCGCAATGATATGTTTGAAGTCATTTTCTTGCCATTTCTACAAATTAAGATGAGCAAAGGTTTAGTACTTTATTATAAAAATTGATACAAATAAATAAATTAATACTTATTAGTCTCCCACTATTTTATCGAAATCCAATAGCTCTCACCATTGACTTCGGAATATTCTATTGCGTGAATATTCTAGTGACAAGGATCCATATTTCCCTTTGCATTACCCCAACTAGGGTTGGTCAAGCAACTTGAAGGGTTTTAGGTAGGCATTCCAAATGCCAACTGCATTAACTCGCAGCTCCTTGATCCGCTGAGTGGACTCCCCAATCCTGAAATCCTTTTTGGATTTCCTCAACCTTTGCCTCTTGGTCACACCAAGTCCTACTGTGGCAGTCAACCCTTGATGCGAACCAAGCCAAGTCAACCCAAAACCTTGGATTAGAATTCCCCGATAATTGAAAGCACCCCAACTAGGGTTGGTCAAGCACTTTGAACTATGGTTTGATTCTAACCAAGATTATGGAAGGCTATGCCGACTTAATATTTATTTTGAGGGATTTTATCCTTATACGTAAATTTCCATTTTATTATCTTTGATTACATGATTGTTAATATTAAGTGGGATATACTTAAGTGATTAACCATGTCTAAGATAATATTTACGTATAAACCGGTCTTATTTTAGTTCTATCTTGCATGCTTGTTATATTCATTAATTCTGTGATCATGACAACACACCCACAATAAATAAACCATGAAACTGACAGAAATAAAATAAATGGTATGATCATGAGCTTGTTCTATTGGTTAGTTTATCTAGCGATTGATAAATTAACCTAAGACCTAGGGGAGAAACACCTTGAACCTTGCGGGTTCGTGTTTACAGCTTTCACCTGTCCACCTTTGTATCTCCTTGGATTGGTTTCACCTCGGCTCCTGACTTGTGCTGCCTCCAATAGCTTGGGAGATCCATCAATTACATATGAATTTATCTCACACGCAGGTGAGGGGTAAAAAGGGGTTTTTACATAAAATAATCCTTGGTCATGTAGGCCCTACATATTAATGAGGAGATGGCTCGCAGGCCAACAAATTTAATTTAAATAAATAAATTAAAAGAAACCATTCACATACAAAGGTCTCGATCTAGCTCATGATCATCCATACATGCAATGATATTTACGTATAAATAAAACTTATCATTCAATTATTTAATCGTTCTTATTTAAGATAAATCACGCTTGAATCAATTAATTATATTTAATTAATTAATCATTTTATCTTTAATCCTTTTCTGAACTTCCTTGAGATTCTCATCCATCAT
Organism: Viscum album; assembly: GCA_963277665.1. Lineage (NCBI taxonomy): Eukaryota > Viridiplantae > Streptophyta > Magnoliopsida > Santalales > Viscaceae > Viscum > Viscum album. The sequence goes on from OY728167.1 coordinate 407,306,484, forward strand.
AATTTTAAACAAATAAATTCATTTAAAATTATCTGTGTACGTAACTTGTATCTTGGAGGAAACTCGGTGAATTCCCATTCATTACGCAGATGTTAAATTAAACACATATATATAAAACACCTATCACGTGTTGTGCCTCAGCTTTACGCCTGCATCATGCTACACGTCTCAAGGGTTTGTATAATATAATAATTAAATTTTAATAAATCTACATAATTTGGGTGAGTACACGGCGTGTAGTTCATGACTACACGGCATGTACTTTTCTTCACCGTCCATCCGGAGGACACGCCCAAGGACATGGCATGTAAATGCACTTCAGAAATTTTCAGAGTACACGACGTGTTCTTTTGGACACACGCCGTGTAGTTTCTGCATTACATGGTTTCCAGCCGGGCAAGCCATGTACGGGGTACACGGCCCATCCCGAACCCGAAGGGACACAACGCCGTGTTCAGTTGGACCACACAACGTGTAATCCGGAAACCGTGTGCCACCTATTTCTGGTCAACACACGGTGTCATAAATGACCTCAATACACGGCCTGATTTGGCGGATCAGTCAATGCATTGAACCTAGACTACATGGTGTGTACTTCCAAATACAGGCTGTGTATTCTGGTGTTATACGTCCAGAAATGTTTGGCTCCTCCAGATGAGTTCCACTATTTTAGTTTAATCAAAATTAAAAGAAAAATTCGTTTTTGTGAGGTGAACGAGAAACGAGGGAGGAGGAACAGATCTTGATATTCAGATTTCCACAACGATTAAACTTGAATTAAAATAACTAAATTATTAAATGCGTAAATTACCAATGAAAAACTTAAATAATTATAATAAACAATATGACCCCTCTGATACCACTTGTAGGTTCCGGGCGTAGCGGAAGCGCGTTGGTGGGTTTTCCCAACTTTAATTTTAATGTTAAACAACATTCAATCCGAGATCCATCACGATTTAAAACGCTGAATCTTCGGAATAGAATGAAGAACGAAAAAGAAAAGAAGATTCCCGGAACCCATGAGGAGGATCATCATATATTGATTATAATTAATTTAATTAATTCATAATAATTACCTCATTGAAATTCTTTCTTCGTTGGTGTCTCCGGTCATGATCCTATGATCCGTCGTTGCGTCGGAGAATCCAAGTGTAGGATTCCTCTATTGGTGATCCACACGTGTGCCACGTATCTCTAGACATCTCCAAAGGGAACTCCGGGTGCTAGCGCGGAAGATCCTTCGCTTGCGATGTCCGTCTTCGATCGCTTTGATCCAATGGAGGATCTTGTTTTCGTAACTTGAAAGCATTCTTAGTGGAAAGGGAATTCTCTCTTGGCTTGAGAGTATTACCAATCCGTTGTGCACAACCAAAATGGCTAACCTTTTTGAGAATAATGTCATTGGGATTTATAATACTTAGAATTAATAAAATGAAGTAATTGCCCAAAAGCATTTAATTATTTCATTTAATTCTTAGTAATACCCCATATCTTAATAATGATAGTTGACCATCATTATTACTTGACATGCATCCAATGTATCACATTTCATATCATTTAATTAAATAAATAATATTTTTCTCACAAATCCCGAAAAAACAAACTACAGGGCGTGTATATAAATATACACAACGTGTACTTTTATTTTTTTTTTCCATTTTGTTTATTTCCTCCACCATATTTATTAGACCTTGAGTAATGACTATTTATTTCTTAAATTTAACTGCATTACTCGCTAATAAATATATATATATTATTTCGCCCACAATATATTCTCTCGAATAACTAGTGTCGAAATAAATGCGATCAGACATCCTTGAATAATTATTAAACCACAATCAGGAATAATCTTTATTCAACTTGTTAAATTAATATTTAACTGAGATACATGGACACACTTAGTGTGTGACCCTCTAGGCCTCTTTTTCAGTGGCATTAGGCGGATCCTGCCTAAAGTTCAAGGTTAGCGTCTAGCAACACGCCAAGGCACCCATAGAGAAAGAAGTTAACGCCGCAATGATGTGTCACCTCCTACGAACGCTTACCATGTAATATAATCCCTTTGTCTTGATATCTCCAATCAAGCGGGTTGCATGCTATTGCCATCAACCCATGTGCTCGATTATTCTTTCTTTGACTTCCCGGAATTGAACTCACCCATACCCTACCATGGAAATGGATTTATTTAGGCTATATAAATTCCATAAAAGGGCCTGAGATATCTACTTCCGTTATAGAACAGAATGGAAAAATCCTTTCTCGCATTATCTATTAATGCAGTATTACTCGTGACGCACCCAATGTATCCTACCTCGCTGCGAACAATGTGTCGTCACAGTTTTCTTTAATACATCTAAGTGCACGAGTTGTAATACCCATTAATAATAATCTTAAAGTCTAAGGACCAATACACACGTCCACAGATAGGAACATCCAATGACACTATGAAATGTGTATTTCCTACTGGCGGGTCTCGTTCTCATAATATCCTCCTGGATATTACCAAGGGCGCACACCATGAGAGGGTGCCTCAAAGTTTTATGAGTCCTCACCCCTAATGACCTGTATTATTTGTGTTCCTCAAATAATATCATTCGGCCACAGAACATATATTCAAGAACAGTGTTATGGCACTTCCGGGTTCTCATCATAGCAGGGATCCGCTATGACCCATTAATGCAACAGCTGTCCTTAGGACATTATCACATGCATTGTCATGCAGAAGAAAAATAAAGATGTGATAAGGCTTTTATTAATGAATAAAGTAAAAAGTAGTTGGTTCTAGACCACCAACTCAAACATATGGTACTTGGTGTTTAAAATATAAAATTTTCTTCCAAAATCATTAAAATATATAACCTTTTTTAAGGTTCCATAGAACATTTGTCTTTTTATTCAAAATAGGCATAACTATAACTCTTTCAATGAAATAAATTGATGTATTTATATCTTTAGATAAAACATAAATGGGAAGGTTATATTCATATAACATAATACAAGAAACGTCTTGCAAGGTACTATTCCTCCTTTCAACAAAACAATTTTTTAGGTGTCTATGGAGTAGGAAACAAATTTCTTTTAGGGTTTTATGGAATTTTATTATCTTTTAGTTTATTTTTAGGATTTTAGTGTATTTTAATGGATTTATGGGTTTATTATTTTTAAAGTTTTTTAGTGTTTTTAGATATGTATGATTTTTAGGGGGTTTTAGGGGTTTTATGGTCCTTTTGAGTATTCTGTGGTGTCTAGGGTTTTTATGGTTTTAGGGGTTTTAGGGATTTTGGGATTTATAGGGGTTTTAGGGTTTTATAGTTTTTAGGGTTTTCATGTGTTTTTAGTACCTTTAGGTGATTTTAGAGCTTTAAGGGTTTTTACAAGTTTTAATGTTTTTCTAGTTTTTATTGTTTTGTAACATTTTTAATGGGTGTTAGGGTTTTTTAGGTTTTTTAAGGGTATTAGGATTTTTAATGTTTTTTGGGGTTAAGTGTTTTTAAGATCTTTATTTTATTTAGGATTATTAGCACTTTAACTATTTTTTAGAGTTTATTGGGGTTTTAGGGTTTTTTTATAAATTTTAATGTTTTTTAGGGTATTTTGGGTTTTAGGGTTTTTTTGGGTTTTTTTGGGTTTTTAGATTTTTTCATAGATTTTTAGGGGTTTTTAGGGTTTTATTGGTTTTAGGGGTTTTTATGGGTTTTTATGGTTTTTATGGTTTTTAGGTTTTAAGGTTTTTTAAATTGTTTTTATTATTTTTAGTGGATTTGGGTTTTTTTATTGTTTTAGGGTTTTTTTGGGTTTTTAGTGTTTTATGGGTTTTTGATTTTTTTTCCAGGTTTTTAGGGTCTTTAAGGGGTTTTATGGCCTTTTGGGGTTTTATAAGTTTATTTAGGGCCTTTAGGGTTTTTGGATCCTTTTAAGTATTTTTAGATTTTTATATTATATTATGGGGTTTTATTATTTTTAGGGTTTTTCAAGATTTAGGGGTTTTATGGTTTTTATGGTTTTTATGGTTTTAGTGGTTTTTGGGTTTTAAGTGTTTTATGGTTTATAGTTTTTAGGGGTTTTAGGGTGATTAAGGGTATTTAGGGACTTTATGGTTTTCATATGGTTATTTGGTGTATTTTTGGGTTTTATGGTCTTTTAGGGTTTTAGGGGTTTTTAGGGTCTTGAGTTTTTTATGGACTTTTAGGGGTTTTATTGTTGTTATGATTTTAAGGGTTTTAAGTGTTTTAGGGTTTCTGGATATTTAAATAATTTTTAGGGTTTTAAGGGGGTTTAGGGGTTTTTAATTTTTTTTGGGTTTCTGGGAGTCTTAAGTGTTTTAGGGCTTGTAATTCATCACACACACTGCCAAGAATAAGAAGTACCCCTGACTAATGAATATCCCAAAAACCAATTACCACTTCACCATGAGATAAGTGGAAGGTATTGGTGCATGAACACCAATGAGTGAGTAGTTCAGGAAGTTTCTCACCTGGTGAATAGATAGAAAATTGAGTAACCCATTTTCATTGTACAAGTTAACCACTTCCAAATATTTGAGAAGATCTACACAGTTTGGGTGAACTGAAAATGCCCAAGCCCATTCATCAGAGAAGAACTCTCTAGACCACAGATCCCATTTATAGCTCCACCCTTCATTGGGATTACCTCAAATAAGTTTTATTATGGAAGGATAATCAAATATGATAGATTCCAAGGATTAATTACGGTTACATAGATTAATCTACATCCACATGGAGTAATTAAAACACACACGACCTCTTGGTTCAATTCAGTTATGATCTCCCCCATGGAATAAATATTTTTCCTATCGTTCCCACAAGACATCTCAGGACAAACAGTAAGGCTATTCCAGTCAAGTGGTGGTAAAGGAGCATCATCTTGGAGTCCAAAGTTATAAAATGGAAATCAATTAGACAATGGTAGGACATAAGTTCTAGTGGAAGAAGATGCTTTAGAGTACTCTAAAAATGGTAAACATAAGACCATATATTATCTTCAAAATTCATAACCATATTCACTCTTCTTCTAGTTTCATTCAATGAATGGAGAGGGATATCCGTTATCATTATTGTAATGGATCGATAAAATTTAGTTCATAACAAAATCAGCAGAGGACTGAAAAACTGGTCCACATACTGACGATCCATGAAATAAATTAGCTCGGAAACCATCTACTCATGAAGAAATAGCCCACAAATAATTTTCTAGAGAATTGATAGTTCATAGAAAAAATTTTGTGTAACATTTCCCACTATACAGAAGATAGAACTCACCGTTCACAGATGAAAAGTCCCAGTTCATGGGAAATGGTGTCCGCAAAGAATGCAGATCATGGAAGCAAGGTAGCCAAGAGAGATTAGTGGGAGCATGGAGTGCATTGAGAAATATGGTAATTGATAAATTATATGTGACCCTATATATAGGAATGGTCCCATCTTCTAGGTACACCCATGTACCACAAACTAGTTCAAGTTAGGACCACTTTTACATTAGAATAGCCTCCTCTTAATCCTGATTAGAACCCATTTTGATGGGGGGATTTTTTTTGTTTTTGGAAAAATTTGAAAAGGAAATCAATGTAATCATATGGATTTGGAAAAGGAAGGAAAAAAAATATGAGGAATAATTAAATGAAATATTATTGAATAAGAAAAATATGGAAAAGTAAATAATGTAGATGCGAAGTAGAAATCCTTCACGGACCACCGCTCTGCATGGTGGTCCACTTCCTGAAGTGTCTGAGAACTAAGTAGTCCATGAGAAGAAGACAAAAATGCAAACTACCAAAAAAAATCAAATCAACTACATGTGGAGATATTTACCCCATATATGACATTCCATAGGAATTAAAATGGTTCATGTGTAAGGTGAAGCCGTTAGCTCCCCACAAAAAAAAATGAATTCGTTCGTGAGACGAAGGTGGTGATTCTCACCTCTGTCGTTGATGACCCTGTACCCCCACTAAAAAAGTTGTCTTCATGTTGGGTATTTTACATAGGCTTATTAAAAAGAGGGTATGTGGCCTCATCAAATACTAATAGCCACACCGATGTCCAGTTCCTCCATTTCCCTATAAAAATAACCCAAGGGGAACCTAAAAGGGGATCAAGGGATTGAATGATTGGAGATCAAAGATTAGAAATATTGATTGACCGTTGAAGGCATGGAAGAAGATAGAACTGAAAAAACTAACTTCTTTGATGAATTCCTATAGTTAAAATCCTCCGCATACCATTAATGGGGAGAAAATAAAATAATTGTAAAACTGAGAATCCCACATTTCTTGTGGATATATTTCCCTAAAGGCATAGAACCAATTACCCCATTGGAATATGGTATCCCTCATAGCAAATAGTTATGAGGGATGAACCGTGCCCCGCATAGCAAATTGCTAGGCGGATGGAACTCAGAACCACATAGAATCATGAAATATAGATGGAACCTGGCTTCACATTGAAAATTTCTATGTGGATCAAACCTAGGTCCATATTCCACCTTGGTATGTGGAATAACCCACACATGTATTGAAATACTCTATGCGTAGGAAACCACATCCCATGTAAGGATATGATATGAATAATGGGGTATCCTATGGAGTTATACCCTCTATTTCTAGTCATTTTCTTTTATTTTCATCCTAACAATAGGGGTCCCTCCACAAACCAGTCCAACAGAATCAGGCCAAAGCCTCTCCCAAAGCCACCAGACATGTATGATGAGACCATTAGGTGCATCAATGCACCCTTTTCAGTTTACATATCCATTGTAAGTGGAGTTTTGTGGGTAATCCCCACAATAGGGTGGAACCATAGAATGTCCCTATGTTTACATTCCCATGGTAACCTAGGTTCCAACCATGGGATACTCCTATAAACCTCCCTGTTCTAGGGATTAAGGGGAATCACTAGCCTTTCCATTTGATGAGTGTTAGTATTAGAAAAATTAGGTCACACATGAGTTTACTTTTGAAAAGGAACGATGCTCCTCCCATTTCCTAGATCCAATTTTAGGGCTCTCCCACTGAGGTAATCCCTCAAAATTTCTTGTAGGCGGTGACACTCTTTCTCCTCTTCACCTCAGCCTGTGATGTATCTGGATAGTTCAACAAATAGGACTACCCTAAATGTGAATACAATAGAGGAAATAGGCACAATAAAATCCCCTATCTATCCCCCTTTGAGTTTCATCACCATCCCTCAGATACATACAGACAATTCCAAACCCATGTATATTTATGATCGATCATACCTATGGGTAATCTGTATACACATGGTTGGGAAAAAATGAAGATTCATGAACATATGAACATAGATTAAATATATAAGAGAGTCACATAATAGACAATTGTTCCCCCCAAAAGGGTGCGATGATCCTGAGTTTCCATCCTCTTGACCAATGTGAGTGCATAAGTGTCGTTGGCCAAATCATCCAACGAACATCTGCCTTTGGAAATTCGGTCCATGAATCATGGATTTGGGAACCATTGGGGGTTTTTGGATCTGAAAAAAACCTATTAGATACCATTTAGATATATTCAATTCGACATCAGTGATTGAAAAAAATCTTAACCACTATAATTGATTTTCAGGTGCAACATTTTCATTGAAAAAAATGGAGAATATAATAGAAATGAGGATTATACTAAAACACCTCCTACACAAGATAAAAATGATATACTTTTCAGTCCCCATCAGACCATTTTGTTCCTATAAAATGACATCTTCATCAAAAACATGGTTTTTAGGGGGATTTAGGGTTATCTGTTTTTTTGGGTTTTAGGTTTGTTATGTATTTTTTGGTTTTCTGGGTTTTTTTAGTTTTTAATATTTTAGGGATTATATGGGTTTTAGGAGTTTTAGCAGTTTTTTCAAGTTCTTAGGTGATTTTATGGGTTTTAGTTATTTTGAGGGGTTTTTGGGTTTTAAGAGTTTCAGGGGTTTTTTAGGGATTTTGGGGAATTTTAAGGTTATTATGGTTTTGTTAGGATTTATTAGGGGTTTAAGGGTTTTTGGAGTTTTATAAATTTTAGTTAATTTTAGTGTATTTTAGGGGGTTTATGGGTTTTTTTTTATTTTTATGTTCTCTTAGAGTTTTTTGCGTTATTTTAAAGTTTTTAGGGTTTTTAGAATCTTTAAATGTTTTTATGGTTGTTATTGTATTTTAGGGGTTTTAGATATTTTTAGTGCCTATTAGGGTTTTTAGGGGATTTTAGGGTTTTTGTGTTTTTAGGATCATTTAGGGGTTTGAGGGTTTTTAGGTTTTTTTCATTTTTTAGGAAACTTTAAAATTTTTATGGGTTTTTAGTGTTCTTTAAGGGGTTTTACGTTTTTAGGGTTTTTAGGGTCCTTTAGGGGTTTTAAGACTTTTTGGGTCTTATAAGGTTTTTGGGTTTTTTAGGGGCATTAAGATTTATAGGATTTTTGGAGTATTCTTGGGGTTTTTATTGTATTTTATGTTATTTTAGGATTTTTAGCGTTTTTAGGGTTTTAAGGGTCAATTAGTGGTTTTTTTGGGCTTTTAGGGACTTTTGGGTTTTTTAGCATTTTTAGGGTTTTTAAAATTTTTAAGGTTTTTAGGGTCGTATTTAGGGTTTTTATGGGGTTTAGGGTTATTTAGGGTTTTAAATGTTTTTTTGGATTTTGGTTTATTTAGGTTTTTAGGGGTTTAGGGATTTTTTGGTTTTTTGTGGTTTTTATGGTCTTTGAGGGTTTTTTGGGTTTATAGGGTTTATAGAATAATTTAATAATTTTGAGGTATTTTAGGAGGACTTTGGGATATTAGTGTATTTTAGGATTTTTTAGTGTTTTTTGGTTTTTAATGTTTTTAGGGTTTTATGGGTTTTAAAGGATTTTAGGGGTTTTAGGTTTTTAATGCTTTTAGAGTTTTAGGGTTATAGTAGTTTCTTTTGGTTTTAGTGTCTAGTGTTTTTAGTGATTTTGGGGTCTTTTGGTTTTTTTATTCTTTCAATTTTTGTTTTGTTTTAACCGGTTTTAGGTGTTTTTTGTAATTTTGTGTGTTTAGGGTTTTGAGGGGTTTTAGGGGTTTTAAGAGGATTAGTTGTATTAGGAGTTTTTTTAGGTTTTAGTGTTTTAGTGTTTTTTTGTTTTTGTTTTATTTAAGTTTATTAATATTTTTAGGGGTTTTTTTGGGTTTTATTGTTTTTAAGAGATTTTAAGGTTTTTTTGTGTCTCTCATTTCTTTTTAGGGGTTTTAGGGTCTTATGGGTTTTATGGTTTTAAGGGTTTATTAAGGCTTTTTGGGTTTTTTAGGATTTTGGGTTTTTTGGATTATTTTAGGGTGTTTAGGTTTTTTTTTTATTTTTTAGTGTTTTTTAAAGTTTATAGTGTTTTTTTATTTCTTTTTGGTTTTTAGGGTGTTTTTGGGTTATTGGGGTTTTCAGTGTTTTAGGGTTTTATGATTTTAGGGGTTTTTGGGGTTTTTAGGGTGTTTATGGTTTTTTCTGGGTCTTTTAGGGTATTATATGATAATTTTGGGTCTTTTATTGTTTTTGGGGTTTTTATGGTCTTTTATGTTTTTATGGTTCTAAGGGTTTTAAGGTGTTTTAGGGGTTTTAGGGATTTTAGGGTTTTTTTGGACTTTTAGGGTTTTTAAGGGATTTTATTATTTTATGGTTTTTAGTCTTTTTATTATTTTTAGTGTTTTTAGAGTTTTTTTTGTGTTTTTAGGGATATTTGGGTTTTTAGGGGATTTAGGGGATTTTTGGTGTTTAAATGTTTTTAATATTTTTTTGCATTTGAAAGGGTTATTTAGGTCCTTTTAGAGTTTTTAGGGTTTTTAGGGTCTTTTAGGTTTTTAGGTGGTTTTATGATTTTTAGGGTCTTTTTGGGGAGTTATCTTTTTTGGATTTTTAGTGTTTTAGGGTTTTTGGGATTTAATAGTTATAGGGTTTTAGGGGTTTTAGGGTTTTTAGGGTTTATTTTGGTTTTTTGTGTTTGTAGTGTTTTTCGGGGTTTTCAGGTTCTTAGTGTTTTCTTAAGGTTTCTAGGGTTATTTTGGGGTTTTAGGGTTTTGTTTTCGATGGAAATAGGTTTTTTTATTGAGTAAGGGAGTGGTCTTATGAGGGTTGGTTAGTACATCCCTTTTATCTAATGAAGGAGATTCTATAGTTAAGTCATTCACATTGGGTTCACCATTTCTTCTTTTTGTCAAAATTTATTTAACTAATGGACCATCGCAGGGGGTTGAGTTGTGTACAATCAATCATGCTAGGTTCACTACTTTTGAATAGTTTCCTATGGGTTTTTTTGTTGAAATGGAAACACCCAATTCTTATATATCCAATGAGAACTTCTTTCCAAAGGTAGGTGCTCGATGGGAATTTTGGCCAACAATGCTTAGGAACTCACATTGGTTGAGAGGATGGGAGTTCAGACTCATCAAACCCTTTTGGGGGAAATAATTACCTATTTTGAGACTTTCTAATAGATTTAGGAGATGTTCATGAATCCTGTATTAATTCCCAAGTATGATGTGGTTCAATCTTAAATTAACAATCAATTATTAGCATGTGTGGAATTTAGAATCATTTTTATCTATCTGAGGTTCTTCATCAATGGAGATATTTGTATGTATCTGAGGCTCTCCATTGATGGTATCCTCTTATGTACTACTTAGATATTCTTTGGTCATTATTACGATGATGATGGTTTCCTAGCCACACACTGGGGCACTCTGAATTGTATCATCATCCATGAAGATGAGAGTTACTCTAGAGTATCTCGTCATTAAGGGAGACGAGAGTTGTTTTGATATTGGGATCGAACCTATTGATGGGCTCCCAATGTATCATTGTGAAATGAATCAGAACCCACGTAGTTCAGTTCCACTTAATGGGGCACATCATAGCTTTAAGGTCATGTGATAAACACCTAACCATACAGTTTAACGTCATGTGTCATGGACGTCTAGGAGGAAGGTACCTAGTCAATGTTTGGTTTAGGACATATTCCAAAGATTCCTAGTAAGCCTGGAAGGGGGATGGATTCCCAGGTTGAATTAAACCCTAAAGGGAATATAGCCCATATAAGGTAGGGTTTATTTTGGGATGATTGGTTTTGGACCTCATTGAGGCTTTCTACATATCCCATTTGGATGGTTATAAAATACCAAATAATTTGGTTGTTAGGACCCACACATATGGGGGGGGGGATTATGAAGATTTGTGTTGTAGGGGAGTATATCCCTTTGGGAGAATTAAGTTGGGGATTATTTTCGAAATTTATTCCCTATAGAAGAGGCCTTGAGTTATTTTTCATCTCATGGTTATTTGGAGGCTTGTTTGGGGTATATACCTAATGAGGAGGCCCTGGTGGATTGTGGGTCATGATTAGGGATTGCTCCTTAAAAGGATTCCTATTGAGCTTGGTCCTAATGTAGGCATCCTATGTATCCTTGTTATAGTAGGAATAAAAGGTCACATAGTTCAATACAAGGCTTGGATTGTGTAGATGTCATGATCACTGTTAACCTCTAAGCCCACATGATTCATTTTTGGAGTGAGAAACAAGATTAAGTAAAGGATATGAGATACCAAAAAATCTTCTTTTGTCCACTGGTGGACATGGCGACAAATACAAAAGGGAGAGAGATAGAGTGTTGAGTATGCCCACCTCCCCATACTCTTATTCTTATAATGGAATAGACTTATGGTACAATACTTACCTCTATTCACTTTACCTAGGAATGGGTCTAGGTTATGAAGACTGAGGAGGGAAGGGAGTAGGAAGGAGTGGAGGGGACTTTGATTCCCATCCCTTCTCCTAACCAGTGGCCAGGAGGCAAAGAGGATCAATACTGCAACCTTTTTTAAGAAAGGCCAGGGTCTTACACCATGATGGATAACCAAAAATATGTTTCTCAGTGAGGGGGATGATCTCATTCCATGTTGAATAAAAAATTAAGTGTAGTCTTTACCCTCACTACTAATAAATAGAGGCTTCATGTCTCTAAGATGAGAAGTGGAGGACATGGTCCTAACCATAGTTTCCATGACTGTGAACTCCCTAAAACTATCCCTGGGGTAGGGGTCCTTGTGACCATAGGGATACACACTCACATGCACCCTAAGAACCATGAATATCCAACTAGACAAGTGCAGGAATCCTCTAACCAAAGGAATACACAACCAAATGGGGGACACACTGGTGTGTCACTCACCAAGGTTGTGAAATTATGTTGGTTTTAGTGGGGGATTCTACATGATCCCTCTCAGACAAGGGAGCCAAAGGAAGATAGGTCCTTCCATGGATGTCTTCGAGGAAGGGATAATTAATTTCTATCACAAGATGGAGGTTAGGGAAATTAAGGAGGATCGTTTAGGAGGAGCTTCGTGTAGGAAGGGTTGGGTGAACTAGTGGCACCTTGGGTGGCGGACCACCTGGTTGACTACACTGGGGTAAGACTTTTCTCAAACATTCAAGGGTCTCCATAGTTGTTCCTGGAGGTGACTCACATTGGTCCATGTTTCAGTAAGGGTACCTCATGCTATTCTTCATTAATCATGGTGTGAGAGAGTACCTTATATGGGTATTATTTATTTTAAACCATGGGAGCACTTTAATTTCACTATCCCCCTTTAATTACCTCTTTTTCAGGTGTTAGAAGGCTACCTAGAAGGTTATGGAGGGCTTGAGAGAAGCACTAGGCTGAACAGAGCATCAGTTGGACTTCATGAATTTCTGTCCATCCAAATGAAGACCCCAAGGTCCTATTTATAGGAAAAAATGGGACCTTTGGTGAAGGGTCTCACTCAGGTGTCTCTCTTAGGTGTATCACATAGGTTCTCATGCAAGTTAGTCATGTAGGGTTCTGTGTAGGTACTCTGCACGCCGATAGTGCTTGGGGTACTTGGAAAAAATGGCCTTCTTAGATTTTTTTTATCCTTATAATTATTCATTTCTATTATACTATTTCTCTAATGTATTTTAATTTTCTTCCTTTTTATCCATGTGAAAAATGAGTTTTAATAAAATCCCCCATTTAGGATTGGATCTGATTGAAGGAAAAGGGTCTGATCCTGAGGTAAAGGGAAGAAAAGGAAGGATGAAGTGCTGAGGTAACCAGCAAAAGTCATCCACACAGTTCTTGTATTCTTGTTTACTTCTTAAGAATATCACATAGGTTGGGTTTTCACATAGTCTATGTATGGGGATTCCTCTTATATAAATAAGTTACTCATTTTGATTAACTTCTCTTGTGACTCCAATCGTTCAGGTCATGTCACGCTAGTCTCCCGTGCAGACCCTTCGGTGAAGCTTTTTTGCTGAAAGGACCATTTGTGCAGACATGGAATGTATCTGAATACATTATTTATGTACCTAAGTGAGTTACTTTCATAGGGACCAAGAGTTACTGACCTATGTGATTATTTTTCATGAGGCAATTGTGCGATCACTTTACACCATTTTATGCATTTGCTGAATTTTCTTATTTTCATAGATTTCTTTTAAACAAACTTTCCATGAAGAAAAATTGATACTTCTTTGTAGTTTCAGTATATAATATGGAGATTTAAGTTTTTATTGAACATTCTAGTAAATTCATTTATGAGATTATGAAATCCATAGGGCATGATTATTATGACGTTCGTGATACTACTCTTCCCGATCTGGTGGGATCCTTAAATAAATATCACCATAAATTTATGAATATTAACTATCTACCACTTTAGGTCATTTCCATTTATGGGAGGTCTTCACACCATCTCCAAAGAACTAAACCCCTCTCTCTTGGTTTATAGATCACTGGAACTTCGTTATTGCTAATGTTTCAATGATGGGCGAATTCATCAATGAAGGGACATCATCTACATTCTGTATTATGCATCACAACTCATATAATCTAGATCTAAAACCACACCTAGGTGATTTAAATCCACATTTCTATTCATACATATTTTAGGATTCATGTACAGATCAGACAAAGGGATAAAGGAAAGATTTGGGCTTTAGCCCAGGAGTGGGTGTTAAGACTATGTGGATGTGGGTGTATTGGGTTCACTAAACTTATGCATATTTTGCAACTTAATTGAGGGTAGTGAACATATACGAAGCTGTATGGGTGTGGAAAAAATTTTTGTATAGGAATTTCTAGTTCATTCTAGAAATACTGAGCTGCTGGATCCCATAGATTAATTATTTCTATGTAATGCATGGAGAAGTTGGAATCAGTTTGTGGGATGTTCACAAGATATTAGGGGCTCCAATCCTCAAAGACATGTATGAAAAATTCATCCTTTTGAGGGTGATGTAGGGTGATATTAAAAGGACTCCATGTTTATCATGTGATATTCTATAAATAGATAATGATATTATTAAGTAAGACCACCTATGGTGGGATATTCATTTGGATGTGTGAATGAGAACTTTACTAAGGAATAACCACACTTGAAAGAGTCCAAATAATTGTCCTATGTGGGCGAATAGAAGTTCACTAGAACATTCTGGCCGAATTTGGAGAAGGGGGTGTACGAAAAGTGGGGATATGAGATCTGGCCTGATGTTCTAACTAAGACATGTATTATGGGATTTATATCCATGTGGCTTAGCACCTATTTGCTACTTGTTCGTGATTCCAATAGTAGAATAAGTCCAGGAATATTTATTGTAGTGGAAAACCTGGTGGAGAAAAATTTTATGGGGTTGGCCATCCCCGTATTGGAAAAAATCCATAGAATCCTACTTCATATTTATGTAGGGAAGGATCCTTTAAGAATATCTAGATTATTCTAGGTTTTTGGGGATGGATCACAGCCCACTTCAGAACTTATGCCATGGAAAGCAGGATCAAGGTCCTCATCCCTATCAAAATCAAAGTGACCTTCCCCATTAGAAACAATTCTTTGTTCAAATTAAAATAAATTAAAGGAAAAATATTAAAAGAGAAGAACAGAAATTAAATCCTCATGATTTGTATTATAAAACCATTCCCTGTAAGATGATTAGTCAATCCCTTCAACTGCACCCCACCCCGTCATGTCCTCCACTCTCCTCATGGATGAGATCTAGTTTTCAGTTGCATAAATTAGCATCTATAATTTCCTAATTTGAATAATAAATTTAGTGGTACTGTCCTCAAAGTGAAGATTTAGGGGGTCTCAGGTATCTTCTATCCCTAAAATATTCAACCTAGTAAGAAGGAGTTCCAATAGAATTTCAACATCAAAGAATATTCTTTTCCAGATTTGCACTACCTTTGGTCATACAAATTCTAAATCCATCCCATCCGACCTTGAAGACGATTCAAAAACCCTAGATTTTATAGGCTTCCTAACCCTCTCCGACACAAATATATGATGAGAAAAAAAAACTATGGTCTCTTATTTGTGATGAAGACTAGACTGTCTGGGTGAAATCTCTGTTTCTGTAGCCCTTTTGATTCTAGCTGGTGGATTGAACCTTACATGAAGTTGTTTGGATGAACATTGGACCTCATCAAATTCATCCTCTTAAGGGGATGAAGATTCCCTCTAGGGAGAAGAAGAAACATCTATGAGAGAGAAGTCATTTTCCCCTTCTTTTCTATGCTTATTGGATTGTCCAACCCCAACTCGGGGATTTTTGCTTCTAAAATACCTTTAGGGTATGATGCAATCCAGGACTTATCATACCAAGAGGCCAATCCACTGGTCACACCTGCTAGAGGCAGGTGGATCAATGCTTGAGTCAACTCTATGGATATAAGAATCCATAACTATCAGGATACCATCATATAATTTTTAAATCAGACATTCACTAGAGGAGATACTATTATTTTTTATAGGAACCAAAATTGGAATCCAAAACTAAATGGATCATAATCGTCACATATAATCTTTCCATAGATATGAGTTTCAAGTACACCATCCCTGAAGGCCATTATATTTGAACTTAGATCATTTATATCCTTCCCTTCATTAGTGAATCGACTAGAAGGTGGTCCTGCATACAGGAATGTATTGAAATATTTGAACAAGCTTATCCACAATAGAGTCTTACTAGTTTATAGGGACAGAGGTGGAATACCAGAAACTACCTAAACATACATTCAGAATAGGCTCCCAGGGACCTTGATCTCACTCAATGCATAATAGGTTCTAAAGTGGAAAGAGACCCATCCCCACAACACCTAAAATGGTCCTACAATTCTAAATTGAACCTTCCATATATGAACATGTAGCAGGATTTTTATGATTTTATCCAGGATGGGGATTTCAAACCCCCAAAACTTATTCTCTTCCAACTTGGCCACCATGACAAACATCCCGAAACTTATGCCACCATTGGAATCACAGACAGACAGTAGGTAAGCACTTATAAACATGGATAGAAATCTTGTGAGATGTTTCTTTGTATGAAAGCTAGACCTAGGATTATGCCCCTATTTTTCATACTCCCCATTTTCCAAAGTTGGAAAAAATTTATCAAGAGTGCTTTTATTTTCCATCTTGGGGCATACATTTGGATGTTTTCAAGTGGGGGATTTCCCCTCCACTTCTAAGAAAGTGCTCATCCACACTTTGGGATGGATATACCCCCTCATATAGGGATATTAAATTGTAATTTCATGAACCATTTCCTTTAGCTCATGACCTAGAGTTGATGCCCTTCAAGAATCACCCCATGAATCCCTTGGAGGAATGAATTCTTCAGACATGTCACCAAGAATCGGGACCCCAGAGATCATATGGAAATCCTAAAAACCAATGTAAACCTCTCCATGCATTAGGTGGAATGAATTAATATGTGGGTTCTATAAGCTTATCATATAAGGAATAAATTTAGTATTCCAGTATACATAAGTCTTCCTTAACCATACAGACTCATAAATTCCAACATCTTGTATATCCTTTTTGAACTCAGCACAAGTTTGGTGCACCCAGAACGCCCACATCCATGTAGTATTGACACCCCTTCATAGGAAAGACCCCATATTTCTTCCAACCCTTTGAATAGTTAGTATGGGAATCATAGAGGATGGATGATTAATAGCGTAGCTTCAATTTAGGTGTGTGCGACTTCAGATACAGAGCATATTGGCTTTGGTACATGACACAAGCGATGGATGATTTTCTGACATTAATATATTCACCCATATTGAAAATGTTGGAATTTGTGAAATTATTTTAGTGTTGAAACACAGATAAATGATTATAAACATTTTAGGCTAGTATTAATACATCCTTTAAGTGAGTATGGAAATAAGGTGGAAGATAAATAATTTCAGGGAAATCATGATGGTATTTCTTCAGATGACTTGCCAAATCAGGTAGCGTTGTATTGTAAGCATCGTAGTAGTCATGCCCTATAATTTTCATCATATCATTAAGGCACATTCTAGATTGTTCATCATTAAAATTTCTCTTTGTAGTGGCCATTGAACCTATAAATATTTCCTAATTTTTCATTAACAATAAGTCCATTTCATGAAAATGATTGTAGAAATGGAGAAAATTTGGAAAATGAAAGAACTAGAACATGTTCCTCATTCAGGTTACTCATGAAAATACCATGCAGAAGATAATCAATATTGGTCCTCACACAAGCCAATCAACCAAGTGTATGCATCGTGCAGATAGATACATACCATGCCTGCATGAATGAGGCCATCATTGAAACAAGATTTAACCGAAGGTCTATGTAGGAGGCCAGCATGACAAGACCTTAATGTACAAAGTCTCTAGAGACAATCATCAAAACGAGGAACCTATTTATATATGGGGAATTCTCCTAGCATGTCCTACATACACACTCCGCCTAAGTAGATGATCTGTGCATATGACTAGTGCATAAGATATGTGAGGATTACTTACACGATCCATCCACCCCTTTTCATCCATTTACCTTAGGATCATGCCCTATTAATTCAATCAAATCAAATCCTGAGGGGGGGGGGGATTTTTGATTCTATGTTTTGTCATAGGGATGAAAAGGAAACCAAGGAAAATACATTTGGAAGAATATAATAAGAGAAATGAAGAAGGCCAAGGATCACAAAATCCTCCAAAGGCTCTTCACCCAAGTACCATAATATAGTGCTATCGCTCATGGTACCTTCGCAGAAACCTGATTGATTGGACTGAGTGATAAACCTAAGAGATCCACCTGTGATAGATGTCCCCTTCACCCATAGTCCCATATTTTCTTATAAATAGGACCCTAGGGTCTTCATTTGTATGGACAAAAATTCTCAAAGACCAACCAACACTCTTTTCTCCCTAGTGCTTCACTCAAGCCCTCCATAACCTTCGAGGTAGATTTTTAGCACATAAATAATAGGTAATTAAAGGGGGATAGGGAAACGAAAGTCACCCTAGGGTTTAAAATAAACCATACCTGCACAAGGCACTCTCTCACCTCATGATTAACGAAGACTATAGTGAGGTACCCTTCCTCAAGAAGGAACCTATACGAGTTAATTCCAGGAACAACTATGGAGACTCTTTAAGGATTGAGAAAAGTCTCTCCAAAGAATAGTCAACCAGGTTTTCCATCACCCAAGGTTCCACTAGTTCTCCCATGCTTACCTATGAGAATAACCCTCTATCTGAGCCTCCTTGGTTCTCCCTAACATCTATCCTGCACGATCCATTCATTAGGCCTTCTTCAAAGCCATCCATGGTGGTCCCTCTCCTCCTTTAGATCCCTTGTCTCAGTGGGATAAAGTTTAAGACTCCACCAAAACCTTTTCACTTGCATAATTATGGATAGTGTCACACAAGTGTGTGCCCCATTTGGGTGTCTGTTCTTTTGGTTATAGGTTTTCCGCACTTGTTTGGTTGACTGGTCAAGTTACTCATGGTGAACATGGGTGTTTATCCATATGGTAATGAGGAAACCTACACTATGGAAAGTGTTATAAAATTCACAGTCTGAGGCACTAGGGCTAGTAACTTTTCCTCAACTTCTCGTCTTTGAGACCTGAAGCCTCCAGTTCCTAGAAGGGAGGGTAAGGAATATGATTTATTTTCCATTCAACATGGAATGAGATCCTCCTCCCCCACTATGGAAGTAATTATAGTGTATCTCTCCTTGAGTAATCCCAAGCATTTTTTGTAAGAGGTTTTAGTCTTTCTCCTCTCTGCCTCCTAGCCACCGGGTCAGTGAAGGGATGGGCACTGTATTCCCCTCCTCTCCTTCCTACTCCCTTCCCTCCTCAGTCTATATACCATGGACCCATTCCCAGGTAATGGGAAGATAGGTAAGAATCATACCCTCAACCTATTTAATTAGATAAATAGAGTTCATAAGAGTTGGGTTAACTCAACACCCCATACCTCTCCCTTTGGGTTTGTCTCTTTGTCCACCAGTGGATAGAAGCAGATTGTGTGGTTTACCAGATCTTCATCTTCCAATTGTTTCTCACACTAAGCATGAATCACGTAGGCATGAAGGCTAATGGTGATCATGAAATATGGATGATACATGACATATATTGTACTATAATAACTTTTATTCTTTCTATAACCAACATACATTGGATTCCTACCTAAGGCCCAAGCTCAATAAGAATTCTTTTAGGAGTAAGCCCCAATCAAATCCCCATAAACCATCAAGGGAATCCTTCTCAGAAAAATCCACAAATAACCCTCCAAATCACCATGTTTTGAAACATTACTCATGGTCCTTTTCACATGGAATCATATTAAGGAGTAATAACCAATTCAATTCTCTCAAAGTGACATAATCCCCTACAAGACAAACTTTCACAGGGCCTCCATAGGCATAGGTCCTTACTATTGAACTATGAGAACTCTAATTCTTACTATAAACAAGATAATTAGGATTCCTATATAGGGCCCAATATCAAAGGGAATAATTTTTAGGATCAAGACCCAATCATTACCCCTAATCCACCAGGTAATCCTACTCTAGAGAAAGAACTTAAATTCATCATATGGGCCACCTCCTCATGTATAATCCCCAAACATGCCTCCAAATTACCATGAGATTATACATAATTCATAGAGTATTTTATTGGGAATTATTTTTAAGAGTAATCCACAAATTAATGATCTCAAATTTACATACTCCCCTATGGGAAAATCCTTCAGAGTTCATCTATAAGAGAGGTTCCTCATAATCAAACTACATGGGATTTTATTCCCATCCATATGTGATATGTAGGAATCCTCCATGTGGTCCAAAACCAATCACCAAAAATCAACCCTGTTCTTTCTAGGTCATATCCCTAGTAGGGTTTAATTCAACATGGGAATACATATTACTTCCAGGTTCCTCAATCCACATTAGGATAAGTACCACATCAAAATTGACTAGGCACTTTACACCTAGACATCCTTGCCACATGATTTTAGACTTTACGGTCAGTTCCTTATCACATAACCTTAAAAGTTATGGTTTTACTCATTAGGTGACACTGAAATACTTGGGTTTTTATTCTATTAACTATGATACTCAATAATTCCATATATAGGTTCAATCCTGGAATCAAAACAACTCCCGTATCACTAGATGATGGTATAATATAGAGCAACTCCTGTCTCCCTAGATGATGGTATACTCTAGGGTAACTACTGTCTCCTTAGATGATGATACACTCTAAAGTGACCCACTCTATGGATAATAAACCAACATGTTCATAATAACAACCGAGGAATCCATAAGTAGTACATAAGAGGATACCATCGATGGAGAACCTCAGATACATAGAGATATCTCCAATGATGAATATCCTTAGATACATACAGATGACTCTAAGTTACACACATTAAACTAAATGGTTTTAAATTTAAGGGTGACCCAAATCATACTTAAGAATAAATAAAGGATTTATGAACATTACTTAAATTTATTGGAGAGTCCAAAAGTATGTAATAATTTTATGAAAAAGGGTTCGATGAGCCCAACTTCCCATCCTCTTGACTAATGTGAGTTCTTAAAAATCTTTGGCCAAAATCCACAATGAGAACCTACCTTTGGAAAAAAATTCCCTTTGGATACGGAACCATTGGGTGTTTCTGGTTCCACAAAAAACCCATTGGAAACTATTTAGAAATAGTGAACGAGGTGTGAAAGATTGCACAAAACTCAAACCCCTCCAATTGACCATAGGGAAAACGAACTCTGAGGGTAATAAAGTATTTTTTGTATTGTTAGGGGTTTTGAAGTGTTTTTATGGGGGTTTTAGTGTTTTTAGGTTTTTGGTTGTTTTAGGTTTTTTAGTTTTTTTTTGATTTTTTATGGAATTAAGCGATTTTCCGGGTCTTCTAGTGTTTTATAGGTTTTTATGGTCTTTTAGGGGCTTTATGGGTTTTTGGTGTCTTTTAAGGTATTTAGGCCCTCCTAGAGTTTTTTTTAGGTTTTTATTGTATTTTAAGGAATTTTAGGGTTTTTACTGTCTTTTAGACGTTTGTACAATTTTTAAGAGTTTTAGGTTTTTAGAGTTTTTAGTGGAATTAAAGGGTTTTTGGGGGTTTAATGGGTTTTGGGTGGATTTTTGGAGTTCATAGGGTTTTAGTTTTTTTATGTTTTTTTGTGTTTTCAAAAGTTTAATGGATTTTTTTTGGGTTTTTAGAGCTTTTAGTTTTTTTAGTGTTTTTAAAAGTTATAGTGTTTTAGGGTTTTTAGGTTATGTTAGAGTTTTAGGGTTTTTTTATGGTTTCTAGGATTTTTTAGAGAATAGGGTTGTTTAGAGTTTTTAGGGTTTCAAATATTTTTTATGATTTCTTAGGATTTTAGGGGATATTTTGTATTTTTAGTGTTTTAAGGGTTTTTATGGGTTTTAGGATTTTTTTGGGGTTTTAGGGGTTCTAGGTTCATTTAGGGTTTTTAGTGTTTCTAAGGAGTTTCATGGTATTTACATGATTTTATGGGTTTTTAGGGAATTTAATAATCTTTAGGTTTTTTAGGGGTTTTAGGGTTTTTAGGGGTTTTAAGGATTTATAGAGGATTTTAGGGACTTTTCGGGTTTTTATGGTCTTTTAGTGGGTTTTGGGGTGTTTTTAGAGATTTTAGAGCTTTTTAGTTTTTTAAGGGTTTTTATTGTATTTTTATGGAATATGGTGTTTTTTGGGTTTTTTTGGTTTTTTAGGGTTTTGTTAGAGTTTTTGTGTTCTTTTGGGTTTGTAGGGTTTTTGGGATTTTTTAGAGTTTTAGGATTTTAAGGATTTTAGTGGATTTTAGGGTTCCTTTATGGATTTTAGAAATTCTAGAGTTGTTTTAGGGGTTTCAGATATATCTTAGAGTTTCAGGGTTCTTTTAGGGGATTTAAGGTTTTAGGGTATTGTAGTGTTTTTAGGGTGTTTTAGGTATTTGTATGGTTTTTAGTGTTTTTAGGGGGTTTTTTATATTTTTTAGGGATTTTAGTGTTTTAGGGTTTTTTAGGGTTTTTAGGTACACTTAAAAGTTTTATTGGGGTTTTTTTAGGGTTTTAGTATTTTTAGGATTTTTAGGGTATTTAGAGATTTTATGGGTTTTTAGGGGTTTTTGAGGTTTTCTTTGGGATTTTAATTGGTTTTTATGGTTTTTAAAATTTTTAATGTTTTTATAGTTTTTAGTGTTTTTAGGGTTTTATGGTTTTACGGTTTTTTATGGATCTTACGATTTTTAGGGGTTTTAAGTTTTTTTCATATATTTTTTGGTTTTTAGAGTTTTTATGGTTTTTATGGTTTTTAATGTTTTGGGTTTAGGTTGTAGTGTATAGAGTTTAGGATGTTTGGTATATGTTTCATGGTGTAGGGTATAGTGTTTAGGGTGTAGGGTATAGGGGTTAGGTTTTTTAGTGTAAGGTTTAGGGTCTGGGATTTAGGTTTTTGGGTGTAGGCTTTAGGGTTTAGGATGTGGTGTATAGGTTTTATGGTGTAGGGTTAGGGTGTAGGGTGTTGGGTTAAGGGAGTAGGTTTTAGATTTTAGGGTATATGGTTTAGGGAGCATGGTTTAGGGTTTAGGGTGTTGAGTATAGGTTTTCAGGTGTGGGGTTTAGGGTCTAAGGTGTGAGTATATGGTTCATGGTGTATGTTTTAGGGTATATATTGTATGGTTTGTGGTTTATGGTATAGGGTTTAGGGTGTAGGGTATAGGATTTACAGTATATGGTGTAGGGTTTTGGGAGAATGGTTTATGGTTAATGGTTTAGTGTTTACCATTTACGATGTAAGGTGTTGGGTTTAGGGTGAAGATTTTAAGGTTTAGCGTGTAGGTTATAACATATAGTGTTTTTAGGTTTTTTTGGGATTTTGGTGTTTATTAGGGTTTTTAGTATTTTTTTGGGTTTTAAGGGCTTTAGGGTTTTTATGGGTTTTGGGGGGTTTTAGGGTTTTTATGATTTTTTGGGGTTTTGGATGCTTGTTAGTGTTTTTAGTGTTTTTAGTTTTTATATGGGGTTTTTAGGGATTTTTGTATTTTTAGTGTTTTTAGGAGTTTTAAGAATTTGTAAGGATTTTTATGGGTTTTATGTGTTTTTAGGGTTGTTACAGTTTTTTGTATTGTTAGGGTTTTTAGAGTTATTAAGGGGTTTAGGGTCTTAAGGGGTAATTTTATGGGTTTTTCAGATTTTAACGATTTTTCGGGGTTTTTTGATTTTAAGGGTTATAGGATTTTTAATGGTTTTTAGGATTTTGATGGTTTTTTAAGAATATTTAAGGTCTTTAGGGATTTAGGGATTGTACAGGTTTTTAGGGATCATAGGGGTTTTATGGTTTTTAATGTTTTTAGGGTCCTTTACTGTTTTTGGGGTTCTTTAGGGGTTTTTTTGGTTCATTAGGGGTTTTGGGGTATTTTAAAGGTTTTTATGTTTTTTTGGGATTATAAGGGGGGTTTTTGGTTTTAACATGTTTTGTTGGATTTTAAGTTTTTTTGAGTGGTTTTAGATATTTTAACTATTTGTTTGGCCTCTAATGTTTTTTTATGGTTTTTAGGGTTCTTTGGGGTTGTTAGGTTTTTAGTGTGTTTTAGGAATTTTTAGGGGGTTTCATCGTATTTTTAAGTGTTTTATGTGCTTTAAAATTTTTTATGAGTTTTTAGATTTTTAAAGATAATTAGTATCTCTTTGTGGGTTTGTATTTTTTTTATGGTTTTTATGGTTTTTAGGGGTTTCTAGGGTTTTATTATTTTTTGGGTTTTTTTTGATTTCATAGGGTTTTCAGTGGGTTTTATGGTTTTTTTTTGGGTTTTAGTGGTTTGTAAGTATTCTTATGGTTTTTGGGGTTTCTATGGTTTCTATGGTTTTAGGGGTTTTTTGGTTTCATATGGTGTTTATGGGGTTTTATTGTCTTTTAGGAGTTTTACAGGGGTTTTTATGGCCATTTATGGTGTATTTAATATTTTTATTTTTTTAGGGTTTGTAGGTGTTTTATAGTTTTTAGGGGGTTTAGGGGGTTTTGGAAGATCTTAGACGTATAGGTTTTTAAGGGTTTTTTGTTTTTTTGGGTTTTTAGGATTATATGGGTTTATAGAGTTATATAGTGTTTTCAGGTTCTTTTAGTTTTTAGGTGGTTTTAGTGGTTTTTTGGATTTTTTTTGTTTATTATGGGTTTTTATAGTTTTTTTTGGTTTTTAGTGGTTTAAGGTTTTTAGGGTATTATAGGGTTTTTAATGTTTTAGTGTTTTAGGTTTTTAGGGGTTTCAGGGTTGTTTAGGGATTTTAAGGCTTTCCTAGGTGTTTTAGGGTTTTTAGGTTTTTTAGAGGTTTTATGGTTTTATTTTTTAATGGTTTATGGTTTTTAGGTTTTTTTTTTGTTCCTTTTAGGGTTTTAGGGTTCGTAGATATTTTTGTAGGTTTTTTAGTTCTTCATGTTTTTTAGGGATTTTAGTTATTTTAGGGATTTCATGGATTTTATGGTTTTGTAGGGTTTTACATTTATAAATTTTTATGGATTTTTGAGGGTTTTAAAGGTTTTAGGGGTTTTATGATTTTTTGGATTTTCAAAATTTTATAGTAATGTATTTTATTGATTCTTAGGTTTCTTACGGTGTTTTTTTGCACTTTAGGGGGTTTAGGGTCTTTTAATGTTTCTTTAGAATATATATGGATTTCAGGGTTTTTAGAATTTTTAGTCTTTTAGGGAATTTTATGGGGTTTTTCATTTATCATTAATGTTTTTAGGATTTTTATTGGTTTTAAGGGTTTTAGGGTTTTTAGAATTTTTGGGGTTCTTTCAGGGGGTTTTAGATTTTTCTTATGGGTTTTATGGTTTTTTTGGGTTTTTATGGGCTTCCAATTTTTAGGAGTTTTTTTGGATTTTAGGAATTTTAGCGTTATTTAATATTTTTAGATTTTTAGGGTTCTTTTGGGGTTTTAGGAATTTTTATAGGTTATTAGGTGTTTTAGGGGTTTTAATTTTCTCTATGGTTTTAAAGTTTTTTTTATAATTTTTATGATTTTATGGTTTATATTGTGTTTTAGGGTTTTGTAGGGTTTTTAGGTATTTTTAGTTTTTTTTGTTTTTAGGGTTTTTAGGGTCTTTGAGTGGTTTTTAGGATTTTTTTTGACACTTGGGTTTTTGATACTTTTAGGGGTTTTTTTTGTTTTTAGTGTTCTTTAGGGTTTCTGTGTAATTAGGCCTTTTTGTGTTTTTACGTTTTTTGGGTCTTTATGGTTTTTATGGTTTTATGTGGTCTTATGGGTTTTTATGATTTTTTAGGGGTTTTTTTTTTATTTTTTTAGCATTTTTTTGGGTTTTATGGTTTACTGATTTGTTTGGTTTTCAGGTGTTTTTGGGTTTTTGAAGTATTAGGGGTTTTCAATGGTTTAGTGTTTTAGCATTTTTGGTGTTTTTAATTTTTAGGGGGTATTTAGTGGCTTTTATGGATGTTAGGAGTTTTTAGGGATTTTAGGTAGTTTTTAGGTGTTTAGGGGCTTTTATGGTTTTTTTGGGGGTTTTAATGTTTTTTTGGGTTTTTAAGGTTTTATAGTGTTTTAGGGGCTTTAGGGTTTTGTTACAATATTTAGGGTTTTTATGGATATTAAGAAATCTTAGTGTTTTGGGGGGTTTTTACGGTTTTAGGGTATTTTATAGTTTTTTGGTTCATAATTGTTTTACTGTTTTAAGGTCTTTTAATGTGTTTAGTGTTTTAATGAATTTTTGGGTAGTTTACAATTTTGAGTTTTTAGGGTATTTTAGGGTATTTTATTGGTTGTTTAGGGTCTTTTATGGGTTTTAGGGGGCTTTAGGTGTTGTGGGGGGTTTTAAGGTCTTTTGGTGTCTTATTGATTTTAGGGTCTTTTATGGTTTTTAGTGTTTTCAAGTGTCCTTTTGTTTTTCAGGGTTTTAGGGATATTTTATGTGTTTTTAGGGATTTTAGGGGGATTTAATTTTTTATTGTTTTAAGGGGTTTTATATTTTTTTATATGTTTATGGGTTTTTAGGGTTTTTAAAAGTTTTTAGGGATTTTAGGTTATTCTCATTTTTTTGTGTTTTTAGGGATTTTGGGTTTTTAGGGTTTTGTTAGGTTTTTTAGCTTTTAGGTTTTTAGGTTTTTTTTATGGTTTTGTGGGGGTTTTAGGGGTTTTCACATTTTAGGGTATTTTAAAGTATTTATGGGTTTTAGGTTCTTTTATGATTTTTGGGTTTTTAAGTTTTTTAATTTCATTGGGGGGGGGGGGTCTTTATGTGTTTTAGGTAGTTTTATGGACTTTTGGGGTTTATTAAGGTTTTTAGTGTCATTTAGGGTTTAAAATGTTTTTGGGTTTTTTATTGTTTTTAGGGTCCATTAATGTTTTTAGGGGTTTTAGCATCCTTTTCTTGTTTTAGGCGTTTTTTGGTTCCTCTATGTTTTTTAGGTTCCTTTAGTATTTTTTAGGATCCTTTATGGGTTTTAATGGTTTTTAGGGTCTTTTATGGTTTTTAGGATTTTGGGGTCGTTAGGGTTTTTGATAATTTTAGAGTGTTTTAGTGTTTGCGGGGTATTTTATGGAATTTTTGGTTTCTTTATTATTTTTAGCATATTTTAATGTTTTTATGGTTTTTGGAGTCTTTTATTGGGTTTTATGTGTTTTAGGGTCTTTTAGGGTGATATTACTGTTTTTGGGTAATTATGAGTTTTTTTGGGGGTTTTAGGGTCATTTAGGTTTTTTAGGGGTTTTAAGGAATTTTATGAGTCTCTAATTGTTTTTATGATTTTAGGGAGTTTTAGGTGTTTTTAGGATTTTAGGGTTTTATGGTGTTTAGGGTCCATTAGTTTTTTAAGGTTTATATGGGTTTCATGATTTTTAGGATTTGGGGGGGGGGTAGGATTTTTAGGGGCTTTAGTGTATCTATGGTTTTTAGGAATTTTTTCGGGGTTTACACGGGTTTTTAAGGGTTTAGGATTTGTTAGGGGTTTTCATGGATTTTTTAGTGGTTTTTTATTTTTAGGGGGTTTAAGGATTTAGGGGTTATAATGGGTATTTTAATGGTTTTAAGGGTTTTATATATTATTACGCGTTTTTATGGGTTTTAGGGTTTCTATGGTTTTAAGGGGTGTTAAGGGTTTTAGGGGTTTTTAGGGTGTTTAAGGGTTTCTAGGGTCCTCTATGGTTTTATATGATTTTTTAGTGTCTTTAGGGATTTTAGGCTATTTAGGGAATTTAGGGTTATTTTCTTGGTTTGAGGGTATTTTTGGGTTTTAGGGTATTTTAGTTTTTTAGGAGTTTTAAAGGGTTTTTATGGTTTTCAATGTTTTTAAGAATTATTAGGGTTTTCGGGGTTTTTATATTTTAAGGGTTTTTGGTGTTTTTATGTGTTTTTAAGTGGTTTTAGTGTTTTTAGTGATTTTTAGGGGTTTTAGAGTTTTTAGTGGTTTTAGGGATTTTATGGTTTTTAAAGGGTTTTAGGTTTTTTACGTGTTTCCAAAGTTTTGGGGTTTTCAGGTTTTTTTGGGATTTTAAGTGGTTTTTAGGTTTATTTGGTATTTTAGGGTTTTTATATTTTATGTATTTTTAGGTTGTATTAGGGTTTTAAGGGTTTTTAGGGTTTTTATGTGTTTTTAGAGGGTTTTAGGGGTTTTCATGGCGTTTTTTAAGAGGTTTTATGGTTTTTATAAGCATTTTTAGCATTTTCTTAGGGGTTTTAAGTGTTTTAGGATTTTATTTTGTTTTGATTAATTTTTTTAGGGTTTTTATGGTTTTTAAGAGTTTTTAGGATTTTTAAGGTTTTTTATATTTATAGGTTTTTATAAGAATTTAATGGGTTTTTGGGGTTTTTGGGTTTTACGGTTTTTATGGATTTTATAGGGTTTTGTGTTTTTAAGCGGTTTTTGGTTTTTTGGATTTCATGTTTTTATGGGGTTTTAGGTGTTTGATGGATTTTTGGATATTTTATGGTTTTTATATGGTTTCTAGTATTTTTATTATTTTTAAGTATTTTTGGGTATTTAGGTTTTTAAAGGTTTTATAAGGATTTGGTTTCTTTTAGAAGGTTTTAGGGTATTTAAGGTGTTTTTAATATTTTTAGTGTTTTTAGGGGTTTTAAGGTTTTTAGGGGGTATTAGTGTCTAATATGGTTTGTATTATTTCTTAATTTTTAATGTTTTTAAAGGGTTTTTAGTGTTTTTGGGTTTCTATGGAGTTTTTAGGGTTTTAAAGATTTTAGGGTTGTTTAGGGGTTTTAGGGTTTTACTTGTGTTTTTTGGTTTTTTTGGGGTTTTAGGGTTTTTATAGGTTTTTAGTATTTTTATAGTTTTTACGTCTTTTAGGTATTTAAAATTTTTTATGATTTTTTAGTTTTTATTTAATTTTTGGGTTTTTAAGGGTTTTAGGGTTTTAGGGGTTTCTAAGGCTTCATAAGGTATTTTAGGGTTTTAAGGATTTTATTATAGTTTTTAGGGTTTTAAGGTTTGTAGGGTTTTAGGGGTATTTTTAGTTTTATTGTTTTAGTGTATTTAGTGGATTTAGGGGTTTTACTATTTTTTATGTTCTTATGCCTTTTAGGGTTTTTATGGTTTTTAGGGCTTTTATGGTTTTATGGTGTTTTATGGTGTTTTCAGGGGTTTTAGGGTTTTATCGTTTTTAGTGTTATTTATTGGTATTTAGGATTTTAAAGAGTTTTAATAGGTTTTATGGTGTGTTAGGGTTTTTATAGTGTTTTTATTATTTTTAGGGTTTCTTAGAGTCTTTTAGGGTTTTTAGGTTTTTATTTTCTATTAGGGGGTTTATTGAATTTTATGATATTTTAGGGTTTCTAGTCTCTGTTAGGGGTGTTTTTGGGTTTCTAGAAAATTTTAATGTTTTTAGGGTTTTTAGTGTTTTTTTGTTTTTTTTAGGTATTTATGGGGTTTAGGGATTTTGGATCTTTAGGGATTTTAGGGTTTTAGGGTTTGTTGGTCTTTTGATGTTCTTTTAGGGTTTTGGTGGTTTAAGTGGTGGGGGAGGTTGGGTTTTTCAATATTTTTAGTGTTTTAAAGTGTTTTTTGTGTTTTATAAGGGGTTTTTATGTTTTTTATCCTACTTGATTTAGGGGGTTTGAGGAATTATTAGGGGATTTTGGGTCTTTAGGGGTTTTATAGTTTTGTGTGGTTTTAGAGTTTCTATGGGTTTTAGGAGGTTTTAGGGTTTTTTTGGTTGTTAAAAGTCTTTTTAGGGGCTTTAGTGTAGTACCCCTGATTTCTTGTATTTAACCCATACTTGATAATTTTCATGGTTATAAACTTTATGGGTGATGTATGGGAGAGCTGGGTGAACTCTAAATAAGTTTTTGGGGATAAATTAGATGTGCACGGGCTGTGCATGGTTTGTCTAAACTGTGCAGATATCCTAGGAGAAACCATGCACTGTTGTAGTTTTTAAGCATTAGATTTGACATGGTTTGAGCATGGTTAGGGAGACTATTAGAGGAGTCTGATAAGGGGATTCCTTAATATAGTAGCTAATGTACATTTAGCACACAGTTTGTCTAACTGTGTGGCCTAACTGTGCACAGGGAAAACATAAGATCCTTTTTTTAGGATCTTACTTGTTTTTTCTCCCACTTGCTCATTTTTTCTCTTAAATGAACCTAATTCTATATTTCTCTCAATTTAAGGTTAGGGAACCTCTCTCAAGCATTTTGGAATCGATCTGGAGCCCTCCATTGGCATTTTCAAGCTCAATTCTCATGATAAGTGATGTTCTTCAACATTCTTGTCTCATTTCTTAGATCTACTTAGATCTACTTATCTTATCCTCTTTATTTTTCATATTTACACCTATTATGGGTATATATATATATTGGGGTATTCCAAATATGATGATATTTGGGTTTGTTGATGGTAGGAGAAGAGATATAAGCCTATTTTTGGGAGTTTCATCACAGTTGCGTGAGCGTTCTTTGTCCCTTATTGGTTTTCATCAAAAACTTCAAGGTAGGTGGATTATATCTTAAATCCTCTTGATTGAATTGATTTTATTAGTTTCAAATTAGTTTATTTGAATTGAATTTACTGTGAAAAGCATGAAATAAATCTTATATAGTGATGATTTATGGTTTTGGGTGAAATTGTGTGATCTTGGTGAATTATTGTGCAAATTGATTTAGTTTCTTGATTTTAAAATAGTGATTTTTAATTATGAATATGTTTCTGGTATGTGGAATTATATAAAACACACAAAATAAATAAGCAGCGAATATAAATTTGTCTCACATATGTAAAAAGTGAGATGAAAATCACATAACTTACACTCCCTTTTGGTTGAATTCTCTTTTACCACATTTATATTGTTTTTAAGAATTTTATTAAGTTATAATATAACCATATTAATATTTATGATATCATATATAATCATTTTATAACATATCATAACCCATTCATTAATAATCGTTCATCATTTTCATCGTTTTGGGTGTTAATTTCCTTTTTTGAGTATTCTTTGACTTGTTATTCTTGTTCTTATTACATATATCATGATTTAATCATCTCCAGAATGTAAAAAATGTAGTAAAAATTTTATATATCTAATATATATGTATTTATAGTAATCCCTAATTTTTGGAGATAGAAAATTAAATACACCGTTCTTTGAGACGGTATGCCGTACGTACAGATGAACACTATTTTCATTTTATTATCACATTAAAAGAAAGAAAGTTAATTGATATATATGTATATTATAATTCCAGTATAATATTTATGTCATATACATAACTTATTTTTATTTAAAAAATCATTAATACTTTCATTTTAAAGTGTTAACACATTACATCACTTTGAGGAGGTGATAGTCCAAACGTCCACACACGATGTTATCATATTCTCACTAATTTTAACACATAGAAGTATGAGTTATATAATAATTAAATAATTATAAAATATTTATAAATATCATATATATCATATATAAACTATAAATACGTCAATATTTTTAACCTTTAAAGGTGGTAATGGAAGAAAGAATGACATCGGTTCGTGAGGTGATAGTCCACCGTACACACGAATAATGATTGGGTATCCCTTTTGATGGAAGTATATGAAATTTTTGGTCATAACATTAAGATAAAAACATATCAATATATTTAGGGTAATGAGGTTATTATATAAGTAATATATAAGAATAATATAAGTTTTTTATATATAAATAAAATAGAAGATCTCGTTGAAGAACGTTGCCTCTTCTCCGAGTAACACCTTTTGGTTTATACCAGAAGTATTCTGTGGTTTTATTTTATCCAAAATTGTGGATTCTAGGATGAGGGGAGGGATTTTGGGAGATTATTTTTTTAGTTTTTGGACAATCCAAGGGTCCTGAGATGTGTGAATAAGCGAGGGGGTGATTTCCCTTTTATAGTGGAGGAGGAGTGGGATTCTTGTAAATATAAAATGTTAAACCTTATTGGGACGTCTCCCTGACGCACGCCTGTCGTAGGGCATGGAAAAACAATTATTTCCTAAGTTAAAATGTAGTAATGTGGTTGACCTAGGATGTCTCCCGAAGAGGAGTGCACACAAAATGGTTTGTCACTTTAAAACGGGGGTAAAAATGTTGTGAAAGGAAATTTGAAATTCAAATGATTGAAAAACTATGAAATTAAATGGGTGATTAGGTCGGGGTTGGTTTCCTAATTATAATGCTATCCTTGTTCAATTTAATTCAAACCTCTTCTTCTTAGTTGATTAAAGTGAGTTTCCACAATCGTTTCCTCTCACTTCCTTGGTGAAATTATTATTGTGAGAGAAAACCTTACCAAGATCTTGGTTTGGTCAACTCTGCTTCCATGTGTAAAATAGTTGTATTGAATATCCTTAATTTAAATGGGCAATACCCGATCAGGTTTTGTTTATCCCAAACAATCAAGAACATTCACTACACCTTTTACACGTACTGACGATCGTCAAGTACTTCACCACTAATTCCTGGTTTATTCCATCGTATATAAACCAGAAATTAGTGGAGGGAGATATTGATTATTTTACCAAGGCAAAAATCAATAACGGAATTAATATTCAAGAACGATCGCACTTGATTATAAAATCCGCTATAAGAAATTGAAAACAACTTTGAAGAAGAAAGAAATTTATTCAATTGCGTCCAAGAACTCAAGCATTACAATGTAGAAAACCAACCCTTCCCCAATCACTCCAAAAGTTTACCCCACCATGGTAAGGGTAATCGAGTTGAATGGGGAAGAATAAGACATTAAAAAACTATGAAAAAGAAAATAAATAAAAGAGAAAGCCGAAAAGTTCTCCTTCTTGGTGTCCCGGAAGGAATGGGGTGGAGAATGGATGCTTTGAGAGGGTGGAGCTCTCCTCCTTTTATAGCCAGAATGCTTCCCCCTAATGTCGACGCGGTTTAGCCCCATTAAATGACCTCTTCACGCGTTGAGCCCTTCTTTAATGTTGTTCATAATCCCCTTTTCCGTGTCCCCTCAAACTTCCAGCGGATTTGGACATGTATTCCGAGTGTTATGGCCGTTTTACTATGAGCATTTATTCTATCCAGTCAGACTCTCCAAAACGAACTCCTCCATATTAGGGTGCTTTAATGGCCCCAAAAACGGCCAATTCACTCAGTGATTCCTTCTTAAAAGATGCTCCAAAACGCCTTGCGTGTCCACCCAACGAATTTCACAAGATCTGGGCCCACATTGGATGAGTTATGGATCCCACATCAGAACTAGGCAGAAATGAAAACAGTTTTCTTGAGCCAACTTGTGAGCTTCTTTTGAGCTTCCATATGGCCGATTCAGATTTTAGTCCAAATATATTAAATGAATCCCTGGATGTGTAGAATCTGGAAAAGAAATAATTTTGCAATTTGGATCAGTGTAGATAATGTTATGGCCAAACTACCGAAATAATTTAAAACTGTTAAAAATCCCAAATGGCCAATTTTTACTATTCAGCTCAAAATAACACCATTATCAAAAAAATGAAACAATTCATCTTAGAGGAACAATTTTGTGGGTTTAAAACAATGATATTAAATATAAATTAATTGAAAATATTTGCTCTATCAATTCCCCCACACTTAGCACTTGGACTCCTGGACAAGTAAAAATCAAATCAAATCCAAAACACATATCAATGAGATCAATCAAATCAATTTCAAGAAACAAAAAGATATCATGCCTCATAAAAAACTGTTATTTCAAGTTCTCCATTTAAGATTTTAATATATTTCCACTTCATTTCTTATCCCATGCACACAAAACACCTACCTTACATGAATTTTCTCTCATCTCACAAATGTAAAGGCTGAACAAGGCTTTTCTCATCCAAACTCACACAAGAGTCACCATAGGTTTGATAAATTCCTACTTCTCCACCCGATGTGAGTCAAGGACATGTGTTTCTCATGAGGACTTTTCAAGGTTGTTCTGTGGCTTCTGGTTGGTAGGATTAAGATGTTAAATGTTCTGAGGCCGAAAAAGGAAGGCTTGGCTCTTATTGAAGCAAGATTGTAAGATTCTAATTTTCACTCAAATATGGTCTCCTTCACTTCCCATTTGTTGAAAATATGCTTCATCATCATTCAATCAGCTCAGCAGAAAACATTTCAATCTTTTCAAACATGATTTTTTTAAAGCTCCAGATAGGCACAACTTTATTTTTACATTGGAAGCTCCAGAAAGGTACAACTTCTCTTGTCAAAAAAGCTCCAGAAAAGGCACATCTTTCAACAGAATAATTTTTCAGCATCACACACATCTCTTCCACAATTTATTTTCCACCCAAAGTATAACCAAATGAGGTATTAAACCACAAGACATCTTCCCCCACACTTAAGTTCAACTAGATCATGCAATTTTACTTCAAGAGCAGGTATGATAGGGAAAATTTTCTTGTAATGTGGCTAACCTAACAGGCAATTCATGGCTACTAGGGGATACAATGAAGGATAAATTTAACGGTGGGCCATAATGAAAATGATTATTTTGAAAAGGGGGCTTCAAACAAAATAAATTCCTCAATCATTTAAAACACACGTACCCCAACCCTCAAGTTTTGAAAAAAATAAATCAAATTCTGGTTAAAGAAAGCATGGTCTGGTTCTCTCAAGAAATGAGGTGAATGAAAAGAATATGACAAAAATGGTTTAGAAGCATCACAAGAAAGTTATTTCAAAGATATAGACAGTGAAATATGGCATGAGATTAAAAAATCAGTGTACTTTTCATGAATTTCCAAAATATTTGAACTTGAAACAAAGTTATTTCAGCATTCATTTAAGATCAGTTTCATGAAATAGACTGGTTCACTCATTGACATGGGTTTCAAAAATGGTATTGATAATCATTTCAGCTCAAAAGTTTCAGAAACACACCAAAAATTGAAAAATAAACACACACAAATTTGAAAACACACAATTTTTTATTTTTTTTATTTTTGAAAAGAAACATCAAATAAAAATCCTATACTACAAAGGTTCCCTCCCCCACACTTAAATGATGTAGTGTCCTCGATGCATTCAAGTGGATTTAACATGTAAGCCAATTTTCAAATTAATCACAACATCATGAAAGTTTGAAAGAGAGGTACAACCTGATTTATTCGTAGTGCAACATTGAGTTAAGCTTCCAAGTTTTTCACTCTGAAAACCTACAAATAAAAGAACAAAAGAAAACATAAGATATTTATTGAAAGAAATAAAAAAAGAAATAAGATGAGAATAGAAGGATAAAACTTGGTTTAATCCCCCATGTGGGCCCTGGGTTTTGACTGCCTCCAAAGGGGCAGTTCTAATCAATTATCCCCAATATGATGGTGGATGAGGTTTCTTTGATTTGAACCACCACATGTGGCTCTTCCCAGCTTTCATTTCATTGTTCTTGTTGAGGAGGAATCCATAGATAGAGTACACCAGATCCACCCCCTTTGCAATTAGGTACACCATGCACGGTGGGGGTAGGATGAAGTACAGAACCTCCACCTCTTTTGTTGCTACTTGTGCAACCATCTTGTCTTCCAGTGCTAGCTTCATGGGGGCTTCGACCCCCTGTATTATTTCCTCAGCCTTAGAAACTTGGATCTCTTTATGATTGGGCTCCTCCAGTAGATATTCCATGACTTCCGGGAGCTCCAGGTTTTCCTCAACAGGTGAATCTTCTTTTGTCTCTTCATCCTCTAGGGCATAATAGGAGTCATCTGATTCTGAAAATTCAAAACAATTGGGAGTTATACTCAAATTAGTTTCAACAAAATTAAAAGAATTTGAGTTCAAAAATGTATCATCTCCCTGAGTTGGTTCATCTTGAATCTCTTCTTGATTTTAAAGTGCCTCTTGGAGTTGATTATTGCTGGATGGAGGTAGGTAGTCATGCTCCTCCACCTCGAGTTTGGATTCAACTTCATGGATGTCTTCAGTGAAATCCGGGAAGACCAGTGGCACTTCATTTTTGGCCTTGAATATTTTTAAGTCAACTTGGAGTTCATTGACCATGACCATCAAATCTTCCGGTGAGATCCATGTTGTTATGCCTCTTTCCACCTGCTTGAACATTATCATTAGTACATCAGCTCTTCGTTGTAGGGCCTCCTCTGTGTAGACTTCTTATTGCACCTGTGAGTAATTGTCATTCCATGTAGAATAATAATCATTTGAATTCATTATGGAAAGATTTTTTTTGTGTTTTTTTAAAGAAAAAAAAATGTCAAAAATTTACAAAAATATTGCAGCACTACCTCCCCGGCAACGGCGCCAAGTTTGACGCACGCCTGTCGTAGGGCATGGCAAAACAATTATTTCCTAAGTTAAAATGTAGTAATGTGGTTGACCTAGGATGTCTCCCGAAGAGGAGTGCACACAAAATGGTTTGTCACTTTAAAATGGGGGTAAAAATGTTGTGAAAGGAAATTTGAAATTCAAATGATTGAAAAACTATGAAATTAAATGGGTGATTAGGTCGGGGTCGGTTTCCTAATTATAATGCTATCCTTGTTCAATTTAATTCAAACCTCTTCTTCTTAGTTGATTAAAGTGAGTTTCCACAATCGTTTCCTCTCACTTCCTTGGTGAAATTATTATTGTGAGAGAAAACCTTACCAAGATCTTGGTTTGTTCAACTCTCCTTCCATGTGTAAAATAGTTGTATTGAATATCCTTAATTTAAATGGGCAATACCCGATCGGGTTTTGTTTATCCCAAACAATCAAGAACATTCACTACACCTTTTACACGTACTGACGATCGTCGAGTACTTCACCACTAATTCCTGGTTTATTCCATCGTATATAAACCAGAAATTAGTGGAGGGAGATATTGATTATTTTACCAAGGTAAAAATCAATAACGGAATTAATATTCAAGAATGATCGCACTTGATTATAAAATCTGCTATAAGAAATTGAAATCAACTTTGAAGAAGAAAGAAATTTATTCAATTGCGTCCAAGAACTCAAACATTACAATGTAGAAAACCAACCCTTCCCCAATCACTCCAAAAGTTTACCCCACCATGTTAAGGGAAATCAAGTTGAATGGGGAAGAAGAAGACATTAAAAAACTATGAAAAAGAAAATAAATAAAATAGAAAGCCGAAAAGTTCTCCTTCTTGGTGTCCCGGAAGGAATGGGGTGGAGAATGGATGCTTTGAGAGGGTGGAGCTCTCCTCCTTTTATAGACAGAATGCTTCCCCCGAATGGAGACGCGGTTTAGCCCCATTAAATGACTTCTTCATGCGTTGATCCCTTCTTGAATGTTGTTCATAATCCCCTTTTCCGTGTCACCTAAAAATTCCAGCGGATTTGGACATGTATTCCGAGAGTTATGGCCGTTTTACTATGAGAATTTATTCTGTCCAGTCAGACTCTCCAAAACGAACTCCTCCGGATTAGGGTGCTTTAATGGCCCCATAAAAGGCCAATTCACTCGGTGATTCCTTCATAAAAGATGCTCCAAAACTCCTTTCTCGTCCACCCAACGAATTTCACAAGATTTGGGCCCATATTGGATGAGTTATGGATCCCACATCAAAACTAGGCAGAAATGAAAACAGTTTTCTTGAGCCAACTTGTGAGCTTCTTTTGAGCTTCCATATGGCCGATTCAGATTTTAGTCCAAATATATTAAATGAATCCCTAGATGTGTAGAATCTGGAAAAGAAATAATTTTGCAATTTGGATCAGTGTAGATAATGTTATGGCCAAACTACCAAAATAATTTAAAACTGTTAAAAATCCCAAATGGCCAATTTTTACTATTCAGCTCAAAATAACACCATTATCAAAAAAATGAAACAATTCATCTTAGAGGAACAATTTTGTGGGTTTAAAACAATGATATTAAATATAAATTAATTTAAAATCTTTGCTCTATCACTCCCTTACATCACGTGCTACAAAAAGTGAACCGAATTAGATAAAATAGAATATATGGTTGAAATATTTCAATAAAATAGGTTTTTTTACAAGTTTCTAGGTTATTTTTGGACTTAATATTAATTTTTAACTACAAAGTAAACTCATTTTTACCTTATTCACTGTAATTAATTTTAATTTATTTTTCAAATATTTTTTTAAAAAACTAAGGTTACCTTAATATAAATTATAAATATCATAGTCATTCAAACTATGTATATCCATTTTTCCAAATTCATTTCATAGAAGTGGAAAAATTAAATTTAAAGTTAATCTCGCAAACGCGGTGAGAAAGCGGGGTCTTAATGTGAAAATGTTCAAAAGTTGACTATGGTTTTCATCTAAATTCAACATAAAAATGATTAATATGAAAAAAATAAGATTAATATATTTATTATTGATATAATTTTACTTTAAAGTTAAAAATATAATTTAATGTTAATAAATATTTAAATGAAAAGACAGTTTTCAATTAAAATGAAGTATTTTTCATTATTCAACAAAAAGTGAAACTTTTTATAAAAATTCAAAAAAATCACCCTAAGTTAATTTTGAAATTATGAATTCAAAAATAAATTTTATTTTTAAAAATAAAACTTATAAATGGGTAAAAATTTAGTTTTAAAATATTTTCAACATTAAAAGGTGGCAAAAATTCCTCAAGAAGAAATACAGCTTTTTATTCATAAAACTCGATTTGTTCATATCATATGTCTATAAAAGTTATTGGATGAATGAAAAAAAATTGATTGAAAATATAATATAAAAGTATATCATAATGTATAGGGATTTTATATACTCTTCTAATCTTGGTCTTGCATGTCTTATATGATATCGAAGCAAATTTGTATTATGTGTAACACAAGCCAACTTATTGTGGCGTTTAAAGCAATAGAGGAACAAAATTAAATTTATTTTAAAAGTAAAACATTGTAAAGTATTGGGGTGTTACATTCTCTCCACCTTAAAAAAAATTTCATCCTCACAATTCAAAATTGACCTTAGTAATCGAGGGTTTGATATTTGAAAATACTATTATTGAAAAACCGACATTATAAATAGGGTTAAGGAAACATATTCATAATAAGAGGGAAAATGAAATGAAAAGGTAACCACAAAACTAGGCTTTATAATCAGAGAAAATAAGATAAAACATGTTCGTGGAAGAAAAATATAACTACCATGTTCTAATGGAGAGAGATTTAGAACATGTTCATGAGAAAGTTATTGACCACAAATCCATAAACTATATATGTGAAAAAGATCATAGATATCATAAAAAATGATGATAATATGAAAATATTTTTGTTTTAAAAAAACTTTTTCCTATATTTAATAAATTATTTTGATATATAGGTATATAATAAAAAATACATACTTGATACGTTCCTATTTCATAATCTTATCCTTTGGTTATGCCTTCAATTATTTATTCTTCATTTCTTAGCACATGTTAAATCATATGTTTATATAATACATTAATCTCTAAAACTATTTCCAAATATCAACTTAAACTATTTCATAAATGGTTGACCTTTCCAACATATTATGATCCAACACTTTAGAATAATTTCCAAGTTAGTTCAATGTACCCAAATTATTTTATCCATATCAATCATATCATTATCCAAATTTCATTACCTCTTAATTATGAATATAATAAGTATTATCATTCCATAAACCAAGTATTTTACAAAAAATTCATTTTTGTAATGAATAATTTTCTTTGTTATCGGTACCAATTAGTATACACTTTTAAATCAACGATGAAAATGTACTCCCGTGCAATACTTATACATTTGATAACACTTATATCCAGGACATCATCAATGACATAATTTTAATATATTATCCAAGGATCCAAATAAAGGATAAAATTAATCATTCCACTTCAATTATGTCAGTATAATAAGCTTGAAATTTACCCCCTAACTTCTTCTAAGGTATATTATCTTGATGGTTGGGGAATTCATTTGTGTAGTTCCCTAAATCCTTATAGTTATAATACTGAATATTAGGATTTCTATCCTTACATTTTCATTATTTTTCCCAGTGACCCTTATCCCCACACATATAACATACTTTTAATCCCTTAAAGAAATTCTTGGCGTGATTCTTTCCACAATTATCAAATGTGGGAAAATCCTTCTTTACCTTCTTACCTTTATCCATAAATTAATCCATTGTCCTCTTATTCTCTTACTTCCCTTCAAAGAAATATGACATGGGTAATTCTTTCTCTATCTTTATAGCACATGATACTATTTCATCATGTGAATAAAATGTTTTCGACACCAATTCCATTTAGAGACATCTCTCAATCCCTTCAAATAAATGGCAAACCATGCATTCAATGTTGTGTATAAAATACATAGCATACCTTACTACCCTTATAAAGGTAGCATTATTCTCCAAAACAATTTATTCCCCCTTTTTCTTTAATCTATGAAAATTTCTATTCATCTCTGTTTTTTAATGAGGGAAATATTTTTCAAATAATTTATCCTTAAAATCATTCCATTCCAGAATTTGAATCTCCTCCTCCTCCATAGTATTCTTGATCAATAACCACAATTGATCCACATCGCCATTGAGATAATACATTGTAAGTGTAACCTTTTCCTTTTCAACAAATTCAAAATCTATATATATATTATCCAAACACTTAATCTATTTCTCAACTACCATTTAATAGGCAGTACAACTAAATTATGGGGGCCTCTATCTCATAAAGTGAACCAAAATTATTGAATCTCACTGAGGAGTATATTTCTCTATATGTGAAAGTTTATTTTTCATAGCATGATTAAGCTTCCTTAATATATCCATAAATTGCTTAGTTTCAATACCATATATCTCTGCTTTCTTAGTAGGGAAACCTCTACATTGGCCACAAGTGTTGATATACTTATTCCTTCCAGGTTCCATTTATAAACAATTAAGTATACTGGATTATCACATAAAATTATGAATATTGTATAATTTAAAAAATGGAATAACTTAAATTTAAAAAATTATTAATATCTAATCTGATAATCATAAACATGATTTCTTTAGGATAATCTTCTATACTTACCATCAAATTTTATTAAAGGTTTGTGTTTGGTAATATATGTTTTTCATAAATCTAGTTTCCATGTTTTATACAAAGATTCCTTTGAT
The DNA here is from genome assembly GCA_963277665.1 of Viscum album. Taxonomy (NCBI): domain Eukaryota; kingdom Viridiplantae; phylum Streptophyta; class Magnoliopsida; order Santalales; family Viscaceae; genus Viscum; species Viscum album. The sequence continues at coordinate 407,347,358 of OY728167.1, forward strand.
AATAATTATAACTCCATTACCCCAGAAGCCTGTAGATGATTCCTTACTTTATTACATTTTCTTAATTACAAGGAATAAAATACCAATTTACCGATCAATTTAGCAGTTTTAGAAAACCAGATTACATACATGATACCGATTTTACATTGGGGGATAGAAAATGAAAGAAAATACATAAGAAAGATAACAATCTGCATCATTGAAAAATTATTTAAAGATCACTTCTTCATAACCTTGGGAAAGGAAACAAAGTAAGGGTGAGATAAAATTCTCAACAAGGGTTAAGTACAATGGAATCTATAATGAATCAATAATCAATAATCAATATTTTAAGGTAAATAACATAACAAAAATTCCATTTAATCAATTATCTGATAATGAAATGAATCCATTGAATTTTTCAAACTGAAAATCCTATGGATAATAATAACTGAAATAAAGGAATTTATTAATTATTATAAATAATGTATCATGAAGATGAACCACTATACTTTCAAGATCTATTCTAAATACAGTTTAGGTATGTCCGTAAAAACCCATTTGATTCTTCTTGTAAACAAACTATAAGGGTTTGTCACCAACTGATTTAATCTCATAAGACTACCGATGAATCGTGGGTATTTCCTTAACTGATCCCCAACCAACTTAAAAAATTTAAAAATAATTCTTCTTATATCAAATAATTTATTTAATTAATAAAAAATGTGCCTTATAAAATATCCTTATTGAGTAAAGATATGGATTTATCAACATTTCCATAATTAGTCAAATAACATTCAAAGTAAAAACCTATGGTAAAAATGGAATATAGTTTAGGAAATAATAATATCCGTCATTCAATAATTTGGATATTTAATTGGATTATAATTTCGAATAAAAAATTAATAAAATAATGTGATTGTTTCAATCGAAGGACAATAATCACAAAATAAAGTGAGATTTCCAGGATAACTTTTACCTAATGGTAATTTTCAATTGGATAAAATTTGGACAATATAATTCAATGTGAGACTTAAAATACCACAATGTATGATTGATTCATGATATTTCATGACAATTTTGAAGTATATACATGACACAAAATTAATAAGTGGTGAATATGTCATTTATCTCATAGATGTAAAAATTGAGATTGAAATCTCTTACCTTACACTCCCTTTTGGTGGAATGATGTTTAATCTCTTGTATAATTGTTTTAATAATTTTATTAAATTATAATATAACCATATTAATATTTATAATATCATATATAATCCTTTTATGTAATATCGTAACTCGTTCATTAATAATATTTCATTATTTTCATCATTTCAGGTGTTAATTGTCTTGTTTTTCGAGTATGATTTGACTTTTTATTCTTATTAATATTAAATAGAATATTATTTAATCATCTACATAATTTAAGTCATTATTTAAAAATTATATATGTCTATTATATATAAAGTTATTATAATCTAAAAATTTTAGAGATAGAAAAATAAATACACCGTTTATGGATATAGTAGGCCGTACGTACACATGAACAATGTTTCAATTTTATTATCGTATTAAAAGAATTAAAATTAAATGACATATATATATATATTATAACTCCTTCATCATATTAATTTCATTTACGTCACATATTTTTATTTAAACAATCCCTAATACATTCCATGTAAAGTGTGAACATGTCACATCACTTTGAGGAGACGATAGTCCACACACCTGCAAATGATGTTATCATATTCCCACAAAATGGAACACATATAAGAATGTGTTATATAATAATTAAATAATAAAAAAGAAGTTATAAATATCATATTTATCATATATAAAAAATAAATCCGTAATTATTTCCAACCTTCAAAGGTGGTAATGGAAGAACGAATGTCATTGGTTCGTGAGACGATAGTCTATCGTACACACGAATGATGATTGTGTATCACATTTGATGGAATTGTATGATTTTTTAGGTCATACCATTAATATAAAAACACATAAGTTTATTTAGGATACTTAGGTTATTATATAATCAATATATAAGAATAATTAAAGTGGTGGAGAGAGAAATAAAACAAAAGATCTCATTGAAGAACGTTACCTCTTCTCCGAGTAACTCCTACTAGTTTATACCAAAATTATTCCTTGGTTTTATTTAATCCAAAATAAATACTTCTAAAATATGGGTAGGGATGTTGGTATATTATTTGGGAAGTGTTTTGATGATCCAAAGTTCTTGAGAAGTGTGAAGAAGTGAGGGGGTGAGTGCCCTTTAATAGTGGAGGAGTGTCATTATTGTAAATATAAAAAGGTAAACAATATTAAGAGGTCTCCCTTACATAATTTGACTCCAATAATGAACAAAATTAAAGAAATGGGAGTATAGTTTCTTTATATAGAATGAAAATATCATTTTTTTTACCATTTTCTAGGTCATTTGGCCACTTAAGATTAAAGTTTAACGGATAAGTAAACTCATTTTTACCTTAATCACTGTAATTAATTTTAATTTCTTTCCCAAATATTGTTTGTTAAGAACAATGTTAAACATAATAGAAATTATAAATATTATACTTATTCCAAGTATTTATTTCTTTCTTTCCAAATTCAATTCACAGAATTGGGAAAATTAAATTTAAATATAATCCCACAGATATGGGGAGGTGAGTTTTTAAAGTGAAAATGTTCAAAAGTTTACTAATTTTTTATATCTAAATTTAAAATATTAATGATTAAAATTTAAGAAATTGGATTAATAGATATATAATTTATCTATTGTGACCTTAAAACCAATTTAAAATATAATTTAACATTAATAATTATTTAAAAGAAAAGGCAGTTTTCAACTAAAATATAGTATTTTCACTATTTTTCAAAAAATAAATCTTCTCAGAAAAATACCAAAAGTTCACCCAAAGATAATTTTTATGTTAAAAATAAAAAAATTAATATTATTTTGACTAACAAAATTTATAAAATGGTACAAATTTAGTTTTAAATTAGGTGTGGCATTAAATGGTGAAAACATTTCCCTTAGAAAAATACAGCTTTTTATGCGTAAAACAAGATTTGTTCTTATCCCATTTCTATAAAATATATTGGGAGAATGTAAAATAATTTTATTGAATATATCATATCAAAAATATATCATAAATTCTTATTTATATTATACACACATCTAATCTTGGTCTTGCGTATCTTATACACCGTCGAAAGAACTTGGTATTTTGTATAACACAAGCCAAGTTAGTATTGCATATAAAGCAATCTAGCAACAAAATTAAATTTATTTTAAAATTAAAACATTTTAAAGTATTGCGGTGTTATATATTTTCTATCTATTTGTCATAAACCAGTAAGGGAAATCCCTATAATCTTCATTCCCCTCTCTTTATCCATGATTTTGATGTCTCATGAGACTATATCATCAGATCTACAATAGACATGGGATATTAATATTTTTTTCATCAGATCAAGGTTCTTGATGATATTATATCCTTATTTCTCATTATCAGTGTTGAAAAAGAAATGTTTTTTCATTTTTTACATGGTTGGTGTCTCTGTACTATTGTCTAACCCTTGGCATGCCATATATTCATTTATAATTTCCTTGGGTTTTTATTATTAAATTTATTTCTAATGATTTTGTTGGAGTATGTGTAACATCTTGCCCCACTTCCTTTGTAACTTCCTGCCCCACTTCCTTTGTAACTTCCTTCCCCACTTACTTTGTAACTTCTCTTTGTAACTTCCCTATATTTTCTATAAATGAGGTCCCTCTCCTCACCTTGAGGGTGTGGGGGATTTCTGATTTTACATGGTATCAGAGGGAACTTAATCCCGATCCCCCCTCCCATCTATTTTTTTTATTCTGCTCTAGGGTCTCCCATCTTTTTTTCCCGTGGGGGCGGCGGCCTCCATGGCTTACGAGCCATAGGAATTCTCCGCCGCCCCCTGCCGGCGATCCCTTCCTGGTGGATTTCCCGTCCCGGCAGCTCTCCAGCGCTGCTCCCCATCGCGGCTTCCCCCAGTGCGCCTTCCCTCAACATCCGGCTGCTCCCTTGCGGCGGCTCCCCTTGCGGCGACCCTCTCTCCAGGCGGCCCTCCCTCACGGTGGCTGCTTCTCCTGCGCGTGAGCCCCCCTTGCAGCGGCACCTCCCCACAATGACCTTCCCGTCGCCTCGTCCGACTTCCACCCAAGCGCGCCGCTGCTCCAGGCGGCACTCCCCGTGCCGGCGGCCTCCCTTCCCCAGCTTGCGGCTCTTTCCGACAGCCCGCCTCCTGTGCGAGTCTCCCGCCGACTCTGTTGACGACCGGCCTCCACCCCTGCCGGCCTCCACTCCTGCCGACTCCTCCAGCAGCTGGCCTCCATTCCTGCCGGATTTATTTAGTCTTTTATGGATATTGTTATGTTTTCAAAAGGGGGTTATTTTTTTGAAACCATTGGTGACTTGTGATACGTTTTCTAAATTGACTCAATGGTTCTTAAAATGGTAAATGGTTTCACAAGAATGGAAATAAGTGTGTATCACTATATATTTTTTTAAAACAAAATTGGGATTGGATATGAAATGTATTATGCCTAGGAAAACGTTTATGAAACACTTTTGTGGGGTTTTAGAAAATATATATGTAACATCATTTTCTTTTCCTAGAACTAAATGATTATGTAATAATATGTATGGGATACTATGGGGTACAGGTAAAAACAAAACAATTTTTAGACCTAGAAGATTTAGCTACTACTATCGGAGGTGACTTAATGTCATGGTGACTAGGGTTATACTTTCATAGGGACTAAGGTTCCTATACTATAGGAGTCATGTGTGTTGGAAAGTGTTCCTCTAATATTCTTAGCATTTTGGTTGTGTACACCCTCATGTGATCACTTGGTTATTTTAATATTACAATATGTGTATGATATTTACATATTATTACATTCCCACTTGTTCATTTTATATGAATTGATTCTTATGAACTATTTATCTATCTATTTATACCATTGAAAATGTGATATTTCAGATTGTTCTATTTTATTAACAATGGAATGATTTTAAAAAGAAAATGAAAGGGTGTTTTATAAATGGAATATACTTTCTAATGTTTTATTTTATAAAATTAGTTTGAATATGATCTGATTTATGAATTTGGTTAGACATTGTATAGATTAATTAGTGGTATTATAATAGGAAATTTTGCTAACAACCTACTTTTTCAAATGGATGTTTATATCATTTTTTTGTAGGATACTGGTAAAGGGAAGAGTGTCATGTATAGAGAGAGTCTCCTTGATTGTGTTTCCAACCGGTGGGTTGGTATAGAGGAGAATTATGTTGACATGGAGATAGAACCATGGTTTGATTCATGTTCCATGTTGTTCATGTTTTTCTTATTTTGTTTTGAGACCTTGTTGTCCATGTGTTCAATGTTACCTTTATTGTTGTTGTTTTGATATATTATATGTTTTGGTCATCTAAAATCTTAAATTTATTCTCTTATATCATATAAATATTGAGGTGGAAATATTTCTCATATTCTATTGAATGAAACCCTAGGTCATTTTTCCAACCCATAGAGAATGGGAACGTGATTCAAGACATGTAACAAATCAATTCATGTGATATTATGGGTTTTATAGGTTTTTATATAACTAATTGTTATTATTTCCTTAGTTTACATTAAATAATGTACTCACTATTTTGTATCACACTACCGATTCATGAGGTTTCTGATAGATTGTATATAGGAAATTCGAAATTCGAGAGGTAATGTAGGATTATTCTTGGCCACCTCAATTTAATGAAAAACCTCAATATACTATCCAGAGTTTGGATTTATTCAGTGTTCTTGTCAAAGTTTTCAACCTTTTTTTCATTAGTTCATTAAATTCAATTAATCTTAAGGGAATATAATTCTGTTTTGAATATTTTCAATTATAATTCTTTTAGATAATTTCACTAACAAGGTGATTTCTCATGATTATTAAAGAGGAGGATATGGAGAAATCCCCATAGGAGAATACTCTTGTTTAGCTTTTGGTCAACATTTCATTTGTAAAATATAATATATTGAATACATTTTCAATATGAAATATGAACGAAAGGTGGATCACGTTTCATAATTTACTAAGTGGAATCCAATGATCTTACATTGTGATAAGGGTCCACATGATGCTAAGGAATGGAATGAAAGGATGGATATAATTTTCCACATTTTTAAAACATCATAGGATGTTAGGGTTGGATTCGCCAAATATTTTCTCAATGAGATGAGAGGAGGGGAAGTGGATTGAATCCATAATACATGTGAAGTTACATGAATATCTCACATGGAATACATTCAATAAGTTATCAAATGAACAGTTATATCTTAATACACTGAGGTTGGTTAAGGAATGATATCTTTATATTTTGGAATGAGGAGATAATTCTATCATGGAGTACACTACATTATTTTTTTGAGTTTATACACTTGTATCCATTGATTATTTATAATTTCTATCGCAAGTAATAAAGGATTGAAATGAGTTTAAGGTAGGTTATGAGATCTCTGCTGATTCTTATGTTCCTAAAAAAATATGTGGAGGTTCTGGATAAGGTATATTTAGGTGAGGCAGACATAACAAGGATGTCTGAACTGTTTATAGAATTATTTATTGTGGAAGGTAGCTAGTGTTTACTTCTTAGCAAGAAAGAAAATAAGGATGACTGATTTCATTTGAGAAGTAGGAGGGTTCAATGAAAATAAGGTCAAAGTCAAGTGTTCTATTACTTGTGTGGGAAAAAGTTACACCTAAAACATAATTTTTAGGCTACACCTAGGGTTTGTCACACTTGTGGGAAATCTAGTCAGCATATTTTTTGAGAATTTATCATAGAGAAGTAGATCCAAATCTACCATGATTGATGGATCATTTTTAGACCTGAAATTGGTAAAGGGGTGGGTTCCTAACCCTATTATAATGGTGATTCTCAGAAGTAAAACAATGGAGTTGGATGAGGCTGTAAATCTGTATACAGTAGAGTGTTCACTAGAGGGGACAAGGGAAAGAATAACTACAAAAGAGAGGTATGGTGTACATAACATTTTATATGGTTATAGATTTGTTTGATACTAGTAAAAAACATTATTTAATACCATCCATGATAGTCAATATGTCGGTGTTGTGATCAAATCTCATGAATTTCTTGACGACTCTTTTCACTACTATGGGAAAGTAGTTAGAGCAATGATTTAAATTTCTGTAGTGTCAAGTGATGATTGTTGACTATGATTCAATGTGGGACTTTGTAGTCCTTAACATCCACATATAAGACCATATCATCATCATGGATTATATTAATAGATATAATGTTTAGATAGATTTCTATCATTATTTGGAATAATTTTTCTCTCCTAATGGAGTCACTTATGTCTTCTAAGGTGAGTGAGATCCATGATCTGGATGAATAAGTCACATTTCTCCAAATAATGAGTTGATATTATACTAGTTTTTAGAGTAGTTTCTTGATACTGTTGATCCACGTGTTGATGGAACTCTTCCAGTGGTGGGGTGTGAGTATCCCAATGTTTTTTCAGAAGATTTTTCATGGTTACATCACCACAGGGAATTTTATTTCTCTATTGATAAACTTTAGCGGATGAGTCCCATTTGAGTACCTTCATACCATATGGCACCCTGTAATGACCAAGACATTTTTTTATATTAGTATATTGATTAAATTTATGTTATATTATGTTATATGATATACATAAATTTCATAGAGAAACTAACAAAACCTAATTAATTAATTTAAATTATTACACTAGTAAGAAACTAATCCTATGAAACCACCAAACATTATAATGGAAAAAAATATAAAATACCAAAATTCAAATGAGAAAATTTGGATCTTTATAATATTCCAGAATCATCCCTCCCACAAAATATGCTACATAAATTATTATGAATATTAATAAACTAATTTATATCTTATAAAATGAAAATATAGAACCTTGGGAGTAATTTTGATGAATGATTATTAAAATAATGAAGTCTTATTATAGGAGGTAACATGACCATTGGTAATAGTAACCTGACCGTTAAGAATAGTAACCCGACCATTGACATTGTAGTTTGACCTCAAAATAATACAATGTAAAATAAATAATATTTATCATGAGTAATTTAATGAAATACAAGTATTATAGTGAAACTAAAAAAATTACCGATATTAAAAAACTCAAATAAAAAAAATGACATTTTAAATAAGTTGTATTTTAATATATTTTTTGAAATTCATATTTTTTATAAAAAATCTAAAAATTTCATATTATAGAAAACTATTCTAATAAAATAAATGTTATATTTAGAATCATTATATCAAAATTTTCCAAGGGTGATTTTTTGGTAATTTTATAAAATACTTCAATTTTTACGTGATTAGTAAAAAATACTATTTCTGAAATACGATGTGCTTTATGACATTATAATTATGAAATAAAGACTTAACAAATTATTAATGGGTTATTTCAGTCCAAAATCAATTTAATATGTGAAATTAGTCATTTAAAAATTTTATACTTAATTTTAAAACCTTCAAATCATTTTTTAATGTCTAATGTCAAATGTATTTCATTAAAGTAACGAATTTTCATTTTTACAACTTTCATTTTTAATAAAAAGTGAATTTGGTTTATAAAGGTGTATAGTGTTATAAATCTATTTTATCCTATTGATATATTAATCATAATGTCAAAAAATAACTATTAAAATGTTTACATTGGATATAGTATTTTATTTAATAATTTATCCAAAAATACCCCTCATAAAGTATAAATAAGCTCTATCCCTCCCCTTAAAAAACCATTATTCCCTCACTTAACAAAGATAGAACTGTACCCAAGTCTCCTCTCTCAAGAAACTTATAATACTTTTGGACATTCTGGAGAAAACCAACTACATTTATCAACAGTTTTTTAGTACCGTACAAGAGAAGCAATAGTGAGAAAAGAGTAAATTTTTATCAATAATTATTTCATTTTCCTCTTCTATTCATATTCTTACCAATTACATTCAAACCCAAATATTATAATATTTAATTATTATTTTAAAATTACCTTAATGATTTAAAATTTCTATAATTATTTAATTTATGTTATTTTTAAATGTCAATCTTCTATTTTCCCCACTTTTGACAATGTCTCGTCAATGGTTGGTTAACCAGCCACGAGGACATTACCAGCTGTCTACATATCACAAACCTAATGGATGATTTAATAAAATATTTAAAAAATAAATTTATAAATATAACCATTTATAATATTATAGAGTTAATTTTAATAATTTATAAATAATAATTTAAAAAAATTATTAAATAGAAGAAAGATGGGAAATTTTTATGAATATATCATATCAAAAAATTTCACATTTAATGATAGAAATTAAGAAATATATTCCAATTATTATAATTGTTAAATAGTGAAAAAATGAAAATAATTCACTTATGGTTCTATGTCTTGCTAAATATTTTTCTATTATTAAGTAGGCTAAAAAGAGACGAAATAAACCCGGATTTAAGTTAAGGGAATTATCTTCTTTTTCTTTTTCTTTCAAGAATATGTTTTATGGTATGATTTATAAGTGTTGATTTTCATTTTATTCCTATACCATTTAATTATCCCATTACTTTCAAATTAATGTTTCATCAATGGTAATGCTTTTTCCCTCTCATTATTCCCATTCCTTAACTTTTGGTTCATTTTCTCATTCTATCAAAAATAATTTATTGAATTTCTCTCTTTTACCTAAAATATTATTATACAGTGAATACAAATTCCTATTTCATATCCATGGGTATTCACCTATACATAAACATAATATATTGATTTAATGATTTAAATTTATGAAACCCACATTCCCATTTGATGTGTTAAAAAATGAAACAATGATCAATCGTTTAAGCACTTATGTACTCAATGATTTTATATGAAACACATTCTTTATTTTCTATTGGTTACTGTTGAAATTTTTTATTATGATCATTTTAGAACACCTATATTATAGAAAATGAAGGTTTATCCTTAATACAAATAAAATTTATTGGTTAAATAATTAATCTCTAAAGATGACATGTTTTACGATACCATAGTGAATAACCTTGGTAATTATGATTTGCGACACCTTGGTGATAAAAATTGGTGATATTATTATAAATGTATCATTTTTATGTTATATTCAAATTTCTATGTTATTAATCATATTCATATGATTATTATCTCATGTTATTCCTCATTTATTATCCCTGATTACATTTAAATCACATTTCCTTTTTTTCACATATGGATATTTATCCTCATCCCTTTATTTTGATATATGTCCCTAGGAAATGAGATGAAGTAAAAGTATATTAGGACGAACTTATGAAGAATCCTTTAAAGTGTAATAAGATATATTTTTTATGTTATTCTTGTGTTACATTTCTAATTTCAAATAAACTAAGTCTTAAATGATCCTATTTGTTATTTGGTGTTGTACTGCATATTTAATTATCTATGTTTAAAATGGAGGGATTCTACAGTTGGTATCAGAGGATGGTTTAGTTATTGGTGGAAATTGGGATTTGAAAACTTCAGCAAGAACCCTAGGGATAATTCTAAATATAGGTAATATTTTTTATTTTTGTTAAAGTATCTATGTAGTGGTTTCCATGAAACAAATCCAAATCTAGATACTGCAAGTGGATTTGAATTTAGCATAGTTCTTCCTAGGGTAAATAAACAAAAAATGGGGCACTAGGATTTGAATCGATCGTCACCTGGTTCATGAAAATGGGCCTTACTAGACATAATGTATGACATTGTTGGGGTATATTTTTATTTAATCACATGATTTTTATAAACATTTATAAAGGATATATAAAAAATTTCATTTGTATTAGAGGAGATTAAAAAAATAAAGCCTTTTGGGATGAAGTTTTTGGTCTTAAAACTCTCATTAGAATAGAAAGATTCCTAAATGTAACAAGTTTCTCACCAAGGTTTTCTTCTTTTAGAAAAATGGTGGAAAATAGGAGGAACCACATAAGTGATGAGTGTAATGGATGTTGAAAAGATGACTTTTCTAACATGATGGATGCTAAAATAGAAATATTAATGAGGATGATGAATCAAATTTCTCAGTTTAAGGATAATAATATTAATCATGATGAGCAGTAAGATTCACCTTAAAGGTAAAAACTTGATGTTTATATTTGTTGATATGTTAATCTCAAAACAATAGATTATTTTTATAGAAAAGAAATTTTCTATACTTTGTTGTTTAGAGCTAGAGAAATTCACCTTTTTATTATACAACTTAAAATGAGAATATTACCAGTGGTGTCCTAGATTAAGAAAAACAATCCAATAGAAGAGATTTATGTTATGGGTTGGTAAGAGTTTAGGATAATATTCTTCAATAAATATTTTCCCTGTTCAATGAGAACAAAAACATAGAAGGAATTTTTAATGGTGAAGAAGAAGGAAAATAAATCACTGATAAGCTATGAATTAAACATTACAATACTTTCTTGATACAACTATAGCTTTTTATTGATACTAAAGGAAGGTTAGATAGGTTCTTTGGTCGGATTAGACCCCATATACAGAGGAATATAGAAAATGAAGACTATGTAAGCTATTAAGTGATAGTGCAAAGTGCACTAAAGGTTGAAATGGATTTTAAGGAGATGTAGTGGTGGTATAGGCTGAAAAAATGAGAGATAAATGAAGAAAAACATGGGGAAGAATTTTTATCATGGAAGAGGAGGAAATAGACTTTAAATACCCACATGGAACTAATGTGGGAAGAAAAATTAGCTGAACTACATTCTTATGAGTGAAGAGTGCTATATGTGTGGAAGATATGACAATATATCTTGGAACTATCATAGTGAGGTAAAGCCTCAAAATCTCAATGAAAATGAAAAAGTGTAGATGGGGAAAGAAAATAATAATTTTCAGTGCTTCAAGTGTGGAAAACTTGGAATCTTTGTAAATCAATTTCTAAATTACATGAAAATAGAGGGTAACCAGCATCAACCACAACATAAGGGAGAAAGTTCATGATTCTGAAATTAAAAAAGTTGATGTAGATGATCCAAATTATGTGGTGGAAGGTACAATACTTGTGATCTCATAGTTATCAATTTTCTTGTTGGATTATGGTTTTACAAATTCCTCTAATTATTCTAGGTTTGCAAAGAATGTAGTATCAAAACTAGAACATGTAGAAGTAAAGTTATCAGTTAAAAGTACTATAGGAATTATCTAAGAATAAAAGGTGTATAGAAACTCTAATATCATATTTGGATAGTTAAATTTCATTGAACATATAATAGTCATTACGATGGTGGAATTGTACACTATACTCGGGATGAACTAGATCTCAAAGTATACTTCTGAGATTAATTTTAGAGGAAACAAAATTTTAGTTTTATTGAATGGAAAACCAGGAGTTATTTTTGTTAGGAAAAAATCCCTCAAGGTAACATTGCAACATTTTTGGTTTGATTGTGTTTGTTGACAAATATGATTTCCATAGAAAATTGTCAAGTTCTAGAGAAGTTTTTGACAATCCATGTTAAAAACGAACCATGACAAAGGAATGGACGATTTGGAGGCGGTACAAAAAGAGCAGTACAAGGAGGCAATATTTTCCAGTGTTTGCCAAATTTTTGGGGTCCAAAATTTGGAGTTTTGTGAGCATCGTGAAAAGTGGATATCCTTGAAGATCTCATCCAAATATGGAAAAGGCTTGTATTTCATGAAGATAGGATTCATGGATTGGATTTTACAAAGACCAGGAAAATGATGGCGGTGATTCTTCGCGATTACGTCAAGCTTAACGAATGGCAGAGGTTGAAACGCATCGCGGCGGTAAAGGGCTTCATGGGGAAGCTTCACAGCAAAGGCATGAAGGGATTGACGGTGACGCTCTGCGATTACATCAAGCTCCGTAATCGGAAAATTTCCACGGTGCTTCGCGATATTGAGAGAATTCCGGTGGAAATTTCGGAGCTTCGCGATTGGCGATGACATGGTGATGACTTCATGCGGAAAGTTTGAGGGTCGGTAGAATTGCCTATAAATAGGCCTCAACCCCTTTAAGAGAAGTATAGAAAAAGAGAGAGATTTTTCAGACAAAATTATTTTCTCTCTGTTCGTGAAGGTGGTTCGCTAAGGTAGTGTGCTTTATGAAAGAAGAGCTTCACGGTGGATATTCTAGCACTGCGAAAGTTGCAAGCTCTGCGTTGGCTCAGTGAGCTTCATGAGAGAAGTCACTTTACAATGAATTGAGCTTCACGAGAGTACTTCACAAGAGTGCTTCGCGAAAAGGTAGGAGCTTCGCGAAGGCTTGTTTGAGCTTCGCGAAATTGGGAGCCTCGCGAAGTAGAGTGATTTTCAAAGGTATTTCCATGGAAATTGCCCATTTTTTAAGAGGAAAAGGGGTATTCATCAGTGGATGAATGTTGGAATTTAATAGAGCATCTATCAACAATTTAAGAAGTATGTATTCATAAAAATGAATAAACCTACAGGTCTATAAACTTTGAGTGGATCCCTTCCAAGTGCAGTGATCAAAGGAAGAGGAAGAAGGTAATCCTTTCTACCGGCAGTAAGCCAAGGAAAGAGAAACAAGGAGTGACCCTTGGGAAAGCAGTGAGGTGACCCTAAACTTTGTAAAGGCAGTGATCCTGGGCATAGAAGTGATCTATCCCAAACATTATTGGCAGTGAGCCTTAGTGGATTTGGTACAGTGGCACATCATCATTGTATGCTCCTTGGACGTAACCCAGTGAGGGTGAACCAAGTAAAAATATCTGTGTCTGCTTGCTTGCTTCCCTAAATTGCATTCGAAGCATCATCATCAGATAAAGAACAAAAGAAGTGGTCATAATAAACACACAAGTGAAAACAAATCGACCCTTGTAATAAATAGGTCAAGATCCAGTGGGGAAGGATGAATTTAGAAAAGAATATCCATACCTTAATTCACCCCCTTCTCAGGGTATATAGTCCCCTATTGTTCCTAAAAATTTTCAAAGGATAGTACCCCAGCCTAAAATCTTTCTAGAATAACCTATAATAGATTTTATTATTGAAATTATTGGAGAAGAAAATGAATAAATATAATTTATAAAGACAGAAAATGTCCCCATTTTCAGGAATTCATTGATGTATTTCATGAAGAGATACTAAGACCTACCTTAAAAAGAGAGGTATAGTTATGTATCAAACTCATACAAGGATACCAGTGAATAAGAAAGTCCCTTTGTAGAATAGAATATATATATTTAAAAGAATTAATGAAGAAACATAAAGTTGTCTTGGGAAAAGGTTTTATTTGAGTAACTATGTCTTCTGGTGGAGCACATATTCTCTTTGTAAAGAAGAATTGTGGATCAATGTAGTTATGAATTGACTATAAATAAATTAATGGTATCATAGTTAAGAATAAATATCATCTTAGATGGATTTTTTGATTTTTTATACTAGCCTCATAAGGATAAATTCTTTTCCATGATTGACCTTTGATTAGGGAAACATCAGTTAAGGGTGAGGAAAGGATATATCCCAAAGACTACCTCCTACCCAAGATATTGGCGTTATGATTTTTTTTGTTATTCCTTTCAATATATCTAATTTTCCTCCCATATTTATGGATTTGATAAATAGATTCATCAAAAACTACCTTGATAAATTTGTGGTGGTATTTATTTATGATATTCAGATATATTCCAAAAGTTTTTAGGAGAAGGAGGATCATCTAAGGGTCATATTACAAACTTTTAGGAATGATAATATATTTCATAAATTCAATAAATGTTATTTACAGTTATAATAAGTTCAATTGTTAGGTAACATCATGATTGTGAAGGAATCTTGGTTGATCCTGCCAAGGAAAATTCCATTGAGGAGTGACCACGTCCTATGAATATAACCAATATTCATAGTTTCCTTGATCTAAAATGATACTATATAAGGTTTGTGAAAAAACTTTCATGTATTTATAATACACATACCAAGTTAAATTTAAAGGGAGTTTAGTTTATATGGAAAAAGGAGCGTGAAGAAGGTTTCCATGAACTAATTAATAGGTTGGTTAGTGAACCTATTCTAAAATTTCCATCTAATGGGGATGGATTTTTCATCTATAGTGATGAATCTATGAAACGTATTGGGTGTTTCATCCAAAAAAATGATAATGTAATTTATTATGAATAATGATAGTTAAATCCACATGAATAGAACTATACTAATCATGACCTAGAGTTACCTGTGGTCATATTCTAAAGATATGGAGACACTATCATTTTGGAAAAAATGTGATATATACATAGACCATTAATGTTTAAAGTATATATTCACGTAAAAGGATCTCAACATGGATCAATGAAGATGGTTATAGTTAATAAAGTACTACGATTAATCTATTCACAACCATCATGGAAGGGAAAACAAGGTAACTGATTGTATTTAGAGAAAAGAACATATTACACAATCCATTATGCTGTTTGGGAAAGACCCTATCCTATTGGATATGAAAACGATGGATCTATAAAACATAATAGAGGTGAATAAATATTACCTTTCACAAATGATTCCCTAACCATATATCCAAGATAGGATCAAGGAGGCGTAAAGGGATGATCTTGAGCTTCAAAACAAGGAAAAAGTTGAAATGTAGGGGAAGATTTAGGAATTCCACATTGATGAATATGTATTCATATGGTTTGGAACTAGAATTTTTGATCCTTCATCATCTGAGATAAAAAAATAGATAATTGATAATTTATATAGATGATTTTTCTCCATTAGTTCGAGAAGTATCAAGATATACCACAATCTTTGAGGGAACTTATAGTAGGACAACATAATGAAAGAGATCAATGAGTATACCCAAAAGTGATTTGTATTTTATCAAGTTAAATTTGAGTGATAGAATTATAAAGAGAATGATCCAACAATTTCTTGCACCCTCATGAAAATGGGATACCATCACCATGGAATTATTCACTTGTCTCCCAAATAAATATAAAGGAAATAATGTTATTTTTGTTACGGTATAATGAATCACCAAGACTACCCACTTCATTCCTATTCAACAAGATTTCTCTCTTAACTAAATTGCAAATATATACCTAAAGGAAGTGTTGAGGCTTAATTGGGTACCACTTTCAATCATTTCTGATCATAATGAAAGATTAAATTTTAAATTATAGATAATTATTCAACATGCTCAAAATACTTAGATGAATTTTAGTACGACATATCATCCCCAAACTGTTGTCCAATCTAAAAATACCATTCATATAATCAAAGGTATGATAAGGGTGTTCTAAATGGAATTTGAAGTAGTATGAGATCAACATATCCCATTATTTTATTTTACATACAATAATATATTTCAGATCTACCACACTAAACTCTATTTCGGTCTGTTGAAGGGGGTTTGGGATGTGTTTCTTGAGAGATCTTCAGTTTTCTAGGGGTCACATTTCATGTTGGTCCACTGTTGGATTTGAATTTTTTTCTTCTTCATTGATTACACTTCATGCCTTCTATTTTCTAGTGATTTTTAAATCATGGTTGTTTAATTATTTTCTATCATGATTGACAATTTTTCTCTTTATGTTTTGGATATATTCATGGTTTTCCCCTCCATGACAACATAAGTTTTTAGTGATAGTGTCCTAACTTGACGGTGTCTTATTTTACTCTACTCTTGTTCTAGGACTCCACCACTCCCATTCCAGTTATATTTTCATGGTGGTTTTTAAGGTGCCTTGGGAAGCGGGTTTGAGCAGTCAATGATGTTCCAGGAAGATGTAGTGCTCAGGATGCTTATATTTCTTGTTACTGGTTTTGTTCATGATGGACGGTTAAATTTTTGAAAGGATGAAGATATCTGTGATAGTGAAGTTAATGTTTTTTGGATTTTTTGTTTGAAAAACAATTATAATGATTGTGAATATTATTCATATGGTGATTCTTGTGTCATTGTGGTGTTCTATTGGGTGTTTCTTCATCAGAAAT
This sequence comes from Viscum album, assembly GCA_963277665.1. NCBI lineage: Eukaryota > Viridiplantae > Streptophyta > Magnoliopsida > Santalales > Viscaceae > Viscum > Viscum album. The sequence continues at coordinate 407,364,398 of OY728167.1, forward strand.
GTTGGTGTCCTGGGGGAATCTCTCAATAGAGGGGACACCTTGATGGTCTTTGATGGTCTCCGATGTACTGGTGTGGTGTTTTTATGTCAATGATGACAATGGGATGGGATGGTGATGATGATAGTGGTGGTTCATAATGATGATTGGTAGGCAATGCGACTCTGATTAATGTGATTGAATCCTGAATCAAGATCTTCTTAGGTTCTATTTTTACAATGTATTTTTTAAATTTTAAATTTTGAATATGAACCCTTTTACTTTGTATCATACCTAATGTCCTAGTGTAGTGGTTACCACTCAACCATAAAGTTGGTTTTTAGAAAATCAAATAAAAAATGAATTTTCAGTCAAATGGATCCATATAAAGAACTATATGGGAAGTGATGTAGAACTCCTAATAGTTGGGTTTAAGTAAGTGAAAAAAGCTAATCAGTCCTAATGTTGTAAAAGAGATGAAAAAAGGTTCAAGATATCCAATAACATAGGAAATATTCTCATAGTCAGTAGATGAGCTATGATGAAAACCATGAAATAGACATGGAGTTTGTTGTTGGAGATAAAGTCTCCATTTGAATATCACCACAGAAGAGTTATGCAGTTTTTAAAGAGTTGGAATCTTATCCCTAGGTACATTGGCCCCTTTGGGATACTTGATCTCACAGGATTTGTGTTTTATCACCTAGAACTTCTACCAATCATGGCTCAAGTTCATGATGTGTTCCATGTATCTCTACCTAGGATGAACACACATAACCCCTCACATTTATTGAATCTAGAGGTGGTATAACTAGAGAATGACCTCACCTATGAGGACCATAAGATGAAGATATTGGACCATCGATTTTTTTTACACAACAATACAAATAATCTTGTTAATGTGTAGTGGTGAAACAATAAGTATGAGGAGGTGATGTGGGAATAAAATGAAATTATGTAACAAAAGTAACCTCATTTATTTTAAACTGGGAATATGAGTTAAAATTTGAATTATTAAATGTTTTAAGGGGGAATAATTTAATGAACAAGTAATTATTATTAATATTATTTTCCAAAATTATTGTGTGTTATATTATAATACATTATAAACATATAGTACAAAGTGAAACTAAAAAATAACTATTCATTAATAAAAATTGATACATTATCTAGAAACTAATCCCATGAAGATTCCAAAAATTAAAATGGAACAAAAATATAAAATAATAAAATTAGAATGGGAAAATATTGATATTTCCAGTCTACCAGGATCTTACATACCATAAACAATAATATAAAAATTAAATAGAATTTTTTTAAACCAATTACCATCTTAGAAAATGAACATATAGAATCTTGTGAAGGAATTTTAGTTAATGATTAATAAAAATAATTAGAGGTATTTATTAGAGGTAACATGACTATTAAAAAACCGAGTAGTGGTCCCAGTACTCAGGGTGTTCATGTGAGGGGGGGTGGTATGGGAGCTAGATGATCTGGTCGGCTTACCCAATAAGACCCTGCCCCTCCCACTAACATACCATCCATCCCACATTCTGATCCCGGTGTGCCGTTAGGGACACACGGAATATTTAGGCCTCCCATGTTTTCACCACCCTTTACATCTGACTCTCCTCACCCGTCTGTACCATATCCGATGATGACTCCAACTCCCCATCCAGCATTTGGCTAGCCATCCCTGTCATCTTCTTTTACTACTGCTTCAATCTCTTTGGGCTTTTATATTCCATCTTCTTCGACTCCTGCTCCACCAGATTCTATCCCTATGGAGCATACGTTGGGACTCACTCCATCTATAAAGGGTGTTCCTTTAGTTTCTATGGATCCAGTGGTTCCCATTGATCAAACTACCATAGGTATACTTATACAGCCCTAAAAAATTGTTACACCATTAATTATTTTCATTATAACATGTATTGATAAAATATTTGTTTTTCTTTCATAACAGATATATCTAATGATAGGAGGCGGGGGCGGGGACGTACAAGCATGCGTGTGCTATGGAACCGTTGGATGCAGTTGATGGTGGACTACAATAAAGATAGTCAGATGATTGAAAAATTAGGGCAGCAATGTCGAAGTTTTTTGGAGACGCTTTCCAAATACTTCGACATCATTCCTATCAGCCCGCTCTCATGGAGACAACTGCCAAATGAAGTCAAGGATACATCCTGGACAGAGATATGGGTAAAAAAATCAGTTATATTTAATGAAATATATTAATTTTTGTATTTATATTAATTAATATTTTGGTTACAATTGCAGTTTGATTTCCCTGATGGTGAGGGTGCACAACCAGCACGTCTAAAGGATTTATGCGATCTTTGGAGAGCTTATAAGCATGAGATACAAATTGGTTGGCGTGATAGAGTGGGCAAAGAGTTGGAGGTTGTCCCTGTTTTGTATTATTGTCCATTAGAATAGTATCAACAGATGATTACTCATAGGGAGACTAGCCAATTTATAATATTAATAAAATTATAAGTATTTAAATGAAAATTTTCATGTTTTTTGTTAATATTAATTATTGAATTTTATTTAGGATGCATCTGAAAAAATAAAATAACATTTATACTAAGAAATATGTCCACAAATAGGGATGTACTATGATGCCAGATCATGAGAGACAACTGGTATGACAGTTTATAATATTTGTTTATGACTTGCACTTTCTATTGCTTCCTCCGTAATTTATTTGATTGTTAAAGTTGTTATATGATTTTATTTATGTAATTACTATTTTTTTATCCTATTTCTAGTTATGGTTTCCTACAGTCAATGTCATTGTAGAGGCATAAATTGAATATAGAAGGACGTGTGCCTCGAGCAAAACTGTTTTGATCGAGTAGAAAGAAGAAAGATGGAAGTGCGGTTAATGAACCGACTCAATAGAAGATTTTAAGTTTTACATTATAGATTTAAAATTTTAATCACTATTTTTTAAATTAATAATATTATTATATTTGTAACAAGATACTTTAGAGGCCCTTGATTCCCAAGAACCTGACAATTTTGGGCCAAATGATCACTTACATCAGGTGTTGGGAGATGAGCACTCTGGTAGAGTACGCTATCGGCCTGGGAATAGTATAGTTCTGATAAGGTATTGGCCCTCCTCAGGTACGATTTGTAGTGCCACTGAGTTGCAGCAGGTTAAGTCATAGGAAGAACAGGATAAAAAAAGGGCCACAGAGATGACAACATAGTCTTCTATGGAAAAGACTAAATTTATGAAACTGATGGAAGATTTACATCCAACACTTAAAACAGAGGCCAACACTACTTCTGAGGAATATATTTCATCGATGTGTTCTTTATATGGTGCACCAGGTGGCAGTTCTAGTGGTGGTCAAAATGATGGTGAGGAGGAGGCCGAGGCGAAGGAGGAGGAGGGCAAGGAGGACGCCGAGGCGGATGAGGAGGGTGAGGAGAAGGCCGAGGAGGAGGAGGAGAGCGATGAGGAGGCCAAGGATCAGTACAAGGGTGAGGAGGAGGGCAGGTACAATGATGAGGATGATGATGATGATGAGAGTGAGGGTGAATATGATGGTGATGATAGTGATGGTGATGAGGGACATATTGATCCGTTACATTTTTGACTGATATTACTGACCTTTGATGTTTATTGATTTGTTGTGCCCGAATATATGTGTTATTAGGTAGCTCAAATTATCTTTATTTTTTATCTATAAATAATAAAACATGATTTGATGATTTGCTGTGAAATCCCCCTATTTTAATGAAATTGTAATTTTTTAGTGGAATTTAGAAAATTGGTGGTCTGATTAGAAGTTGATATAATGAAATTATTTTTTTTAACTATGAAATAATTTTCTTAGAAAATATGTAAATACCATCCCATGAACCTGGGACAACCCCTCAGACATCCCCCTCACCCTCCTACCTAGACCCCGGACAACCCCCCCACCCTCCTCCCTAGACCCCAGGTAGCCCCCCAGACAGCCCCTCACCATCCTCCCTGGACCCCGGACATCCCCCCGGACACCCCCCACCCTCCTCCCTGGACCCCCGAAAGCCCCCCAAACAGCCCCCCAGACAGCCTCCCCACCCTCCTTCCTGGACCCAGGATAGCCCCCTAGATAGCCTCCCCACCCACCTTCCGGGACGCCGGATAGCCCCCCGGACATCCCCCTGGATAGCCTACCCACCCTCCTTCCTAGACCTCGGACAGCCCCCACCCACCTTCCTGGACCCTAGATAACCCCTCTCCTCCCTGGACCCCGGAAAGCCCCCCGGACATCCCCCCACCATCCTCCCTGGACCCCAGACAACCCCCCAGACAGCCCTCCCCCCACCCTCCTCCCTGGAAACTGGATCCCAATCTAAACTCTCTTCAAGATTCACCGTAAATCCCAAAGGAAAATAGGGTTTTAGAGCTTCGGAAGAATATGAGAGAAGAGTGAAAACCCTAATTGAAAAGAGGAAGCAAGGAGAGGATTAGACTCACCTGGATATTCCATCCACACTTGATGGCACTCAAAATGTCCAAGTGACATGTACAATTCAACCCCACCTCAAACCGAGGCACGATGTGGCCAGTACCACTCAAAGTGTCTCACTTTTATTCGAAATGGACAACATTTTAAGTGAAAACAACAACTGACATACGAAAAACTGACCAAACAGATTCATATTGTGTTGAAACTTTATCACAATGATCCATGGGTCATTTGTGACGTGTATGAGTCAACCCTGCCTAAATATGAGGCACAGTGTGGCCGGTACCACTCAAAGTGTTTCACTTTTATTTGAAATGGACAACATTTTAAGTGAAAACAAAAACTGGAATAAATAAAACCAACCAAACGCATTTTGATTCTATTGATACTTTATGACAATGATAAATGGGTCATTTTTGACATCTACAAGTCAACCCCGCCTCAATATGAAGCACAGTGTGGCCGATATCACTCGAAGTTTTCTAACATTTATTTGAAATGGACAACATTTTATGTGAAAACAACAACTTCCATATGGAAAACTGACCAAATGCATTCGGATTATGTTGATACTTTAGGACAAGGATATGTGAGTAATTTGTGACGTGTAAGAGTCAACCCCGCCTCAATCAGAGGCACGGTGTGGCCGGTACCACTCAAAGGGTCTCACTTTTATTTGAAATGGACAAAATTTTAAGTGAAAACAACAAATGGCATACTGAAAACTAACCAAATGCATTCTGATTGTGTTGATGCTTTATAACAACGATCCATGGGTCATTTTTGACGTGTACAAGTCAACCCCGCCTCAATCTGAGGCACGGTGTGGCCGGTACCACTCAAAGTGTCTCAATTTTATTTGAAATGGACAAAATTTTAAGTGAAAAAAATAACTGGCATACAGAAAATAGACCAAATGCATTCTTATTATGTTGATACTTCAGAAAAAGGATCCATGGGTCCTTTCTGATGTGTATGAGTCAACCCCACCTCAATCAGAGGCATGGTGTGGCCGGTACCACTCAAATCCTCTCACTTTTATTTGAAATGGACAACATTTTAAGTGAAAACAAAAACCGACATATGGAAAACTGACCAAACAAATTCGGATTCTATTTATACCTTGGGAAAATGATACATGGGTCATTTGTGACGTGTACGAGTCAACCCCACTTAAATCTGAGGCACGGTGTGGACAGTACCACTCAAAGTGTCTCACTTTTATTTGAAATGGACAATATTTTAAGGGAAAACCACAACTGGCATATGGAAAACTGACCAAACGCATTCGGATTGTGGTGATACTTTATCACAATGATCCATGGGTCATTTTTGACGTGTATGAGTCAACCTGTCCACAATCTAATGCACTATGTGGCCAGTACCATTCAAAGTGTCCCACTTTTATTTGAAATGGACAACATTTTAAGTGAAAACAACAACTGACATATGGAAAAATGACCAAATGCATTCAGATTATGTTGATACTTTAGGACAACAATCCATGGGTCATTTATAATGTGTAAGAACCAACCTCGCCTCAATCTAAGGCATGGTGTGGTTGGCACCACTCAAAGTGTCTCACTTTTATTTGAAATGGACAACATTTTAAGTGAATACAACAACTGGAATATGAAAAAATGACCAAACGCATTCAGATTGTGTTGATACTTGAACAAAACGATCCATGGGTCATTTTTGACGTGTAAAAGTCAACCATGCCTCAATACTAGGCATGGTGTGGGCAGTACCACTCAAAGTGTCTCACTTTTATTTGAAATGGACAACATTTTAAGTGAAAACAACAACTGGAATACGGAAAACTGACCAAACACATTCGGATTTTGTTGATACTTCAGGAAAAGGATCTATGGGTCATTTGTGACGTGTAAGAGTCAACTCCGCCTTAATACAAGGCACAATGTGGCTGGTGCCATTCAAAGTGTCTTTCTTTTGTTTGAAATGGATACTCTTTTAAGTAAAAAATAACTGGCATACGAAAAACCGAACAACCGTATTCGGATTGTGTTGATAATTTATCACAATGATCCATGTGTGATTTGTGACTTGTATGAGTCAACACTGCCTCAATATGAGGTATTATTTGGCTGGTACCACTCAAAGTGTCTCACTTTTATTTTAAATGGACAACATTTTTGGTGAAAACAACAACTAGCATATGGAAAACCAACCAAAAACATTCAGATTACCTTGATACTTTAAGAAAACGATCCATGGGTCATTTGTGATATGTACGAGTCAACGTCGCCTTAATATGAGGCACGGTGTGGTTGGTATCACTTGGAGTGTCTGTCTTTTGTTTAAAATGGACAACATTTTAATTGAAAACAACTAGCATACAGAAAACCAACCAAACATATTTGGATGTTGTTGATGCTTTAACACAAGGATCTATCGTCCAGCCTCACACAATCTACTTCTCATGTGAGGAACTCATACCCCTATTCTAAAACACATGACATTTAATACGACAAGGAAAACTACATTCCCTAAGTCACACAATCTCATTGATAGACACCCATTATCATCATCACTAAGTTCAAATACACCATCCCCAAACCATGGGACATTATATTTGTATTTGGTTGAAGTCATTTATCCATTTCCTTATTTTGGGGTTATTAGCTTCTAATTTCTGAATTCAATCGTGTGTGTTATGCAAAATGAATTTTTTTATGTATTCTTAATTCTATGTAACACATATAATTACGTATTCAGTTTTTTATGTATTGTATTCATAATTGATAATTAAATTATGTATGTATTCAATTCAGTGTTCAATTATGAATTAAATTCCGGATTGCACATGTAATTTTCATCTCAATTCTGAATTGAATTCAAAATCAATTATGTATGTTTATAATTAACTTATGAATTATGGTTTAATTATTTATGTGTATAGTTACAGGGTGCATTATGTGTTAAATCTATAAGAATTAATTGTGTATATGTATGTGTTATAGTTGGTTATTACAGGTAATTGGAGTTGGGAAACTGGAAATGCAGAAAGGAAAGCCCGCAGTAGGCTGCAACCTGAATTATCGCAAAGCTTATGCCAACGGTTGTAAACCACTAGGATAAGGCTGTGAATGTGTTTTATACCAACGTTTCTAAAGTGTCGTTGGTAAAAACACTTTCCCAACAGTTTACAAACCATTGGGATATAGTGAAATGTCTAGCCTTTTACCAACGGTTTGTGTAAACTATTGGTAAAGGCTATACAAATCTATATTCCAACAGTTTCAAACCATTGGAATAGTAAGTTTACCAATCGTTTTAAACCGTTGGTGAAAAGATATACCAAAGGTTTGACACAACCATTGGTATAATGGAAATTTCCTAACATATACCAACGGTTTTCCAGAAACCTTTGACATATATGTTTCCCTATGACTTACTTCCCTACGGTTTGGATAACCATTGGTATAATATATACCAATGGTTATACAGCCTTTACCAATGGTTTGGAACCATTGGTAAAGGCTTAATTTCCAGTAGTTCCGAGATGAATTATTCATCCTTATCATATTTTTATGCCCCACATTTAGAAAATTTTGATATATATTCATATTCCTTCCTATAAAACACCCAACCATTGAGGGAATCATGTATCATTATATTCCCTAATTCCATTGTGCATTATATTTTATTTTCCACATAATTGTAATCTGGAATCCTGTTGTCTTCTGGAAGTGCTCTTTACAAATTTCAAGCAAGTTAGATAAACTTTTATCACTCTACCCATTTCTATTTTTCAAGATAAGTAATATCAGGCCTATTGATAACACTATATATTTAGTGCAACATGATAATATTAGTTTCTTGTAATATTTATACAATTATTCAATAATTGCTATTTTTTCAATGGTTTCAACACCTACATCATGAATTAATTCTTCAATACAATCATATGTATCATTTTAAATATTCTCATCAATATTAAATGATGAATTTTCCATTCTTCCACCATACCAGATCTAATGTGTATAATTATTTATAAAACCATAGAAAATGAGATAAACCTTGATTTCTCTGTAATTTTTCATTCTTATTTTCAAACACCTCATGCATGGATAAAAAGTCAAGTTTATGATTTAAAATTTTTGTTTTGAAAATTACAAGAAATCATCAACTCCTTTTTCATATTCATTACTGGTACTTCATAAATTTATCCAATTATGATCCATTAAATACCTAATATCAAAATATAAAAGTTGAATGCATTAAAACAGATAAAAATATAAAAATATATATATAGACATATAAAATTAAAATATAAAAACATATAATAAAAATGATTTGTGATCAGGTAGGAAATATCCATGATTATTAGAAATAAAATAAAAAAATTACTATAGGTATTTATTTTATTTGAATAATTAATTATAAAAAATCATTCATGATCCTAGAAAAGGAATAGGGATAATTGTTTCAGGTTTAGATAAGTTTTTTTAAATGACTATCATAAAATAATGCATACGTTCTTCTTAAATCCTTCAATATAGGCATCAATATTTCTCTTTAGTCAAACTATGATAAATAATGTTAAACATAAATTAAAATATTGATTTTGGTTGATAATGTAAATGGTTGATAATGTTTTTTCCTATAATGTATTTTGTGGAATATCTCATCCTCAAAATAGTGACAAGAGATTAATTTCAACTAGTGGGGTTTATGATCAGAGTTTAACCACATTTCAATCAAGGATAAGATATATTGATTTGTCCATAATTTTTTCCATGGGTTTTTTATCAGTGATAGAGTTGAGATAATAAAATCATATAACATATTTTCTATTTTCTAGGAGAATATATTTAGGGTGATTTCTAAAATTGGAAATGATGAAAAAAATTATGTTTGTATTCATGACTATTTTGAGTAATGTTTGAACTATTTTGTTCCTTTTGTTGAGTTTGTTTACAAGAAATTTTTTTCTAGGAGTTGTGATTGTGTTTTTTATAAGTTTGTGCCAATAATTATTTTGGATAAAATTGATATTTTTATTCCATATTATTATTTCAAACCCCATATCCACTCAAACTATCTTAAAATATTTTGATGATTATTCAATAATAATGTTATTAGTTATTTACTATCAATGACAAAAAAATAGAGACACTTTTTAGAGCATAAAGATGATTTCAAGTGTATGTACCACATTTATTGGGTTTTTAATATCACATGGGTACTATTAATTGTAGTGAGTTGATGTCAATATAATGCATGAATTGGTTTTTGATTTATTATTCAATGTTATTATAACTCATTTACAACATATTAATCATATTAAAACTCTTGTGAATTTCAGAATTTTTATTGGGTTATCATTTAGTTCAGTATTTAGATGTTTTTGGTAAAGATATTGAATTGATAAATGGAGAGTGTATCTATATTTTGAGAGAAACATGGAATGATTATGCAATAATTATTTATCAATCACATCATAAAACCAATCTAAAAATAAATTTTCTTAATAAAACCTAGTTACAACCATTGTGGATGATCTATTTTCAAGAGAATAAATACATATTTATATTGTGGTTTTGTGATGAAAATATAAAAAATCATGTAATTGTATAAAATAGGGATTCTATACCATGTTCTTGGACTTATGATTCAAAGGTTTATAAAAAATTTCATTTCCTTGGGTGTTTATTACCTATCCAAAACATTTCATTTGTGAGGAGTGCATATGTAAGAATGTCATAAACTTTTGCTAAAGATAAAATATGAGGGTGTTTGTCATTATCATTAAATATTTATTGTGGTTGAAATGAATGAAAAAGTGTGATGTATTAAGTCATTAACATTTATTGAACTATAATAATTATATTATGAGATATATGAGTCTATATTTTCATGATGTTTTTCATGCTGATCAAAAAAATTTATTTAGAATAAAAAATGAAAAGACCATAGCTACTAATTTCTAATTTTATATATATATATATATATCATTTCCAAAAAACCCATTTAATAATTCCATTACATAAAAATTTTATAAAATTAATCAAATGTAAATAAAATTTTATATTTAACAATCAAATGAAAATAAAAAAAATAAAGGAATGATTCAAATTTATAACTAATAGATAAAGAATTGATCTCATAATTTTAAAAAAACCTACAATGTTCATAGTTAGAATATACCAAATTGATCCTAAATATAGATCTACTCCCTTGAAATCATTTACAGGGTAAATACTACATGAATGAAGAAAAATTTGGGAAAAATATGTACAATAAAAAAGAAAAAAATCTCAAACCACGGTGACTGTCAACTGGGATAGGGTTTCCGTTGATTAAATATTTTCATTGATTAGGAAATAAGTATATATGATAAAAGATTTATGTTCCATGATCATCAAAATTTGATTAAAAACCATGAAAGTTTACTATAATAGTCATCGAAGATCATCGGGTGGTTTTCATATGTGCCATAGGTCGAGAGAAAAAGGGGGAGTAAAAAAATAAAATAAGGGTTTTGGGTTTTGTGGTGTGATTTTTTAAAAGTATTTTAATTTCATATTGTAGAAAAATATCATTTTAAATTGTTTTGAAAATAATTTTTTCCATTTTTTTAAGAAAAACGATGTTAAAAAATTTTGAATTTTTTTTTGTGTCCATTTTTCTAAAAACATACTCAAATAAAGATTTATAAATATGTCTTAACATTAGTTATTATAAAACCGAATTCCAAAAATATTTTGTTTTTGAAATTTATAGTAAAAGTTTTAAGAATAACTGATGCAAATAATGATTTGATAAAATCTATATCATTGGTTTTGTTATCAATCGATGCTAAAATGGATCCTCATACCTTGTTCACCTTGGTTTAAAGGAAATCTAAATCATAAATTTGATGTTAAAGCCACTATTTCTACTAGTTCTATAATTGTTCCACACTCTTATGACATGTTATTATTATTATAATATTCTCTAATTTTTCATGATTGATTATTGATGATTTTGTACTCTTATGATTCATGTATTTTGTTATTACAAAGTCTTGTGTGATGAATCATTATTTATGGTTGGTAATATGTTGTGTATGTTTTTATAATTTATGATCATGTTCTCAGAACCTTATGATTATCTTATTCGAACATATGATCATCAATCAAAATCTACTATATTTATCCTTACATAGAATATGAGTTCAACCTTTCTTAAGTTTCTATTTCCCATGGTTGTGAAGAAAGATATTAAGTAGATTAAATCTATGAACGGTATTATATGAAATGAAATTTCTAGGATAAGTTTAATATCTTTCAATAAATGAGTTGTTTATGTATCTAGAATTCATAAACACTAACCATTTAATATTTTTGGGTTTGTATTGTTATTAGATGTTATCAATGTTCATATAAAATGATGTGATATTTATGTATGTAATATTTGTGCCACCTAAATCACTAAATATTCATAAAATGGAAAAAGAATGAAATTTCTCCAAAACTAAACCTTTGGGTAAACATATAATTTTGAGATAAAAATCCATCAGATTTTTTTGAGGTTGTCTACTGGTGTAATTTTCCATTCTAACCCTAGGAAGGTTGGTTACCTTTAAATATAACAACCCTACTCTTTATTTCATATTTAAACGTGATTTATTACATAAATTAAACATATTAAAACTCAAAACATCGAGAGTTCTAGTGTAGTTGGGGATTAGGAACACGACATAAAAACTTAAAACATAAAATACAACGTCTTTATTGAAAAATTATTTTACATGACCATACCATTCTTTTGTAAATTACACTTCATGGGATAACCTGAGGACATGAATAAGAAAAGGGTGATCTATAAATCCTAGTATGGTAATAAAAAAGTAATAAGCGGAGGAAGATAATTCATGTTATTAAATAGTCATATCAATGGAGCATACAAGAAACAACAACATAAAGTCATGATATGGTGTGATAATCATAACATGGAAATGTGGAAACAACATACAACATTATATTAACACGATTCAAGGATCATTGCAGATGTATTATCATTAATAAACTCTCGTTGCACATGAATCATAATGGTTAAACTCTCATTGAAAATGACGTATCATGATACTAAGCATTACCCAATTGATTGGAGCACTATCAGGGCACACCCTTCATAATCATTTCATTTTCATAATTAAGTGTTCAACATATATCATAAATTAAACATCATAATCTATCCCATGAAAAAACAATGTTGAATACATACATTTAATTCCCAAATCAATAAGTACATTATCATAAGGTTAATACCCTTGATATAGAAATTGGTATGGTGTTCACTACATGATGATTTTGGCATGGAAATCATAGTGAAACTTCAGCAGCATAGCATCATCAAATAAAAATTCATAAAATGGGTTGATGGGAGGGAAAGGGGTATGTCATAATTTATTAATGAAATGGAAATTAAGGGGGATTGTTAATAATGTATCCTAACTTAATTAATTGGAAAATTAAATGGCATATCATAAATGAGGTTCTTGAAAAAAAGAGGACAGAGAGAAATACCTTACAGAATTTTGGTATAGTAATGGCTTAGGTAAGGATAAAAATGGGGGAGGATGAATGATATCTCATTGAAATAACATCAAATGTAATGTAGGTAATTGATTATATAAGGATTATAATATAACCAATTGAAACTAAAAAGACTAATTTCAAACAAAGTTCTTGAATTGAAGAGAGGAGAGGAAGGTGAGGATCCCTTATGGAATTTCAGCATAGCAAAAAGTGTACATAAGGGTTCATAAGAGGGATAAATGAGAGTAACAGAGGATATCATAATTTATACATATAATTAAAAGTAAGGGAGATATTTAATTACATATCCAAAAATAGGAAAAAAGGAAATTAAAAGATATAACATGAGAGGAATGCTTGATAAAAGAGGAGGGTGGTAGATCCCTTTCTTGGATGTGTGACTACAAAGGCTTGGGAGAGGCTTCTTGGGAGAATTATGGAGCCTTGGGAGGAATATAGGGAGTAGATATCAGAGTGTGGATTGAGTTTAATGAGTTTTAGGGAAGTAGAATGAGATATTGGGTGAGTTTATATAGGAGAGGAGGGAGATTTCTTTATTATTTTTATTTTGGACACTACATAATAAAATATTCAAAACACCAAACCATAAAATGGTTTTTTTCTATTGTTCATGGAAAAAGGGAGTGGTATACATTGTTTTATGAGGCCGAGGGCCAAACATATTAAATTACTTCCCTTTCTTATGTGGAGGTGAGTCACGTTCTTAAAGAAAACAATTTAAAATCATAACATATATTATATTTCTTGGTGGATTCATAATGGATTTAAAAAATAAATCAAATAAACTTAAAACCAAATTATTTTAAAGTTAAAACATGTATTTGGATTATTATACCTTTTATATTATTTATTACATCATTTTTGATCCATTATGATGTCATAAAACACACTGTATATTTATACATTTTTTAATTTTTACCCAAAAAATTGACTATTTGAGAAAATTATTAAAATTCAGTGTTGGATAATTTATAAGTCCTAGTTATAAAAATAATATTCATTTTATCTAATTTTTTTTATAAATATGTGAATTTTTACTTTCAAAATAAAAACTAACATTTATTGAAATTTGACGGGATCTAACAAAAAAAGTTTTAAAACATTATTTAAAATCACATATAACTTTATAAAAGTTATATTATCATTTTTAATTAATAAAATTAATTTAATAATAATATTTTACTAAAATATTAATTATTTAAAAAATCCTTTAATTCCTCAAAATAGATTTCTTATTTTAATTTTAATATTAATCAAAAATAATTTACAAAGTAACAATAATAAGAAAAATATATTAATTATTCTATATATATTAATAATGATAAGGGCTTGATACATATCCCATTATTACACCATCATATTCCCTATGAGTAAGGTGCGCAATGGTGGGGCTTTCATGAGGATGTTCAGTGAACATGGTTTGGGTCGTGATCTCGATGAGCTTGAACTTCTCCCATAAATGGTTTCGAACATGCTTAAACTGTGGGATCTCGATTTGGGATTGGCCTGGGGAGAAGCCCAAAAATGATTTATCCCTTGTAAGCTCTGATAAATGCAATTCATATGGTATTATCCTAATTGTTGAGGTCATAAATTAATTTTTTTTATGCCCAAAGGATTTATTAAAACCAAATATTTATACTAGTAATGTGATCATTATTCAACAGCTATATTATCAATTGTAACGATACCTAATGGTCATTTAAAATCTAATTGGATATAATAATACAAAATAAGTGCATGGTTCTTCTATATCCATAATATATTTAATTATATCAAAAGAAATTTAATTTTATTCATAAATGCTCTGGTTATTACAACCTTCCCCCATTAAGAAATTTTACCCTCAAAATTCACTTTTCCCACACTAAAAAAAATGAGGGTAAATCTACTTTATCACCTACTCTAGTTCTCATATTTCTTATTCAAACTTTTAGTTTCTCCACAACACTTAGACGAGAGGCATTGTCTTATTTCATAGAACTTTTTCTCTATGATCTATGATCTTCACCGGCTTCTCCTCCAAGGAAAGGTAATTCTATAATGCTTCCACCTCAGGATTTAGTACATGTGAGGGATCTGTTATATAATTCCTTAATAGGGATACATGGAATACATCATGTACTTTAGATAGGTTTGGTGGAAGTGTTAGTTGATATGCCACTACTCAGATTCAATGAAGGATCTCAAAAGGGCCGATATACCTTGGACTAAGCTTTCCCTTCTTCCCAAATCTCATCACACTTTTCCATGTAGATATGAAGAGGAAATCGATGTCTCTAGGATCAAACTCTAGGTCTCAGTGAATATTTTCAGCATAACTCTTTTGTTGACTCTGAGAATCTTTGATGTGCTGCTGGATGGTCTTAACCTTCTCCACCATCTTATAGACCATTTTCGGACCTAGAAGTTTTTGTCCCCCAAAATCATCTCAACATGTGATGTTATTCACCTCTTACCATAAAGGGCTTCATAAGGATCCAATTGGATGCTTGTGTGGAAACTATTGTTGTAAGAGAACTCTGCCTAAGGAATATATTGGTCTCATCTGCCTTTGAAGTCCACTGAGCTCTCAAAATGTCCTCAATTGTTTGTATAGTCCTCTCATATTTCCTAACAGTTTGAGGGTGATAATCCATACTGAAGTTCAGCTTCATTATTAGAGCATGTTGGAGACTTTTTCAAAATATATAGTGGAATCTCGGATCTTAATCAGATACAATCAAAAGTGGTACTCAATGCAGCCTTTCCAATTCTCTGATGTATATCAGTGCCAATTTATCTAGGGAGAAATCCTATCAAATCGCAATTAAGTGTTCATTTTTTGTAATACTACCTATGATAACCCATATATCATTGTTTCCTTTGGGTGTATTCAGAATTCTGGTGAAATGTTCCATGGTGATGTTTTCTCATTTCCTTGTCAATATAGGCAATGGTTGCATCATCCACTTATACTTCTTCCATTAAACCTTTACTTGGTCACATACAAGACACTTTGATGTATATTCTGTGATCTCTTTTTTCATGTCATCCCACCAATAGTTCTCTCATAAATCTCGATACATCATTTTGGTTCCTGGTTGAATGAAGAACATCAAAATATGTGCCTCATCCAAAAGTTCTTTCTTTATCTTAGGATTTTATGGAACAAATAGTATTGACCCAAATCTCATAATTCCTTCTTCATTAACATTTAACTATGAGGATTTCCCTTTTCTGATAGTTTCCCATTTCTTCTGAATTCGCACATCATCTTTTTGAGCATCCTTTAACCTTTACAAAAGTAATGGTTGAGAAATCATTTGTGAAAGAATTTATTATTTTCCTTTCTTTATGATTCCCATTTTCATATTATTCAAATCTAAGAAGATAATATCATTTTAAGGTCTTATAGTAAAAAGTGTTGGGTCCTTTATACTTAGATCATCTTCCACCTTATTTGCATTCCTATTACGGTATTGGATTGAGAAGTTGTAATTTTTGATGAGTTCTAATAATTTTTGTTGGAGTATATTCATATATTTCTATGTGAATATATATTTGATACTTTTTTGATCCATATATATTTCACACTTCTCCCAAAAAATATAGTGCTACCAGATTTTCAATGAAAAGATCATAGCTGCTAACTCAAGATAATGTGTTGGATAATTTTGCTCAAGAAATTTCAATTTCCTTGAGGCGTAGTCAATTACATTTTCATTTTTCATCAACACACATCATAATTCCTTCTTTGAAGCATCGATGAAAATTACAAAAAAGATCCCCACTTGTGGGTAGTGTGAGAACAGGGGCAGTGATAAGCCTCTTTTTCAACTCCATGAAGTTTTATCCATATTCATCATTCCAAGAAAACTTGACTCCCTTCAGAGTTAGCTTGGTAAGATGGTTTGACAATCGTGATAAACTTCTCACAAATTGGAGATAATATCCAGTTAACCCAAGGATGATATGAATATCTATCACAGATGTTGGCCTCATCCATCCCTTAATTTTTTTCCTTGTAATGATCTGCAGATATCCCATTTCTTGTGATGATATGCCCCAATAATGAGACTTATTTCAACCAGAACTCACACTTACTATACTTTGAATATAGATTCACCTTTCAAAAGGTCTTTAGAATAGTTCTTAGATGATCCTCATGTTTCTCCTTGGTTTTGGAGTATATTAGAATATTTTCTATAAAGACTACCACAAATTGTTCAAGGTAATCTATAAAGACTCTACTCATCAAGTCCATGAAGATTTATATAGCATTAGTGAGACTGAATGGAACCAATATGAACACATAATGTCTGTACCCTGTAAAAAAAGTAGTCTTGGGGATATCCTCATTCTTCTCCCTTACTTGGTAATATCCCAACCGCAGATCTAGCTTGAAGAATTATTGTGGTCCGCGTAGCTAATCAAACAAGTCATTAATTTGGGTAAAAGGATACTTGTTCTTTATCATGATTTTTTTGAGCTCTCGATAATCGATGCAATGGTGCATTGACCCATCCTTCTTCTTGACAAAGAAGATTGGTGAACCCCATAGTGATGAACTTAGGAATATAAACCATTTATCCAGATTCTCTTGTAGTCATTTCTTTAATTACTAAAGTTCCAAAACATCCATCCTATAAAGAGTCTTGGATATTTTCAATGCACCGGGTATGATATGGATCAAAAATTCAACCTCTCGGCTAAGAGGAAGACCAGAAAATTCCCCAAGAAAAACATCAGTTAATTACCCCATAATAGGCATGTCTTCAAGAATGGTTTGTTCCTTAGAATCAATCATTTGAGCTAGATACTATTTATCATAGGTAAATAATATCTATGATTTAGATTATGGTTCTAAATAATATTCATCCTCCCCCTTGAACTTGTATAGAATTGGGGGTTTATTCTCCATATGGAGAGTGATTTCCCTCTATTCGAAATTTGTGGTGGCTCTATATATGGAAAGATAATCCATGACCAGAATTGCATCAAACTCCACCAAGGAATGTATGATAAGTTTCACCGATAATTTCAATGCACAAATTGTGATAGGGGTGGATTTATATTCATGGGATGAACTAATTTCCCCATTTTCATCTTCACCAACATCTATACTTCCATTCACTATGGTGGTGTTTGAATAGTTCTACTAAAAATTTGTGATATAAAAGAATACATTGAACCATAATAAAAAATTATATTCACTATTCTTGAATGAATAACTAGCGTACCTATCATCACTTTATTGTCAGGATCCACCTCAGTGGTGGTGATGGAAAAATCTTTCCCTTTTTTCCTTGGAGGGGGTTTTTCCTCCTAAAACCCTTAGCTTAGGGCATTGATTTGCAAAGTGTCATGATTATTTAAAGTTGTAGCAATGAACAATGCAATGAGGGTCGAATGGAGAATTCCTTTACTCTATCACATTGATGTGTTCCTTCTATTAGAAATTAATCGCAAGGTCCCCTTCTCTTCCACAAAAAAATCATTTCCTCAATCACCTTAGATAATTTATTGGTTTCTTCTTTTTGCACCTTTGACAAGAGGGGTGCTGGAATTTCCTATCGTCGTTGGATTTAACCATCAGGCTGCCAGAATTAAACTCCACTTTCTATTTTTTATCCCCATGATACCCATAAGATTCACCGATATCCATATCAACTTTGAGGGAACATCAAACAATTTCATCATAGCTGTCAAAGTCACATATTTATTGGGAGTTTTAAATTCTAGGTTTTAGCCCACCAAAGAATCATTCATGCTTGCATTTAGGGGTAGTGACAAAACTATAGGAATATCATGAAAGTATTGTGAAGTTTTCCTTGTATGACCCAATATGTTCATCATCCTTTTTCTTAAGTGCAATGAAATATCTTTCCATATTAATGTGGAGGGTGTGGGTAAAATATTTATCGAAAAACATTTTATAAAATTCCTTAAAATCCATTTATTTGATATCTTCCTCAGTATTTTTATTCTTGATCAATGTCCACCACTGATTTGCTTTACCCTCAATACAATAAACATCCAAAATAACCGTCTCTTGTTCATAATATTAAAGGATAGAGACTCTAATTTCGATGTAATTGATCCATTTCTCTATGATTAAGGGATCAGATGATCCATTGAACAAAGGATGCCTTTGATGTATCAATCTCTAGGTTTTGGGTTTCTCTCTCTTAGGGATTCGGTGATCCTTTTGATCCATATTTCGATTCAAAACTTGAGTTAATCGAGAGAGTATCGTAACAAATTTTTTTATTCCCACTCCCATCGGGTTGGGCATCTCATTGGGGAAATACTCGCATTTCCCTTCACATCAGTTGTTAGCACAATTCCTCCTATTATTGGCCATTGGATAAAGTAAATTGAAAATCTCGGATGATTATCTTAAAAAGTTAAATGCGTGAAAGGAATCCAATGACATTAAAGGGATAACTTATAAATTAAATTTATATCCTTAACTTATGAGTTTCTAGGATTTAGTCTAATTTATCCATGATCTACTTCCTAACATATATTATTATGGGCATTTTTTTGTTCCCTTAATAAAGGTTTGTAATGATTTTATGAATTTACAAAATCATATCCACTGGGAGTGTCGAACCTGGTGTGAAGTAAGTATCGTTATCGTGTACCAGGTCACCCCGAGTCAAGCTAGAACACCTTACCATAGTTGTTTCTTCTAGGTAAATCTTTTCCATAACTACATCCACTTATAGTACCCAGATAGGGGTGTATTTTCTTAATAAACCACCTACTCTATACTTAAAACAATTTAGGAATGTTTTCTTACACTTAATCTTATCCTTAAGGGTTTTCACTGGGGTTTTCTAATCCAAATCCACAAAATAACTAAACATATACTCTGATACCAACCATAACAACCCTGCAATTTATTTCGTATTTAAACATGATTTATTAAATAAATTTCACTTAATAAAACTCAGAAGATAGAGATGTATAGTGTTTTTAGGGATTAGGAAAATTACATAACAACTTAAAACATAAAATATAACATCTTTATTGAAAACTTCTTTTACATGACCACAATATTCCTTTGTACTTAACACTGCATGGGATAACCTGAGGAAATACATGAGAAAAGGGTGATCTACAAATCCCAGTAAGAGAATAAAAATGGAATAACATAAGGAAGACAATTCATGTTTGTCAATAGGTATATCAATGGATAATAAAATAAACATGAACATAAAGTCATGATATAGCTTGATAATTATAACATGGAAATGTGGAAACAACATACAACATGATATTTGAATGAGTCAAGGATCATTACACAAGGATTTTCATGTGTAAATCTTCCTTTCACATGAATTAGCATGAGTAAATCCTCATTTCACATGATGTATCATGATACTAAACATTACTTGATGCATTAGAGTGCTATCAGGGTGCACCCTTAATAATCATTTCATTTTCATTATTCAGTGTACCACATAGATCATTAATTAAACATCATACTATATCCCATGAATAAGGAAAGTAAAATACATATATGTAATTCCCCAATAAATAAATACAAGATCATAAGGTGACTTCCCTTTATAGAGAAATGGGTATGGTGTTCACTACATAATGATTTTATCATGGAAATCGTAGTGCAATTTCTTCAGCATAACAACATCAAATAGAAATTTGTAAAATGGGTAGATGAGATATAAAGGGGTCTCTCATAATTTATTAATGAAATGGACAGTAAGAGGTATAGGTAAGAACTTATACCAACTTAAGATATTGTAAATTTAAGGGTCAAGTCATAAATGAGGGGCTTGATAAAAAGAGGAGAGAGAGAAATCCCTTACAAAATTTCGTCATAGTTAGGGCTTAGGTAAGTGTCCAAATGGGGGTAGATAAATGGTTACTCATTGATATAAAATCAAATGGACAGTAATTAATTGATTATTTAAGGATGAAAATATAACCAATTAAAACTAAAATGACTAATTTCAATCAATGTTCTTGAATTTAAAAGGGGAGAGGAAGGTGATGATTCCTTACAAAATTTTGGCATAGTAACTGGTGTACATAAGGGTTTATAAGAAGGACAAATGAGAGTGAAATGGGGTATCAGAATTAATACATAAAATTTAATGTAAGGGGGATATTTAATTACATATCCCAATATAGGAAAAGAGGACATTAAAAGACATAACATGAACGGAAAACATGATAAAAGAGGAGGGTGGAAGATCCCTTACTTGGATGTGTGACTCCAAAAGCTCATGAGAGGCATTTTGGGAGCTTGGGGGAACATTTGGAGGACTCTAGGGAGTATATAATGGAGTTTTAATGAGCTTCAAGGAGTTTTAGTGAAGATTAATGAGAGATTTGGTGCGTTTATCTAGGAAAATATGGGGATTTCTATACTATTTTTTGTTTTGGACACTACATAATAAAATATTCAAAACCAAAAACCATCACATGATTTTTACCCATGGTTTTTAGAAATGAGGAGTGGTATTAATTTTTTTATGATGAAAATGGTATAACATATTAAATTATTTCCCTTTATTATGTGGAGTTGAGTCACATTCTTAAAGAAATGAATTTAAAATCATATAATATATTATATGTCTTGGAGGATTCATAAGGAATTTAAAAAATAAATCAAAAAAACTAAAACCACATTATTTTAAAGAGAAAAAATATTATTTTCCTGAATATACCTCTTATATTATTTATTAAATTGTTATTGGGATATTATGATTTCACAAAACACACCATATATTTATATGGTATATAATTTTTACCAAAAAATTCAACTGTTTCAGAAAATTATGAAAAATTAACTATTAGATAATTTTGAGGTCCTGATCCCAAAAAAATCATTTTATCTAAATAATTTTCTAAAAATGTGAATTTTCACTTTTAAAATAAATAACGACATTTATTTAAAATTTTCACATTCTGAAAAAATAGTTTTTGAACCTTAATAAAATTTATATTTGAATTCATAAAAATTATACGATCATTTTTATTAATTAATGTAATTTAATAAATATATTTTAATAAAATATTATTTATTTAAAAAATAAATTAATTCATCAAAATATATTTCTTAATTCAATTTGAATATTAATCAAAAATCATTTATAAAGTAACAATAATATTAAAATTATTTTCATTATATTATACATATTAATAATGACAGGGTCTTGATACATATCCCTTTATTACACAAAAATACTCCCTAAGAGTAAGGTGCATGATGGTGGGGCTTTCATGGGGACATTCTGTGAACATTGTTTTGGGCGTGATCTCAACGAGTTTGAACTTCTTCCGTAAACGATTTTGCTCATGCTTAAGTTTTTGGATCTCAAATTAGGATTAGTCTAGGTAAAAAGCCTCGAAACACTATCTCTCAAGGATGCTCCAATAAATGGGCTTCATATGGTACAATCCTACTGGTTGAGGCCATCACTTCCTTTTTCTATGCCAAAAGGATTTATTAAAACCCTATATTTATACTAGTCATGATCATTATTCAATGACGATATTATCAAAGGTAAATATACCTAATGATCATTTAAAATACAATTGGATATAATAATAAAAATAATTTTATGTGTTATATATATAAATATTATATTTAAGTAAATCAGGACAAAGTTAATTTTATTCATAAATGTTCAGTTCGTTATACTATAACCCTAAATTGAGTTCAGTCTTGACCAAGAAAAATTGAAGTCACTACATACCCACCATTAAACCATTACTTTCCCATAAAGGTATTTATTGAAGCCTAAAAGAACATAGATCTCGAACAAATCCATGTGGAAAACAACCCACCACTAGATGAACTTTCTTCGTCTTGAAGGTCTGATCTCTTACCAAACTCATTACAAAACCATTAAGGAATGAAAAATCATCTTTCTCCTACAAATTTACAGACTCATTTTGATCTAGATGTAATCTTATACGGTCATTATTTGATATATTTTACAAATTAATTTTCATTATATTATGGTTATATTTTCTTCTAAAATGGATAATTATTAAATACATTTGTAGGATTTATAATATTTTACTAAGATTCATAATCATATGAATTATTTATAAATTCTAGTCACTTGGTGTATTATGTTCTATGATTTTATTTTTTGAATAATATAGTGAATATTTTACATGATTTAATTTATTATTTTATGAAAAAATAATTTTTCAATTATTGTTGTTTGAAAAGGATAGGATTAGTTGATTACTTTAGTTGACAACTTCTTTGTTTGATTTCATTATCTTGAAATGATAATATATTTCCCAAAAATTCCATGTATCAACTAAATTTAATGGTTTTATTTGATAAATATTATATGGAAAGTGGATTAAAGGTAGGTTTGGTATTTAATTTTTTGGTAATTTTAGTTCTTTTATTGAAAATTACCTTTTGGGTATCAAATGTAAAATCAATTCAATGTTTTTAATGGGGATAATTTTTTGAAATTTTACTTTCAATCATTATAATAAGTTTCAATTTAGATTCTTAAATTATTTAAAAATACTAATTTCTTGTAACTTTGTTTTTTATGGGATTAAACCAACTATTTGGATTTGTTTGATTTTTTTATATAGGATGTTTTCTATTCAATATTCACTTATTCATCAAGTATTCATTATTATGGTAAAATATTCACTAGTTAACCTAAGTTTTAGATTACTTGAATTCATTGGTTTTCATCTTCTGATATGTTTCTAGATAGGGATTCTTTTTTTTATTGGGATTAAGTATAAGAGTGGTAAATTCCTTATGGGTTTAGGTAATGTGTTATTTAATGAATTTTCATGTGAAGGGGCTGGTTTGGTTTGATATATTGGGTAGATGGTGTTTCTTTCTCTTATATAGTGTGAAAATTTAACCCTATATGCATGCCAATGCAGACCAGCATGGGTGTTTGATGAAAAAATTGGAGTTACTGATTGAGTTTGTGGAGTCATGGTAGATAGTAAGTTTTATCAAATATAGTATTTCAATTTTTATTCAATGTGTTCAAAAAAATATTTTGAAGGGAGGATATCGAGATAGATCTTTTGGGAGATGTGAATAGTCAAAGAAATATTGAATTATGAGACATTGTAGGACTATTGGGTTTATGTTTGGACTAGCTCACATCACTGAGTATTGGATAAATTGTATATCGAGAATGTGTGTAACTATAAATGCAATATAGCAGAGGTTCATTGAATATTCTAGGGGATATGTTGGAAGTATAACTATGGTTTTAATTTTATGTTCAATAAATTAAGTTGATATTTTTCTTGGTCATGTAATAGGGGATCATTTATGGGGATTCATTACATTATATAATGAATTGAATCTAGTTTTTTTGGGCTACAGTAATTCCTAATCTTGAGTTCCTTTCCATTTTTTACAGTGTTGGTGAAATCATTTTGATGAAAAGGAGCCCATATGAGGTTTAAGTAAGGATTTAGTTGTAATATGATTTCCTAGTGCTCAACATAGTTCTTTAAATGAGGTTTTTTGGTTTATAATGGTCATGTGCAAGTTGCAATCCAATAAAACAAGCCTCATCATGTGAACCTCCTATATGAAATGTTTTTTTGAAGTAGTTGGGGGTTGTTTTCAACATGGTTCCCAAGTTAATAAAAGTGGAGAGAGATAGTAATGTTGGGTATCCTCTAATTTAGTATTCTATATATAGCTTCCTGGAGACACAAGAGTAATGGTATGAGAGTGTCTACAGTAGTGTGAGGTATCTATGAGGGAATGATGGTCGATTTAATAGAAAATATTAGCTTCCTAAATTTTAACTCCTTTGGATACTTTGTTCTTATTTTGTTTTAAATTATTTATTCTAAGATACCATTTCAAATATGTTTTTGGCTTAATTATTTTGGAGAAAATAGGAACAACCTGGTTTTATATTTTTACCAGTTTACATTTTTCTTTTTATGCGACAATGGTTTATATTTTTTCAATAGTATTCTTTTATTAACTTTCTAGATTCAATGATAGATGATTTTGTATTTAATTAAAAATAATAATTGACATAATTTTCCTCTTTTGTCTCGTGATAAATTGATTCTTGAATAAAATAAGTTATGTTTAATAAAATTTTAATTTCAATTTAAATTATTGAAAATAATTCTATATATTACAAAGGGATGTTGATTTTTTAGTTCAAAAAATATAGTAATAATCCACATAAATGTCAACCTCATATAAAGAAGGAGTTGAGGTTATCCCAAGGGATATTTTCCATGAAATAATTCATTTTAAAATAATGAAGTAATATAATTCTATAAAATGAAAATAAGTTTACCCCAATGTTTTTAAATTTTTTTTCTCTTTAGGTTTGTGGATTTTTTATTATTTAGTTCATTTGATATAGTATCCCATATCATTTTCCTAATGTAACCTTCATTTTAAATCATATACTATTTTATTATAATCTATGGTTACCTTCATTGTTACTCTTTCAGGACTTTTTTTTGAGTTTTTTTCACTTTTCCTAGTCAAAATTTTATCATTATCTCCCTATGTTTCTGACCGTAATTGTCACTATACTAGTTTTAAGTAGTAAAATAAATACATAATTTTACATGTCCTAATGAATCTCATAATATTTTGGAACCATTTTTAGGGGAGACTGGTGATGAGTTTCTTGGGTATTTCAAGATAAAAAAACATGGAAAATAATATAAACATTAAAAATTAGGAAAATAGCTCTAATTAAACCAAAATACCATAAATATTTTATTCTGAATTTTTTTACTACATTTTACATTGAAACCCAAAATCTTTTGGTTGTATGTTTATTCATGTGTTAATTTTTTTGAATATTTTTTCTTATTAATCAAATCATAAAAAAAATATAAAATATCTATAGGATTACTGGAAAACATTATATGAATTTTAGGTATTTGATCAATAGTTTAATTAAGAGCAGTCAAGAGTGTTTTTGCGATTCATGGGATAAGTTCAATGATTTAATTATTTAACATAATGATCATACTTCCCCCTTGAGATTCATTTTACAATATTTTTATGATGGGAAAATGTTGATAAGAAAAACTCTTTGGGAAAACACACTATAGAATTTTTGGTGTATAACAATTATGAATAATTATGGGAGATTTTTATTGATCTATCAATTTAGTATAGTAATAACCCCCAATTTTTTTGATAACTCATCACATATAGAGTCTTTAAATGATATATTGTTTGAATATTGATCATAGGGAATTTTTTTAATGTTTAAATACTAATTTTTTTGAATTCAAAGGAAAACATATAATATAGAGGTTTTGTGTATAGAAAGTGACCAATTACTAAATATTTTTTAGCAAAAATAAAAAAAGTTCAAGAACCTAAAGCTAAAAATCATGTTTTAGAACAAAAATAAATTGGTTGACAAAAAATAATGATAAGGTTAAAATTAGTGTTCTTTTTTTTGGAAGAGAAACCCACCAAACCAAAAATTAAAAATGATTTTTATAAATAGTTTTTTGTGGATTGTGTTATAATGATGGTTCAAATATAAATCATTTATTATTTGTAAAAATATCAACACTCCGGATCATGTATTATTGGAAAATAGGTTGGTTTAAATTGAATTATATAATGATATAAATATGTGAGTGGATTTAGGATTTATTTACAATGCTCAAAAATATTTTCCAAAAAAAATTAAAAAACATCTTTATAAAATATATTTTAAAAATTACATATTTCTCACCTATGTTTCCTTAGATTTTTAGGTATTATTTAATGTAATAATATTAGAGATTATTAATACAGCCTTGTAAGTACCCTATGCACTATTTTCTCTTTAAATGATCATTAAATGGGTCGATTCTATCTTGAATATAAAAGTGGAAAAAAAATTGACAATATATCTTATCCGTTTTCGATGGGGTTTTCTAGGGTTTTGTGGGAGCTTCTAGGGAATAAAGATTATTCACTGGAGGACCGAGACCCCATATAACTATTTTTTCAGAAAAAAATAATTATAAAACACACATTTCTTGGTTCGAAAACTAGGAAGCCAAAAATAAAATCATAATGTAGTTTGACGATGTGGGAAGTCTAGTTTGAGGGTTTAAAACATCTATTTCATGGGGGAAAATTCCGGATTTCAATTATTTCAATAAAAATATTTATGTTAATACAATATGGTTTTTCTTTTTTTGATTTACTATAAAAAGTGACATTCAACTTTCCAAGTGTGCACCGAAGTAAAAATTGATGGATTGGAGCTTAATGGTCACTCTTTTCAAATTGTAGACTTTGCAATATTTTCTTGAACAATAATTATTTATTATAATGGTTGTTTTTTCTTCTTTAATATTTTATTAAAATAGATAAATTAGGATTCATGAAAATCAAAAATAGAAAAAGGGATGGATAATTCAATATAAAAAGACTTCATCGTCTCATTTGAAGGAAGTGTTCATTTCTATTGATCTCATTTAGTGAACATGAAAGTGTTTCTTTTATTATAATTTCTTATGAAAAAACATTTATATATTTGAATCTATGTTGGTTAAGGTATATTTTCACTTGTGATGTATATTTTTAATATTATTCATAATAATAATAATATCACAAAATTTATTTTGGTTTGTTAAGAACTCGTTGGTACCTGGTATAATAATAATACATGTTGATATGCATCCTTTTTTTCAAACATAATGGTTTTTTGAAATCAAAATAGATGATTTTATCATTGAAATGAATTTATAGCATGTTCTGTTTATTTTATATAAATCTTGACATCATAGAGATGCACATATTAATCCTAGTATCTATTATTACACACTTTAAAAGAAATTTTTCATACTTAATTGTATTTATTGGAAATACTCTTGAGCTTCAATATTAACAAGAAACTATTTGAAACATTATAAAATAATTCTTGATGTTTTTTAGTGTACTAAAATTATTTATTACATGTTATAATTCACTATATAAAAGGAATATGATCTTTTGGATTTTATAAAGATCACTAATGATTAACCTTGAACATAATTCACTTTTTTCTCACTCTTTATTCTGACTATTTAAGAATATTGCACCCATGAAATTATCTCATAGTGGGATTACGTTTATAAAACTAAAAAGGTTGTATTTATTTTGTGGATCATGTTGGAAACTAATGATTCCATTTATTTTACTTCACGGGATTCCATGATATCAACCTGGAATGTTATAAATTGTGAAATTTATAGAGATATAATTTAATGGTATATGCCTTCCTGAACCATTAATTTGGTGGTTTTTCAGTTATAGAGTGATAATAGTAGAATAAAGAAGTTTAGGTGGAGTTTATAGTGATATCAAACCTATATTAGTATTTTCATTCCATAAAATATTGGATTATAATGTATGTTTGTAGTTTATGGCTTGAGAAGCAGGTGGTTTATGGCTTGTATGTGGTGAGGTGTAGAGTGTAAACTGGGTTTACACCATAAGAATGGAATTTATGGTGTATGTTTAATTAAGACCCATGTACCATGTTTTTCATAATAAGTTGAGTTTTTTAAGGTTTTACAGATTGATGTTTAGTTTTATGGCATAATTTTTTAATGATGTGGAACTTACAACACAAATGAGGGACTTATGTCGTATGTCATATGACTTATAACCTATTAATATATCTTTTTTGAATGATTATTTTATCATTTTTTCATCCTATCTTTAATTTTGGGGGCATCCTATGTGGTTTTTATATTTCTTCTATCCCCTTTCCTATTTCTTTATTCTCCATTTTTTAGTGATCGAGTTCTTATGATCCATGATAAGTTCTTCTCTATCCTCCATTGTTTTCCTTCTATTATTCTTTCAAGGATCCTCTATTGAATTTTTTTCATTTGGGTGTGTTTTAAGTGATGTTTTGATTATACCTTGATATAATGTTGGTTGATATGTGGATTCTCCTGTATTTGTGGTTTGAGGTCTATTTATTCTTTGCCTTATGGTGCGTAGCGATATTAGAAAGCTTCATTGAGGTAGGGGATCCTCATTCTCACCTGATTACATTTTATGTGTGGGATTTAAATTCTTTTTATTTCATTTTGGTGGAATGTAAGTGTTTACATAAGAAATATTATTAATTAATATAATTAATATTGATGGGTATGGGGATATATCACAATATTTTCCACATTGAATTATATTATTGATAATGGTTTTCATGATTGTTTCCAATACTAAAAATAACAGCTTTTTGAATCCTTGTTTGTATTTTAGATGGTATATATTGAAACACTTATTGTGTTATTGTGTGATCGTACCTTGAATAAAAGGCTAGATAATTTATATTTGTCTAATAAATTATTTTCCCATAGAAACATGGTTTTTGTGATGATAACCATGTAAATAAAGAGGTAATGTGAAAAAATCCCCTAAATAAATGTGGATGCTAGTGTGTGTTTCTATTGTGAATTTTTGTGTTTCTTGTGTTTCAATATGTGGTTTGGGTAATTTTCTATGTGGTGATAGAGTTGAATGGATGGTTTGTGTAATGTTTTTGGTTGTGATGTGATGCGGTAGTAAGTTGGCATGGATTCATTATGGGTAAGTCTATAATGTGGTGCATAATGGAAGTGATGTCCCTAGTTGTAGTGTGGTTTTAATGTCTAGAGGTTGTGATGTGGATTTCTTGTCATTGGAATACTAATTTTGAACAAATATATCCCATGTAATTTAGGTTTTTATGATCTCAAATATTCCTCGTACTTTACTGATGAGCTTGTTTTTTATGTGTTTTCATCAAGTTTTATCCTATTATTATGTTTTCATCAATTAATTTAATTAAGTATGTTTTCTAGAAATTTTTACATGAAATATTCCAAAGACAATAAAATGAGATATGTGATGTTTCTAGATACATGGTGAAAACAAATATGTCGTGTAATTGGCTACGTCAATCGCTTATATAAAGGAATCATCTATATCAATCAACTACATCGCAGATCAGCCTACATGGAAGTCACCTATGTTGACAAGATCATATATGTGAGAAATCATATTCATAGATCATTCATCTATGTGAAACTGTTATGTGGGGTAATATCTTATGTGAATCACCTGTGTGGTCAAATAGGATACATCATTTCAATTGGAAATTTCACTTTTGTCTATAAGAGTAAAAATCCCACATGATTCAATTTGGCTATGTGAAGTGAAATCGTCTGTGTGGATTCAAATATGCAATCAGATACATCTTTCTGTAAGTTGGTATTTATTACCATTGAAACATTAAAGTTATATTTTAATGCTACTACAAAATCTTTAAATTCTCTATTAACTATTAAAGGTAAAATAAATTACAATAAGATCTAAGTATTGATACATAAGACAAGTACAATGATAGTTTATTTATTTCTACTATTGTCGAGGTATTTCAAGGAAAAAGATGTGTCACTGATCAACGGTTCTATGAATCAAGTTTTTTTGTTTAAATAAGAAGAATTTCATACATTTTCAAGAAGGTAATTATTCATGAAAATAATCCTTAATTGAGAATAAATATTAAAAAATAAGAACCAAAGTGAATAAGAAAAATCGAGAACTCTTTCTCTATAACTCTCTATAACGATCCTCTATTTTCTATGAAAATGTGTAGGAAAAGTATCATATCATCATATTTTTCTTATTGATGGTCCTTTTGAGTTCAAAATAATCTCCTTGAGCTTCTTATCCATTATATAGTCTCTTATTAAGAACTCTTATTTTCTATTAGTTTCATAATAAAACAATAAGCTAAAATCTATAAAAACTCTCTTTGTTTATCGCCTTTCATTGTAGAGGTTTCCAAAAAAAGGACCATTGAAGGATATTGATTCCAAAGACTTATGGGATACCAATTGAAATATAGTATGATTTTACCAAGTGTCAACTTCTAGCACTCAGTCATACAGATCTTGAAAAAATAGCTGGCAAGACATGGAAAAAGAACCGGTCTAGTGAATATCATCACCCTATAAACCATTATAAATATTTGTGTTTGTTTATATTATTTATGATTTTATTTCCCCTTCATTCCTTTTGAAATAAAATGTTAGAAGTTATTCATAAATTATAGAGGGTGGTTTTTCTAAGTGAATAAAAATTTTAAGAACACAATTCACCCCTCTTGATTCTTAATATGGCCAGTCTCTGAAAAAAATTATTATTAGAGGTTTAAATTCTTAATTTCTTAGTTATAAAGGGTTAAAATCTAAATACATCATCAATAACATCCTCTATGACTAAAAATAGAGAAGGTATTTCAACTATTATATAACCCTATTTCAATTGTCAGAATTATGGATGTTGGAAGGCATAAATAAATATATTTCTAAGGAACCTTGGTCTGATGGTTTATCTTTAATCCATGAATCCTTGTGAAATTATAAAAACTAAACCAAAGACTTAGTGTGTGTATAATGAAGTAATATATCATATAAATTCAAACTCTATGAATGATATAATCTGTGGATTAGGTTCAGATGAGTTTAATAGAGTTTCTCAATGCCAAACAACTTATGAATGTGAACTAAAGTTTTAGTTACTTATGAGGGAATATATAAAGTGTATACTCTAATATATTATACTTCCAAAATAAATATAGAAACTTTTATAATGATAGATCGATATACTATCACACAATTTAATGGAAGAGTTAAAAAATTGTAAATAATGTTTTTTTTAAGGGAACCTATTACTGGACCAGATCAAGCTTTGAAATTGGTCAGAATACTACCACTAATGTGGAGTGGTATTTCTGCTTTTATCAGACAATCAACATAGGGAAAAAATCAAATTAAAATATCTTATCAGTACTCAGATAATGTATGAGGTATATTTAGAAGTTGAAGCTAGAAAACATAGGTTATTTAAGAAGAAGAAGAACGCTTATTAAAAGTCTCAACTTGAATTTATGGTAAGAATTGTATAGAAATTCAAATAGATGATTCATATGATGAAAATTATTCGAGTATCACTTACTTAGACAATGATATTTTTACATTTTCCATAAAATTAAATATGTTTTATAAAAATTTAAGAGGTTTTAAGAAACCTTTCATCAATTATAAGAAGTTTGATGGAAATTTTTGAAAGTAAGATGTTATGAATGCAAGAATCTTGGAGGTATCAATCATAATTTTATATAGATTCAAGATAATAGGAAGTTGGAAAAGAAATAATTCAATAATGTTTTCTACAAGAACAAGAATAAGAAATTCATGAAGGTAACATGGTGTGCTTTAGAGGATTCTAGTGATGTTTTATCTTCAAAAACAGAAGCTGAACATTATAACCAGAAATTCAATGTGTATTTTATGGTATATAAAGATGAGGTAAATTCTTTTTATTCTTCTAAGCATGATGTTGAATCAAAAAATGATAATTAATCATTTTATGAACTGAATGAATATTTTTTCCAATTATAAACTAAGTAGTAATATTTTAAAAAAGAAGAAGAAAACTCTCAAAAAATAATATGAATTGATTGTTAATGAAAAAGAAGACTTAACTAAATGAATTTTCATTTTAAAAAAAACTAGAAAATTATACTACATCAACTGTTAAACAAGGAACAAAATTAAATAATTGAAAAAATATGTTTGAGACATTAATGATGTTTCTAGTGAATTTTCAATAGGTGAAAATTATTTAAATCGAATTCTTGGAAACAATAAAACTCATGAATATAAATTTGGAATAGGAATT
The DNA here is from genome assembly GCA_963277665.1 of Viscum album. NCBI lineage: Eukaryota > Viridiplantae > Streptophyta > Magnoliopsida > Santalales > Viscaceae > Viscum > Viscum album. The sequence goes on from OY728167.1 coordinate 407,397,115, forward strand.
AAAGGGGAAAACCCAAATTTTTACAAAAACTATTTTGTAACTAGTTCCATGAATATTGTAACTCCCTGACCCCAGTTACCCAGAGTCGGTGCATTATTACGTATCATTGGAATTATCAAAAATGATCAAGTCTTGAAAGACCGATTAGTTTAGTAGTCTTGGAAACACTGGATATATTCATAAGTATTACATTACATCATAAGGTAAAAAAACTATAAAAAAATCTTGTCTTAATATCCTCTCATACTATCCTTGTAGGTCATTCATAAATTACTTCTTCACATCCTTGGAAAAATAAAACATTGAAAGGGGTGAGCTCAGATGCTCGGTAAGGAAAACAATATAGCATAAGCTTTCATAGATAAGCATAAACACTTAAAGCAATTTATAACAAAAACAAAAGCCTTTAAAACTTGAACTTCAGCATAATATGGAAAAGATAAAATTAAATAATTCCATTTACTTATTCACATGGATATTCTACTAGTCTAACAATCACATGAAATATCAATAACCACTTTCAAAATGATAGAATGCATAATTCCATACTATCATAACCACATAGCTAAGGCCTCGTGCAAAGACTAAAAATAAGATTTTGTCAAGGCCTTGTGCCAAGACACTAGTTTGTCTCATGAGACCGAACGATGCATCGAGGAGCTATAGCAGGCTCCACCCATCACTTACTTAGTCTAATTCATTCCTCATATGAACAGGTTTAAACATAACATAAACATTCATATTAAAACTAGCATACGAAATGTCAATACTTTATCCACAAACCATGAATGGTATAAAAATAGCACATCCACAGTCAAACATAACTCATTCAATACAATATGGAAGATTGTATTGTATAATATTAACCTCAATCGAGAATAATGAAGGATATTGACATAGATGAAAATAATCATCAAAATTATTTGAGAGAAATATCCCCCTTTTTCTTGAAATCATTTAAAAGTACCACTATTTGTCAAGAAGACATTTAAAAATAGATTTTTGAATCAAAGTGTCACATACCACATTGAAACTTTTAAAAGGAGTTTTAATTTTAAAACATTAATTTCCATATAAATAAATCCTTAAAACCATTTTTAAAACATGGACATTAATGAGCAAGATTTAGAAGAATAAGTCTTCAAACATTTAAAAATGGTATTTTAGTTTGAGTTTCTAACCAAAAGAGAGACACTGGAATACAAGTAATTGAGGTAATCAAAACTTTATAATATCATGAGAATAAAGGGATTCATGATATACTATGTCAAAGTACATTATATACACCACATAAAAGTGATTTGGTGTATAACAACAAAGAAGTCTCAATGAAATGTAAATTGAGATAAAATATCTCCTAAAGGTCGTATCCTTAGGTTAAGGATAAATCAACGACATAATTATGTGTGAAAAATATAAATACCTTAAATATGATTGGATATTCAGTGTAAAACAATCAAATGACATTCACACATATTATAGTAAAAACAACACCAATGAATTTGATGTTTATCTCAACAAGCCGAGATTGAGTAAAAATTACTCTTATCAAGTTCATACCGATGACTTGAGAATTTATAAATGGAGTGATTATGTGTATAAAAATTATATCCACAGAAAGGGGAGTGGAAATTATGACATAATCAAATGAATAGTGATTCGACACATAATCTTGGAGTAAAATAATCAATGAAGTATGCGTAAAGCCGAATGAGTGGAAATTGAAATTTCAAATTCCCTTATCAATTTGGTAACTTATGAAACATTCACCCATGAAAGAAGGATCATACAATGATGATGTAAATACCCATAAATTAAAGTATATTACACAATGAATACAATCATGGGCAATATACATACACCACATGAAATAAATAAGTGGTGAACAATGGAATTCTCACGAAATTAAGAGTGAGATAAGAAACCCCTTACTTTGTACATTTTCCTTGATCGAGGGTAGGTTAAACTCCTGTATAATGGTGAAATAATTTTTATTGAATTATACAAGTATAATATGCATTAATATGATATCATATATGTTCTTTTAGCACTGATTTGTTAATAATATCTTAGAATTATCGTCGTTTCGGGTGTTAACGAGTTCATTTTCCTTTATATTCTTTGTTATTTGAGCCATATTTGTTATTAATGGGATGTATATTATTCATATGCAGAATTTATCAAATATTTAAATATTATTTTTAATCATTAAATGAGAATTAGTCTTGAATGGATACGATGGATAATGAATCTCATTGCGTTCGTGGAGACGGAAGTCCGTACGTACGCACGAGTGAAAATATCATTATTTTGATATTAAAATAATATTTAATTTGAGTTTATATCATATATACAGAATAATTATCATGTTATATTTATTATTTACATTAATTACACATCATTATTAAAACCATCCAAATAAAAATGTTTTGAATAACAATTACACCACGACGTGGAGACGGTAAGCCGTACGTACACACGTATGGGGACATGTCATTCCAAGGATGGATAGAATACTGAAATATGGTTGTACCATGTTTATAATAACATAAATTTATATATAATATACTGGAGTTATTATTTTATTATGGTAATAACAAAGAAATAAGAAGTGGAAGAAGAAAGGAACTTGAAAAAGGGTGGTGAAATCATTACCTCTTCTACGGGTTCTTCCTTTTGATTTGATCAAAAGGGATCCTTTGGTTGGTTTTTTGACTAAAGTAAGGCCTCTAGGATTAAGTTAGGTACTTTGAGAGAGTATTTGGGCAGGTTTCGGATGAACCAAAAGGCTTTTAATGTGTTAATTAATGAGAAGGGTGAGTTCCCTTTTATAAGAGGGGTGAGGGGCGCCTTTGGAAAAGCTAGAAATATTATTTTATAATAAATTCATATTTGGTTTAGAATGGCTCCAAAGTGGATTATTTAGAGGTTAAGGTGGGTATAGGTATAAAAACACTAAACCAATAGGATTTAGACAGGTTTGTGTTACTATATTAACCTTATCTTTAAGTATTAACTCTTAGTTAATTAGTTTCACTTTTACAATGTCTCTTTGAATTTTTATATTATATGGTTAATAAATTTACTATATACATCCAAGAGACCCCAAAGTGGTCCATTAATGATACATATATCATGATATAAGTCTATTGGCTGAACCTTTGATTTTTAATAATTTAATATCAATTAATAATATAATATTTGTTTTAAAAACTCTTTTATGTCAATTTTGACACTATTCAATAATTGATTTTTGTAAAACTCATAACAGAATTATTACTTCGGATAAAGTTAATTAAATCAATACTAACATGTCATATTAACCTATAAAATTATTTTTATTTACAAAAAGTCTCAAATTAAATTTATTTGGGTATTTATAATATCAATTATTCTAATTTTTCATTAATTAGGTAATTACTGCATCACCATTGTGTCATAAATAAATTAAATTATTTAATGTCTAAAAAATATAAATAAAATACCATTATGTAGGAAATATTTTTATATTTATAATGAATATTTATAGTCGAAAATCCAACATATATAACCCTATGTAAAATTTGTTTTGCTAAAATATATATGCTTATGTCAATTTTGTATTTATTTTAACTTAATTAAAATAAAGTGTCATTATCACTTACAAGTGGCTCCATGGGATCCCAAAATCAACCCAAAGATTACCATGGTGTGAAATGTATCCACAAATAAGGTTAGGACATGTTTTAGGGTAATTTATTATTATTATAATATTATTTGTTAACCCTTATTTACCGGATTTACCCTTTAACCATGGTAAATAAAATATTTACTGAAGTAATTATTCAAAATGTATAAAAATAAAATTTACCTATTTACACAATTTGGACATAATGATTCCAAATATGGAATCCATTTTTTCAAATTCAAAACATATAAGTGGCAGAAATTAATTTAAAATTAATTCCCGTTGTTAAAACAAAACGCGTGTTTTTAAGAGATAATAACTATCAAAAGATTGGCACTTGTTTATGTCTGGTTTAATTGTGAAATTATGTCCAATGAAAAACATTGAATTAAATGGTAAAAATATATTCTAAATATACTTTAAAACCACTCAAATTCATAATTTATCAATATTAATTATTTCGATTAAAAAAGTTGTTTTTAATTAAAATTTAGTAATTTTCACTATTCATCAAAATATGAAAGTTATCTGAAAAGTACCAAAAATTTACCCTCGGATAATTTCAATATTCCGAATCCAAAAATGAATTCCATTTTGACAGATAGAATTTATAAAATTTCAAAAAGTGGGTATTACTATTCATAAAGGCTACTTTGATTGGTCGAGGTGTGTTAGAACTCGAAGTTGCGTACAACACACACTACTGTATTAATCAAATAGAAGCGTACCGTGGAAGATTGGGGTGTTACATTCTCCCCTCCTTCAATAAATTTCATCCTCGCAATTTTTAAAATTGGTCATTTGAATATAATGGAAAGTCCCACATCCGAAAAAGATTCAATAAAACTATCACTTTAAAAGAAAGAAAGAGAAGTACAAAGGTCACTCAAGATAACCTATACTAGTATTCCATGTAGAAAAACATGGATATGGATGATAAAATAAGTTTCAATTTCTGATGGAGATGGATAGAAAACATGATCAGGAGAAAGTTAACAATAAGAAAACCACAAACTTGTGATGGGACAAACGGTCATTAGTTTCCCAGTAGGAAAAGTAAATGGACAACATTTTTATAATTTTTTTAAGATACATTACATAAAGATGAAGAATTAATTTTTGAGATTGACTAAGAACATAAAGAGATATACTTTTTTTTGTAAAGTTTCGTTCTTTAATAAATTCCTACTACTAACTCATTTTTAAATGATGAGTATTCAAGAAGACTTGGTCACACTGGAAGAGATAGAATAAACGTTTTATAGAATCACATGATCCACAAAAGATAAACCATATATTTACCTTGTCTTTAGAGATTAATCAAAATCAAAATGGTTACTATAAGATCTAATGATCCCCCAAAAGGATATTCCATTAGAGAAAGAAACACTAATCTTAATTTGTAAAATTAAACCAACAATACCCCAAAGTTAAATAAATAGCATTCAATAAATAATTGTCCTTAAAATCCTTTAATAAAATCCAAAATAATATTGAAACTCAAAACTTAGAAGAATTTGGTTATGTAGTCTTCCACGTTAAATGGTATCTCTAAATGACATCAATTACTCTTAAAGTCACATACTTAAAAGTAATAAACCTAATCACATATTATCTATTATAGGTTAATCATTTCCATAAATAACCCAAATCACTATAAATCCACAATAAAAACATAGATAAAAATCCACCATTACTCCTCAAATGAAATCCCATAGTATTCTATTTTCCATGGGCATATAGTGTCCCTGACAAAGCGAACATCTTCCAAAATAACATTTATCACTTAATCACCAAATCATTTTCCTATACTAAGGGTATTAACTTGATAAGAAATAAGATCCCAAATCAAATTATTATTGATTAATAAAATCATTTAACTAAAAATAATAGTCACATTAACCAGGGACTTCACGTAGTCCAGTGGTAGGCGATAAATCCCAATCGCAATTTGGTTGTGGGTTCGATTCCCACAGCTTTGTTCGATGCGACGGGTTGTCACACGGTCTGCGTGTTTTCCTTTTTCAAAAACTATATTTTACAACATTACCAAAATGAGATAAATTCCTCAAAATAACCATAACATAATTTAACCACAAACGTTATCTCATACCTTTCATTTTCATCCCAAATTATAATAACTTGTAATTGCCTCAAACCCAATGATCATATAAAACCAAATGGTAATTTATAACTATATCCACAAGAGAAAGGTTAATTCTTCATAAAATATCATTCTCACATGGAAAACTGTAGGTTTACAAATACGAGAGAAAATTATTCCAAAGTAAACCCATCAACAAGGAGCAGTAATACTTTTTGAACATTTCTCCAACCATTTATCTCCACATAACTTCTTCTTTGACCAAGAAAATATCCTATATAATAGGGCATTCACTTGGGTAATGTCCAGGTCCCCTATATTTATGGAAAATGACTGTAAATAGATTCTTGGGACCATTTTTATCTTCTTCCATAGTACTCTTCATTTTTTCGGCAATTATTTACTTTATGTCCTTCCTTCCCGCATGTAAAGCATTTCTTTGTTCCATTGAGACACTTTCCTAGGTGTCTCCTTCCATAATTCCTACATGATGGAAATTTAGTATTCCTTTCTCCATGGTCTCCACTGCTGGAGCTCTTATCACTCATCACATTCCTCTTCTTTGTTGAGTCCGGGAATTGAAAAATATATATATTGTTGATCATATTTTTGGAAAATTGATTTGGCATGAAGATGATATCTTGTACGCCTATCAACATTCCATTTTGTTGCTCATTTCCACTACCATTCCCACCTTGTACATCATTCTCAAAGTCACTATGAGTTCCATGGAATCTATCCATTGACTAAAACCAGAAAGCATTGTGTGAGTAACAATAGTCATAAAATTATTTAGAGAATATCATGTCACTATATTCTTAATTTCAAACACATTAGGATTAACCAAAGTTATTTAATCTCATCTTATATATAATACTTCAAATCAGTTTGTAAGGAAAATGTAAATTATCCTAAGCATATCCCCTGGGAGTTTCGTAACCAAGAGTGCAGCAAGGCCCGTTGTCGTGCACCAGTTCCCATTCGAGTCGAGCTCAAATCGGTGTTTTCAGGTTTTACCCCTAGGTACATCTGTGCTAGAGCCGCCTCTACCAGCTCGTATCCAGACATAGAGGTATTGCTCGTAAAACACACAAAATATCTACAATACCAAAATTCTAGGAAGTTCTTCTATACTAATCCTCAAAGTCCATCTTAGTTCTATGTGCTCTAATCAGAGTTTATCTAAATCTAGCTTCAAGGTTTGTACTAAACTTCCTCTGATACCAACTGTAACGCCCCAACCCCAGTTACCCATAGTCGGTGCATTATTACGTTTCATTGGAATTATCACAAATGATCAAGTCTTGAAAGACCGATTAGTCTAGTAGTCTTGGAAACACTGTATATATTCATAACTCTTACATTACATCATAAGGTAAAAAAACTACAACAACATCTTGTCTTCATATCCTCTCATACTATCCCTATAGGTCATTCATAAATTACTTCTTCATATCCTGGGAAAAATAAAATATTGAAAGGTGTGAGATCAGATGCTCAGTAAGGATAACAATATAGCAGAAGCTTTCATAGATAAGCATAAACACTTAAAGCAATTTATAACTAAAACAAAAGCCTTTTAAACTTGAACTTCAGCATAATATGGAAAAGATAAAATGAATTAATGCCATTTACATATTCACATGGATATTCTACTAGTCGAAAAATCACATGAAATATCAATAACCACTTTAATAATGATGGAATGTATAATTCCAGACTATCATAACCATATATCTGAGGCCTCTTGCCAAGACTACAAATAAGATTTTGTCAAGGCCTTGTGCCAAGACACTAGTTTGTCTCATGAGACATACCGATGCATCAGGGAGCTATATCAGGCTCCACCCATCACTTACTAAGTCCAATTTATTCCTCATATAAATAGGTTTAAACATAACATCAACATTCGTATTAAAACTAGCATACGAAATGTCAATACTTTATCCACAAACCATGAATGGTATAAAAATAGCACATCCACAGTCAAACATAACTCATTAGATACAATATGGAATATTGTATTGTATCATATTAACCTCAATAGATAATAATGAATTATATTGGCATAGATGAAAATAATCATCAAAACTATTTGAGAGAAATATCCCCCTTTTCATGAAATCATTTAAAAGTCCCACTATTTGTCAAGAAGCCATTTAAAAATATATTTTTGAATCAAAGTGGCCCATACCATTTTAAAACTTTTAAAATGAGTTTTAATTTTAAAACATTAATTTCCATATAAATAAATCCTTAAAAGCATTTTTAAAACATGGACATTAATGAGCAGGATTTAGAAGAATAAGTCTTTAAAACATTTAAAATTGGTATTTTAGTTAGAGTTTCTAAAAAAAGAGAGACACTTGAATACAAATAATTGAGGTAATCAAAACATTTTAATATCATGAGAATAATGGGATTCATGATATACTATGTTAAAGTATATTATATACACCACAAAAAAGTGATTTGGTGTATAACAACAAAGAAGTCTCAATGGAATGTAAATTGAGATGAAATCTCTCATAAAGGTCGTATCCTTAGGTTAAGGATAAATCAACAACATAATTATGTGTGAAAAATATAAATACACTAAATATGATTGGATATTCAGTGTAAAACAATCAAAGGACATTCACACATATTCTAGTAAAAACAACACCAATGGATTGGATGTTTATCTCAACAAATCTAGATTGAGTAAAAATTACTCTTATCAAGTTCATACCGATGAATTGAGAATTTATCAATGGAGTGATTATGTGTATAAAAAGTATATCCATATAAAGGGGAGTGAAAATTATGACATAATCAAATGAATAGTGATTCCACACATAATCTTGGAGAAAAATAATCAATGAAGTATTTGTAAAGCCGAATGAGTGGAAATTGAAATTTCAAATTCCCTTATCGATTTGGTAACTTATGAAACATGCACCCATGAAAGAAGGATCATAAAATGATGATGTAAATACCCATAAATTAAATTATATTACACAATGAATACAATCATGGTCAATACACATACACCACATGCAATAAATAAGTGGTGAACAATGGAATTCTCACGAAATTAAGAGTGAGATAAGAAACCCCTTACTTTGTACTTTTTACTTGGTCGAGGGTAGGTTAACCTCTGGTATAATGGTGACTTTTATTTAATTATACAAGAATCATATGAATTAATATGATATCATATATGATCTTTTAACATTTATTTTTTAATAATATCTTAGAATTATCGTCGTTTCGGGTGTTAACGGTTTCATTTTCCTTTATATTATTTGTTATTTGAGCCATATTTGTTATTAATGGGATGTATATTATTCATATCCATAATTATATCAAATCTTTAAACATTATTTTTAATCATTAAATGATAATTAGTCTTGAATGGATACGATGGAGAATGAATCTCATCACGTTCGTGGAGACGGTAGTCCGTACGTACGCACGAGCGACAATATCATTATTTTGATATTAAAATAATATTTAATTTAATTGTATATCATATATACAGAATAATTATCATGTTATATTTATTATTTACATGAATTACACATCATTATTATACCCATCCAAATAATAATGTTTTGAATAACAATTACACCACGACGTGGAGACGGTAAGCCGTATGTACGCACGTATGGGGACATGTCATTCAAAGGATGGATATAATACTGAAATATGGTTGTACCATGTTTATAATAAAATCATATTATATATAATATACTTGATTTATTATTTTAGTATGGTAATAACAAAGAAAGAAGAAGTGGAAGAAGAAAGGAACTTGAAAAATGGTGGTAAAATCATTACCTCTTCTTCGGGTTCTTCCTTTTGATTTGATCAAAAGGGGTCCGTAGGTTGACTTTCTGACTAAAGTAAAGCCTCTAAGATTAATTGAGGGACTTTTAGAGAGTATTTGGGTAGGGTTTGGCCGAACCAAAAGGCTTTGAAGGTGTGAATTAATGAGAATTGTGAGTGCCCTTTTATAAGAGGGGTGAGGGGCACCTTTGGAAAAGCTAGAAATATTATTTTATAATAAATTCATATTCGGTTTATAATGGATCCAAAGTGGATTATTTAAAGGTTAAGGTGGTTATAGGTCGAAAACCACTCAACCAATAGGATTTAGATAGTTTTGGGTTACTATATTAACCTTATCTTTAAGTATTAACTCTTAGTTAATTAGTTTCACTTGTACAATATCTCTTTGTATTTTTATATTATATGTTTAATAAACTTATTATATACATCCAAGTGACCCCCAAGTGGTCCATTAATGATAAATATATCATGATATAATTCTATTTGCCAAAACCTTATATTTTTAGGAATTTAATATCAATTAATAATATAATATTTGTTTTAAAAACTCTTTTATGTCAATTTTGACACTATTCAATAATTGATTTTTGTAAAAATCATAACAGAATTATTACTTAGAATAAAGTTTATTAAATTAATCTTAACATGTTATATTAACCTATAAAATTGTTTGTATTTATAAAAAGTCTCCAATTACATTTATTTGGGTATTTATAATATCAATTATTCTAATTTTTCATTAATTAGGTAATTACTGCATCACCATTGTGTCATAAATAAATTAAATTATTTAATGTCTAAAAAATATAAATAAAATACCATTATGTAGGAAATAATTTTATATTTCTAATGAATATTTATAGTTTAAAATCCAACATATATAACCCTATGTAAAATTTGTTTTACTAAAATATATATGCTTATGTCAATTTTGTATTTATTTTAACTTAATTAAAATAAAGTGTCATTATCACTTACAAGTGGCTCCATGGGGTCCCAAATCAACCCAAAGATTCCCATGGTCGAAAATGTATCCACCAATAATGTTAAGACACATTTTAGGGTAATTTAGTATTATTATAATATTATTTGTTAACCCTTATTTACCGGATTTACCCTTGAACCATGGTAAATAAAATATTTACCGAAGTAATTATTCAAAATGTATAAAAATAAAAGTTACATATTTAAAAAATTTGGACATCATGATTCCAAATATTTAATCCATTTTTCCAAATTCAAAACACAGAAGTGGCAGTAATTAATTTAAAATTAATTCCCGTTGTTAAAACAAAAAACGTGTTTTTAAGAGATAATAACTGTCAAAATATTGGCACTTGTTTATGTCTGGTTTAATTGTGAAATTATGTCCAATGAAAACATTGAATTAAATGGTAAATTAATAATTTATCAATATTAATTATTTCGATTAAAAAAGTGGGTTTTAATTAAAATTTAGTAATTTTCACTATTCATCAAAATATGAAAGTTATCCAAAAAGTACCAAAATTTCACCCTAGGCTAATTTTGATATTCAAAATCCAAAAATGAAGTCAATTTTGAGAGATAGAATTTATAAAATTTCAAAAAGTGGGTATTATTATTCATAACGGCTACTTTGATTGTTCGAGGTGTGTTAGAACTCGAAGTTGCGTACAACATACGCTACTGTATTAATCAAAGAGAAGCGTACCGTGGAAGATTAGGGTGTTACAAATATAAGTCTTTCAAAAAATACTAGTTTTCATTTTTGTGATCTAGGAAGCTATACAAATAACTAATTTTTGAGAAAACCATAGTTTTTGGGTGTTCAAAAATTTCTTTTCCAATTTTTTTCCAATGTTCAATACTATGTGTTTTGGACAACACAAAGGGTTCTTAATTATTTAGTTGCAAACCATGCTCGACCAATAAAAATATAATTAGCAAAATATTTTCTTATTTAATTTCTATTTATAGGTAAAAGTATCCAAGTCCTCTAATGATAGATTATATATTGAAAGTGTATTCTCAAGGAAAAGAGGTGATGTTCTGCCCAAGACGCCTCGGTACTCGCATTTGAAATGATGGAATGGTTCCAAATTTTGAATTTGGATGTTTGAATATGTATTTGGATTGTTTGTTTGTGATTTGGGATAAACCGGTTTTGAGAAAATGAAAAAAAATGATTTCCAGCAGTATTCTCAAGGAAAAGAGTGGAGATTTATCTAATTTTCACTCCTTAGAAAAGATAGATGGAGTTCTTGTCACTTTTGGTGACAATGCTAAAGGAAAAATTATGGGGGTTAGATCTATTATTAATATGAACTCTGTCCTTATCAATAAAGTTTTATATATGGAAGGTTTAAAGTGTAATACTATAATAATCTCTCAACATTATGAGGAAGGGTATTTTGTTGATTTTTTTAAAAATGCTTGTTCTTTTGTTATGGATAAAATTATTAAATTTAAGGCAACACAAATAGAAAATGTATATACCCAAGATCTTTATTCTTTGAGTATAAAAAAGGTAAACTATTTAAATGTTAAGTCAAATGGTTCATAGATATGTCATAGATGATTGGTACATTTTAATGTTTATTCTTTGATAGCATTTTCCAAAATGAATTTAGTTTCAGATTTACCGCTACATAAATTGAATAAAAAGAAGTTATGTGATTCATGTCAAATGGGAATGAAACACAAGTTATCTCTTACACTAATTAAATATTTTTCTACTTATATACCCCATGAAATTATTCATTTGAATTTTTTTGGTCAATATATAGTTGAAAGCCTAGTAGTAAAATCTATTGTTTATGTTTTAGTCAATTATTTCTCTATATTTACCTAGTTTTCATTTTAAGTGTTAAAAGTGAAGTTTTTTTATAAGTTTTTTCAAACTGGTTCAAAAATAGAAATATTCCTAAATTAGATCTTTATGAATTGACTGTGGAGGATAATTTGAAAACCTTGAGTTCAATGCCTATTGTATAAAAAATGATTTAAATTATACCTTTTCTTCCCTCATGAAACCTCAAAATAATGGTATTGTTGAAAGGAAGAATGCGAATTTTCAATATATTACTAGAACTATGATATGTGAATATAATCAGAGTAATCATTTTTGGGCTAATTCCATGAATACAAAATTCAATGTCATAAAAAGAAATCTAGTTATACCTATTTAAAAGAAAACAATCAATCACCTATGGAATAATAGAATTATGAATGTTGGATAATTTATGATTTTTGATGAAATGATTATATTATAAACATTAAGTAAAATCCTCATATGTTTGATCCAAAATCTGATGAAGGAATCCTCCCAGGATATTTTACTACTTGACTAAAACTTCTTTTTTTATTTTTCAAATAAGTCACTTTTTGATTTAGTGATAACCGAACAAGCAACGGGAAGAACAATCAAAGGGAACCATAAGTGGGTCGGGCTTGGAACCACGCCCAAGTTCATACTTTCCCAAAAGAGAAACCAGACAAAAAAACCAAAATCACTTTGGGGAAAAGTGGGAATCAGGGAAAACGGATAACTAGACAGACTCGCCAAACATCCATGGACATAGCACTTAGGACCAGATCCACTGAACTGCACCATAGTGTCATCAATTCATCGAGAACCATGCCACCATTCCAAAAAACACCCCAATAGATCCAAATTCACTAAAGCCACCAACACGATCCAAAACGTCATGAAATCCATCACACCCAACCAAGATGGGGTCGTGCGTAAAGGAGGATGAGGAAATGGCAGAGGAAACAAAGAAGAAGCATAGCCATCCAGGCACAACAAATAGAAGAACCACATAACAAACTAGAAGGGAAGGAGAATCCAACTGGCGAGGAGAAGCACCACCGGCAACGAGAATTCAAATGTCCGCCATCCACATATGCATACTGGACCAGTAGTCGAAGACGACCCTACCATGTTCCGACTCACACAAAACCCAATTTTCCGCACCGCAACAAGTCCCAAAAAATCCATAAAACCTCGTGAGGGAGAAGTAGGACGAGCCCGTGCCATGAACTCAACCTAGGTTTAACTTCCATTGTCTGTGTATGCGACAACAAGTGTTCTAACCCGACTTTAGAAAGATGAGGGAAGGGATATCAGTTTGCTATACCCTTCCTTCTTCAAGTTTAAGGAGAGATAATAACCCCCAAGACTAGCCTTCAATAGGCCCCACAGTGGCGACTAGAACCAAGGGTATATAATCACATGTAATATGGAAGGAATTACCCTTTTTATTTAGTAGGATCAGGAGATAAGATAGAAAATCCCAAACAACACCAAAATTGGAAATAAAAGTAAATCCAAACAATCCATTCCCATATTCGTGTTTCGATAATAAGTGCTACAAGTAAAATAAATACTGTAAAGGGAATTGCCAAAGAAAAGACAACAACAACAAAAATTATCCCAACGTCTGAACTACTACGGCCCCACACGGTCCCCGAAGTCCTCCTGGAAACCTGAAAACAGTTTTATATACGTAGGGTGAGTATACAGGTATACACAGTATGGAAAACCAAAAGATCTCATGGACAAGTGGGAAGGCATTCTAATTCCCCGTGAGAAAAAGATATAACCAAAGAACCTAGAAAAGAAACTATCCACCCAAACCTCACCAAGGAACACTCCCCAAATAATGAAAGTCATGTAAAGTAATAGTAATAACACATCGATGTTTGGGTACCCCACACCACTTTACCACTAGTTATTAAAGACATACTACACGTCAGACCTCCCACGCCATTCTCACTATAGTCATACTGCTGCCCCAACAACAACCTTTTAGGCCACCACAACCATGCATCCCGCCTACAGACACCTGGGCCACAACAACTACCGCTATTCTTGAAGATAGTTGGGCCAAAACAACTACCGCCATGCCCAAAGACACATGTGCCTCATCCCAAAGACAATTGGGAAACAAACTGCCCACACACACCTTGGCCAACCACCACAACTACCATGCCTGAAGAATTTTGGTCTATAATGGACCTCAGGCTGTCGCAACCTACCCGAAGAGTCTTGGGATACCCAGGAAAGGGAGAAGAAAAGGAGTTAATAACCAGCCACTCAAAGATGTGTTGGAAAAAACACCCTCCCCCATGAATGGGGATGTTCGACAAGAAGCACTCAACTTGGGTAGGGCACGAATAAGAAAAATAAGAACTAAATTATACATATAGGTAAACAAGAACTTATCCCAACCTAGGAGTTCAAAAACCAGACCATACATAAACACCCTCATTACTATTCATTCATAAAAAGCTCAATAGCCACAACCAAGTCACAACTCATTCCTAGAAAATAATTCCCCACTAAACCCATTATTTTATCACATTGAAGTGGTTCCATTTAAATAATTCTTCACTACCAAGTAACTAACAGGAATAGACAAAAGCCATGGAAGGAAAAAAAATCCAAGCAGTAATTTAAGCATTCACACTTGTTTCTCTTATAAAGTCACAAAAAAAAGGGATATGTGATATCCCTTGAAGTACAAACCAAACCAAGTCCCAACATACGGCCCCACATAGCCCCAAATTCACAACCATCAACTTCACAAAAATGGATCCCATCCCCATCCATGTCACCCCATGAGTATCAAGCTGAACAACCATACACATCACCAAAATTGAGCAAGGGAGTTTTCAGATTTAAACACACCATTCCTTTAGTCCAGTCTTTATGTTTGGTTAATCGGGGTGACCACATAAGGATTTTTATTCATTGGGAATCAATTTAATAAACCGAGTTTACATGATTAACCAATTTCCATGTTACATCCATTCAATCACAGAATTATCTAGAAAAACAAATGTTCATTATTGTGCAAGAAAGGATCACCAACAACCACTATTTTCAGTGGACATAAGCCCATACAATTCACAATTTTTAAGCAAAGGTGAAAGAGTACAACATCATCATCAAAAATACCCCCTCCATTCTAAAAAACCATTTATTATCTTTGTTAAGGTTTGGTTTCATCCATCCCCTAAGGAAACATTATCATACCCACCCCGCATGATATACAGTAGGGAGAGAAAAATGAAAATCTCTACTTGGATGATCAATGATTGAAGTTTCTCTCCACGTGCCAAGAATTGGGGATGCACGACTTGAATGGGAGGAACTACAAGAGTGATTAATCAAGGCTCCATCACATGAGAAACTCTATACTTGGAAAGAGGGACTCCAAAGTCACCAAGGAAAGGAAAAAAGACCGTCCAAGAAGAAGAAGGAATTCTCTTGTGATAAAAGGTGAGATCCTGGAGTTATAGGATATGAAATCTTGAACATATTTAAAGGAGGATCATGGTTTCACCACACGATTATATGTTTACACATGATGTAATTAATTGTCATTTAATAATTCTCATTAGAGAGGTGGCCATAATAGCTGTGAGTTAAAGGATTTCATTTAAATAGAGGAAAATGTGTAACAACGACACACAGTTTGGGTCTGTTGAGGGTCGTCCCACTCATAGGAATTTAAAAAACTATTTATAGGGCTAAAAATGGACTTGAATTACTTTTAAAAGGATAAAAGACTTAAAAGTGATGTTATGGGAAAAATGGGGAAAGAAAACCCCGAAAATCCCTCGTGGCGCCGATCGAGTGTGGTGCCGATCGGTGACCTGAACCTTTTTTTAAATACAAAAAAGATGAATAATTGGATCTTGATTTTATAGAAAAAAATCCTAAATGGTTGGATGCCTGTGAACCTAAAATTTTGCTACCTAGATATCATAGAACCCTTAAGAACATTCCCTTATAAATCGTAATAGGAAGCTTAGATGGCAGAATTATAACTATATGGATTGTAGGAAACCATATAGAGTTTTATACCATTTTATCTCTGTGAGAACCTACGTCTATAGGATAAGACCTAGTGGATAAAAGATGATTTGTATCTATATAAGTAGAATTGAACTTATTCAAGAGGAAAAAATCATGGGAATTAGTTGATAAACCCTATGGTTATCATGTTATCGGAAAAAATGGGTTTTTAGAAATAAGTTGTATGATCATGATGTGATAACTAGGAATAAGGTTGGACTAGTAGCTATAGGGTATAATTAGGAAAAGGTATAAACTATTTTGATACCCTTTCCCCATTAGTAATATTAGAAGACATTATTATTCTTCTAGAATATGCATCATATATGAATTTTAAATTATATTAGATAGAAGTATAATCTTATTTTCTAACTGGAGTTCTAATTGAGGAAGTTTATATTTAATAACTTCCTAGTTTTTAAAAGACCCATTTTCTATATCTAGTTTTTCATCTTACCAAAGTGATTTATGGCCTTAAACAAGAACCAAGAGCTTGGTATGAATTTTTATGTTCTCTTATATTAACAATTGGTTTCTAGTAGGTAAGGAACATTAAATTTTATTTAAGAAAATTTAATCTTCAGATATTTTTTTGTGGACATATATGTTTATGATGTAATTTTTGGAACTAAAAATAAAAAAAATGTTTAATTCATTTTCCAAAACTCATGTGATAATAATTTCAAAGGAGAATGATGGTTGAGTTAAATTATTTACTAGATTTTAAAATTTATCAAAATACATTGGGAATGTGCTAAATAAAATAAAATACATGATAGAATTACTTAAATGGTTAGGAATTGAAAGTGGTAAAGAAAATACTATCCATATCAATTATGATTAAAAACTCTCCTTAGATGAAGTTGGGAAACTAGTTGACAATAATATTTATAGAGGAATAATTGGGAGTTTATTGTATTTGACTTCTATTAGACCAAATATTATGTTTTCATAATGTATTTGTGGTCAATTTCAAAATGATTATAAGATATTTTATTGGAACAATTTATCTTTTTTTAATTTTTCAAAATACATTTTATTTTAATTTAATATCATTTTCAGATGTTAACATTACTGGTTTGTAGACTAGATAGGAATAGTGATTAAAGAACCTTCTCTTTTATGAGGAAATCCCTAGTATCCTAGTCTATTAATAAGTAACACTCTGTTTCAATATCTACTACTAAAGATGAAGATATTACATTTGGCAGTTTTTGTGCACAAGTTCTATAGATAAAACATAGCTTAATGGACATTTTATTTATTTATAATCAAGAATCAATTAAATGGGATGAAACTAGAGTTGTTAAAATTTATAATAATCTAATAAATCATTAAAGAACAAAGTATATAGATTTAAGGAATAATTTCTTAAGATATAACACACAAAAAGGTGATATTTCGTAGGACTTTATATCTATAGAGAATCAATTAGAAGATATTTTCCCTAAACCCATTGCATGTGAGAATTTTTGATTTTATTGGAATGTAATTGAGTTTATTCAATTTTAAATAATTTTAGTTTGTTTTATTTATTCAGAATTAAATTCATTTATTCTCTTTATTGTTGTTGAAATTTAAGACCGAGAATTCTATTATAATATTAAGTTTAATTCTATGTAAAAATCACTATTGTCTATGTTTTTTTGTTTATTTAAATATTATATGTTTAGAAAATAGAAATTAATTTCTTTCATTTTTTATTTATCATTTGGGAGTAACCCTAAACCAAAACTAGGTACATAAGAAAATTGGGACTAAGGTACATGACCTGATATAAAATCAATTCTCGATCCATTTTCCATTTGCATATGTTACCTCCCTTTGAAATCAAACTATCATCTCTAACCTCTCAATCCCTATTAGACCTTTAACTAACCTATTTTAAGTGGGAAATTTGAAGCATATGGATGATGTAAGGTCATATTTTTCTAATAAATACAAAGGAATAAGAAGAAATTTTCTTTCAGGAAGGGCCATAGATATGGAATGGATGAATACAACTGAAATTCTATTAAATAAATCACTTGAGTTTCAAGGAATTGTGTTTTTTTCAGGAGAAGAAGATGATTTTTCTTTTTGATGAAGAAATTAATGATTTATTGACTAATATTGAGTTTCATTTTCATCAAATAGAGGTTGTAATATCATAAAATGTTAAAGGAATGTTAGTGGTAGTATCTTCTATTGAAATATACGATATATTTTGTTGTACCCATTAGGGGGAGATTTCTTTTTGTCAGGTTCTTTTTTGTGAAAATCACAGTCGATCCAACAAAAGAGTTCATGTCTTTCTTGAGCTTCTATTTTTAAACATAATCCTATGAAATAGATTTATATTGAATGGATGGAATTTTGTATGTTTTTAAAAATAGGTATAAAAAAATATAAGGATATATTGAGAGAGTTATTTTTTAAGATATGTATTTGATGTACATCATGATCAAAAATGAAAAGTTGAGTTTTATAAGATACATGATGAGGTTTATGAATCATTATTGTGAAGGAAAAGGAAAATTAAACTACTGGGATTATGGTAGATTAATATATTTAATTTTGAAGATGAAAAATGTAGATTTGGATGAAGGTATTTTTGTGAAATTTTTTTAAAATTAATTTCTTATTTTCGGTTATATTGAAGAAGATTGGATATATATAGGATTATAATTGATGTTTTTGAAGGAAAATGGTTATGAAAGTGTGTCTCAGGGGGATTTGGATCAGTCCTCGCTACCTAGTGATGAAAAACAATCAAGACAATATGTTCTATGAGAGTGGAGGGGATAATTTATGTATGAACTGAGTCTTACGTTCCAATCATCAGTTCTATAGTTGGTGATCCTACCCAGATTCAGGAGAATGTGGCTGATCAAATAAATTTTGTTGGTGGAGTTGGTGATTCTACTGTGAAAGATCATCACGAGGAGATAGTTTTTTTAACAACACATTATTTTCCTAAAAATAGGCTAGTTGATACTAGAAATATGGGTACTGAAGTTTATATAAATCCATAGGTAGAGGAATTGTGTAAATCATATGATCTAATTCTTCCTAGAACACCTATTGATAAAGGTGGGGGTGATGATGTGGTTATGGAATATTGATTTCATTCTCATACTCCATCAGTATGATCATCACCTTAAACTTTTCATAGTGTAGCTATTTCAGTAAGAAAAAGTTCATAAATATTAAAAATGAATTGGATACTAATAAAGTAATGATGGAGCTCAATAATATGAGTGCGAATGTTTCAATTTAAAAGTGGAGCCTATCACATGAAAAGATGATATCTAAACACATCCAATGGCCCGAAGGCCTTCATTTTTTTATTGATTTTGATAATCCACCTTTCAAGGGGTGAGGTGGAACCCTTACAAGGATTGTAGGCATAAGTATTACATTTATCATAGGAATTAGAGGAATTCATTGCATGTAGGCTTCAAAAATTATATACAACCCAGACTAACTACTTGGAACTGCTCCTCCCCACCATCTTCATCGTTTAAATCAGATCTCCACCTTTGCATGGCTATTCGGCTAGGCTTTCCCAAGCAAGCACATGCATGTCCTAATGGTAGGTGCCATACCCTCTCATTCTTGCAATCTGTTTAGCTTCTGCACTGGTGAATGTTCCTTGCTCATCCTCCTTCTGAAGTTTGTTCCTTGTAGGTTGTGTGGTTTTCATCTGCACTTAAGGTGGCCCAAATGCCTTGAGGTGGCCCGAAGGCCTTACTGACCCGAAGGCCTAGGTAGCCTGAATGCCTTAAAGGACTCGAGGACCAAATCGGTGGCTCGAAGGCCCAAACGGACGAATATTCCCGGCTGCTATAGTTCCAAACAGTGTCTACTACAGTTCCTGCTATAGTGTCTGCTACAGTACCTGCTATAGTACTGCTATAATAACTTAAAGAGTTCTCTATCTCCAAGTCAAAATTTAATAAGTTAGTTGGGATGGTTTATTCCCAAACAATGATGATAAAAAGTCTTTGGATAAATACACCAATGCATTAATCCTTTTCTAATATAATTTTTATGGAACATGAGGAAATGAAAGACTTGGTAAGCAGTTTTCAAGATGTTTTCTATACAAAGTCTGAGTTTAATGATCTTGGTAGTTTGGTTGCACCTCAAAGGGATATTTCTTAGAATCCTCCAAAAATTTAATTATATTTATCTCAAGATGTTCTTGATGAGATAAAATATTGTATAGAGGAAGTTAAAGAGACTCTACACACTATGAAATTTATTATGTTGATTATGTTTGAATTTTTATAGAAATTCCAACCCTCTATTAATGCTCCCTCGGAACCTCTAGTTCTATAAGATTTCTAAAATAGAGTTAGTAAGGTAATGTTAGAGTTGAGTTATGTTTCTCCTCAGATCTAGTGTCTCTAATCTCATAATATTTCTACAATGATTTGGGATAAATTGAGAAAGGATCTTTTTAGTCAGTTTCACAATACCCAAGAAGCTATTGAGAAGCTTAGTATTGTGGTATATATGTGCATGAATGACTATGTTGGTCATACTAACAATTATCATGATGATATGGTAAAAGATAATTTGAGTTTTTCAAAGCAATAAAGAGATCTAATTTTATACTTCATTGAACCTATTAATAAAAAACTCAAATTATTTCCAAGTGGATAAAGGAAATATTTTCTACAGGTATGGATACGTATTCCAAGAAAGAACGAAGTTTATAATCAGGAGAATCTCTAGAAGTTATAGTTTTAGTTGCATGAACGGAGTAAATTGTTTACAAACCTCCAAGGATAGTTCCTTATGGGGAATAAGTTACTCCTTTTCCTGTGGTATATGTTCAAGTTAAACCAGAGCCTTCTACGGTTAGTGTTGAAGTTCCAGATTCTTCTCTCAGTAATGTTAAGTAATTTCTTCATATTTTTCATATCGAGTGGGAAACATGGATTAAATTTTTCATTCATTGAATATTGTGATGATTGGAATGAAGATTTATATGGATAGAATAATGAATAATTTTCTAATGAGTATGACTTCTAGTTTATCTACTTTAGACATTTCCCCTCTACTTTTCCCTACATCCTTAGTGAGTCTACAATTTTTCATTCTAGGATAGTATAACATCTTAATACATTTACCATGAATGGATTAGCATCAGTATGAAAATGAATAAGAAACCATCTCTTTTGATTCATAAATTTTGGAAGTTTTATGTTTTTCTGAGGATCCCTAGGTGTGATAAATCCATGATTCAAATGAGAAGAAGAAGGCCTCTTGGTACTGATCTTACTAGTACTTCTTAGCAAACCAAATAGGGAATATAAAGTGTTTATGATCCTTCGGTGCCATCAATTCCAACTCCAAATACCACCCAAACTAATCCAACCTTCCAAGTACCTCCACCCAAACAAAAATCACAGTTTAACAAAATTCTAACACCTGAGGTCTCTCACAAATATTTTTTATTTTTGTTGAGTGGATGTATATTTTTACTGAAAAAAATAATGAAATACTTCATTATTTCTTCATTTTTGATGTATCTCTTAGTGATTATTTTCATTTTAATTTTTACCTCTTTATTTTATTTAAAGACACTCAGTATTTCCATAATTTCATGTTTAGTTTGAACACTACACATGAATAGTTGAAATCATTGAAGTGCTATATTAAACTATGGTTTACATCCCTATCCCTTCCTTTTTCATGACATAAAAGTGGGAGATGTTTCTATATTTCAAAAAGGAATGAAGTAACAAACTAATGGGGAGAAAAACTACATTTTTAATGATATATATCTTCAATATTTAACTTATGTTAAAACTTTTTAAAATTTATTTATTTTTATATCTACTAGAATATCTAACTGGTTTTGTGATCATCAAAAATTGGGAGATTATTGAACTAAAAATGTTGATTCAACATATCCTATGTAATTTATTTTTTTATTATCTCAAATACCCTTCATACATTGTTAATGATATTGTTTTTAATTGTGTTTATCAGGTTTTATCCTATTCTTATGTATTTGGTGGTTAATTTCATTATGTGTTCATTCTAGAAATTTTTAGATGATATCTTCCTAAGTCTTGAAAATCATCTATGTTATGTTTTTGGATACATGGTTAAAATGTATAAATTAAGAAATATGTTATGCCAATCACCTATGTATAGGAATCGTATACATCAATTGGATACATCCTCGAATAACCTATGTGGAAATCACCTAAATTGATAAGATTGCTTACATGACCAATCAGCTCTGTAGATCATTAGGATATGTAAAACGATTATGTAGAGAAATTGGTTATGTGAATCAGATACATGTTGATATCAGCTACATCATTTCAATTGGCTATATTAGTTTCACCTATGTGAGTAAAAATCCTACATGGATCAATTTGGTTACATAAAGAAAAATAGGATACATGGATTCAAATATGAAATTAGCTACATCAATCTACAAGTTTGTATTTATCATCAATGAAGCATTCATGTATGCTTTTAAAACTATTGTACAATCTTTAAATGATCTATTAACTCTTTAAGATAAAATAATTTATAATAATAGTCTTGTACTAAGATAGAAGACAAGTTCAAGGATAATTTATTTGTTTCTACTATAGAAAAGGTATTTCAAGGAAAAGGACGTTTCACTGATCCCTAATTCTACAAATCATGTGTCATGAATTTAAATAATAAATAGTGCATAAAATTACAAGTTTTTATTTTTTCATGAAAAATATTATTATTTGAGAAGAAAGATTAAAAAATAAGGACAAAAGTTAATAAGAAAAATAGAAAACTCTTTCTCTAAAAATCTCAGAATCAGCATGATTTTTTTTATGAAAATAAGGAAGAATAATTCTTACCTCATCATCTGTGCTTATTTAAGATCCTTAATAAGTTCATAAAAATCCACTGGAACTACTTATCCTTTATATCATCTCTCTTAGAGATATCCTCTTTACTGTTAGTGGTATCTCATAGCTGTAAGATGAAATCTATAAAAACAATCTCTATGTATTATCTTTCTTTGTAAAGGTTCTTAGTAAAAGAAACCTTGAAATATATTGATTTAAAAGACTTTATTAAGGTTGGTAAAAAGATCCTATGATTTTACCAAGTGTCGACTACTTTCACCTAGTTGTGGACTCCCTAAAAAAGGGACTGGTAGTCCCCTATCAAAGTTCTAATATAGTGAAAATCATCACACTCGTGGAGAAGAGTAGTGGTGGAGTAGACTAGGGGAATTATATTTTCTAATCCACTATAAATATCTCTGTATGATTCTATTCTTTAATATTTTATTTTTTTTATGTATTCCTTGTTAAATAAAATTTCATACATTAGTCATAAATTAAAGAGGGTGGGTTACTAGGTGAATTAAAATTTAAAGAACTCAATTCACCCCCAAATGAGTCTTAGTACAGTTTGTCTCTAACAATAATTGGTATTAGCAGAGGTGATTCTTGAGTTATCAGTTGTAAGAGGTTGAAATCTAAAGATCTTTTCAACAATGGCCACTATGACTAAAAAAGTGAATGGATGTTTATGGCCAAATTACCCTAATTCAATGGTGAGAATTATGGATATTGGTAGACACAGATAACCATATATCTAAGGAACCTTTGTTTGAATGTTTATTTCAAAGACCTGAATATTTACACATTTATAGAAAATAAACAAGAGACTTATGATGTATATACATAAGAAATATATGATATGATTTCAAAATATATTATTGGTATAATCTATAGATTGGGTCGAAATGATTTTAATAGATTTTCACAATGAAAAATATCCCATGAAATTTAGATTATAATTTCATTTTCTTATAAGGTAATAGACAATGTGTGGGATATTAGACATAATACCTATAAACTAATGTTTGAAACTTTTAAAATGATAGAAGTTGAGGGAAAAAAAAGTTGAATGGAAGAATTATTGAAACTGAATATAATATTCCTACTTTAGGGGAACCTATTCATGAACTATTCCAGGCTCTAAAAGTTCTCAAAATACTAACACCATGGTAGAGTGGTATTTTTACTGCTATAAGACAATCAAAAGAGGTCAAAATCTTCAAAATAAAATAGATTATTAAAAAAAATGGTGATATATGGGTTAGATATATAATTGAGGATGGAGAAAATTGGGTAGAAAAGAAGGAGAATACTTCTTTAAAATTCTCAACATAAATGCATGATAAGAAGTGTAATGAAATTCAAATAGTTGAGTCATTTGGTGAAAAAAAATTTAAGTAGTTCTAATTCATATAGTGATATTTCTCACATTGTATAAAATTAAAGATGTTCTATAAATAGAGAATTAGTTTTAAGAAATCATTAAACAAGTATAATAATTCATATGGAAATTATAAGGAAGTAAGATGTTATGAATGGAAGAATCTTGGACATATCATGCATGATTGTTCGCAAATTCAAGATAAAAAAATCATAAAAAATACATTAATTATGTTAGATTAAAGAATGATAATAAATTGATGAAGGAAACAAAGAGTGTTTCAGAGGATTCCTATGACATTTCATCTTGAAAATTATAATTTTAGCATTTTAATCAGATATCAAAGGTTATTTTATAGCGTATACAGATGAGGTACATTCTTGTTGTTCTTGTGATCATGAAAACGAATTAGAAAATGAAAATTTATTATTTTATGAATGAAATGTGTAATTATTCATGTTAAAAACTAAGTATGAATCTTTTTAAAAAAGCATAATTAAACTCTCAGTGAAAATTTATTATTTTATCTCTTAGTGATTATTTTCATTTTAATTTTTACCTCTTTATTTTATTTAAAGACACTCAGTATTTCCATAATTTCATGTTTAGTTTTAACACTACACATGAATAGTTGAAAGCATTGAAGTGCTATATTAAACTATGGTTTACATCCCTATCCCTTCCTTTTTCATGACATAAAAGTGGGAGATGTTTCTATATTTCAAAAAGGAATGAAGTAACAAACTAATGGGGAGAAAAACTACATTTTTAATGATATATATCTTCAATATTTAACTTATGTTAAAACTTTTTAAAATTTATTTATTTTTATATCTACTAGAATATCTAACTGGTTTTGTGATCATCAAAAATTGGGAGATTATTGAACTACAAATGTTGATTCAACATATCCTATGTAATTTATTTTTTTATTATCTCAAATACCCTTCATACATTGTTAATGATATTTTTTTTAATTGTGTTTATTAGGTTTTATCCTATTCTTATGTATTTGGTGGTTAATTTCATTATGTGTTCATTCTAGAAATTTTTAGATGATATCTTCCTAAGTCTTGAAAATCATCTATGTTATGTTTTTGGATACATGGTTAAAATGTATAAATTAAGAAATATGTTATGCCAATCACCTATGTATAGGAATCGTATACATCAATTGGATACATCCTCGAATAACCTATGTGGAAATCACCTAAATTGATAAGATTGCTTACATGACCAATCAGCTCTGTAGATCATTAGGATATGTAAAACGATTATGTAGAGAAATTGGTTATGTGAATCAGATACATGTTGATATCAGCTACATCATTTCAATTGGCTATATTAGTTTCACCTATGTGAGTAAAAATCCTACATGGATCAATTTGGTTACATAAAGAAAAATAGGATACATGGATTCAAATATGAAATTAGCTACATCAATCTACAAGTTTGTATTTATCATCAATGAAGCATTCATGTATGCTTTTAAAACTATTGTACAATCTTTAAATGATCTATTAACTCTTTAAGATAAAATAATTTATAATAATAGTCTTGTACTAAGATAGAAGACAAGTTCAAGGATAATTTATTTGTTTCCACTATAGAAAAGGTATTTCAAGGAAAAGGACGTTTCACTGATCCCTAATTCTACAAATCATGTGTCATGAATTTAAATAATAAATAGTGCATAAAATTACAAGTTTTTATTTTTTCATGAAAAATATTATTATTTAAGAAGAAAGATTAAAAAATAAGGACTAAAGTTAATAAGAAAAATAGAAAACTCTTTCTCTAAAAATCTCAGAATCAGCATGATTTTTTTTTATGAAAATAAGGAAGAATAATTCTTACCTCATCATCTGTGCTTATTTAAGATCCTTAATAAGTTCATAAAAATCCACTGGAACTACTTATCCTTTATATCATCTCTCTTATAGATATCCTCTTTACTGTTAGTTGTATCTCATAGCTGTAAGATGAAATCTATAAAAACAATCTCTATGTATTATCTTTCTTTGTAAAGGTTCTTAGTAAAAGAAACCTTGAAATATATTGATTTAAAAGACTTTATTAAGGTTGGTAAAAAGATCCTATGATTTTACCAAGTGTCGACTACTTTCACCTAGTTGTGGACTCCCTAAAAAAGGGACTGGTAGTCCCCTATCAAAGTTCTAATATAGTGAAAATCATCACACTCGTGGAGAAGAGTAGTGGTGGAGTAGACTAGGGGAATTATATTTTCTAATCCACTATAAATATCTCTGTATGATTCTATTCTTTAATATTTTATTTTTTTTATGTATTCCTTGTTAAATAAAATTTCATACATTAGTCATAAATTAAAGAGGGTGGGTTACTAGGTGAATTAAAATTTAAAGAACTCAATTCACCCCCAAATGAGTCTTAGTACAGTTTGTCTCTAACAATAATTGGTATTAGCAGAGGTGATTCTTGAGTTATCAGTTGTAAGAGGTTGAAATCTAAAGATCTTTTCAACAATGGCCACTATGACTAAAAAAGTGAATGGATGTTTATGGCCAAATTACCCTAATTCAATGGTGAGAATTATGGATATTGGTAGACACAGATAACCATATATCTAAGGAACCTTTGTTTGAATGTTTATTTCAAAGACCTGAATATTTACACATTTATAGAAAATAAACAAGAGACTTATGATGTATATACATAAGAAATCTATGATATGATTTCAAAATATATTATTGGTATAATCTATAGATTGGGTTGAAATGATTTTAATAGATTTTCACAATGAAAAATATCCCATGAAATTTAGATTATAATTTCATTTTCTTATAAGGTAATAGACAATGTGTGGGATATTAGACATAATACCTATAAACTAATGTTTGAAACTTTTAAAATGATAGAAGTTGAGGGAAAAAAAGTTGAATGGAAGAATTATTGAAACTGAATATAATATTCCTACTTTAGGGGAACCTATTCATGAACTATTCCAGGCTCTAAAAGTTCTCAAAATACTAACACCATGGTAGAGTGGTATTTTTACTGCTATAAGACAATCAAAAGAGGTCAAAATCTTCAAAATAAAATAGATTATTAAAAAAAATGGTGATATATGGGTTAGATATATAATTGAGGATGGAGAAAATTGGGTAGAAAAGAAGGAGAATACTTCTTTAAAATTCTCAACATAAATGCATGATAAGAAGTGTAATGAAATTCAAATAGTTGAGTTATTTGGTGAAAAAAAATTAAGTAGTTCTAATTCATACAGTGATATTTCTCACATTGTATAAAATTAAAGATGTTCTATAAATAGAGAATTAGTTTTAAGAAATCATTAAACAAGTATAATAATTCATATGGAAATTATAAGGAAGTAAGATGTTATGAATGGAAGAATCTTGGACATATCATGCATGATTGTTCGCAAATTCAAGATAAAAAAATCATAAAAAATACATTAATTATGTTAGATTAAAGAATGATAATAAATTGATGAAGGAAACAAAGAGTGTTTCAGAGGATTCCTATGACATTTCATCTTGAAAATTATAATTTTAGCATTTTAATCAGATATCAAAGGTTATTTTATAGCGTATACAGATGAGGTACATTCTTGTTGTTCTTGTGATCATGAAAACGAATTAGAAAATGAAAATTTATTATTTTATGAATGAAATGTGTAATTATTCATGTTAAAAACTAAGTATGAATCTTTTTAAAAAAGCATAATTAAACTCTCAAAAAACATACATAGTGGTTGTTAATAAAAAATAGAACTTAAATAAATGAATTTTAATTTTAAAAACAAAACTGCAAAATTATGCTACATCATTTTGTTAACATGGAAATAAAATTAAAAATTTTAAAAATAAGTTCACTATTTAAATATTCTTCTAGTGTATTTTTAAACGGTGAAAATTATTTAAATAAAATTCATGGAATCTATAAAACTCATAAAAATAATTTTAGAATAGGAATTCAAGGTAAAAAACCAACTATTTACAAACAAAAATTTGTACCTAGTTCCAAGAATACAAATATTTCAATAAAATACTTATTTTTATTATGGTTATATATGACACTATGAAAATAATATAAGTTTCAGAAACCCACAGCTCTATAGAGACAAAAATTCCTTTTCATGAATTCTTTTTCAAAGTTTAGAACTGAAGGTTTTGGATAAAAAATAGATTTGGTTTCATAAATCTTTAGTTTCTAATCATGATGGTAACAAGAAAATATGAGTACCAAAACAATTTCTTATTTAATTTTTATTTATAGGTAAAAATTTCTAAGATCACTAATGATAGATGGTATATGAATAGTGGATTATCAAAGAATATTAATGGATATTTCTCTAATTTTCACTCCTCATCAAAGATAGATGGAGGTTATGTCACTTTTGTTGAAAATGGTAAAAGAAACATTGTGGGAGTTGGATCTATTGGAATTCCAAAATATATCCTTGTTAATTAAGTTCTCTATGTGGAAGGTTTAAATAACAATCTGATAAGTATCTCTCAACTTTTGGATGAAGGTTATTTTAATTACTTTTCAAGTAATTATTGTTCTAATTTTATTGATAATATTCTTAAATTTAAGGAACCATGAGTAGATAATGTCTATACTCAAGATCTTAATTATTTAAGTATACAAAAGTTCACCTATTTAAATGATAAAACAAATGAGTCATGGATATGGAATAAAATATTAGGACATTTTAATGTTTATTCTTAGATAAAAGTTTCCAAATTGAATTTGGTTTCATATTTACCTCAACATAAATTGAATAAAAAGAAGCTGTGTGATGCATCCCAAATGGGAAAGTAACAAAAATCATCTTTTAAACAATTAAAGTTTTTTCTACTTCTATATCATTAAAACATATTCACATGGATTTTTTTGGGTCATATAGAGTTTAAATACTAAGAGTAAAATATTACTTTTTTTAGTTAATTATTTCTTTAGTTTTACCTGTGTTTTCATTTTAAGTGTCATAAGTGATGTTTCCCTTATTTTTAAAGGTTTTTGAAAACTGGTTCAAAATGATAAATATGTGAAAATTATTTCTTTAAGAATTTTCCTTTGAGAAGAATTTAAAAACCATGATTTCAATGACTACTATTGAAAACATGGTATCAAGAATACCTTTTCTACCCCCAATAAACCTCAACAGAATGGTTTTTTGAATGTTTGAATATGAATTTTCAAGAAATTTATTAAACTATCTTATGTGAATATAACCTTTCATTTCAATTTTTTCAATGAATCTATGAATACAACATGTTATTTCATAAATAGAGATCTAATTAGATCCATTTTAAAGAAAACACCCTATTAGCTCTTGAATAATAGTAATCCAAAAGATGGATAGTTTATGGTTTTTTGATACATGGTTTATATTCTAAATTCTAAGGATAATATTGGTAAATTTGATCCAAAATATGATGAAGGGATCTTCATAGGCTATTCTACTACTTCAAAAGCATATAGAATTTTCAGAAAATGGTAAAAGTTTATTAAAGAATCAACTAAGGTGAAATTTTATGAATGTGATCCTTTTTATCAAAAAATAATTCAAATTTATGAACCAAATGATTATTTTGAAAATATGATACCTGAAACTCTTTATGATGAAAAAAGGATTAAAAGTTGGAACTTCTTTTTCTAGAACCAAATCCTAAAAGATTGGATTCCAGTGATCCTAAAATTTTGTTTCCCGGATAGCCTAGAACCATTAAGAACCACACATTATGAATAGTAATTGGAAGCTTAGCTAAATAAATTAGAACTATAAAGAGTCTAGAAAACCTTATAGAGTTTTCTGGATTTTAATATCAGATAGAACCTAAGTATATAGAAGATGAATTAGTGGATTAATTTTGGGTGGTATCTATGGAAGAGTAATTAAACTTGTTCAAGAGTGAAAATGTTTGGTAATTATTTGATAGACCCTCTAACTATCCTATTATAGGAACAAAATAGGTTTTTAGAAATAAGAATTATGGTCATTGTGTGAAAACTAAGAATAAAGATAGAATAATATCTAAATGGTATAATCAAGAAGAAGGTATAGACAATGAGGAGAATTTTTACCTAGAATCTAGATTATAAGACATTGTGACTCTTCTAGTCTATGTGTCACAACCCAAACCCAGCTGGGGATCGAGTCAAAACTACCCAAAGACAACCTCCATAAGCTAGGGGGTGGCAAAAAGCATTGAAGGCATAACTAACACAGGGAGGCTTTTTCCAAAGTACATGTACACACACTCACAACCAACTCATTACAAAAGTGAATATGCAAAGGGATAAAAGATTAAATATTGCTATATAGGTAAATCAAGCACGCATTCACCTCTAAATGGTACAAAAGTATGGTACTGTAACTGAAAAGTAAAGGAAAAAATATGCGACCAATCAAAAATATGTCCAAATTTGATAGAAAACTAGAAAATTCAATAGATGAGAGAGCCCAGCTTTTGAATCACAAGCTATGACCACTATACGTGGTCCATGAACCAAGTATCCCTAAGCTATTTTATTGTCACGATCAACTTGTCCATCATGCTTATAAGACATGATATGTGGAGAAAAATCCCATGTAGGGGTGAGTATAAACATGCCCTTAAGGATGCCCTGAAAGATGAATGGGGAGTAGTAAGAGATACAATAGAAGAGGATGACAGTAGATAGAACAGTATACAGTGAAAGATTATAGCTCAACCCAACAAAGAGTGAAAGTAAGATCATCTAAACATAAGGTGATAAACACAGTGAGTATCTGAACTGCCCATTGAGTCTCCACCACCCATAGTAGCAGAGTAAACTCGTCCAACCAAGAGAAGATAAATATGGAAAGAATGTGGATAACTCAATGCATATTTTTCTCTCATGGAGGGAGAGTAACCAAATCCAAGGCGTTTATTTAGAAGAAAGAATATCTATATACTCAGTGAAATAATTGCCAACAATAGAGTAAGGGGATATCCATCTCATAACTCAACCCAAGAAAAAGGGTATCCAATAGTTCTAAAATTTCATCAATGATTCTCAGTAGCGAACAAGTCTGAACATAAGCAATAATCCAAATTAAGCCATTCCTCTTCATTATGTCGCATAGTTTAGGGGCACAAACTCTAGGTAGATTACCCTTTCCTTGATACAATAGGTGGGTTCCACTCTAATAGCTGAGGACTCATGCCCATCTCAACTAGAGGGTGCCACTCTGAATCTGTCAAGGACCCAATACCCATCTCAGCTACAGGGTACAACTCAGAAGGAGAGGACCCGTGCCCTAGTACACTAGGGGGTACCACTACGAATATTTCAAGGACCCACTGCCCAAATCAACTAGAGGATACCACCCCAAAGTGGAGGAACCATGCCCTGGTACAAAAGGAGGGTACCACTATGAAGACATCAAGGACCCACTTCATTGATTTACTGGAGGGTAACACTCGGTTGAAATTGGGGACCTACTTCCCAAATCTACTGGAGGGTAACACTCAGTAGATATCGATGACCCAGTTCCTACAAATATTGGAGGGTTCCACACAGAAAGAGTCTCTAGTGGTCCTATGTGATCACTTTTATAATCAGGGTTTCCTCAATAAAAATTATGCATGGAACATTCTTCATCTTATCTCCAAATACACATATGAGGATACTATTATGTTTACATGGGGAAAATTTTTGGATAGTCTACTCACTATCCAAAATCCAAGTTCAAATGAAGGAGATACAAATGTTCAAAGTTTCCTCAAATGAGATAAAGGGGTAAACAACATTTCAGGGGACCCACATGGTGTGTGGTCCCACTCTATATCATGGTCGTGTCCTTAACCAACACAAGTCTCTACCCCATTTAGTAGTACATGTTGTGTAGGTGGAATACACTATGTGTCCAGCCTAACTGGGATCAAGACCATGTCTGTCGGCCCTATCTGTGTATCAGACTCTGTGTATATTTAATTTAGCACATGACATGTGTCTTCCCAAAATATAACGCATGTGTACTCAATTCATGTTCGTGTAATCCTACATGGAGTCCCTCACATACGATCTGTCACATAGGATATCCAACTGGGATAGGGTACAAGGCGTGTAAGTGAGGACTACATGTCATGTCATCCTTAACACTTTTGAAAACCTAGCACCACTGCTGAGGGGGGGGGGGGTACACATGATGTGTTCATCCTTGATCATGGAATATAGTTGGGATTTCAACAGAAATCCTAGATCTGGTCATTTCTCCTCGAATCATGCCTTTTTCTTCAGATTTGTTGCTATTCTCATTTGAAACTCGTTGATCTAGCTAGAAAATATGATTCCAAACTACCGCTCACTGGAAATCACCTCCACTCAATTTTGGGGGTTCTTTCTATTCTTCTGCACACACTCGGGATTTCCACAGTTGAAGATCCAGCCTCAATCCATCAAATTGATCATCCTTGTCCTATAATTATCCCAAATCTATGTTTTTCCCATTGATTTGTTCTCGTCTTGTCAATCCACCATGAATCTGGGAGTCTGATCAAGATCGGTACCTCCTGACAATTGTCGAACTAGAACCACGAAGTATAATCGGTGAATAATGTGAAGCAATGAGGGAGAAAGGTAAAAAAACAAAGGTTTAAGGATCTATGCCAACAATTCTTAGATAATTGATCAAGAATGGGAAAATCAGGGTTAGATAAACAATTCAAATTAATTTAGATTTCAATACCTAGGCACATGCAAGGTCTGTAATTGGAATATATCCAATAAAAAGGATGGATATTCACAACCATTTAGTCAAAAGGGAATAAAAAAACCAATTTAAGACTCCTACCTTGATTAAGGATCGATCATTGATGAAGAACGTATCTTCCAATGACTTAGACAAGTTTTCACATTCACAGAGTCCTGATCTGCTCTGATCTAGAGTATCATCATTGTTCTATGTGATCTTCCAACAGAATGAAGGAGAGAGATCTTGGAAAATTCTTAGTCTTAGAAGGCTAACCCTGGCCAGTTTTCCATGTAGATATATTTATAACATTTCAATTTTGGTTAAAAAAATGGTTAATTATATAAATTAATTAATTTAAACCATTGAACGTACCGCCAATTTTTGAGGGATCTGAATGCCCGATGCTGACTCAATTTATGTCACTTCTAGGGTAAAAAATGAATTTCATTATCAACCATGGTCTCATATTTCTGATCCAAGTAACCATTTAAGAAGTATCCCATTTTCATTAATAAGTTACGTGCGCGCAATATAAAATATATTTATTATTTTTATAAAATTAATTATGATCACACTAGGTCTTGAAATTTCATGGCATTTCAATTCCTAGATTAGGAAATATATATAGAAATATTTCAAAGTCTTACAAGGGAAATAACTAAGTCTATACATTATTCTCTCCTTTAATGTTTTCTTCCCCGAAAATCAAAACTAGGAAAACAACTCGGGACACTGAGCCCGCACTTGGCTCCCCCGCTCATAGGAACGCATCTGCACATTCCCATGCTACAACAACATGCAGACCAACGGGATGTTCCATCCACATAGAGTCTTCTCATGTCTATGCTTGATCATCACCCGGTGCTCCACAAATTTGGCTCCATCCTAGATATACAACTCACCCCAGTCAATGACATGTTTGGGGTAATGCATGTGTCTCCTCAACTGTGACATGTGGAATACATTGTGCACCTTCTCTAGTTATGGGGTAGGGTGAGGCGGTAAGTAACTTCTCCAACCCTATTCATGATCACTTATAGCTCGATGAACCTCAGGGATAGCTTACCTCCCTAGAAAAACCTTCCCAATCCTCATCATGGAGAGATTCTTAGGAAAATTTGGTCCCCCTACTTCAACTCCATGGTCCTATGACAATGATATTTGTAATATTTATATTTAATCTGGTTCATCTTCATCGGATCATTAATGACCTAGACTTTTTATTTTTTTTCACTTGAACCATCTTTGGGATGAAAGAGATGTATTTCCAATCTCTATCCATCATAAGGGTGGCCTACAGGGTCTCCCGTACATGGCCTCAAAAGGTTCCATGATGATGGTAGAGTGGTAGCTATTGTTGTACACAAACTCTACCAAGGAAAGGTGATCCTCCCAGCTCCGGATGAAGTCTAACACGGAATTCCTCAGTATATCCTTCAACTCTCAGATAGTGTACTCTATCTTCCCATCAGTCTGGGGGGAGTTTGTATGCATCTACATCTGGTTCCTAAATGCCTCATGTAGGCCTCTCCCCAATTGTGATGTAAACTACATGTCACAATCAGAGACAATCATTGAGCGAACCCGGTGAAGGCGAATTATCTCCCAAATGTACAACTTCCCCAAACTCTCCACCAAACTCTATTCCCTGACATAAAGGAAGTGTGGTGACTTTGTGAGTTAGTAAACTATCACCCAGATGGAATCAGGGATATTCTCTATGCACAAAAACCCTATGAAAAATTCCATGGATATTCCATTCCAGTTCTATTAGGGGATTTCAAGGGGCTGCATCAAACCTATTGGAACATGGTTCTCAGCCTTCACCAGCTGATAGGTGAGGCATTTAGAGATGAACTCATCTATGATTCATCTCATTCTGAACCACCAAAACTATTGATAAAAGTATTTGTACTTACACAAAAAACCAGGATGTAAAAATAGGGGATAAGTGTGGAACTATCGCATCACCTCCTCCCACATCATGACTATAACCACTATTCACCCCAAGAACAATATAACGTGATTCCCTCATTTAGAATATCAATCTAGTGAGTTTCCTACAGATATATGATCACATACAACCTCTTAGTCAATGTATCCTTATTGAGACTCTCACATGCTTGATAAGTGAAGGAGTCAACACCATCGACTGCAAAAAAGTTGTACCCTCATGTTCCACTAGCTTCATCTAAAGGGAAGATAACTACTCTGAAGATTCCATCACTAAGAGAGATTTGGACTTCCTACTAATGGAATATTCTATAG
This sequence comes from Viscum album, assembly GCA_963277665.1. Taxonomy (NCBI): domain Eukaryota; kingdom Viridiplantae; phylum Streptophyta; class Magnoliopsida; order Santalales; family Viscaceae; genus Viscum; species Viscum album. The sequence goes on from OY728167.1 coordinate 407,432,792, forward strand.
TGTTTCCCTTTCCTTGAGTATTGACTATCTTGAAGTCATAGTAATTCAGGAAATACAACCAACACCGATGTATTAGGTCCAAGTATCTCTGAGTGAAGACGTAGCTGAGACTCTAGTTGTCTGAGTAAACCAAAAAGCACTCTCCCATAAGAGAGTGTCTCCATATCCACAGGTATAATACTACCACTTCCAGATCTTTGGTATGATTTACATAGTTCTTCTTGTGGGTTATCAACTATGTCAACTTGTAATTGATAATTGTCAGCCACTACATCAACACGTAGCTGATCCCATCTCCTAAGGAATCACAATACATTTTGAACTCAATGCCTTCATCTAGTAGTATCAACACTAGATAAAACTTCATCTTGATCCTCAACTCCTCAAAATACCATTTTGATTTCTCAAACTAGGAAAATGGAGACCCTTTCTGCATCTGGGTGGTGAAAGTGGTTGTAATTCAAGAGAATTCTGCTATAAACCTCTTGTAGTACCCTACCAAGCCAAGAAAGCTCTGCACCTATTAAACATTCATTATTGGATCCTAAGAAAGAAATACATCAAACTTCACTGGATCCATGTCTAAACCATGCTCATAAATTAAATTCCCTATAAAGTTACCCTCAGGAATCCAAAACTGATACTTAGAGAGATTTCTATAAAATTGGTGCTCTAAAATAAAATCTTGGACCGTCCTCAAGTGCTATGTATGATCTTCCTCTAGTGCAGAGTAGAATAGTATGTCTTAGATTAAGAAAAAAAATAGTCCAATTATGGCTATAAAACATGGTTCATCAATTCCATAAATATATCTAGGTAATTCATCACACCAAAGGGAATCACTAGAAACTCATAGTTTCTATAGAGACATCGAAATTCTAACTTTGGAATATCATCCTCATGAACCCTCAACTGGTGGTATAAGGACATGAAATTGATCTTTGGGATCCATCTCACACCTCAAAACTGTTAAAATATGTTGTTAATCCTTAGCAAGGGGAAAATGTTATTTATCGGGTCCTGGTTCAAGCGATGATAATCCACACACAGTCGCAAGATCTTGTATGCCTTTTCAAAAACAACATTCTATCTTACTAGGGGAAAACACTAGGTCTGATGAAAACGTACTCTCAAAGGTCCTTAAACTATAACCAAATATCTTACATCTAGGTAGGGTCCATCTGATACGCCGCAGAAGATATTGAGGTTATTCTAGGATTAAATTAAATGTCAAACTATATCTCCCTCCTCAGAGGTAGTCTGAGGATGTCCTTGAGCAATAAATCTATATAATCCTCCAACACTGAAGGAACCTCGATTCTTGTGGAGCCTACTACACCAAGGGAAATACTTTCCAACAATTTGGTGATGGTACGGATCCTCCTGATTGTAGAACCCACTTACCTGGCCACGATATCTCTCTCACCAGAAAAAGAAGAATCTCGTCCCTTTATTGCATAGGCATTTGACTTGTCTACAGTGATAGTAAATCTGGTCTTGGACTATTGAAATCCAATCCATACCCCTGATGATATCATAATGTTCCATCATGATGACCAAAAGGTTCCACATGAACCTCTATCCTCCAAGCAATAGCTCACACTACTGATAGATAAAATATACAGAAGAAGCATACCCTATAGGAAACTCAAGACTGGGTCGTTTTTCTAGTGCCACAACTGAGAGATCCAACACTCTCATTAGGAGTATAGATATAAAGGAATGACTGGAACATGTATTTACTAAAAATGAATCAATATTAGAAAACACATAGATCACACCCCTTATCATCTCATGCATTGTGGGATTATAAACCTCCAAAGCCTACAACTCTCTACAGCCCTGAGCGCTAGATCCCTGAGCCTTATGTGGTCTATCTGGGGGTGTTGGGGAAAAAATCTCATAATGAAGTCCACCAACCATATCTCCTCTTTCTCCTCTTCCACCTCCGATTTCCTGGGGACCACCCTATCCTCGCTTGGGTGATCCCTAATCATAGTGTTTTCTCTACCGTAGCGGTACATAAACTATCATTCTAGGATGATATTTATGTATAGTCAGGTATTTTTGGGCTATGTGTCCTCACCTATCAAAATTAAAACACCTCCCCTCTCTGGCCTTCCCGACACTTTGCTCTAGCTCTAAGCATTTTCCTAAGGCTGATCAAGTAAATGTATCATAATCCAATATCATGGCATCTATTGTTTCCTAGATATTATAGAAAACTCAACCTTATGACACCCACTACTAGCTCCATCTATCGTGTTTCCCTCTGATAGGAATATCTCTATCACAAGTGTCTGCTACAGCTTCATGATATAGGTGGGGATGCACAAGGGTACAACACTGGCTCAACTCTCTCTATAGATCCCCTGCTCAAACTTATGTGCTCAGAATTACCCATCACATATCATGTCAAGGGAGTAATGGGTATGGTTAGTGAACCTCTTTGCATACTCATCCACTACCATATCTCCCTACTGCTACTCTAGAAGCACCTGGATCTAGACTAAGTGAAAGCATGAGGGGTAGTACTCCTCATGGAACATATGCTGGAATTTTTCCCATGAGAGTTTTGAATCATCATGAATCTATGTAGAAAATCTACACCAATTCCCATATACTCCATGGAAGAGGCTAGAATCCAATGAAACTACATGATCCATCTAATTCTAAACATGCATAATGATATGTACCACTGAATATAATCAATCCTTTGATACCTGAGGATCTGAATTTCCTCAGAACCGCAGTGTTATCTGTCATTAGAACTCATGGAGTGTGATAAGACTATGCATGTCCTTATCCTTCTATGGTTGAAGGATATGTTGCCTAATAGGTTGAGGTGATTCTACTTTACCACCTTGAGAAATGGGTCACAGGATGGACCCTAAACCGGGGCCTCGTCACCCATAGGATTTTCATCATGAAATGGAGATGGTATCCTAGCTAGTTGTCATCATGGAGGCATCCTGAAATTTATCAAAGAGTACTTTTGTTAGATGATCATATATATATATATAATGCGGAGATGACTCAAGAAGAAAATTCAAAGACTCAATCCTATATGATGCATGTAACATTAATCCCTGTATAAAATATCATCATGCCAAGTCAAAAAGAAAGTAGTCAAGGTCCTAGTGAATGGATACATGTGTCACCTGTAATGTCCTAGTTTCGATTGTCACCCAGAGGTACCCCGTACCCAGTCGGTCACATAGACTCAAGTACATTTCCCCAAATTCCAGAGGCTTCTGACTAGCAGTGAGGGCCTTGGGTGTGATAGTGGGTAAACTATGCCCTCATTGGCAGAGTAATGTAGTAGAAATAAACAGATAACAATAGAGGAAGAAGTAATAATACCATACAATGGTAAAAAGTGGAAGACTGAAAGTAAATAAACAACTGGAGAAAATATATAAATGATGCATGTCACATATGTCTAGTAATGTAACCAAAGAAGTCACAATGCTGAAATATAGTACTAAACCAAAGTTAAAAAGAAAAACAAGTAAACAACTCCAGCAGCATCTCAAGACTCATCTTGGTCCCATGATCTCCAACTCTACAGTAGTCAAGTACATGAAGTATAAGGGCACTTTCCCTCTATACCTACAGTAATATAATCTGTTTGGGCCCAAAATCTTGACCCAAATATGGTGTGAGATGAATCCCTATAGGCAACCACCCAAAGTTTATGCCTAACACTTAGTGAATATATATGGTAGGTAATAAGTAAAATAAAGCAATAAAAAATAAATTAATCAAAAGTAAAAAAAATTTACAATTTCACATACATTAATTTTCATTTATCAAAATAAACAACCAATCAGACATAAGAAACCCTCTAGGAAGTTCTCGCAGTCTAACCCCTCTGGTTCAGCTTTAACAAAGACTCTGTAAGGAAGCAGTCACCATCAATTCCCCCTGTGGTCTCTTAACGGTAACTAAAGACACTATGAGGAAGTACTCAATGTCCAATTCCCCCTTGTGGTCTCGCAACGTGGAACTACAGACACTCTGAGGGATCACACAAGTCCACCCCCCTATGGTATCATAACGTAAAAGTAAACATACACTCTGGGGAAGCCCTCATCATCCATTACCACTATGGTCTAATTATACCAGGTTCCCACAGCCCTGTGTAAGTCATTCATGCACAAATTATGTTTAGCAGCCAAGGTAAACCTCGATAAATACTTGGATAAATAGATACAAATCATATCAAAACATCATATAATATCACTCCATCCTAACAACACTAGGCATAGAAAACAAGCGGCCTAATAGGAAAGGCTAAAACAAACTGTCAATATCCAAACAGACATGGGAAAACACCTCCATAGCAAGGAAAAATAACCCTATTCACAAAAAAGATCCCTAAATCAAGAAAACAAACATATAAGGCATTAAAAGGGTTAAAATCTCTAAAAACGCAAAACCCCAATCTAGCTTATTGGGTGTATTTTCACATAAAATTCAAAGAATTACTGCATAAAGGCACAACCCACCTACCTCGGTGTTGTACGATCAATATACTCTGACATCGGCCCTTGAATCTACCTAGAATTAGGAAGAACTCACTAATGTGGTTCCAACGCAATCAATGGTGGTTGATTTGGGGAACGGGTGGTGACTCATGGGATCAGAGAAGATTCATCGGTATCCGTCGCTCCAAGATGAGACGGACCTAGAAGAAGTGATTTTTGTGAATGAGATGTGACCCCGGTCCGATATAAAAAATAAAAAAGAAAATATACATAACATGTATTTTAAAATTATATGGTGTGTATATGCCTTTACCAGGCCTCGATTTAGGCAGTCTTCAGGTCACCCCACACGGCCATGTACTCGGTCATCCCACAGCTAGTACACAGTCACCCGCAGAAACTGTGTGCACTGTGCGTACTCCTAAGTACATGGTGTATACTCCTTAAATTTTCAGATTCTTTTCTTTTTCTCAAAAACACCAAAAAAGAAAACCCATACCTAAAAGGAAGGTCCGGGTTCTTCCAAACTTCCCCCCTTAAAGAAATTCATCCCCGAATTTCCTTAGCAAGGAGGTGTAGAAGAAGAATCCTATAACAGCTCCGGCCACACGTGATCAAACATCGACCTTCCTCTCCCATGTCTCATCCTGTACTCGCTCATGCTACCATAACACCCATACTAGAGGAAAATACCGGCCATGGAGAACCTTCACGTTGTGATAAAAAATATGGATAGGATGATCTTATAACTATGTTTCCACCTCCAACTCAACCTCCTTGGGTTAAAAAACATGAGACGGGTCTGAGATGTAACATTGTATCTGAGAAACGTGGAAGACATCATACATATCCCGGTACCTCTAATCTAACTGCAATTGATAGGAAATCGGCCCGACTCTCTCTAAAACCCCAAATGGTCCAACATATCTCGGTGAAAGCTTTCCTTATCTCCTAATACTCCTATGTCCCAATATCAGTGTGACACGTAGAAAAACCTGATCTCCAACCTCGAACTCCAGAGTTCGTCTCCATTGATCATCATAATACTTCTGTCGTGACTATACAGTATCCATCCTCTTCTGAATCAACTCTATCTTCTCTATGGTATCCTAGAAAAGATGAGGTCCCATCATAGCTACCTCTCATGCTTCCAGCCAACATAGGGTTGATCGGCATGGCCTACCGTACAAAGCCTCATAAGGTTCCATCTGAATTGTTTCTTGAAAACTGTTATTGTAGGAAAACTCCACAAGAGGTATGTGATTCTCCCAAGAACCTCCAAAATCTAGGACGCAAGCTCGAAGCATGTCCTCCAACACCTGAATCGTACACTCAGACTGGCCATATGTCTGGGGATGGTAAGCTATACTCAAAAGTACCTGTGTGCCCAAATCCCTCTGTAGTCCTTTCCAGACCTAAGAAGTAAAACAGGATTCCCTTTCTAAAACGATGGAGTGTGGAACCCCATGTAGACGTAAAATCTCTTGGATGTACAAACTTCACATCTCACTAACACTGAAGGTCTCCTTGATTAGTAAGAAGTGAGAAACCTTCTTGAGTCTGTCAATGACAACCCAAACTGCATCATTCTCTCGAGGCGACCTCGGTAAACCTGTCACGAAGTCCATCGCGGAATAATTCCACTTCAACTTGGGAATGATTAACTGTTGAAAATGCTCTGCTGGTTGCTGATGCTCTGCCTTCACCTACTGATAGGTGGAACACCTCATCATAAAACCAGTAACATCTCTCTTCATACCTGGCCGCCAATACTGATGGTTTAGATCTCAATACATCTTAGTAACACTGGGATGAACTGCCCAAACTGATGAATGAAAACCCCTCATCAGCTCCTCGCGTATTCCTGCTAACACCCATACACGTCCATGAAAATGAAAGATATCATCCTCTCTTATAGTCCATCCAGGAATAGGGTTCCCTCCTGAAACACTCTACCATAGATCTAGGCCTTCAGGATCTAATAGTTGCCTCATTCGCACTCGATCAAGTAGAGTAGAGGTCACAGCTATAGAAGATAGAAACGTCTGCCTCTGTCTGTCATGCACCTCTAAATGCATCTCAGAGAACAGAGCCATAAGCTTCCACTCACTGCTAGCCTCCTGAATTTCCTATATGTAAGTCCTCTTTCTCAACACATCAGCTACTGTGTTTCCTTTCCTAGGTGTATAGAAAAGCTCAAAATCAAAGGACTGAAGGTATTCAACCAACCTTCACTGTCTCAAATTCACATAGTGCTGAGTAAAGATATACTTGATAATTTTGTTGTCGTTAAAAACCACAAAATGATCTCCCAATAGATAATGTCTCCAACAATGTAAAGTAAGAAAAACTATATCCAACTCAAGATCGTGTGTCGGGTAATTCCTATCATGTGGCCTCAACTACTGAGACCCATACGCAACGACTCCTTCTCCCTCCATAAGCACTGCTCCCAGCCTGATACCTGATGCATCATGGTAAACAATATAGCTTTTTACTAGCTCTGGAAAGACTAGTATTGGTGCTGAAGTCAATCTCCCTTTCAACTCCTAAAAGGATTACTCACAAGAATATGTCCACAAGTACTTCACAACCTTTTTAGTCAGGCCCGTCAATGGTGCTGCTAAGCGTGAAGAGACCTGTATGAAACATTTGTAGTAACCATACAACCCTAGAAAACTTTGGACCTCAAATATGTTCTTCAGCTGCTCCTAGGAAAATACTTCCCTCACTTTCTCTGGGTCTACTGATACTCCTTTCTCTGAGATAACATTACCCAATAAGTGAAACGAGTCCATCCAAAAGTGGAATTTTCAGAGTTTAGCATATAAATGATGCTCTCCCAGTGTACTCAAAACAATCTCAAGATACATGGAATGTTCGTGTTGAGTGTGAGATTACACCTAGATATCTTCCCCGAAGACTACCATGAAAGAATCCTAGTATGGGTGAAACACTCAGTTCATCAGTTCCATAAAAACTGCAGGCGCATTCGTGAGACATAACGGCATAACCACATACTTGTATAGACCATACATACTCTATAATGTTGTAAGAGGTATATTATATGGTCCAACACACAACTGATGATAACCATATCACAATTAAATCTTTGAGAACACCCAAGATCCTCAATGCTGATCGAAGAGATCATTAATCCTTGGTAATGGATATCAGTTCTTGACCGTCAATAGTTTTAGCTTATGATAATCCACACAAAGTCTAAGGGTACCGTCTGCCTTGTTCACAAACAGAACAAGCGATACCCAAGGAGAAGTACTGGGTCAGATGAAACCCTTTGCCTGCAAATCCTCCAACTGCTTCTGGAGCTCCTATAACTCTAGTTCACCATCCTATAAAGATAAATGAACACCGGTGATGCCCCTATCACAAGCTCAATAGAAAATTCTACCTCTCACTCCGAAGTTAAGCCTGAAAAGTCCTCTAGAAAGACATCTCTAAAATGATCCACCA